>CM044312.1:76407000-77710000 GCA_024291935.2 Okapia johnstoni | reverse complement strand
CTACTGGTTGCCTATATAAGATACAAAATTATAGTCAGCTATATTAGTAAATATGCTAATTTTTATAGATTTCTTATTTATTTATTTTTATCCATTTCCCCAATTAGACTCTAAATTCATGGAATCTAAGAGAACACTTGCATTGTTCAACATAGTATCCTCAGTTCACGTCAGAGTTCTAAAAGCAGTCAATTAGGTGTGTGTTGAATGAATGGAATGAGTTATTCCTACCATCTGTAGAGACCCGTAAGTAAAAATTAACAATTATTAGCTTAGGTATTCATTAAGTAAACACATTTTTGTATATGTATTCCCAAACCAGATGCTTCAGAAAAAGAAAAGAGATATACAAGGTATGGCTCCCTACCCTGGAGGCATTTTCATGGACACAAATCACTTTATTTTCATGAGCTGAGCCATAAGCCCTTTATTTAGTCTATTTTAAGCAATAAGACTGCTCTAAGTATTATTTTTTAATACCTACAGCTATTTTTAAATCACTTCAGCATTTGTTTCGCTGGTAGTATTTGTTATGTAAAACAATTTTAATGTAGCTTATATCTCCAGGAAATTATTGTAACACCTGTGTCTAACTTTACTGAATATTCGGAAAATTTGCCACTTGTTCTGATTCCATGAATCACACACATATTTCAAACATTTTAAGAAACATTTGTGGTGCAAAAACAAAAAATATAACACTTTTTTTAAGATGTGGAAAGTTTATCAACACAGTTAAATAGAAAACTGATTTTATTCTTTTTAACATGGGAAGTGCCCTCTTTCACATGAATTTTTTAAAAACTCAACACAATCATTATATGAATAAGGATATAGCTGGGAATCATGCCAAACACAATGAAGTAGACAGTTAAATAACATAGAGAAGATAAAGAGTTTTCCTTATAGAACTGTCAATATTGCCTTTTAATATTGTAATATTGCCTAGGCAAGACAAATGTTGAAAGCAGCAAAAATGGCATTCACCCACCAGAATTTCTACCCATTGACTCATCCATAGCTCTTTACAATTCATAATGATAACTACCAAACTGAATGATACAGATACATCTTAAGAATGCTCTAAAAAACTAGATGTTATAAGTGAATTCCTTTTGTTGTTATCTAAGCACAAGACAACAGTAATTTTATTAATCACAAGGCTACATTTAGCTAGATAAACACACCATAATCTTGCAATGTAAGTATACCATCAGTTTAGTTCAGTTCAGTCACTCAATCGTGTCCAACTCTTTGTGACCCCATGAACCACAGCACACCAGGCCTCCCTGTCCATCACCAACTTCCGGAGTCCACCCAAACCCATGGCCATCGAGTCAATGATGCCATCCAGCCATCTCATCCTCTGTCATTCCCTTCTCCTCTTGCCCTCAATCTTTCCCAGCATCAGGGTCTTTTCCAAAGAGTCAGCTCTCCGCATCAGGTGGGCAAAGTATTGGAATTTCAGCTTCAACATCAGTCCTTCCAATTAACACCCAGGACTGATCTCCTTTAGGATGGACTGGTTGGATCTCCTTGCAGTCCAAGGGACTCTCAAGAGTCTTCTCCAGCACCACAGTTCAAAAGCATCAATTCTTTGGTGCAATATGAAAAGGCAAAAAGATAGGACACTGAAAGATGAACTCCCCAGGTTAGTAGGTGCCTACTATGCTACAGGAGATCAGTGGAGAAATAACTACAGAAAGAATGAAGGGATGGAGCCAAAAACAACACCCAGTTGTGAATGGGGCTGGTGATAGAAGCAAGATTCAATGCTATAAAGAGCAATATTGCATAGGAACCTGGAATGTTAGGTCCATGAATCAGGGCAAATTGGAAGTGGTCAAACAAGAGATGACAAGAGTGAACATTGACATTCTAGCAATCAGTGAACTAAGATGGACTGGAATGGGTGAGTTTAACTCAGATGACCATTATATCTACTACTGTGGGCAAGAATCCCTTAGAAGAAATGGAGTAGCCATCATAGTCAACAAAAGAGTCCAAAATGCAGTACTTGGATGCAATCTCAAAAACGACAGAATGATTGCTCTCTGTTCGTTTCCAAGGCAAACCATTCAATATCGCAGTAATTTAAGCCTATGCCCCAACCAGTAATCCCGAAGAAGCTGAAGTTGAACAGTTCTATGAACACCTACAAGATCTTCTAGAACTAACACCCAAAAAAGATGTCCTTTTCATTATAGGGGACTGGAATGCAAAAGTAGGAAGTCAGGAAACATCTGGAGTAACAGAAAAATTTGGCCTTGGAGTACAGAATGAAGCAGGGCAAAGGCTAATAGAGTTCTGCCAAGAGAACACACTGGTCATAGCAAACACCCTCTTCCAACAACAAGAGAAGACTCTACACATGGACATCACCAGATGGTCAATACCAAAATCAGATTGATTATATTCTTTTCACCCAAACTTTCACCTACCATATTTGGAGTTTTGATAAAAGTATCATACATCAAAAACAAGGCTAAAATATTTAACTGAATATAGTTTTAATTGATTTTACTAAAGAGAATTGTTTAAAAGAAGAAAGAATAAAACATGTTTCAAATAGAAGGTTATTTTCAGTACATCTAGCATTTGTCATATCCCTAAGAAACTAAGTTCTTCATCATTTTTAAGGAATAATGGCAAAAATAGTCATTTGGGCAAAGACGGTATCAGACTGCAAGTATTAATGAAATAATTATACATGTAATTATGTTAAAATTATGAATTAACATAAATTGATACATAAAGTGTAACATATACCAAATAGGTTTACCTATATATTAGTATATACAAAACTATGTGTATATTTTTGCATATATATGCATATATATGCCTGCATATATACAGTTTCATATTTATGTGCATGTGTTTATGTGTTTCTGCCTTTTCATTTGAAACAATTATCTTTTTTTCTATCTCTAACTGGATTCTTTGTTCACCCTAAGTCCCACATTTTATACTTTTTATCCCTCATTTTCTTGCACTCTTTTCTTCTCTTTAACCTGCAGAAGTAGAAGAGGACAAAAGTATAATTCTGAAACAATGAAGTGCAAAGATTATAAATCTCTCAATAGCAGTTTCTGCCAGGTTATAGTCATCAATATTATTTCCAAAATTAGCTCTTTCAGGATGGCTGGTGAAAAACCAGCTCACCAACAAATCTTCCCCAGGTCTTTAAAGCTAACAAACAGGTCTAGTGTTTGAATTCAGGCCTTCTAGATTAAAACTTCTTGATCTTCATCACTGGATTTTGATTGACATAAAGTAGACAAGATAGATTTTGTACATACTGTAGATTATAATTAGCATTTTTCAGAAATCAGCTGAACACGGGAAAGAAAGGAATTGGAGTAGGTAAAGAAAATGCCTGAAACAGTCAGGGAAAGAAATTCTAGTAATCAAAGGAAGTTCACATGAGTATACCAGACAGAAAATATAAATCATATTAGATTTTTTAACAGATGGAATTCAATATAGGTGATTGTTTACTCTGGTGTTAGAGGCAAGGAGAATTAAAGCTATGACTAAATATATAATTGCAGGAAGCAGCTACTACCTAGAGCTGAGAGAACAAAGAGAAGTTGCAGTCATCAGAACCTAGAAACTCAGAGGGAAGTTTCTATGGATTTAGAGTTCAGACCCCTGAAAGCCAGTGTGGCTGGCTGCTGCAGGGAAACAATAAAGCTTGTTCTGTGTATGCAAGAAGGAGCTGGATGCTGGAACCAGTTGCTGTGAAGATGATGCTGACAAGAATAGCAAACACATGAAAGAAATTATATTCTCCCTTCCTCCTACTGGCCAATCTCTCTGCATTGCTACGGATGGGTACTAAACGGTCCAGTAGTATAGGAGAAATGCAATTTGCAAATTCTTCACAGATTTTGTTTTTGTTTTTTTTTTTAAAGAGAGATTTTTGTTGACATATGGCAGAAACCAACATATATTATAAAGCAATTATCCTCCAATTAAAAATAAATTTAAAAAAAAGAGTAATTGTTTCTGAGACAAAACTAGGTACATAGTTAGCACAGTTATATAGAGACCATAGGCAGAGTGAATAGCTTAGAGGTGTGAGTGCTGATGGGGAAGATAATAAATACAGAATTGAACCAATTCAGTGTAAAGCATTTGTGAGATACATAAGTAGAATGCATGTGGTTGAATATGTATATCTGCAGAATAGGAGAAATATCATTAGCAACATAGACGTCATTCATTCATTCTTCATTTGTTCATTCATTCATTCAATATACCACTGACATATAGGTAATAATAAACCATAGACTGGTTTATAACATCCAGATAAATAAGAAATACTGCGAAAAGAAAAGTTATGGATGTAAATCCTAGGATCTTCATTTGTAAAAGGCAATCTAAAGAGGCTCAGGATATTTACTGCTTCCTAGATGTTTGGCCTTGGCTACTTGGCCCTCTTGTACCTCAATTTCCTTTTTTGTAAAATGAGGATAAAATTTGCTTCACAGGACTGTTGTGAGTATTAAGGGAATCAATGGCAGATGCTTACAATAATGCCAAGTACATTGTAAGTGTCTATTCAGTACTATTTTTAGTGCGGTTACAGGAACACCAAAATAAAAAGAGTCAGCAAAGTTTTTCTTACTACTGTTAAGGAAGATTGGAAAGTAAGACATGCATATTGAATCTCTACAAGATCAATTTGTTTGACTACTTTTGCTACTGTATATGGCTGCACAAGTTGTGTACGACTCAACCCAATATATGCCATTCACATAATGGTATCTTGCAATGAGACAGCCAAAGTAATTCTCCACTTGGTTAAAGTATAAAGCTTGTTTTCTGCTTGAATGCTTCCTATAATTATTTAAGACTGTTGATACTATACCACTTGCTTTCTGATTTGTGAGAGGATCCATGACAGAATAAATGGTAAAAGAATGAAATCAAATGAATGCTTTAAACTTAATTTAGAGATTTCACTAAAATAGTAAAGTGAGACATAATTTGAATGTGAATTCAGCTTTCTAAAATGCAATAAGGTATTTTTCAGTTATGTAGAAATATTCATGAAGAAAGATACATGTGAAAAAATGTATAATAAAATGCAAGATGGGACTACTGATTGATAGGGAGCTTCAAAATCCTGGATGAGAATTTAGATATTTCATAATTCAGTCTACTTTACACTCTACACTTTTACAAAAGGAATAGCTTGGCAAATAGATGCCAAAATCACTGAGGACGATGACTGCAGCCATGAAATTAAGAGACGCTTCCTCATTGGAAGAAAAGCTATGACAAACCTAGACAGTGTATTAAAAAGCAGAGACATTACTTTGCTGACAATGGTCAATATAATCAAACCTATGGTTTTTACAGTAGTCATGTATGCATGTGATATTTGGACCATAAACAAGGCTGAGCACTAAAGAATTAATCCTTTCAAACTGTGGTGCTGAAGAAGACTCTTGAGAGTACCTTGGACTATAAGGAGAGCAAACCAGTAAATCCTAAAGAAAATCAAACCTGAATATTCATTGGAAGGACTGATGCTGAAGCTGAAACTCCAATACTTTGGTCAACTGATGTGAAAAGCTGACTCACTGGAAAGGACCCTGATGCTGGGAAAGATTGAAGGCGGGAGAAGGGGATGACAGAGGATGAGATGGTTGGATGGCATCACCAATTTGATGGACATGAGTTTGAGCAAGCTCTGGGAGTTGGTGATGGACAGGAAAGTCTGGTGTGCTACAGTCCATGGGGTCACAAAAAGTCAGACACATCTTAGTGACTGAACAAGTCTGGCATACTTTCACAGTAAAATTCTTCTCTCTTACCTTATTGTTAGAATTAACAGATATAGTTGTATTATTCAATACTGTGCCTTCAGAGCTTCTCTGAGATATATATATATATAAAATAATCTTTGCCGTGATTCAGGTATCTTGTACATAAGAGAACTATGAAAGTTTTACTTAACGGCTTGCAGTACAGTTCATTCAGAAATAACTTTTTCAGCTTTTCTTGTCTCAAACTCACTTCAAATGAATTTCTTCTATTCCAGTTACTTGGGGGTCAAACATACTTGAACCGCTAGTTAGTATACTTCAATTCTGGAGAAGGAAATGGCAACCCACTCCAGTATTCCTGCTGGAGAACCCCATGGACAAAGGAGCCTGGTGGGCTACAGTCCATTGGGTCACAAAGAGTCAGACACGACTGAGTGACTAACACATATACTTCAATTTGCCTAGAAATGTGGGAGAAATATGATGTATAGAAGAAGACGGCTTATGCTTGAGTATATAAGCTACAATCAACTTTACCCCTGAGGATTTCTCTTTATCCAAATGAAATATAAAATTGGGCAAATTTTGAAGTGTGTAAGTAAAAATAATGACTTAGTTGTTGTCACTATTGGCCTCAAAAGGGAGAATTGTACAAACACCTGAGAAAAAGAGTAAGGAATCAAAATGACAGAATATACAATCTTTAAAAAGAAGAGAGCCAGGTCAAAGTATAACTTTTATCTTTTCTAATTTTCTAGGATTGGGGACAAGGGATGTGTCTAGTGTTTCACTTTTCTGGATGACTTAGAGTTGAAGGGATTCTTTTAACAAATACTTTAATGCTGAATGCTGTTCAATCATAATGTAAAAGTTTTCAAATTCATATTATGCAGAGCCTGCAGACAAGGGCAATTTGCCATCTCCCTAAGTGCCAAACGGTTACCATTGTTTTACTTCATTTACTAAATTACATATGTACATGTTATAGCCAATATCAAGAAATAAATATTCAGTACTATCTACCATTCTTCTTCTGTCTGTATTCAATACAAATAAAATTTAACTGCTATATTTCACTAGCAATTGTGACATTTTATTGTTTAAATGAAAATACATGCTAATGAATATTTGTTCTAGAAATCAGCATAAAAATCTATATTGTTATTTAATGGTATTTATCTCATTATTCCTGTCATAATTTTATATAGAGATTAAATTAGCCATGTACGTTTTGCTAGTCCTCTGAAAGAATTGTAATTTAAAGTATTAGTTACATTTCCTTATTTACTCACTTCAGATACCCAGAAATTTATGGTCTAGCTCTTAAAAAAGCCAAATATGCATAATAATAATAAATGTAGAACAAATTTGATCTGAAAAGGAGGTTTGCAAGGATTTTTCCTCAAAGGTAATATGAGAATAACACAAAATGCATGTTCTAGTTCTATAATCCTTGATTTACAAACATCATTATCAACACACAACACAGATTTTATTGCAATTAAGAGAAATCTGTACTTTGTTTTCACTGTATTTTTGTAGATAAGAGAACATTATAATATTTAGTCAATATCAGCTCTGATGTTCTCTGAGAAAAAAGAATCTATAAGTGCATGAAAGTAAGTTAAATGAAGTTACTCATAATTGATATTGGAAGGAAAAAATGACAGACTGACTTTGATTCAACTTGACTCACATGAAGAGATTAAACAATAATACACTTGAAGTGAAGGGTGGTGAAATTTGTATTACTACAAAGTCAACTTGATCGGCATAATCATCATCTATGTATAAATACAAAATTTCTGCGAGTTGCAGGGCTTGGCTTAGTAATCTAGGAATCCAAATGAGAGAGCCTAGACTGCCTGGAGCCAGAGGTTTAAGTCTTGTCAGCCAACCCTTTCTTTTTCTGAAGCAGATAAACCAGGTTCTGAAAAGCCAGCTCTTTGTGTGAGATGGAATGGGGATCTCTCAATGACACCTTCAAATCATGGCCTGATTCTCTTTAGGGATCTTACAGATTATTTTGTCTGTCTTATGCAACAGAACAGCTTTGTCTTTGCCACATTTCTGAAATCCCAGACCAAAATATCAAGTGGGCCAACAACCACAATATCCCAATAAAGAACTTGGAATTTTAACTATTTTCATCTCTTTTACCAACATTGATTTTTTTTTTTTAGAGAAATTAAGAATAGGAGAAATAAGCTTGTACATCCAGAAAGATGACCTCTAATAATGAGATATTTATAAACTACTTTGGAGTTAGGAGTTGAAAAGGAAACACAAAGTATGAGTGGGAAATCCATGGTGGAACTCCTGGGTCAGAAGGCAAATCGGATTCAAGGAAATGCAAGAGCTGTGGACCTCAGGGGAGCTTTTAATCACTCATCTAATGCAACCTGGCATAGGCACCTCATTAAAGGAAGTCTTCAGTTAATCAAACGATAACGTAATAGTCCAGAAATCATCAGAAGAATTTAAGCAATGGACTGAAATATCTCAATTTACTGTTTTTTTGTTTTGTTTTTGAAAATTGGAAGGTAAGAACAGAAATATTACAAAGTTTGTCTTTTTTCCAAAAGAAAACCAAGAATACTATTAGATTGGAAAGGCACACAGTTTATTTTAAGGTAGATGAAGTGATTTAGCAGCTTTATTAAAAAAGTACTTAGGTTATGAGGATAATTAATAAATAATAATGAGAACAAGATGAGACAATATACTTCTCATGTAAGTAGAAAAAAAAGAAACCAAAAATTCCCTGAAGAATTTAATGAATGAAGTTGGCAAAGTAGATAAATGTTTCTTTTTTTGTCATAAAAGATTATTAGATCTGAACCAAAACATTTTTGACATATTTTTTATTGTTTATCCAATTAGTCAAAAGAATTAGCAATATTAACATTTATTAAATAAAAGAGCAGCTAAGTATTAAAGGATTTAGAACCTTCTAAATTGTGTTCTTAGGTACAGTCTACAGAAAGCATGAGAAGTGTAATAGACAATGCAGAAGCTATTCCACCTG
Source organism: Okapia johnstoni (assembly GCA_024291935.2). Classification (NCBI taxonomy): domain Eukaryota; kingdom Metazoa; phylum Chordata; class Mammalia; order Artiodactyla; family Giraffidae; genus Okapia; species Okapia johnstoni. Next base: position 77,701,195 of record CM044312.1, on the reverse strand, counting down.
CCTGGCAATAACTTACAGGTCAATGACGCATCACTGCTATGAACAAAACTCAGTGAAACTACTACTTCTTTGTGGACAATGTGTCATGTTTAATACATAGTCATATTTTCATAACACTCTCAGACTGAGGCCATTACAGTATTCTTTGGCCAAATACAGTACTTCAGAAAGTAAAAAGTTTGTCTCTAAATCTGTCTATGCATAAGTACAGGACTCAAAAACAAGGACATTTTCAGGAGAGTATCTGTAAGGAAGGAGCAAATAAGTCACTTCTTAAAGCCTCATATATCTATCCAATGTCAGAGTATTTGAGAAAAATCATATTTATTTCAGAAATCAAGAATTCTTTGTGATAGACAACTATTCCTTTATTCTCCAAGAAAAAGTTTCAAGACTTAGAGCAACAACAGCTGCTTTCTCTGAATGTGGAAAAGTAGCCAGGAATTCAGTCTATAATTACCTGTAATGGACATCAATTTGCCTGTCTAGATTTTTCAGTTCTCAATATTTCAGGAATTTGCAGGTGTCACAACTTTGCAACATTCAGCCATTGAAAACAATAGTAACTGTCAAGACTACTGAATTCTGACACAGAAAAGTTCAAACAGGCCACTGGTACATCACTCAACAGATGACTTTTCTCCCAAAAGCCACCAGATCCCTGAGATAATGCAGAGTGTCACAGCAACTGAAATTAAAAATTTACTTAATAATAGATTCCAACAGGAGTGGTCAAAAGAATTCTGAATTATAAAAAAGACATTCAGAGGTCATCTGTTCTATCCTTACTGCCCTATATAATAATTTGGTTAAGGAAGCTGTCTAGCATTTAATCTTTTATACAATTTACTGACTCCACTAACTTGTATTACTTGTAAGAACCTCAAGAGTTCTCTTTAGTAAGTCTTATACTATTGAGACTATTTATGAACTAAAAATTAAAATATATAGGTCTGATATAGGGATAACTTTTAAAATTTGATGTGTCTTAGAAAACTTGGAATTTATTGTGACTGAGCTAAACCATTTTAAATTCCTCATAGCTCCTAGTACCATATCTTTCATAATGCATGCATACTAAGTCGCTTCAGTCATGTCTGACTCTTTGCAACCATATGGACCATAACATGCCAGGCTCCTCTGTTCTTGGAATTCTTTAGGGAAGAATGCTGGAGTGTGTTACCATGTTCTCCTCATCTTTCATAATAGATGTTAGTTAAAAATTATTAATGCATTAATTATGCAAAGTAGCAATTGAAGTTCTAATTAGTTTAATTATAACTAATTTAATACTAATTAAAGCTTTTACCCAGGTTTAGTTATTCTGGATTTCTGAATGTTACATTAATGACTGGATAACGTGTAATAGTTTACTTGGCATCTTGATGCCATCCTATCAAAGTGAATTAAACTAAAAGGATGAAGATATGAATCTCTTTCCCCTTAAGTTTCAAAGGTGCATAATCATGTGCAAAAATATTTAAATTCTGCCAGTCTCATTGAAATCACATTATAAAGAGCAAAAAGGTTCATATTTTAGTAAAAAAGATAAAATTTGTATATAATCCTATAAATGTAACTTGGCTTAAAATCTATAATGTGGTTGAACAAAAACTGGTATAGACTTTTCCAAGCTTTGGCAAAATGAATTATAGCTATATCTATCGAATATCTAAATAGTTATATAAAACTGCTATATAAAAATCATATATGTATATATAAAATATATATACATAATTTCTTCTACTCAAAGTTAAGCATCATCTGTTTAACAGTTTCTACTTTAACTTTTATTTTCATTGGTAATTATGTTGAGTATTAGATACAGAATAGATTTTAAATTTCAATAAAATCTGTTATATCACATAATGCCTAATTAACTGAGTCACTTCCATTAGTCAATCAATTTCAAAAGTGTAAAAGAATTGGGTGGATCAATTACCTAGTCAATGCAGCTGGAACACTCCAAGAGTTGTACAACAACATTGTACAAATTTTATTGCAATTATCGTCACCTAAATTATAACTGCATGATTCAGTGTGTTTTCTAAAATAGTTCTTTTCTTTTTGACATAAGAAGAGTTCATGTCCTGATTTGCTTTTCATTAAATGGACCAATTATTTTTAAAAGTATGCGCTTTACCGTATATTTTAGGTTTTAATTCTCAAAATAATATCAGTCGTGTCCGACTCTACGCAACCCCATAGACGGCAGCCCACCAGGCTCCGCCGTCCCTGGGATTCTCCAGGCAAGAACACTGGAGTGGGTTGCCGTTTCCTTCTCCAAAGCATGAAAGTGAAAATGAAAGTGAAGTCGCTCAGTCGTGTCCGACCCTTAGCGACCCCAATGGACTGCAGCCTACCAGGCTCCTCCGTCCATGGGATTTTCCAGGCAAGAGTACTGGAGTGGGGTGCCATTGCCTTCTCCGCAAAATAATATACTGGCATAAAATTTGTAAATGCATGCCCATTAGTTGCTAATATTCCATGTTGGAAAGTAAAATTAGCAAGTTTTTAAAAAAGTTGTTTAACCATATGTTTACAGGTATAATGTATGTGAATTCTATGGGGAGAAAAACAACTACTTTTTGTACAAGAGCTTCAGGTTTCATTTAATGGAAAGTGTTAGTAGTTTTTAATTGCCATTACTTATCATCTAACTAGTAAATAACTTCTTGTTCAGTATAATGATGAGGTAGTTGATCTTTTTCTTCTATAAAATAAATATGCTGTAACTTCAAGACCATTTGGAGAAATACAAATCTCAGGAAAATGCTGCTTTTGCTTCAATAATCTAACACAGTTTCTCCCTCATTTTACTTTTGATTATTTACTTGTACTCTAAGTCATTGCTATGATTGTCTCTTCATTGTACTGGCTATTAAGCTACTATTTTTCAGCTTCAAATCCTCCCTTTTGCACTTTGCTTTGTGAGATAGAGCCTGGAACTTGGAGAACTGCATTTCTCAGTTACCAGCTGGCTCTCTCTTCGTTTTCACTAGAGGAAGATGGAAAGTCTGAACTAGAGAAAGGACTCACTCCTCCTGTTTGCTTCCAGTTCCCTCCTGTCAGCATTATTCCAGTAATAGTTCTTTATCCTGGCAGTTGAAACTGATTCCAGTTTGCAGTTTGCCATCCACCTTCTTAAAACCAGGCTTACTGGGTTGCCTCAGAAATAGTAGCAAAAATTAGCTGGCACCCTCTTTTCTGAAAACTCAATCTCAGATGGGCAGGGCCCTCATCTGACCTCCTGAGGTACCAGCCTTCACTGAGCAATGTCCTTTTTGCAGAGGTCTGAGTCTCATCACTGAGGGCAAGATCCCTCCTTTAAACTCTAGGCTGCCTTCCAATGTTAACTTTCTGCCTTTGTTCCCCAGCAGCCTTGCTTTCCTTAGTTACTACTTCTGTGATATCTCAGTGTTCCCCAACTGCTTTTCCACTTCTCCAATACTTACACAATTTCTCACATTAAAATGCTTCTCTACTAAAATCACTGGTATTTAGTTTTCTGGCCAGACCCTGACTGAGCCCTCACTAATTATGGCCCATCATTTAGTTACTTTTCCTAAGTGTTTTTAAAGCCAATAATTCCATTTAAAGTCTACATTCATGATTTAGTTCATTTGGCTACATCTAATTTTTAATTGAGTAATTATAGAAATGAAGAGTTGGAACAGATTTTAAAGATCATCTAACCCAGTGCTAATATGGAAAAGCACCTGAAGTCATAGAGCTCTTTGGGGATTTTTGTACCCATGACAAAAGAAATATTTAATTTTCTTCATTCTCATTGCTGACATATTTAATTCTCTCATATGAACTGGAAACATTTCTATCAGGATAAATATGAGTACATTATGACTATGCAAAATAAATTATATTCTGAAGTACAGAAAAGATAAGTTGGTAGTATAGCATAATTTTCCATTTTTAATTACTTCCATTAATGCATATATGTATTGATTTATATGTAATATAGTTTGCTGATACTTATTAGCTAGTGAGTTGGAATAAAGGTCTAAGTATCAATACTGAGGGAGAAAAATCTTAAAATTCAGAAAATTATATACACTATTCAGTGTACTGACAAAATAACTCATTCTAGTCTTTGGAGTTGAAGACTATTTCAGAGAGTTAATCTAACACCCTAGTTGATAAACAATCTTTATTTCAAACAATAAATAGTAACTAAATTATAAAGTAAAAATCCTATGATAAAACCAATGTACTTTTTATTATGTGGCAAATATTTAATATTAGGATGGAATGTGATTATATTGGGCTTCCCTTTATTTATTTTTTCTGATTTTATTTATAAACATTACTCAATTATGTAGGGCTAAGTCTGGGAAAAACTGTCAGCATGCAGAAAATACAGCTATCAATTTGAAAAAAAGGTAAATTGCAATTGAATTAAAATATGTTAGCTTGCTTGTAAGATTCTCTGCTGAACAATGTCAAGGCCTATGATAAAGGAATGAGACTTCTTTTGTAACAATTCATAAAATTTCAACAACATAAATGCCACTAGAAATAGGTCAAATTTTAAAAGAAATGTTTTAAAAGGGTTTACTCTAGATAGGGGGCTTCCCAGGTAGCTCATCAGTAAAAAATCCATCTGTCAAGCAAGATACATGGGTTCAATCCCTGGGTCAGGAAGATCCACTGGAGTAGGAAATGGCAACCCACTCCAGTATTCTTGCCTGGGAAATCCCATGGACAGAGGAACCTCGCAGGCCACAGTCCATGAAGTTGCAAAAGAGTCAGACATGACTTAGCTACTAAACAACAACAACAACCCTTGATTGGATTTATAAACAAAATTCAAATTTTCAGTTATTAATTTTTGTAAGTGATAAATCTAATAATTCAGTTTCACTTAATATGTCATATAATTTGACCTACTGTACCAATCAAAGAAAAACAGACAGGTACCTACCTTTCTTCTCATTGCATTTGAGGATCAGAAAGGCTACTTAAGGTCCTGCATCAGTGTAACAGAGCAGACCTTATGGGGCCTTCCTGGGACAGATTCTTCTCCCTGTGTTCTCTGCCTGCCTCTTGTTTGTAGAAAAGCTGTAACCTCCTGGGCCTCTCCCTTGAGTTACAAAAGCCTGGGTCAAGAATTAAGGATTGAAAGGAATGTGAACATGTAGTGATAAAAGTAGCAGTTGGGCCAGGAAAACTGGTAACAATTTAAATAGTAAAGCAGCCATAGGCAGTCAACAGAATCTTTAGTTCCCCTGAAGTACTTAGACAACAGTATCTGACGCATATTTCCTGAGTTATTTTGTAGATGCTAAAATACCCATCAAATGGAAGAAGTTAACTACTTAACGACCAAGAGCGCTTATTCCCCAGACCTTCTGGGGTGTGAGGATTGATGATGTTAACCCCTGTGACGCTGCCCTGTTACCTCACCATCAACCAATCAGAGAGTCATAGCCAAGATGATCAGGCACCCTTGGCTCCCCTTCCTTACCTCTCCTGTAATAATACTGCCCTGAAATTCATCAGGGGAGTTCAAATATTTTGAGCATGAGCCAACCTGTTCTGCCTGCAGGACCCTTACAATAAACCTTTCTCTGCTTTAAACTCTGACATTTCGGTTTGTTAGGCCTCTCTATGCATCAGGTGTGTGATGACTCTACTTCAGACTCAGGTTAGTCTTACAGTTAATGTCTCCCTTTTCTTTATCCTTATGGCTTTATCCTTAAAGGCATCTTTAAGATAGCACAGATCTAAATCCTATAGACTTTGGGTTCTTAAAAGGCAAAAGTGATATTTTATTTTTTTTCCTCAGTATCTCCTATTCTTACAAAACAGTATTGAAAAATAGAAAAATCCTAGCAATGTTACTATGAAATATTAATTAAAATACTTTAGGTATGCTATACTCCTTCAAAATAAGTCTTGCTTGTTAAATGTTTATTCATGAACTATGACAAGCTGTTATCTTCATGTGTCACCATAACTAACACATTAAGAAAGTCTTCTATTGTTTCCCCCATAGTTGCAGTAGAAGCAATATTGAGCACAGGAAGGAAAAAGAAGAAGAACTTGTCAAATACAAGGCTTCTACCTTGTCCTCAAATTTGACAGTTGCACTCAGGCTATATTTATATTATCCACAATCAGATAAATCAGATATGCAAGATGAAAAATTGCCCTGAAGATACATATCTTTCAGAAGATTAACTTCCAAGCATTCACAAGTTAAGGTTCTTATCTATAGTTATAGAATGAAATTTTACTTAGTTAAAGAAATAGCTGATTCAATGGACATGAATTTGAGCAAACTCCTGGAGATAGTAAAGGACAGGAAAGCCTGGTGTGCTGCACTTAATGGGGTCGCAAAGAGTTGGACAGGACTTAGTGAATGAGCAACAACAAAGGAATAGCAGGAGTCAGTCATCAGGAGGAAGAGAAACACAAGAATCAGTAAAGGCTCTGTTTAGACGACAAATGTGAATAACTGCCAAACAGTTATTTCTTCTTTTTCTCTCCTAAGGTGCTAAGAGTTAGATCCTTGCTTCTCTAAGCAGAAGGAGTTCAGAAACATAATTCCTTCTGATTTAGGAGCTCATAAACAGAAATCAGGTACCTGCCACACCCAACCATGAGCCTGTAAGTGTACCATCTCAATGAATAACTTCATCTTCCTTGAACTGACTTCACTCTCTTTTACCCATCAAGTTCTTGTGTTAAATGCTAATATTTTTTAAATATATTTTTAATAACTCTTTATTATTCAGTATAAGAAAGTATATTCCTATGAATTTAAGTTAATTTTGTTGATCATGATTAATTTGTTTTATTATTACTAAAAGCCTTTTCTTAAATATTAATGTATTACTGTTATTAATTTTAACATTATTCATTTATTTTTGTAAATAACTTATAAATTTATAAACATTACTAACACACATATAATAGTTTTTAAAATCACACTGGGTCATTTAGTAAAGTTGATACTAAATAAAAGTATGTTGCCTAGATGTTAGTATAGCAAGTAATCATGCTTAAAAGACAGAAATTAGCTAGATTCATGAGTCTAAAATAATACCTAAATTTTACATATTGAATAACTTTAGCAAAGATTTAAGCATCGGAAAGTATATGAATATGAAGTAACTCCTGCAAACAGAGATTATATTTTAGGTATCATCCCATCGCTTTCATCAGCTCCCAATAGAGTGACTTATAAATAACAAGTTCTTTACCAATATTAATAATGTGGTTCAAATAGTTTGAAAAAATGGATAAAGTATATTGGCATATTCTGATATGGAGGAAAGAACTAATCTTAATCTAAAAGAAGGCAAAGGAAGAGTGAATATGATCAGTTATGCTAAGTGTGCAGATGTGTGCATGTGTATATGAAAGAGAGAGATGAATGGAGGGAAATTAATAATTTGAAAGTCTATAATAAAAATAACATACTATATTCAATATCTTATAATAACTTGTAATGGAAAAGAATGTATATATTTATATACACATATATATATGTGTAACTGAATCATTTTGCCATACACCAAAAATTAACACAACATTGTAAATCAATTATATTTGAAAACAAATTTTAAAAAGAAATTTAAAAATAATGTTTAGTTCAACAAAATTTAAAGGTCTGTGCTTACCATGCAAAATATGAAAGTCTGATGAACAAATTATGAAATTATGGATTTTTTAATTTCCTTTAGGCAGAGTACATCATGAGAAACACTGGGCTGGAGGAAGTACAAGCTGGAATCAAGATTGCAGGGAGAAATATCAATAACCTCAGATATGCAGAGACACCACCCTTATGGAAGAAAGTGAAGAACTAAAGAGCCTCTTGATGAAAGTGAAAGAGGAGAGTGAAAAAGTTGGCTTAAAGATCAACATTCAGAAAACTAAGATCATGGCATCCGGGCCCATCACTTCATGGCAGATAGATGGGGAAACAGTGGAAACAGTGGCTGATTTTGTTTTCTGGGCTCCAAAATCACTGCAGATGGTGATTTCAGCCATGAAATTAAAAGATGTTTACTCCTCAGAAAGAAAGTTATGACCAAACTAGACAGTATATTAAAAAGCAGAGACATTACTTTGCCAACAAAGGTCCGTTTAGTCAAGGCTATGGTTTTTCCAGTGGTCATGTATGGATGTGAGAGTTGGGCTATAAAGAAAGCTGAGCACCAAAGAATTGATGCTTTTGAACTGTGGTGTTGGAGAAGACTCTTGAGAGTCCCTTGGACTGCAAGGAGATCCAACCCATCCATCCTAAAGGAGATCAGTCCTGGGTGTTCATTGGAAGGACTGATGTTAAAGCTGAAACTCCAATACTTTGGCCACCTCATATGAAGAGCTGACTCATTTGAAAAGACCCTGATGCTGGGAAAGATTGAGGGCAGGAGCAGAAGAGGGCAACAGAGGATGAGATGGTTGGATGGCATCACCGACTCAATGGACATGGGTTTGGGTGGACTCAGGGAGTTGGTGATGGACAGGGAGGCCTGGTGTGCTGTGATTCATGGGGTCGCAAAGAGTCGGACATGACTGAGCAAATGAACTGTACTGAACTGAGGGAGGTCTAAAAGGCAAGCAATAGCATGCAAGGGAAACTAGTTCCATCCACATTCAGCAGTTCTATGATGAACTCCTAGTCATCTCTGACTACTTTCCAAACCAAATGGGAATGCTTAAGTGCTTGACAAAGCTTTGGTGGTACATATCTGCCATGTGAGATGATACCCTATCACATAACAAGTTGTACATTTTAGGTGATACATATGCTAAATTAAATCAAGCTGTTTGTTTTCAGTAAGCAAAAGTGCCCCTTGACAGATTTCCTGATTCAGGTGCTTATAAAAACAAATTTGAGAGGCAACATTAATTTAAATTCCTACTGAGCTGCATCCAGCAATTGCAAATTATGGAAATACTTCAAACTTTATAGGATTACAAAATGGAAAGTGATCAGGGTTCTGGGCATGGGTCCTGTGGAATTTTTTCTAAATAGTTCTGCGTTGGAAAATAGAATCCATGTGCTCCTATTTACCTGAATATGTTCCAAACAAAATCTAAATGTTTATATAAGGAAATCCAAAATACAGTGACTTAATGTCCAGCCAACACAAAGAATATCTGTAGTATCACTGTCTCATGATGTTCAATTTATATGGAGTCATTAAAAATAAAATAAAATAGTGAGGTGAATTATTTTCACCCCTTCATCATGTACCAATATGTAAGAAAATGTTTATTTATATTAAAAGATCTAGTACATGTCCCTGTTCAGAATCAAAAATTTAATACTGAAAGTGAAAAAAAAAAGACAAAAATGACTTGTTTTGTTTTGCTTATGTAATTAAAAAGGGATGGAGATGTAAGGAAACTTGTAAATTTAAAAGTAGAAGGAACCAGTTCCTGAATCTTGGCCCTGCACTGAATCAATTTAGTCCTGGTGCAAAATGGTGAATGAGCAAATCCTTTTCTTCATAGAATTTACATGTTAGTGGAGAAGGAGAAAAAAATATACATGTAGAAAATAAGTAAATAAATGTAAGAAAAGAAAAATAAAGCAGGTAGTGAAAATGGAGCATACTGACATGATAGAGTTGGGAAATATGATTGAAAGGGCCATGAGGAAAAGCCCCTTTAAGTGTAAATTTCTGTGAGAGGTAAAAGGTGAAAAGCCATCAGGCCATCACCTTGAGCAATCTGAGGATTTGACCAGAGCTATAATGGAAGGGGAGCATTGCAGATAACTATTTTACTACTAAACTAACTCAATAAGGAGTCCTCCCTTTATGACAATGGCATTGGTATACTGTACAAGTTCCTTACTATTAGGAAGATGATATGAAGTTTTTAGGTAAACCTTACAAAATGTTAACAATTGATGATTTTAGGTGAATGGTACATAATGAGTGCTGATTCTACTATTTTACCAGTTTTCCTATCAGTTAGAAAGTTTTCTAAATAAAATGTCGGGAAATTTATTTTTTAAGAAACAGGAATTAAATTCATCCACCGACCAACAGACAGGATATTAAAAAGCAGAGACATTACTTTGCCAACAAAGATCCATCTAATCAAAGCTATGGTTTTTCCAGTAGTCATGTATGGATGTGAGAGTTGGACTATAAAGAAGGCTGGGCGCCGAAGAATTGATGCTTTTGAACTGTGGTGTCGGAGAAGACTCTTGAGAGTCCCTTGGACTGCAAGGAGATCCAACCAGTCCATCCTAAAGAAAATCAGTCCTGAATATTCACTGGAAGGACTGATGCTGAAGCTGAAACTCCAATACTTTGGCCACCTGACGTGAAGAACTGACTCATTGGAAAAGACCCTGATGCTGGGAAAAATTGAAGGCAGGAGGAGAAGGGGATGACAAAGGATGAGATGTTTGGATGGCATCACCGACTCAATGGACATGAGTTTGAGTAAACTCTGGGAGTTGGTGATGGATAGGGAGGCCTGGTGTGCTGCAGTCCATGGGGTCGCAAAGAGTTGGACACAACTGAGCACTGAACTGAACTGAACTGAACATGCTAATTGCCAATGATTATGTAAAATGAATGGATGTCTTAGAGGAGGTCTCTTTTATGAAATAAATACTCCATGACAAACTTCTATTTTAGAACAGAAATAATACAAACAGAGGCCTGTCCAACAACATAACACATTTCACTATGTCCAGATAACAGTGCGCTAAATGCTTAAAATAGAGAAGACATCCAGAATTATTAGGAGTCTGCACAATATCTGAAACTGACTTTATTCTGACCCGATGCATCAATCCTTCTTTGGCTATTTTGTCTCTGTGTCTGACATGTCCCACGCTTGCACTCATCTCACCTCTATTCTGTCTTTCTAACATCTCCCGGGCTCCAGTTACAGTTCTGGCTTCTGCATTGCATTACCTGCCTCCCCATTCCTTATCTTACATTTCATGTTTTCTTTTCGCCCAGTTTGACTTCTTTATCCCTCTATCATTATTCTTAGCATAGCATACAGGAGCCTGAAAAAATCTGGTTGTTTTTGCCAAATTCATTTCTTGCAGAAACTTGTATTCTATTTTCTACTCTAGGGATCCTGAGGCCCTACAAATGTTCTGTAAATGTGAAGATGTTTCACACCTGCATGACTTTGTCAAAACTACTACTTTTATATCAAAAATCTTCTCTACAAATCAGTACACTCTTTTTATTCGACTCATTACTAAAGATAAACTTCAAAGGTGAAGATTATTTCAACAATCTCCCATCCCACTCTAGAGCCAATTGCCTATATTATAATTCAAGAATAGTCAACAGCTTTTTGTTGATAACCCTTGTTATTTACAAGGATCTTTCACTTTTGTAATGAAACTTTTAAAAATAGGAATCTTGCCTAATTTATCACAAATGCACAGCACCAAGCACCCTGTGTGTTACAGAGACTCACTGATTAAACATTTGTTGAAATGATGAATGGATTCAAAACCAAGACTGAAATTATCTAGTCATACTCAATATTTTTGTGTTTAAATAGATTTATGCTTACTCTTCAAAATACATGTACAATTTTCATTCAAAGATGTTTATTGAACACTTACTGTACACAAGTCCAGGGTTAGTTGCTAAGTATAGAGAAATAGGAAAAATTTCCTATCATGAATGAGGTCAATGTCAAGAAGCAAAGACAGACAAAAATTTATTGGGAGTTTTAAATGCTTTTATATGATATGCTAAATGATGCTGCAAAATCAAAGAGGAATATAAATGATAGCTCCTTTGAGAAAATTACACATGCTCTGAAACTCAGGATATGTAGGAATAGCCTAAATGGAAGAATGCTAGTAAGGTGATGTCCGCAGGAAATGATCTTATAAGATTACTAGGGGGGTTTTCATGATAGCCAATTAGAAGATGGATAAGAGAAAAAGACACTATCAGGGTACTGACAAACAATAGCAAAAGAAATTTGAGAATTTAAAATAATACAGTGTCAGTAACAATAGAGAATAAGAATTTTTATGAGAAATTTTGGAAATAAAGTGAACATAATTTGACATATAGGTGTTAAAACATTAAGAAACAGAAAAATTGAGAAGATTCTTTAGTTTATGCCATGTACAGCAAAGTGTCTACTTAATGCATTCTATGGCAAATGGTAGGTTAGTTAGCAAGTGTGGGGAAGGAGACAGTTGTTTTGATCTTGAACATGTTGACTCTTTAATACCTGTGAACATTAAAAGGCTGTCTCCAAATCTCAGAAAATGATTTAGATTTGAAATACACATTTATGGACTCGCAGTGTAAGAGGGTTGTTAACTCTGTAATTGTGGATGACTTCATCAAGAGAGGGCCCTAAAGTGATCACAGAAGTGTCCCTGGAAAATTTCAACAGATAAGGAATTAATGTAAGAAAGTGATATTAAGACGGAAATAGGGTTTAAAGAAGTTATACATCATAGTTTAAAATGCACCAGGGAACCACTAACCATAAAGGAAGCTTGCCAAAACACTAGCTGTTAGATAACACCTTTATCCATTTAAAATTTACCTCCAATTACACATCCTTATTCCAGCAAATGGTTGGTTCAATCAATTCATTTTGTTCTTTTGTTTCTGTTTATGATGCAATACATTTTTATCTGGATTTTGTCTTGAAATTTCCTAATATTCAGAGTGATATTTGGAAAGTTATCCAACAAAAGATTAATGGTGGAGTTTTTGATTTGCTTGCCTTTGTTTTCTGATTTGTAATGTGGATTCTTAAGTTTTCTGTTTCTTGAATTCACCTTTTACATGAACATGTATCACAATTTATCTTTACAATGTTTTATAGGAATCAGTATAGAGATCTTACTCATCTTGCATGACAGTCATTCTTAGGTGAATTTTAAAATCAATTTCCAAAGCTAGAATATACAAAAAAATAAATATTCTTTATGTAGTCTTTGTGACCTTTCTAATTCTTAATTTCTAATTCTTGTCTAATTGCAAGTAGAACAAATAGCTTTGCATTGTTTTATACTCTATGGAAAAAAAATTTAAAACTTCATCATTAAGTTAAGGAAAGATTTTTTTCATATATATCTTTTATTAGAATGAGGGAGTTACTTTCTATTTTAAGATTGCCTTAATAAAGTTTATATTATAAAGAGATACTGTTTAACTATTGATATTATAAATGGTCATTTCTTTAAATTTTTAAATGAGGGTTATTATTTTGATTTTCAGTGCATTTTAGGAATAATACCACTTGGTAATGATATATCCACTCTATATATTGCCCAATCCAATTTGTGTCATATTTTGTTAAGGATTTTAACATTCATGTTTGAGGCATATCAGCTTATTATTAGCATCTTTAATCAAGTTGTGGTATCAGGGCTATGTTGCCTGCCTAACATAAGTTGGGAAGTAAGTGCACTTATTTTTGAAGTCAATAACCAAAGTAATGATGCTTAATCAAATCATAAACTCTTGTGAAAAGTATCTCTATGAAAACTTCTGGAATTATACTCCACAATTCTCTACAATTCCTCCATAACCTGGCATAAATCTATTTCAAGACCCAAGGTTGAAATTAAATGCTTCCATGTCAGCAAATCTGCAGCTGCACAGGTTGAATCTTTACACTGCCCTTTTTGAATATTTTGGCTTCGATGGTGAAAATCTCATTAAGCGTGATGGGATATTCTGAATTTTAAAACTCACTTGGAATTGCAGATCTGTCAGTGCTGTAGAGAGGCAGACACTGTGGAACACATGCTCTGAAGTCAGTAAATGCAGACCATCTTAGCAACAAACTTAGCCATCATGAGTTCATTTGAAAGGAGACCTCCCAAATCCCACTCATCAAGAGATGAGAGAGAAATGACAGCTCTCTTCAACAAGAATAAGCTTATTTCAAGGAGCTGTTCAAAGATTTATCTAGAATGTGGACATTTTTTTATCACCTACATTCCAGAGATACCATAGCATTAGAGAAAACATTTAAATTGCTCTTTGAGCCTGATACTGTGAGTTAATTACTTAAAATAATAATGGGAATACATTTGAGACTTTAAAACAGGAAAAATGTATTCAGGAGCATGGTCTTCTCTGTTTTATTTCTTTTGAAAATGAACTGTATTAGCAACGACAGATGAAGCAGGCCTGCAGGAGATGTGGCCTAGGTGTGATGACAGGCTGGTATTTACAATGGACGTATTGGTGTGCCTCAGGCAGCTGTTTTATATACTCCACATTTTGAAAGCTAGTAATACAGCATTGTTTCTTACATATTTTCTGTATATTATAAGATAAATGTGTGTGTATGTTATTCAGTTGTTCAGTCATGCCCAACTCTGTGACCCCATGGACTGTACTGCACCAGAAGTCTGCAGTGCAATGGCTCTTTTTATAAACAGAATGCCAACATTTCAAGTAAGGAAAATTTTCAGTGAGGATTGAATAATTTCCACTAGCAGGGAGAAACGTATGTGGTTCTCCTCCCTCAAGTCCATAATACCATAGACATGACTGATTTACTAGAAACAAATATAATAAATTAGTCTCCTGCTAATAGAACTCAGTTATGTCTCACAAAGTAGAATCTTGGGTTCAATCTACATTAGTACACATTTGTGTACATCAACCACAATAATCAAAAGTGCATCAGTTAGGATGTTGAGGTTATATATTTCCCAATTAATAATCTGCTGTTAACTCACATTAAGAAACATGTTTGCTATCAAGAAGTATCTTGTATCTCCTGCTTAGCAGGTGGATTCTTGAGCCAACCATTCCAAGAATAGCTATCCTGGGCATCCCAGGTGGTTCAGTGGTAAAGAATCCACCTGCCAATCCAGAACAGGTTTGATCCCTGGGTCAGGAAGATCCCCTGGAGAAGGGAATGCAATGCACTCCACTATTCTTGCCAGGAAAAGCCCTTGGACAGAGGAGCCTGGCAGGCTACAGTCCAAGGGGTCACAAAAAGTCAGACAGGGCTACGTGACTGAGCACACACACAGAGATATACAGGGTACTATGCATGTGATATGAATCAGAGTGAAAGTGAAAGTCACTCAGTCCTCTCTGGCTATTTGCAACCCCATGGACTATACAGTCCATGGAATTCTCCAGGCCAGTATAGTGGAGTAAGTAGCCGTTCCCCTCTGCAGGGGATCTTCCCAACCCAGGGATTGAACCAAGGTCTCCTGCATTGCAGGCGGATTCTTTACCAGCTGAGCTACCAGGGAAGGGGTTTCAAAAAGCCCAAACTGGTTTAGTTTTTAAAATTGATATTACCATTATTTGGGTCAAATTATATAGTAGATTGCAATTATTTTATGTTTTATTTTCAAATTTACAGTAAACTAAGTCAATTCTTTAAGAAGGTAAAAATTTAAAAATAAAATAGTAAAAATAGAAAAAGACATTTCTCCAAAGAAGAAATGCAGATGGCCAATAAGCAGAAGAAAACATACTCAACATCACTAATCATGAGAAAAATTCCAATCAGGGAGTTTGGGATCAACATATATATACCGCGATATTTCAAATGTATAACAAACAAGGACTTACTGTATATCACTGGGAACTCTGCTCAACGTTATGTGGCAGCCTGGATGGGAGAGGAGTTTGTGGGAGAATGGATACATGTACATGTATGGCTAAGTCACTTTGCTGTTCATGTGAAACTATCACAACATTGTTAATTGACTATACCCGAATATAAAACAAAAAGCTTTAAAAAACTCAATGTAAAGACAGGGCAAATATAGACTTTTTCAGTTTTGCAGTTGCATAAGAAGGTCTTGTTAGAGAAGTGCATGGCAACCCACTCTAGTATTCCTGCCTGGGGAATCCCGTGGACAAAGAAGCCTGTCAGGCTACAGTCCATAGGGTCACAAAGAGTTGGACATGACTGAAGCGACTTAGCAGGCAGGCAGGCAAGAAGGTCTTCTACACCTTTACAGAATAACAAAACAGAAGTAATGGAATCCCTAACACCTGGTCAGAATTTAATTTCCACTTTACATTTATTTGAGGTAAAATAAACTTTATATAAACACACTGTGAGACTGCACTCATTTGTCACAGATTTCCATCACCCCAATTATTCCACTCACGGCTTTCAGGAAACCCTGCTCAACATTTCTGTTACCCCTTCCTTAACAAAGATCCCTATGACTTAAAGCACAAAAGAAGGAAAGCTAATCTCTCTGCCTCTAATTTATTTTTCTCCCTGGCACATTTCTACCAAAGAGTAAAGCCATTCCTGGATGTGCTTATGGCACTTTCTTATCAGATCTTGTATAAATATTAACTGAATAAATAACAAAACTAAAATTGAAAATGTAAACATAAAGCCTTCATAAAAAGTAAGAAAAAAAAGGAAAATGGTAGTCAAAACCACAATGAAATATACCTTTACTCATGTCCTAATGGCTCTCATTAAAAAGAAACTAAATTACTAGTGTCAGTGAGGGTATCAAAAAAAGAAACTTAATATAAACTTGTACAGCCACTGTAGAAAAAAATATGAAGGTTCTTCAAAAAATTAAAAATAGAAATACCGTGAGATCCAGTAATCCCATCCCTGTGCAACAGTCTGAAGAGAACAAAAATACTGTGCCCACTGAAAATAAATGGATAAAGAAGATGTGTTATGTATGTATATATGTTTGTGTATGTGTATAAAAGAATGCTCCTCAGTCATAGAAAAAGAATAAAATCTTGTCATTTGAAACAACATGGACAGACCTAGAGGGTATTACGTTCAGTGAAATAAGTCAAACTAAAAAAGACAAATACTTATGTATTCACTTATATGTGGAATCCTAACAGCAAAGAAATGAACAAATATAATACCACAGAAACAGACTCACAGAGAATAAACTAGTGGTTGCCGGAGGGAAAAAAAGTAGCAGAGGAAGGAAATCGGTAAAAGGGATTAAGAGGTACAAACTTATAGTTATAAAATAAATAAGTCATAGGGATATAATGTCCAGCACAGGGAATATAGTCAACACTTTATAATAACTTTGTATGATGTATTATCTATTAAATTTTGAAATAGTATGTTGTACACCTGAAACTAATATATACTGTAAATCAACTATAGTTTATAAAAACAATTGCATACCTTCTGGCAAGGGGATCCAGAAAATTGAATCAGGGAAACTACGACTACTAAAAAGAGTGGGACAACCTCAAAATGGAAACAAAACAGAAATACAGTCTCAAACTCTGTTCCCATTTTGGAATGATTCTTGAATCATGTATATATGGAACAGACCCAAAGCAGCTCAGGAAGAGCCTGAAATGTGAACTTAAGTCAGACCTGCTGCTCAAGCAACCGATTATGCAATTCAAATGCAGCAAAGATAATTGCCAGCTAAAACAAACAGATAAGAAAACTTATCAGAGAAAAAATTCAAAACAAATAAGGAAACTCATCAGAGAAAAATACAATTTCCAAAAGTTATTATTCATAATGTCCAGAATATAATTTGAAGTTATTGGTTATACATAGAACCAAAATAAAATAAAATAAACATATTTCCAGGGGAAAAAACACACAGAGATAAACTAGATATATATATATAGATTTAAATATTTACTAGATTAATATATTTTATATAAAGTTATAGAATTGTCATTGGAATATGGAAATTTAAGGTTGTATACTGTAGTACCTAAGCAATTACTAAAAATAATGCAAAAAGTATGGGAATAGAGCCAATAGGAAAAATAAAGTTGAATTCTAAAAAATATTGAAATATTCCAAAAATTAATCATAAGAGAAAAACAAAATACAGAGGGAATATAGAAAACAATAAAAATGTAGACAACACAAAATTTAAAGTAAATATTATAATAAATATTAATGAATTGAATATTCCAACTGCAAATCACATATCTGACAGAGATTATATGAAGATATAAAAAAACTCATACAACTCAAAAATACAATCAACTCACTAAGAAACAAACAAAAGTGGCAAAAAATCTGAATCAAAAAACACTTGACACAATAAAATACATAATGATAAATAAGCACACAAAATATGCAAATATCTTTAGTCTTCAGGGAAATGCAAGCACAAAATGACCAGGGAAATAAACACACAAAAATATGCTTTTAGGATTAAATTTAAAACGTTTATAATACTAAGCATTGGTAAGAATGTGAAACAACTAGAATTTTCATGCATTGTTGGTTAAAATATAAAATGTTATAATCACTTGGGAGTATAGTATTACATGCTAAGATGCATATATAAATATAAATATACATAAAATACATTGCATATTATATAAATTAAATATATAAACACACACATGATATGACAAAGAAATAATACTCCTAACTAGATACCCAACTATCTATATACAACTGTATTCAATCAAACTAAGAGAACATAGATCATGATTTTCTGGGACTAGGAGTTGGGAGAGAAGTAGATGGTAAAGGGGCACCAAGTATGTAACTATTTCAGATAAGAGAACATTTCTCTATCTTAATTGTGGGGTGAGTTACATGACTATACATTTACCAAAATTCAGTTGCACATATCATGAAAACTGTTGCTCAATATATTTGAAAACATCAATGAGAAAAGTATTATTTGAGGGATATGTAAAATGTGTAAATATCGGGAAATAAAAATAAGAGAACAGTGTATGTACTAGTACTGTTTAAAAAGACATTTAAATCTAATATTTTATGGAAACCAAGAATATAGTTTCATCTTTCCCTCTCCCACTCTGCCCTCTCTCCCTCCTTCTCCTCCTTCCCCTCCTTTTCCTTGTTCTTTTTCTTCTTTATTTTATTTCTTCTCCATTCCCTTCTCCTTTATCATTTTATTTTTTTTTCTTATTATTTCCTCATGTCTAAATTAGAGCTTTGCATATATAGTACCATATAAAGTGAAATATTACAGTCAATCATTATAAATGTCATCCATATCTTCATAATGGTGCACATAATGAAGTCACAAACAGAATTTTAATCAATGTTGATTTTTACATGTATAATTGCCTTGCTTTTGGTCTGTTTTTCCTACTTTGTCTTATTCACTGCCAAATTTCTAGCATCCATAAGTGCCTGGCACATAAACGTCATTAGAAAAGTACTTCTTCGAAGTTGAACTCTGTTTCTTTGCTTAGAATAGGAAGATAGCTGGGAATAGAATGGGGAGGGAGGTGAAAGGGGGGTTCTGGAAGGGGAAAACATGTACACCCATGGTGGATTCATGTCAATCTATGACAAAACAAATACAATATTGTAAAGTTAAAAAATAGAAAATAAACTAATTAAAAAAATTTTTCTTTTCCATAAAAACAAATAATAAAAAAAAAAGAACACCATCAGTTGTAACATGTTGCACCCCCAACTTTAAAAGACCATTTATGCTTGCTGATAAGAGAAAATGTCTGAAAAAGAAATCTGAGAGTGCCTGGATGAAGCAATTTTAAGTAGGGTACAGAGAGAAGACCTCTCAGAGAAAGGGTTATATTTATGGGCAGACGCTGATGATCCATACACACACACACACACACGCGCACACACACACACACACACACACACACACAGCATTTCAGTTTACATTATCTTAGATGCTTTCTTTGTGTCATCATTACAGATGAATGAGGAAATAGCATTCATAAAGTGCTTATTCAACTACATAATGCAAAAGAACAAAATCTTATTAATATTGTACTTGAATGAATAGACTCATCTGATACTTTCAACAGCTGAATAACAGGTCACAAATGTTAATATCAACCAAATACAATTTTTGAACAAGCAAAGATATTTTTATAAAGCTCAGAATGTAAATCTTATCCCTGGCAACATACTTTCAGCTTCTGGTAGACCATCAGGAGTGTCAAAATTATGGCTAAGATCTTGGAGGAGAACACAAAGCTATGTTCTTTTAAATTTACTTTAAAATTTTATTGTGCTTTCTGATATTTGGTATAAATTTTGATTCATAACCTTTCAATATCAACTAGAAAGGCACAAGACAAAAACAGCACTTGAGCTATTGCCAGAGAGGGAGAGAGAGAGAGACAGACTGCTAATCCACTCAGCAACCATTCATGTAACTTTAGTGACCATGAATCTGGAAGTTTATATCCACTCCAAACCTTGTTATTATATAACATTTTGGGCAGAAAACACATGCGTTTTAATGCTTATGGATATTTCAAGGAATTTTGGAAGGTTATTTCATCTAAACATTGTTTTTATTTTAATTACACATTTTGAACACTCGTGTCCGCTCTTTTTGACCCCATGGACTATACAGTCCATGGAATTCTCCAGACCAGAATACTGGAGTGGGTAGCCTTTCCCTTCTTCAGGGAATCTTCCCAACCCAGGGATCAAATCCAGGTCTCCCGCCTTGCAGGTGGATTCTTTACCAACTGAGCCAAAAGGGAAAGCCAAATGCAAAGCCACAGTACAAACTCAACCAATATTTTTTAGGAAAAAAAAGTGTAAAATATTTGAAGCAGCCTATAATTAATTGGTTTATAATTATTATTATGCTTAAAGCACTGAAGTATAAAAGCACTATATCCTTCCTTAAGAAAATTCAGCTTGAACTTATTTTCTTTTCCTTTTTATCTGCCTATGTATCTAATAGTTAAATCATGAGTATTATAAATTACAGGTCAGATTATTTGGAAAGATTGTCTGAGCTTAACAGATTTACAAAAGAAATAAGCAAAAGGCATATTCCCTGTGTAGTTTAGTCATATTTCACATATCTTACTGAAAAATTTTGCAAAATAAAACTTTTATTTTCCAATTTGAAAACAAACCAGTGAGTTCTTTGACACTGCATCAAATCTTCATCTGTTTAAAATGGAAAATAAATATTTAATCCTCTAAATTTCAAAGTAAATTTTCATTCTGTTTAATCATGGGTGGAATATACTCTTTGTGATAATTTTGTTCTAGTCCATCCAAACCCATTCAGAACCCTAAGAGAAATTACTGGAAGGAAGTAATTTAAATTGTAAATATTTTCTAACCCAAAATCAATATTGAGACATTTTAACATTTAAGTGAGAATCAGCTAATTAAGGTTAAGAATGTGAATATCATGAAGCAATATCACTGATGAATATTATTATTT
This sequence comes from Okapia johnstoni, assembly GCA_024291935.2. Lineage (NCBI taxonomy): Eukaryota > Metazoa > Chordata > Mammalia > Artiodactyla > Giraffidae > Okapia > Okapia johnstoni. The sequence goes on along the minus strand of CM044312.1, from coordinate 77,680,077 downwards.
GCCCTAAAATTGTGTGAAGAAAATAATGAATAGGAGCCTCAGGTACTTATCTTAGTTTCAATTGCACTGTGAACTTTAGAAAAAAAATAAAATGCCTACAACAGTTATTATTTCCATAAAATTTTCAGGATTTTATTTGTTGAAAAATAAATCTGTATTAATTTTTTAAAATATTCATGAGGCTCTATCAATTTTAATTTTTTCTAAAAGTGTCATGAGACCAAGTTTTATCACACAGTCATTATATAAAGCCCTACATATAAGAAACAAAATCTTTTTCAGGTAGCAAATTGAATAAAATTTTAAAAAAGAAAATGTTATCATTCACTGAACTTTTATTGTTGCTGCCATAAGCACCACCAGAATAGTTCTCATTTATTGCTATGAGACAAGTATTGTTAGCCCTGCTTTATAATTCTCAGAGATTAAGTAATTTGCAAAAGATCAAATGTTAATAAATTGGGTGAACTCAACTTATCCTTTTTTTTACTCCGAATTCCCCTGTCTTCCAATTAAATTACCTAAAATCAGCCACTTAAAATATGGAAAGCGCTGAGTCTTTATCTTCAACATATTTGCCAAATGATAGCAACTCTAATAATAAAAGCAATTAAGATGCACTGAGCATGCTTTATATTCCAGGAATCATGATTTTTTTAAAAAAGTTTTTTTAAAATTATTTTATGTAATCATTATAAAAAATCCATAATATAGGTGCTATTTTATAAATGAAAAATGGATTCGTTGGATGTACCTGGCCACCAGCACAGTCCATAAATGATAGAGCACAAATCAGAGCACAGTTTACTTTGTTTCAAGAGCCCCCACAGGAATGTACCACTGCTAAATAACAATGTCTGTGTTTTGCCTTTTGCTTGAAAACATGCCTAAGACATCTTTCTGAGCCTTAAGAGTCTAACTTCAGTGACTCCCAAACACATATATTCACAAAAACGACAATAAAATCGAGTTTACTTGTTTTAATTAAATAAAATGACAACAAAATCAAGTTAACTTGTATTAATTCCTGAAGACTGTAAAAGGAAAAAATAAGATAACACGCTATTCAATTGAGAAACCTTAACCTTCTGGATTAACTCCAACAAACAGAGACAACCAAGGAAGTCTTTGAAAAGACAACCACAATTGGATTAATCCTGGGAACTTGTACTGTTTTATCACTATTATACAGCTATATGATCAAGTTAATTAAAGAATTGATTGGGTTTGGGGGAATTCCTTTAAATTTTCTCCTGTTTTTCAATTTAATCCCTTTCGAGCTGAGTCAGAGAGAGAGAGGAGAAAGAGGAAAAATGAATACGGAAATGTTAAGGCAATAAAAAACACCCTGGACTATAGCCCCTGCTCCATGTGTAGCTTAGATTAATTATTCCTTAGCTCCCAATGACCATGGTGGAAATTTAAAAGAGTGTGAATTTAGATTCTCAGTTTCCCTAATAAACTATAAGAACAGAGTTTAGTTTATTATCACATTGAGCAGTGTTCTTTATTATCTGAAGGAACTATTTTCAGAAAATGGCAATGATTATCTCATAGATATTTATAATGTTCATAAGCAATTCACTAAATTAAGCTATATTTTACCTTTGTAATTTATAGTCCAATATGAAAGCAAACACAGTAGAAAAATAACAGGGCTTAACTTTTCAAGATCAATTGAATATTTAAGCTAAATATTTTGGATATATACTTCTCAATTCACAATTATATTAATGTATATTGTTCATTAAAAATTGAGAAAATGGCTAATATCTATTGAGTTTTCACTATGTATAACTCTTTGTTAATAACTTACATTTTCTTAATTTTCATCTTAATTGTTGTTGTTCAGTCACTCAGTCCTGTCCAAAGCTTTGCAACCCCAAGGACTGCAGCACTCCAAGCTTCCTTGTTCTTCACCATCACCCAGAGCTTGCTCGGACTCATTTCCACTGAGTCGGTGATGTGATCCAACCATCTCTTCCTCTGTCATCCCCTTCTCCTCCTTCCTTTAATCTTTCCCAGCATCAGGATCTTTTCTAATGAGTCAACTCTTCCATCAGGTGGCCATGTATTGGTGTTTCAGCTTCAACATCAGTCCTTCCAATGAATATTCAAGACTGATTTCATTTAAGATTGACTGGTTTGAACTCTTTGCAGTCCAAGGGACTCTCAAGAACTTCTCCAACACCACAGTTCAAAAGCATCAATCCTTTGGTGCTCAGTCTTCTTTATGGTCCAACTCCCACATTCATACATGACTACTGGAAAAACCATTACTTTGACTATATGGACCTTTGTCAGCAAAGTAATGTCTTTGCTTTTTAATTGCTGTCTAGGTTGGTCATAGCTTTTCTTCCAAGGAGCAAGTGTCTTTTAATTTCATGGCTACAGTCACAATCTGCAGTGATTTTGGAGCCCAAGAAAATAAAGCCTGTTATGGTTTCCATTATTTCCCCATGTATTCACCATGAAGTGATGGGGTCAGTTGCCATGATCTTAGCTTCTTGAATGTTGAGTTTAAAACCAGCTTTTTCACTCTCCTCTTTCACCTTCATTAAGAGGTTCTTTAGTTCCTCTTCGCTTTCTGCCATAAGGGTGATGCTATCTGCATATCTGAGGTGGTTTACATTTCTCCCAGCTATCTTGATTCCAGCTTATGTCTCATCCAGCCCAGCATTTTGTATGATGTACTCTGCATATTAAGTTAAATAAGCCAGGTGACAATATACAGTCTTGAGGTATTCCTGTCCCAATTTGGAACCATTCTATTTTTCCATGTCCAGTTCTAACTGATGCCTCTTGACCTGCATACAGGTTTCTCACAAGTCAGGTAAGGTAGTCTCCTTACCTTACCCATATTTCCATCTCTTGAAGAATTTTCCACAATTGTGATCCACACAGTCAAATGCTTCAGCATAGTCAATGAAGCAGAAGTAGATGTTTTTCTGGAATTCTCTTGCTTTTTCAATGATCCAGCAGATGTTGGCAATTTGATCTCTTGTTCCTCTGCCTTTTCTAACTCCAACTTGAACGTATGGAAATTGTCATTTCACCTGCTGTTGAAGTCTAGCCTGGAGAATTTTGAGCATTACTTTGCTAGTGTGTGAGATGCATGCATTTGTGTGGTAGTTTCAACATTCTTTGGCACTGTCTTTCTTTGGAATGAAAACAGACCTTTTCCAGTCCTACGGCCACTGCTGAGTTTTCCAAATTTGCTGGTATGTTAAGTATAGCACTTTCACAGCATCATATTTTAGGATTTGAAATAGCTCAGCTGGAATTCTATCACCTCCATTAGCTTTGTTCCTAGTGATGCTGCCTAAGGCCCATTTGGCTTTGCAGTCCAGGATATCTGACTCTAGGTGAGTGATCACACCATCATGGTTGTCTGGGTCATTAAGATCTCTTTTGTATAGATCTGTGTGTTCTTTTCACTCTTCTTAATCGCTTCTGCTTCTGTTAGGTCCATAATATTTCTGTCCTTTACTGTGCCCATCTTTGCATGAAATATTCCCTTAATATCTCTAAATTCCTTGAAGAGATCTCTAGTCTTTCCCATTCTATTGTTTCCTTCATTTCTTTGATTTGGTCACTTAGGAAGGCTTTCTTATCCCTCCCTGCTACTCTTTGGAATTCTGCATTCAGATGGGTATATCTTTCCTTTTCTCCTTTGCCTCTACTTCTCTTCTTTTCTCAGCTATTTGTAAGGCCTCCCGTTTATCCTTTTTGCATTTCTTTTTCTTGGGGAAGGTTTTGGTCACCACTTTCTATACAGTGTTAGGGACCGCTGTCCATAGTTCTTCAGGCAGTCTGTCTATCAGCTCTAATCCTTTGAATCTATTTGTCACTTCCACTGTATAATCATAAGGGATTTGATTTGGGTCATACCTGAATGGCCTGGTGGTTTTATCTAGTTTCCTCAATTTATGTCTGAATTTTACAATAGGGAGTTCATGATCTAATTCTATGATTTGTATATTATTATTATCCTCACTATAAATAATGCTGTCTACTAGAATTATGTGAGTAACATTATTTAATTTTTCATTCATTTTTTAATTATTAAGTAATTCTTTCAATTATAAGTAGCTTATATAATTGAAAATTTTCCAGTAACCACAATTTAAAAGGGTAAAGTGAAACAGGTAAAATTAATGTGAAAACAGGTGTTACTTTACTCATATCTAAAATGTTGCCATTTTAACATATATTCAACATTTAATGATACTATTGAGAGGTTTTGCATTTTTTATATTAAATTTCCCCAAAAGTGTATATTTCGCACTTATAGAACATTTTAACTTGGACTAGTACTTTGCCTGGAAAATCCCATGGACGGAGGAGCCTGGTAGGCTACAGTCCATGGGGTCGCTAAGAGTCAGACACGACTGAGCGACTTCACTTTCACTTTCCCCTTTCATGTACTGGAGAAGGAATGGCAACCCACTCCAGTATTCTTGCCTGGAGAATCCTAGGGACGGTGGAGCCTGGTGAGCTGCCATCTATGGGGTCACACAGAGTCGGACACGACTGAAGTGACTTAGCTTAGCAGCAGCCATGTTTCAAGTGTCTAGTTGTCAAATGCGACTAGTGACTACTTTATTAGGCAATGCAGATATGAGATAGATATGAGATGAGAAACCAAGGCTTATAAACTTAAGAAATGTATCCAAGATCACACAATTAGAAACAGAGAGTGACCTTAGGTATAGACCAAATCTGTCTAACCTTAAAGCCTAAGAAGATTAATCACTACATGTAACATAATGCCTTTCAAACAAGATGATGAATAAAAATTTTTTTGTGCTAAGGATCTGAGTTTAAGTAAGTGACTGTGTGGTGGCTGCTGCACTGGCGCAGGAGTGGGGGTTGCATGGCGCTGGAGCCACCATGAGGAGATACTCTATGCCCAAGGGCAAAGGAGAAGCCCCAGGAAGACAGTAGGAGGAGCAAATTTAGAATCAAATCCCATTCCCACCAGAGATGCTCAGAAGGCTCAAACAAACCTTGTCCACACCAGGACCCAGGGACCCCACAGAGACCGAGACAGAACTGTGTTTGAGCATTCCCTGTGGAGGTACAGGTCAGCAGTGGACTGCCACAGGGACAGGGGTCTGGGTGCAGCAGATTTGGGTATGGCATAAGCCTTCTTGGAGGAGGTCACCATTAACCCCAGCATAGAGCTGCCAGAACTTACACAGGACTGGGAAATAGATTCTTGGAGGGCACAACAGAAACTTGCATGCACCAGGACTCAGGAGAAAGGAGCAGTGACCCCACAAGAGACTGACCCAGACTTGCCCGAGACTGTCCTCGTCTCCAGCAGAGGCGTGGGTCAGTGGTGGCTTGCTGTAGGGTACTGAGTGTAGCAGTACGTGCATTGGGCCTTTTGAAGGAGGTCGCCATTATTTTCATTACTTCCATCATAGTTTAGCCTCAGGTATATCAGGGAGGGAACACAGCTTCACCCATCAACAGAAAATTGGATTAAAGATTTACGGAGCATGGCCCTGCCCATCAGAACAAGACCCAGTTTCCCCCTCAGTCAGTCTCTCCCATCAGGAAGCTTCCATAAAGCCTCTTATCCTTCTCCATCTGAGGGCAGACAGACTGAAAACCACAGTCACAGAAAACTAACCAATCTGATCACATGGACCAGAGCCTTGTCTAACTCAATGAACCTATGAGCCATGCCGTGTAGGTCCACCCAAGATGGACGCGGCATGGTTAAGAATTCTGACAAAATGTGGTCCACTGGATAAAGGAATGGCAAACCACTTCAGTATTCCTGCCTTAAGAACCCCATGAACAGTATGAAAATGCAAAAAGATAGGACACTGAAAGATGAACTCCCCAGGTCAGTAGGTGCCCAATGTGCTACTGGAGATCAGTGGAGAAATAACTCCAGAAAGAATGATGGGATGGAGCCAAAGCAAAAACAACACCCAGCTGTGAATGTGACTGGTGATAGAAGCAAAGTCTGATGCTGTAAAGACCAGTATTGCATAGGAACCTGAGTGTTAGGTCCATGAATCAAGGCAAATTGGAAGTGGATAAACAGGAGATGGCAAGAGTTAACATTGACATTTTAGGAATCAGCAAACTAAAGGGAACTGGAATGGATGAATTTAACTCAGATGACCATTATATCTACTACTGTAGGCAAGAATCCCTTAGAAGACATGGAGTAGCCATCATAGTCAACAAAAGAGTCCGAAATATAGTACTTGGATGCAATCTAAAAACCACAAAATGTTCTCTGTTTGTTTCCAAGGCAAACCATTCAATATAATGGTAATCCAGGTCTATGCCCCAACCAGTAATGCTGAAGAAGCAGAAGTTGAAGAATTCTATGAAGACCTACAAGACCTTCTAGAACTAACACGCAAAAAAGATGTCCTTTTCATTATAAAGGACTGGAATGCAAACGTAGGAAGTCAAGAAACACCTGAAGTAACAGGCAAATTTGGCCTTGGAGTACAGAATGAAGCAGGACAAAGGCTAATAGAGTTTTGCCAAGAGAAGGCAATGGTCATAGCAAATACCCTCTTCCAACAACACAAGAGAAGACTCTACACATGGACATCACCAGATGGTCAATACCGAAATCAGATTGATTATATTCTTTGAAGCCAAAACTGGAGAAGCTCTATGCAGTCAGAAAAAACAAGACTGGGAGCTGACTGTGGCTCAGATCATGAACTCCTTATTGCCAAATTCAGACTTAAATTGAAGAAAGTAGGGAAAACCACTAGACCATTAAGGTATGATCTAAATGAAATCCCTTCCAATTATACAGTGGAAGTGAGAAATAGATTCAAGGGATTAGATCTGATAGACAGAGTGCCTGATGAACTATGGATGGAGATTTGTGACATTGTACAGGAAACAGGGATCAAGACCATCCCCAAGAAACAGAAATGCAAAAAAAGCAAAATGGCTGTCTGAGGAGGCCTTGGAACTCCTCATGGAACTGGACATGGAACAACAGACTGGTTCCAAACTGGGAAAGGAGTACATCAAGGCTGTATATCATCATTCTGCATATTTAACTTATATGCAGAGTACATAATGAGAAACATTGGGCTGGATGAAGCACAAGCTGAAATCAAGATTGCCAGGAGAAATATCAATAACCTCAGATATGCAGATGACACCACCCTTATGGCAGAAAGTGAAGAAGAACTAAAAAGCTTCTTGGTGAAAGTGAAAGAGGAGGGTGAAAAAGTTGGCTTAAAGCTCAACATTCAGAAAACTAAGATCATGGCATCTGGCCCCATCACTTCATGGCAAATAGATGGGGAAATAGTGGAAACAGTGACAGACTTTATTGTTTTGGACTCCAAAATCACTGAAGATGGTGACTACAGCCATGAAATTAAAAGACGGTTACTCCTTGGAAGGAAAGTTATGACCACCCTAAACAGCATATTAAAAAGCAGAGTCATTCCTTTGGCAACAAAGGTCCATCTAGTCAAGGCTATGTTTTTTCCAGTAGTCATGTATAGATGTGAGAGTTGGAATATAAAGAAAGCTGAGCATTGAAGAATTGATGCTGTTGAACTGTATTGTTGGAGAAACTTCTGAGAGTCTCTTGGACAGCAAGGAGATCTAACCAGTCCATCCTAAAGGAGATCAGTCCTGAGTGTTCATTGGAAGGACTGATGTTGAAGCTGAAACTCCAATCCTTTGGCCACCTGATGCAAAGAACTGACTCATTTGAAAAGACCTTGATGCTGGGAAAGATTGAAGATGGGAGGAGAAGGGGCCGACAGAGGATGAGATGGTTGGATGGCATCACTGACTCAATGGACATGAGTTTGGGTAAACTCCTGGAGTTGGTGATGGACAGGGAAGCCTGGTGTGCTGCAGTCCTTGTGGTCGCAAAGAGTCAGACATGACTGAGTGACTGAACTGAACTGAAGTGACTGTGTATTTTGGCCATAGCAGGATGTATCTGACTAACCAGTAGCATGAGAATGCTATTTGCACAACTGATTGAAGATGACCTTCCAAAATGATTCAACCAAAGGGAAGAGACTCAACTATGATAAGCTCCAATAAATACCAAAATCCTAAAACTGGAATAGATAAGGGATTTTGTATGCAACTAATGTCTATTTTTGTAATTTTTCACAGAACCAAAACCCATAGGCTCACCTGAGTCCTAAGTAGATATCCTGCTGGAAGTTAAAACTGTAATCCATTTCAGTAAAATCTTTGTGAGATCCAGGAGCACAAATAGCTTTGCTCTCGTACACTACAGAGGAGAAATATATTTTTCCCTATGATACACTAGATTATTGAGCACATTTGGCACCTCTAGGTCACTGGAATAGCTGAAGAAGTAGGCAGAATGTAAACAAGAGAAAGCAGAACTTGGAAGAGGTGATTTATAAAGAATCACTAGTGTATGACATAAAGGATATGATTGTGGAGATTTTTTGTTTTCATAATAGGTATTGAATTTAACTGAGCTGATTCCAGTATCTTATCTGGTCTACTTTGGGATTTCAACCTGGTTTCAGTGATTCAATTGTGTCTTTGAAACTATGATATATACTCTATGAAAAACTCACTCATCCATAAACTTTGTAAACACATGATTTTGCCTTTTCTTAAGACAATGCTCTAACCAGTTGCTTGATATAAGGCTGTTCTAATCCGTATGCATAGTAATGATTACACCTTATCTTAGTCTTCATTTCCATGATGATTACTTTAAAATACTTCTGATCTATTTCCCTGCTCCTTATTTCTCCCCACATAGAACTCATTAATAATAGCTCCATATCCTCACACCTCTCTGGAGCTACATCTTCCCACACTTACTCTGGGCTTGGCCCTATGACTTTCTTTGCATATGTTAGTAGCTCAGTCATGTCTGACTCCTTGTGACCCCATGAACTGTAGTCCACCAGGCTCTTCTGTCCATGGAATTCCCCAGGCAAGAATACTAGAGTGGATTGCTATTCCCTTCTCCAGGGGAACCTAGGAATTGAACCCATGTCTCCCGACTGCAGGCAGACTCTTTACCATCTGTCACATTTGGAGAGTAGTAAATGTAATGCATCTAGGGACACTTGCTCATTTTCTATTGTCTCTCGTACAGTTTGGCTTGCTAATTCATGTACCCACATTATATCATGAGACCATGCTCAGACCTATCTGCTTAAGAGATGTGAGAATCTCATGGAGAGAGGCAAACCATAAGTTGTCCCAGTCATCACAGCAGTCCTAGATAAGATCATTCTATATTGATCAATGAAAGTTGCTCAGCCATGTCCGACTCTTTGCAATCCCATGGACTATATTGTCCATGGAATTCCTCAGGCCAGAATATTGGAGTGGGTAGCCTTTCCCTTCTCTAGAGGATCTTCCCAACCCAGGTATAGAACCCAGGTCTGCCACATTGCAAACAGATTCTTTACCAGGTGAGCCACGATGGAAGCCCATATTAATCAATAGGCATTCAGAAACCAGCCAAGTAAAGCAATCCAGTTATGAACAAAATAATCCTCTAGCAGAGCTCCATAAATATTGCCAACATGTGACGAGCTAAATAAATGCTTACTGTTTGGACCACTGAGTTCTAGGGTGACAAGTTACAAAGTATTTTTTGTGGCAATAGATAACTGATATACCATGAAAGGTGAGTTATCTGGTTAGTGATATCTGCCATTAGTCATGTTTGTGGACTGAAGGAAACCAATCAATAGAGCATTTTATCTTCAAATATTTGGTGGTTTATTTGTTACTTATTCACTCAGAGCAGTGGGAGTCTATCCTTTTGGGTTATCCTAAGGTCTAAACCCAGGGTTTCCCTGGTGGATAGGCAGTAAATAATATGTCTGCCAATGCAGGACACCAAAATTCTATCTCTAGGTCCAGAAGGTCCCCTGGAAAAAGAAATGGCAACCTACTCCAGTATTCTTGCCTAGGAAATTCCACGGACAGAGGAGCCTGGAGGTTGCAGTCCATGGGGTCACAAAGAGTTGGACACAGCTTAGAGACAATGCAATGGCAATGAAAATCTAGAGGTGGGGCTTGGAAGCTCAGTTTCAGAGTTATAAACTACATCTTCTAACTGTTGTTGTTCAGTCACTCAGTCATGTCCGACTCTTTGCAATGCCATGGACTGCAGCACACCAGGCTTCCCTGTCCTTCACCATCTCCTGGAGCTTGCTCAAATTCATGTCTTCTAACTGAGCCTGTTTCAAATAATAATATTTTCATTCTCTACCTGCTAACTATTTTCTTATATCTGATTTGTTCCAAACCCAAGGGTAGAAAGCATAGAGCTATCGAGTTGACTCTCAATATCTGAATAACATAAAGGAGTCTTTTGAATTTGAGCAAAAACTTAAGTCCATAAAATGGTAATATTTGGGAAAAGACTAAGTAGAAGTGTAAAAACCAAGGAATGTAGTGCTATGTAAAAATAAACTTTATTTTGGCTTCAGTAGACCCTACAACAAAAGAAAAGGACTCTAGATTCTAGTGCTCAGTTTTTACAAATGGGGAAACTGAAACCAAATGAGCTCACATGACAGGCCTAATGTCACATAGTGAATTTAGTGTAAACGTTGAGATCAGAACTTTAACTCGTTGGTATCTATGTTCTAGAAAAGCAATTATAGAAAAGTGTTATAGAGAAAGGTATAAGATATCAGAAGGCTAAAATTGAAGTCCCAGCATCTCCTCTTATACCAATAAAAACCTAGAGGTGGGCTCTTTCTCTGTGTCTCTATGTCTCAGTTTTCTCATATGTAAATATGAAGAATACTATCAGTTTTCTCATATTCAAAATGTGAATAATACTATCAGCCATGATTATCTTAGGTATTTGTATGAGAATTATTTAAATAATAATGCACCATGCTCTGGGAGTTTAAGTCAACCCATCCTAACATTTACTATGAGTTAATTATATGCTAAAGAGCCTCTAGATGAAAGTGAAAGAGGAGAGTGAAAAAATTGGCTTAAAATTCAACATTCGGAAAACTAAGATCATGCCATCTGGTCCCATCATTTCATGGCAAATAGATGGGGAAACAATGGAAACAGTGAGAGACTATTTTGGGGGGCTCCAAAATCACTGTCGATGGTATTTGCAGCCATGAAATTAAAAGACGCTTATTCCTTGGAAGAAAAGCTATGAGCAACCTAGACAGCATATTAAAAAAGCAAAGACATTACTTTACCAACAGAGGTCCATCTAGTCAAAGCTATGGCTTTTCCAGTAGTCGTGTATGGATATGAGTTGGACTATAAAGAAAGCTGAAGGCCAAAGAATTGATGCTTTTGAACTGTGGTGTTAGAAAAGACTCTTGAGAGTCCTTTGGATTGCAAGGAGTTCAAACGAGTCCATCCTAAAGGAAATCGGTCCTGAATATTCATTGGAAGGACTGATGCTGAAGCTGAAGCTCCAATACTTTGGCCACCTGATGCAAAGAACCGACTCATTGGAAAAGACCCTGATGCTGGGAAAGATTGAAGGCAGGAAGAGAAGGGGATGGCAGAGGATGAGATGTTTGGATGGCATCACCGATTTGATGGACATGAGTTTGAGTAGGCTCCAGGAGTTGGTGACAGACAGGGAGGCCTGGCGTGCTGCAGTCCATGGGGTAGCAAAGAGTCAGACACGACTGAGCGACTGAACTGAACTGAATTATATGTCAGGCATTATACTAACTGTTGAGGATACAAAAATGGTTTCAGGTAATTTATGGAGTCTAAAAGGAGAGACAAAGAATAAATAATGTCAAAATAAGTTGATAAACGCTATGGTAGAGATAGGCAAGTGAGGGGATGCTAAGGACCATAAGAATATTTGACTCAACCAGAATGATACATTTAAGTCAGTTCTAGTTCAGCCAGTTCAATAAAGGATAAATTAAAATTATCCAGGTGAAAAATACAAAGGCCACTTAGGTAGAGGAAATAAATAAGTCAGCAAGGCATGTCAAAATGCATACCTTACTGAGTATAATCTGGATTATTAAATCACAAAAAGGAGTAGCAAGAGGTAAAATGACCAGTGAGTAAAGGTCAAGTAATAAATTTGGAAATTAGAGATCCACTGAAAATATTTTAGCAGGGAAATTATGTGGTTTGACTTATATTTCAGTTAGAATATTCCAGCTGCATTGGGAGGGAGACCAACAATCTAGGAAATAGAAGATAAAAATTAGGGCAACATAATAAGGATGAAAAGGAAATGACAGATTAGAGAAAATCTATATTGGGTAAATACTTATTTTATTATTGTTTTTACTGTAGCAAATTATTTCCTTGAGTTTTTTTTTTTTTTCCTCTGATAAAATTTAGTAAGTATCGGCAGCTTACTAAGGGCAGCTTTGAGAGAATGTTTTCTCTCTCATATTCATTACTAGCTTTGTCTTACTCATGTGATCTGTTTATCATAATAAATGGAATACTCTTTTTTTCTTGGACTTGGATAGAGCCAAACATAATTGCTTCACTCATCTTTACACAAAAAGGAATGCTGAAATCAGTAAACATTCATGTTTTTTTTCTATGTGGTAAGCCAGAAATGCAATGTGCCAGTATATCCTGGGAACACAATCATATCGAATGGTTTCCAAAAATATAATTGATTCAGCATACTGCTAAAGTTTCTTCCAGCAATAAAATAACATCTCTCTCATTATGCTGGCTTTTATACTTAAATTCTAAGTGCTTAGAGCAGTAAATATCTGCAAACATGCAACAAATATTTGCAGGAAAGCAAGGAAAACTTGATCGTTCAGAGAGCCAAGTAATATTTCTCTTACCTGTGCAGACAGCTCTATGAAGATTCCTCCTGCCTAAAAATATATGCCCGAAGAACCCATAATGGAACAAAAATTTGATCATAAAAGATTTGTCTCTTTAGTTACCTACAGAAAATAGTCTCAAAAGGTATAACCATAATAAAATCTTATAAGTGTTTTCAAAATGCTATACTGTGAGCTTATCACTTCATAACACTAAGAGACATTAATTCTCTCTTTAGAGTGGAAAAAAGAATATTTAAGTGAAGAAAATATTTCTTCATTTAAATACTTGAATTAATGTATTATTTAAGCACAGGTTTCCCCTGCTATCTGAAAATACAGTGTTCCTAGGAAACTTTTTCTACACTGAAATGGCTTAAAGCAAAGAAACAATTATCTTGGGACAGACAAAATATTTTGTGCTAATGGATACACAGAATAAATTGAGATAAAGCACAGATACCCACCAACATCTGTGCTCAAAGCTATGGCGGCTTAATGCTGAGATGCTGTGTGCAGTTCTGGGAAGGAGCTTAGGGTGCCACTCTCCCTGCTAGGGTGCATGCTGCCTCCATAATGGACACACTCTGCAAAACAAACACCAAATCCTATTTTGCTTTTTGCTTTTTTTTTTTTTTGGTAAAAGTGAAAATCCTCTTCAGATTTCTTTCAGTTAGTGAAAATAGGAACAGTTGTCCCTTGGGGACATGGGGAATAGGATGCAAGACCCACCTTGGATACCCAAAATTCACGAATGATCAAGTCCATACATAAAATGATGTGATATTTGCAAAATAGCCTACACACATCCTCCCTTCTACTTTAATCATCTCTAGATTACTTATAATGTTGAATACAATAGCAAAATGTGTAAATAGTTGTCAATATACAGCAAATTCAAATTTTGCTTTTTGGAACTTTCTGGAAGATTTTTTAAAAAATATTTTCTATCTGCTTTTGGTTGGATCTGCAGATGTGGAACCCATGGACATGGAAGGCAGACAGTGCTAATTCAGGTCTTCAGAAAAGCCCAGTAAAATTTCAAAAAGCAGGGGATATCTATATTTGGCCAGAAATTTGGCCAGGTTCTTCTAATCTCTTTATGCTTTTAAGATATTGACTTGTCAGTTCGTAACACTTTAATAAGGATTGCTTTATTTAGTTCAGAGCATGACTAGATTTTGTTCATGGTATTATTCAGAAACTGGAGACTTGCCTGGATCTTTAGTTTTTCCACGGTTTCTTTGCTTCCACTATTAACAGGTCATAATGAAGCCAAATGAGCCTTCTGAAATAAGTACTTTCTCACTGCTTTCCTACATGCTTCATAGAATAAATGGCTTCAAGACAGTCACATAACTTTCTTGGTGGTCTTCTGGGTCAGAATCACAGTGTACTTGAGTTTGTCCAATCTGGTTACAAGCCTGGTTTCCTGTCCACAACAATTTTTTTGTTCACATATTGTATTCACTTTTGTTTTTAGCCACAGTTATGAATTTACTGTCATAAATAAGGTTATCTTAAGTGTACATACAAAGTTTAAATTAATTCATGATCTTTAATTTGCATGACTGCCCTTGTGAGTGCCAGTGCTTATACACAAACTATGAAACTTTTAAAAAGAAAGGAAGACACACACACACATTTCAATTCCAAATTATTTAATTCAGTTGCAGAGCTCCTCCAAGGCACCAAACCAGAACTTAACAAAAAACTCATGTTGGGATCCTATAATCCACTAACACTGTGATTTGGGAAACAGTTAAAAAGCTATGTGGCTGATATTTTTTTAATGAGGTGGCTGCATCATTTCTACATAGGGTAGAATTTTGTTTTGTTTTTTTCTTCTCATGTGGCACTAGTGGTAAAGAACCTGTCTGCCAATGCAGGAGACATAAGAGATATGGGTTCTATCCCTGAGTTGGAAAGATCCCCTATAGGAGGGCATGGCAACCCATGCCAGTATTCTTGCCTGGAGAATCCCATAGACAGTGGAGCCTGGAGAACTATAGTCTATAGGGTTGCAAAGAGTAAACATGTTTCATGAGCAATACAGTTTTATAAATAGTAAATAGTAAATAAAACAGATACTTTATAGTAATAATTCATGAGATGCAATACTGAATTCCTCTATTTTGCTCTAAACCAATACAACTTTTTCCTGATTAGGTATAGAAACCTAACTTTATTGGAATTAAATTGCTGGATTATGTTAAATTAAATCTATTACTTTCAACAATATATCTCATAAAGTTTCTTATGAAAGGTATCACCATTGGAAATTATAATTATATATGTATACATACCTACACATATATGTGTGTGTGCATATATTTATATCATCATGCTTGCGTGCTCAGTTGTGTCCAACTCTTTGTGATCCCATGGACTGTTAACCTGTCAGGCTCCTCAGTCCATGGGATTTTCCAGGCAAAAATACTGGAGTGGATTGCCATTTCCTCCTCCAGAAGATCTTCCTGACCCAGGAATTGAACCCACATCTCTGTTTCTCCTGCATTGCTGGCAAATTCTTTACTGCTTGAGCCATCGGGGAAGTTTATATATACATAAAATAAAAGAAGGCAAAGAGCCAAAGAATTGATGCCTTCACACTGTGGTGCTGGAGAAGACTCCTGAGAGTCTCTTGGACAGCAAGGAGATCAAAACAGTCAATCTTAAGAGAAATTAACCCTGAATACTCATTGGAAGGACTGAGGCTGAAGCTGAAGCTCCAGTATTTGGGTCACCTGATGTGAACAGCCAACTCATTGAAAAAGTCCCAGATGCTGAGAAAGATTGAGGGCAGAAGGAGAAGAGGGGCATCAGAGGATGAGATGGCTGGATGGCATCATCGAAGCAATGGACATGAACTTGGGCAAATTTCAGGAGATGGTGAGGGACAGGGAGGCCTGACAGGCTGCAGTCCATGGGGTTGCAAAGAATCAGACATGACTGGATGACTGAACAACAAATAAAATAAAAGCATTGAAGTAAAATAGATAACAATGTAAAATTTATCTAATAACTCATTATATTTCTCTGGACATAAGCATATTCAATACCAATTTTCCAAAGAATTAGCCCATTCCAGAAATGTGGGGTTTTTTTTTCAGTTTTTTAGAGTTTTTCAAACTGATGACAAAACTGCTGAATTGTGGATATTTCATATAGTTTCTCAACCATGTCACAAAGCCCTGAGCCTATTCAAATTCCTAAGATTTTTAACTAGTTTCTCATCTTAACCAAGTATATTATTTCACTACAAGTTAAAGAAAACTTGACTCTACCTTTTCAAAAGAAAAGTGGGAGTTGGGCAGGCAGGACATTTATCTGTTATTGTAGCTTATATTGCTGTAACACATTTCTTCAAACTTGTTGGCTTAAAAAAAAAAGTGCAAATTTTTCATCTTACAGTTCTGTGGGTTAGTCAATGGGCATGCATCTCCCTGGGCTAAAATCAAGCTGTCAGCAAGCTGCATTTCTTTCTGGAGGCTCTAGGAAAGAATCTGTTTTCTTGACTTTTCCAGCTTCTAGGACTGTCCACATTTCTTAGCTGACAGCCCACTCTTCCATCTTCAAAGGCAACAATGTTACCACTTTGTGGCCATTCTTCCAGAGTCACATCTGCCTCTAACTCTTCAATTCTTCCTCCCTTTTCTATTATTAAAAACTCCTGCAGTTACATTAGACCCACCAGATAATCCAGAATAATCTCTATTTTAAAGTCAGATGATTAGCACCCTTACTTTTATCAGCAACCCTAATTTCCCTGTGCTATGTAACCTAACAGATTTATTGATTTCAAGGACCTGGACATCCTGAGAAAGTGTTTTTCTGTCCATGACTATCATATTCCTAAAATGCATAATGAAGAGCATCAGTTTCAGATACAGCTTTATCAATAATATTTACATAAATTATATCTTCAGACCTGTAATTCAGGAGACCCTGGTTCTATTCCTGGGTCAGGAAGATCCCCTGGAGAAGGGAGAGACTACCCACTCCAGTATTCTTGGGCTTCCCTGGTGGCTCAGACAGTAAAGAATCTGCTTGCAATGTGGAAGACCTGGGTTCGATCCCTGGGTTGGAAAGATCCCCTAGAGGAGAGCATGGTGACCCACTCCACTATTCTTCCCTGGAGAATCCCCATGGAACCAGGTGGGGTACAGTGGATGGGATCACACAGAGTCAGACACGACTGAGCGACACAGAACATATCATCAGAACCATATTTTCTTCCTAATCTCTTGGATTCCTCTCAGTTCTATTTCATTTAATCTGTCAAGATGGATGCAGCAGCATCTTTAACCCATATCCTTTCCATGTTCTGTACGAAAAAATGTATCTTTTCCCCTAATCCAAATAAAAGTCTAAATTTACTGTCCTTGGCTTTATTGGTTTGACTGAAGGCTTGGGTCTATTATTAATCTAGTCACTGTCCCAGGAGGTAATAAGGCTGAAGTCATGTGCCATCCTTTCTATCAGAATTACTGTCAGCAGACACCCACTGACAGACTGAACAAAGTAATGGATATTCAAGTGGAAACTTGAAGCTAATTTTTTTTTTAATTTTATTTTTTTTAGTTAGTTTATTTTCTGTTTTTTAACTTTACAACATTGTATTTGTTCTGCCATACATTGACATGAATCCACCATGGGTATACATGCTTTCCCCCTCCAGAACCCTCCTTCCACCTCCCTCCCCATCCCATCCCTCCAGGCCATCCCGGTGCACCAGCCCCGAGAATCCTGTATCATGCATTGAACCTGAACTGGCGATTCGCCTCACATATGATAATTTACATGCTTCCATGCCATTCTCCATATCATCCCACCCTCGCCCTCTCCCGTAGAGTCCATAATACTGTTCTATTTATCTGTGTCTCTTTTGATGTCTCACATACAGGGTTATCTTTACCGATTGACTAAATACCATATATATGTGCTAGTATAGTTTATTGGTGTTTTTCTTTCTGGTTTACTTCACTCTGTCTAATAGGCTCTGGTTTCATCCACCTCATTAGAACTGATTCGAATGTATTCTTTTTAATGGCTGAGTAATATTCCATTGTGTATATGTTCCACAGCTTCCTTATCCATTTGTCTGCTGATGGGCATCTAGGTTGCTTCCATGTCCTTTTGTAAGTACAATTAATAGATGATGGGCAGCAAAAAAAAAAAACAACACCAAAAACATAAAATATAAAAGCATCAGCTACTGCCCCAGTCTACATTACACTCATATCAACCAAGTTAAAACAGTGATAGGGGTCTACCAGAAATAAGAACACAATGCTGAAAAGCCAAACTCTACTGTCATAGAAGACATTCTGTGTGCTCATTTAACAGCGAACCTGAGTTCTCGAGAAGAAATGTCTTCCAGATACAAACATAACATTTTGCCTAGTCTTATCTTCCTCATTCTCCACCTGTTTCCCTTGCTCCAGCCAACCCAGACTCCTCACTGTACATATGCCACTGGCAGTCCCACATCTACTTAGACTCTGGTTCCAACTCTAGAGTTTCTTAACCTAAGTCTCAGTTTCTACAAGGAAATAATATTGATCTTGAAAAAAGAAAAATCTTGATCCTAGTATTGTTTTAAAATAAAAGGTGTAGTAATAGGTATAACATTCATGTAAAATAGTTGCTAATACATAAGCCATATATTTATATTTATACTTTATATTTTTGCATTTCTGTGTGTGTGAGAGAGACAGTAGTTTGGAAGTTATTAAATAGGAAAACTCTAAAAGACTTCTATAGTGAGATGTCTGACTCACTCTATAATTAAAGACATAATTCACTAAACTACAAGGGCATGTAACTTTTTTTTAACTAAGTGTGGTTTTAATCTCAAATATTTGAGATAATGACTATCCATTACCTTGAGACCAATGGCTGTCTGTGAATACATAAGATAAATATGCGTATGGAGTTGTCTTTACCTCTTTTCTTGCCATGTATTAAGATACATTGTACATTTAGCCTGGGACATTTATCAAGGAAAAAAGGTTTAAAATTTAAGACATAATCAGTTTTAGATTTTGACTTGACTCTTACTGGTGAAAGCTAGCATAGTATCATATTTTACAATCAATCAATTAGAAGGAAAATGATAATAATATTTCATATATCTCAGTACTTTTCACTTAAAGGTCTTAAAGAGAATAAGACATTTTGCAAGTAAGAATGAATGAAACCTTCAAAGTGCTCCTTTGAGTTTCATAAATATTATTTCAGTCACTTAAACATCTGCAGTCCAATGGCTTGGACAGTTTAGTGACTTACTCAAGGCTACAGATTAAATTGAACAAGGGCCAAACTCCAGTTGAGCGGCTAAGCTGCCAGATTTCTACCGTGTTGTTTGTTGTTGGTTACAAAGCAAAATCCCCACTTTAAAAATGGAAGAGACATGTAGTTTTAATTTAAATCAGATTTATCAGAAACTTGACTGCTCTATTTTTTAAAGTGCCCTTTCTTGTTCTGGATTTGTTCCACAGTTTTCTGAGATACAGTTACTCTACTCTTTGACTACCATTTGTCTTTCCTGATTTCCTGTTAACCTTTGTGGATTTTTTAAAGCATGCCTATCTCTTCCCTTGTGTCCAGTGCAGATGCTTCTAGTACAAAGGAATTTACATCAAATGGGGAGAAATTCTTTCTATTCTGGATGAGGGCTGTTGGGAGTTAACATTGAGGAGTTGGCAGAAAGTTTTCTAAAGTATAAATATCTTTCTTCCTCTTACAGCTCATGCCAATAAATATGTTTTTTGTTTTGTTTTGTTTTAAATTTCCCTGCTGTGGTGTCCGTTCATCATCTCTGTTCTCAGGATGAACTTTCTGCCACCGACATGATATACAGAGGTGCGCAGTACAGATGGGTTTAAAGGAATTCAAAAACTATGCATATTTTAAAGAATAATTTGCAAGGATTATACGTTACATAAATACACTTGAATGCAGCCAAGATTCCGAAAGGCAATATTTAGAAGTTAACACAATGAAATCAAAGGAGGAAATAGCTATCTAATCAGAGATACAAAACTCAATGAAACCCAAACATGGCTTTAACCAATAATTTTTTAAAAGGTTAGAAAATATAAAGTCGTCTGCTATGTATTATAATTGAGTTCTCATAATCTATAACCATCATTTCTTTTCTATTTAGAGGAATCTGCTGTTAGAAATCTTACTGATGGTAATAACCAACTTAGAGTGGCAGTTTTATTAACCTCTTTTAAAATACTGGAAATTTTAATCCATTTAACAATGTTTGTGCATGCTAAGTTGCTTCAGTCATGTTCGATTCTTTGCAACCCTATGGAGTGTAGCCTGCCAGGCTCCTCTGTCCATGGGATTCTCCAGGCAAGAATACTGGAATGGGTTGCCATTTTCTCCTCCAGGGAATCTTTCCCTACCCAGGGATCGAACCCACGACTCTTATGTCTCCGGCATTGGCAGGCAGGTTCTTTAACACTAGCGTCACCTGGGAAGTTGGCACAGGAATCTCATCAGTGAATACAGGCAAAGAGGAGGAAGCCATAAGTTAGATAGCTGGAAATAAGTGGCTTAAGGTCACAAAAGCTGACCTTCACAAGAAATAGCAGCATGCAAAGGGATGAGACATGTTTAAGCTTATTGTGACTCAGCTTTCAATATTTATAGGGCATTATAACTTGGTGGATAGAAATTCTAAGCTATACTTTTGTACTATATTATGACAAAGAGATGTGTGATGGTGTTGTTGTCTCAGTTCAGTTCAGTCACTCAGTCATATCTGACTCTTTGCGACCCTATGGACTACAGCACGCCGTGCTTCCCAGTCCATCACCAACTCCCGGAGCTTGCTCAAACTCATGTCCATTAAGTCGGTGATGGCATCCAACCATCTCATCCTCTGCCATCCCCTTCGCCTGCATTTGATCTTTCCCAGCATCAGGGTCTTTTCCAATGAGTCAGTTCTTTGCATCAGGTAGCCAAAGTTTTGGAGCTTCAGCTTTAGCATAAGTCCTTCCAATGAATATTCAGGACTGATTTCCTTTAGGATGGACTGGTTGGATCTCCTTGCAGTCCAAGGGACTCTCAAGAGTCTTTTCCAACATCACAGTTCAAAAGCATCAATTCTTTGGCGCTCAGCTTTCTTTATGGTACAACTCCCACATCCATACATGACTACTGGAGAAAACATTGCTTTGACTATACGGACCTTTGTTAGCAAAGTAATGTCTCTGCTTTTTAATATGCTGTCTGGGTTTGTTGTAGCTTTTCTTCTAAGGAGCAAGTGCCTTTTAATCTCATGGCTGCAGTCACCATCTGCAGTGATTTTGGAGTCCAAGAAAATAAAGTCTGTCAGTTTCCATTGTTTCCCCATCTATTTGCCATGAAGTGATGGGACTGGACGCCATGATTTTAGTTTTATGAATTGAGTTTTAAGCCAGCTTTTTTACTCTTCTCTTTCACTTTCATCAAGAGATTCTTTCTCCTCTTTGCTTTCTGCCATAAGAGTGATGTCATTTGCATATCTGAAATAATTTATATTTCTCCCAGCAATCTTGATTCCAGTTTATGCTTTATCCAGCCCGGCATTTTGCATAATGTACTCTACATATAAGTTAAATAAGCAAGGTGACAAAATACAGCCTTTGTGTACTCCTTTCCCAATTTGGAACCAGCCCACTGTTCCTTGTCCGGTTTTAACTGTTGCTTCTTGACCTGCATACAGATTTCTCAGGATGCAGGTAAGGTGGTCTGGTATTCCCATTTCTTGAAGACATTTCCACAGTTTGTTGTGATCCATACAGTCAAAGACTTTAGCGTAGTCAATGAAGCAGAAGTAGATGTTTTTCTGAAATTCTCTTGCTTTTTCTATGATCCAACAGATATTGGCAATTTGATCTTTGGTTCCTCTGCCTTTTCTAAAACCAGCTTGAACATCTGGAAGTTCACAGTTCACATATTGCTGAAGCCTGGCTTGGAGAATTTTGAGTATTACTTTGCTAGTGTGTGAGATGAGTGCAATTGTGTGGCAGTTTGAACATTCTTTGGCACTGCCTTTCTTTGGAATGAAAAACTGACCTTTTTCCAGCCTTGTGGCCACTGCTAAGTTTTCCAAATTTGCTGACATATTGAGTGCAGCACTTTCATAGCAACATCTTTTAGAATTTGGACCGATATCCACACTTTAGTAAGCATAGAAATTACCATGTTCTATGCTTTAGTTTTCTATCACTATGCAATAAATTACTGTAAATTTAACAACTTAAAAACAACACCAGGTACTGCAGTGATAAAGAATCCGCCTGCCAATTAGGAGACTCATGAAACTTGGGTTTGATTTCTGTGTCAAGAAGAAGCTCTGGAGAAGGGCATGGCAAACCACTCCAGTAATTTTTGGTCTGGAGAATCCCATAGACAGAGGAGTCTGGTGGGCTACAACCCATGGGGTCAAAAAGAATCGGATATGATTGAAGTGTCTTAGCACACATACATGCACATCAACCACATATGCATCGAGATTAGGAGAGAAAAATGTATATCATCCACTGTGAAAATGGCATTACTTGATAGATTGATGTGAACTTGGGTTTTGACATCAGACTGACTTTTTCTTTTCAACTGATGAGAATCAAAACGTTAATTCTCTCATTGCCAGGCTACATACTTTGGGCAAGGCACATCAAAGATAAATTGAAGATAGTGACATCTATTTCACAAAATTTGGAGCACAGAACTGAGGGTATTGAAGGTCCCATATTCGTTCCCTTCTCTCTGTTAGCTCCAGAGCTGAGTGAGACTGTTCTCACTCAGTGAGCCAGATTCTCTGGCTGTTTCTGCAGTTAAATAAAAGTAAAGAAGTGGAGTGTGTCTGACACTGATCAGATTAAGTGGTTGGAGTATTCACTGATGTTTATGATAAATTGTTAATTCACCATTTTAAGTTAGTTCAAAAGCAAAATCCAGGAACTGATTACCCTTTTAAAAATATTTATATAAATGTGAGGTTACTTTAACTTTAAAACAGTATATCCACTATAATTATTTAAAAAAATTTTTTTATTTAAATCAGACACCATCATGGCAAATTTGAGTTGCTTTTGCTAACATGAACTCCAGAACTCCAGAATTTAAATATTTTTCTTCATTCTAGTACTGCTCATTTCATCACTTTATGAAAAGACATCCACCAAAAAAAATGACTTTGGTGTAGGAAAAGTATAGACAGTGCCATAATTTGGCCCTGAATGGTGTTTAATCAAAGACGTTCTCGTGAATATACTTGGGTCTGGTGTTGCCTGCCACATTAAACGTTTTCTTTTCTATAAGCTTACTCTTGAGGGGAGGCTTCCCAAGTGGCGCTAGTGGTAAAGAATCTGCCTGTCGATGCAAGCAGATTTAAGAGATGATGGTCAATTCCTGGGTCGGGAAGAGCCCCTGGAGGAGGGCAGGGCAATACACTCCAGTATTCTTGCCTGGAGAATCCTAAGGACAGAGGAGCCTGATGGGCTATAGTCCATAGGGTCTCACAGAATCGGATACAACTGAAGCAGCTTAGAACACGCACTTTTGAGGAGAAATTGCTGCTGCTGCTGCTAAGTCGCTTCAGTCGTGTCTGACTCTGTGCAACCCCATAGATGGCAGCCTACCAGGCTCCTCCGTCTATGGGATTTTTCTGGGCAAGAGTGCAGGAGTGGGGTGCCATTGCCTTCTCCGAGGAGCAGTTAGATAGACACAATTAGGTTTCCATCAGCACCTTTTGTAACATCCTTCTTGGTTCTGAATTCATAAATAATAAAGAAGAATCAAAGCCAAAATTTTTGGTTAGACAGTGACATACACCAGATAGAACTTCCTTACAAACAAAAGCATGTTTACTAATGAAAAATAAAGGCTATAAATACTTAAAAGTATTTCAGACACATTTACATTTTCCTGAATTACTTTTGAGACATTCTGATTAGGATCAGTTGCTATGAAAGAAGAAAGATATATGGTCTTTAAAGATTCTTAAAACTCTTACATGGCAATTCTGGTCACATTCCATTAGCCATATAAGACATGGTCAAGCATAACTTCAAGTGGGTGAAGGGATACATTTCTACTATGTGCAGAAAAGACAACTGTAACATACTTATTAATACCACTGTCTATCACAGTGGCAGGCTCCCCAGGTGACTCAGCAGTAAAGAATCTGCCTGCAATGCAGAAGACGCCGCAAGAGATATGCAGGTTTGATCCCTGGGTTAGAAAGATCCCCTGGAGAAGGAAATGGCAACCCACTCCAGTATTCTTGCCTGGGAAATCCCATGGACAGAGGAGCCTGGTGGCCCACAGTCCATGGGACCACAAAAGAGTCAGATATAACGACTGAGCACACACACATGCATTACAGTATTCCTTGCTGGTCCCCAAATAAGTATACCAATCTTTCAGAATGCAACATAAATTTATTCTGTCCTCCAAGGAAGGAAATCCCAAAATACAAGAGTCAAGGCACAAGCACATAGTGTGGGGTCTCTGGGTGGCATGTGATAATCTCTACATCAGGGATGACACACAGTAGTCTCTTTATCTCACTCAGCTGTGACTTCCTTAAATCCAGGGATATATGAACTTAAGATAAATTATCAGTTCCCCACACATCCATCTTGCAGAGATACAACAGGTTCACAATAATGGCATATTCCAGAATGACAGAATGTGAGCCAACTGGCAGACTGGTATTTACCACTCCTGAGATCCCTCTGGGTCAATATTCCAACAGTACCCTTCTCCAGAAATGGGCAATATACCTTGCCCTGTTTCCATTCCCTACATGTATCTTACTTGATCAGTTTTCCACAGCTTCTGATGCAGCCTTCTGGGAAGTTTTTCTTTTATCATAATTGTCTTTAACAATATTTGAAATGGGACATGGGACACATGCCTAGTGTGGTAATGGAATGGTGGCCTCCCAAGTCCTAATCCCTAGAAACTGGAAGGCTATAAAAAGTGTTTTTGCAGATGAAATTAAATAAAGGATCTTGAGATGAGGTCATCCTAGACTATCCAGTTGGACTCTCAGGCCAATGACAACCAGAAAAGACATTCAGACACAGAGGAGGAAACCACATGGAGACACATGGAGACACTGGACATACATGACAATATGTAGATATTGGCTATATTGGATACAGTAATAAACTAAGAAATACTTAGGGTCACTAGAACCCGGGAGGGACAAGGAAGAAGCCTTCACAAGAGCCTTCAGGGGAAACAAGACCCTGTCTACACTTAGATTTCAGATGTCTAGCCTCCAAAACTGTGACAGAATACATTTTTGTTTGTTTTTTTAAGCCACTAAGCTTATGATAATCTGTACAGCAGCAGCAGCCCTAGGAAATCAAAAACCTTCCTTGGATCCATGTGACTCGCTTTGGCTGGTAAAATTTGAGCATAAAAGATGAATAGCTTTCAGGTGAATACACCTAGTTACCAGTATGGGGCACTGTGGCACTCTCCTTGCCTCAGTGATTGTGGAAGCATGAATCAAGATGAATATTGTTGTTCAGTCACTGAGTCATGTTTGATTGTTTCTGATCCCATGAACTGCAGCACATAAGGCTTCCCTGTCCTTCACTATCTCCTGGAGTTTGCTCAAACTCATGTCCATTGAGTCAGTGATGCCATCCAACAATCTCATCCTCTCTCAACCCCTTCTCCTCTTCCCCTCAATCTTTCCCAGAATTTTCCAATGAGTCGACTCTTTGCATCAGGTGGCCAAGGTATTGGAGCTTAGGTTTCAGCACCAGTCCTTGTAATGAATATTCAGGGCTGATTTCCTTTAGGATTGACTGGTTTGCTCTTCTTGCTGTCCAAGGGATTCTCAAGAATCTCCAACACCACAGTTCAAAAGCATCAATTGTTCAAAGCTCAGTCTTCTTTATGGTCCAGCTCTCACATATATACATGACAACTGGAAAAACCATAGCTTTGACTATATGGACTTTGGTTGGCAAAGTGATGTCTCTGCTTTTTAATATACTGTCTAGGTTTATCATAGCTATTCTTCCAAGGAGCAAGCATCTTTCAGTTTCATGGCTGCAGTCACCATCCACATTGATTTTGTAGCCCAAGGAAATGAAATCTGACACTGTTCCACATTTTTCCCATCTATTTGCCACAAAGTGATAGGACTGGATGCCATTATCTTCATTTTCTGAATGTTGCATAAGCCAGCTTTTTCACTCTCCTTTTTCACCTTCATCAAGAGGCTCTTTAGTTCCTCTTCAATTTCTGCCATTAAAGTGGTATCATCTGGATATCTGAGGTTGTTTGTATTTCTCCCATCAATCTTGATTCCAGTTTGTGATTCATCCAGCCTGGCATTTTGCATGATACATCTGCATATAAGTTAAATAATCAGGGTGTCAGTATATAGCCTTGATGTATACTCCTTTCCCAATTTTGAACCAGTCTGTTGTTCCATGTCCAGTTCTAACTGTTGCTTCTTGTCCTTCACACAGGTTTCTCAGGAGGCAGGTAATGTGTTCTGGCATTCCCATCTCATTAAGAATATCCACAGTTTTTTGTGATCCATACACTCAAAGGCTTTAGTGTAGTCAATGAAGTAGAAGTAGATGTGTTTTGAAATTCCCTTGCTTTTTCTATGATCCAGCATATGTTGGCAATTTGATCTCTGGTTCCTCTGCCTTTTCTAAATCCAGCTTGTACATCTGGAAGTTCTCGGTTCACATATTGCTGAAGCCTCGCTTGAAGGAATTTGAGCATAATCTTGCAGAATGTTACTCAGCCAAAAAAAGTAGCAAAATTGTTTCATTTGCAGAGACTTGGATGGACCTAGAGACTATCAAAAAAGTGAAGTAAGACAGAAAGAGAAAAACACAAATATTGCATATTAACACATATATGTGGAATCTAGAAAACAGTACAGATGAACTTATTTGCAAAGCAGAAAAACAGACACAGATGTAGAGAACAAATATATGGATACCAAGAGGGGAAGGGAAAGAGGGGTGGATTAGGAGATTGGGATTGGCATGTATATTATATATAAAATAGAGATGAGAACAGACTGTATAGCACAGGGCACTCTACTCAATGCTCTGTGTGTGTGTGTGTGTTAGTCACTCAGTCATGTCCAACTCTTTGCAACCCCCTGGACCATAGCCTGCTAGGCTGCTATGTCCATGGAATTCTCCAGGCAAGAATACTGGAGTGGGTTGCCATTTCCTCCTCCAGGGAATCTGCCTGACACAGGGATCGAACCCAGATGTCCTGCATTGCAGGCAGATTTTTTACCATCTGAGCCACCAGGGAAGCCCACTTAATGCTCTGTGGTGACCTAAATAGAAAGGAAATCCAAGGAAGAGGGGATATATGTATATGTGTGGCTGATTCACTCTGCTGTATAGCAGAAACTAACACAAAAGCAAATATTAAAAAAATTGATGATGCCTAAATCAATTTAGGACTCTGCTTGATTTAATGATCAGATTAGCCTGGCTAATCTGTTCTGGATGTGATTTGCAAGCAGTAAATAAATAAACTTTTTTAGTTTTAAGCCACTAATATACTTGGCCAGTTAGTGACTGCAACATATCTTAGCCCATACTCATGATGAAAGCAGTTAACAGAAATTTGGAGTATCTGCTGAAGGAAAGAAAAACTGAAGTAGAAATGAAGGGGAATGATAGTTAGAGAATAAATAAGGAAAAAGCACTCATTCCTTACATAAATAAACATATTTATCTAGAAATCCATTTATTCAACATTTATCTACTGGGAATAACATCATGTGAGATGCTTTCCTAGGTCCTATGGGTACGGTGAAGAGTAAGACACTGTGCACGTGTGCTAGGTCACTTCAGTCGTGTCTGACTCTTTGAGACTCCATGAACTGTAGCCGCCAGGCTCCTCTTTCCATGTGATTCTCCAGGCAAGAAAGCTGGAGTGAGTTGCTGTGCCCTCCTCCAGGGGATCTTCCTGACACAGGAAAGAACTCAGGTCTCTCATGTCTCTTGCATTGACAGGTGAGTTCTTTCACCGCTAGCACCATGGGGGGAAGCCAAAGATACTGTTTGCCCTCAAGCAAATTGTGATTGAAGGAGGATTCATAATGATAGATAAATAATTAAAATGAAAATGTAAATATATAAGAGATGGCAAGATGGAGGTAAAACATCTCTTTCAGTAGGTTGAAAGTATATGTTTGATTGATGTTGGTAATAAGAGATGTCTTGAACCAGGGTGGAGAGGTTGTGTCTGTGGGAATCAAAGTTGCGGAACCTGTATCAACGTTTTAAGAAAGGCAGAAGTAAAGGGCTTCAAAACTGAATGTATGTTTGTGGGAAAAAGAATAATAAATAATAGTAAACCTAAGATTTCGTGTCTTCTAAGTAACTGGAAAAAATACTCTTATGTATTAATATGAGCAGCAGATCAGGATGAGAATCAAGCTGAAGAGATACTAAGATGAGGCAGAGTTTGGGTTAATGAAGCCTTGTCTGGTTCTGGTTAACGCCAGCTTCCCATCCCCAGCGCTCTTATGTTTCCTCAGCTCTGTGACATGCCTCAATCAAATCACTTAACACATGGTGCTAGAAAAAAACCCCTGCATCACCAATGTTTTGCTACAGCTGGCTTTTACCAGCTTACATGGATTAAGTATGCACATTTTTTTTTCCCTAGCCCTAGTTCAGTGACACAAGTTGACAGTTTGAAACCAGTCATGGTGCAAGCATTTACACCATAGAAATTGGCAAGTGCTTCTTAGCAGGCTCTCTCTTTCCCTGAAGAGCTAGTTGTTAAACATCTATCAACACATCTCTATGTGTAACTCTCTGCATCTCAGATTGTAAGTTTTTGGAGGGTACAGCCTGTGTCTTATCCATGTATTTGTCCTCTTTTGGCAGGAGTGCAGCATTTAGTGGTGGCAATGGGTGGTGGTTTCACTGAAGTTCCATAAGAAACGTGGGTTAATTTAACAGATAATTAGAGAAAAACATCCTGCACACAGTTGGAAAAATGGTTTGGAGTTCACTTTTGAGAGCATAGCTTGAGTTATGTGTGGATTTGGTGATAGTTAAATTTGAGAAAAGAAGAAATAACTCATATGTGGAATGTGTTATAAAGTTGGTACAGCTGTTAAACTTAAATGTCAACATTGTGGAGGGAAAAATAAGCTTTTTAATACAGAGTTTGCTTTATCTTGCAGTAACCTGGAACTGGAGTCTGCAAATGTATGGTTTATGGAATCATCTAGAAAGCATGAGAAATGAGCTTTACCTTGGGTCCACTTGAGAAAAAAATGGCATCACATCATGTTCAGTTCAGTTCAGTCGCTCAGTCATGTCCGACTCTTTGCGATCCCATGAATTGCAGCACGCCAGGCCTCTCTGTCCATTACCAACTCCCGGAGTCTACCCAAACCCATGTCCATCGAGTCGGTGATGCCATCCAACCATCTCATCCTCTGTCGTCCCCTTCTCCTCCCGCCCCCAATCCTACCCAGCATTAGGGTCTTTTCCAATGAGTCAACCCTTCGCATGAGGTGGCCAAAGTATTGGAGTTTCAGCTTCAATATCAGACCTTCCAATGAACACCCAGGATTGGTCTCTTTTAGGATGGATTGATTGGATCTCCTTGCAGTCCAAGGGACTCTCAAGAGTCTTCTCCAACACCACAGTTCAAAAGCATCAAGTCTATCACATCATGTAGATAGGCATAACAGTAATGTAGATGAAGTGTGCCTCTGTTTCACCCTTCAGAATCACTTTGTCTTCCCAAGTTTCATAAAACATGAATGTATGAAATGTTATAAGTCCTCTATACAAACACTCAGAATAGACATAGATTACTACAGAGTAATCCAGTTATAAGAGGATAAAGCTTATGTTCACTTTGAATAAAATAATAAACACCTAAATGTGTAGTAACAACTTAGTGAGCTACTTAAAGGGCAATTGCAGAGCAGATTTTCAATTGGTACTAAAACCTACTGCAGAGAGAGAGCCACATTTTACATCATTTCATTATGTGGGATGTTTCCAGATGTAATGAAAAATGCAAGGTCTTAATTCTGGATGCTTGTTCTTTAATACAACTAAAATAAAATCCTTGATCTTAAAACAGCTTAATAACATAAAGAATAATTACATTGGCCAAATATAAATTGAATGCATGTAAATAATGTATTCTAAGGTCATAAAAGTAAAATCATATTAGTTATAAATTTAAGTGATCATCTTTATTGAAAAGCATATAATTCTTTGATGTCCTGACTATCCCATAAAATAAAGAACATATGGTTACTATAAATATATTAAGTCTAAAGCTGTGCCTTCTGGGGCAGCATGGTGAAATAAATCAGGTTTTCAACCTTTTAATATCATCTATGTCTCTCAAATCAATGTAAGTGGATACACAGTAGGGGACAGTACTCAGTATTTGTGACAGGCTTTTAAAAAAATGGATTAATATATCTTTGTTAGAAATTACCTAGTCCCCTAAATGTATGTTCTAAGAATTTTCCTGCTACTCTACTAATAATTTAATCACCACAATAAATCTGGAAAAAAAATCTATTTCTATTAATAACACAGATATCATCATAGACAGGCTTTTAAACATTTTTTGTTTTCTGTATTTAAATCTATAGTACATGACCTTTTTAAAAAATGTCTAAATTTTCTTTTTTAGGCCTATACTGGCTATATATACTATTAAATGACTATGTATCTTGCTTAATCCTCTGTTTTTAAGCAAGCCAGAGAGCTTTGTGTGTGTTTTCTCCACATAGAGCTCTTTAGAATTAATGTATAATCATAATGAGCTTTATTACTAAAGAATAAAATTATTTGCAGCTTCTGCATGGACACAGCTGATCAAAGTCCAGATGAACAATTTTAAAGAACTAGCTTAATTTAAAAGTGCTTTGTCTAATATTTCATAATATTCAGTGATCTATTTCTATATCAGTTTTGTGTCCTTGAACTTATTTTTGAGATGGGGACATTTCTGTAAATGCCTCATAATATTGTTATAAGATTTAAAAGAGATGCAATTCTTTTCATTCTCCACATTAATGACAGTTACTATTAAAAGTATCAGATAGTTTTAATGTTAATGAATTTGTAAATTAAAAACCATACAAAATGACTAGAAATCGTGTACAATGTACAATGATCATGTACAATGCATTATGTAAAGCTGACCATATATGTCACTAGTATTGCTTTATATTGTCAAAAAAATGGATTTATTTGAAATACAAAATCTGTATTTAAAAGTCACTATTATGTTCAGAAGTGTTTCCTTGCATCTAGATCTGATAAAAATGCATTTTTATAATTAGAAATATAAAAATTAATTTGAAATCTAAAGCCTGATCTTTGAGTTCTAAAACAACCTCATCCTGAAAAGTTTGCATTTATGACTTCTTGTGTGCAGATATACACTCAACTACCAGCAGGTGGCAGTATGCATATGGAAGAATAAGTTTTCAAACTGCTTCTTTACTGTCTGAGCCACCAGGGAACCCCTTGCGAACTGCAGATTATGGCTACTACTAGCACATACATAGGCATTCATTTAAAAGCTCTATTTAGGAGGAAAAAAAAAGAATTCCTAACTGCTTTAAAATCTCTTACTGTTATCTTCCTTATTGTATTCAAGAAAGAGTATATGGTTGTCATTTGTGAAATACATTGTCTTAGACCTAGTGAGCAAGGGTGCATGCTAAGTCACTTCAGTCATGTCCATCTCTTCGCGACCCCATGGAACTGTAGCCTGCCAGGCTCCTCTGTCCATGGGGATTCTCCAGGCAAGAATACTGGAGTGGTTCTTAGTGAACCTGTCTCTAAGAATAATATCTCAGTGAACCTCATGCTGACTCTTAGATAATACTTTTTGCTATAAATAAGTCAAAATATTACTGCATTAGGTGAAAGTTCATTAAAACATTACAGTTTAACGACAGAAAAAAGACCCAGAATGGAACTCCAATTCACACCGAGCAAATGGGGATGGTGTTTGCAGAGACACTCAGTTTTTCTCAGTAGACCTTGAAATCACGCCAGAGTCACACCAGAGGAGTGGGTTGCCGTGTCCTCCTCTAGGGAATCTTTCTGACCCAGGGATCGAACCTGCATCTCTTACATCTATTTGCATTGGCAAGTGGGTTTTTTATACTAGCACCACCTGAGAAGCCCTAAGACTAGTGTAGTCCAGGTTTTCAGGAAAATGAGAATTACTGGCTGGCCTTTTACATGACTCTTCTCTGATCTGTCATTTAGGATCAAACAGGCCATTTAACTATGAGATCCTTTAGTATATATTCTCATGGCTGTTTATTTGTTGGGGGTTTATCCAGCTTGAACACATGTGAATACAATGTTTCATGTTCTAAAAATGTATGAAAAAGGAAGGATAAAAATAGAATCTGAGATAGAGATGGACTAGTGTCAATTCTTCAGGATTATTCAACAGTGAAATCGTATTATTTATCAAACTAGTAGGAAGCTTAAACCTGTTTCAAAAATTAGTTTGGATATATATGTAGCAACTGAAACATTTTTCTTTTTTATCCTGTGTCTCTTATCCCCAAAACCTATGAATGAAGGGTCAGAGATGGCAGAATATGCTATACTAGCAACCCTTCCCCACTCTCCCTGGTCATTTCATGATTATGTTTTTTTATTTTTTGGCAGAACATGTGTCAGCAGAATGACTGTAGAAGTTCCTAGAACAGGGAGAGTTGGTGTTTAGCAATAAGTTAAAAATTAGGGTAGTGAAGTGGAGAAGGCAAGAAGTATATGAGAAACTGATGGCGATATAGGAGGTCCTTTCTATTTGCATTGGACTCATGGAAGTTTATTTTTACTTTTTTCTCCTAAATAAAAGTATATCTAAATAGATATATCTACATGTTTCCATATTATATGTCACATATCTTGTTCAAGAGTATAAATATGCAATGTAATCACATATGTATCTGAAATAAGAGAAACAAAGAGAATATGGCAGTAAAAATCTATGACTTTTCAATAAAAATTATTTTGCAGTTTAATGCAATTTTGTGAATTCTTCATCTAGAGTAACTCTAATATAAAAAATGTTTTGAAGTATATGTTATTTACCTACTAGCTCCTTTGTTGAAGAAAGAAGTTTAGACATGTTGAGGGGAGGAGAAGGTGTTGCTGCAGACAGCTCTGCTATTTTTCAGTTCTATTGACTATTGCAGATTTTGAATCACTGTTCTCAAGTTACTAGTAGATTCACACATGTACATTAAAGATAAGATGGATAATATTAATTTAACTCAGAAATCTTCTCTACTTCCATCCTGTTAGGAGGCAGACTGTAAACCCTGAGCCCAATTCTGATACTGGAGAAGTATCCACATTTCCATTCTATGAGTTTTCCATACTTCTCTTTCACCAGTATCATTCCTAATTTCTGTCTTAGTGAACCTCATGCTGATTCTTAGATAATACTTTTTAATATAAATTAGTCAAAATATTACTCCTTTAGGTGAAAGCTCATTAAAACATAAAAGCTTACAACAGAACAAAGACCCAGAATTGGAATTCCAGTCCACACCAAGTAAATGGGGATGGTTTCTGTAGAGACAACTGCTCTTTCTCAGAAGACCCTGAAGTCACACCAGAAGTGCAGCAGGATTAAACTAAATGAGACTTGGTGTGACTCACAAGAAGATAAGCATTTTTGACCTTTCCATTCCAGTAACTTAAGAGAAATGGACTATATGGATTAGCCCATATGGAGAAACAAGGAAATTTTATGCAATAGATTTTAAAAATGCATGTGTCAGCTAAATGTGTTTCAAATACCATATTCCAAAAAGAAAAGCAGATTTTTGAAAACTTTTTAAATTGTATTGAATTTTAGCATGCATGTGGATAAGTACACAGATCAAATTGAATGGACTGATGATTTGGTTTTTTTATTTTTACAAAACAAATGCACCTAAGTAACCAACAATAAGATTAAGGAATAGAACATAACTAGAAGCTAATGGTTACCTAATACTAACTTCTCCATCACTACTTCTATGTAACCATATCCTGTTTTCCAATACCACAGATGAGCTTTGTATTTCATTGAACTTTATATAAATACAATCATGTAGTGTATATGCTTCTGTGTCTGGTTAATTTTAATCAACATAATATTTATGAAGTTCCAGCCATGTAGTATCTTATTCATAATCATGCCACACATCTCACTGTATCATGCAAATTTCATCCAATTTGAAACTATTATGAATAGTATTTCTATGAATATTATAGTACATATTCTTTGACTCACATATGTGTGCATTTCTACTGGGTATATAACATACATATATTAAGTTACATAAATTAGTAAATGCTGCTAAATCAGATTTCAAAGTGGTTGTACTAATTTATACTTTCCCTAATTGCGATGAAAATTTTGGTCACTCTATATCTTCACCAGTACTTATTATGGTGCATAATTTTCTTTTAGTCATTCTCCCAGTGCACTTTTAAAGACAAAGTATATGTGTAATATCATATAGAAAACAAAAACACATGTGAAATATATATCATATATTAACATGCATATGATATATCACGTATACAACATGATACTAAAAAGAGTTTAACTTAGATGTTGCAGAGACTACCAGCCTACTGTGGAATAAACAATTGACTGGACAGCCTACATGATCCTTGCCCCCACACTATTTTTCCCTGGAAAGAGAGAAGGAAGAGACCCTGAGGTCTGGAAGAGACCACACCTAATTACTTAGCGGCTCTCATATACAATGCATCATTAGGAATCTAGGTTGTATCTTCAAAGAGCTTACCTTTACCATAATGCTTTAGAAGAATGCATCCGCCACCTGTGCTTGGAGACTGAACAGGGAGGACCTGAGATAGCAAGGCCAGTTCAAAAAGTACTGCTCTGTTGGACATGCAGGATGAGGTGCTGAAACAGAAGAGTGCATTGGAGAATCAATCCAAGAATTTCAGTTGCTTTATATTTTGCTCCTCCCTGAAAATGAGTCTCCACTCTTGAAAAATATAAACTCTTAGGTTCATTTCCTTCCTAAATTGTTGCCTTGAATACAAAATGCTATATATGTCAGCTTAATGAGAATTGAGCAAGGTTTGGGCCATTTAACCTTCTGCTCCTGGGCCTAAATGGCATTTCATAGTTTTTGCCCTGAATGTTTATAAACTTCAATCATAATAGTCAGTTAAAAACAAATTCACTTCCCTAACAATTTTGGCCAAGTCAATCACGCATGATATGCCTAGAGAACTTGAAGGAGCGTTACAGTCAGATAGATGGACGTGAGTTTGAACTTCCATGTTTTCAAGTCACTTCTCAGAGGCTTAGTTACTTCATTTGTCAATTTTGAATAGTTTAGGCTGGTTACTATGGGAATTGTGATAATTAGATTAAAGAATTTATATAAAATGCTTGGTACTGTCCCTGGAACACAATAGGTATGTAATAAATGGTAGATAACAGTGTTAAAATTTATTATTAAATAGATTTTATATCTTAAATTTCTATCAAGATCAAAATGGCATGGTGTTTATCATCTATTATAAATTTGTTTATAGCATTCAAAGTAATAGTGTATATTTCATATTTATATGCAATTTTCATTATTTTTTGGAATTTGCTACACTGAGCAACATTTTCAACATCCAAAAGGCTATATTTATTTCTACCGGTTTACTCAAATTTTCAATAAAAATTCTTACTTAACAGAGTACTGAAACAGAAAAAAAAAGACCCCACACTAGTTTTATTATAATGCAAATGGTTGTTTATGAGTGTTTACCTTGTTACTCATTATATATATGTATGTATTACATATATATTTATATATATGTAGAGAGATAAAGAGATAGATATATTTCTCCATAGAATCCAACAAGTTTGGCAAGCTTTGTATGAAAGTTTACTTTTATGAAGATTGCCACAATTTTGTATGAGTAGCTATATAAGACTAGCTTGTGAAAGTCTGTCGTATTTTCATTCTTGCCTAAGAGCAAACTAAATGAAGTCAATAAAAAATTCTTAAGCAAGGAGAGTACAATGCCTTTATGGAAAGATATTTGATCCTTGGCAGAGAAACAACATGAATTTAGGCTGCCACTTCAAGTGAAGTATTGTAAGAAAAAAAATTATGTATCTGAAATTTCCTACATTGTCAATGTAGCAATGACAGGAGTTTCAATAAAATCTTACAAAGATGTGACTTATGCCATAAACTCATGATATAATAGTATCATCATGTTGTAGTTTATTCCCCCAAAACAAAAGGCAAAATGTATATTAAAATACTTTAGGATAAGTTGCTAACTAATTTAAGAAGGAGTAGTAGTAATGAAACAATAATTTCCCATAAGTATCATGTAAA
This sequence comes from Okapia johnstoni, assembly GCA_024291935.2. Lineage (NCBI taxonomy): Eukaryota > Metazoa > Chordata > Mammalia > Artiodactyla > Giraffidae > Okapia > Okapia johnstoni. The sequence goes on along the minus strand of CM044312.1, from coordinate 77,643,870 downwards.
TTAGCATTGTTCAAACAATTTTTGAGCTCTCAGTTTTAATCCTTTGCATTCTAATTGATCCTGTCACAATTTTGTCAAATAATTCACGGTTGAAATAACACTTATCTAAACAATTATACTAAGTCACTAATTCTAATTCCAAAATTCCTATTAAGTTTTTACTATGTTTTATATAAACTGGCGGGCTTCCCAGGTGGCTCACTGGTAAAGAATCTGCCTGCCAATGCAGGAGACACAGGTTGCATTCCTGAGTCAGGAAGATCTCCTCTAGGAGGAAATGGAGTATTCTTGCCTGAAGAATCCCATGGACAGAGGAGCCTGGCAGGCCACTGTCCGTAGGGTCACAAAGTCAGATACGGCTGACTGACTGAGCAACATCAGTATATACTGGCACTAAGAATGTGATAGTGAATAAGAAACTTTCTTCCCATTAAGTTTATGTTGCAACAGATAAAAACAATACACAAACAAGAAATTAGCTCTGATTGTTGCTATATAGAAATTAAAAATAGGTTTCAGTATTCACAAAAGATGACCATAAACAGATCTGAATGGCAAAGAGTTGGTAATCAAGGAAAAATCAATGGCAAGAACATGACAGACAAAAACAATCTGTCTGATGGGAAGACATGATGGTGGGCACCCATTATTAATTATTATTATTATTAATTAATTATTATTATTAAGGCACAGAAAAATTATTCTGAGGCCAAAACACAGGAACAAGTTAGAAAGTGGAAGGAGTGAAGTTGCAGAGGTAGATAGGGGTCAGGTCATATAGAACCTAGAATTTTACTGAAAGTCATTTGAGAGTTTTAAAATTCTCCAATAAGTGATATAATTGATATTGATAAGTGATTTAACTTGATTAATACTTTAAAAAATTGAAGATTGGGGAATGGATTATGAAAGCTCAGTAGAGGACTTTATTCAAAAAAAAAAAGCAAATTAAATAGTCATGACAATAAAAGATAGTAGCCCTGAGTAGAGATGATCATACTAGATATGGGGAGATGTGGATAGATTTTGGGTAGTTTTAGGACTTGCTGATAGGTTAAATATGGGTGCTGAGATATATCAAATAGTCTAGGAAACCTTCTAGGTGTTTATTTGGTGCTGTTGCTATTTTCTTAAAATGGGAAAGACAGTGACAAGCAGGCTCAGGATGGTGGTAGAAGTTAACAGTTCTATTTTGTAATTCATTTTTTAAGTGTGTATTGCCTATTAGAAATACACATGGAAATGTTAAGCTATTAAATATTAAAAAACATGAACGATAACCCTATATGCGAGACAGAATAAGAGGCACAGATGCATAGAACAGTCTTATGGACTCTGAGGGAGAAGGTGAGGATGGGAAGTTCTGAGAGAATAGCATTGAAACATGTATACTATCATATGTGAAACAGAACACCATTCCAGGTTCGATGCATGAGACAAATGCTCAGGGCTGGGGCAATGGGATGACCCAGACGGATGGGATGGGGAGGGAGGTGGGAGGGGGTTCAGGATGGGGAACACATGTAAACCCATGGCTGATTCATGTCAATGTATGGCAAAAACCACTACAATATTGAAAAGTAATTAGCCCCCAACTAAAATAAATAAATTTATTAAAAAAATAAATAAATAAAATAAAAAACATGAAGTTCAGAGAAGTGGTCAACACTGAAAAAGTTAATTTGGGACTGAATCAGCATTATTTTAGAATGCCAGAAAGCAGGTATGGTGTATGACTGCACTTAATATCTACCACAACAGAGGAAGAATATCGATCCAGAGCCTGGTAAGTCAAGAGTAATGTGGTATAGAGCTTTGAGACTTTGAACTTTATGTTAAAATCCAACCATTCAGCCTAGGATTCATAAATTTATTGACCATAAAGTATGTGAAGTTCTTGCTGCTGAACCCTGAATAGGTGGCCTCCACCTTGCCTCCTGACTCACATTTATGCTGTTATCTTTAATCTGATTGATTTTCCACAGATCTTTCCCAACTTTTCACTGAGTGCTGAATTATACAGATTTCTCTATGCCTCTGTTTAAGTCATCACATGTGATTCTTCTGGAAGAATGAATGAATCCAACAGGGTCATGATAATAAAATGACCTTACTAATGAAATACTTATGTATGATTGTTATATACACCAGCTAAGCACTCCTTGGTTCTTCAATTTAGAAATATTTTATATTTCTTAAAGTGGAAGAATACTTTTAAAACCAAAATTGACCAACTAAATAATCATTTTCAATGATTTTAAGACAAGTTTTAAAAATGGATAAATTCATTAAATTAACCCTTTGATTTCTGGCAAATAGGCTGGTAGTAAACTGACTTTCTGGGGCTTTTCTTGTGGCTCAGATGGTAAAGAATCTCCTTGCCAATGCAGGAGACCTAAGTTTGATCTCTGGGTTAGGAAGATCCCCTGGAGAAGGGAATGGAAACCCATTCCAGTATTCTTGCCTGGAGAATCCCATGGACAGAAGAGCCTGGCGGCTACACACAGTTCATGGGGTCACAAAGAATTGGACACAAATGAGCAGCTAACACACATACACACACACACACACACACACACACACACAAACTGACCTTCTACAAATTCACCTACAAAAATGTCTATTTATCCTGTGCAATTTCTGTCTAAGGTATTGAAGTGTGTGCTATGACTTGATTTTGTAAGGAAAATTTATGTGTAAAAGCTGATAGATTTAGTGTTAACAGTTATTAAGCTTGTGATTTTTTAAAGCGAAAAATCAGAGGTACTTCTAACCCTACTAAACTGTGTTTCCTACCTTAATAACTGAAGAGAATGCTGAATTTAATTAGAGATTAGGGAATATAAATCCATAATCCTACCCATACAATTCCAAGGACCCCCTGAAATCTAGTCACAGATCTAAGGTTACAATACCCTGGGAACTTCTTGCTAAAATTCAAGACCACCTTGGTATCTATATCTTGCTCCCCTTGATAATCCATGTAGTAAATGGCAAACTATGTTGGACCTCCATGTTTCATAGCTCTTGGTAGGACATCATTTCTCAAATACTGAGCAATTTTGGGGGAAAACAGAGTCTTACAACGAACAGTACAGTTTTTGGAAATAAAAGGTCCCCAACTATAGCAAACATAGCAACATAAGAAACTGTGACTTCAAACAGGATTCTGTGAAGTCAAAAAAAAAAAAATTAAAAATTCTAGAAATCAACCTTGAAGGATAAATCTAATTTCCTGAGAAATCTTGGTAAGGGGTATCCATGGAGTATTTGTGAAAGAAAGTCTCACAGCTGATGTAATATCCTAGTAATCTTATCAGGTTGGGTTCAGTCATTACATTTGAACACTAAAGTAAATTGCTCTTCTTCCCACTGATAGTTGGGAAAATGGATTATGCCAGATATACCTATGCAATTGGCTACTCAGTTTATATTGTATAATAATTTTAATCTTCATGAAAGCCTTATTCATACATACACACTTTAAAACATCAAATAAACTCCAAAAATACCTCAAGAAGTTCTCATCATATGTGAAACAGAACGCCAGTCCAGGTTCGATGCATGAGACAAGTGCTCAGGGCTGAGGCAATGGGATGACCCAGAGGGATGGGATGGGGAGGGAGGTGGGAGGGGGGTTCAGGGTGGGGAACACATGTAAACCCATGGCTGATTCATGTCAATGTATGGCAAAAACCACTACAGTATTGTAATTAGCCTCCAACTAAAATAAATAAATTAATAATAAAAAAAAAACCTAAAAAAAAGAAAAGAAGTTCTCAAAAGGATCTGTTTGTTGTTAACAGGTGCCCTATATCACCTCCATGGAATTCTCAGGACTTGGCAGAGTGAAGTATCAAAAGCCACAGTTTGGGGACCAACAGATGTGCTTCTCACTAACTATAATAGAAGGGATTTCTAATTTGCTCAGTAAATATTTATAAGTGCTTAACACAGTGGTTTTGGTGAAAATATAAAATTAAAGTAAGCAAAAGAACAAATAACAACATAACCAAACATTCCAACAAGAAATTAGTTGATTCTCTCTGGTAGCTTATAGTATAGAACAAGAAGAAGAAAGTGTTAGTCACTCAATCGTGTCCAACTCTTTGCAACCCCATGGACTGTATCTGCCAGACTCCTCTGTCCATGGAATTCTCCAGGAAATAATACTGGAGTGGGTAGCCATTCCCTTCTCAGGTGATCCTCCCAACCCAGGGGGATTGAACCATCATACTTCTGTCATTACACTTAACTCCTGGTACTTCTGAAGGAATGATTTAATTATTACAGTACGAGGAGTTAAGTGTAATGACAGAAGTATGACGTACAGAGCTTCATGAAAACACAGAAAGGAGGTCACATAAACTAGACTAACAGGCTTGAAAACTTTTACCAAAAATTATAAGTTTAGACTTGAGTTTTGAGGGACAAGTAGGCATTAACTTGCTAAAAAGGAAAGCATGTATGCCCATAGGTCAGCATGTGCAATGTGTGAATACATGGAATTACTTGACATGCTCAGAGTAAAACAAATAATTTAATATAATAGAAATTAAGAGTATTGTGTATGTAATAATTGGAGAATCGGACCATCAAGGGCCTTTTGTGTTCAGTGGAACAACTGACACATGTTTTTCCTTTAAGTTTTAGGAAGGACTTAGAAGTCTTTTAAGCACATGAACACATAATTGTATTTATATTTTTTGTTTCTCTGAAAGGATGTTGGAGTGAGTGAAGATAGATTGGTTAAAAGGAGACCAGTGAAGAGGTTATCATACTAATCCAGGATAGAAGTGGTGATGGGCAGAAATAATCTTGGAAAGGAGAAAGGGAGCCACTTTCAGGAAATAATAGGAAGGAGGAATCTATATGATTAAATAGTTGATACAGTGATGAAGGGAGGGAGGAGGGAGCAATAGATGCAATTCTTAGTTTTCCCACAGAAATATAAGGTGTGAAGACAAGAAATTGACAAATATATTTTAAGGAAAATAATACAAATTCAACTTTGAATATGTTGTATATAAGGTTTGGGGGACATCAAATTTATTGTATGATAGGCGGTCAAATTTATGATGTAAAACTTAGCAGTATAACCAACACTGGAAATAAAATGTTTTATTAGAATGCAATGTGTGTTACATAGATAAAAATACATATTATTTATTTAGATACTTGAAAGAATATAAAATGAGTAATCTTTCAGCATTATATGTGAAGAAAATGTGAAAGGTCATCATGTTTGTTTCATATCAGGAATTGCTTCACATTTTGAAGGGTCTTGAAGAAAGGATGAGCTAGGTATGGCAGGACAAGTTGCACCTTCCTGTAGCCATCAGAAAAAAAATAGAAACAAAACAGGAAAACACCCACAAAATAGAAAAAGATAATTGATTTGCTGTGTCCCCAGTGCTAATTTAATATGAGAAAGTTCTCTTAATGCAATTTTTTTGCAACGTAATTTTAAAAACAGTATCTAAAAGTCTGCCAGAGAAGAACAATGGCAGCAGGACACTATTGACACATTTAATTTCAGTTTTAGATGGTGTCTTTTCACTTTCCAACATCTCTGAAATATGGATGCATCTTAATATCAATAACATTTTATACTTGTTCTCTCCTAAAGAGTGAGTTCTTCCAACAGTCTTCAGTTCAGTTCAGTTCAGTCACTCAATTGTGTACAACTCTTTGCGACCCCATGAATTGCAGCACGCCAGGCTTCTCTGTCCATCACCAACTCTCGGAGTCTACCTAAACCCATGTCCATCGAGTCGGTGATGCCATCCAACCATCTCATCCTCTGTCGTCTCCTTCTCCTCCCACCCCCAATCCTACCCAGCAATAGGGTCTTTTCCAATGAGTCAACCCTTTGCATGAGGTGGCCAAAGTATTGGAGTTTCAGCTTCAACATCAGTCCTTCCAATGAACACCCAGGATTGATCTCTTTTAGGATGGATTGATTGGATCTCCTTGCAGTCCAAGGGACTCTCAAGAGGCTTCTCCAACACCACAGTTCAAAAGCATCAATTCTATGGCGCTCAGCTTTCTTCACCGTCCAACTCTCACATCCATACATGACCACTGGAAAAACCATAGCCTTGACTAGACGGACTTTTGTTGGCAAAGTAATGTCTCTGCTTTTAAATATGCTATCTAGGTTGGCCATAACCTTCCTTCCAAGGAGTAAGCGTCTTTTAATTTCATGGCTGCAATCACCATCTGCAGTGATTTTGGAGCCCCAAAAAATAAAGTCTGATACTGTTTCCACTGTTTCCCCATCTATTTCCCATCAAGTGATGGGACCAGATGCCATAATCTTAGTTTTCCGAACATTGAGTTTTAAGCCAACTTTTTCACTCTCCTCTTTCACCTTCATCAAGAGGCTCTTTAGTTCTTCTTCACTTTCTTCCCTAAGGGTGGTGTCATACGCATATCTGAGGTTATTGATATTTCTTCCAGCAATCTTGATTCCAGCTTGTGTTTCTTCCAGCCCAGCGTTTCTCATGATGTACTCTGCATATAAGTTAAATAAGCAGGGTGACAATATACAGCCTTGACATACTCCTTTTCCTATTTGGAACCAGTCTGTTGTTCCATGTCCAGTTCTAACTGTTGCTTCCTGACCTGCATACAGGTTTCTCAAGAGGCAGGTCAGATAGTCTGGTATGCTCATCTCTTTCAGAATTTTCCACAGTTTATTGTGATCCACACAGTCAAAGGCTTTGGCATAGTCAATAAAGCAGAAATAGATGTTTTTCTGGAACTCTCTTGCGTTTTTGATGATCCAGCGGATATTGGCAATTTGATCTCTGGTTCCTCTGCCTTCTGTAAAACCAGCTTGAACATCTGGAAGTTCATGGTTCACGTATTGCTGAAGCCTGCCTTGGAGAATTTTGAGCATTACTTTACTAGCATGTGAGATGAGTGCAATTGTGCGGTAGTTTGAGAATTCTTTGGCTTTGCCTTTCTTTGGGATTGGAACAAAAACTGACCTTTTCCAGTCCTGTGGCCACTGCTGAGTTTTCCAAATTTGCTGGCATATCGAGTGCAGCACTTTCACAGCATCACCTTTGAGGATTTGAAATAGCTCAACTGGAATTCCATCACCTCCACTAGCACATGTGTCCAAAATACAACCTTTAAATTTCAGGAAAAAGGGTTTTAGTTGTTTGAAAGATACCTGTTAGAGCATAAGAACAGATAATCAAAGGATAGGGGATTTAATATTGTGAAAAAAATTTCAAAATACAAGAGCTAAAAGTAGGTTTGCCCTATGTTATGTAAGTGCAAGAGCCCAGTACTAGTAATTTAAAACAAAATGATTCTTTTAAAAAATTCTCTATCATCAGTTCTTTGGAACATCTGGATAAAAAACAGATGTCAATGACACCAAACTTAAAAATTACTGAAAAAGTTGTACTATGAATGTGAAATTTAGAAACACAATATTCAATTTAACTGGCTTTTTTTTTTACTTATACATAAAAAAATGGTGATTTAAAATTTTTCAGAAAATTCTGCATAATTAAATCCAAAAGAATTCTCTCAATTACCATAAAATTCTAAAAGCTAAGAAAGCATTACACCATGGTTTAACTGGCAGTATATTCTCTTCTTTAAAAAATAACATGCATTCACAGCTGATAGTATTTTAGATAGATGAAATACTATATCTGGTGCAACAACAAAAAGACAAAAAAAAAGAAGTTTCTGTAGCTGTAACTCTCACCTACAAATTTTTTTTTCCTCTCCTAAAGTGGAAAAGAGAACCAATTAGATGAAAGATCATTCCACAGAGCAAGATGGCTCAACTAATCCTCACCAGCCACCATTTAGACTCTGAAACCTGGAATGATTAACTGTGACTTTTGAAAGTAAACTGACCACATGTACTCCGAGGATCTGCCAGCAGAAGAAAGAGAGATAAAGGTGAAAGGATGAGCACAGAAAGGGAGGGAGTAGACGGGTAGGGGTGCGGGGTGGGGAGAGAGTCCTGATTCCCAAGGCATACAAGTTTTCATTATCCTTCTCTGAGGATCTAAATGACATTAAATTGCTCCAGCAGAGCAAAGGCAAGCCTTCAGACCTCTGGAACAACTTCAGACCATGAAGTTTTCAGGGTATAATGCAGGCTATACAACCCAAAGTTGACTTTAAAACAAGTGAATATTTACCAGGAAGCAGAGCTGTTGCCAGGGTAGGGAGGGTTTTAAAGTGTGGTTTAGCTGCATTAAGGAAATATACATACATAAAATGTCTTGGAAACTGAGAAATCAATGAAATAATGTCATGGAAACCCTGATGGAAACTTCCCTTGAAGTGGTGGATGGGTTAAAAGATAAAAGTAGCTCAACCTTGGTGTATCTGTGATTTTAGACCCTTAGGTCTTTCTCATAGATAAAAAGTGCAAAGGAAAACCAAGTATAGTTCCTGGGATCCTAATAGAAGGAGTGTAAAAAGCCTTTTTTTCTGTTGCAATTAGGCAAATATCTGTTCAATGTCATGGAAATATGTGTACTTAGACAAAGATTCAGAAACAATTCTTCTGAATGTTGGCAGGAAACATTTATCACTTTAGTACCTTTGTATTCAAACTCTTTCACTTTCGTGATATAACACATTGCTTATTGGAATTTTATGCTGATACAATTATCCAGTAATAGTGTGAAAAATTATATGACAAAATTCTAAAAAGCAAATAATGCAATAAAAATGCATTCAAAGCACGGTCACATTGTATATTAGTTTTCTATTGCTGTCTAAGAAACCACAGCATATTTAATGGCTTTAAAACAATACTTGTTTATTAGCTCACAGTTCTGTAGGTCAGAAGTGTGGACACAGTGTTACTGGAGTCCCTGCTCAAGGTCCTACAGGTTGAAAATCAAGATGTCAAGCAGCCACATTCTTAGTAGAAACTTGCAGTCTTCTTTCAGTTTGATGGCACAAATTGGTTCCTTATGGTTGTCAGAATCAGGTCCCTATTGCTTTGCTTGTTGTCAGATGGAGGTCAGTTTCATCTCTGAGAGTTCACATGCCCTCTCCATCTTCAAAACCAGCAACGGAGAACCACCTCTCACACTTCAAATCTTTTTAGCTGGGAAAATCCGAGATCTTTTTAAGGGCTCACATGATTGGATCAGTCTCAGGCAGGACATTCTCCCTTTATAACGTCAATTGATTTGAGACCTTAATTACATTCTGAAAAGTCTGAACACAGTAGCACTCTTACTTGAGGTTAGATTGACTGGGAGAAGATGTGTATTTCCCAGAGACTGGGAATCTTAGGTCATAATTCTGTCTATGACAGATAAGCAGATATAGTGACATTTAGGCATTTGGAAATGCAATGAATTACCTAAAAAGCACCATGAAATTAAAAGACGCTTGCTCCTTGGAAAAAAGTTATGACCAACCTAGACAGCATATTAAAAAGCAGAGATATTACTTTGCCAACAAAGGTCCATCTAGTCAAAGCTGTGGTTTTTCCAATAGTCATGTATTGCACTGTGAAGAAAGCTGAGCACCGAAGAATTGATGCTTTTGAACTGTGGTGTTGGAGAAGACTTTTGAGAGTCCCTTGGACAGCAAGGAGATCCAACCAGTCTATCCGAAAGGAAATCAGTCCTGAATATTTCCTGGAAGGACTGATGCTAGTGGGAGGAGAAGGGGACAACAGAGGATGAGATGGTTGGATGGTATCACTGACTCAATGGACATGAGTTTGAGTAGGCTCTGGGAGTTGGTGATGGAGAGGAAAACCTGGCGTGCTGCAGTCCATGGGGTCACAAAGAGTCAAACACAACTGAGTGAATGAACTGAACTGAACTGATCCTAAAAAGGATGCAGGTTGGGAATTTCTGAGCTCTTCCCCTTCACTAGAAATGTCTTGGCAGATTTCACCTCTCACCCTTCAATGATGTTGCCTTCCATTTTTAACTGGAAATAGGTCTTGATGAACCTTGTATCTTTCTCAAATATAATGGGTATCTGGTAGGTATAGCTTGTTAACATAAGAGTACACAGTTAATCAAGAATGGGACTTAACCAGTAACACCCAGCCTGATGTAGAACATCACTGATCTTGTCTGTGTTCAAAGAATTGCTATAATCATAGTTAAGTTTCTGATACAGTCAGCCCTCTGTATCTGTTGGTTCTGCATTTGCAGATTCAACCAACTGCAAACTGAAAATATTTGAAAAAATAATTCCCGCAATTTCCGAAATTAAAATTTGAATCTGTCATTCATGGCAACTGTTTACATAACATTTATATTGTATTTACAACTATTTATCATAAATAGCATTTACACTGTATTAGGTATTAACATGGCTTCCCAGGTGGCATTAGTGGTAAAAATAAACCTGCTTGCCAAAGCAGGAGACATGAGACATAGGCTTGATCCCTGGGTCGGGAAGATGCCCTGGAGGAGGGCACGACAACCCACTCCACTATTCTTGCCTGGAGAATCCTATGGACTGAAGAGCCTGGTGCAGTCCATGGGGTCACAAAGAGTTGGACATGACTGAAGCAACTTAGCACAGCACACAACACAGGTATCAATATTATAAGCAATCTAGGGATGATTTAAAGTATGATTCAGTAACCATTTACTGAAGCTGTGCTCCTTTAAGGTATGAATTTGTCTAGTAAAGAGATTGTGTTTTCACCACTGAAATTTCCTCCTGAGATTCCCTTACCATATTTATGGCATCATAATACCTTTGCTAAGGCATCCAGGTTTCTTCTCTTACCTCTTCCCTATCAAAACAGATTCAAAGTATATGTTCTCACATCAGTAATTTGCATCTCAGTCTCAACTAAAAGCTATATAGAATATAGAGTATTTTCACTTTATGTTGTACCTTGTATTCATATAATGAAATAGTATGTCATTTAAAATTAATTTACTGATAGCAGGATATTAACATATGAAAATCGCTTGAAAATTATTTTGAATCATTATTACTAACACATTGAACGCCTATTCTAAGGCACTATATTAAAACCTTTAAGCTAGCAACTTGTTTAATCTTCAAGCTTCCCCTATGGCTCAGAGGTAAAAAAATCTGCTTGCAATGCAGGAGATTCAGGAGACACAGGTTGGATCCCTGGGTTTGGAAGCTCCCCTGGAGGAGGAAATGACTACCTTCCCCAACATTCTGGCTGGGACAGTCCCATGACAGAGGAGCCTGGTCCATGGGGTTGCAAATAGCCAAGACACGACTGAGCGATTGAGCACATTTTCACATTATTTTAATCCTCACAATGTATAAGGTGGTTATTATAATTGCACAATTTTACCAACAAAAAAATTGAAGTATATAGAAATAAATTTTAAGCAAACTTATCAATGTAATACAGTCAGTTAAGAATATGAACCTAGATAACTTGATTTTATTGATTGCTATAATAACTGCCTCCCACAAAGGACATCATTCAGTAAGTATGAATATGTATATGGGTAAAAGGAAAATTTTCCTCCTGAAGTATGAGTTCCCTTTTCCAGATGCTGCCACTGTAATCAGTGGTTTTCCCCCTTTCCAGACATGTGTATATTCTATATGCAAACATATATAAAATAAAAATGACTGTGCATGAGATATTTAGCACAATTAGGAGGCAATAACATGCATCCTCCTTTTTTCATGTGTAAAATAATACTGGAGATCTGAATATATTAATTTGGTGTTTGGGGACCCATTGCAGTATACAAAATGCATACTGAATCATGAGACTAAAGAAATCACTGTCTCCTCTGTGTCACAACTGGCTTCCAAGATCTGTGACAAGAAGTTGGCCAGTTTTATAGGTGCTGCCAGAAGACTTGAAACTCTTGGATCAGAGACAACTTCATTTTTATGTCAGTTCCCATTGTTCCCAGTTCCCAAGGGGCCAATGTACAAAGACCTAGGTGGAAGTGGCAACAAAGTAGCTTTGTATCACAGCTGAGAAGTAATAAATTCAAGGAACTCAAAAGTTTTACTACTAATTGCAAACAAATTTGCCTGACCTTTACTCTGGAGGAGGCACTCAATTTCTTAAAGTTATTCTACATACAAATGGTCTTAAAGCAATGGTCCAGAGGCAAAAGGCAGTTAGGGCCTTGACTTGCAAGCCAAACAAAACTGAAAAAATCATAAAGAACCATCACACAAACTCACTAGTTGTAGAGCTTTGGTTTATCACTTAATCCTTCTGAGCTTGGTAATCTGTAAAACAGTAGCACCAGACATTTATTTGACTAAGGATGAACTATAATAATGTATTTTAAATCACATTGCGAACTACAAAGTACTCCAAGCAAATGTTACAGTTATTCTGATTGTCCTTGAAATCAAATATATAAGCGCTTTACTATGGTCAGCAAGTACACGACTGATTGGATGGATATTAACTTTGGCAATATTCTAGGACATGTTCACCAGGCCATAATACCAATTAAGTCTGAGTGAGAGATTTAGGATTGTTTGGGACCCAACCCAGGGAGAGTTATATTAAAATTCTATGAATTAGAAGGGAAGATGTTAATTCATGATTAGAAAAAGAAATCCAACTCCTAAAAAGAAAGCAGGACATATTTTTATCCCGAAAAATGCCTGGGTGTTTTCAGAATTTGACTAAGTGGTTAATACCAGTTACAATAATATGAAAAACCGCTTAACGAGCATATGGAGACATAAAGATGACTTGTATAAATAAAACTACCCAGCTGATTGTATCTCTACATAAAAGAAGGGCTCTTACTAATAACTTAAAAGTCTAATTTTGTGTGAAAAATACTGCTTAATTTTCTAACAGGTTAAAACTAAAAATATTTAATGCTTATTTAATATATTGTTGCACATATTGGAATAGTATTTATACCTATACCTTCATTTAATATAATGCCAATTTTAGTGCCCATACTTATAAATTTAAAGGTCTTTCTTTAAGGAACTTATTAATAAAATAAGGTTTTATTAAGTTATATTTTAAGTTAAATATTTCTCTGGGTTTATTTTCCTATGGGAGAAGTAAAAAATTAAATTTGATTTGTTCACTTATCAAATGAATAAGGTGCACTATTAACATAGAGAGCAGTTAAATTTCTTTCTCTTTCTATTTCTGACTACTTAATCCTTAAGAAAGATAGTAAAAAAGCTTTCTTTATGTATAATAAATTCCAGATTTTATAAAATTCCCAGAAGCTTTTTAAAAATGTTTCAAAAGCTTTAAGATGTCTGCTCTTCCCAACCCCAACAGGAAGCTCTGACAATAGTTAAATATATTCATCATATGTGGAGTACAAGAAATATGATGATGATGCATCAGTGTTGAAAAAATTGTACAGAGGAAAAAAACACATTACTCTCTTTGTTCAACTTGCAGGCTAATCAGACACAAAGCCAAGTTGTGAAGAACATGAAACAAAGAGCAAACTGGATTTGTGTGTGTGTGTGTGTGTGTGTGTGTGTGATCTATGCCAGACCAAAAAGACTAGAGTAAGTAATTAAAGCAAAATAAAATAGAGTGGTATCATTTTTTTCCTATTTTTTATTTTATTGTACTGGGGAATATATCACATGTAAAAAATGTTATATATACATACAATTTAAATAATAATAATAACCCAGATAACTACCGCTCAAAAAATAGAATTTTGCCAATACCAGAGAAGTCCTTATGCTCCTCTGTAATAGATATTGATCACTTTCCAGTATACTCTTGAATATTTTGTTAATCAATTCTTTGTTTTTCTATAATATTATGTATATATATTTCCTTAAAAAACTATTGTTTGTCTGTATTTTAATTTTTCAGTTTCAATGAATGGGATTATTTTGTACACATTCTTTTTATTTCACTCATTACATTTTTTGAGATTCATCCAGATGATGCATTTAGGTGCAGTTTATTCTTTTCACTGTTGAATGTTAATCCAATGTGAGATTGTACAGCAATTCATTTATATCAATATACTGAATTGATGATTGTTTGTTTGTTGGTTGTTTTGGCTGTTGCCAGCTTTGGGAGCGCTGACAGTCTTTCATTACTATGAACACACTGCAGGTTTTTGTACATGATTCCTGGAACACATATGCAGTTATTCAGTCTTACACTTGAAGGTATATACTTAAGAGTGAAATTCACAGGTGGTGCTAGTGGTAAAGAACCCACCAGCCAATGCAGGTAGGCATAGGAGACACAGGTTCTATCTCTGGGTTAGAAAGATCCCCTGGAGGAGGCCATGGCGATGCACTCCAGAGTTCTTGCCTGGAGAACACATGGACAGAGGAGCCTGGCGATGGCAGTACATAGCATCACACAGAGTTGGACAGGACTGCAACAACTGACCACACAAGGTATATATATCACCATCTTTAATTAGTTTTTTCAGTTTTCCAAAGAGCTTGAAGTAAGTTTGAACTCTGATCCTTCATACATTGCTGATGGGAATATACAATGGTGTGTGTGTGTGTGTATGTGTGTGTGTGTGTGTGTGTGTGTGTGTGTGTGTGTTAGTCACTCAGTCATGTCTGACTCTTTGCAACCCCGTGGACTGTAGCCCGCCAGGCTCCTCCATCCATGGAATTCTCCAGGCAAGAACACTGGAGTGGGTAACCATTCCCTTTTCTGGGGATCTTCCCAACCCAGGGATTGAACCCAACTCTCCCTCACTACAGGCAAATTCTTTACTGTCTGAGCCACCAAGGAAGCCCCTAAGATGGTACAGACACTTACAAAATGTATACAGCACTTTCTTAGCTCTTACTATATGAATCAGCAATCACACACATGGGCATTTATTACAGAGATATGAAAACTTACATTGACACAATACATAGGAAAATACCAATACATGAATGCATTAGCAACTTTATTTATAATAGAAAAGCTCTAACAATAGCTCAAATGTCCTTCCTTTGGTGAATGTATGGACAAACTCTGATACATCCATACCTGGAATCCATATATTCTATACATGGTACACCACACACTACTGAAAACAATAAACTAGCAAATAAGTCTAGCAACCTGAATGGACCTGGAAAATTATTCTTCGTGAAAAATGTCAGTCTCAAAATGTTTCATGTTGTACTGTCTCATTATATAACATTCTTGAAATGGAAAAACAGTGTAAAGATGGAGAACATACTCATTATTGCCAGAGGCCAGGTAGAGTATGTATGTGTGTGTGGTGGGGTTACAGATACAAGTACAAAAAGATAGCATGCTAGAGCTATTTTGTATTGACAGGACCATTCGGCACCTTGATTTGGGTGGTGGTTATATAAATCTATACTTGTGACAAAACTGCACAGAATTGTATATTCACAGAAATTAATGCAGATTATAAAATGGTGAAAAGACTATATTCTGGTTAGCAGTGATATGCCATTTCTTGGTTTTGATGTTATACAACAGCTAGCTGTGTAATATGCCTCTATTAGGGAAAGGTGGGTAGAGTATATGAAAATCTGCACTATTGATGCAACTTTCTTTGAGTCTATGCTTCAAAATAAAAAGTCTTTATGCCTATCATAATTAACTAAAGAATAAATTTTTTTTTCTGGTGTGATTTTTAATTTTGTGTGCATGTGTATGTGTGTGTCTCAGGGAAAGTAATCAACATATACTATTTACAAAATGTTCTTGTCCCCTATTAGCCAATATAGAGTGTTGATAGTATGCATATTCTTGTGTGTCCATTTATATACACTTACAATCCAACAATTTCTCTACCAGAAATATATGAAAGCTAGCATCCATTTATTTGTGTTTAAAAATTAAGCTACCCACATTACTCTAAATTATGCCTTGGTCACTGAACTCACTCTTTAAAGTATATAGGTGATATGACTATAGTTAGGTGTTCTGTACCACTCACAAAATTATTTCCTTACTCTTTTGATTTTTTGCATTATATTTCCAAAGAAACAAAGTTTTTTATTCATTTAGAATATATGAACCAGGAGGGTATTTGAGGGGAAATTACTAATCACACAGTCCAATGTACACAAGTTGCTGGTATGAGCTTTTTTTCTGAGAACAGAATTGAAATGAGAGGAATCAGAAAAGAACAAGAGGCTCCAGGAAAGGTAAGGAAGTGAACAGTGGTGGAGACAGTTGGTGCTGACAGAGGCTTTTTTGATAGAAGCTGAAGTACTGCTTCCATCTCCCTGTGGTTGAACCAGGTGGTACAGATTTGTGGTTTAATAAATTGTTTTAAGTGTCAGACCATTAAGGCCATTGCTCAGGATCCAAATCCAAAAAGGGGCCTTAAAATCACTCAAATGTAAACGAAGAGAGACTATGCTTACCAGATTCTTTTTAGGTAGAAGAATTATACGAGGTTGGGGAATTCTTTGATAATTTATTAAAGCATGTGAGTAAAGAACTGGGAAAGCACCAAGTATCAATTGAGCATCATTAAACTGCCTTCTAAGAAATGGACCCCATTAACTACAGGATTATTTGCTTTGCCAAGTACAATGTGGGAGTAGGGGAGACTTGTCTGAGAAAATGGGAAGAGACTGATCACACCCTCTAATTAGCCGCCTTCCCTCCTTTTCTGCTACAAAGTAGTCAACCCTCTTCTACATGAAAGTAGAATATAATAAACACCAAAAGCATATTGATTTGAAGGACTGACAATTTATTAGCTTGCCTGGGGCATCCACATGTCTGTTTAGCCCTAGTGGCATATACACATTATATATGTGTGGCCACATAATCACAAACATGCACATATGCACAGAAAGTAGTCCTTCCAGCTGAAGAGAATACTGCTGACAATGCAATAATGCTCCTGAAAATGGTGCTTTGGGATTTCACACCCTCACTCTCACTTGGCCTTCCTCCTCCACATCTAACTGTACTCCTGAGTGCTGGCACAGAAATATGCCACATATATATATACAAAACATTTATATCGGCCTAGAATTCAGTATTCTTCTTTATCACACTGGAAACATGCCACATAGCAAAAAGACTTGGTGTTTATACAACAGAATTCTTTCTGACCTTCCCTCTTTCCTTAGTGTAAGATTACATTCATTTATTTGCTTGCAAAAACCCATGCAAATCTGTCCACTATAAGTTGGCAAGGCATTCCAACCATGCAGAGCACAGATAAGTAAATTTCAGGCCAATTGTTGATGGCTAAATTCATCTTTTCTTTACAGAAAAGACAATCCGTATTTCTCTTTTTCCTTGACAGAAAACTGTACATATTGTATATGGGAATAATGAGGTCTTTTATTGAAGACTGTCATAAATAAATATTCAAAAAATATTCTATCCTCAGTGGCTGGGGTTTTTACTTTTTCCTTTTATTTGGTTGCAATTTTCTTGAAATTATGTGTGTGTGTGTGTGTGTGTGTGTGTGTGCACGCGCGCACGCGCGCACACATACACGCTAAGTCACTTCAGTTGTGTCCGATTCTTTGTGACCCTGTGGACTGTAGCCCACCAGGTTCCTCTGTCCATGGGGATTCTCCAGACAAGAATACTGGAGTGGGTAGCCATGTCCTCCTTCAGGGGATCTTTCCAATCCAGTGATCAAACCTGCATCTCTTATATCTCCTGTGTTGGCAGGCGGGTTCTTTACCACTAGCGCCACCTGGGAAGCCCATATAAATAAATAAATAAATATATATAATTATTTACATTGGTATGTGTATAAATATTTTAGTATGTATAATAGTTATGTTTAAGATAGTTGTGCATAAACATTTTAGAATATTTCTATTCTTAGTGCTTTGCATTTTCTATTTTTGTTTTTACTTGGTTGCATTTTGTCTTGAAATTTCCTATATATGTATATAAGCATAATTATATTAACATATATAGTATAATATAATATAACATATACAGAATAATATGTTAATATAAATAAACTAGAATTATAACCAGACTCAATCTTAAAAGAAAGAGGTAATATACATTTAACTGATTTTGGAGAAAAGAGAGGCTGAGAGTGAAATTTGTTTCCTTTTTATTTTCTACTAACTTGAAAATACTCTCAAAAATGAAGTTATTTTCGTTTGGTAGTTAAAGTTTCAAATACAACTTTTAAAAAGTCTCTAAAGGCACACCTAGGTATTACTGTCCAGTCATTTATTTATCTGGTCATTCCACATATTGAGCACTTTAAAGTCTGAATAGAAATACAGACATGGCCCTTGTGAAATGTATGATTTAGTAAATAAAAAAAGCTATTAAGTAGACAGACACAAATACACATGTAATTATAGTTATAAAGGGCTTCCTAGGTGGCTTAGTGGTAAAGAATCTGCCTGCCAATGCAGAAAACACGGGTTCAATTTCTGGGTTGGTAAGATCCCCTAGAGAAGGAAATGGCAACCCACTCCAGTATTCTTACCTGGAGAATCCCATAAACAGAGGAGCCTGGTGGGCTACAGTCCATGGTGCTGCAAAGAGTCAGACACAACTGAGTGACTGAGCATGAGCTTATAATTATAATAACCACTATGATGGAAAAGCATAAGCAATTTGGTTCCACATTGTAATAACTACCCTCTTATTTTAAACACTTCACATTCTATTACAATTAAAATTTAGCTTCTTAGGTATATTTGTCTATTGGGAAATATCATGTTTCTTTATAAATTAAAAATCTAGCTCTCTCAGTTTTATTATGAGTTATAAAATCATAAACTGGAATCTTATGTTTATGAAAAAGTAGGACTTTTTAGTATAGTTCATGTACTAGAAAGTACAATAGACTTTTCTCCACTGATAGTATATAAGCCCACCCCATTTCTGCATGCTGCTCTTTCTGCCAACATGATCTAGTATAAGGTAGTAGTAAAGAATCAAATGTACAGGCTTATAAATTCTGGAAGTAGATCCATTTAAAGAAACAACTAAAATGCCATTATTATAGGGTATTATTTACTAGTTTTTCTAAATAAATCCAGTAATGTGTCACACAAATGTTTGAGCTTCAAAATTGCGCAGTCATATATTTCCAGTTTAATACATTGCAATTCAATGTATTTACTGGATTTGAGTTCCAGTAAACTCTCACTACTAAATTTCCTTGGCTTCAGCAAATTAATCACTAAAGATCATAGGAATTATATATAGCTTGTATATATCAAATGGTAGCTCTGCAAATTTGTTTGGGCTTATTTAGATTTTGTTGCTATGTATGATAAAATAATTAAAAGATAACTGCATTATTTCTAAATCCTTCTAAGACATGTGTGTATTATTTTAACCAATCCACTTAAAAATCAGCTTAATTTTCGGAATGATTTTCCAATAATGATGCCAAAACTTTAACACCAGTGTTCCAAGGCACATGCCATTCTGGATTCCTTTGGCAAATGTTTCCACAAAACTTTGATTGAATCTAAGTCTAATGTATTTACTTTAGTGGAACGCTATGCCTGTATTTCTATTAACTAGATGTATTTAAAAACACAAATATGTATGACATAATTGAAAAATGTACATCCCTTTTCAACACTTTGAATAAAAATTATCAATTACTTGATAGCTGCCTTTACAGCCTTAGCAGTGTTTTGTTATATATTTTGACTTATAGCTTAAATATGAAGAAAATGAGGTCTAGAGATATTAAGAAACTGCCATATCTGCTTAGTAGCTAACTAGTTGTACAGTCAGACGCATAATCACATAATCACGCTCCAGGATCCTAACTTACTATCTTTGAACTATGCTACACAACATTATTAAAGATAATCACTTTCAAGAATCATACCTTTTATAATCCACAACACTCTCTATCATTCTTCATATCCCAACCATAAATATCACATATATTATACGGGAAAATGACAAGTTACTATGAATTTTGAAATAACCTTATATTGTCTTCTGAAAGCATGCAGTTTTGTTTTTCTTTAAAGAAAATTATTCCATTTGTGGTTTTTCCAAAAGGGAATGGATGCAATTGTTTTCTTGCTGCCAAAGTGGCCCATCTAACCATTTCTGCTCCAAATAGAACAAATTATATATTCAAAAATTCAAGTAAAAGTCCCATATAAAGGTTAATTATTTGTGTGCCATTCCTTGTGTAAGGAGGAATTCTTTTGCTTAGAATACATATTTAATATTCTATGAATAATTTAGATATGTGAGTCCTGAAGGTGTTGGAAAGCTAGCTTATTTGTTCACTTTTAAAGTATAAAGTATTCTATGTGTTCCAAAAACAATTAGAATTAGTTTTGTTCTTTCTAGTAATTGAGTTTGAGATTTGGGCTCTATTTTACTTTCTAAAAAGAAGTATGTTTACTGTTGATTTAATACAGATTTTTTTTTTACATTATGAGTTTATGTAAGTTTGTATTTTATATATTTCAATTGAATTAATAGTAAACTCTTAAAATGTCTTTACATGATAAATTAACTTTTCTAAACATTTTTAAAAAAATAAAGAAAAATTTTACAGGAAACTTTGGATCTTCTGTTTAATGGAGAAGTCTGTATAAAAAATACAGCAAAAGCACATAAGAAACAAAAAGCAAACATTTTCTATGTAAAACCCAAAGGAATATTTATTATCTTAAGAAACTTTAGCTGCTTTTCCCAGGTCACAAGTCTGATTATAAGAGTTTTCAAATGTATTTCTCAGATTTTACTGTCAGACCATTCTTATATTTTTATTGATTGTTCCTCTGTAACTAATTAACTTTGTAAAAGAAAGTATCTTATCACCTAAAATGTTTTATTAAATTATATATCATTACATTGTTTATTAAATTATATATTTATACATTTATTTTAATACATATTTTTCTGGCAACTGAATGCAAATTACTTTTGAATAGTGTTTGTCATACTCTTTTATATGTTTTCAGCCCTTATGATATTGACAAGTACAAAATATTCAATTAACTCACTTCTTTAGTTTCTAACTTTTAAAGACTTTATTTTTTTTAGAAGTTTTAAGTTTACACCAAAACTGAGATGAAGGTACAGATATTTCCCATATACTGAGTTGGCCAACAAGTTTGTCTGGGTCTTTCCATAATACCTTTTGGAAAAACTCAAACAAAACCCTTTGCCAACCCAATACTTTTTATTAATATTTTACTCCATTATCAACATCACTCACAAGAATGGTAGATTTTTTTTTTTTTACCAAGGATGAAACTATACTGATACATAATAATCACCCAAAATTCAAAATTTACCCAAGGGTTCACTTTTGGTGTTGTATGCTGTATGGGTTAAACAAATGCACAATGACATATATCCATCATTATTCCATACAGAGTTTATTTTCAGTGCCCTAAAAATCGTTTGTGCTCTACATATTCATCTCTCACTCCCCTTCCCGATCTCAGCTAACCATTAATCCTTTCATTGTCTTCAGAGTTCTGTCTTTTCCATAATGTCATATAATTGAAATCATATAGTGTGTAGCCTTTTCAGATTGGCTTCTTTTGCTTAGTAATATACATTTAAAATTTCTTCACATCTTCATGGCTTGAAAGCCCATTTCCTTTTATTGCTAAATTATACTCCATTATTTGTACATCAGTTCAGTTCAGTCACTCAGTCATGTTCAACTCTTTGTCAGACATGGACTGCAGCATGCCAGGCCTCCCTGTCCATCACCAACTCCTAGAGTTTACTCAAACTCATGTCCATTGAGTTGGTGATGCCATCCAACCATCTCATCCTCTGTAGTCCCCTTCTCCCACCTTCAATATTTCGTAGCATCATGGTCTTTTCAAATGAGTCAGTTCTTCACATCAGGTGGCCAAAGTATTGGAGTCTCAGCTTTAGCATCATTCCTTCCAATGAATATTCAGGACTGATTTCCTTTAGGATGGACTGGGTGGATCTCTTTGCTATCCAAGGGACTCTGGATTATATATACCCTGGATTATTTATCCATCACCTACTGAAAGACATCCTGGTTTCTTCCATGTTTTGGCAACTACAGATAAAGCCATTATAAACATCCATATGCAGGTTTCTGCATGGGCATGTTTTCAAATCCTTCCAATAAAACACCAAGAAGTGTGACTGCTAGATCATACGGCAAAAAGTATGTTTAATTTTGTATGAAACAACAAACTGCCTTATAAAATGGTTGCAACATGTTGCATTCCCATCAGCAATGCATGAAATTTCCTATTTTCCACATCCTTGCCAAATTTGCTATTGTCAGTGCTCAATTTGGGTGATTCTAATAGGTGTGTAGAGGTGTCTCATTGTTTTATTTATATTTCTCTTATGACATATGATGTGGAACATCTTTTCATATGTTTATCTGTCACCTACACATCTTCTTTGCTCAAGTGTCGATTAACTACTTTGGCTCATTTTTTTAATCAGGTTGTTTGTTTTCTTATTTTTCAGTTTTAATAGTGTTTTGCTTTTATTTTGCATTAACAGTCCTTTATCACATGTCTCTTTTGCAAGTATTTTCTATCAGTCTGTAGCTTGTCTTATAATTTTCTTGGTATTATCTCTCATGGAGATGAAGTTTTCAATTTTAATGATCTACAACTGATCAATTATTTTTTTCATGCATCATGTCTTTGATGTTATATATAAAAAGGCACTACCATAGAGTTTCTTCTATGTAATCATTCTAGTATGTTTATAATTTTGAATTTTACATTTATATCTGTGATATATTTTGTGCTCATTTTTGTGATGGGTGTAAGGTCTGTGTCTAGATTTATTTATTTGAAGTAAATGTTCACTTGTTCTAGCCCCATCTGTTAAGAGGCTATCTTTATTCCATTGTACTAGCATTTCTCCTTTGTCAGTGATCAGTTGACATTATTTACAGAAATCTATTTCTGGGCTCTCTATTCTGTTTCATCAGTTTCACTATTCTTTTGCCAGTACCACACAGGCTTGATTACAGTAGCTTTATGGTAAGTCTTGACGTTGAATTGCTGTTATTCAGTCTCTCAGTAGTGTCCAACTCATTGAGAACCCATAGACTGCAGCATGCCAGGCTTCCATTTCATTCACTATCTTTCGGAGTTTTGCTCAAACTCTTGTTCACTGAGTTGATGATGCCATCCAACCATATAGTCCTCTGTAGCCCCCTTCTCCTGCCCTCGATCTTTCCCAGCATCAGGGCCTTTTCCAACTAGTTGGCTCTTCGCATTTTGTGGACAAAGTATTGGAGCTTCAGCTTCGGCATCAGTCCTTCCAATGAATATTTAGGACTGATTTCCTTTAGGATTGACTGGTTTGATCTCCTTGAAGTCCAAGGGACTCTCAAGAGTTTTCTCCAGCAACACAGTTTGAAAATATCAATTCTTTGGCACTCTGCCTTCTTAATTGTCTAACTCTCACACCTGCACATGACTACTGGGAAAAACAAAGCTTTGACTATATGGATCTTTGTTGGCAAAGTGATGTCTTTGCTGTTTAACATACTGTCTGGGTTTGTCTAGCTTTCTTTCACAGGAGCAAATGTCTTTTAATTTCATAGCTGCAGTCACTGTCCATAGTGATTTTGAAGCCCAGGAAAATAAAATCTGTCACCATTTCCATTGTTTCCACATCTATTTGCCATGAACTGATGGGACCAGATGCCATGATCTTAGTTTTTTAAATGCTGATTTTTAAGCCAGCTTTTTCACTCTCCTCTTTCACCTTCATCAAGAGGTTCTTTAGTTCCTCTTCCTTTTCTTCCATTAGGGTTGTATCATCTGCATCTCTGAGTTTATTGATATTTCTCCCGGCAATCTTGATTCCAGCTTGTGTTTCATCCAGTCTGTCATTTCACAAGATACAATCTGCATATAAGTTAAACAAGTAGGATGACAATATGCAGCCTTGATGTACTCCTTTCCCCATTAGGAACCAGTCTATTGTTCCATGCTTCCCTTGTGACTCAGCTGGTAAAGAGCCCACCTGCAATGTGGGAGACCTGGGTCTGATCCCTGGGTTAGGAATATCCTCTGGAGAAGGGAAAGGCTACCCACTCCAGTATTCTGACTTAGAGAATTCCATGGACTGGTCACAAAGAGTCAGACATGACTGAGCGATTTTCACTTTATGGGCTTCCCTGATAGCTCAGCTGGTGAAGAATCCACCTGCTACGCAGAGACCTGGTTTCAATCCCTGGGTTGGGAAGATTCCCCTGGAGAAGGGAAAGGCTACCCACTCCAGTATTCTGGCCTGGAGAATTCTATGGCTTATATAGTCAATAGAGTCACAGAGTCGGACACAACTGAGTGACTTTCACTTTTCACTTTTACTATTGTTCCATGTCTGGTTCTAACTATTGCTTCTTGACCTGCACACAGGTTTCACAGGAGTCAGGTAAGGTGGTCTGGTATTCCCATATCTTGAAGAATTTTCCATAGTTTGTTTTGATCCACACAGTCAAAGGATTTATCATAGTCAATGACACAGAAGCAGATATTTTTCTGGAATTCTCTTGCTTTTTCTTGATCCAACAGATGTTGGCAATTTGATCTCTGGTTCCTCTGCCTTTTCTAAATCCAGCTTGTACATCTGGAAGTTCTCAGTTCATGTACTGTTAAAGCCTAGCTTGAAGGATTTTGAGCATTACCTTGCTAGCCTGTGAGATGAGTGCAACCGTGCCTTGTGCTCAGTCGCTCAGTCATGTCCATCTCTTTGTGACCCCATGAACTGTAACCCACCAGGCTCTTCTGTCCATGGGATTTTCCAGGCAAGAATACTGGAGTGGGTTGCCATTTCCTTCTCCAGAAAATTGTGTGGTAGCTTGAACATTCTTTGGCATTGCCCTTCTTTGGGACAAAAATGAAAACTGACCTTTTCTAGTTTTGTGGCCATTGCTGAGTTTTCTAAATTTGCTGATATATTGAGTACAGCATTTTAACAGTATCATCTTTTAGATTTAAAATAGCTCAGCTGGAATTCCATCACCTCCACTAGCTTTATTTGCAGTAATGTTTCCTAAGACCCACTTGATTTCACACTCCTAGATGCCATCTTGGTTATCCATGTCATTAAGACCTTTATTGAAGTTAAATAGTCCCAGTCCTCTATCTTTGTTCTTTTCCTTAAATATTGTGCTGGTTATTTGGGGTCTTATGCCTCTCCCTATAAAATTTAGAATCAGACTGTTGATATCTATAAAATAACCAGTTGGGATTTAGTTCAGAATGGTGTTGAATCCACAGATTCATTTGGTGAATAATGACATCTTGATTATATTGAATCTTCTTTACTAGAATATGGAACACTTTTCTCATCTATTTAGCTCTTTTTTTTACTTCATTCATTGGAGTTTTATACCTGTTTATAGTTTAGATTCTGTGCATATTTTGTTAGATTTATACCTAAATATGTTATTTATTTCAGTGTTATAGTTAGTGGTATTGTGTATTTAATTTCAACATCCACTTGTTCATAGTTGGTATGTAGGAAAACAATAGACTTCTGTATATAACCTTGTATCCTGCAATTTTCTTATGATCATTTATTAGATCCAGGAGGATTTATCGATTCTTTTGGATTTTCCACATAGAAAATCATGTCATTTGTGAACAGTTTTATGCCTTTTTGTCCAATCTATTCCTTTTCTTTTCTTTTCTTATTTGCTGCTTTAGCAATGACTTTCAGTATGATGTTGAAAAGGAGTGGCAAGAAGGGGCATCCTCACTTTTTATCTGATATTTGTGGAAAGGCTTTGAATTGATCACCATTAAATACAGTGTTATAAAAGTTTGTGTAGGTAGTCTTTATCAATTTGAACATTTTTCCCTCTATTCCTAGTTTCCTGAGAGTTTTTTTTTATCATGAACAGGTGCTGTATTCTGTCAAATACTTTTTTTGTACATACTGATATTATCATGTGATTTTCTTTTTTATTCTTCTGATAGAATGGATTATATTAATTAATTTTTAGAGGTTGGACATATGAAGGGATTTGTCTCTAAGGTGTGAACACTCACTAAGCCTCTGGGTATACCAAAACAAAGAGATCAATATGAAATCATTATTCTATAGGAATTTTTCAGAATGTCTTTGCTGTGATAAAAGTTATATGACTATAAAGGGGTTACAGTAGAGAATCCAGAACAGTATCATGAAAGGCATTATTCTGAAAACTGAAAAAAAACAAAAGCATAGTACTTGAAATCAACTTCAAAAGAGGTCAAGAATTTTAAACCTAGAGTTATGTATTTTGGTAGTACAGAATTTGGAATGAGGGAAAATGATGAAGGCACGGCCAACAGCATGTTGTTGAGTATATACTTTTGTTGAACAAATAAAAGAAAATTAGAAGTTTAGGAAAAATACATTAAAAAAGGAAAAAGTTCCAAAAACTGTACCAGAGTGCAGCAACTGTGATATCAGATTGCTTGATATTTAAGAAGAAATTACTTTAGGTACAGAATGACTAGAGGGTTTAGATGAATGATAGCAGAAAGTGGAGAGGGTATTCTTAACACAGAGTTTTAGATGTCAGAAGTATAATTCGAAAGGTGAATTAGGGACTGATGTTTATAATCCATGCCAATGCTACAAAAGAACATGGGTTAGGTGTTAGTACTCAGCACAGAAAAGGTCAAGATGAAGATGGACTGTATGACACTTGGTAGATAACGACAGATATGTGATTTTATTGTCTTAAATAAGACCACCTGGGAACTTCTGATTTCGGTTTCGTCATGAAAGTTCTTAGAACGTGTCACTCCTATTCTTTAAACAAGAAAAAGTTGGACAAACAAACTCAATTACTTTTCTTTAACACATCAGAAAACTGAGGTTCAAGAACAAAGCAACACATAAAAATCTGATAAGACAGCCACATCCAGAGAGATATAGTACCCAAGTTTTACCTTCTATGGAGCAAAGCCATTGGAACCATACCTGATGAAAACATTTAGACGCTATTTTTGAAGAACTACCAGAGGTGGTGGAGAATGAGATGGTTAGATGGTATCACTGATGCAATGGACATGAACTTGGCCAAACTCTAGGAGACGGTGAAGGACAGGGAGGCCTGGTGTGCTGCAGTCCATGGGGTTGCAAAGAGTTGGACATGACTTAGCAACTGAACAACAACCACAACCAGA
Organism: Okapia johnstoni; assembly: GCA_024291935.2. NCBI lineage: Eukaryota > Metazoa > Chordata > Mammalia > Artiodactyla > Giraffidae > Okapia > Okapia johnstoni. The sequence continues at coordinate 77,616,837 of CM044312.1, read as the reverse complement.
GGCTGAGTACAAGTAGCAAGAGAATGACAAATTCCTGGGATCACAGTCTTAGGATTCCCCCACTCATGCATATTTTTATCTTTCCCTCCAGAAATGCCACCAGGTTCTCAAGGTGAAGGTCTCTGAAGGATCTCCTCATGTGAGGATATGGGGCTGGAGATGCCAAGAACATCAAGAAATATATCCAGAGCCTTCCCCAGAAAGAGACCTTCTCTTCAGGGGAAAGGACTTTGCCATAGCATAATCCTGGATACTTATTCCAATTAGGGGAGGTAAATCCTCCCCATTCTAGTCCCTTCTATCTTGTGCCTCACCTAAATGAAAACACACACACAAAGACATAAACATACACATACACATAACAGGTATGTGTGGGTGAGCAAGGGGAGAGGGGCAGGAAATGCTGTCACAGTCCTGAGACACAGACACTAAAAGGATGGAGCTTAATAAAAGTGTAGAAAAATCCCTTTCCTCCACATATTACCACAAAGGCTCCAGCATAATAACAGTAGATACAGGTAAAGCGCTATAAGACACAGACTCTCTCTGAAGTACAGAAGCCTGAGGTCAAGAGAGGACACAAAAATAAGGCACTAGAAGAATTGGAAGTGGATGGTATCTACAGCTACAACAAACAGTAAACACATCCCAGTTCCTAGCCTGATTAATATAAATCTCATATTAAGAGCCTTTTTACCCCAGTTTCTATTACCTGACAAATCACGTCCCAGTTTTCAACAAATATAAACAAAACACACCAATAGCGCCCCTATCAAAGAAAAAAAAACACAAAAACAGAATCTGAAGAAGCAATCAGATTGGAAAAGCAGTCATCAGAACCAGACTCACATGTGACACAGATGTTGGATTAATCAGAGAATTTAAGCTAACTGTGATTAAAACATTATGAATGCTAATGGAATAAATAGATATAATGAAAGTACATATGGGTAATGTAGGAAGAAAGATGGAAAGAACCAAAAGGAACTTCTGGAAGTAAAGAGATACAATAACATAAATGAAGAATGCCTTTGATGGGCTCATCATAAATGTGACACAGCTGAATTCAGTGAACGTAAAGAAAGATCGATAAAAATGCCCCAAACTGAAATGCAAGGAGAAAAAAGTATGAAAAAAACCAGAATATAACATTGGAGTAATGTGGGAAATTTTCAAAAAGTATAATATGTGTGTAATTGGAGTACTTTAAAGAAAAGAGAGGACAAAAGAGAGATATTTGAAGAAATAAAAATCAAGAATTTTCCAAAATCATAACAGATACAAAACCACAGATCCACAAACCAGTCTGGAGAACATGAAGCAGGAAAAAAAGAAAAAAAGAAACACACCTCCACATGTAATATTTAAAATAAAAAAGCAAAGAGAAAAATTTGAAAGACTCCAGAGAAATAGAAACACTTTATCTATATAGGAACAGTAACTTAAATTACATTGGAATCTTTTCAGAAACCATGAATCAAGAAGAAAGTGAAGTGAAATATTTAAAGCTTTGAAAGATCTTTGCCTTGAATTTGATGATCAGAGAAATGATACTTCAAAATTGAAAGAGAAATGACTTTCTCAGCCAAACTAAAGCTGAAGGAATTAATTACCAGCAGACCTACACCTGCAAAAAAAAAAAAGAAGAAAAGAAGAAATTAAAAGAAATTCTCCAGACAAAAGAAAGATGTGTATGTCAGAAAACTGGACCAATTAAAAAAAAAAAGGGTTGGAGAACAGAAAAATGAAGATTAAATGTCTTCCTGTTTTTTCCTTATTCTTAACTGATGTTAAAAATAACTGTTCAAAGAAATAATTGTAGCTAATATATTGGGTGGTTATAGCATATGGTTAGTGAAATGAATGACAGCAGTATCACAGGGGATGGGAGAAAGAGACTGAAAATACTCTTTTATTGTATCTGTACTACTTATGGAATGGTATAATGTTATTTGAAGTTAAATCCAGGCTAGTTTAAAATGTACAGAATATGGTAAACTCTAGGGCAACTACTAAAGAAAAATTTAAAGAAGTATAAGAAGGGGGATAAAAGAAGAAAGGAGATAAAATGGGACTGTAAATTAATAAAATACTCAAAACTAGAAGAGGAAAAAAAAGAGGGGGAAAAGAGAAAATTGGAATGAACAGGAGCAGTTGCAAACATGGTAAATATGAATTCAACTCTATCAATAATTACTTTAAGTATGAGTGATACAAATAACACCAATTAAAATATAGAGATTTATGATAAAGAAAAATCGCCCAATTGTATTAAGAAATTTAAATATAAAGACAAAGATAGGTTAAAAGGAAAGGAATAGAGAAAGATACACCATGCTAACACAAATAAAAACAAACCTGGAGTATCTATACTAATCTCAGACAAAATATAATTCAGAATGAGAAAGATTATCAGTCATGAAGAGGAATCTTGATAATAATAAAGTGGTGAATTCTTCAAGAAGACACAACACATCTGGACGTGTAGGCATCTAAAAAAGTGTCCAAATAGCTGGTGCAAAAATTGATAGACAAACCCACATCATCCTAGAATCTAAAAGCCCAGATAAGTAAATAATTCAAAAGATGCATAATATTCTGAGAAACAGCTAACTTGAAAGACTGAATAATTTAGGCTATAAACTTTAAAACACAGATAAAACAAAAATTTAATATGTTATAAGGAAAAGAGAAAGTTGCACATTTGTATGAATGCTGCTTTCTTAAAACATTGTTTAATTTTGCTGTCTCAACCTAGTAATCCTCACAATGAAATAGATCTAAAAATTACATAACAAAGAAGTATTAATTTTCCCACATTATGCTGAATAACTAAAAAAATGGAAAGTACCATTTGTTCTGAATAATTCTAGAGGCAAATTTAATAAATTAACACAACCATCCAAGTTGGATTAAAAAATAATAATTTAAATGACTATTGTTTTTAGTAATATGGTAATTTTGCTGCATGTAGATTAACATCTGGTTAATATGTTAGAGCCAGTCATACATAATGTCAAAACTATACAAGTAAATAATCTCTTCTTCCTAAGATAAACGTTATGGCTAACTGTAACCAAAACAGGGGGCTAAATCAATTTGTTAATAATTATAAGAAGAAAATGCACACACACACAAACATATGCACAATGCTGTGTGTATACTTATTTTGAGCATATTATGAGATAAACCTAAGCAAGGACCTGCTTACATCTAAACATGTAGGTAATAAAGCAAAATGAAGGTGAAGCAATATAAAAGAAACATGACTGAAATTTTCAAGAACTGATAAAAAAAAAACAAATTTATAGATAAAGAAAGTATAACAGGGATTTCCCTTTGATCCCATACCTAAGACTCCATGCTCCCAATGCAGGGGGCCCAGATTCAATCCCTCATCATGGAACAAGATCCTACATGCTGAAACTAAAGATCTCGTGTGCCACAACTAAGACCTGGCATAGCCAAATAAATAATTTTGTTTTAAAAAAGGAAGTATAACATATACCAACTGGTATAAGAAAAAGATACCCACTGACATACTGTAAGAAAAATTAATGATGACTTACAAACTAGAATTATATTTCCATCTGAACTACCAAGAATGAGAGAGCAATAAAGACCATTTAAAAGTAAAAAAGTTTACAACTTCAAGTCTGTCATGAAAGAAATTTCCAAAAGACAAACTAAAGGAAGAAGAAAAAAAACATTACCACAAGAAAGGTCTGTCAGTTCAGTTCAGTCGCTCAGTTGTGTATGACTATTTGTGACCCCACGGACTGCAGCATGCCAGGTTTCCCGTCCATCACCAACTCTCAGAGCCTACCCAAACTCATGTCCATCACATCAGTGATGCCATCCAACCATCTCATCCTCTGTCATCCCCTTCTCCTCCCACCTTCAATCTTTCTCAGCATCAGGGTCTTTTCCAATGAGTTGTTCTTCCCATCAGGTGGCCAAAGTATTGGAACTTCAGCTTCAGCACCAGTCCTTCCAATGAATATTCAGGACTGATTTCCTTTAGGATGGACTGGTTGGATCTCCTTGAAGTCCAAGGGACTCTCAAGAGTCTTCTCCAACACCACAGTTCAAAAGCATCAATTCTTCGGTGCTCAGCGTTCTTCACAGTCCAACTCTCACATCCATACATGACTATTGGAAAAACCATAGCTTTGACTAGACAGACCTTTGTTGGTAAAGTAATGTCTCTGCTTTTTAATATGCTGTCTAGGTTGGTCATAGCTTTTCTTCCAAGGAGCAACTATCTTTTAATTTCATGGCTGCAGTCACCATCTGCACTGATTTGGAGCCCCCCAAAATAAAGTCTGTCACTATTTCCATTGTTTCCCCATCTATTTGCCATGAGGCGATGGGACCAGGTGCCATGATATTAGTTTTCTGAATACTAAGTTTTAAGACAACTTTTTCACTCTCTTCTTTCACTTTCATCAAGAGGTTCTTCAGTTCTTCTTCGCTTTCTGTCATAAGGGTGTGTCATCTGCATATCTGAGGTTATTGATATTTCTCCTGGCAATCTTGATTCCAATTTGTGCTTCATCCAGTATTGCAAAATGAAATGATGAGTAAACTATTTGTTAAACAATTGGACAAAATTCTAAAAATACTGTCTGTATAAAATAATGTTATAATGAAACAAGAATAATTTTATAATAATAATGTGTTAATTTAGATTTACTTTAGTAAAAACAACAAAACTAGAATACCAGGTAGTATTAACATTGAAGGTATCAAAGGACAATTTCCTAGAATCTTGATGTTTCCTGGTGGGAACTAAGTTTCTAATTAACTTAATATTATTGATTAATTTAACATACATATTAAATTTTCAAGAATAAACTTTAAACATAGAAATTATGCTTGTAATTTTTAGACCAGTACATGTAATTAATAGAATAAGGCTAAGAATGGAAAAATTTAAATCAAATCATAAAATAAGAGAAAAAATAGGTAATAATGAAAGAGTATCAAAATATAGAAGATACAGAAGGCACAATAACTCTAATGTAAAAAGAAAAAAAGTCTCAGTATAAAGACAAAGATTATCAGAATGGGTTGTAAAATGAATAAACAAAACAAGCAAATAAGCAAAATAATATCAACATCCAGCTATGTTTCTTCTAAGAAGAAATATATCCATAAACAGCAAGAAGATGTTCAAAGTAATAAAATGAAAAAAGAATACTAGAAAACAGTAGCCAAATGAAACTGTAGTAGCTATATATTACTTTCAGACAAAATAGATTTTAGAACACAAAACATCTTTATTAGAAATAAGATAATAATTTTTAATGTTGAATTTACCAGAGAGACATGACAGTTTTTACCTTGCAGTCACCTAATAAAACATTTAAAGAGAAACTTTTAAGACTACAGGGAAAACGATAAATTTGCTGTTATAAGGGGATATTTCAGTACACATTTCTCTATCATAAATAGAGAAGTAAAGATTGAGAGAGACTAGTAAACACATGGATGATTTGAACAGAACCTTTCCTTGGCTTCTATTTTCATCCTGAATGAAAACATACCTTAGAGGGATGGGATGGGGAGGGGGGGGGTTCAGGATGGGGAGCACGTGTGGACCCATGGCTGATTCATGTCAATGTATGGCAAAAACTGCTACAATATTGTAAAGTAATTAGCCCCCAACTAAAATAAAAAAAATAATAAAAAAATAAAAATAAAAATAAAAATCACATACTAAAAAAAAAAAAAAAAAACACACACAAAAAAGAAAAAAGAAAACATACCTTTGTAATCGCCCAGACCCTGTTTGAACCCACTCCTCTGCATCCTCTCTGACCTCATTTCATACAGCTACCTGCTCATGTTCCCACTTCCTTCAGATTATTACAGTTCCTGGCCTTTTCATTCTGAAAATGTAAGTCATAGTACCACACCAGCTGTTCCCTCTCTGAAAAATGACCTTCTTGAAGATTACTTACTTTCTTTGCCTAGATATCACCTTCTTAATGAACACTCTCTTTAAAATGCATTGCACAACTCCCCCAATTTTCCCTACCTCAGATATTCCTTACCCCAGCATTTTGTTGGTATTTTTTCCCCTTTTCTTTACACCTATCTTCTGCTACCATATTATTTAATGCCTCGCCCTTTTTTTTTTTTTGCCATTTACACTTAATGGTCTGCCTCCCCATTCACTGCTTGAATGTAAATTGTATAAATAAAGTGATCAGTATCGCCTTTAGGAACTAAGTTTTCAAGCACCTAGAACAGTGTGTGACACATAAAGTATACTCAGTAAATATCTGCTGATTGAATGACAAGACCAGAAATTGGACTGTGATGGACAGAGCTAAGCCAAGTAGAGAGGGTAAAAGGATCAAGGTAAAAATTTTCCCACAGGAGTTCTAATTTGAGAAATGACAAGCAGGAAAATGTGTTTGAAATTAGTTAGTAAAGTTGATACGTGTATATACATATATGTGTGTGTATGTAATATCTCCAGCGTGAGACACAACGTGTTGTCATCTGACACCTGAGGAGTTCAAGGTGGAGCTCAGTTTTAAATGCAGGCTTTATAGTAAGGAACACATCAAAGTGCCTCATCTTTCAGAATTTATGACCTAGTGTGAGAGAAATCATTACCAGAAAAAATATTTATGTAAATCAAAACAAGTAGTCATGTATCTACCTTTATTGATTAAAGTGTATTTTTCCTAATCAAAGTGTAATAATGTTACACTGGAAAACAAGAGCCTCTCAAGTGTTTATCTAGCGTGTAACCATATATCTGTCTCAAACTGAGAAAAACACTATTCAGATTCTAGACCAACTGTGCTGTGCTCAGTCGCATCCAATTCTTTGCTTTGTCATTAATTTTTACAACTGAAAGTTTTGATATTAGTCAGGAAATATGATGATACTTATACCTTATTTTATAACCTACATGAAAATCATATCTGTTTTGGGGGGTGCTGGTTTACTCCTAGAGTTGAGACCTTGATTTTATAGCATAGTGTTAATTTCTGTCATTGTAGAAGATGCTATTTTACTGTTAATACTTAATCTTAGGTTTGTTGTTATGCTTTCATACACAGAGACATACTCATGGTAGTAACCAGAGAAAATAGCTTTTCATCAGTAATTTTCATTATATAACATATTTTAAGAAGATGGCAGCAAGGTAAATAAAATAAAAGTATACTGTGGTTCATTTTTATTAATGTATATATTTTATTAATAAGTCTAAAAATACAAAAGGTGTATTTTCTACAACATCAGTTTGTAATTTCTTCAATATGTGGAAATGTATTTTACATCACTTCTGCAAATCAAAATATCATCAGATATAGGCCTCATTATTGTATGTTGCCATAAAAATATTCAAAAATGCTGCCAATTATTATAATAAAAAAGCTTGAATCACAAGACAATAAGTGTTAAAATGTAACATATGGTCTATCTTCTAAGTAATTTTTTAACTATGTATTGATTATATATATTTTGATATGATATGTACTTTAGATTTTAGTGTTAAAATGGTCATATCTGCACAGTTTTACATGGAAGTGATATCATGAAATTCAGCAAATATTAATAGCAACTGCATATTGTTATAGGATGAAGACATTTTAACGGTAATTATAATTAATAAAATATATTTCTTCTTTATGATATCTTTATGTACTAGGCAGTAATTAGAAAGATGTTTTGAATAAAACCATTCTTAAAAGAGATCCATAGGTCATGAAAATTAATGAAACAATTATTCTTTGCTAGAGATAATTTTGTCAGAAAGTTAGATATGAAAATTTCTGGAGAAAATTCTGCTTCTACTAATAACGTGAAGGTCTGTTCTCTTTGTTGTCTGTTGTTGTTCAGTCACTAAGTAGTATCTTACTATTTCAACCACATGTACTGCAGAATGCCAGGCTTCCCTGTCCTTCACTATCTCCCAGAGTTCGCTCAATCTCATATTCATTGAGTCAGTGATGCCATCCAACCATCTTATCTTCCGTTGTCCCCTTCTCCTCTTGCTTTCAACCTTTTCCACATCAGGGTCTTTTCTAATGAGTCGGCTCTTCACATCAGCTGGCCAAAGTATTGGAATTTCAGCTTCAGCATCAATCCTTCCAATGAATATTCAGGGTTGATTTCCTTTAGGACTGATTGGTTTGATCTCTTTGCTGTCCAAGGGACTTTCAGGAGTCTTCTCCAGCACCACAATTCAAAGCATCAATTCTTCAGCGCTCAGCCTTCTTTATGGTCCAACTCTCACATCCATACGTGACTACTGGAAAAACCATAGCTTTGACTATATGGGCCTTTGACGGCAAAGTGATGCCTCTGCCTTTTAATATACTGTCTAGGTTTGTCATAGCTTTCCTTTCAAGGAGCTAGTGTCTTTTAATTCCCCTATAGATGACAATTATAATTTCTGGGCGATAAAAAAATAAATTGAGCAGTTATCTAGAGGCACTGGAGAATCACCAAAAGCAGGCAGAATACACTGAGGAGGAGTCACTCTTTGGAACCAGAAACAGCATTGGACGAAGTTTCCTTTTTTAAATATAGTTTTTACCTGATATTAGACTCCAGTTTGTGACATGTGAAGTGGCAAAAACTGAGATGGAAATCTAGAGCCTTACTGCTTTGAAGAACCACAGGAAAGAGTTTGGAGCTACTACAGCCAGTGTAAATGTAAGAGGAAATACAAAAAAGGAGAGATCCTTATTTAGAAAGCCCAAATTCTGCATATAAACGCTGTCCACATCTCTGGCTAACACGTGAATTACGTACGCAGATGGTAAACTCCAAACAGCCCAGGCAAGGCTAAAAGAATTAAATGGCTTTCTGAAGCTGCCCACATCAGCAAAGGTAGCTTTGAGTTTAACCTGGCTAACTGTGTACTAACACAAACAAAAAGCAGTTATCTTTTGAGGAATATATTGTAATCAAAACTGAAATCTCTATAATACCCTCATTTACAATGACCAGGACATGATTGAAAATTTGACCCATATTCAAGAAACCAAATGAGATGACCCAGATGTTAGAATCAGTAGACAAGGATTATAAAGCAGCATTTGTGTTTGTGGACACAAAGGAGAATATGCTTATAATAAAAAATAAGAAATCTCAAAAAGAAAGGAAGACATTTAGAAAGAACCAGCTGGAAATTTTAGAGTTAAGAAATACAAAATATAAGATAATTTATGTAATGTTCCAACATGGTCAGTTCTCAAAAGAAAGAGAAAGAGCAAACTGTAGCTAAAGAACTGCTAAATGTAAAGAAAAGAAAATCATATTTAATCTTCATGTTATTCTATGCCAAGAATAAAGGCAAAATGATGGCAAAGTTAAAAACACTAAAATAATAGGCTAGGCAATTCATTCTTTTGAAACTTTATACCCTTCAGAAGTGGGCAATTGTTCTTTCACAATGGTATTTAAATTAAACATTTACTCTTTCTAGTAGGTACACTCAGCTGAGCAAATTTTGATGCATTATACTGAAATACAGTTTAAGGATAAGTACATTGCAAATGTTATATAATTTTCAGTTTTATACTCAAGTATAAAAGTCACAGAATTTGACACGTGATTACCAGTTAAAGACACATAGTACCATATAAGAAAAGAACTGACTCTGAACAAAAATTTAGAATATTTTTAAATACTAAGTATTTAACTTACGTATAATTAAAGCATTAACTCAATTCAATAGTACTAGTGAAATCATAATGATTAGAATAGATTACTAAGAGAAGAAAATTACTCATGTCGGTGAACATTTGTTCAGGGAATACTGCTATTTCATTCTTAAAATAATATACTTTCCCCTCAAAACTTGAGTGAAACTTTCCAAGGCAGAACCAATTATATTATTCACCTTTGTCTTCATCAAGCCTACTAATAGATTTAGCATATTAGATGCTGAATATACTAGTTAAATAAAGAGTTCCTACTCAATAATCCTGAATATGTTAATTAAATAAGAAAATAGGCTTAGTTTCTGAAAGATTTTTATCCTTTTGGTTTTATATATATAATGAACAAGCTTTCAATTCTCAACTTGTAGTTAATTTTAAAACAGAGTACAAGGAAAGTATTATAATATAGCATTTTAATCTTAATAAACTCTTTAAAAGGTTATAAAACATTCATTTCCATGGAAAATGTTTTAATAAGGTATGAAGGCTATTTTCAGCCATATGTTTATCCCATTATACATGTTTAGGTTGATAAAAATCTGAAATTTCTATCAAAATCTTTAGTACCATTTACCTTCATAACTTTTGGCACTTTCATAACTTACGAACACTGATATTATATTGGATAATAATTATTAAAGTTTCCTTACAATCTTGAAAAAAGTGTATTTGAATTCAATTAATCAAAACTTTAGTTTAAAGCAAATTGTTAACTTTGGGGGGACCATGGTCTTTCATAGATTTTAGCAATTTTTAAAAGGAAATTCAAAAGAAAATAGTTTAATGACAGATCATGGAAATGTTACTGGAGCATTTGATTCATATTCAATGTTTTCCTTGACTAAATAATGAAATCCAAAGATCTAAAGGTGTTTTCTTTTTCTTTTTAAACAACTTTGGAGAATGCATCCCCAATGGACAAAGTGGGAAAAGAGGAGGATAAAAGTAAGTCCAGTAGAAAAAAAGCATTGTATTTTCAAAACCTTTGATCTATACATGAGGAAGTAGTTAGAGCATGCAATTATGCAATGCTATGTGTACAGAAAATACTTGGAGATGCTTAATTATGGATACTACTCAAGACTTTTACAGAGAAATGATACTCCGCACCTACTGTAGATTACTCCAAATAGTCAAAGTCAATGGATGTTTTCTCTGCTATTTCAATTTCTGTGATGTGATCCCTCCTCAGAGGTTTTTTGTTTGTTTGTTTGCTTGTTTCGACACTACAGCTAATAAAAATACCAAAAATTTAGTGATGGCTCCTAAACAACCTAGTTAGTGAGGATTGTGAAGGACATAGAGAGATACCGGTATGTCCTAACCCTCAAATAAGCCTTTCTTAAAAGTCATGTAATGGCAAGATCTGTATATATATATTTTTTTTTCCTTAATGTTGTCAGTAGTGCCTTTTCTTAAAATTCTAGTTTTTCTTACATGCACATAATCATAGGTAATCCAGAAAGGTAAAGTTGACCAAGTACAAGATAAAATATAATGTCCTGTCTTATGCCCAATGTATTATTTTTCAGGTAGAGATGGCATGTTCAGAAAATAATTTGTTGCATTATTTGGTGATTTTTCATTTTTTTCTAAACTATAATGGAGAAGAAATTAAACTTTAACAGTAACAAATAATGTGCTCAGGTAAACATTATATAAGTTGAAATTAAACTCTGGAATTAAGAAAAGGTTTTTCAAAAGCTCAAAAATATTTCTAAAAGTTTCTGTATTATTAAGACTACAGAAAGCATACCTTATTTCTGGCGGCTTGCAACACTGCTCATGTTGCTTGAGTAATATGAGCATTTCAGGTAACAAACTTGATAGACCTAGCCTTATTTGATGAAGTATAACTAAATTGCCAAGATGTGCAGAATTCTATCAAAATACTATTGTCTAACAAGAATATTTCATGCAAAGATGGGCACAATGAAGGACAGAAATGGTATGAACCTAACAGAAGCAGCAAATATTAAGAAGAGGTGGCAAGAATACACAGAACTATACAAAAAAGATCTTAATGACCCAGAAAACCATGATGGTGTGATCAGTCACCTAGAGCCAGACATCCTGGAGTGCGAGTCAAGTGGGTCTTAGGAAGCATCACTATGAACAAAGCTAGTGGAGGTGATGTAATTTCAGCTGAGCTATTTCAAATCTTAAGAGGTGATGCTGTTAAAGTGCTGCACTCAATGTACAGCAAATTTGGAAAACTCAGCAGCAGCCACAGGACTGGAAAAGTCTTTTCTCTCCAGTCCCAATGAAGGACAATGCCAAAGAATGTTCAAACTACTGCACAATTTGCACTAATTTCACATGCTAGCAAAGTAATGCTCAAAATTCTCCAAGCTAGGCTTCAACAATACATGAACTGAGAACTCCCAGATATCCAAGCTGGATTTAGGAAAGGCAGAGGAACCAGGGATCAAATTGCTAACATCTGTTGGATAATAGAAAAAGCAAGAAGCTTCCAGAAAAACATATGCTTCTGCATCATGGACTATGCTAAAGCCTTTGACTGTGTGGATCACAAAATGTGGAAAATTCTTTGAGATGGGAATACCAGACCACCTTACCTGCCTCCTGAGAAATCTGTATGAAGGTCAAGAAGCAACAGTTAGAACCAGACATGGAACAATGGACTGGTTCCGATTTGGGAAAGGAGTATGTCAAGGCTATATATTTTCACCTTGCTTATTTAACTTATATGTAGAGTACATCATGTGAAATACCAGGCTGGATGAAGCACAATCTGGAATCAAGATTGCCAGAAGAAATATCAATAACCTCATATACACAGATGACACCACCTTTATGGCAGATAGTGAAGAGAACTAAAGAACCTCTTGATGAAGGTGAAAGCTGGCTTAAAATTCAACATTCAGAAAACTGAGATCATGGTATCTAGTCCCATCACTTCATGGCAAATAGATGGGGAAACAATGGAAACAGTGACAGACTTTATTTTCTTGGGCTCCAAAATACCTTCAGATGGTGACTGCAGCCATGAAATTAAAAGATTGCTTCTTGAAAGAAAAGCTATGACAAACCTAGAGTGTTTATTAAAAAGCAGAGACATTACTTTGTCAACCAAAGTCAGTACAGACAAAGCTATGTTTCTTCCAGTAGTCAATTACAGATGTGAGAGCTGGACAATAAAAAAGGCTGAGCATTGAAGAATTGATGTCTCTGAACTACGGTGCTGAAGAAGACTCTTGAGATCCCTAGGACAGAAAGGAGATCACACCAGTCAATCCTAAAGGAAATCAACCCTGAATATTCATTGGAAGGACTGATGCTGAAGCTGAAGCTCCAATACTTTGGCCAGCTAATGCAAAGAGCTGACTCATTAGTAAAGACCCTGATGCTGGGAAAGATTGAAGGCAGGAGGAGAAGGGGACAACAGAGGATGAGATGGTTGGATGGCATCACTGACTCAATGGACATGAGTTTGAGCAAGCTCTGGGAGATGGTGAAGGGGTGGGAAGACTGGTCTGCTGCAGTTCACGGGGTCACAAAGAATCAGACACAGCCGAGCAACTGAACAACAACAACAACCAAGACTATGAGGAATTCAGTGAAACATAAATTGTACTGTAAATGTCATAAGGACTATATGCCTGTTTATACAAGCAGACAGAGTCTCAGCCTCCTAACTCACTTAAAAACTAAAAATAAAAGAAGAAATAAAGAAAATAGAACAAAAGCAAAGCAAACTGAAGAAAAGGAAAAAAAAATTAAAAGAAAGGGAAAAGGAAAAAGAAAAGCGTACAAGTAAATATCTGGCAACATGACAGTCAGCTTCCACAGGCCAAATGAAATAAATCTAACTTGACATAGGAAACAAATTTAGACAGTAGCACAGTAAGTTCAAGAATCAGAAATATGATTTAAATAGTATAAACTTCACTATTATTATAAACAATCACACTGTCCAAATATTTTTCATGCCAAACTGAAAAGGAAGATAATTTTTTGAAGAAGGGCGATTATTACCAAAATATGATTTCTCATGAACACAGACTCCTAAATAATTTTCTCTGGTAATGTTCACTTGCTAAATGGTTTTCTAACAAATAATTTTGCTGATTGTTTCTGATGTCTAACTGAGCCTTGACCACAAATTTATCAACATAATGGATATTTTGAACTGATGATTCTAAAGTCAGAATTGCTAGCAATGGCTTCCTACTCCTCAACCAAACTTAGTCTCTTGAGGGCAAGAAATCTTTTTCATTAAACTTTGTATCACACTGAAGGAAGAAGAGAAAGAATAAATGGGCATGGACAATGTGACCATCTCCCCCAGCCATTGCACATCAACCATTTCCAGCTAGAGTCAAATGCATACAGCAAATTCAGGAGAAGTCACTGGAAATGACTGTGACACAAAACTAATCATACTACACATTAAGGCATCAATAGCACCTCCAAGAAAATAAAGATCTTTCATTTGGCATTTAACAACCTTTGTAATTACTTCTAATTGAATGATTTCTAATCTTCTCTGGACTTATTGCTCCCTACTTTCAAATTTCTACTATAGCAATACCTGGGAATTCAAAATCAACAGGGTGAGAAACTGAATCCATTTACAAATCTACCTGTGAAAAATACTGGAGTTATATTAGGCTAATGCCAAAATAATAGAATTTTTTAGGGCCCTCTATCAAATTTTTTATATGATCAGTTAATCATAATTTCTACTTTGTCCACACATTTCTCTCTTCCTTCCTGGTTCCTTTTCTCTACCTCATATTGTGTCCTTTTTTTCTCCCGTTTCTTCACTGATCTCATTTCTTTAGTCTTTTCTGAAGCCATTTATTATGATTAAGACTTCAGGTTAATTTTCTAAATTATACTTCAATCACATTATTACACTGAAAAATAGTGTCTACCAAAACTAAATACAGTTTTCTTAAATTGTCACTCAAAATCAAAGCCCATTTAGTTTTCAGCTGTTAATCTTAATAATTCCCTACATGGATCCAGTAGACCAATCCAGGTGGATCACTCTTCTTCTGGAACAAGTGGTCATCTTGCTCCTTCTCCCTAACAAGTCCCCTTCTTCCTAAGCATTACAGTTCTGCAGTTTCACAAAACATGGTATCAACGTTACTATCTGTGTGAAGCCTTGATATTTCCAAACAGATATGATCCCCTTTTCCTCTAAACCCCCTAAGCCCTCTTTTCAGATGCTAATCACCATCTATCTGGTGGTGTAACTATTTTTGTATTTTCTTAACACTCATCTGACATATCTATGCTTTACCTCATTGTGCTGGGAATTCTTCTCTATTCCACTTTCTATTATAGGACATTTCTCTGGTTCTTACACAAAAGAGACAAAAAGTAAAAAAAAAAATGTCACTGCATGAAATTTAAAAGTCAGCAAAGTAAATAAAACTTAGCCACTTAAATCCATATATCTAAGAGCCTCTAGTGACTAGAGAAAACCCAGATACCTACTTAGGGAATCCCTCACTCCAGTGTGTTAACTACTGTATGACTCAGAGTAAACATTCGGATGTCTGACTGGAAACATCCTTGTGGTTTGGTGTTCTTTGAAACAAAATATAATATATTTGAAGGGATGTTATCAGTGAAAACACAATTTCCATTCTTTTTCTGTACAGGTACTGACCACAGAGAGGAGTCCCAGATGACTCAAGTAGTGGAAACATTTACCCTTGTCAAGCTATTTTTTGTCTAGAAGGCTGGTGACCATCCTGTCACTCAGGCCTGCTGCTGAGTCAGGGAAAGGAACTGAAAGGGAAGCACTGGTCCAGCTGGGCAAGTGGCCCAGACAGACGCCCACACTTACTGACAACCATAAGCAGAAAATGAAGAAGACACGACTTAAGTCACCAAACTAGATATTTTCCTGGTAAATATAAACTTTGTACTTAGCAGATTGTATATAAAATGACAATAAGCAATTACTAATAATACATATATCACAATAAATGTCATTTGTCTTACTTTGTAAAACTTATTTTTAAAAACATGAAGGGAAAAATCTATGGTAAACCACAGTTAGATTATTATAAAATACATCAAGAATTCTATTGACCTGTGTTAGGTAAAACAAACACTGATTATATTTAACAGCACTAATAGACTTATAAGCATTCAGCAGATATTACAAATTGCAACATGTGGCACACAATTAACAATTTCCATAAACTGTTTTTATCAAATAGCTTATCATTTTATATTTATAAATAGTTTACAAAGAAACTACATGAAGCACATCAAAGTTTTATATCATTTTAATTGAAGATATTATTAATAAGGCAGATATTACTTACATTCTTCCAAACAAACCCCAAAACATCATAGATACACAGCAAGGACCATTTTTCTTGTTATCTCATGGACAGTGGTGTGTGAATTGTGAGTTAGGGGTCTTATTCACCACTGAATTCCTGGGCGAATCACAGTGATTGAAAATCAGGAGATATCTAACAAATGAATGAAAATTCCATCTACCATATTTGAATGTATAACAGTTCTGATGGATTTCTTAGTTGACTGTAATTATTAGTCCAATAAGACAATTTTCTCCAATTTTTTAAATTAGAAATTAAAAATCTAAAATTGGTGTATTCATTTTTTGATAAAATTAATGATTTTATCTTAGTGAGATTAAATAATATACTCTGTTCGAAAGAATGAGATGCAGCATTTATGAATTACCATAGACAGGATTAGAGATTGATACCTAAACCGGCTAAGTAAGCACTTGGACTTAAGAAGCTCTGATAATCAAATTTTGTGGATTTGGAAGAAAACACTGTATCACTGCAGATCATGAGAGAGATAGCAGCACTGAGAATCACTGATTCATCAGTGATATATATATACACACACACATATATGTGTATTTTTAAGAGCAATTTCATTATATGTATGATTTGCATGATATTAGGGTATTTTGTTTTATTCTCTATTTTTTAGTTAGGTGTTTTGAAAATAAATGCATACTGATAAACATACACATATATAAATACATAAATTCATATATTTATACATACTTATTTGGGCTTCCCAGATGGTACCAGTGGTAAAGAACCTGCCTGCCAATACAGGAGACATAAGAGTTGTGGGTTCAATTCCTGGGTCGGGAAGATCCCCTGGAGTAGAAAATGGCAACCCACTCCAGTATTCTTGCCTGGAGAATCCCAAGGACAGAGGAGCCTGGCAGTCTACAGTCCAGAGTCGCAAAGTCAGACAGGCCTGAAGTAACTTGGCCTGAAGTAACTTATATAGTCTTATACCATTTTAATCATTTTTTTTTCTGTCTCAAACACTACATTGTGATTTTCTTACAGGCTGGGAATATACTATATTCAACATTTCATCCATCAATTAGGAAGTTACTGTTCTATTTCCAGTGAAATATTGTGCCACATTAACAAGATAATAAATGTACAGATTATGAGAAGATGTAGATTTTGTGCACATTTTTTATCTAGAGATAAGAAAATTCACTGATGAATTTGATGTATGGTGTAAGAGGACACTTGTCAGAGATAACATCAAAGTTTTGGTAGAATGAGGTCATCATTTACTAAGTGAAGGGTGACCAGAAAACAGATACTTAATTTTGCCTAGAGAATTTATGAACGTACTGTTTATGGTGATTTTTTTTTCTTTCTATTTACTCTCTGTAATTCCAAGAAACCCTAAGAAACAGACGGAAGCATATTATAACAATTCAGATTCTCCTATTCAACCCTGAATCATCTAGCAGTAATCAAGTTACGTTTTGCCTATATGGCCAAAGAAGAATCAGCCAACTAAATATTCACTCTACCCAATTGATCAACACCTGTGAGCATGAAGTCTATTTATTACCTCTGCTGCTAATGGTGTTTTCACAGAGTTTTAAGAAACTGAGTTGGTTGAACAATAAGAGAAAAAGAAAATGGTCAATGTAAAACCTGCCAGTCTGTGTTTATACAGTGATGTATGATCTCATATGTGATGTATGAAGTATGATCTAGTTTGTGATGTTAATGCAATTGAATATATAAAAGCTGTGGCAGTGCCTATACAATAGCATAGCAAAATTGTTCCTTTCTTGCTAGAAAACAGCATAGATGCAGTCTCACTACACAGACTTTAACTTACACACATTCAACGACCTTTCACATTTTTTCTCTTGTAGCCCCCATATTAGAACTTAGAATACTGGTGGCTATAGGTGAGAATATAACAAATCTGAACTCTGTTCCTCTTGGTTTTGAAACACAGTAGTATGCTTCATATCACTGTTTTCCTCTCTGTTTTAGATGTTGAAATCAGAGCCTAACTTTTGTGTAAGAAGCAACTTCTTTCTTCTCTGGTGGCTCAGATGGTAAAGAATCTGACTGCAATGCAGGGAACCCAGGTTTGATCCCTTGGGAAGATCCCCTGGAGAAGGGAATGGCTACTTACTCCTTTATTCTAGACTAGAGAATTCCACAGACAGAAGAGTCTGGTGAGCTACAATCCATGGGGTCTCAAAGAGCTGGACACAACAGAGTGACTAACACTTTCACTTTTCAATGATAGATTTACACCTGATAATTCTGTTTATTCTTTTTTGCTTACATGTATGAATAAAACCAGTAAAAGGTACAGTTTACCTGTTTAAAATATTAGTATCAGTGAAAAATAAAATCATGCATAAGTAAATCAATTTAACTCAACCTCTTAAGAGCATAGTTATCTGGTCTAAGCATTTCTCATCAGTGCTGTAGACAGAGAAAAAGTGAAACTAACATTAAAAAAAAAGACTTTATAGCCATTAAAAATTGTGAAAGACATTTTTGCATCTAAGAAATCAAGCTTTAGAACTCTCTCTACATATAACAGAGTCTAAAATTTCTTCCAGTATAGGTTAGCAGTTTATATTCTGCATTATCATAATGTAAAAGATAAATAAACTCAATGATATATCCACAATATATTTTGAAATACATTCACTGTTTCTGACTTATCAATTTATTTGCTTGTTTATATTTATGTAGTTTTATATGTGTTTGTAAAATAAGTTTAGATGCTGAGGATTTCTTTTTAAATATTAAATTTGTATTAAAAGTTAATTTCTAATATAATAATTAGACTGAGACTCTTAAGAAAAAGGGAGCTTCAGTGAGTTTTTAGAGTAAAAATAACGGATCTCAAAATCCTTTATAAACATTTTTGTAGATTCATTAAATAGTATTTTTCATATTCATACTTATTTTTTCAAGTGCCTATAGATATTATTATAATTTACAAAATATAAATTTACCTTAAAATATCACTGACCTTATCATAGTTTTTGACTGTTACACATTTTCCTGATCAAAGGTTACTAACAGTATCACTATTATCTTATGAATATCTGCAAAACATTTTGACATTAAAAACCAGGTCATCAGACTTGAAAAAGGTTAGGTACTAATTTACTCCATCTTAATGAAGTAACTGTCCTTAACTGATGAAATTTAATCTTCTGCCCTTTTGTCTGTAGTTAGTGGAGATTAGAAACATCTGGTTAGGATCAAATACTCATAATCCTCTCATGTAAAGTTACATAATCCAGACTTTTTTTTTTTTACGTATTTGGAAAGAACTAAATACTTACCAAAAAACTGGACAGAAGGTCATGCTAATCTAAGGTTATTTTGAAGTTTTATTGGGAATACCAATGTCCTATCATTTTAATTCTTTATCCTGTTTTACCTGAAAGATGCAACTGTTTTACACTTCAGCCTAAATGTGGCTAGCACTGAACAAAATGCTGTCTTTGGTTAATTGCTAGTTGTTGCTCCACACATGTCAAATTCAAGTAATTAAAACTGCAGTGCCCCCAAGCAAAACATTAAAATTTTTACATTCCAAAGGGCCTCATTAAAACCAGATGACTAGTTTGGCTTCTAGAAAAACTTGACTAGAACATATCCACTTCAAATCCATACTGTCTTATTTGCTCACATCACAGAATGATTGACTCAAGAACCTGAAGGGTCCTCCAAAGTTTATCTAACCTCTTTCCAAGCAGAGTTTTAATTTAAATATCTTGGGGAGAGGATATCTAATATCTCACTACAGATTCACGTTTAAAAATATTTTGAGATGACTTGCATCATTAATTTGTATAACTTTTTAGTAAAAAACAACAAAAAACCTTCAATATTCTATTTTACTAAAATTCCCTCAGTACAATCTTAGCCCACTAATTTCTGGTCTGTTATGAGATAAAACAACACTAATTTTAACTGTCTTGAATAATACCCCACCCTACATTATTTTCAACATATAGAGAGCTCAAACTTTGCCTTCTTCATGATAATAAAACTTTAGAGTCTAAGTTCTTGATAAAAGTAACAGTCAAAAAATTTATAAATCCCATGTTTGGTTAATACATATTTCACTATGCTTGAGCAATTTATAACTATGTCAATTATTTTAACCACTCAGCATTGAAAGAAGGGAATTAAAGGACATTAATATCATATTTCTTAAAGAATATTTATTTAAATATATATATTACAATAAATGTAATAGGCCCTTCATCATGGACAGTTTAGTGAGGTAATAGGTAAATAGCCTCAAGCAGCTTATGAGTCAAGCAATGAAAATATGCAAATTGTATTGAAAATACTACAATCTTTGAAGCTCATTGTGACTTATCCTTTAGCAAATAATCCTAAAAACTGCAAATGACAGTGCTTATGCAAGTAGTTTCGTCCTTCCCATTAGCAATGGACAAAAAGTAATCAATGCATAGTTGTTCCTTTCTGCCACTATGTCACAGGTCAACATTAAAAGAGGCTGTAATGAAAAATACAGCTTTATGACATAACACATCCGATTCCGAATGCATGTGAGAGAAAAGACAGTCTTTTGAAGTCTAGGTAAATATTGAGTCACATTCAGTTTCCTCTCACACCTATTTGCTCTGGGCACAGTCTGTTAGCTGAGCACAGAAGGCTGTTGATTGTAACTCACTCAAAACATAGACCAGAAACACTGATTTTGTCATTTCAGCTGAGAAAATGGAAAAAGCAATATAGGGAAGGTGTACGACTTTTAGTGGACCTCATGTTACACACCATTATTACAGCAGTCTGATTTCTGGTTCCTCAGAAAAGTGATAAAGTAGTGAATTATTTTTACTTGTGAAACTGGCTTAATATAGTAAGAATTCAATTCATACTCTTACCATTAAGCACATTTTTAATATTAGTGTAAGATTCACTCTTAAATAAAATACAAATTTCTGTTTTTATAGCCATGGAACATAAATCTCTTTTTCCTCCTGGGTATTTATCTTTCTATGTATGTTTAGGTAATGCTAAGTGCCTCACAAGAGAACATATTTCTGCTTTACCTGTAACAGTCATAATCATATTTTGTATATTCAGTCCAGTACTCTTGCCTGGAAAATCCCATGGATGGAGGAGCCTGGTAGGCTGCAGTCCATGGGGTCGCTAAGAGTCGGACACGACTGAGCGACTTCACTTTCACTTTTCACTTTCCTGCATTGGAGAAGGAAGTGGCAACCCACTCCAGTGTTCTTGCCTGGAGAATCCCAGGGACGGCGGAGCCTGGTGGGCTGCCATCTATGGGGTCGCACAGAGTCGGACACGACTGAAGCGACTTAGCAGCAGCAGCAGTTCAGTTCAGTTCAGTTCAGTCGCTCACTCTTTGCAACCCCATGAATTGCAGCACGTCAGGCCTCTCTCTCCATCACCAACTCCCAGAGTCTACCCAAACCCATGTCCATCAAGTTAGTGATGCTATCCAACCATCTCATCCTCTGTCGTCCCCTTCTCCTTCTGCCTCCAATCCTACCCAGCATTAGGGTCTTTTCCAATGAGTCAACTCTTCGCATGAGGTGGCCAAAGTATTGGAGTTTCAGCTTCAACATCAGTCCTTCCAATGAACACCCAGGACTGATCTCTTTTAGGATGGATTGATTGGATCTCCTTGCAGTCCAAGGGACTCTCAAGAGGCTTCTCCAACACCACAGTTCAAAAGCCTCAATTCTGCTGCGCTCAGCTTTCTTCACCGTCCAACTCTGACATTCATACATGACCACTGGAAAAACCATAGCCTTGACTAGACGGACTTTTGTTGGCAAAGTAATGTCTCTGCTTTTAAATATGCTATCTAGGTTGGCCATAACCTTCCTTCCAAGGAGTAAGCGTCTTTTAATTTCATGGCTGCAATCACCATCAGCAGTGATTTTGGAGCCCAAAAAAATAAAGTCTGACACTGTTTCCACTGTTTCCCCATCTATTTCCCATGAAGTGATGGGACCAGATGCCATGATCTTAGTTTTCTGAACGTTGAGCTTTAAGCCAACTTTTTCACTCTCCTCTCTCACTTTCATCAAGAGGCTCTTTTGTTCTTCTTCACTTTCTGCCATAAGGGTGGTGTCATCTGCATATCTGAGGTTACTGATATTTCTCCCGGCAATCTTGATTCCAGCTTGTGTTTCTTCCAGCCCAGCGTTTATGGATATTCTATTCCCTAAATATGAATAACTCTTTTGATGAAGAAGCAATAACATATTTAATGCATTTTTCTTATTAATTTTAAATATTTATCGATTATCCAACTATTCAATATTTTCTCAAAATATGTTTGATTTCTAGGCCAAGGGCAAACTGGGTAGAAACTAAATATCAGGCAAGCAATATATAAAGTTGCATATGTGCCTATATAAATATTCATCCTCATAAAAGGGAAACATGATTTTTAGAGTAACAAGCTAAAACATTTTTCCTTACACAAAGAAAACTGCAGATCTATTGTAACCATGATTTTACAAAGACCCATGACAAACTGCTAAAATGCAAATGACTCTAGTTGATTGAGTTAGGTTTATATCATGTAATAACCTTGCATCTTACCCTTGATTTCTTTATTTGATTAGTTCTTCCATTGCTGTGGAATTGTAGAAGGTTCTTCCAAGTACTAAGAAGGTACATGTTGTTGTTCAGGTGATAAATTGTGTCCAGCTCTTTGTGACCCTTTGGACAGGAGGATGCCAGGCTTTCCTGACCTTCACTATCTCCTGGAGTTTGCTCAGACTCACATCCACTGAGTCAGTGATGCCATCCAACCATCCTGTCCTCTGTCACCAACTTCTCATCCTGCCTTCAATTTTTCCCAGCATCACGGTTTTTTCCAATGAGTGAGCTCTTTGCATCAGGTGGCCCAAGTACTAGATCTGCAGTTTTACCATGAGTTCTTCCAGTGAAAATTCAGGGTTGATTTCCTTTAGGATTGACTGGTTTGATTTCCTTGCAGTCCAAGGGACTCCCAAGAATCTTCTCCAACACCACAGCTCAAAATCATCAATTCTTCAGTGCTCAGCTTTCTTTATGGTACAACTCTTACATTTGCACATGACTACTGGAAAAAACAGGGCTTTGACTATCCATATAATCTTTATCTTTGTTGGCAAAGCAATGTCTCTACTTATTAATATGCTCTCTAGGTTTGTTATAGCTTTTCTTCCAAGGAGCCAGGGTATTTTTACTTCTATGGCTGTAGTCACCATCAGCAGTGATTTTGGAGCCCAAGAAAATAAAATCTGTCACTGTTTCCATTTTCCCCCCATCTTTATGACATGAAGTGATGTGACCAGATGCCATGATCTTAATTTTTTAATGTTGAGTTTTAAGCCAGCTTTTTCACTCTCCTCTTTCACCTTCATTGAGAGGCTCTTTAGTTCCTCTTAGCTTTCTACCATTAAGGTTGTATCATCTGCCTATCTGAGGTTGTTGACATTTCTCCTGGGAATCTTGATTCCAGCTTGTGCTTCATCCAGCCTGGTATTTCTCATGATTACTTTGCATATATGTTAAATAAGGAGCATGACAATATACAGACTTGATGTACTCCTTTCCCAATTTTGAACCAGTCCATTGTCCCATACCCAGTTCTAATTGTTGCTTCTTGACCAGCATACAGATTTCTCAGGAGGCAGGTCAGGTGATCTGGTATTCCCATCTCTTTAAGAATTTTTCACAGTTTGTTGTGACCCACACAGTCAAAGGCATTGGTGTAGTCAATGAAGCAGAAGTACATGTTTTTCTGGAATTCTCTTGCTTTTTCTATGGTTCAGCTGATATTAGCAATTTGATCTCTGGTTCCTCTGCCTTTTCTAAATTCTGCTTATACATCAGGAAGCCCTCAGTTCATTTATCGTTGAAGCCTGGCTTGAAGGGTTTTGAGCATTACCCTCCTAGCATGTGAAATGAACGCATTTATATGATAGTTTGAACATTCTTTGTCATCACCCTTCTTTGGGATTGGAATGAAAACTGACCTTTTCCAGTCCTCTGGCCATTGCTAAGTCCAAATTTGCTGGCATATTGAATGCAGCATTTTAACAGCATCATCTTTTAGGACTTGAAATAGCTCAATTGGAATTCCATCACCTCCACTAGCTTTGCTTGTGTTAATTCTTCTTAAGGCCCACTTGACTTCACCCTCCAGGATGTCTGGCTCTAGGTGAATGACTATACCATTGTAGTTATCTGGTCATTAAGACCTTTTTTGTACAGTTCTTTTGTGTATTCTTGCCAGCTCTTCTTAATCTTTTCTGCTTCTGTTAGGTCCTTGCCTTTTCTGTCCTTTATCAAGCTCATCTTGTCATGAAAGCTTCCTTTGGTATCTCTAATTTTCCTGAAGAGATCTCTAGTCTTTCCCATTCTATTGTTTTTCTCTATTTCTTTGCATTGTTAATTTAAGAGGGCTTTCTTATCTCTCCTTGCTATTCTTTGGAACTCTATATTCAGTTCCCTTTCTCCTTTGCCTTTCATTTCTCTTATTTTCCCAGCTATTTGTAAGGACTCCTCGGACAACCATTTTGCCTTCTTGCATTTTGTTTTTCTTTGAACGGTTTTGGTCACTGCCTTTTGTACAATGTCACAAACCTCTGTCCATAGTTCTTCAGGCACTCTGTCTATCAGATCTAATCCCTTGAATTTACTTGTCACTTCCACTGTATAATCAAAAGGGACTTGATTTAGGTCATACCAGAATGGCTTAGAGGTTTTCCTTACTTTTCCAATATTTGCAGTAAGGAGTTCATACTCTGAGCCACAGTAAACTCCAGGTTACGTTTTTGTTGACTGTATGGAGATTTTCCATCTTCAGCTGCAAAGAACATAATTAATATGATTTTGGTATTGACCATCTGGTGACATCCATGTGAAGAGTCATCTGTCTCCTGTGTTGTTGGAACAGGGTGTTTGCTATGATCAGTGTCTTCTCCTGGAAAAACTCTATTAGCCTTTGTCCTGTTTCATTTTGTACTCCAAGGCCAAACTTGCCTGTTACTCCAAGTATTTCCTTGACTTCCTACTTTTGCATTCCAGTTCCCTATGATGAAAAAGACATCCTTTTTTGGTGTTCATTCTAGGTCTTGGAGGTCTTTATAGAACCATTTGACTTCGGCTTCTTTGGCATTAGTGGTTGGGGCACAGACTTGGATTACTGAGATGTTGAATGCTTTGCATAGGAAATGAACTGAGGACATTCTGTCATTTCTGAGATTACACCCAAGTACTTCATTTCTTTTGTTGACCATGAGGGCTACATCTGATTTAAATTCACCCATAACCATCAATTTTAGTTCACTGATTCCTAAAATATAGATGTTTGTTCTTGCCATCTCCCATTTGACCACATGCAATTTACCTTGATTCATGGACCTAACATTCCAGGTTCCTATGCAATATTGTTCTTTACAGCATCAGACTTTACTTTCATCACCAGACACATTCACAACTGGAGCTGTTTTCCTTTTGGGTCAGCCTCTTCATTTTTTCTGGAGCTATTCTCTGCTCTTCTCCAGTAGCATATTGACACCTATCAACCTGGAGGGGTCCATCTTCCAGTGTCATATCTTTTAGTCTTCTGATACAGTTCATGGGGTTCTCAAGGCAAGAATACTGAACTGATTTTCCATTCCCTTCTCCAGTGGACTACCTTTTGTCAAAACTCTCCACACCATGAAGGCAGTTAGAAGCTCCATAACTTCAATGATCTTGGGAGTCACTCTGTTCCCTGTATTTCTCAGCTCTATTCTTTTTTCTCTGAGTTGGTCATTTGGTTTTTCCATAGGTAAAATTTCTCTATGTGAGAGGATACAGTAATACTAGGTCCACACAAGGCCCTAGTCTTTAACAAAGTCAGTGATCTCAAAGGACTGTATTTCTCCACTCTAGCATCTACATGTTAAATCCCATCACTGGGCCAATGATTGTGACTAAAGTGATGGGTAATGTAAGCCAGACCTAGATCAGCCACTCCTCTGGCTACAGAGAGAAAAGAAAGATAGTAGGGCAGGCATGACACTGGTCCCACCAGAATGGCATGCAGTAGATAAAACTTGATTCCTCCAAAAGAATGGAGTTGGCTGTTAATACATGAAATGTGGGCGAACAAGGGTATCAAAGTTTTGTTCACCTCATTTCAACCTTTAGCTGCTCAGTTAGCACACCTATATCCAATTCAGTGAATGACTTCACCTATAACAGTAAAATCATTTCACTTAAAATGTACTTATCCTCTCTCCAAAGGGCACAACCCATAGAAATATTAAGTCATCCTGTTCCAAAGCTGGTCTTTTGGGGTAAAATGCATTTTTCTAAATCAAGTCCAGATGTGAGTCCTCACAGTACCACAACACAATTCTAACTATAAATAGAACCATTCCCATCTTACTCAACAGACAATGTTAGGAAAAAGAGAAGCAGTACAAAAAATACTCCTATTTGAAAAGCAAGAAAGGAACAATCGCAAGCTCATGCTTGTCTGTTACTGGTGTAAATTAATCGCTTTGACCCACTGTGAGGCTATCGCTTGTCCATCTGTCTCCATTACCACGCTCCTGAGGGCACAAGGGAACATACTGTACCTTCATGCAAGGCTCCGCAACATGAACAGTGCTTAAGAATAGCATTAGTCTTGGTCCTGCAGCCCTTGAGGGCAATCACAGGTGGCTAATTACAAAGCATGGGTTTTCCTAACAATACAATTATCTTAAAATCTTAGTCATCAATCAGTTGTCATTCAAGGTAATTCTATTCATTAGTAATCAAAAATAAAATCCTGCCATGTTATGCTTCTTAAATCTCTACCATGCCCTTGCATTTTCTGTGTTTCACCAATACTGTGCATTCTAGGCAAGTCCCTATATTCAGTTTAATGGCTTTCCTCTTGGCATCTCTCTCAGGTCAGTATTAATCTATATGCCAGGATGGAGGAGTGGAGACATATTAGTCCATTCACCTCCACACTTCTAGGCTAGAACCCTGGGGATGGTGAATGGGTGGATGGTGTGTGCCATTACATAATTCATATATATAAACATATATATATATTTACATACACACATACATATAATCAGAGCCAACAGAAATGTGTATACACAAACACCAAAAGACACAAATGATATTGCTCATAGCAACACTATTTGTAAAAAAAAAAAATGCCTATAAAAAGTAGAATAAATTGTGTTATAGTCTTACAATGTCATGTATGGCAATGAGAATGAAAAACTGCCACTACTGACAGAAGTTTGGATAAAGATTACAAAAGTAACCTTGAATGAAAGAAAGCAGACACACAAAAAGAATGTCCTGTATGATTCTATTTACATAAACTACAAAAAGAAGCAAAGCAAACCTGTGCTCTTAGAAGTTAGGAAATGGTTACTCCTGAGGATTGACTGGAAAGGTTGATTGGTATGTGTATTAAAACTAAAAATTTGCTAAAATCCATGCTGATACTGGAAGTATTCTACATAATCATGTATAATCATATATTTAATCCACAAATAAAATGAATGAGGTAGAGTTCTACTTACTGACACAAATATAATGCCAAATAGAACCACACTTAAAAAGAAAATAGCAGAATAATATAATATCACAAAACATAGCTTTACTTTTATATATACATATACATTTGTAAAGCTCAACATTCAGAAAACTAAGATCATGGCATTCGGTCCCATCATTTCACAGCAAATAGATGGGGAAACAGTAGAAACAGTGGCTGACTTTATTTTGGGGGGCTTTAAAATCACTGCAGGTGATGATTGCTGCCACGAAATTAAAAGACGCTTACTCCTTGGAAGGAAAGTTATGACCACCCTAAACAGCATATTAAAAAGCAGAGACATTACTTTGTCCACAAAGGTCCGTCTAGTGAAGGCTGTGGTTTTTCCAGTCATGTTTGGATGTGAGAGTTGGACTATAAAGAAAGCTGAGCGCTGAAGAATTGATGCTTTTGAACTGTGGTGTTCGAGAAGACTCTTGAGAGTCCCTTGGACTGCAAGGAGATCCAACCAGTCCATCCTAAAGGAGATCAGTCCTGGGTGTTCTTTGGAAGGACTGATGTTGAAGCTGAAACTCCAATACTTTGCCCACCTCATGCGAAGAGCTGACTCATTTGAAAAGACCCTGATGCTGGGAAAGATTGAGGGCAGGAGGAGAAGGGGACGACAGAGGATGAGATTGTTGGATGGCATCACCGACTCAATGGACATGGGTTTGGGTATACTCCGGCAGTTGGTGATGGACAGGGAGGCCTGGTGTGCTGCGGTTGACAGGGTCGGAAAGAGTCAGACGTGACTGAGCGACTGAACTAAACTGATACATTTGTAACATTATTTAAAATATCATTGGGATATATACTGAACTGGTAAGTGGTTATATCTTGTGAGAAATAATATTCCCCTATATGCATTATAATATCGTAAACACTCAATATATGTATGCATCATTATATACACATATATGTATACATACATGTATGTATGTGAATTCAACTGTGTCTGACTCTTTGTAACCCATGGACTGTAGCCCACCAGGCTCCTCTGTTCATAGAATTGTTCAGGCAAAAATACTGAAGTGGGTTTCTGCTTGCTATTTCCTACTCCAGGGGATCTCCCCTCTCTTGTGTCTCCTGCATTGACAGGTGGATTCTTTAATACTGGTGCCACCTGGGAAGCCCATACACACACACACACACACAAATACATATATTAATAATATATATATATATATTCAAGTAAAAAATAAATTAGCCAAGGTGTGGAAGTAACTTAACGTCCATTTATAAATGAATGGATAAATAAAATGTGGTATATACAAATGATAGACTATTATTTAACCTTAAAAAGGAAGGAAATTCCATCATAAGATACAACACTGATGAACCTTGAGACCATCATATAAATGAAACTAGTCCCCCAAAAATATAAGTACTGCATGACTCCACTTATATGAATATCTAAAGTAGTCAAATTTATAGAAAGTAGAATCATGATTTGCAATGGCTGGAGTAAGGAAAAGTTGAAAAGGGAGCTGTTGATTACAGACTTCCAAATTTTCAAGGTAAAAAGTTCTGTTGATCCGTTTCACAACAACATGAATATAGTTAACACTTTCAAATTATAAATTTTAAAATAGTTGATATGGTAAATTTCATGATAACGTGTTTTCTACCACAATAAAAATGTAATTAAATAAACTAACAGAATAAGACAATGGTAAAATTATATATTAATTCTAAACTTTGCTCTAATCCCTTAACAGCATGTTTTAATTCACTTTAGTTTAGATAGAGTTGCCTCAATTTTTCAAATGGCTGCAGCACATTCCATTGTATAGAAGTATGACTATGTCAACTCTTATACTGATGAACAGACTTACAAGCATGATTAGCAGCTGTGTAAATGGGGAAAAAAATCCAACAGAAAACAATTTTTTACTCTCTATCAAAATTTTTTAGAAATTGTATTTTCTCAGACCCAGTGATTCCATTTCCATGAATGTATGCTACAGCACATCTCCACACATGTGTTAAGATGTCCATTCAAGGAAATTGACTGCAGCTTCTTTATAACAAAAAGTTTTGCTTCCAAGTAAAAGAAGGAGGACCATTAACATTGAATTCAACTGCAGAAACTAGTAACCTGGACGTATTTCTCATTGTAGAATGAATTCCTTAAAGGGTATTATTCCGCTTTATCTTCCAACTCACAATCTTCAATTTCCTTGATGGGATAGGCATTTTCTACATTTTTTTCTGGTAACATTGTTTTTTCCACTCTAAGAAGAACAGAGTACAATGGCTATGCTCTACTTTCAGGAACTCTAGGTTGAATATTTGCCTTGTGCTTTGGAACCTGGTGATATAGCGTACACCATGTGCAATTCCAAGCTGGATGAAGCACAAGCTGGAATCAAGATTGCCGGGAGAAATATCAATAACCTCAGATATGCAGACAACACCACCCTTATGGCAGAAAGTGAAGAGGAACTAAAGAACCTCTCAATGAAGGTAAAAGAGGAGAGTGAAAAAGCTGGCTTAAAACTCAACAATCAAAAAAGGAAGATCATTGCATCCAGTCCAATCAATTCATGGCAAATAGATGGGAAAACAATGGGAAAAGTGACAGACTTTATTTTCTCAGGCTCCAAAATCACTGCAGATGGTGACTGTAGCCATGAAACTAAAAGATGCTTGTTCCTTGGAAGAAAAGCTATGACTAACCTAGACAGCATATTAAAAAGCAGAGACATCACTTTACCGGCAAAGGTCCATCTAGTCAAAGCTATGGTTTTTCCAGTAGTCATGTAACGATGTGAGAGTTGGTCATAAAGACTAAGTGCCAAAGAATTGATGCTTTTGAACTGTGGTACTTGAGAAAACTCTTGAGAGTCCCTCGGACTGCAAGGATATCAAACCAGTCCATTCTAAAGAAATCAACCCTGAATATTCATTGGAAGGACTAATGCTGAAGCTGAAGTTCCAATACTTTGGCCACCTAACTCGAAGAACTAACTCATTGGAAAAGACCCTAATACTGGGAAAGATTGAAGGCAGGAGAAGGGGATGACAGAGGACGAAATGGTTGTGTGGCATCACTGACTCAATGGAGATGAGCGAGCTCTGGGAGATGGTGAAGAACAGGACAGCCTGGTGTGCTGCAGTCCATGGAGTCACAAAGTGTTGGACACAACTGAGTGACTGAACAACAACAAAAAGATGGGCTATACATTTTTAAAATATATATCAAGTTATTTCCTAGTTCACTTCATTTCCATAGGCCTCAAATGTTCATCTGCAAGATAAGGAAATTACTTTTAACTAATTCAAGAGATCTGCCCACCAGTTCTAGGGCCATAACTTCTTGTAGAAGGTCCTAACTAAATTTCTTTTCAATAGCAATGAAAACTGACTTGAAGAAAGAGGTTGGGAGGTTGTATTTATCTTGTATTTTTTTATAACTCTGTTGTCGAACAAGTGGATACAGCAGATACTTAATATGTCTTTGTTGGTGGTGGTGATGACAGTATTTTTACTGCTGTCTTTGCGATGCTAATTGGAAAATGAGTTTAGTATCAGAATAACTATAAAAATACTTTACTAAAAGTGCAACTGTATTAGTGAAAATGGCAATAACAAATTAAAAAAATTTTTCTATATCAGAGACAGTTTGACCTTTTACGTAAAAGGTCATATATCTCTAAACATATAAATAGACATCACAGGATAGGGCCCATATATTTAAATAATGAAATTAGGATTCATAGAATTAAAGTGAGTTATCTAAGAACACACAGCTGTAGAGAGCAGCTGAGATACAAGTCCAGATTCCTCTGGCTTTGGTTTCTCTCACTACTGTGTCATTACATCATGCTGCTTCAGAAAAAGATAAGGCTCTGTACTTTCTAATTATATGTTCTTAAGTTATATCTAATCTTGAATTAAACTTCTGATGGTTTTGTATGCTAATAAGAGAAAAATCCATCAACATAGTGGATAAGTCTTCCTAATAATGTGCAGCTACTTAATAAGAAAATCTAAAATGCTAACTTAAAAATTTAAAACATATTTAGAATTCTTAGTTGAAACTATACATTAGAAACCAAATGACCCAACCTCCAGTCACAGGGATCATGTAAAGTTGAACTTTGAGTCAAGCATGTTTTCTTACCCAATTTGGTATATGTTAAGTGGCATGTAGCTCCCATAAATATAGAGAGCACCAAAGGTCTTCACCACATCAGAGTTTGGGTAACACTTCATTTCACCAAACACAAATATAATATAACTTCTCTATTCTATATTTATGGGGCAGGTGTTGACCATATAATAGTAAGTTTACTAAAGAATGTCAACTGGCAAAATATACCCCATGAATGATATTGGTAAATACACTAGGTTCATAAGGAAAATGTACTGTTTATTTCTGTTTTCCAAACGAGAGAGAAGGTTACAGCACATAGCAATTACCTTGATGCTTTTTGCTTCATGAAAGGTGGCTTCCAATTTCATGACCACAAGTCTGGAGAATGCAATCAGTGTGGTCGTGGTCTAAGCAGGACCACCTTCCAACTCAGCATTGCCAATCAGAGTAGAGCACCCTCTTTGGGAAGTGTAGTAGATCCCATGCTGCAGCTTTCAGAAAAGGAAAAAACTAGCACTCTGACTGAGGCCACTGTGAAAACACGGCCTCAGCATGGTAGCATTAAGCTGTCACTGATGCCCCTTAGCTGAAAAAAATAAATTACCTTTATAAAATAGAACTTTTAATTTAAATGGAATTAACTGAGGCATTTTTACTCAAAGTACATCAATCTGAACCAATATTTATTTTGTATAATATGTACAAGCTGCTGTGCTACTGTTTGAGGGTAATGTATAATATCGCCATTTAATTTTTGAGTATTTTGTCATAAAGTCTGCTTAATAAGTTAATAGTAAGCAAACTATTCAAATGCAATGGAATCAAATTCTGTATTCTGAACTTTATTATTAATGTCTTAATTATATCCTTGCACTCTTCTGCAGCATTGTGCTGAATAAAACTTAACACGATTTAGAAGATTGATTGTTGATCATTTATTTATCTAATTGCTATTAAGTACCAAACAAAGTCCTATATATGTAATGTGTGACTACTATATTAATTAGATTTATCCAGAGAAATGGAACCAATGGGGGATGGATTTGTATATATATATATTACATATATATCCCAAACATAAATGTTTATTTCATTCTCTATGATTTCAAAATTATTTCATTTTATCTTTATTGATAATATAATAATTTAGTTTCTGAACGCAATATATGAAAATATCATATATTTTAGAGTGTCTTTACAGAAGGACAGTAACTCAACTAAAACACCAAAACCTGCTTTTCTTATCACCTGCACTAAAAAAAAAACCTCACTGGACAGAGGTCACATTCCCAGGGGAAAGGAAATTAAAATGAAGTCAATAAAGATATTTGATGGTTGTTTTTCCATCTTATGTGTTCATAAGGTTACAACAATTTATGGTAACAGCTATGAGTAGGCGTTTAAAGAATACTTTTTTCCTGTTCACTTTGGTGACATGAGTCACTGACTTTTTCTTTTGGATATTGATACAAAGGAAATTTTTGTTTAATTCAAATACTTCATGTTATCTGAAAAAATGCACTATTTTGCACATAGTGCATTTTTTAGAGATAAAACTTTAACAAAAGAAGTTATAAATTTCAGATGTACACATGACATTGGTATAATATTATGATGAATACTTCAAGTCTCGAATCATCTGAGAATGTCCAAAGTTCAGTATAACGTCTTATAAATTCCACTTTGATTCCATATTATTCTATGGCCATGGTTTTCAACTTAGCTATGCTATTTTTCGAGATGATTAGAAAACAAGGTATTTGAATCATTCAGATTTTTATTAGAACTTATTCTACTATTTTACTGAGTAGAATATGGATAATAAAAAGATGATAAAATTCAAAGTAGTCAAAGGTATCATATAGATGGTGATAGTGATACATGCTCAGTCACTCATTGCATCCAACTCTTTGCAACCCCATGGACTGCAGCCCACCAGGCTATTCTTTCTGTCCATGGAATTATCCACAGTGTTATATTTTTTACCAAAACTATTGTTGAAAATACAGGTGAGTTATAGCTATCCTTTGGTTTAACAACAATGACATTAATAAATCTTGAGGCCCATTCATGGGAGGCACAGTATTTATGGGAGCTTTTAGGTCTGCTATATAATATAACATAACATAATGTAACATAATACAATATAAATGATAGTATATATCATCTTCCTTCATCTCCTGTAACCACTGAAGCTGATGGGGTGGGTTTTTCATGGGTTATGATGTTTATAAACAGCAGAATGCATAGCCTGTTGTCAAATTTTCACTTGGACCAAAATCAAAATCTATGGGAACAGACATTCCTGGTTACACAAGATGCCGAGTCAGCCAAACCAAATCATGATGACATATCTTTTAATTTTCCACCTAGCACATGACATTTTTCTAGGAATAAAATAAAATCTATCTAGGCAAGCTATGTTTACAGGTAGAATAATTGTTTCAAGTAGGTGTCTCCCTATAACAAACAGTTTGCATGCATGCTTATAATAAACATTCATTTAGTAGTTTATCTGAACTGTCAGAGGATTCAGTGAAGTCTTGTTGAGCATAAGGATTGGGTTTTCCCTTCTCACATATTTAAGAAATGTTTTGAGTTCAAAGAGGGGGACACAACTCACATAAGATTACTATAGTAAATTTTTCCAATAGTGTTTATTCTGAGCAGACAGTGGAAGGTACTTGAATAAAGTAAGTCTGGCAAGACTTGAATGCTTCAGTAGTGGGCAATGGGAGTTGTTTTTAGAGCAGTGAAAGCATAGAGACAGATGAATTTTTATTTTCTGAGTTAACTCACTTTCAGTGACATGAAAGGAAACTGTGGGATGGTGACTAACACAAGTGGGAAGAGTGGAAAGGCTCGAGAAAACCAAAATAGAGTTTGTGTTTAGGGCATTTCCTTAATTGTTGCTTCTTGAGTTAACTCCCCCTCTATTTTCCATCACACATCTTTGCATTGCCTTGAATTTAGCTTTTAAAACATTTGCTACAACAATGATGATTTTATATGTAACACACACTATTTTGGAAGGTCTGGTTTTAGTGGTCTTTAATATTTTTAAGTTAATGTGGATTATTTACTATAACAACATTTGGAAATATTAAAGCAAGGATCCATTGGAAACCAAACCTAATAGTGTGTTAGCAGAATATAAAACCAGAAGCATAAATATTTTCAGACCTTTCAAATAGATGAATATTCATTGAAAGAGTTACTTTTTGTGATAGACTTCTGTGACCCACTCAGTTATCTCTTTAGAGCAGCAAGTAAAAAATGATAAGGGAGGCTGACAAGTTAAGAACACTCTTGATTATATTCCTTCCTTAGGTTCCCTTGTTATCATATTTTCCTGGACTCCTTTCCTGGTTGCTTATTTTTACTTAACCTTTCTTTCACACTGTTTTCTAACCAATAAATACTGGGCTTCTTCAGATTTTACTTCTTGCCCCTTGTTAATATTTTCTCTACCTATGATATCCCACAAAAATTTCTATAATAATGGAAATTTTCTATACGCTTCACTGTCCATGTGCCAAGCTTGACTAGTGATTAGTCAATTGAAATGTAGCCAAGAGAATATTAAAGAATACAAAAGAAATGTTCTCCTCTAATTATGCTACCCAATGTCACCACCATCTCTTTTATCTATTCCTTTACTCCTTCTCCTTGTCTTTTCCTGTTTTCCTCTTTGATTTATTTTCTGTTTTCTCAATTCACTTCCTTTGAAGATCTCCTTCATATACAAAGACTGATTTATTATTGCTATTGACCTCCAAGTTTCCAGGTCACCTATACATGCACTGATTTATTTATCATATATTCATCAGGCAGTTAGTAGGTTCTAGGCACCATCAGATGTAATTCAAGAAAGAAGACTGACTTTGAAGAAAGAATTACAAGTGTGATGACTATTGCAGGAGGTGAATATCTACCTAAAGGAAATTTTTCCAGTGACATCTTCCAACCTTATGTAATGTAGCATGTTCATATATGGGAGTCATTTAAGGATTTTAGGTAATGGTAATGTTCCTAAATCTGGAAAATATAATCTCAATTGTTATAGGGTTCCTTTGTTCTGGGGGTAAAAAAAAAAAAAAAAAAAACCACGAATGGGCAAAAATAACAGTGACAGCAGTAATGAAACTGTCTAACCCTGAAACCAGAATTAAGTATCATAGTGTGTTAATGTAAATTTTGCGAATTATTTAGCTGGACTTCGTTCTTGTAGAGACAGTGTAGGAAAAGTTAGAAAGAACAAGAAATAGCTCTTGGCCCTCTTAAAGGAGAGGGCAACGTGCAAACTCATCTGCTTTTCGGGTGCAGTGGTGTGGCTGTTGTTGCCCTAGCTTGATTGCTTAATGAGGGAGTTTTGGTGCAGTTTGTGGAGAACAGGAATATTGCTTGCAGAACATGACTTGAAAAAAGTAAAAATAGAAGAAATTGCTTTACTCACCACTACCAACTTTGTTTTTTAAAATTTCTATTTTATAGAGAACTGAAAAAAAGTACCACAATGAATAACTGTAAACCCTTCACTTCGAGTCACAAAGTGTTTATATCTTCTGTCATTGCTTTATCTCTCTATATATTTATACACATACTTTAACCATTTGAAAAGTAGACTGAAAGTATAAAGATTCTCCATTAATATGTCAGCATACACTTTCTAAAAATAAAGACATTCTACATAATCAAAATATCATTATCAGATCTAAAATTATTTCATGTGTTAGTCGCTCAGTCGAGTCAGACTCTTTGTGACCCTATGGACTGTAGCCCACCAGGCTCCTCTTTCCATGAAATTCTCCAGGCAAAAATACTAGAGTAGGTTGCCATCCATTTCCTTCTCCAGGAAATCTTCCTAACCCAAGGACTCAAACCCAAGTCTCCTGCATTGCAGGCAGATTCATTATCTTCTAAGCCACAAATAATTGTAATTGTCTGTATATTCCCAATTGTCTCAGAAGTCATAAGTTTCTGCCTCCTTCAAAGAAAAAAAAAAGAGTATTATCTTTTGCACAAATGAAAGCATATTAACCTATTAAAATTTTTGCACCTTGATTTTTTTTAACCCATAAAAATAGGTACTGGATATCATTTCTCTATCAATTTATACGAATTATCTCATTCTTTCTAACTACTATTTAGCACTTCTTTTTGCAGATATGCTATAGCTTATTTAACCAGTCTCTTATGGCATTTAGGTTCCCAAATTTTGCTCATAACTAGTAACCTTTTGCATATATTGTTTTGTATTTTGGAAGGCCTATCTGCAGGGTGATTTCCCATAAGTGAGATTTTCAGGTCAAAGGGAAAAATGTATACAAGGATTTTATTGAATACTGCCAAAATTCCCTCCAAAGAGCTTGGCTATTTTGCAAAAAGTCAGAGTGCCCTATTCCCAAAAGCT
Source organism: Okapia johnstoni (assembly GCA_024291935.2). Lineage (NCBI taxonomy): Eukaryota > Metazoa > Chordata > Mammalia > Artiodactyla > Giraffidae > Okapia > Okapia johnstoni. Next base: position 77,579,738 of record CM044312.1, on the reverse strand, counting down.
CCAGGTGCAGAGTATGTTATCAAGTTTTTCAGGTTTTCCAGTCTAAAAAGTGAGAAATGGTAATCTCAGTATAGCTTTAGTTTGCATTTTTATTGACTAAAATAATGCATATTTTCAGATGTTTTATGAGTATTTCCCTGTGTTAAATTCTATTCATGTGCTTTGCCCAATTTCTATATACTTTTGATCTTTTATTTCTTAATATTTAAAGTATATTTCTAAATATTTAAATATGTTAATATTAGAGAGATTTAGCCAATGTGTACTTCTGTGCAACACCGTGTAGAGTTTTTGTTGTTTCTTACCCAAGTGATACAGAAGTTCTTGCTTTTTACTGGTCCCATTACAGAACAACTAATCATCTTTTCAGATTTAACATAGATCAGTGTCCTGGATGAAGCCTTTCTGGAGTTATTCCTCTCTGCTTTTCCCCTGAGACATGAATAGCATTTCCTTCCCTCCATCAATTGGGAACAAAAGAAGAGGAATTGAGACAGAGTACTGGGGAAGATTTGGAGATGCCAATCTCTCTGATTAAGTGTACAATTAGAGTGAAATGTTGTGGAGGAAATGATTGACACATAAGAAAGAGAAAAGTGGATGAAGATTCATCAACACCACCCTAATCATTTTCCATATGGTTATGGAATCTGGCTAATGGCCTTTGCACTTCCTATACAACTGGAATACATTGCTGAATGGCCTTCAAGACTACATTCTTTGCACATACCAAAGTCCATTTCTAAACCTGTCTGAAACAAGGTAACAGAGAGGAAATGACAAGTTGAAAAACTGTTTAGAGGTAACAATTTTAGGATATGACGATTGATTGCTTTGGACAAGGATTTGTAAAACTGCAAGAAATTATGTCTCAACCACGGTACACATCAGAAACCCTCAGAGGGGTTTTTCAAAGGTAATTTTCCGAGACCACACCCCATCCTTAATGAATCAGAAGTTTTATGACTGTGCCCAAGGCTGCTGGCATATATGCACTTGTGGAAAGATGAGGATGTTGAGTATGAGGTGTGAAATTAGACCTCTATATGTTCTGATAATAAGCAACTTTCATATAGGTTTATTGACCATTTAAACTTACTCATTTTTTCCATTGTATTTTAAAAAATTATTATTGCCTTTTTTAAAGGATTTTTTTTGGATATCCTGATGATAATCCTTCATCAGCTACACATATGACATAACTTGCTCAGGTTGCAGCTTATCTTTGCATTTTGATTAAGGCATCTTTGAACTTAAAATAGAATTTTTTAAAAAAATTTAATATAGATAATGCATGAATCTTTATTTTTTTTGTTTATTCTAGATATCTTCTTCAAACCATATTTTCCTGATCTGAAGTCAAAATCTCTACTGTTTTCTAAAAGTTTTTAAAACTTTTATAGTTTGCCTTTCACAATTCAGTCTTGAATCCAATTAGAACCATTTATTTAACAGTGTGAAGTGTTAAACAATGTGAAGTAGAAAGTTCATTTTACTATTTTATGTGTGTGAATGCATATATATGGGGCTTCCCTGATGGCTTAGTGATAAAGAATCTGCTTGCAAAGTGAAAGACACAGGAGACACGGGTTGGATTATTGGGTCACAAAGATTCCCTGGCGAAGGGCATGGCAGCCCACTCCAGTATTCTTGCCTGGAGAATCCCATGGACAGAGGAGCCTGGCGGACTACAATCCATAGGGTCACACAGAGTCAAACATGACTTAAGCGACTCAGTATACACCTACACACATATATACACATATATACAGAAACACACACATAGTTTTCCCAGTACTATTTGTTAGCAGTCAGACTGCTATTTCACAAGTCTGTCTACGAAACAGAAACACTAGTGAATTCAATGGAGGCAGTTGGGGAAGGACTGAAAACTTTCAGTAGACATTTACAGGAAAACTTGAATGGACAAGGATGGCTTCATGACCTGTACAGTTGCAGAGTCCCATGTCTAGAAGGGCCTGATTTCTTTTATTAACTTTATTTATATTCAAGTGACATTGGTTTATGAGCTTCCCAGGTGGTGCTAGTGGCAAAGAACTTGCCTGCCAGTGCAGGAGATGTAACAGACACAGGCTCGGTCCCTGGATTGGGAAGATTCCCTGGAGGAGGGCATGGCAACCCACTCCAGTATTCTTGCCTGGGTAATCCCATGGACAGAGGAGCCCGGCTGGCTACAGTCCACAGGGATACACAGAATCAGACACGACTGAAGCGACTTAGCAAGCATGTATGTGTGACATTGGTTTATAATAGTATATAAGGTTCTTAAGAGTATATAAGGTTCATGTGTACAACATTATGTTTTTATATCTGTATACCCTACGATGTGTTCACCACCCAAAATTTAGTTTCCATCTGTCACCATACACTTTGATCCCTTTTACTCATTTCTCCCTCCTCCCCACACTTTCCTACCTGGTAACCACTACTCTGTTCTCTGTATCTACATATTCATTTGTTTCATTCCGCATTAAATTTATTTATTTTTGTGTACTTGATTGCTGGTTTTATATTCCACGTATAAGAGACATCATACAGTATTTGTTTTTTTCCATCTGACTTATTTCACTTAGCGTAATACACTCAAGAGTCATCCATATTGTCAGAAATGGCAAGCAGTTTCACTAATGGGCATAAGTCTGGAAAAAACAAAAACACTCATTCGACAAGACACAGGCACCCCAATGTTCATAGCAGCATTATTTATAACCATCAAGACATGGAAGCAACCAAAGTGTTCATCAACAGATGAATGGATTAAGAAGATGTGGCATATATATATGGGTATACATATATATAAACAATGGAAAGCAATTCAGTCATAAAAAAGAATGAAATTCTGTCATTTTCAGTAACATGGATGGACTTAGAAGACCTTGTGATAAGTGAACTAAGTGAGAGAAAGACAAACACTCTATCACTTACATGAAAATCTAATAAACAGCAAACAAGTGAATGTAAAAAAAAAAAGACAGATACAGAAAAAAAAAAAAAAAACTAGTAGTTACAAGTAGGGTGAGGAAAGAGGGGAGGGCAAGATAGAGGTAGGAAATTAAAGGTACACACCATTAGGTATAAAACAGTTCAGTTCAGCTGCTCAGTCATGTCCAACTCTTTGTGAACCCATGGACTGCAGCATGCCAGACTACTCTGTCCATCAGCAACTCCTGGAGCTTAGTAAAACTCATGTCCATCGAGTCAGTGATGCCATCCAACCATCTCATCCTCTGTCAACCCATTTTCCTCCTGCCTTCAATCTTTCCCAGTATCAGGGTCTTTTCCAATGAGTCAGTTCTTTGCATCAGGTAGCCAAAGTATTGGAGCTTCAGCTTCAACATCAGTCCTTCCAGTGAAAATTCAGGACTGATTTCCTTTAGGATAGACTGGTTTGATCTCCTTGCAGTCCAAGGGACTCTCAAGAGTCTTCTCCAACACCACAGTTCAAAAGCATCAATTCTTTGGTGCTCAGCTTTCTTTATGGTCCAACTCTTACATCCATAGATGACTACTGGAAAAACCATAGCTTTGACTACAAGGACATTTGTCAGCAGACAAAGTAATGTCTCTGCTTTTTAACATGCTGTCTAGGTTTGTCATAGCCTGTCTTCCAAGGAACAAGTGTCTTTTAATTTCATGGCTGCAGTGACCATCTGCAGTGATTTAGGAGGGCAAGAAAATAACGTCCATCATTGTTTCCATTTTTTCTCCTCTACCAATTTGGAACCAGTCCGTTGTTCCATGTCTAGCTCTTACTGTTGCTTCTTGAACTGCATACAGGTTTCTCAGGAGGTAGGTCAGGTGGTCTGGTATTCCCATCACTTTAAAGATTTTCCACAGTTGGTTGTGATCCACACAGTCAAAGGCTTTAGTGTAGTCAATGAAAAAAAAGTACATGTTTTTCTGTAACACTCTTTCTTTTTCTATAATGCAACGGATGTTGGCAATTTGATTTCTGGTTCCTCTGCTTTTTCTAAATCCAGCTTGAATATCTGGAAGTTCTCAGCTCATGTACCATAGAAGCCTAGCTTGGAGAATTTGGAGCATTACTTTGCTAGCATGTGAGATGAGTGCAAATGTGTGGTAGTTTGAATATTCTTTGGCATTGCCTTTTTTGGGGATTGGAATGGAAACTGATCTTTTCCAGTCCTGTGGCCACTGCTGAGTTTTCCACATTTGCTGGCATATTGAGTGTATCACTTTCATGGCATCATCTTTTAGGATTTGAAATATCTCAGCTGGAATTCCATCACCTCCACTAGCTTTGTTCATAGTGATGTTTCCTAAGGCCCACTTGTCTTTGCATTCCATGGTGTCTGGCTCTAGCAGAGTGATCACACCATTGTGGTTATCTGGGTCATTAAGATCTTTTTTACATTGTTCTATGTATTCTGGCCACCTCTTCTTAATATCTTCTGCTTCTGTTAAGTCCATATCATTTCTGTCCTTTATTGTACCCATCTTTGCATAAAATGTTCCCTTTGTTTCTCTAATTTCTTTGAAGAGATTCCTAGTCTTTCCCATTGTATTGTTTTCATTTATCCTTTGCATTGATCACTTAGGAAGTCTTTCTTATCCTTGCTCTTCTTTGGAACTCTGCATTCAGATGGGTCTATATTCCCTTTTCTCCTTTGCCTTTTGTTTCTCTTCTTTTCTCAGTAATTTGTAAGGCCTCCTCAGACAACCATTTTGCCTTTTTGCATTTCTTCTTTTGGGAGATGGTTTTGAACACCATCTCCTGTACAGTTTTACAAACCTCTGTCCATAGTTCTTCAGGCACTTTACGCATAAGATCTAATTCCTTGAATCTATTTGTCACTTCCACTGTATAATCATAAGGGATTTGATTTAGGTCATACCTTAATGGTCTAGTGGTTTTACCTACTTTCTTCAATTTAAGTCTGAATTTGAAGAGAGTGTTTGCTATGACCAGTGTATTTTCTTGGAAAAACTCTGTTAGCCTTTGCCCTGCTTCATTTTGTACTACAAGGCCAAACTTGCCTGTTATTCCAGATATCTCTTGACTTCCTACTTTTGCATTCCAATTCCCTATGATGAAAAGGACATCTTTTTTTGTTGTTAGTTCTAGAAGGTCTTGTAGGTCTTCAGAGCGCCGTTCAACTTCAGCTTCTTTGGCATTAGTGGTTGGGGCATAGACTTGGATTACTGTGATATTGAATGGTTTACCTTGGAAACACAGGTCATTCTGTTGTTTTTGAGATTTCACCCAAGTACTGTATTTCGGACTCTTTTGTTGACTATGAGGGTGACTCCATTTCTTCTAAGGGATTCTTGCCCACAGTAGTTGATATAATGATCATCTGAATTAAATTTGCCCATTACAGTCCATTTTAGTTCACTGATTCCTAAAATGTTGATGTTCACTCTTGTCATCTTTTGTTTGATCACTTCCAATTTACCTTGATTCGTGGACCTAACATTCCAGGTTCCTATGCTATATTGTTCTTTATAGCATCAGACTTTACTTCCATCACCAGTCACATATACAACTGGGTGCTGTATTTGCTTTGGCTTAGATTGCTGGGAGAAATATCAATAACCTCAAATATGCAGATGACACCACCCTTATGGCAGAAAGCGAACAAGAACTAAAGAGCCTCTTGATGAAAGTGAAAGACGAGAGTGAAAAAGTTGGCTTAAAGCTCAACGTTCAGAAAACTAAGATCATGGCATCTGGTCCCATCACTTCAGGGGAAAATACTTTGGCCACCTCATGTGAAGAGTTGACTCATTGGAAAAGACCCTAATGCTGGGTAGGATTGGGGGCAGGAGGAGAAGGGGATGACAGAGGATGAGATGGTTGGATGGGATCACCAACTCGATAGACATGGGTTTGGGTAAACTCAGGGAGTTGGTGATGGACAGGGAGGCCTGGCGTGCTGCGATTCATGAGGTCACAAAGAGTCGGACATGACTGAGCGACTGAACTGTACTGAGAATTCTTCATTCTTTCCTGAGCTATTTCTCTACTTTTCTCCAGCAGCATATTAGGCACCTATCCACCTGGGGAGTTCATCTTTCAGTGTCATATCATTTTGCCTTTTCATACTGTTCATGGGGTTCACACAAGATGGCAGAGTAGAAAGACATATGCTCATCTTCTCCTGTGAGCACTCCAAAATTGCATCTCACTGCTGAACAACCATTGACAGGAAAATGTTGGATTCCACCATAAAAAGATATACTATGTCCAAGGGCAAAGGAGAAGCCTCAACAAGATGGTAGGAGGGGCAAAACTGCATTCAGAATCAAATCCCATACCCACCAGAGATGCTTGGAGGGCTCAAACAAAATTTTGTGAATACCAGGACCCAGGGACCCCACAAGAGACTGAGCCAGACCTGCCTTTGTGCTTTTGAGTGTCTTCTGTGAAGGTCAGCACTGGCCTGCTGTGGGGCCAGGAGCTCCAGTGGGCCCTGGGGCTCTGGCTGAAGCAGACCTGGGAGGCGCGGCATGTGAGTCCCACCATAGGGCCACAGAGCAGACAACCACAAATCAGAGAACAATTATACCAAAGAAGTTCTCACACTGTTGTGAAAGTTCTAGGGCTCACAACATATTTCACAACCTGGGGATCTGTCAAAGGGACTGAGAACCCCCAGGGAATTTGACTTTGAAGGCCAGTGGGATTTGATTACAGAACTTCCACAGGACTGCGGAAGCAGACTCTTGAAGGGCACGAAAAAGACCTTGTGTGAACCAGGATCCAGGAGAAAGGAGAAGTGACCCTACAATAGACTGAACCAGATCTGCCTGTGAGTATCCAAGAGTCTCTGGCAGAAGTATGGGTCAACAGTGGCCTGCTGTGGGATCAGGGGCATTGAATACAGCAGTCCTGGCATAAGTCCTTTTGAAGGAGATCACCAGGCCAAACTACAGGGAAGGAACAAAGCCCCATCCATCAACGAAAACTGGATTAAAGATTTACTGAGCACAGCCCCGCCCATCAGCACAAGATCCAGATTCCCCCACAGCCAGTCCCTTCCATCAGAAAGCTCCCAGGAACCTGTTATCCTTATCCATCCTTATCCAAGAGGACAGACAAAATGGAAATCACCACTACAGAAAGCTAACTAAACTGATCACTGGATCACAGTCTTGTCTAGCTCAATGAAACTATGAGCCATGCCATCTAGAGCCACCCAAGATGGCCAGATCATGATGGAGAGTTCTGACAAAATGTGGTTCACTGGAGAAAGGAATGGCAAACCACTGCAGTATTCTTGCCTTGAGAACCTCATGAATAGTATTAACAGCATGAAAAGATATAACATAAGATACAAAGATATCTTGTACAACATGGGGGATATAGCCAACATTGTATAATAAATTTAAATAATTACAAGCTATATAACTTTTCAAAATTATAAATCACTGTATTGTATACCTGTAACTTATATAATATTATACATCAATTATACTGCAAATAAAAAAAATGGATAAAGACCAGAATATCACTATATTGCATATCTGTAACTTTTATAGTATTATACATCAACTATACTGCAAACAACAAAATGAATAAAGGACCAGAATATACATTCTTGCAAAGAAGACAAACAGATGGCCAACAGGCACATGTAAAAAAGTCCAACATCACTAATTATTAGGAAAATGCAAGTCAAAACTACAATGAGGTATCTCCTCACATCTGTTAGAATGACTGTTATCAAAAAGGCAAGAAATAATGTGTTGGGAAAGATGGAGAAAAAAAGAGGACTCTAGTCCTCTTTTGACAAGAATATAAATTGGTGCAGGGAATGGAAAACAGTACAAAAATTCCTCAAAATCTTAAGAGTAGAACTATCATACAGTCTAGCTGTCCCACTTCTGGGTGCTTATCCAAAGACTATGCAAATGTTAATTCAAAGATTTATGCAGTCGATGTTCATAGCAGCATTGTATATGATAGCTAAGACATAGAAGCAATCTAAGTGTTCATCAATAGAAAAATGGATAAGAAAATGTGGGATACATACATTGTTATTGCTGTTTAGTTGCTAAGCTGTGTCTGACATTTTTGTGACCCCATGGACAGTAGACCACCAGGCTCCCCTGTCAATGGGATTTCCCAAGCAAGAATATCAGAGTGGGTTGCCATTTCCTTCTCAGTGGATCTTCCTGACCCAGGGATCTGCATCTCCTACATTGGCAGGTGAATTATTTACCAGGAGTCTTTCCCTGAATCACCAGGGAAACCGTATATATGTGTGTATGTATATATATATATATATATATATATATATATATATATATATATATATATATATATATATATATAATAGAAGTGAGTGAACTTAATTTAATGCTCTCCTATTGCCATATTGAAATTTCTAATAATTTGTAAATAAGGAGCCTCTCTTTAATTTTGCACTGGATGTACTGGTCCTTACAAATCATGTCTAGAAAACGTTATCTGGCAACATTTGTATTTAGACTGCTTTTGTCATCTTCTATGTCTATTTCCATTGGTTGAGATCTTACAGATTTAAGAATATTCAGTTACTCTTCTATTCAAGAGCAGATTCTACTTTGTGCTTTTCCCCCTCACATTAAAATTTTCAGCTAGTTCCACGGATAAGAAGATTAAAAAAAACACTCATATATTAGTAAGAAATAACAGATTACCAAGTGATTCACTCTGCTATAAAACAAAGTGATAAAAAAAAATCAAAGCTCAATCAGCCTAACAAAAAAGGTAATATAGAGAGAACATGTGGTGACTATCAAATGTCAAGTAAGATTATTGTCCCTCACATATTTTTTCAGAACAGGTTGGATTCCTTGCCTCCCCATTGAAATCCACCAATTAGAAATATAAGTAACTATATACTCCTCTGGAGAAGGCAATGGCACCCCACTCCAGTACTCTTGCCTGGAAAATCCCATGGACGGAGTAGCCTGGTGGGCTACAGTCTATGGGGTCGCTAAGAGTCGGACACGACTGAGCAACTTCACTTTCATGTTTCCCTTTCATGCACTGGAGAAGGAAATGGCAACCCACTCCAGTATTCTTGCCTGGAGAATCCCAGGGATGGCAGAGCCTAGTGGGCTGCCTTCTCTGGGGTTGCACAGAGTCGGACACGACTGAAGTGACTTAGCAGCAGCATAAACTCCTCTAAGATCTTCAACACAGATTTTTGACTCTGTACTTTGCTTCCTATGTACACCTAGTTGAGATCAACACACACTGAACACCTGGACATTTAGGCTGTGAGTAGGAAAAGGAAAAGTAACAAGAGATGATTTGGATCCTCAGAGAAGGACAGAGACAGATCAAATACCCCAGTGATGGTTTTTGTGTAGTATGAATATATCCCCATCTTACAACTAGTCCTGTAAGTCATGGTGGAAAGCACCTACACCCTACTTTAAATTAATATGTCTGGCAAGGATGGTTACTTTTTAGTTTGAAAGTATCAATAATCAGTCTTCATAAAGTAGTGGAAGAGATTAGTGAGGGGAATGATTAATTGAAAAATCTGGTGTGGGAAACACAACAGAGAGTAGAAGCTAGGAAAGTTCATAACCATAAGGGTGTCTAAGTGAGCAGACACTAGAAGCAGAAAGGAAAGAGCTGCCCTTACAGCCATGGCTCTGGGAAGCATGGGTGAGTGGTCTCCAGGTTAAATATGAGAATAATGACTTGCTTCTCAATGAAGAAATGTTCTCAAACTTTAAGTTATTTACTTGAAGTGAAAGTGAAACTTAATTGTCCAATATTTATCTAAAAGTGGTGAAACCATTTAAAGGTAGAAGTTAGTTAATGAAATCTTCATTATTTTCTTAAACCAGTAGAGGGACCCATTTCTCATGCCTTTTTTTTTTTTTTAACTTCTTCCTCTTTGAAAGTCATTTTTGCTCTTATTACAAGACCCCAGGAATTCTAATCATTGCTTTTAGAGTTTGGGTCCCCACAAAATTACAATGATAAGGTCTTTGATCATGAGGAGTCATGTCCAAGAGCAAGTGAATGAGGCAGGGTCATCTGAAATAGAAAAATGAATCTAGGAAAGAAAACTGAAAAGCAGGTGGAAGAATGGTCCATGTTCTTAGGGGAGTTAAGGAACGACAGAGATAGTACTTTGGAAAAGATGATATAACCTGTAAATCAATTCAGAAGTCAAAAGTGATAAACATGAAATCAAAGAAAAGAAGATCTAGGACAGAAGACTCAGGGGATCCCTCTGGCCATGGTCTGCAGAGACAGAAACTCCTTTGGCTCCTGGAGGGGTTAGAATAGAGTTCTGCTTTGCAAGGAGAAAGCAGAGAAAAATGAGAAGAAAGAATTACAACAATAACGGGCATTGTAAGCTGTAAAATATTTTCTCCTTTCTAGTTTAGAATGTAGTTTTCCCATTAGTAGGTCAAAATTCAAGTGTAAAAGGTGAAATTAATTTAGTAAACAGTGACCAAGATGAAAAAAAAAAAGAAAGAAAACCAAAACATGAAGAGACAATAATAGAAGAAAATGGAAATGGAGTAAAATAGAATTGAAGGTATAGGTATATTAAGAATAAATAGTTTAAGAAATTTGCTTTAATTTTATATATCTATAGATGAACATACATTTACATGTATGTCTAACTCTGAATAGAAGTAAAATATATTCAAAACAAAGATTCTAGATTACTTCAAGTTTTCTTCCAGCTCTAAGATAAATATCTTAAATATATTAATATAGTTAATGTATATATTTGAGATGTAAATATCTTAAAAATCATTGGAATCTTGGGGCTGGGGAGATCTTCAGGAGACTAGGAGAAAGGAAAAAATAGAAAAACACATGATTTTAAAATCTAACTTACATAATATACAAGGTATCAAAATTGTGTTATAGTCACATAGAATTTATGTGTCTTTTTTAAAAAAAACTTTTCAAGCACTTTTTTACTTAATCTGGTCAGGTTGTACACTTATTTCAATATAGTTTTAAAGATTTTTTTAGATTCATTTGTTAAGGCAGCAGTTGGAAAGGATGATGGGGGAAGCAGGAAAAAATAAAGTAAAATTTGAAAGTTGTTTCCTTCAATTATAGCACAGAGCACCTACTATACTTATTCACCAGGGAATTAAAAAAAAAACAAAAAAACAAAACCCTCCACTTTTCTTGTTGCATTCCCAGCATCCATCAGATTGGACTTCTAAGGCAATAAGAAAAGGCTGCTTGCTAAACCAAAAATTTGTGAAAGTGGTAAAACTAAATAAGCTTTTGCTAAAATATTATATACAATTCATGAGCATTTATGTTCCATTATACAAATGTTAATCCTTAACTCAGGCACTGTCTCACCAAATGAAGGGATACTGAAGCTTGTTAAAACCCAGACAGTGCAGCTGAACCAGGGAAATGGGGCAAAGTATAAACAAATCAAATGCTTAACCTTGCAATGAAGACATGTCAACATAAACATAACTGTACTTCTCATTTTCCTGAAATACAGTATTGGCAACACAATGAAAACTAGCTTTCCACTGTGAACACAGCAGTAACATTCATTGTGTTTATGAACAGAGCTATTAGATTCTTTCCTAGAATAACAGAATAGTGCGAATATTTTTACATTCCTGGATATTTTCTTTATACCAGGAAGTACTAGCCAGGTTTTCTATAAGATCTATATCTACAACAACAACCAAAGAAAACTAAGTAATATACCAAGTAGTGTTTGTAGTATAACAAGCTACCCTAAAATTTTTTGGCTTAAAATAATAAGCATTTATTACTTCTCACAGTTCTTTGTATTGCTTAGGTAGTTCGTCCTCTCTGGGTATATTTAACCAAAGCTTGAGGATTTAGAACAGTCTCACTCACATGTCTGACAGTTACGAAGTTGGTTGATCTACTGAGTCCTCATTCAGGGAAGATTTGGGCTACCTTCGACTTCCAGCACATGGTGGTACCAGGATTCCAAAGAACAACAAGAGAGCAAGATCCAGTGCCTAAACAGTTTCCAAGTTTTTATTTGTATCACATTTGCTAATATCACATTGCTCAAAGCAAGTCATATGAACAAAGCAAGAATCAAAGGATGGAAAACTGACTCCCTTAATGGAAGAATTGCAAGTTAGAAGAGATTTAACATTGCATTTTGAATTGATTTTTATGGTGTAAAGTAAGGTCCAATTTCATTTTTTTGCACATAGATCCAGTTTTTCCAATATCATTTGTTGAAGGGACAACCCTTTTCTCAATGTGTATCCCTGTCACCCTTTTTGAAGATCATTTGATGGAATATATGTGAATTTATTCCTGGACTTTCTATTTTGTTTCATTTTTCTGTATGTCTGTCTTTATGCCTGTACCACACTGCTTTGATTACAGTGGCTTTGTAATAGATTTTGAAACCATTGTCATTAGTTAAAGCATTCTCAAGATTGCTTTAACTATTTGGAATCTTTTGTGGTTTCATATTAATTTTAGGATTGTTTCCTATTTCTATAAAAAATACCATCAGGGTTTTGATAGGGAGAGCATTGAATTTAAATATCACTTTGGCTAGTATACACATTTTAACAATATAAAGTATTATGATCTATATATGATATTTTTCTATTTATTTGTCTTCTTTGTTTCTTTTGATCAATGGTTTATAGTTTTAAGTGTACAAGTCTGTCACCCCTCTTGACACTGTTAAAGTCTTGGAAGAAAATACAAGGGAAAAGCTTTTTGATGCAGATCTTGGCAATGCTATCTTGGCTACCACACAGAAGCATAGGCCTCAAACTCAACAACAGATGCTGGACTACATCTTACTAAAAAGCTTCCACACAGCAAAGGAAACCACAGAATGAAGAAACTAACTAGAATGGCAGAAAATATTTGCAAGCCCTAAATTTGATGGAAGGTTAATCTCCAAAATATATAAAGAACATCTGCAATTTAATAATAATGAAATAACAACAACAACAAGATATTAAAGCGGGCAAAGAACTTAACAGACATATCTCAAAAGATGACATACAAAAAGCCAACAGAAATAGGTAAAGCTGCCCAATATCAAATATCATCTTACACTTGTTAGAATGATTATTACCAAAAAAGCACAAAACAGGTAAATATAGGTGAAGTGTGTGGAGAAATTAAATGCTTGTATGCTTCCGGTGAGAATGCAAATTGGTACACTAATTATGTATCAAACTGATCACATGGAACATAACCTTGTCTAACTCAATGAAACTATGAGACATGCCCTGTAAGGCCACCCAGGATGGACGAGACATAGTGGAGAGTTCTGACAAAACGTGGCTCACTGAGGAAGAGAATGGCATACCACTTCAGGAGTCTTGCTTTGAGAACCCCATGAACAGTAAAAAGGCAAAATGATGTGATACTGAAAGATGAACTCCCCAGGTTGGTAGGTGCCCAATATACTACTGGAGAAAAGCGGAGAAATAGCTGTGGACAGAATGAAGAGGTTGAGCCTAAGTAAAAACAACAACCAGTTATGGATGTGACTGGTGATGGAAGTAAAGTCCAATACTGTAAAGAACAATATTGCATAAGAACCTGGAATGTTAGGTCCATGAATCAAGGTAAATTGGAAGTGGTCAAACAGAAAATGGCAGCAATGAACATTGTGACATTTTAGGAAGCAGTGAACTAAAACAGACTTGAATGGGCAAATTTAATTCAGATGACCATTGTATCTACTACTGTGGGCAAGGATCCCTTAGAAGAAACGCAGTAGCCCTCATAGTCAACAAAAGAGTCTAAAATGCAGTACTTGGGTGAAATCTCAAAAATCAGAATGATCTCTGTTTGTTTCCAAGGCTAACCATTCAATATCACAGGTAATCCAAGTCTATGCCCCAACCACTAATGCCAAAGAAGCTGAAGCTAAACGGCTCTATGAAGGCATACAAGACTTTCTAGAACTAACGCCAAATAAAAGATGTCCTTTTCATCATAGGGGACTGGAATGCAAAAGTATGAAGTCAAGATATATCTGGAATAACAGGCAAGTTTGACCTTGGATACAAAATGAAGCAGGGCAAAGGCTAATAGAGATTTTCCAATAGAATGCACTGGTCATAGCAAACACCCTCTTCCAACAACACAAAAGACGACTCTACATATGGACATCACCAGATGGTCAATACCAAAATCAGATTGATTACATTCTTTGCAGCTGAAGATGGAGAAATTCTATACAGTCAGCAAAAACAAGACCAAGAGCTGACTGTGGCTCAGATTGTGAACACCTTATTGCCAAATTCAGACTTAAATTGAAGAAAGTATGTAAAACCACTAGACCATTCAGGTATGACCTAAATCAAATCCCTTATGATTATACAGTGGAAATGACAAATATATTCAAGGAATTAGATCTGATAGAGTGCCTGAAGAACTATGGATGGAAGTTCATAACATTGTACAGGAGGTTGTGATCCAAACCATCCCCAAGAAAAAGAAATGCAAAAAGGCAAAATGGTGTCTAAAGAGGCCTTATAAATAGCTGAGAAAAGAAACAAAAGGCAAAGGAAAGGTATACCAATCTGAAAGCAGAGTTCCAAAGGAGAGATAAGAAAGTCTCCCCAAGTGATCAATGCAAAGAAATAGACAAATCAACAGAATGGGAAAGACTAGAGATCCATTCAAGGAAATTAGAGATACCAAAGGAATACTTCATGCATATATGGGCACAATAAAGGACAGAAACAATATGAACCTAACAGAAACAGAAGAGATTAAGAAGTGGCAATAATATATAGAAGAACTATACAAAAAAGATCTAATGACCCAGATAACCACGATGGTGTGATCACTTATCTGGAGCCAGACATCTTGGAGTGCAAAGTCAAGTGTGTCTCAGAAAGCATCACTATGAGCAAAGCTAGTGGAGGTGATGGAATTCCAGTTGAACTATTTCAAATGCTAAAAGATGATGCTGTGAAAGTGCTGCACTCAATAGATCAGCAAATTTGGAAAACTCAGCAGTGGCCAGCAGACTGGAAAAGGTCAGTTTTCATTCCAATCCCATAGAAAGGAAATGCCAAAGAATGTTCAAACTACTGCACAATTGCATTCATCTCACATGCTAGCAAAGTAATGCCCGAAACTCTCCAAGCTAGGTTTCAACAGTATGTGAACCAAGAACTTCCAAATGTTCAAGCTGGATTTTGAAAAGGCAGACAAACCAATGTTCAAATTGCCAACATCCATTGGATCATAGAAAAACAAGAGGATTCCAGAAAAATATCTACTTTTTCTTCATTGACTACACTAAAACTTCTGATCATGTGGATCAAAACAAACTGTAAAATTCTTAAAGTGATGGGAATACCAGACCAACTTACCTTCCTCTTGAGAAACCTGTGTGCAGGTCAAGAAGCAACAGTTAGAACCAGACATGGAACAACAGACTGTTTCAAAATTTGGAAAGCAATACATCAAGGTTATATATTGTCACCCTGCTTGTTTATCTTATATGAACAGTACATTATGTGAAATGCTAGACTGGATGAAGCACAAGCGGGAATTAAAATTGCTGCAGGAAATACCAATAACCTCAGATATGCAGATGATACCACCCTTATGGCAGAAAGTGAAGAGAAACTAAATGGCCTCTTGATAAAGTTAAAGAGGAGAGTGAAAAAGCTGGGTTAAAGCTCAACATTCAAAACACTAAGATCATGGCATCTGGTCCCATCACTTCATGGCAAATAAATGGGGAGACAGTGGAAACAGTAACAGACTTTATTTTTTTAGGCTCCAAAACCACTGCAGATGGTGACTGTAGCCATGAAATTAAAAGATACTTGCTCCTTGGAAGAAAAGCTATGACCAACTTAGACAGCATATTAAGAAGCAAAGACATTACTTTGCCAACAAAGGTCCATCTAGTCAAAGTTTTGGTTTTTCCAGTAGTCATGTATGGATGTGAGAGTTGGACCATAAAGAAAGCTGAGCGCCAAAGAATTGATAACTTTTCAACTGTGATGTTGGAGAAGACTCTTGAGAGTCCCTTGGGCTGCAAGGAGATCAAACCAGTCAATCCTAAAGGAAGTCAGTCCTGAATATTCTTTGGAAGGACTGATGCTGAAGCTGAAGCTCCAATACTTTTAGCTAGCGAAGAACTGACTAAATGGAAAAGACCCTGATGCTGGGGAAGATTGAAGGCAGGAGGATAAGGGGATGACAGAGGATAAGATTGTTGGATGACATCACCGACTTGATAGACATGAATTTGAGCAAGCTCTGGGAGTTGGTGATGGACAGGGAAGCCTGGTGTCCATGGGTTCGCAAAGAGTTGGACATGACTGAGTGACCAAACTGACTGACAGTCATTGTAAAAAACAGTATGGAGCTTCTTCAAAAAATTAAAGCTGATATACAACTGAGCAATCCCACTTTTGAGTATATATCCAAAAGAATTGAAATGAAGGTTTAAAAGATTAATTTCCACTACCATCTTTATTACAACATTATTCACAATCTTTAATATATGTATACAACCTAAATGTCCAATGACAAATGAATAAAGAATACTTGGTATATATAGCATATTCAGTAGAATATCTTTCAGTCTTAAATTAAAGGAAATCCTGTCATATATAACAACATGGATGAACCTAGAGGATATACATGAAATAAGCCAGTCACAGAAGGACAAGTACAAGTACAGGATTGTACTTACATGAGATAGTTAAGAGTCAGACTGAAAGAAGCAGGAATTAGTGGTACTTGCCAGGGCCTGGAAGAAGGGGGAAATGAGATACTGTGTTTCAACTTACATAAAGTTTCAGTTTTGCAAGACAAATGTGTTTTGGAAATCTGATGTACAGCATAGTGCCTATAGTTAACAACACAATGTTGTATACTTGAACTTTTCTTAAAAGGTTAGATATCATGTTAAATGTTCTTATTACAATTTAAGAAAAAGTGATATTGAAAAGTAAGTACATTCAGAGAGTAAAAATTGTGGCTTCTTTTGTAATTTACCATAGGAATTACTTGGATATGATATTTGGAATGGAGGCAAAATAAAAGTAGAGAATTTATAATAACAGTATTAAAAATACATATTTTCTGACTTTTCTTGAGAATTTAAACCAAAAAATTAATGTAGGACATTGAATATGATTCTTAAAATAATATGCAGATGGTCAGACTAGATTTTTAATGTTCATCAAGTTCTTTATGAGATTCTAAAATGATATTGATGAAAGAATATCATTTTTGAAAGGAATATAGTAGTTTGTTATAAAATTTATTTAGTAAATGACAGTCCTCTCCCATACTCTGTGGATAGGGGTAGAGAGAGAATCAATTCAAGTTCCAAACCTACAGTCTCCTCCATCTATTGACATTTTCCCCACTGGGGATTTTTCCATGTTTAGTACATCCTGGTAGTTCAGATTTTCATGAGAGGGTACAGTATTTGATGATGGGTGGTAGTAAGTTTGAAGAGGGAAGGAAAGTGCAGAATTTCTCTCTTGGAACCTCTGAAGTCAATTATATATATAAGAACTTACTTATTTTTTCCCATGGATAAGACCTATTTTAAACAGTCTCATGAGTATTTGGAAACAAACTATGAACTATTTACCAAGTGGAAACTAAATATCTCAAAATGTGAAGTCCTGCACATCACCGAGCTCTCTGTTAGTAATAATGTAACATTTGCAAATCTCCCCAGTTTATTGGAAATACCCTCCTACAATAAGCCTCTTACTTTTTAGGAAAGTCTTAGCAAGCACAAAGGAAAGAGGCCATAATATAGAAAAAGGGGTCTCATATTTTTTTACACTGGAGTGTTTTTGTTTTTGACTGTACGTAAATTGCAAATATAATTGTGAGATTGGATCTCTTAATACAGAAAAATGATTCAATATATAGAATTCAAAATCTGAAGTCATCACATTTGACTTTGAATTCTATCTTTGCTACCAGCAAACTGGGTCACCCTGGACAACTAATTGTTCGACTAAACAAGTCTAAACTTTCTAATCAGTAAAATTGTAGTAATAATAATAATGATGATGGTAAAATCAGCATGGTTTTGGAAAGATTAATATCATAAAATAGCATATTTTATCAGTTATTATTCATGATTAATTTTACTGTGAAAGAAAGAAGGACAGTTATCCTAATCTCTCACTGAACAAAAATAACCACAATAACAGGTAAAATACAGAGTCTGAGGTGAGGCTCAAAGCCAGATGTATTTCACAAATATACACAAAGTTAAAAGAATTCATAAGATTAATTTCAAAGAGGAGTTCTCCAAATTCTACCTAACTCTCCAAGTGCTTTGACTTTTAATCATAATTATCTGGTAGCTTTTCAGGTATATGGTTTAAAGATTGGTAAATAATCCTGTTCTTCCTAATGTAAAATTAGATAATCAAGCCAGAGTCTGCAGGATCATCTTCCATAAAGTCATTCCAAGTATTAAAGCAGGAAAACAAGCAAAAGCACATATACATGGGTAGTCTGCAAATGAATTAAGTATTTTATAAGTTGCCATACTTCCCGTTTATTGTCTCAAATAATTGACCAGGTGTTCATGGAAGCCAACTTTGAGGTTTCTAAATTCTTTCCATCTTCTCTAAACCCTTCCGGCAATACTTACCTCAGTGAAAGATCAAATTCCCTCAGAGCACAGGAAGAGAGCTGTTTATTATAAGCAGTTAGAGCCAAACACATTACTGGAAAAACAGCCAAGATTATTGCACCCTACTCTGCGTGAAAACTTCAGAGTTTTTTGCCTTTTTTTTTTTTTTTGAAGTTGTTGGAGTTTATCTGAGTGCATTTAAGAAGACTGTAATGTAATACTGGACATCTTACATGAACATAAACATCACAGTAAATAAGAGCCACCTTTGTAAGATTAGCTACCTATTATAACTAGGTAAATCAACAAAGATAAAAATTTTACAGTACTGCACTTTCAAAAACAGCACATTAGCCAAGGCTTGAAATCAGCCTTGTAGGTCTTCATAGAACCGTTCAACTTCAGCTTCTTTGGCGTTACTGGTCGGGGCATAGACTTGGATTACCGTGATACTGAATGGTTTGCCTTGGAAACGAACAGAGATCATTCTATCATTTTTGAGATTGCATCCAAGTACTGCATTTTGGACTCTTTTGTTGACCATGATGGCTACTCCATTTCTTCTAAGGGATTCTTGCCCACACAAGTAAATATAATGGTCATCTGAGTTAAATTCACCCATTCCAGTCCATCTTAGTTCGCTGATTCCTAGAATGTCGACGTTCACTCTTGCCATCTCCTGTTTGACCACTTCCAATTTGCCTTGATTCATGGACCTAACATTCCAGGTTCCTATGCAATATTGCTCTATGGTTTTTCCAGTGGTCATGTATGGATGTGAGAGTTGGACGGTGAAGAAAGCTGAGCGCTGAAGAGTTGATGCTTTTGAACTGTGGTGTTGGAGAAGACTCTTGAGAGTCCCTTGGACTGCAGGGAGATCCAATCAATCCATCCTAAAGGAGATCAATCCTGGGTGTTCATTGGAAGGTCTGATGTTGAAGCTGAAACTCCAATACTTTGGCCACCTCATGTGAAGGGTTGACTCATTGGAAAAGACCCTAATACTGGGTAGGATTGGGGGCGGGAGGAGAAGGGGACGACGGAGGATGAGATGGTTGGATGGAATCACCGACTCGATGGACATGGGTTTGGGTAGACTCCGGGAGTTGGTGATGGACAGAGAGGCCTGGCGCGCTGCAATTCATGGGGTCGCAAAGAGTCGGACACGACTGAGCAACTGAACTGAACTGAATTGAAATCAGCCAAGTGTTAGAAGTTCACCTAGCACATCACATTGCCAATATACATGGTCAGGAAGAAAACATTTTGAAATGGCATTAATCCTATGCTAATGAAAAAATTTGAGAGTCAAAGTTGAAGAATCTATTTACAAACGCTAACTTTTGTAAATGTATAAAGGACAAGTAAATTTGATATACAGGAGTATTCAGTTTTAACTACAGCCTTGCATTGATGGTTCCCTGCTAGCTCAATCGGTAAAGAATCTGCTTGCAGTGCAGGAGACTCAGGTTCGATCCCTGGGTGGGAAAGATCCTCTGGAGAAGGAAATGGCAAACCACTCCAGAATCCTTGCCTGGAAAATCCCATAGACAAAGGAGCCTGGTGGGCTGCAGCCTATGGGATCGCAGAGTCGGCATGACTGAGTGACTAACACTTCCACTTTCGCTTGTATATAGTTCTTCAAGTTTCGAAGTTTTCAACAATAGCAGTTATCAATTTTAATACTATCTCTTATTATGTCAATTGCTATAAAAAGATATCATTACGTCCTCAAAAACTCTGTTGAGACTATTACCCCTATTAAAACTTACTGACCTATACAGCATTTAATTAATTTCATTTAATTTCTTTCAGTGTTTCTTATGATTTAGCTTTGATGATAGGGTGATTTTAACATCATCAAAATGAGATTAATTTTTTTTCTCTTAAGGTAGAATTGTCTTGTGATTACAAGAGAAAGGACTTAAAGTTTACCTTTATTTACAACAGAATAAAAAAATTAAAAACCTCTCCCACAGTATATTTTATACGAATATAATTTACTTAAGTTAAAACTAAAAACTTTGTAAAAGAGGGGGCAGGTTTATATCAATACCATTGTAAAGTAAGCTCACTTTCAAACATAAAATTATCTAGAATATTGTAAAGAATTAAGCTTTCTTTTTCAAAAGTTATCTTTTATATAATAGAAAGTAAATTTCAGAAATTCATCTTCTTACTGTGCTTTGATATTTTAAAATATATCTATACAGAAAACAACATTTAAAGAGGTAAATATAAATGTTTTTATAGAAGTCTTTCATATTGGCTTCTAATAAATAATACAAATTTTAGAAATATGGCAGAAATTTCATTTCATACAACAAAAAGTCACATGATTTCTACCATACAAATCTTTTCAATTACAATCTAATTGACTATGTCATAAAAAGACAGAAAAAACTGATTTATTAGTAGTTGCTAATCTTATCCATATACAAAATAAATGAAATTTATAAAATACATATAAATATATATCAGAGAGATCATTTTCAACATCTTCTGATATACTGTTGTAATAGGTTTACAATTTGTTCTTGTTGTTCAGTCGCTCATTCGTGTCCGACTCTTGTGATCCCATGGACTGCAGCATGCAGGGCTTCCCTGTCCTTCACTATTTCCAGGAGTTTGCTCAAACTCATCTCCACTGAGTTGGTGATACCATCCAACCATCTTGTCCTCTGTGTCCCCTACTGCTGCCTTCAACCTTTCCCAGCATCAGAGTATTTTCTGACGAGTTGGCTCTTTGCATCAGGTGGCCAAAGTATTAGAGCTTCAGCTTCAGCATCAGTCCTTCCAATGAATATTCAAGACTGATTTCCTTTAGGATTGACTGGTTTGATCTTCTTGCTGTCCAAGTGACTCTCAAGAGTCTTCTTCAGCACCACAGTTCAAAGGCATCAATTCTTTAGCACTCAGCCTTTTTTATTGTCCAGCTCTCACATATGTACATGACTACTGGAAAAAACATAGCTTTGACTATACGGACCTTGGTTGTCAAAGTAATGTGTCTGCTTTTTAATATGCTGTCTACGTTTGTCATAGCTTTTGTTCCAAGAAGCAAGTGTCTTTTAATTTCATGGCTGCAATCACCATCTGCAGTGATTCTGGAGCCCAAGAAAATAGTCTGTCACTGTTTCCATTGTTATACCATCTATTTGCCATGAAGTGATGGGACCAGATGCCATGATCTTTGTTTTTAAAATGTTGAGTTTTAAGCCAACTTTTTCACTCTCCTCTTTCATCTTCATCAAGAGGCTCATTAATACCTCTTTGTTTTGTGCTGTTAGGGTGGTGCCATCTGCATATTTGAAGTTATTGATTTTTTCCCCAGCAATCTTGATTACAGCTTGTAAGTTATCCAGCCTGGTATTTCACATGATGTATTCTGCATAAAAGATAAATAAACAGTGTGACAATATATAGCCTTGACATACTCCTTTCTCAATTTGGAACCAGTCCATTGTTTCATGTCCGGTTCTAATTGTTGCTTCTTGACCTGCATACAGGTTTCACAGGAGGCAGATAAGGTGGTCTGGAATTCCCATTCCTTGAAGAATTTTCCACAGTTTGTTGTGATCCACATAGTCAAAGGCTTTAGCATAGTCAATGAAGAGGAAGTAGATGCTTTTCTGTAATTCTCCTGCTTTTTCTATGATCCAGCAGATGTTGGTAATTTGACCTCTGGTTCCTCTGCCTTTTCTAAATCCAGCCTGAACATCTGGACGTTCTCAGTTCACATACTGTTGAAGCCTAGTTTGAAGGATTTTGAGCATTACCTTCCTAGCATGTGAAATGAGTGCAACCGTATGGTATTTTGAACAATCTTTGCCATTTCCCTTCTTTGGGATTGGAATGAAAACTGACCTTTTCCAGTCCTATGGTCACTGCTGAGTTTTCCAAATGTGCTGGCATATTGAGTACAGCACTTTCACAGCATCATCTTTTAGGATTTGAAATAGTTTAGCTGGAATTCTGTCACCTCCACTAGCATTGTTTGTAGTGATGCTTCCTAAGGCCCACTTGACTTTGCATTCCAGGATAGCTGGCTCTAGGTCACTGATCACAGCATCATGGTTATCCAGGTTATTAAGATCTTTTTTATATAGTTCTTCTGTGTATTCTTGCCACCTCTTCTTAATATCTTCTGCTATTGGACCTACCCTGTTAGGTCCATAAAGTTTCTGTCCTTTATTGTGCCTATCTTTGCATGAAATATTCCCTTGGTATCTCTAATTTTCTTGAAGAGATCTCTAGTCTTTCTCATTATATTGTTTGTTTCCATTTCTTTAAATTCACATAATAAATAATAAAGCTATATTCAAACACATGCCTAGACATAATGACCATCTACTCTCCTAGAGTCAAATAGGGAATATCAAAACCTGTCCTAGATTCCTTTATGACAACTTGACAGATACTGAGAAATATTTTTCAATGACTCCCACAGCTATCTATTTTAAGTATGTGTAAGCAAATCGTCCATCAGACCACAATTAAACATCTACTCCTTCAAAGCTACTTCTCCAGTAAGGAATGATTATTTCTAAATCAGGATGTCTAGAGGAAGTTGATTAAACAGAAGAAATGATATGTATTGGGTTCTCTTTACATTTAAATCAGTCTCTTGAGTGGAAATTGTAAAACAAAAAATTACCAAAGGAAAATAAAAGAAATTTAAATCACAAGTACTTCCTTTTTCTTTTTAATACAAGAAATACATAGCACATAGCTTTCTGCGATGGTGTGAACATATATATTTATTTAACATCTTGCTCTGTGGTGAGTATAGAAAAGTATAACACAAAAGTTTATCCTCAAGGATTGTCATAATTTCATAGAGATCATTCACTCTTTGGATACCACACTGGTTCTGCAGGTAAAATTGGCCCTAGAATGTGTGGAAGTCATCCTATCACAACAACATGGGCCGTGAAACTAAAGATGGCCACCTAGACTTCATTGGGGATTGTGGATTGGACTTAGAATCATGGGCTCTGAGAATTCCCTGGTGGTGCAGTGAATTGGAATTTGCCTGCCAATGCAGGGGACATGGGTTCAATCCCTGGTCTGGGAAGATCCCACATGTCTTGGAGCAACAAAGCCCATGCACTGAAACTACTGAGCCCATGTGATGCAACTACTGAAGCCTGTGCTTGAGAGCCTGCTCTCCTCAATAAGATATGCCACCGCAATGAGAAGCCCATGGACCACAACAGAGAGTAGGTCCCACTTGCTGCCCAAATGGCAAGGAAGAGAGAGAAAGCCTATGCAAAGCAAGGAAGATCCAGAGAAGCTAAAAATAAATAAATAAAATTATTTTTTAAAAAAAGAATCTTAGGCTCCATCTGGAGGGAACTCTAGGGACCTCTTTTTCAACTTTTCCTCTTTACAGGTAAGGAGATTGGTACCACTGCAGTATGAAAGCAAAGTAAAAAGAACAGCAACCCAAAGACCAACTCTATCAATAAAAAGTCGGAACAAAGATGATAGAATAATTAGCTTCATGACAAATTAAGCAAATGAGTAAACTGCAAAACAGCCTGTGTTCACAGAAGTTGTGTGTGTGTATGTCTTTTTAGATATCTATATAATATATATAATGTGGATGATTAAAGAAAACTTCGATGTACACACTGATATCTTAACAGGGCTCAGTATGGAGGCATTCAATTTTCTTCTCTTTGCCTCTTTCCACTATTATTTTCCACAATGAAAAATATATTTTGAAAACAAATATAATAATGCAAAAGACAGGCTATGAGTGACAATGAACAACGTGAAACAAAGTTCACATTTCATGATTTTCATTTGACATATACAGATAAATATTTACTCCCTTGGGGATACATACAGATTCTTAAATGATCATGGGAAGCATTTAAGTCAACTTAAACATTGACTGAATAGAAAAACACTTGAAGAGATTATCTGAGTTGCTTATTTTCTCTGTAATAAGCTGAAAGTAAAAATTTCTGAGAAAGTAAATTTTGCACAAAATTTTCATAATGAACAGTTTTAAAATTTTACCAATAAAATACTTTCATTCTACTAAAACAAATAAGCTAACCCACAAATACTATGCTGTTAGCTACTCAATATTATGCAATCAAATCAAATCATATTTTTTCACCCATTCTTATTTCTTTCCTTTCTGTAAAGTTTCTTTTTCATAAGCTTAAGGATTTTTGCTATCTTCTTGAAGTACTAGATCAAAAGCCTTCTAGTTAATGTTTATTTTCTAAAGTAATCTCCATTTAAGAAACCTCTGTTTAAGGAAACGAAAGAAATCCCCTTGACAGATTCTAAAACTATAACTTCAGCTTATTAGTTATAGTTGAACTATATTCTAAGACTACTCAACTTTAGGAAACAATCTTTCAGCTTCAGATATTTTCTGATACTTGCTTTTTTTTTTTTTTCACTCTGGAAAAGAGCATATAACATAAAATTTACCCTTTAACCATTTTAAAGTGTAAAGTTCACTAGAGTTGAACAAGTATTCACATTGTAAAACAGATATACAAAACTATTTCATCTTGAAAATTTGAAATTCTATGCCATTAAACAACTCCTCTTTCTCTCTCTCCCTCACACAGTCCCTAGTAACCACTATTATGTGTGTGTACTCTAAGTCACTTCAGTCGTGTACTTTCTATGAATTTGACTACTTTAGATAACTGCATGTAAGTGAAATGATATAGTATCTTTTTTGGCTGGCTTATTTCACTTAGCATAATGTGCTTACTATTCACCAATGTTGCAGAATGTGATTTCCTTCCTTTGTAATGCTAATATTCCATTGTATGTAGTATCACTTTTTGTTAATCCATCAATCCCTCAATG
This sequence comes from Okapia johnstoni, assembly GCA_024291935.2. Taxonomy (NCBI): domain Eukaryota; kingdom Metazoa; phylum Chordata; class Mammalia; order Artiodactyla; family Giraffidae; genus Okapia; species Okapia johnstoni. The sequence continues at coordinate 77,554,293 of CM044312.1, read as the reverse complement.
GTTATTTGGGTTGTTGCTACCTCTTGGCTATTATACATAGTGACACAGTGAGCACCGCTCTCAAAACATCATTTCAAAATTCTGCTTTCAATTCTTTTGGTTGCATACCCCAAAGTGAGATTACTACATCATATGGTAGCCATCTTTTTAATACTTTGAGGAGCTGCCACATTGTTTTTCTGTAGCAATTGCTATGTGCTTTTGATATACAAATATTGCAGGTTTGTATTAAGAAAGAGACAAGTAAAAAGGAAAAAAAAATCATATTTTACTTCTTTAAAACGTGGAGAAGTAAAACTTCACATATAAACTTGAAAAAACATACATGAAAACATGCTTGAAAAACATGTGTCTAATTTGTGATAGTCAAAATATTTCAATTGGTATTTAGAAAAAAAGCAATGAATCAAATATTTTCCTACTGATTCATTCTTTACCATTTACCTACACTATACTATAACAACTTAGTGTTGATATTCCTTGGTAGCAAGCATTTAAATGTCTTATCAGTACATGGAGAGAAGCCACAAAAATATGACAATCTGAGGACATTTTATAAATCAGTCCCTGCCTTTGGATAAACATTTTTAAAAAGTCATAGTATAAAGACTGATTAGAAAAATTTAGAAGGTGAAAAGTTCATATGCTAGAGCTGAATGGACATAAAAATAAATATTTCAGAAGTATATATTCTATATAATATCAATATTAACTTATACAAATGGATTTCAAATAAATGAACTCATGTTCATGCAAGTTACATTTTTTAAAATGTCTAGTTTTTGAAAATGCCTCAATGATGCAAACAAATCCTTGTGTCTCTTAAAAGAACAATGTTACTTAATTTAGGACCTATCTAGATAATCCTCAACATTCCTCCTGTAAGGCTTCTCATGTTCTGAGTTTCTGTATCAGTGAGCTAACCATATATATATAGACTACTTTATTATATTTTGGCCATGGAACCAAATCAAAATATTAAGCACTAAAAGGAAGAATATGGTTAGGCAATTTTTAAAAGGAAAGAAAATTAATTTTGAGCATATAGGTATGTATAGGACCAGGCTTGAAATTATAGTGCTGTTTTCAAAAGAAAAGTTTTAACATCAGTTTAAATGTATGAGTTTTCAGGGAAAACTTAATAAACATAACAACTTACAATCAGCTGAAATTTTTCAGTTTAGTTTACATTCACAAATTTAGTTACATTCGCAATTTTTTTTTAACACCTAGTGAATTAATTTGCTAAGGTAATGGCACATTCAAATAACTGAAAGCATTTAATTTTTCATGTTGGTTCAGTTAGGGGAGCTTCCTTGCATGATTCCAGATCTATTTAAACTTGAAAGAGAGAAATGTATAACTGGAATTTCTATTTCTATTTTTTTATTTAGCATAAGTCAGATAGTTTGGGTTTGGGAGAAGAAAACAGACCTGCATAATCAGCACTATTCATTACTTGTATATTTGTTTATACTCCTGTGTGGCCCATTTGATTTTCAGAGACTCAAATTCCCTGTCTTAGCATTCATATTCAAAAGAAAATGAAAGCATCTTTTTGGAGTATTTGAATTCCATTACCTGTTTTTTCTCAATTCATCTAATATAATAATTTAGAACACAGACCCTGGAGTCCAGTTGCCTGACTCACAAATTGCAGGTCTATCATCTTCTTTGTATGGAATCCTCAGCTAGTCTGTGCTACAGATATCTCTACTCACCTAGTACTCGATGTTTTTAGGTTGTTGTAAGAATTAAATTAATATTTGAATGCACTTCAAGCTGCCTGCTATAATACATGCACAGTATAGAATGAATGTTAATACCATTACTTAATCTAATGAAAAGTGCCTCATGAAGAATAGAAGCTTTAATTTCTAATATGTAGTACTGAAGGTATATGAACATTAATTTTTATATATTTTAAAGCATTTAAATAATGTAATATATATGGCTACCTTCTGTGTTAGTTTCCTAGGACTATTGAAGCAAATTACTGAAAACTGGGTGAATTAAAACAACAGAAAGTATTTTCTCAGTTCTGGAGTCCAAAGTCCACAATCAAAGTGTGGTCAGTGCAGTGCTCTCTTTGAAACTTTATGTTCTTGGTGGCCATGATCTAGACTACAAGAACAAGTAGATTCTTGTGGTTCATACAGATTCTTTTAACATAGACACTAACCAATGGATACTTCATAATTTCAACCTAATGACTGGCCAAAATGAATTGGAGCTGCTGTCTACAATGAGAGAATATATTTAGTTGCTGGTACTGGATTTGGACAAATGAGCCTCTGACTAAGTAATGCTCAAAATTCTCCAAGCCAGGCTTCAGCAATAGGTGAACCGTGAACTTCCAGATGTTCAAGCTGGTTTTAGAAAAGGCAGAGGAACCAGAGATCAAATTGCCAACATCTGCTGGATCATTGAAAAAGCAAGAGTTCCAGAAAAACATCTATTTCTGCTTTATTGACTATGCCAAAGCCTTTGAATGTGTGGATCACAATAAACTGTGGAAAATTCTGAAAGAGATGGGAATACCAGACCATCTGACCTGTCTCTTGAGAAACCTGTATGCAGGTCAGGAAGCAACAGTTCGAACTGGACATGGAAAAACAGACTGGTTCCAAATAGGAAAAGGAGTACATGAAGACTGTATATTGTCACCCTGCTTATTTAACTTATACACAGAGTACATCATGAGAAACGCTGGGCTGGAAGAAGCACAAGCTGGAATCAAGATTGCTAGGAGAAATATCAATAACCTCAGATATGCAGATGACACCACCCTTATGGCAGAAAGCAAAGAAGAACTAAAGAGCCTCTTGATGAAAGTGAAGGAGGAGAGTGAAAAAGTTGGCGTAAAGCTCAACATCCAGAAAACTAAGATCATGGCATCTGGTCCCATCACCTCATGGCAAATAGATGGGGAAACCGTGGAAACAGTGGCTGACATTATTTTTTGGGGCTCCAAAATCACTGCTGACGGTGATTGCAGCCATGAAATTAAAAGATGCTTACTTCTTGGAAGGAAGGTTATGACCAACCTAGATAGCATATTTAAAAGCAGAGACATTACTTTGACAACAAAGGTCCATCTAGTCAAGGCTATGGTTTTTCCAGTAGTCATGTATGGATGTGAGAGTTGGATGGTGAAGAAAGCTGAGCGCCGAAGAACTGATGCTTTTGAACTGTGGTGTTGGAGAAGACTCTTGAGAGTCCCTTGGACTGCAAGAAGATCCAACCAGTCCACCCTAAAGGAGATCAGTCCTGGGTGTTCATGGAACGACTGATGTTGAAGCTGAAACTTCAATACTTTGGCCACCTCATGCAAAGAGTTGACTCATTAGAAAAGACCCTGATGCTGGGAAGGATTGGGGGCCAGAGGAGAAGGGGACAACAGAGGATGAGATGGCTGGATGGCATCACCGACTCGATGGACATGGGTTTGGGTAGACTCTGGGAGTTGATGATGGACAGGGAGCCCTGGCGTGCTGCCGTTCATGGGGTCGCAAAGAGTAGGACACGATTGAGCGATTGAACTGAACTGAACTGAAAGTAAGGAGAAAAGGTGGAGAAGCACCCTTGTGGCCTATATTCCATTTTCCTTTCAAAATGGAATAGTAGCATGCTTTCTTCCAGCTCTGTATTTCACATGCCTTAACTTTCAGACTCTTCAGTTGCATTAACACGGTAATGACATCATCTAAAAAGCCAAATTTCTGTTAATAACCACTATGAATCAGAGGGAAAAAAAGCCTGATTTTTGGATACTGAGGCATAAAAAGACTCAGTGTTCAATGCTTCCTTGTCTTGTTTCTTTGGTCTTATGTTCAGATAAACATTGGTAAAAGTGGATAATGTAAAATATATTTTTGAAAACTCTTGTCACCCTTCTCAGTGTGTGACAGCACACAAGACAATACAATATATATGAGTTTTAAAAAAATTTTCTTGTTTCTTTCTGGCTTCTGGTTTTTCTATGTGTTTCTTGGAACATAACTCCAGTCTGCCTCTGTCTTCACATGTATGGCCTTCTGTTTCTTTTCCTCTTTTGTCTTTTGTAAGGACAATTGTCATTGGGTCCAGGGTCTACCTGGATATTCCAGGATAACCTCATCTTGAGATACTTAATTACATCTAAGAAAGACCCTTTTTGATAAATAAGGTCACAATTAGAGGCTCCAAAAGTTAGGAGATGGACATGTCATTTTAGAGAACACCATCTGACACACTACACCTTTCTCCTCTAATATTTGATTATTATTTAACAAATTCTTTCTCTTTAATATAGAATTATTATTATATAAGTAATTATTTTACATTTTAATAATTAATGCTTAAGACATTTTAACAGCTACTGCTTGCTTAACAATATTCAACCTACATGTTAGTTTTAGTATTCTTCATAAAACTGTGATCTACCTGGTTTTATTTGATGAAGATAAATTCATTACATATGGGTTTTGTTTTCTTTCAAATCTTTGAACCATGGATATACTAAAACTTGCAGAGCCAATTTCCTAATTATATACAGTTGAGTATTTCCACACTTTGTCTTTCAACTTCATAATTATGTTATCAGCTTCTTTAGTTACACAATGAAAAAATGTTATTTCTTGTTGACATTGTCACCATCTCCTGTTCACACCCTCCTATATATAATGTACAGTCAAGTACCAGATGGTAAGGCAGACACTAAACAATCAAAACATGCAATTAAAAGCTTCCCGTCTCTAGGGAATGTTTTGGCCAAAACTGCAGAAGGTTTGGAGGGAAAGAGGACAACTTTTATTAAGTTCAGTCATATCCTTGGCTTCTGATCAAGAGTTAATGCTCTCCCTTTTCATCATGGAGGGGAAGGCAGAATACAATTTGGGCAGAAAAGTATAATGGGGAAGCTTAACAGCTTCAACTCCAGTTTCAACTGAGCCTGGGGTCATTCTGCAACTTTATTACTTAGAATGAAATGTTTACAGATGAACACTTTTACCATTACTATAAAAATAAAAAAATATGTTAGTTGTAATGTGACTGATTACTGGAAATTAACCATTAGTAATATTTTCTAATTAATGTAGTGCCTAACAGGAAATGTATTTACAAACTAAGAAGATAATAACTCTTACCTTGAGGCTAGATATGGCATAACATTTACTTTTGTCTGGTCAAGTAGGAAGAATGGATTATATTTATGTCAATATAGAGAAAGGAAATGTTCTGTAAAGTTTTAGGAGTCATTTAGATTCGATGGAATGCTATTCAAAAAATGTATAATATTTGTTTTTAACAAAAGGGAGAGAGGCTTAAAAGGCAAAGTTTTTTCAGAGACATTTTGACTTTATAAAATAACATGTGGAAGATAGGTTTTCCCTCTATAAATTAGGAAAACAGGTATAGTAGAATATCCATTTCATTTGTCCCTGAGATAATAGTTAAAATTATAACAAATTTTCACCATGCATGATTATTTTAAGTGCAATTTTATTAAATTAATTAGTTCTATATCTCTTAAGGATTTTAAAAATTAAATCAACTTTCTGACAATTTATTTCAGCCCTCTCCTTTTTCTCCTCTCCATCTCATTTTCATTGTTACTTAACTATACATCTAACTAAAATAATTTAGCAATTATTCATTATGTTTTACTATTATTTATTATATTTATTTTACTTGAAATAAAAATCTAATTCAAGATTTTATTTGATTTTTATTTCTTCAAAAGATATTAATGGGAAAAAGAATGTTTTCTATCCATTATATTATATATATTTGTACAACAAAAACAAACAAAACACAACAAACAAATGTAAAAAATAAGGATCTGAGAATTTTCTAATGTCTCAAGTGCTAGCATTTCTTAAAAATACTTAGATATGGTGGAGTTTAATTTACCTTCTTACCGACTATAACTATTAAGCCTTACTTTGTTCACATTTTAAAGTCAATGGGAATTACTCTAGAGGAAAAAAATAGAAAGGAGAAAGGGTTAGAAAGCAAACAGTTCTTCCAAAGTTGTGATCTTTTTAAAAACTAATTTAACTAGAACAAATTATTCACTTTAAAATAATCATGTTAGACACAAAGGACATAATTGGTCTGGCATGTGTTCCAGTGAAGAGTTCATCTTCACATTCTTGGCAATAATCATGTAGGTTGCTGTTAACAATAAGGGAATTGGCTGAGGTTTTTCCAAGTTTTTTTTTTTTTAATCAAATACTCAAAACTGTAGCAACATCTAAGTTTCAAGCACCACCAAACCCCAAAATTGAGAACAACTGGGGAAAACTTTGATTTTATTTTTATATTTAGTCTCCTTACATATAGTCAAAGCTATAGTTTTTCCAGTAGTCATGTACTGATGTGAGAGCTGGATCATAAAGAAGGCTGAGTGATGAAGAAGTGACGTTTTCAAACTGTGGTGCTGAAGAAGACTCTTGTGAGTCCCTTGGACTGCAAGGAGATCAAACCAGTCCATCCTAAAGGAAATCAGTCCTGAATATTCATTGGAAGGACTGATGCTGAAGCTGAAGCTTCAATACTTTGGCCACCTGATGCGAAGGGCTGACTCATTGGAAAAGACCCTGATTCTGCAAAAGACTGAAGGCAGAAGAAGGGGGTGACGGAGGATGAGATGGTTGGATGGCATCATCAACTCAATGGACATGAGTCTGAGCAAACTCCAGGAGATAGGGAAGGACAGAGAAAGCTGCTGTCCATAGGGTCACAAATAGTCTGACATGACTGAGTGGCTGAACCACGACTCATGAAGCCAGAGCAATAGAAGACACGTTTATATGATATGTTAATTTATCAAAAACATTTTTTGAGTTTTTGATATTCAAAAAGCCAATAGATCTTTGGTTATGTGTATTTGAAAATGTTTAAGTATGTCTTCCTAGAATTGGAAGTCAAGATGTTTTAGCTTGTGATCTCTAAAGTTGATGATAAGACAAGGACCTAGGTGCATGCAGTTTATTTGGAAACTAATCTTAGGAAACAGGAGTGATGAAGGGGAAAATAAGTGATACAGAAAAGGGAGAAATGCTATGAGTGGGCTTCTGATTTGGACAATTGATGCTCCACTCCATCAACTCCCATCTGAGAAGTAGGGTGGTACCTACGTTGAAACTGTCATCCACCAATTTTAATGTACCAAATCTTCCATTGGTTAAGGGTTGACCTTGGGAATGTGAAGTCTACTGCACTTCATTGTTTTGGAGCTAGAATAACCCTCAGAGACAGAAGCAGATAGATGCAGGTATTTGCAATGGGGTTCTGTCACATGTCTGAAAATAGTTTACCGGATCTGCAAAGGAATATGGAGGAGAGATTCAAGAATCTTCTCCAAAGGTTTAGCCACACATTTGATCCTGTTATATACGTGGATGATATGAAGACAAGCACACAAGTTTAGAAAACATCCAGTTGACTCTTTTAAAGATCAAAAATGTTGACCCCAGTTCAGGGAAGGAAAGAGATTATAGAGCTATTCTGAGTATTTTCTAGAGATCTTATATTTATATTTTTAGTGATTTTATGGTAGAAGGAAACTGCACAATAACATGACTTGGTTTGTTAAAAAATATACATTTATGTTTAGATAAAAACATAGAGTCCACAAAATTTTAGATAACACTGAACATGAACAAGGATCCACATTATCTGCTGGAAAATAATTCCTGCAAAGATGGTATTTTTCTGAATGCTTCCCAACAATCCATTCTATTTCCCATGAATTTAGTCAGTCTTAATGTTTCAAACTCAACTTTTCTTTCTTTCTTTATTATCAAACTAAATAAGGAAATTTGGTAAGTCTTTAAAAGTATCTTTAATTGAAATTCTGAGAGTCCATGACACTGAATTATAAATTACTATCAGCTCTAAGACGTTTCAACAATGTTTAAAAAAATGTCTTAAGTAGAAAACTGAAACTAAATTTATTTTAAAACAAATCATTACTTCAAGGGAAAACATATATATATATATATATATATATATATCATATTTATAGCTCATAAAACATTAATAGTTAAGGTCATTGACTTGAATTGCTTACAGCATGTTAAATTTCATTTTCTTTTGTACTAGCTCTAGAATAGTAGTTATAAGTCAAGTATTTAATTTGGCAGATCTAATTGATATAATATGACCAGAAGAAAAGAAAAAGAAGAAGAATCTTAGACACTTCTTAGGAAATCTGGGCTGTGGCCTGAGAAGAAAGGCAGAAACTATTAATACCTACAATGGTAGATTCATTTGGTCATGGTCATTTAGTATATCCACTTTAAAATGAAAAAAATCACCATATCTCAATATCTTCATCTACTTTTTCTTTTTTTGTTTGTTTGGTCCTGTTCTTTTCTCTTTTGAAAATTTTACGTAGTAGTTACATGTATGTATTTATGGTCATTTGACTCATTCTATTTATATTCTTTGGTAGTATTATCTAGTATATATACATTGAATGTTTATAATGTATAGTCCAAAATATCACAAGTTTAGAATAACTGCATCTCTTTTACTTAGCAATTCTTTGCTTGACCAACGGAAGTGTATTTTTGTGAATGGATTTTGCAATTTGGGCCAATATTTTGGAAACAGAAATTCTAGCCATTTTGTCTCTAAGACTGCTTTTTAATATGCTTGAACAGTTTATTAGTAAACACAGCTGAATAACTAAAATTCAAAGCAAATTCTTGAGCAAACAAATTTGACCTTAGTTATCATGACACTATGTTCACCCTTCAGTGGATCTGTTTTCCTTTACTCCCAGCAAGCTGAGCAACAGTGTATTTTACTAATGTCTTTCTTACATACAACTATACCTGCACAGAAAACTACTGACTCCTGATTAACTTTTGACCTCTGGAAACCACCTAATTTTGGCTTCTTTTTCAATGGTTCAAATACTAAGGGGAAGCATTCAATTAATATTTTCAAGCTACATGATATAGAAAAACATTTTGTTGACTCAGAGTTAAATTACGTCAAAGAGAACCGGCAGGAAATTGTTACAGACCAATCTGGACTTTCTCAACTCTTGCTTCCTGGTAGCAGATTCATTTTTTTTTTTAATGTATACACTGAATGTAGTTGGCAAATCAGTTGCATCCATGACTACTGGGTGGAGAAATATGTCTTTTTTAACTTACTTCCTTCATATTCTCTCCTGCTCTATTTCATACTCAAGTAATAATTCACTGGCACAAGTGGATAAAAACAGCTATTCTAAAAAGGGAGTAATAGTAGGAGCTGTTTAAGAATCAAAACATTTTTAAAAAGTACAGCTGTACTGATATTGTTATCAGGCCAGCTATTTCTGATGGCTAGGTGATGGTAAGAGGCAGAACAAACTCTCAGTGCAACTATTTTGCTGACTTGTTTCCGCTGTTGTGGTATGCATTTATCTTTCAAAGTGATGTAGCCCATATGTACACACTGTAAAGATGCCAATAAAATGCACGTGCTCTTCTAAAGATACAAGTACATGAATGCAGTTATTGGTACTTCCTATCCACGGGGAGGAGACTGAACATCATGCAAGTGTCTTCATTCAGGAAGTTAATTTTGCATTTCATATAGCTTATATTTATTTCCAAAAGCATCCAAAACTAGTGGTGTAATTCATACAAAGTCTCAGGAACATACTGGTTCCAGGCCCTGTGACTGCTTAGCCATTTGCTCCTCTCCTCCACATTGCAAGCTATACCTGCCACCCGGAAACTCAGACCTGAGACTTCCAACTTGGAATTGTTCTTCCTGAAGTGGATTTGGCATCATGAAGCATTCTTACTCCAGAAGGCATACAGGTAGAGACTAAGAACATGAACTCATAAGCTAAACCACCTTGTGAAGTGGATGACTCACTTCACTTTTCTGTGTATACTTCTTTACTGTTTCTTCACCTATAAGATGTGTATTATAATAGGGTTTGTTGGTAGAATTACATGAGTGAATTAAGAATAGCACCTGTCTGTAGTGTGTGTTCCATAAATTTGTCATTGATACAAAACATTTCCCTTGCTTATCTTTTAACCACTGCTGACTTCACGTGTAGATATGCTTATCTCTTATCTACTTGGTGTAAAATAAAGGGCTAATGTGAAAGGCTACTTTACCACCAAAACATTTCCTCATTTTTATAGTATTAAACATTAAAAAAATAATAATAATCAGAGACATGACCCTTAGGGAAGGCAATGTAAATTACACAAATCCACTGCTAAAAATCTATGTATATATCTGCTTCTAGTCTTCCACACCTGAAAATAAATTAATTCATTAAATCATAGCTAACAAAAAGCAACCTAGCCCAATTAATTTTTTTCTTTAGTTCTCCACTATCCTACTAATTCTTCTATTATATTTGTTTCTACATTCTCTTGTAGTTACCAACAACTCCTAGAGTATAGAGGTTGTATCTATGTCATCTTTGAATAATTATACAGTAAAACACCTATTTAATAAGTATTTATTGAATTAAAAATAAGGCAAGTCATATGTTAAAGGAGAAACATAGCAAGGAAATATAAAATTGTAGGACACAAGTATTATAGGACGGCAGAAACAGCTCGAAGATTCCTTCCTTCCTGGAGAAGGGAGGGACCAGGGCAGAGAAATAATACATGAGGACAATGGATACTTACATTCTGGAAATATAAGTGCTGACAGGAAAGAGTTAGGAGCTGAGAGATGTGGATAAATATATTTACTTCCTCCATGGGAGTGTTGGGCTTAATGTTTTACATTTTTTCATAAGAGTTAAGGTGATAGTGTTTACAAACATCTAAAACCACAAGGACAAGGCGGTGGGTGGGTAGTGGTTTACTATTTTAACATGATTGAGTTGCCCGCAATGAAATACTAAAAGAAGAAATGTCATGAAAAAGAACTTATGACTGTGAGCCATCTGTCAATTAGCAAAGAAATGTAGGATGTTTTCTTACCATGTTTTTCAGATAGCAACTGTTCTTTTGCTAGAGAGTGGCACTAGTAGTAAAGAACCCGCCTGCCAATGCAGGGGACAAAAGAGATGTGGGTTCCATCTCTGGGTCAGGAAGATCCCTTAGAGAAGGAAATGGCACCTCACTCCAGGATTCTTGCTGGGAGAGTCTCATGGACAGAGGAGCCTGGCAGGCTACAGTCCATAGGGTAGCAAAGAGTTGGACAAGAAAGAGCATATGAGCACACATACACATGGAAGATTTTAACTCAAGCACGTACTCAAAAAACTCAGAAGTGCACTCAAACTTCTAAAGTGCACTCAGAAGTGCACTCAAAAAATATACAAATCCACAAGTTCAATATGAATTCTTCTCAAGTTCATGGCCAAAATTCCTTTGAATCCTAAACTACCCCCCATATAATTGTGACAAAATATCATCTCTCTTCAAAAGTGATAGGGAATTATGGGTTAACTTCCAGAAAATTTGTGGATTTACCTATACTCCTGATGTGAAATAAATTGTGTAAGGTTATAAGGACAGTAAGTATGTGAAGTATATGATGCCAACCCTAGAACTCAGAACTCTGGACTCATTGTCCAGGTTCACCCACTATAACAGGCTACAAAGACTGGGAAGAAGGCAAGAAAACAGAAGACACTGAGAAATGAAAAAATAGGCATTAGTTCTGCAGACACTAAATGAAGCAGCAGAGCTAAAAAAAAATTTAAAAAGGCATTAGTCCTCTAGATACTAGATGAAACAGAATTAACATGATTTAACTAAGCATAAAAAAGTTAAAGAAGATATGCCAGTCAGAATAATCATGGCTCTAGTGGATAAGATCTTGGGAAGAAATTTTAAATTAAAAAAAAGGATTAACTGCAAATTAATGAAAGGAAAATTTATATATTTAGACCAGAATTAAGTGATTTATACTGGCTTTATGTGTATTGTACAGTAGTTAAGTTAGCTACACATCTGAAGCATTTCTGAAGTTTAGTGGATGACATGAGAAGGGAAAGCTGCTACAAAATATGGTAGTAAGAATGAAGAAAAAGACTAAGTTTCAGGAACCTGGGTTTACTCTTAGTGATAGTGCCATAAAGGCATCATAAGACATGTTTCAATTTCCCCATTATGTCAGATGTCTCTTGGAGGGGTACCATTGCACAGATCAATGTGGTAAATAATATTATGTATGATCATTCAGGCCAGGCCAGAACACAGTCTATTTAACTATATAGAGAAGAGTCATCAGGTAACTATATCTTAATCAGCGGGTTTGGGTTCAAGGAAATGAAACCTGTCTCTGGGTGGATGATAGGAAAAATAGAGAATTTATTCACAAGATATTTGTGAATGAACACATGCTATGTTTCAGGTAGTAGTATTATCAAGAAGAGTTAAGGCTTCAATCCTAAAACAACAATGAGAAAAGAAAGACCCTTAAGACATGAACTTAGGCATGCTGAGCCCAAATTGTGTCTCATAATCAAAACCAAGGAAGAGGTTCCCACTGGTACCAATGCTGATGTACGGAGCATAAGGCCACATGGCCTGCTTGCCATATTCCTGGGCTAGAATTCCCACCTCTTTATCATTTTTTGAATTCTGAATTTCACATAGAGAAACTAGTATAAATGATTGACCATGTTTGTTTTATACTTTCAACCAATGTGTTATTGGTTTCTCATAGGTGTATCTTATCTCAATGGAAATATTATGAGACCATAGAACAAATGCTGTATGCAGAGCTAAAAACATCTGGATTAAGCCATAGTTCTGTCATTTATTAGCTCTTTGGTCTTATAAAAGGCTCTAAAATTTCTGAGCCTCAACTGTCTTTGCACTACAAATGGTTATAATAATAGAGAAGAATATAATAACAGAGAATTCCCACCTCATATGTGTTAGGAAAGAATAGAATGATCCAATAACAATGAAAATATATTAGAAAGCTAAACATGGGACTGGCGTTCTTCTTTTTTTTAACAGGGAGGCAACTGGAAAAATTTCTCCAGATGAAATTGCTAGTAGAATCCCCAGTAACAAAAATAATAATATTCAAATACATTTTATAAATCATTTCCTCAGTTAAAATATATAATGTTCACTTATTAAAAGTTTTTAAATAAGAACATTTACATTTCAGGCTGCAATTTATTTTATATTGGTTGCATGGAATCAAGAATATTTAGGTTCCCACAGTGAAGTAGTTGAAAAAGATATTTCAAAAAAAAATCTTAATTATAGCAATTACTTCATTTTACTATACAATTAATTTAAAAGCTTACAGATGGAACATAGTAAATTTTTAAAACAATAACCATGTTGTAAAACAGTATGTAACAGAATACAATACAACTAAAAAGCAAATTAAGCTTTCCTCCTACCCAGAATTGAGAACCTCTTATATAGAATAGCCCTGTAAACAGTTTCTTATGTATCATCCAAAAATAGTCTGTGTATTTAGAGCATTGTAACCAGATATGATTTGAGCTCTCTTCTCAATATTACATATCACTGATCTAGAAACTTTAAAGTGAAATAATAAATTCCCCATGTAAATTTAATCTAATACTCTACACCCTTAAAATAAATATCAAGATAATATAAGAAATACACAATATTTAGGATTTCTACATGTTAAAATGATGTAATTATATCAGAATTCAGTGTGTTATATGTTCACTTTTTTACTGAGAAACTATTACCCTATGATGAGAGTGTGCTCACAGCTCACATGGCTGCAAATTGCTGATCATTTAATGGAAGATGGTTTATGAGTGTTTTGGTTGGATACTCAGCATACATTTTATATGGGTACCCATGTATAGATGTGAATTCAAGGGAAGGATCATAATGAATTGTAAGAAGTTAAATTTGGGAATTCCCTGGTGGTACAGTGTATAAGAATCTGCCTGCCAAGGCAAGGGATACAAGTTCGATCCCTGGTCTAGGAAGATTCCACATGCCATGGAGCAACAAAGCCTATGTGTTGTAAGTACTGATCCTGCGTGTCACAACTACTGAAGCCCACGTACCCTAGAGCCTGCACTCTACAACATGAGAAGCCACAGTATTGAGGAGCCAGTGTATCACAACAAAAAGCAGCCCGTGATCACCATAACTAGAGAAAGCCTGCATGTAGCAATGAAGACCCAAGCAACCAAAAATATAACTAAATAAATAATAATTTAAAAAGAAGTTCATATGTTTCTTTCATGTGGTTTTAGTAGAGGAGAGTGGTTTTAGTAGGGGAGCACAAAAATGACTCCAAGTGCTTATGCCAGTAATTCCAGTCAGTTCAGTTGCTCAGTCGTGTCCAACCCTTTGTGACCCCATACACTGCAGCACACCAGGCTTCCCTGATCATCACCAACTCCTGGAGCTTATTCAAATTCATGTCCATCGAGGTGGTGATGCCATCCAATGATCTCATCCTCTGTCATCCCCTTCTCCTCCCACCTTCAATCTTTCCCAGCATCAGGGTCTTTTCCAATGAGCCAGTTCTTCGCATCAGGTGGCCAAAGTATTGGAGTTTCCGCTTCAGCATCAGTCCTTCCAATGAATATTCGGGACTGATTTCCTTTAGGACGGACTGGCTGGATCTCCTTGCAGTCCAAGGGGCTCTCAAGAGTCTTCTTCAACACCACAGTTCAAAAGCTTCATTTCTTCAGCACTCAGCTTTCTTTATACTCCAACTCTCACATCCATACATGACTACTGGAAAAACCATAGCTTTGACTAGACAGACCTTTGTTGACAAAGCAATGTCTCTGCTTTTTAATATGCTGTTGGTTGGTCATAACATTTCTTCCAAGGAGCAAGCGTCTTTTAATTTCATGGCTGCACTCACCATCTGAAGTGATTTTGGAGTCCAAGAAAATAAACTCTTTCATTGTTTCCATTGTTTCCCCATCTATTTGCCATGAAATGATGGGACCAGATGCCATGATCTTAGTTTTCTGAATGTTGAGTTTTAAGCCAACTTTTTGACTCTTCTCTTTCACTTTCATCAACAGGCTCTTTAGTTCTTCTTCACTTTCTGCCATAAGGGTGGTGTCATCTGCTTCTCTAAGATTATTGATATTTCTCCTGGCAATCTTGATTCCAGATTGTGCTTCATTCAGCCTGGCATTTCACATGATGCACTCTACATATAAGTTAAATAAGCAAGGTGAAAATATACAGCCTTGACATACTCCTTTCCCAATTTGGAATCAGTCTGTTGTTTCATGTCCGGTTCTAACTGTTGCTTCTTGGCCTGCATACAGATTTCTCAGGAGGCAGGTAAGGTGGTCTGGTATTCCCATCTCTTGAAGAATTTTCCACAGTTTGTTGTGATCTACACAACGGTTTTGCCATAGTTAATAAAGCAAAAGTAGATGTTTTTCTGGCACTCTCTTGCTTTTTTGATTATCCAATAGATGTTGACAATTTGATCTCTAGTTCCTCTGTCTTTTCTAAATCCAGCTTGAACATCTGGAAGTTCAAGTACTTTTGAAGCCTAGCTTGGAGAATTTTGAGCATTACTTTGCTAGCATGTGAGATAAGTGCAATTGTGCAGTAGTTTGAACATTCTTTGGCATTGCCTTTCTTTGCCATTGGAATGAAAACTGACCTTTTCCAGTCCTGTGGCCACTGCTGAGTTTTCCAAATTTGCTGGCATATTGAGTGTAGCACTTTCACAGCATCATCTTTTAGAATTTGAAATAGCTCAGCTGAAATTTCATCACCTGTGCTGGAGGTCATTATAGAAGTAATACATCATTATTTGCTAACACTGGTGGTTTAGTCCTTAAGTCGTGTCTGACTCTTGTGACCCAGTGGACTGTAGAATACTGGAGTGGGTTGCCATTTCCTTCTCCAGGGGATCTTCTTGACCCAGGGATCAACCCCAGGTCTCCGCATTGCAGGCAGATACTTTACCATCTGAGCCATCTGGGAAGCTAGGAATTCCTGTAGCAAAAGCCAATCTACTGGTATCCTCTTAATATACTTAAACTGAGTGAGTTACACATTTGAATGTTTTTAAAGCAATTTTAAAATATATTTAAAATATATGTGTTGTTAATAAAATCCAAAGCTAAAGACTTCAAAATCTTTGAATTGCTCCTGGAAACCATAGTTTTCTAGTAATTTAGTTCGAAAATCATTTGCTTCCCTAATGTAGTATTACATTTACCACCATTATCAAAGCTTCTGCAGATTCTGATGTTATATTTTTAATATCTCAAGTTCAGAGTCATTTTTTAAAAAATATGTTTTTTAAATTCTCCATGATTTTTTATCATACAGGTACTTTAAAACAAATGTAATAATTACATGTGCTGTGTTCAGTCACTCGGTTGTGTCTGACACTTTATGACTCCATAGACTGTAGCCTGCCAGGCTCTTCTGTCCATGGGGTTTTCAGGAAAGAATACTGGAGTGAGTTTTCATCCTTCTCCAGGGCATCTTCCCGACCCAGAGATCAAATCTGCCTATCCTGCATGTCCTGCATTGTCAGGGAGATTAAACTGAGCCATCTGGGAGGCCAGAAATCCCTAAATAACCTTGAGAACATATATAGTAGTAAAATAGGCAGAGTACAGTTTAGAGTATTTTTTCTTGACCTGTGGAAAGTAATACATCACAGGGCTCAGTTGTCTGATGTGTATTCATTCCAGAGAATATTTGACACTTGAGTGGCCCAGCTCTTGGGAGACAGCTTCTAAGCCCTTTAAACATTTGGACTAATAAGAGTGTTTTTAATTACCTGGGGCCTTGCACTGTGTTAGCTAATTTATGCTAATAATTTGACATACCAGGTGGTGCATGAGCCTTAGGTCTCTGTAGCAGTAATCTGATGGTCATGTGACCTTATCTTTCATTTCTAACAATACGATCCAGTCTCTACAGTATGCAGTCTTAGCAAATATTGCTTCCCTGGTGGCTCAGTCTTTAAAGAATCTATCTTCAGTGAAGGAGACCTGGGTTCGACCCCTGGGTCAGGAAGATCCCCTGGAGAAGGAAATGGTAACCCACTCCAGTATTCTTGCCTGGGAAATCTCATGGACAGTGTAGCCTTGCAGGCTACAGTCCATGGGGTCACAAGAGTCAGACATGACTTAAGGATTAAACTGCTAGTCTTAGCAAATAATGGTATATTACTTCTATAATGACCTCCCACACATTACAGTATTAAAAATATACATAATCAGACAAATATGATGATTAAAATATTAAATAAATATATGTTTCCTTATCTTTACTCAATAGTTTCAGTTAAGGGATAACAAAATACTAATATAAGAACCAAAGGTAAATACTCATAATGCTTAATGTAGTAATCTCTTTATGTAGCATTAGAAAATTATTAGTAATTTGGCCTGAATTTTACTTGAAAGTTAATATCTGAAAAAGAGGCAATAAGATTTAAATAACAGAGTATGTCCTTTCTTGTGAAAATAAAAATTTAACCATACATGTAAGGAGTTAGACTATTTATGTGGTCTTTCATATAAATTTTAAATGGAGAATCCAAGTCGTGGGTCCTTGAGCATCTATATACACGATGCTTTAAAAGAAAACCTTCAAAATATTGTTAAGGAATACAGAATTTTGGACAGCTGTAACTGACAATTGGTATAGCCTGGATTTAAATGGTTCAATATTCAGGAAAAAAATGAAAAAAAATAAAAACATGTCTATAATCATGTAAATCACAGTGGGAACAAATATACCCTATCTGCTAATGCAGTATTCCTTCTTTGTCTCATAGATCTATCAGTATGGAGATCCATCACAGAGATGTGCACAGACCCTTCATCCTGAATTTAGATGTAGCCAAACACCTTGTATCAGGTGACAGATGGAAACATCAACAAAAATGTCCTGAAACATCTTTCTGTATATGCAAGTTGATTCTTCCTCATCTCTCCTAGAGGACTGCCCCAGTGTGGAGCTAATTCTCTCCTTTTGTTGGACTCTATAGTGACATGTATTAGTATTCATATATAAGAAATGTCAGCAGATCTCGCAGTACTAAAAATTAATAAATAACACTTTGGAATTGGCGTTTTGAATTAAAATTGGTATTTTTCTCATTATTAATGTATTGACTGCTCATAATAATTAGCAATTCAAAACTGTACTGTTTCAAGAATAGTAACTTATAACTCATAAATTGAATAATAATCCATTAGTTTCAAATAGGTGAAATAATGAAAAGTTTGTTCAATGTATGTGTTCATGTGTGTATGTATGTGTCTGTATACATGCAACTTAATTTCAGTCTCTGAATTTTTATATTGGCCTATGCATTTCAGATAAAAGCACTATTCAGTGGCTCTTAATATTCTTACTTACTAGGATATGATGGAAGAAAATATCAGTACATATTATTCAGTTAACTAGCTCAATAAAAGAAAATCAGAAACAAGAAAAATGAACCAGAATAAATCAAATAGTGAAATGAATTACATGCACTAATTTATATAAATTATAACTCAAAATAATAGAAATAATTTGTGTGTCTAATGATTTCCCTGGACCTCAAGTGGGATTTAAGATAGCCCAGACAGATCTGTACATTTGCACTCATCTCACGGAGGAGCCTGGTAGGGTCCATGGGGTCGCTAAGAGTCGACTGAGCGACTTCACTTTCACTTTTCCCTATCATGCACTGGAGAAGGATATGGCAACCCACTCCAGTATTCTCGCCTGGAGAATCCCAGGGACGGCGGAGTCTGGTGGGCTGCCATTTATGGGGTCGCACAGAGTCAGACACGACTGAAGCGACTTAGCACAGCAGCAGCAGCAGCACACGGTAGTAAAGTAATGCTCAAAATTCTCGCAGCCAGGTTTCAACAGTACGTGAACCAAGAACTTCCAGATGTACAAGCTGGAAAATGCAGAGGAACCAGAGATCAAATTGCCAACATCCACTGAATCATCAAAAAAGCAAGAGAGTTCCAGAAAAACATCTATTCTGCTTTATTGACTACGCCAAAGCCTTTGACTGTGTGGATCACAACAAACTGGAAAATTCTTCAAGAGATGGAACTACCAGACCAACCCACCTGCCTCCTGAGAAATCTGTATGCAGGTCAAGAAGCAACAGTTAGAACCGAACATGGAACAGGCTTATTCCAAATTGGGAAAGGAATATGTCAAGGCTGTATACTGTCACCCTGCTTATTTAACTTACATGCAGAGTACATCATGGGAAATGTTGAGCTGGATGAAGTACAAGCTGGAATCAAGATTGCCGGGAGAAATATCAATAACCTCAGAGAAGCAGATGACACCACCCTTATGGCAGAAAGCGAAGAGGAACTGAAGAGCCTCTTGATGAAAGTGAAAGAGGAGAGTGAAAAAGCTGGTTTGAAACTCAGCATTCAAAAAACTAAGATCATGGCATCCAGTCCCATCGCTTCATGGCAAATAGATGTGGAAAGATGGAAACAGTGACAGACTTTATTTTCTTGAGCTCCAAAATCACTGCAGATGGTGAGTGCAGCCATGAAATTAAAAGATGTTTGCTCCCTGGAAAAAAGCTATGGCCAACCTATACAGCATATTAAAATGCAGAGACATTACTTTGTTGACAAAGGTCCATCTAGTCAAAGCTATGGTTTTTCCAGTAGTCACGTATGGCTGTGAGAGTTGGCCCATAAAGCGGCTGAGTGCCAAAGAATTGATGCTTTTGAACTGTGGTGTTGGCGAAGTCTCTTGAGAGTCCCTTGGACTGCAAGGAGATCAAACCAGTCAATCCTAAAGGCAATCAGTCTTGAATATTCATTAAAAGGACTGATGCTGAAGCAGAAGCTCCAATACTTTGGACACCCGATGTGAAGAACTGACTTATTGGAATAGACCCTGATGCTGGGAAAGAATGACGGCGGGAGAAGGGGACGACAGATGGTTGGATGGCATCACTGACTCAATGGATATGAGGTTGAGCAAGTTCCAGATGTTGGTAATAGACAGGGAAGCCTAGAGTGCTGCAATCTATGGGGTCACAAATAGTCGGACACGAATGAGAGACTGAACTGAGACAGTCTATGAACTTAGCTTGTCATCTTCAGATCATTAGCTTTCTTTTTCTAACATTAATTTATTTTTCTATCTTGTATGCACTAGTTTTTCAAGATAATTAGATTCATATGTAGCTTCTTATAAAAAACTTTTTTATTGATTTGTTTGAGATGTTTTAAAAATTGATGGAGAGGTAGAGATAAGGAATAAGAAATGTGGGGAGGGAGGGAGAAAAGAGGAGAGAGAAAGAGCAAAACAGAAAAAGAGAGAGAGGTGACAGAGACATAAAAACAGAGAAATAGCAACATGAGACCAAAAACACCATTTGAGCCAGAGATCTTCTCAGTCCCTCTGCATTTCTTCTAGATCAGTAAGCCAGTCAAGTCTCATTTATCATAAACCAACTTACTTTACATTTCTAGTACTTATGTTTAAGAGTCTGGGTTTTTCTTGAGATTCTCTGAAGGATGTTATGAAGGAATTTAAAAACTCAGATGTATGTTTAGAACAACCAGTTCTGCAGCAGGGAAGATGTTTCAACTGGAGAGAGAAAGAAGTTTTTGCAAAAATCACAATGAGTAATGTTATTGGCTAGACTAAGGCATTGGATTCAAAGAGATAAAAGTGACAATACTAAATACCCAATTGTTTGGGACTTAGAGGAGAGAGAGAAGAGGAAATCAAAAGAAACACCCAGAATCTTGCCTTGGGAGTTTGATTTATAATAATACAATTTGAGGAGATGAGAGGTAAAGGAAACATAATGGCTATGAACAGGGCTAATGATAATTTATTTGCAGGACATGTTGAGTTTGAGGTATCCAAGCACTCACTAGTCAGGGGAAAATACAATAGACTGTTGAGATATCTGGAGCTAAGGAAAGAAAAAGTTCATAAAAAAAGAAAATACGTTAAGAAGACATTCAGAAGTGACATACACTGCATTGTGAAAAGTCAAAGACATCAGAAGAGATCACCAATATTGAATGAAATTATAATGATAGATGACATAAAACTATATGCTACAATATTAAGCAAAACAAGATTACATTTTGGCTAAAATAATAAAAATGTAAGAAGTACATACATATAGAAAAGTCTGAATAAATACATAAAAAAGAAAATGTGAATTGCTGAGTATCAATGTCTCCATTTTCTAAAAAATTTTCTTCTTTTTCTATTATATTATCATCTTTTTATTAAAATAAATAAACAAAACATTTAATAGAAGCAACTTCCCAAGCTATCATTTCTATGTAAATAATCACGTGTAACATATTAGCATCTATGAATTACTTCTATTAAATTCAGATACATTATATCTTAGTTATTCTTTCCAGGTTATGGAGTCCTAATGATTTAAGTGTATCTTTTATAAAGAAACCTTTCCAATCCTTTGATCATTCTAATTCGGCCTTTAACAAATTTCTTCTCCATTATAGCTTCACTGAAGTATAATAACCAGTCATCTTGCAACCCATGTTTGCTTCTCAGAAGGCAAAGCCAGGTCCCAAAAGTCATTTTGACCTACAGGTAATAGCAGAGTGCCTGCCACTAACCATTGTTCCATAAATATTGGTTCAATAAATAAGTGCTTAATTTGGAATAGAATTCCTGATTATGCCAGCCCATGATGGCCTTTCAGATCTCATTGTCTTACACTGGGTTAATGTTGTCAGGAACTATCCAGAAATATATCATTATTTTTACCATATACCAAGGTTGACAAACTACAGTAACTGAGCTAAGTGTGGCTACTTTCCTGTTTTTGTAAATAATGTTTTATTGAAAAATTGCTCTAATTAGACATCTCTCCAGAGAAGACATACAGATGACCAACAAGCACATGAAAAGATGCTCAACATCACAAATCATCAGAAAAATGTAAGTAAAAACTACATTAGGTATCACCTCATACCAGTCAGAATGACTATTATCAAAAAAGTCTACAATCAAAATGCTGGAGAGAGTATGGATAAAAATGAACCCTCCTACAATGTTGGTGGGAATATAAATTGGTGTGGCTACTATGGAAAGTGATGTGCGAGTCTCTTAAAAACTTAAAAATAGAGCTACCATATGACGCTGTGATCCTACTCCTGGGAATATATCCAAAAAAGAAAAATTACTCTAATTTAAAAAGATATGTTCACCCCAATGTTCATGAAAGCAACTATCTACAATAGTCAAGACATGGAAGCAATCCAAATGCCCATCAATAGATGAATGGATTAATAAGATGTGCCCCACACACACACACACACACACTTATACAATAGAATATTAATCATAAAACAAGAATGAAATAATTCCATTCGCAGCAACATGAATGGACTTAGAGATTATCATATTAAGTAAGTCAGAGAAAGACAAATATCATACAATGTCACTTATATGTGGAATCAAAAAAAAATGACACAAATAAACTTACAAACAGAAATAGACACATAGACACACAGACATAGAAAACAAGCATATAGTTACTAAAGGGATGAGGGGAGGGATAAATTAGCAGTTTGGGAATAAGCTGCTCTATACAAAATAAATAAACAACAAGATCCTACTATATGACACAGGGAAGTATATTCAGTATCTTGCAAAAACTTATAATAAAAAAGAATCTGAAAAAAATACACATATCTGATTCACTTTGTTGTACATCTGAAACTAACACAACATTGTAAATCAACTATACTTCAATTTTAAAATAAGAGAGAGAGAGGAAAAAGGAAAAAGAAAAACTGCCACCCTCATTTTGTATATTCTCAATGGTTACTTTCTCACTACAATGATGGAGTTAAGTAGTTTCAACAGAGACCTATGGCCCACAAAGCCTGAAACATTTACTATCTGAATCTTCTCAGAAAACGTTTCCTAGTCCCAGATTTATATCAGAAATGATATCTAGAATTTATCATTTGTGAGTTCAACAACAATGTTCTCTCTCTCTCCCTCATTTTCTCTCTCTCTATATATATTCAGGACCTTGGCCCATATAAAACTTTTCTTCTTTTTGCTCATTACTGTGACCCATTTATAACCCCAAAGGAACTGTATCATCCTCAGCATAAAAAGCATCACTGGATAGCTCTTTTATAGATTATTTATGGAAATTGTGTATAGTTGTCAGTCATGCAGCATTTCTCCAAGGATCTATTATGATTAGTTTAGTTTCTACTGATAGCAAGAAATTATGTAATTTGTGTAATTTATACAAAATGCTCATCACATATTGTTTCATTCATTTATCACAAATTTTGCATGATTTAAAAATTTATTATTATTATTGCCTGCAAAAGAGAGAATACAAATAAATTGTTAATAATTTGCCCAAGGATACACAGCCAGAGAAATATTTCCTCTGACTTCTACTATTTGGTTACTTTTCGTATTTTTCATAACTAAAAATTTCTCTCATTGCCATGTTATTCCAATATTAAGATATAACTTGGGTAAAAGAATTAAAAAACTTTTTTTCTAGATAAATTAGGTAAGTACAAAGGTTTGTCTTTTTCCTATACTTCTTCCATAAAACATTCCACAAGTAAGAGTAGACTATTCTCTACAAACTTTTTTCCCTAGAAATAAACATGACATGTTTTATATAAATGCAAAAAAAAATCATATCTGATAATAATTTCTACATTCCAAACAAGAGAATAGCAAGTAGGGTGTGTCTATACTCTGCAGAATAGGTGCTCTACATATGATACTGTCTGCATCATATATACTCCAAATTATATAATTTTGCAAAATGGTAAATCCTGTCCGTGACCTAAACTGGTGGGCTGCATTTATTATTAATAGCAGCAATCCTGCTGTTGACTGATTAGATCAACAGAAGAAACAAAAGTCAAGAACAATTTGCTTCACAGAAATATCAGTTCAGTTTAGTTCAGTTGCTCAGTTGTGTCCCACTCTTTGCGACCCCATGGACTGCAGCACGCCAGGCTTCCCTATCCATCACAAACTCCCAGAGCTTGCTGAAACTCTTGTCCATCGAGTTAGTGATGCCATCCAACCATCTCATCCTCTGTTGTCCCATTCTCCTGCCTTCGATCTTTCCCAGCATCAGGGTCTTTCCAATGAGTCAGTTCTTCACATCAGGTGGCCAAAGTATTGGAGTTGCAGCTTCAGCTTCAGTCCTTCCAATAAATATTGAGGACTGATTTGCTTTAGGATTGACTGGTTTGATCTCCTTTGCAGTCCAAGGGACTCTTAAGAGACTTCCTCCAACACCACAGTTCAAAAGCATCAATTCTTCAGCACTCAGCTTTCTTTATAGCCCAACTCTCACATCCATACATGACTGCTGGAAAAACCATAGCTTTGACTAGATGGACCTTTGTTGGTAAAATAAAGTAATGTCTCTGCTTTTTAATATGCTGTCTAGGTTGGTCATAGCTTTTCTTCCAATACACTGAGGCAAATTTAAATATAAGTTACTTCTGTGACTCAGAACTCACCAGAATAGGAATGAAATACAATTGTGCTAGACATAATAAAATACTATTTTCCAATTCACCCTCCATTGGGAGATTTCTAGAAATCAGTCTATCTCAAATGTCCTCTAGATAAATCAGACTAATTCTAAGTGTTCTCTGAACTATCTTCTGAGGTTAACATTCTTTCACCTCCTGTTTATGCTATTGATTTGATGGCTCAAAGTGTCTCTAATACATGATGTTCTCTGTTCTCTAATTTAAATTAGGTTAGTCTCACTAACAATTAAGATGTCATCATTTTTTCCCCCAGGTTAAATTCTCAGCCAGTCTGCCATTTTGTAATAAAATTTACAATGAACTGAAGTATAGATGTTTATTAAGAGAAGACAAACTCTTACCTCTTTTACCTGCATTCTGTTCATGAACTCTAAGGTACCACTGCCCATGCCTCCATGTCTTTCTACGCACGCGTGTGTGTGTGTGTGTGTGTGTGTGTGTGTGAGAGAGAGAGAGAGAGAGAGAGAGAGAGAGAGAGAGAGAGAGACAGAGAGAGATCCAACTCTTTTCATTTCACCTCTTTTCCCTGGGGTTCTTAACCAAGCTTTGCATCAAAGCACAATCTAAGCTTCAGTAACTAAACTCTGCTTTACTCAAAAGTTTCTCTCTCAATGACCTTTTGAGTTTTGTCTGGTTTCTGTAGTTCCCTTCTTAAGGATAAGTAGTTTGCGAAAATATTTCTTAAGATCTTCATGCACACAGGCCTCTGTTAAGCCCATGTTATGAGCTACTCTTCCTTCAAATCTACTAGCCCAAGTCTGATTTTTTTCATAAAATACAACAGGAAGTCTAACTTTAAGTCCTGAAATCATTTTCTAGTAGATTAAGGATATCTCACTTGTATTTCACCAACTGTAGCCATTTTTCCCTCTGATTTTCAAAAAAATTTAAACTTAAAATGCAACTCTTTTTCCTTAATTCCTCAAGAAACCATTAAAACATTTTTGCATGTATTATTTTCCTAAGGTTTTGGGTGTTCTCAAAAATTGTTTGACCAATGTGTTGCTTGGAATCTCTCACCTTCATTTGCTGAGTCTAGCCTCTCTGTTTCAACTACACTTTAAAATGATCACCCTCTAATCTCTCTGATTTTCTGTTTTAAAAGCACCTTGATTCTCAGATGCCATTGAAAACACATTTGCCATCACATTTTCACATATGGTTATCTATACTTTCCACTCCTCACTTCAGCCTCTGCATATTTAAAGATTTATAAATAGTCTTAATAACATAAGACTTTCTACTCTAGATTTTCTTTCCTTCTAGAGGTAGAGCCTTGATGACCTGTTTGATTTTTTATTTTTTTACAGAGGGTAAGGGGGGATTTTATTAGATAGTATACAAAAAGTCAATACATAGAAGAAAAAAATAATAAATTAGATTTCATCAAAATTAAATACATTTGCTCTTCAAAAGACATTCTTAAGGAAATGAAAAAGCTAAACCAGACTGAGATAAAGTATTTGAAATGCATGTATTAAACAAAGCATTTGTTTCAAAATATATAAAGAATACTTCCAACTAAATAATTAGATGATTCAGTAAAAATGGGCAAAATATTAGACACTTCACAGAAGAAGCTACATAATTACATAAAAAGATAATCAGCTTCATTAGTCATGAGGAAAATTCCCAAAGAGATAGCTCACTATATTAAATGACCTCGTTTCTGCAGCATAAGAAGAATAAAGGCTTCAAATTTTTAGTTTTTTTTTTTCTCTCTTTCCCTATCAGTTTTTGTAGGTGTGAAGAAAGTGTATACATATTAGTTCTCATGAGTATAAACCATGCATGTGTGCTAAGTCGCTTCAGTTGTGTCTGATTCTTTGCGACCCTATGGATTGTAGCCTACCAGGCTTTTTTCCATGGGATTTTCCAGGCAAGAACACTGGACTGGAGTGGGTTGCCATGCTCTCCTCCATGGGATCTTCCCCACCCAGGGACTGAACCCACATCTCTTATGTCTCCTGTATTGGCAGGTGGGTTCTTTACCACTAGCATCATCTGGAAAGCCTGTATAAACTGTATTCCCCACTTTGAAGGCAAAAACAACTACAGGAAGTAATATATCTCAAATAATATTTTTACCTCTCTCATTCTGTCACAGGGGATTATCTTTCTTTTTGAGAAAGTAAAAATCAGGACCATAGATGATGTAAAATTGTCTTTACTTCATATTTGCAAAAATTATACTACTGGGATTTCCCTGGTGGTCCAATGATTAAGACTTCCCTTTCCAAAGCAGGGGGTGTGCATTGGATCCCTGGTCAGTGAGCTAAGATTCCATGTTTCTCATGACCAAAAAACCAGAACACAACAACAGAAGCAATATTGTAATAAATTCAGTGAAGACTTTTAAAAAATTAAAAATATATACTACAAGTCCAATTCCTATACAACAATATGTTCACAAATATTGTTAGTTTTCTATTCTGTTCCTATTCTACTAGAGATAATTGCCACAGTCTCTTGGCATACCCACTTGTAATTCTTAGTAATTTCTGAACATCTGTAAAACACCCCATTCCCTGTCTCCGGGCCCCATACCAGCTCTTATTTGTACACATCTTTAATCTCATGATGAAAACAACGATGTGAAATTTGCATTCAAAGACATTCTACCCTGCTTTGCTTTGAGACTCTCTTTAATGTTTAATTTGTCTCCTGCTGCTGAAAAAGAAGTTTGCCAAGAAGGAATATTTTGAAGGCAACCTCAAGGGTGAATATATAAAGATAAGACATAACAACTAAAATTCAGGTGCAGCTCCAGTCTTTCAGGGAACAAAATTGAGGACTAAATATCTTTTATTTATTTATTCATTTTTGTGAAGCAATACTTAAACTTTGAGGTTTTGTATGGCACTCATCTTTTTTTTTTCTCCAATAAATTGATGTTTGCTAAATATAATGTTTTTCTATTGAGTCTCACATGAAAAATAATTTATAAGTGAGTGTTTTCTTCTTGGAAACAAAAGATGCTCCGTGAAAAAGGCTTTCTGATCCTCATCTGTTAACCTACCAAATAAAATCAGAATTATCTTCTAGAGTGCTAGGTGGTATGAAAAGTTAGAGAATAATAATAATCTATGCTGATTTGGGATTTACAGTGTAACCTATACTCTTTAGTGGATAGATGGGTCCTTTAAAAATGACAGACTGTAAAAATTTTGTTCAAAATGGTGGTAAACCTCTTTGAACCAACTGAAGAGTTCTCAGCTGCATTTCAGAGAGTTCAAGAGAAATTTCGGAAAAATTTCAAATGCTCTACACATATGGTAGAATCAGTTATAAAAGCCACTGCTGTGTGGGGCCTGCTCAGTGTTGTTCCCTGGATAATATGGTCCACAGGAGCCACATAATAAATTAATTCTCTGTCTACTCATTCTACTTCCTTTCTGTAAATTTTAATTTCTTTCTGAGTAGAGAAAAACCTGTTCCATATGTCTGGGCAGTGCTGCTTTAGAGGCATTCACATAGAGATAATAGGCATACTTTTTTTGGTATATCCCAGGAATTCCCAGTAACATGTAAACATCTGCAAAACACCCCCATTGTCATTGTCTCCAGGCCCCATGTTAGCGCTTATTTGTCCACATCTTTAATCTATGATTAAAACAACAATGTGATTGAAATGTGAATTCAAAGACATTCTTCCCTGCTTTGCTTTGTCGTGGTCCTTGCAGTCTGTCTCGGGTACAAAGCACAGTAATTCAAGACACAGTTCTTCAGGATAGTTACAGTGTGCTGATGAAAATAAGAAACAAATGGAATCATTTCAGTCTTGAGGAGAAAACCAACTTCAGTGGAGGAAGAAATCTAACCCTTTGATAACTGCCTTTGCTGGAAATGGATTGGACTAATCCTTATGAGATAATGTTGAAGAAATGAAATAAAGACATTTTCTATCTTTTCATATCACCTCTTGCTCTACTTTTTTCATTGTTCCCAAATGTGAAAAAAGAAAACAGAGGAAATTAAGCAAAAAAGAGAGCATAACTGAAGATGACCCTAAGTACGATATTTAAATAGAATTTCAACAAATAGATTATAAACCTTATGAGTATGTATGGGCTATGGTATGGATAGACATAACATATGGATTTTTCAGTGGTCGTGTCCGACTCCTAGCAACCCCATGGACTGCAGCCAACCAGGCTCCTCCATCCATGGGATTTTCCAGGCAAGAGGACTGGAGTGGGTTGCCATTGCCTTCTCTGACAAATAACTGAGGAAAAAAAAAAAAAAAAGAAGTGAAAGGCAAAGGAGAAAAGGAAAGATATACCCACCTGAATGCAAAGTTCAATAGAATAGCAAGGAGAGATAAAAAAAAAAAGAAAGCCTTCCTAAGTGAACAATGAAAAGAAATAGAGGAAAACAATAGAAGGGGAAAGATTAGAGATCTCTTTAAGAAAATTAGAGCTACCAAAGGAAAACTTCATTCAAAGTCTGGCACAATAAAGAACAGAAATGGTATGGACCCAAAAGAAGCAGAAGAGGTTACGAGGTGGCAAGAATACAAAGAAGAACTATAGAAAAAAGATCTTAATGACCCAGAAAACCAGGATAATGTGATCACTAATCTAGAGCCAGACATCTTGGCATGCGAAGTCAAGTGGGCCTTTGAAAGCATCACTACGAACAAAGCTAGTGGAGATGATGGAATTACAGCTGAACTATTTCAAATGCTAAAGGGGATGCTGTGAAAGTGCTGCCTCCAATATTCAGCAAATTTTGAAAACTCAACAGTGGCCACAGGACTGGAAAAGGGCAGTTTTCATTCCAATCCCAAAGAAGTGCAATGGCAAAAAATATTCAAACTATCATATAATTGCGCTCATTTCAAATGCTAGCAAATTAATGCTAGAAATTCTCCAAACCAGGCTTCAACAGTATGTGAACTGAGAACTTCCACATGTACAAGCTGGATTTAGAACTGCAGAGGAACCAGATATCAAAGTGCCAACATCCACTGGATCATAGAAAAATCAACAGGATTCCAGAAAAACATCTCAGTTCAGTTCAGTTCAGTCACTTAGCCGTGTCCGACTCTTCGCGACCCCATGAATTGCAGCACGCCAGCCTCCCTGTCCATCACCAACTCCCAGAGTTTACCCAAACTCAATCATGTCCATCGAGTCAGTGATGCCATCCAACCATCTCATCTTCTGTCGTCCCCTTCTCCTCCTGCCCCCAAACCTTCCCAGCATTAGGGTCTTTTTCAATGAGTCAACTCTTCGCATGAGGTGGCCAAAGTATTGGAGATTCAGCTTCCACATCAGTCCTTCCAATGAACACTCAGGACTGATCTCCTTTAGGATGGACTGGTTGGATCTCCTTGCAGCCCAAGGGACTCTCAAGAGTCTTCTCCAACACCACAGTTCAAAAGCATCAATTCTTCGGCGCTCAGCTTTCATCACTGTCCAACTCTCACATCCATACATGACCAGTGGAAAAACCATAGCCTTGACTAGACAGACCTTTGTTGGCAAAGTAATGTCTCTGCTTTTTAATATGCTATCTACGTTGGCCATAACCTTCCTTCCAAGGAGTAAGCGTCTTTTAATTTCATGGCTGCAATCACCATCTGCAGTGATTTTGGAGCCCCCAAAAAATTAAGTCTGACACTGTTTCCACTGTTTCTCTATCTATTTCCCATGAAGTGATGGGACCAGATGCCATGATCTTAGTTTTCTGAACGCTGAACTTTAAGCCAACTTTTTCACTCTCCTCTTTCACTTTCATCAAGAGGCTCTTTAGTTCTTCTTCACTTTCTGCCATAGGGTGGTGTCATTGAGGTTACTGATATTTCTCCCGGCAATCTTGATTCCAGCTTGTGCTTCTTTCAGCTCAGAATTTCTCATGATGTACTCTGAAAATAAGTTAAATAAGCAGGGTGACAATATACAGCCTTGACATACTCCTTTTCCTATTTGGAACCAGTCTGTTGTTCCATGCCCAGTTCTAACTGTTGCTTCCTGACGTGCATACAGGTTTCTCAAGAGACAGGTCAGATGGTCTGGTATTCCCATCTCTTTCAGAATTTTCCACAGTTTATTGTGATCTACACAGTCAAAGGCTTTTGCATAGTAAATAAAGAAGAAATATATGTTTTTTCTGGAGCTCTTGCTTTTTTGATGATCCAGAGGATGTTGGCAACTTGATCTCTGGTTCCTCTGCCTTTTCTAAAACCAGCTTGAATATCTGGAAGTTCATGGTTCACGTATTGCTGAAGCCTGGCTTGGAGAATTTTGAGCATTACTTTACTAGCGTGTGAGATGAGTGCAATTGTGCGGTAGTTTCAGCATTCTTTGGCATTGCGTTTTTTGGGGATTGGAATGAAAACTGATCTTTTCCAGTCCTGTGGCCATTGTTGAGTTTTCCAGATTTGCTGGCATATCAAGTGAAGCACTTTCACAACATCATCTTTCAGGATTTGAAATAGCTCAACTGGAATTCCATCACCTCCACTAGCTTTGTTAGTAGTGATGCTTTCTAAGGCCCACTTGACTTTACATTCCAGGTAGTCTGGCTCTAGGTTAGTGATCACACCATCATGATTATCTGGGTCATGAAGATCTTTTTTGTACAGTTCTTCTGTGTATTCTTGCCACCTCTTCTTAATACCTTCTGCTTCTGTTAGGTCCGTACCATTTCTGTCCTTTATCGAGCCCATCTTTGCATGAAATGTTCCCTTGGTATCTCTAATTTTCTTGAAGAGATCTCTAATCTTTCCCATTCTGGTGTTTTCCTCTATTTCTTTGCACTGATCGCTGAGGAAGGCTTTCTTATCTCTCCTTGCTATTCTTTGAATCTCTGCATTCAGATGGGAATATCTTTCCTTTTCTCCTTTGCTTTTTGCTTCTCTCCTTTTCCCAGCTATTTGTAAGGCCTCCTCAGACAGCCATTTTGGTTTTTTGCATTTCTTTTCAATGGGGATGGTCTTAATCCCTGTCTCCTGTACAATGTCACGAACCTCCGTCCATAGTTCACGAGGCACTCTGTCTATCAGATCTAGCCCCTTAAATCTATTTGTCACTTCCACTGTATAATCATAAGGTATTTGATTTAGGTCATACCTGAATGGTCTAGTGGTTTTCCCTACTTTCTTCAATTTAATCTGAATTTGGCAATAAGCAGTTCATGATCTGAGTCACAGTCTGCTCCTGGTCTTGTTTTTGCTGACTGTACAGAGCTTCTCCATCTTTGGCTGCAAAGAATATAATCAATCTGATTTTGGTGTTGACCATCTGGAGATGGAGAAAAACATCTACTTCTGCTTTATTGACTATGCTAAAGTCTGACTGTGTGGATCACAACAAACTGTGGAAAATTCTTAAAGTGATGGGAATACCAGACACCTTACCTGTCTCCTGGAAAACCTGTATGCAGGTCAAGAAGAAACAGTTAGAACTGTACATGGAACAACAGAGTGATTCCAAATTGAGAAAGGAGTACATCAAGGTTGTATATTGTCACTCTGCTTATTTAACTTATATGCACAGTACATCATGAGAAACACCAGACTGGATGAAGCAGAAGCTGGAATCAAGATTGCTTGGAGAAATATCACTAACCTCAGAATGTAGATGATACAACCCTTATGGTAGAAAGTGAAGAGGAACTAAAGAGCTTCTGGATGAAGGTGAAAGAGGAGAGTGAAAAAACTGGCTTAAAATTCAACATTCAAAAACTAAGATCATGGGATCCAGTCCCATCACTTCATGACAAATAGATGGGGAAACAATGGAAACTGTGACAGACTTTATTTTGGGGGCTCCAAAATCACTACAGACAGTGACTGCAGCCATTAAATTAAAAGTTGCTTGCTCCTTGAAAGAAAAGCCATGACAAACCCACAAAGCATATTAAAAATCAGAGACATTACTTTGCCAACAAAGATCCATATAGTCAAAGCTATGGTTTTTCCAGTAGTCATGTATGGATGTGAGAGTTGGACCATAATGAAGGCCGAGCACTGAAGAACTGATGCTTTTGAAATCTGGTGTTGGAGAAGACTCCTGAGAGCCCTTTGGACAGCAAGGAAATCAAATCAGTCAATCGTAAAGGAAATCAATCCTGAATATACTTTGGAAATACTGATGCTGAAGGTGAAGCTCCAATATTTTGGCCACCTACAGTGTGGAGCCGATTGATTGGAAAAGATCCTGATGGCTGGGAATGATTGAAGGCAGGAGGTGAAGGGGACAACAAAAGACATGACGGTTGGATGGCATCACCTACTCAGTGGACATGAGTTTGACCAAGCTCTGGAGATGGTGAAGGACAGAGAAGACCACCATGCTTCATCCATGGGGTCACAAAGAATCGGACATGACTGAGTAATTGAACTACAACACTTTTTTTTTCAATGATTTTCTCCAGTTCCGTTACAAAAGTATCACAGTGAAAATCATTGCTTTTTTCATCACGTTGCCATATGTTTGAAATTTCTCCTTTATAGGACAGAATTGAGGCCCATAAAGAATGCATCTTTAAAT
Source organism: Okapia johnstoni (assembly GCA_024291935.2). Lineage (NCBI taxonomy): Eukaryota > Metazoa > Chordata > Mammalia > Artiodactyla > Giraffidae > Okapia > Okapia johnstoni. Next base: position 77,521,320 of record CM044312.1, on the reverse strand, counting down.
ATATCAATATTAGTTAGTAGTGTTAGTCGCTCAATCATATCTGACTCTGTGATCCCATGGACTGTAGTCTGCCAGACTTCTCTGTCCATGGGATTCTCCAGGCAAGAATACTGGAGAGAGCTGCCATTCCCTTCTCCAGGGGATCTTCCCAATCCAGGGATCAAAGTGAAGTCTCCTGCATTGCAGGTGGATTCATTGCCATATGAGGCTACCATGGAAACTCATATCAATATCGTATATCACTATTTCTTAAAGATTAATATATGTAGATTATATTCAAATATGGCAAAGGAATAGGACGGAGAGATCACTTTCTCCCCCCACAAATTCATCACAAGATCATTTGAACGCTGAACAATTTCCACAAAACAACTTCTGAATGCTGGCAAAGGACACCAGGCACCCAGAAAGGCAACCCATTCTCTTCAAAACGAGGTAGGACAAAATATAAAAAGAGAGACAAAAGAGTTAGAGATGGAGACCTGTCCAGGGGAGGAAATCGTGAAGGAGGAGAAGTTTCCAAACACCAGGAAACCCTCTCACTGGTGGGTCTGTGGTGAGTTTCAGGATCTTAGAGGGCAACGTAACCAGGAGGAAAAAAAGAAAAAAAAAAAAAAAAAAACTCACAGATTACGCTCCTAACTGCAACTCCCAGTGGAGAAGTAGCCCAGATGCTCGCGTCCACCAGCAGCAAGCTGGGGCTGAACAGGGAGGCACGGGCCACATGCTTAGGGTAAGGACCAGGCCTGAATGCCCTGAGAACAAGCTGAGGGAGCTAACGTGAGTTAGCAACCCAAACTGTGGGATAGTCAGAGAGAGGAAAAAAATAGAGAGAGAGAGAACCTTCCCACGAAAAGCTCTAAAACACAACCTGGTCTGCTTACAGAACAAAGGACTGATCGAATACCAGAGGAGAGCGAGACAGCTGCAGAACGGCCCCTCCCTCTCATTCCCCCACTGGAGGCAGAGAGGCAGGTGGGTGACAGCAAGAGTAGGAAGGTGAGGGGCAATCTTGCCCCAGAGACAGCATCCTCCACCAAACTGTGAGCAGGCAACCTGTTGCTAACCAAGTCTTCCTGGGATCCTGGATGGTTGAAATCCACCAGGAGGGTTGCAGTCAGAGATCACCTCCCCAGAGGAGACGTGCGGCACACCTGAGATGGTGCTCCCACAGTGCCCCTTGGAAACTGAGCAGCTGGGACTGGAGAGGTGATAAGATGCACCACCCACCTGGGGAGAGTGTGCTTGCCAAGCACCTGGTCACCTGAGCTGCTTGGACCAGAGAAGGGCACAAAATGCAGGCCCAACTGAATCTGTGTCTTTGTGGAGTACCTGAGAAGAAGTATAAGCTGGAACAAGGAACTATCTGAAACAGAACTGACCCCACAATGCCCTCAACAGCTCCAGAGAAATTCCTAGATATATTTTTACTATTATCAGTTTTTTTAAAGCAACAAGGGAAAAACAACAAATAACACACAAAGGGATTCCCATAAGGATAACAGCTAACCTTTCAATAGAAACACTTCAGGCCAGAAGGGAATGGCAGGACATACTTAAAGTGATGAAAGAGAAAAATCTACAACCCAGATTACTGTACCCAGCAAGGATCTCATTCAAATATGAAGGAGAAATCAAAAGCTTTATAGACAAACCACCTCTTCAACAAATGCTAAAGGGCCTTCTCTAGACAGGAAACACAGAAAAGGTTTATAAACTCGAACCCAAAACAACAAAGTAAATGGCAATGAGATCAAACTCATCAATAATTACCTTAAATGTAAATGGGTTGAATGCCCCAAACAAAAGACAAAGACTGGCTGAATGGATACAAAAACAAGACCCCTATATATGATATCTACAAGAGACCCACCTCAAAACAAGGGACACATACAGATTGAACGCAAAGGGCTGGAAAAAGATATTTCATGCAAATGGAGACCAAAAGAAAGCATGATAGCAATACTTCTATCAGATAAAATAGACTTTGAAATAAAGGCTGTGAAAAGAGACAAAGAAGGACACTACATAATGATCAAAGGATCAATCCAAGAAGAAGATATAACAATTATAAATATATATGCATCCAACATAGGAGTACCACAATATGTAAGGCAAATGCTAGCAAGGATGCAAGGGGAAATTAGCAGTTACACAATAATAGTTGAGGACAAGAGTATGCTACTCACACCTATGGATAGATCAACTAAACAGAAAATTAGCAAGGAAAAACAAACTTTAAATGATACAATGGTCCAGTTAGACCTAATTGATATCTATATGACATTTCACCCCAAAACAATGAATTTCACCTTTTTCTCAAATGCACACGGAACCTTCTCCAGGATATATCACATCCTGGGCCATAAATCTAGCTTTGGTAAATTCAAAAAAATTGAAATCATCTCAAGCATCTTTTCTGATCATAATGAGGTAAGATTAGATATCAACTACAGGAAAAAAAAATCTATTAAAAATAAAAACATATATAGGCTAAACAACACACTTCTGAATAAACAACAAATCACAGAAGAAATCAAAAAGGAAATCAAAATATGCATAGAAACGAATGAAAATGAAAACACAACAACCCAAAACCTACAGGATTCAGAAAAAAGTAGTGCTAAGGGGAAGGTTCATAGCAATACAAGCTTACCTCAAGAAACAGGAGAAAAATCAAACAAATAACCTCTACACCTAAAGCAACTTGAAAAAGAAGAAATGAAGAACCCCAGGGTTAGTGGCAGGAAAGAAATCATAAAAAATAGGGCAGAAGTAAATGCAAAAGAAACAAAGGAGACCATAGCAAAAATCAACAAAGCTAAAAGCTGATTCTTTGAGAAGATAAATAAAATAGAGAAACCATTAGCCAGACTCATCAAGAAAAAAAGGGAGAGGAATCAAATCAACAAAATTAGAAATGAAAATGGAGAGATCACAACAGACAATACGGAAATACAAAGGATCATAAAAGACTACCATCAGCAACTATATGCCAATAAAATGGACAACTTGGAAGAAATGATGAATTCTTAGAAAAGTATAACTTTCCAAAACTGAACCAGGAAGAAATAGAAAATCTTAACAGACCCATCACAAGCATGGAAATCGAAATTGTAATCAGAAATCTTCCAGCAAACAAAAGCCCAGGACCAGATGGCTTCACAGCTGAATTCTACCAAAAATAGAGAAGAGCTACCACCTATCATACTCAAACTCTTTCAGAAAATTTCAGAGGAAGTTAAACTGCCAAACTCATTCTATGGGGCCACCATCACCCTAACACCAAAACCAGACAAAGATGCCACAAAAAAAGAAAACTACAGGCCAATATCATTGATGAACATAAATGCAAAAATCCTTAACAAAATTCTAGCAAACAGAATCCAACAACATATTGAAAAGATCATACATCATGACCAAGTGGGCTTTATCCCAGGGATGCAAGGATTCTTCAATATTCACATATTAATCAATGTGATAAACCACATTGACAAATTGAAAGATAAAAACCATATGATTATCTCAATAGATGCACAGAAAGCCTTTGACAAAATTCAACATCCATTTATGATAAAAACCCTCCAGAAAGCAGGCATAGAAGGAACATACCTCAACATAATAAAAGCCATAAATGATAAACCCACAGCAAACATTATCCTCAACGGTGAAAAATTGAAAACATTTCCCCTAAAGTCAGGAACAAGACAAGGGTGCCCATTCTCACCACTACAATTCAACATAGTTTTGGAAGTTTTGGCCACAGCAATCAGAGAAGAAAAAGAAATAAAAGGAATCCAGATTGGAAAAGAAGAAGTAAAACTCTCACTGTTTGCAAATGACATGATCCTCTACATAGAAAACCCTAAAGACTCCACCAGAAAATTACTAGAGCTAATTATGAATACAGTGAAGTTTCAGGATATAAAATTAACACACAGAAATCCCTTGCATTCCTATACACCAACAACGAGAAAACAGAAAGAGAAATTAAGGAAAAAATGCCATTCACCATTGCAATGAAAAGAATAAAATACTATGAATAAATCTACCTAAAGAAACTAAAGACTTATATATAGAAAACTATAAAACACTGATGAAAGAAATCACAGATGACACAAATAGATGGAGAAATATACCATGTTCATGGATCGGAAGAGTCAATATAGTGAAAATGAGTATACTACCCAAAGCAATCTATAGATTCAATACAATCCCTATCAAGCTACCAATGGTATTTTTCAAAGAACTAGAACAAACAATTTACAATTTGTATGGAAATACAAAAAAACCTCGAATAGCCAAAGCAATCTTGAGAAAGAAGAATGGAACTGGAGGAATCAACCTGCCTGACTTCAGACTATACTACAGAGCTACAGTCATCAAGACAGTATGGTACTGGCACAAGGACAGAAATATAGATCAATGGAACAAAGTAGAAAGCCCAGAGATAAATCCACGCACCTATGGACACCTTATCTTTGACAAAGGATGCAGGAATATACAATGGATAAGACAATCTCGTTAACAAGTGGTGCTGGGAAAACTTGTGAATCACTTGTAAAAGAATGAAACTAGAACACTTTCTAACACCATACACAAAAATAAACTCAAAATGGATTAAAGATCTAAATGTAAGACCAGAAACTATAAAACTACTAGAGGAAAACATAGGTAAAACACTCTCTGACATAAATCATAGCAGGATCCTCTATGACCCACCTCCAAGAGTGATGGAAATAAAAGCAAAAATAAACAAATAGGACCTAATAAAACATAAAAGCTTTTTCACAATGAAGGAAACTATAAGCAAGGTGAAAAGACAGCCTGAAGAAAGAGAGAAAATAATAGCAAATGAAGCAGCTGACAAAGAATTAATCTCAAAAATATACAAGAAGCTCCTGCAGCTCAATTCCAGAAAAATAAACGACCCAATCAAAAAATGGGCCAAAGAACTAAACAGACATTTCTCCAAAGAAGACATAAGGATGGTTAACAAACACATGAAAAGATGTTCAACATCACTCATTATCAGAGAACTGCAAATCAAAACCACAATGAGGTACCATCTCACACCAGTCAAAATGGCTGTTATCAAAAAGTCCACAAACACTAAATGCTGGAGAGGGTACAGAGAAAAAGGAATCCTCTTACACTGTTGGTGGGAATGCAAACTAGTACAGCCACTGTGGAGAAAAGTGTGGAGATTCCTTAAAAAACTGGAATAGAACTGCCATATGACACAGCAATCCCACTGCTGGGCATACACACCAAGGAAACCAGAATTGAAAGAGACGTGTGCACCCCAATGTTCATCGCAGCACTGTTTATAATAGCCAGGACATGGAAGCAACCTAGATGTCCATCAGCAGACGAATGGATAAGAAAGCTGTGGTACATATACACAGTGGAATATTACTCAGCCACTAAAAAGAATACATTTGAATCAGTTCTAATGAGGTGGATGAAACTGGAGCCCATTATACAGCATGGAGTAAGTCAGAAAGAAAAACATCAATACAGTATATTAATGCATATATATGGAATTTAGAAAGATGGTAATGATGACCCTATATGCAAGACAGCAAAAGAGACACAGATGTAAAGAACAGACTTTTGGACTCGGTGGGAGAAGGCAAGGGTGGGATGATTTGAGAGAATAGCATTGAAACATGTCTATTATCATATGTGAAATAGATTGCCAGTCCAGGTTTGATGCATGAGACACAGTGCCCAGGGCTGGTGCACTGGGATGACCCTGAGGGATGGGGTGAGAAAGGAGGTGGGAGGGGGGTTCAGGATGGGGAACACATGTACACCCATGGCTGATTCATGTGAATGTATGGCAAAAACCACCACAATATTATAAAGTAATTAGTCTCCAATTAAAATAAACTAATTAATTTTTTAAAAGATTAATATATGTAATTTATTCTGATCAAGAGAAAACAAACAAACAAAAAATGAAAAACAGCAACACAGAACATACAAAGCCAAGCCAATCAAGTCTCTTTTGCAAACTTTAGAAACTGGTGCGATTTTAGAAACTTCAGATACAACCTGAAGACTTGTATTGGAATCTGTCTCAGAGATGTTTCTATGTTTATGAATAGCTAAATTTTGTAATGCTTGAGGAGGAGAGACTACTGCAATGGCTTTTTTGCAACACAAATCTGATGAACTTTTAAATGGAGACATAAACCACGGTGAATTGTGCATTATTTCTGTTTATCCAGATCTCTCTTTTTATTAATTATTTTTCTAATTATTACTTTGTTTACTTGGTAATTTGCTAAATTACATAGCGTTTTTAGAAGTGTAGTTATGAAGACTGGTAAAATATTACTAAACACATTTGTAAGAAATTAGGCAAACCAGTAACTTTTCTCTTTCTCAGTTTCTTTATATAAGAAAGAAGTGATGAACCTTAATGATCTCTAAGATCACTTCTAGCTGTAAAATTCTGACTTTTCTGCTAAGCATGTAATCCCAATTCCATCTGTATTTTTTAAATAGACTCAAAGTAGTACCTGTAAACTGCTGGGCTTCATTTAGAAAAGGAAATGGCAGCAAAATAACTCACAATGTCTCTAAATCACTGCAGATATATTCACATGTCATTGAACATAAAAAACTTTTTACATTAATATAAAATACTCATTGTGCTTATTTTACTATAAAATATACAACTGTAGAATTGTCTGAAATGCCACACCTGTTCTCAACCCAGCAGCACACATGCTAAATTGGAAATAATGTACGTTGTGTAAGAAAATAGGGTTGCACTGAATTTGTTCCTAAGAAATAAGAGGTGGAATGTTTTATTCCAATCACAGATATCCATTGATTGCCAAATATATGCAAAATACTTTTCCAACTACTATAGCAAATACATCATCTAGGTTTCAAAAGACTTAAAAATTAATAGAAGGAACAATGCAAGCATCTATTCATTTCTTCCTTCCTTCATTCATTCAACATTTGTTCATTTCTTTATATTTATTATTGTTCATAGAGCTTGCATTCTGGTCAGGGGCATGCAAAAAACAAAACAATCACAGACAATTAACCAACTCTCACTATATTAGGCAGACAATCTAAAATCAGTAATGTGGTAAACAGTTTCAAGGCAGTTTCTTTAGAAGCAAAGACCTACTGAAGAGTTATGATTTAAGTTCAGATTGAATGTCAGAAAGAAACAGCTGTTTGAAGACTGAGAAAAGGAGCATTTGAGGGAGAGCCAAATCTCTTCTCTTTTTATATAAAGGAAATGGAGGAAAAACAGAGGGAAATGGGTAAAATTTCACTCTAATTGATGCCATTTATTTCAGAATAAAAACTGATGAGTTGTATAAATCTCTCTAGCCCAGTGACTCGTCTGGGACTAAAGGAAAGGAGCCGACTTGTTTAATGCCTGATATGCTGATATGGACAAAAAAAAACACCAGTCTTCTTTATCTTATTAAAACTTCAGGGGAGCTTTTCAACCCATGTGTAGTCTTCTAATTAGGTAGAGGAAGAAACTAGGACCAGTGAGATTGGGAAGTTGTTTGAAGAATACCTAGTACTGGATGAAGTTGGATTTGGAATGCTTGGAGGTTGGCCCCAGACCCATCCCTACTACTCCATCCTAGAATCCTGTCTGCTAGCTTCTTTATACCAGCTGGCCACATTTGATTCGGTCTCTCCTTCTTGAAACTACTTGAAAAAGCAATTTGTGAGTCTGTTATTTGCTTCTCCATTTGCTTTAACTCAAAGAGGGAAGAAATAACTGTTTGCTTCATATAATTATTTGATTGAATATGCAATTAGCTTATGAGTAGAGGAGATATTTTTACTTAACAAGAAGGAGAAAAAAGAAAAAAAGAATCAGCATTGAATTCATAAGAAGACATTCTAATGAACATAATAGAACTAGTTTTAAGCATAAATGCATGATATTCTGGAGTTCTGATTTTACGTTATTTAAGATCAACCAAAATGGGGCAATTTGCCTTTCCTCTTTAAAAAAAAAAAAAGAATCCGTTATCTTCCCAAAATATATTTCTGGTTATGTTGGATAAATGAAAAAATCAGCAAGTATTTGAGTGCCCACTTTGTGTCTAGTGAATCATATAATATATGTATGGTGCATACTACATAAATATTATTCTTTTCAAAGCATTTCTTAAGCAAGGGAAGCTGCATGCTTCCAACTTTTTATAATACTTTTTTAAGACAGATTCTCTGATAGAGTTGGTATGCCTTGCAAAGCCAACTATTTTAAACAAAATATTTAAACAGTTTCCTAAATACTGGCTTGATGTAGTTTCTTATCTTACTTTGGCTAAAAATCAGCAAAATGAATCAAAGTTGCTAGATTTGACCATATTTATACCTAAACTTTGGCTCTATATAAGGCTGTTCTAGGAATACATTTTATTAACAATACATGATACATGTATCTATGTATTTTGAAAGATTTTGATAAAAATTGCTACCAATGGAAAACATAGTCCACAAAACTCTACTTTAAAGACTTTATAATTAGGGTACAAACATTCAGTCAGTTCAGTTCAGTCGCTCAGTAGTGTCAGACTCTTTGTGACCCATGAATCGCAGCACTCCAGGCCTCCCTGTCCATCATCAGCTCCCGAAGTTTATCCAAATTCATGTCCATCGAGTCGGTGATGCCATCCAGCCATCTCATCCTCTGTCGTCCCCTTCTCCTCCTGCCTCCAATCCTTCCCAGTATCAGGGTCTTTTCTAATGAGTCAACTCTTCTCATGAGGTGGCCAAAGTATTGGAGTTTAAGCTTCAACAAGATTTCTTCCAATGAACACCCAGGACTGATCTCCTTTAGGATGGATTGATTGGATCTCCTTGCAGTCCAAGGGACTCTCAAGAGTCTTCTCCAACACCACAGTTCAAAAGCATCAATTCTTCGGCACTCAGCGTTCTTCACAGTCCAACTCTCACATCCATACATGACCACTGGAAAAACCATAGCCTTGACTAGACGGACCCTTGTTGACAAAATAATGTCTTTGCTTTTTAATATGCTATCTAGGTTGGCCATAACTTTCCTTCCAAGGAGTAAGCGTCTTTTAATTTCATGGCTGCAATCACCATCTGCAGTCATTTTGGAGCCCCAGAAAATAAAGTCAGCCACTGTTTCCATTGTTTCCCCATTTATTTGCCATGAAGTGATGGGACCAAATGCTATGATCTTAGTTTTCTGAATGTTGAGCTTTAAGCCAACTTTTTCACTCTCCTCTTTCACTTTCATCAAGAGGCTTTTTAGGTCCTCTACACTTTCTGCCATAAGGGTGGTGTCATCTACATATCTGAGGTTGTTGATATTTCTCCCAGCAATCTTGATTCCAGCTTGTGCTTCTTCCAGCCCAGCGTTTCTCATGATGTACTCTGCATATAAGTTAAATAAGCAGGATGACAATATACAGCCTTGACGTACTCCTTTTCCTATTTGGAACCAGTCTGTTGTTCCATGTCCAGTTCTAACTGTTGCTTCCTGACCTGCATACAGGTTTCTCAAGAGGCAGGTCAGATAGTCTGGTATGCTCATCTCTTTCAGAATTTTCCACAGTTTATTGTGATCCACACAGTCAAAGGCTTTGGCATAGTCAATAAAGCAGAAATAGATGTTTTGCTGGAACTCTTGCTTTTTCAATGATCCAGCGGATGCTGGCAATTTGATCTCTGGTTCCTCTGCCTTTTCTAAAACCAGCTTGAACATCTGGAATTTCACAGTTCACGTATTGATGAACCCTGGCTTGGAGAATTTTGAGCATTACTTTAGTAGTGTACAAACATTAAGGTTTTTGAAATTCAAACTATTTCCCTGAATCAGAATTTTTATTGATAATGTTTTTCTGAAATTTGCCTTTTAGGGAAATGACTTACATGGAAATTTACCCAACATCAGTTTGCAGCCAAATTTACCCATTTATCAGTTTGTTAAAATAAAAACCCATGGCACTGGAGAAACTTTTATACAAGTCCATAAATAACATGATCAACTGATTCTCAATCTTTTTAGTCATGATAAACTGACTCAATTCTTGAATTAGAGCATTTAGATGTTTCCTTAGTGGAAAGTCTAAACTGAGCCTAGAGAGAATTTGCATCTGGATGAAGCCTTGAGTCTCTTGGACATATAAAAGCTCATTAGATAAGAGTCCCTACAATTCTCCCTATACATTCTCACATAATTTGCTCTATAGAAGAGATGTTGTTCTTTGACTTACACTTGGCTTTTCTGTATTTTATTTACTACTACAAAATAATCGTTAAGATACTTCGCTTTGGTTCAAGAATATCCAGCAAACTGCCCAGACTTTATTCTACTTATAAAAGTAAAATTCATATAATCCCTAAATTGTTAGAATGATAAGAATTTAAACAAATAATTGATGCATTTTCTTCTGTCTAAAGATTTTTTTTACAGTTCATTCTCCTCCCTGTGGTCTTTTTGCTTTGAGTACTATTGGCCACATGTAGGTTCCTGTATTGCAATTAAAATTTTGTTTAACAACTATTACATGCCTTCTTCTGTGCTAGGCTATTAGATTAGGAACTACATCTAAGGATTATCAAATTTGACTCATCCTTGTTTTCATGAAATTTTTATACTAATGGCAATGGCACAAAATTAAAAAGAAAAATAATATACATATATAATATATATATGTATAATTAGAAACTGTGATAAATGACAAGAGAAACAATTAGAGTGCTATGAAAGCAAATAATAGAGAAGAGAAAGTACTACTTAAGACTGGATAGCCAAAAAAGCCCTCTTTGAGAGAATGATGCTTAAACTAAGACCTCAAAGATGAAAACAATGCACACCTTTACCCTTTAAATGTGTGCATGGTGAATAGTTGGGGAGAAGAGGCTGTAGAGAGTCTTTCTCAAAGAGTTAACTGCTTGAGCAGAGAACTCAACTAAAGGAAAAAAAAAATAAAAGCCGGGTGTTTTTGAGAAATTGGGAGGAGGTGGTGAGTGTGGCTGGCACATGACAATCAGAGGGGAGAGACAGAGATGTATATGACCTTGAGAACTGCTGGTAAAGTCAGAAGACAACAGTTTTCATGGGAACCTACTGGAGGACTTCAAGTAGGGCAATGATATAATCCCTCATGTCCTTTCCACTTTAGAGTGATGCTTGTGTTGTTCTGAAATGACTCGATATGATGTCCATTCTAGGTAAAAAAAAATGTGAGAAATGAAGGGGTCTGGCAGATTGATGTTTTGAGGACACAGGGACCATCCAGACCTTCACAGATTCTCTAGAAAGAGTCACAGAACTTGTACTCAGTACAACAAAGCAAGCATACAGAGCAGGACTATAGTAAGGGAATAGGACACAGGCAGAGTCTGAAATATCCCAGCATAAGCTTCCTGTGCTCTGCCCTGAGAGAGCCACTAAGGAAGCCCTACCTTCAGGAATGAAAGTATTTGTCTTTTTATTGAGCAATGTGTCTGTGTTGGGAAACTTGTTTGGGGTTCAGGGTTCAAGGTTTTTATTGGACTATGGTCACAAAGGCACATATGAGGAGCCATAACAAATGAAATTTCAGACTCTCAGAAGGAAAGCAGGTGTTCAGTGCTCCAGGCAGGCAAAACAACCTTATCAGTGTATCAACATTTCAAAGGCAGATTTTCCAGACACCAGCCCAGGGCCAATCCTACAAGTAGGCTTTCTGTCAACAACTGCTTCAGGCCTGCTCTGTCTTTTCTGTATGGCTACAGCTTCTGGGTCCAAAACCTCAGAGAAAATGACATTCAGAAGTTCAGAAGTTGATTCCCCAAAACTGGAACTGTTCCATCTTTTCCTATAAAAGTCTTCTCAGATTAAACCCAATTCAAATTTTACCTCTATATAATCATTCTTCATTCTCTGCCTCCATTCTTTGATTAAACTCTCTATTCCCTGAAACCCTACAACTATTATCTTTTTTTTTTGTGATAGATAAACAATATATTAACATGTTATTTTCCCCCATCATTACAAATCATTCTTTATCCTATATATCAAATTTTTACATGGGAAGGATGAATTCTGATGGTGGTTCTGCAGTTCTCTCACTTCCTTACAAGAGCAAAGGCCATAGAAGTAATAGTAGGATGAATGAGTGAAAGAAATGAGGAAGAAATTAAGACGAAAGGGCAGAAATTTGCATTTCTTTTTCATTTGTATTTAATTGTATGTATTCAGATTATATCAACACTTAAACCTTCAAAATGAACAAAACTGTACTGATAGAAATCATTATGATGCATATTATGATCCATATTACTTAAGATCACACTTAACATCTGTAAAAATTATCGTTTTCATTTTCATCATGTCTCTTGGATTTTGATTCAAAAATACAACAACTCAGAGGGATGGGGTGGGGATGGAGGTGGGAAGGGGTTTCAGGTATAGCAAAAACCACTACAATACTGTAAAGAAATTATCTTCCAATTAAAATAAATTAATTATTAAAAAAAAAATAAAAACAAACTAAAAATACACAATAACTATTTCAACAACAAAAGAGTTAAATTTACTTCTCAAGGAAACATAAACAACAATGTGGAGAAACAACATATTTAGTTGTGCAGTTGCTTTTGTTATTATTTTATCTCCCAGTAGCAATGTGAGCACATTTAATATTGTTTTAAACTTCAGGAGCCACCCCAATGGTTTCCTATGTTTGTTTATTTTGGGTTGTGGTTATGATTCCTACATAAATGTTTACAGATCTCTTCAAGTTTCAGACTACTTTTGGAAATACTATAGCCTCTAAAGGTAAGAATTTGTAGTCCTGTGACCTTTTTCACAAAATACAGTTGCAAGTTTGACATGAGAAGTTATAGAAATAGGGTCTGTTGCAATGGAATTAATCTTTATCTATCCTGATTTGCTGAAAGTATAAATATCAAGTCAGAAAAAAAAAAAAGAGTGCCTCTTCCTAGCATACCAGACCTTGGAATTACCACAAAGTCTATAACAAAAGCAGTGGGTGGACACATGACAATTAGGAAGTGGATTTCAACCACTAACCCATTCACAAATGCTACAGAAAATGCCTTTAGACACAAACCACTGGTTTCTTCCATCAAAGATTGAACTTAGAAGTTAAGTAGCACTTTTCGATTTTACTATGGGCAAAGAAAATTTGAAAATTGAACAAATAGCAGTTTGATCAGTTTAGATACCTATATAATTTAAGCAAAATGTCTCTTTAATTGCTAAACACTTTTCTATTTAATTTTTATGAAACATTTCAAATGCTTTCCTTTCCTTCATCTAAGTTGCTTTCTGTATCTATAGGGCAGTTGAATATCATAATTGTTAACAATTTGGTAAAATCAGGCAAACTTTGATTCAAATCCCTACTCCTCAACTTACTAACTGTACATTTGGTATTTTTAGGTAGTGTCCCTAGCATCAATGTCTTCATCTTTAAAATGACATAATGGCACCTATCATTAAATATAACATATAAAATACATAGCACAGTGCTTTGTATTAGGAAGCCCTCAGTTAAGTTCATTCACTTCAGTCGCTCAGTCACGTTCAACTCTTTGCAGCCCCATGGACCACAGCATGCCAGGCATCCCTGTTCATCATCAGCTCCTGGAGTTTACCCAAACTCGTGTCCATCAAGTTGGTGATGCCATCCAACCATCTCATCCTCTGTAGTCCCCTCTCCTTCTGCCATCAATCTTTCCCAGCATCAGGGTCTTTTCAAATGAGTCAGCTCTTCGCATCAGATGGCCAAAGTAATGGAGTTTCAGCTTCAACATCAGTCCTTCCGATGGACACCCAGGACTGATCTCCTTTAGGATGGACTGGTCGGATCTCCTTGCAGTCCAAGGGACTCTCAAGAGGCATCGCCAACACCACAGTTCAAAAGCATCAATTCTTCAGCCCTCAGGTTTCTTTATAGTCCAACTCTCACATCCATACATGACTACTGGAAAAGCCATAGCCTTGACTAGACGGACCCTTGTTGGCAAAGTAATGCCTCTGCTTTTTAATATGCTGTCTAGATTGGTCATAACTTTCCTTCCAAGGAGTAAGCATCTTTTAATTTCATGGCTGCAATCACCATCTTCAGTCATTTTGGAGCCCCCAAAAATAAAGTCTGACACTGTTTCCATTGTTTCCCCATCTATTTTCCATGAAGTGATAGGACCAGATGCCATGATCTTAGTTTTCTGAATGTTGAGCTTTAAGCCAACTTTTTCACTCTCCTCTTTCACTTTCATCAAGAGGCTCTTTAGTTCTTCTTCACTTTCTGCCATAAGGGTGGTGAAATCTGCATATCTGAGGTTATTGATATTTCTCCCAGAAATCTTGATTCCAGCTTGTGCTTCCTCCAGTGCAGCATTTCTCATGATGTACTCTGCATATAAGTTAAATAAGCAGGATGACAATATACAGCCTTGACGTACTCCTTTCCTAATTTGGAACCAGTCTGTTGTTCCATGTCCAATTCTAACTGCTGCTTCTTGACCTGCAGACAGATTTCCCAAGTGGCAGGTCAGGTGGTCTGGTATTACCATCTCTTTCAGAATTTTCCACAGTTTGTTGTGATCCACACAGTTAAAAGCTTTGAAATAGTCAATAAAGCAGAAAAGACATTTTTATGGAACTCTCTTGCTTTTTTGATGATCCAGCAGATGTTGACCATTTGATCTCTGGTTCCTCTGCCTTTTTAAAACCAGCTTGAACATCTGGAAGTTCACGGTTTATGTATTGCTGAAGCCTGGCTTGGAGAATTTTGAGCATTATTTACTAGCGTGTGAGATGAGTGCAATTGTGTGGTAGTTTGAGCATTCTTTGGCATTGCCTTTCTTTGGGATTGGAACGAAAACTGACCTTTTCCAGTCCTGTGGCCACTGCTGAGTTTTCCAAATTTGCTGGCATATCGAGTGCAGCACTTTCACAGCATCATCTTTTAGGATTTGAAATAGGTCAACTGGAATTCCATCTCCTCCACTAGCTTTGCTCGTAGTAATGCTTCCTAAGGGCCACTTGACTTCACATTTCAGGATGTCTGGCTCTAGGTGAGTGATCTCACCATTGTGATTATCTGGGTCGTGATGATCTTTTTTGTACAGTTCTTCTATGTATTCTTGCCACCTCTTCTTAACATCTCTGCTTCTGTTAGGTCCATACCATTTCTGTCCTTTATTGTGCCCACCCTAGGAAACCATTTTAGAAGGTAGCATAGTTTGCATATAGTATACATGTTGGTTTTGAACAGGCCATGTCTCTGACAAATTTGGACTTATTTTTCTCATTAAGAAATAAGAATTTGCCATTGCTAGCTCAGCATCTTAATGATGTCCATGCTGAGGACTGAGTTATCATCTTGACCTTACCCTGCTGCAGCTCCAGCCAATGTGTCAGCTTTCTAAGCTGAAGAAGTGAGTATAAAAGGGAAGTATTCATCTCAACTATCCCTTTAATCAGGATAGCAAGAGATTTTTTTTCATTTGATCCCCCTGTAGATCAATAGATATCTCTAAATATAAGGAAGACTGAGAATGAAATTTTTGAATTTCCAAGTTTTGTGGTAAAATTGGCAAGTAGGAAAGAGATTGAGAATGTCTTCAAGCTACCAAAAGAGATAGTATTGCTTTAATTCTAAGTATTTGTTTAAGAATTTTATTTGTATTAAATTATTTAATCCCCTTAGCTACCCAATTTGATCCCAATGTGTTAGACACAATCATAAGTTTCATTTTATACATGAAGGAACCACAGTACTGAGAGGTTAAATGAGGTTCACATGGCTGGTCTATGCTGGGGTTCAAATCAGGTTAGTCTGACTTCGGTCTCTGTATCCTAATTACCATGCACTACTGCCTCTTAATGAAGAGTACAGGGACACTGTTTGCCAAGTAGTTGCAGCAGCAGGAGGATCAAGCCCTCATAAGAGGGTCACGAGGACTCAAACTTAAGCAACACTAACAGAGTAGTGATTGCTGTGTCAAGTAGTTTCCGTGAGCAGAGATCCAGCTTTGTAAATTCTTGGGAATTTAACTCGAACTCCATGCTGTTACATAACTATGTTAACCTTACAACTCCTTTAGTATGAAAAAAAAAAAAAACCCTAACAATTCTGTTTCAGTAATCAACAGATCAGGGTGGCAAAAGGTAGTGGGACAGAGTTAACCTAAACAAAAACATCAATCACATGGATCTAATGGACATTTGTAGAGTACTTCAACTAACACAGCAGGATACTTCAAGTTCACATGGAACATTCACCAAGATAAACCACATCCAGATTTCTGAAACCTTTCCTTTTTTTTTTACTGAACCTAGCCAAGTTTCAGAGATGTCAAAAAGTTCTTTAGATGATTGGTTTTAAAGGGTCAGCTTTTCTACCCTATTTTGTATTCCTCTAGAATATTATTTCTGAAAGTATACATTATTACAAGCAAGACTGTTTTCTTCGTCCTTGGCAATCCTAAGAAACTCACTCAGTCTTGTCTGATTCTTTGTGACCCCATGGACTATACACTTCATGGAATTCTCCAGGCCAGGATACTGGAGTGGGTATCCTTTCCCTTCTCCAGGGGATCTTCCCAACCCAGGATCGAACCCAGGTCTCCCACATTGCAGGAGGATTCTTTACCAGCTGAGCCACCAGGGAAGCTCCACTGCAATCCTAAACACCTAGTTAAACCTGTTTTTTGGTAACATGGTAAAATTTATTTTAACTCAAATTCTCCTAAGCTAACTGGCCTAAGTGAGAGCAAAGCTAAAAACATGAATCTGTCATTTAGTCATAATAACCTTCTTAATTAATATGTTTACAGAATGATCCTCTAATACATCTTTGAGTTAATTGCCTTCCATTGAGACTGCCCTGCTGTACTATATATACTATATAAATGCACTATACATTTTAAGACAGTATCTTGTTTCTATACGCCTGACTGAATTTTAGATCTGTTTACTGTCAAAGAAGTTCCTTCATGAACATTTTTATATATGAAAACATTTTTGGTCACACCAGTCTGGAAGACATAAACCTGGCTCCATTGACAGTAATAAACTATACTTCCCCATCTTCTTATATATTCAGTGTTAGAGAAATTACAGCTCCTGATAAACTTTCCCAAAATAGGACTTTTTTCTCAGTAATATATGGATATGTTATATCTGATATCAGTGGCCACTATCATTTTCTTCTTAATACATTCCAGTGATCTTTAGGAAGATCTTCTCTAGAGGTCTTTACTCCCTGAAAATCTATTTCATTCATCCATTTAAGGATGTATTCCACAAGTATTTACTGAGCCTTTACTGCGCATCAGAATCTTTTTATACCCTACAGATTTGGAATTGAATAAAACAGTAAATCAATTAAAATTGAATAAATATCCTTGCTGCCATGCACCTTATATTCTGGGAGGAAAAGATAAATGATAAGCCAAGTAGATAAGTTTTACATATTATAAACACACACATACACACAATTAGTAAATATGAATAGAAGTAAAGCAGAAAAAAGGAAAGAGTGGGGTAATATAGCAGGAAATTCATTTTCATTTCTCTGGATGCCAGAGATGGTACTATATATTTTTGTGCCTCTGGATTATAAATTCCATAGGACAGAAACTTTTTCCTATTTCATTCTCCATAGTATTCTTAGCATATATGCAGTTGTGCTGGACATATTTTAAATATATAATAGACATATAGGTTGAATGAGCAAACCAGAGCCAAGAATGCTAATGACAAAAATTAACATTTACCTTGTTCAACAGATGCCACCTCTAAGTGTTCCTGGTGAATGCAGATTTTATGTAGCATAGGCACCACTATCTGAAATGGATCCCCAAAGTGTCAGAGTAGAATCATATTTTTTCTGATTTGTTCAGAATAATAGAAAAAAATATTGGGGAGAAGAGGAGTAGCCATGTGGATAACCCCCCAAAACCAAAGCAAATAAATTTCTTCACTTTGGATGCTACCAACTGGAATGATTGAATATAAGTCAAAGTATAATTTAGAGTCAAATAAAGACTGTTCCAGGTAACCAACTGTTAGGAGATAATTCTATGTAGGTCTCCTGTATTTCTGTACATTATGCTGACCTATGTCCCAGACTATCTTCTCAAGGATGTTTGTACTGTGAAGATCTTTGAAAGAGACAGCCCTATAGCGTCTCTACCTTGAGCAAAGAGCAATTTTATTGTTTTTATTTCTATTTTGTTTGTTTGTTTGTTTTTGTATTTCTAGCACAATAAAGATAATGACCTCCTCTAGAGCCAAGATCAGGTTTATAACAGATTTAGGTTTATAACAGACTCAGGTTTATAACAGATTCCGGTTCCCTAATCTTGGAATTCCTCAGCTGTGACAAGCTACAGCATGTGCTATTTGTGTCATCCTCAAAGGACCCAGGAGCAAAATGAAGCAACACAAACATGAAGCTCATGCTACCTGCCCTGCCATGACTAATAAAGGTCTTTGTCTCTCACTGAGGAGTCTCATATCTCCTGCCAAGCATGAAACTAGGACCTACTTACTTGATAACTTTCAAGTTGAGTAAAACGCTCAGATTTGCAGTTCTTGACAGCAATATTCATTTTTGAAGAATTTAAGCAACTTGCTTTCTTTAAATTTACTAGAGGCAGAATTAAGTTTCAAAAGCATCAGCTTGGGTAGTTAATCAATAGAATTTCACTTTATTCAAAGGTCAAGAGATAAATAAATTGCTTTTCAAAAGCAATTTAAGAGACTTTCTTTGTACTAATTGCAAGCAAAAAAGATCAGTCCCTGTGGAAAACCAGACAGCCATGTACAGTTAATTCAAGTAATTTCATGTCAGTTATACATTTCACACTAATTTTACCTCAGGCTAAAATCATGTTAATTGCAACATTCCCAAAACAGAATTGTATTTGCAATATACTTATTATAATACTTTGGTAAACATGCAAATATTAGAGTAGGAAATAGAAAAGAATTATCGGTGATATAAATAAAGTATAAGGAAGACACAGATGCAGCACAAGAAAAGCAACATTAGATAATGATAGTACTATAGCATGTGCTTTATTAACTTGTACAAGTCAAGGTGAGGATACACTTAGATTATCAGGTGCTCTCAGCATAATGGGAATCGTGCTGTTTGAAAGTCAGCTACAAATAAAAGTGGAGTTGACCCTTAGATACCAGGGGCCTATGCCAAGTGCTTATCTCTATTTCTTACAATATTAGTATAGAGTAGATCATAGTAATTATATCTCTGGAGTCAGAATAAACTCTAAGACCTCAGCAAGTCATTTAAATGGAAACCACAGGAATCATTAAATGATCATTATCATTCCCCCAAAGAGCTTAGTACAGTGCCTTGTTACAGTCCTCAATTCATTTAATATACTTATCTATATAATTCCCATATCTCTATAACCAACTCTCTCTATATTAATTATATATAAAGCATAGATACAAAGCATCATTTCCAAGATGAAGAAAAAAAAAGCTCAATGAATTTAAGTAATTTGGCTAAGTTAAACACCTGGATAAGTATCAGGACCCAACATTGAAATTATATTTGTGATTTTATTACACTATATACAGTCTAGCATCGCTTGTAGCTCAGTTGGTAAAGAATCTGACTGCAATGTAGGAGACCTGGGTTCAATCCCTGGGATGGGAAGATACCCTGGAGAAGGAAATGGCAACCCACTCCAGTATTCTGGCCTGGAGAATCCCATGGACAGAGAAGCCTTGTGGGCTACAGTCCACAGGGTCGCAAGAGTCAGAAAGCACCACCACAGTCTAGCATACAGAGCCTAAATTTAGATTAGGCAGGATTAGGCAGAAATTTATCTGGAGATAACTAGGCAATCTGGAGACCTGCCACGGTACCAGCAAGCTCTGGCGATTCAAACAGGCAGATGAATAGTATCATGAGGCCCAGAAATAGGTAACAAGATCCAATGATGTGATAAGATTTTGAGACACATTGCTAAGAATACTGATTCTATTCCAAAGAATACTGATAAGGAAAGGATAAGATTCAAGCCTCAGAGAAACCAGTGTACCAAGTAAAGTAGATTATCAAGGCAAGAAAGAACTGGCATAATAGAATTAGACTGAAGCCCAGGAAAAGGAGGTTTAAGGCAAGAATTTGATAGGAAGAAGGTAGGACCTAGGCTGACACTGAGTCAGTTTAGCTACAGAAGAATAATCATTTCCATTTTACAAGATGGAGGAAAAAAGAGAGATGAATATGAGTCGAAAATTTAAGAAACATGGGGACTAGGAATCAAACAAAGCACTAAGGTTATAGTTCTCTTTACTTGCTAATTTTCAAAACCCTCTGAATCTTAATGTTTAAAATAGATCAAATTTTGTTTATTCAAGAAATGTTATTCTGAGATCTATAATCCAATGGTTTATCTTATCCAATGTTTTTGATTTCTTATACCAGCTAAAAGTATGAAAATCAAAATTGTATTTGTATTTTTGTTGAAGACAGTCCTCAAAGCAAATATATTGTTTATTTAGTATTTGATTCCAAATTCTACTTGAGTTCTATCTACCTTGGTGACCCGGCCCAAACCACAGATTACCCTCAAGGCCCTTCTTGAAATTTTACCTTAAGATGCTACCTGAAGACGAATTGTTTTTAAGTATGTTTTCCATGGGACTACACTATGATTGTTTTCTTTTAAAAATACAAATTCTAAGGAGAAATGAGGAATAATTTAACAGCACATAAGGTAGGAAGAGGCAGATAATGTCTTAGCCAGTTATCATCCTTTTTGTTTGTTTGTTTGCTCCACTCAGTCCTTGCTTGATCATTCAAGAGGAAAGTTGAATTCGTAAACATTTAAAAAAAAAAGGAACAAGAAAAAAGGAAAGACACTCAGATTTTATTTTCCCACAGTGGACAAAGGGCTATAGCATATAAAGAGAGCCAAGGGAAGAAAGTGTCTGTGTAGTCCATTTTTCTTTCTAATTTTCTTTATAATATTTGTAATTCTGGTATTAGTCTCACTACAAGCCCAACTCTGTAGACTAGTCATTTAATAGGATATATAAATATATCAATCATTTGAATATTAGATTTACTTTTTACATACAGGTCATGTGTTACATGATTTGAGTTCCCTGAAGTTTCAAGAATATGATTCATAGTGTAGAAGTCAAACCAAAAAAAAAGTGCTAGAGGCAAATAAGACACAAGTAATTATAGGTTTATTTTCTACCAGATCATTCTTATTCAATCAGAAACTAAAATTGAACTTTTTCTTAATTATATCAGTTAATCAAAGCAATTTAAGTGTACTTTCTTTTATGACAGCCAAACATACTCATATTTGTAAATCTATGTATTATTTTATGCCAAATTAATATCTAACACTTAGCATTTTCACTTTTACTTTCTAATATATATATATAACAAAAATCTGCAAAAATAATAAAATGCTTTTGAAAATTCTGAAAGAGATGAGAATACCAGACCACCTGACCTGCCTCTTGAGAAACCTGTATGCAGGCCAGGAAGCAACAGTTAGAACTAGACATGGAACAACAGACTGGTTCCAAATAGGAAAAGGAGTACGTCAAGGCTGTATATTGTCACCCTGCTTATTTAGCTTACATACAGGGTACATCATGAGAAACGCTGGACTGGAGGAAGCACAAGCTGGAATCAAGATTGCTGGGAGAAATATCAATAACCTCAGATATGCAGAAGACACCACCCTTATGGCAGAAAGTGAAGAAGAACTAAAGAGCCTCTTGATGAAAGTAAAGGACAAGAATGTAAAAGTTGGCTTAAAGCTCAACATTCAGAAAACTAAGATCATGGCATCTGGTCCTATCACTTCATGGTAAATAGATGGGGAAACAGTAGAAACAGTGGCTGACTTTATTTTTTTGGGCTCCAAAATGACTGCAGATGGTGACTCCAGCCATGAAATTAAAAGACACTTACTCCTTGGACCAACCTAGACAGCATATTAAAAAGCAGAGACATTTCTTTGTCCACAAAGGTCTGTCTAGTCAAGGCTATGATTTTTCCAGTGGTCATGTATGGATGTGAAAGTTGGACTATAAAGAAAGCTGAGCACTGAAGAATTGATGCTTTTGAACTGTGGTGTTCAAGAAGACTCTTGAGAGTCCCTTGGACTGCAAGGAGATCCAACCAGTCCATCCTAAAGGAGATCAGTCCTGGGTGTTCATTGGAAGGACTGATGTTGAAGCTGAAACTCCATTACTTTGGCCATCTGATGCGAAGAGCTGACTCATTTGAAAAGACCCTGATGCTGGGAAAGATTGAAGGCAGGAGGAGAAGGGGATGACAGAGGATGAGATGGTTGGATGGCATCACCGACTCAATGGACATGAGTTTGGGTAAACTCCCGGAATTGGTGATGGACAGGGAGGCCTGGCATGCTGCGGTTCATGGGGTCGCAAAGAGTCGGACATGACTGAGTGACTGAACTGAACTGAACTGAATGCTTGCAAAGAATATGATACTTTCTCTTTAAATAACATTTTAAAAATAATGAAAAATTACACGGAATTCCTTTCTGAACATTGGCATCAAGGTTCTACACTCCCATTTACTAATATGTCAGGCCTCCCAAAAATCTCTTCCAAGAAACATGCTAAAAATAAGGCATTATAATACATAAAGATGACCTACCCAATCTAACACTCTTGGCTAGAAAACTGATGAGGAGCTCCAATTTTACCAAAAAAATGATTAAGAAGCACATTCCAAGCACATCTCACGTCTAGATATTTTCCACCTAGATATTACTCATAGTGTCCAAGACAAATAATTCACAATTTTCCACCCCTCCTCACCTTGTTCCACATGAGATATAGAAAAGTCATCTGAAATACTCTACTTGATTAATTTCAGAAAACTAATCCAAAGCAATTAGACTTTGAAGTTTTATAATTTTTCCAATTTTATTAAATTTATTACATGTCTTATTTTTTTTTAAAAGCCACATAAAATACTACACTGTATTTCTCATGAAACATGTCATTCATGTCTTGCTTTCACAAAGAAGTGGTGTTGTCTTTCTTACCAAAGATAGGAATCACCTAGCTTTTTACTAGCTTTTTCACTTGCAGGTAACTTTTTGTAACAAATGCAATTCTCTGTGTCTGCTTCCTAATCTTTGAAGTGAAAATAATACTATTACTTAATTTAGGATTAATATGAATATATGAGTTAATCCACATGAAGTGTTTAGCACACTGAAAGTCTAATTTTTAGCTATAAATCTTACTATTATCAGGTAGCTCAGTGTTTTCAAGAAGATGTCATTCTTTTCTCCAGCTTGACTGGTTAAAGTGTGATCCTAAATTTACTAATCACTGCGAAGTCAGTCGCTCAGTTATGTCCGACTCTTTGCGACCCCATGGACTATAGCCTACCAGGCTCCTCTGTCCATGGGATCTTCCAGGCAAGAGTACTGGAGTGGGTTGCCATTATTGAATTCCAAGTAATTATCATGCTTTTCAATCTCAGATAAATTGCCATTCAAAATATTTAAAAGATGGACCAAAAGAGACTATTTACAGTGAGTTTCCTGAAAAACATGCATCCATTCATTTTTTTTAGGAGAAATTGCAATTATTCCATATGATTTTCATATATGATACAAAAAGGGGACTGTATGGTCACATATTTTCTAAAACATTAATAAATTCAACTTTTTTCAAACTACCACACAATTGCATTCATTACACATGCTAGCAAGGTAATGCTCAAAATCCTCCAACCTAGGCTTCAACAGTACATGAACCAGATGTACAGCTGGATTTAGAAAAGGCGGAGGAACTAGATCAAATGGCCAACATCCACTCGATCACAGATAAAGCAAGAGGGTTCCAGAAAAACATCTACTTCTGCTTCACTGACTATGCTAAAGCCTTTGAGTGTATGGATCACAACAAACAGTGGAAAATTCTTAAGGAGATGGGAATACCAGAACACCTTATCTGCCTCCTGAGAAATCTGTATGCAGGTCAAGATGCAAAAGTTAGAACTGGACATGGAACAATGGACTGGTTCCAAATAGGAAAAGGGTACATCAAGGCTGTATATTGTTACCTTGCTTATTTAACTTATATGCAGAGTACATTATGTGAAATGCAGGGCTGGATGAAGTACAGCGAAATCAAGATTTCCAGGAGAAATATCAATAGCCTCAGGTACGCAGATGGCCCTGGGGGAGGGCATGGCAATCCACTCCAGTAATCTTCCTGGAGAACCCCCATGGACAGAGGAGCCTGGCGGGTTACAGTGTATGGGGTCGCAAAGAGTCAGACACGATTGAGCGACTAAGCACAGCACAGTGCAGCACTTGCAGATGACACCACCCTTATGGCAGAAGGCGAAGAGGAACTAA
Source organism: Okapia johnstoni (assembly GCA_024291935.2). NCBI lineage: Eukaryota > Metazoa > Chordata > Mammalia > Artiodactyla > Giraffidae > Okapia > Okapia johnstoni. The sequence continues at coordinate 77,496,909 of CM044312.1, read as the reverse complement.
AGAGCCTCTGATGAAGGTGAAAGAGGAGTGTGAAAAAGCTGGCTTAAGACTCAACATTCAAAAAACTAAGATCATGGCATACAGTCCCATCACTTCATGGCAAATAGATGGGGAAACAACGGAAACCATGACAGATTTTATTTGCTTGGGCTCCAAAATCACTGTGGATGGTAACGGCAGCCATGAAATTAAAAGACCCTTGCTTCTTGGAAGAAAAACTATGACAAACTTAGACAGCATAATAAAAAGCAGAGACATTACTTTGCCAACAAATATCCCTATAGTCAAAGCTATAGTTTTCCAGTAGCCTGTATGAATGTGAGAGTTGGACCATAAAGAAAGCTGAGTGTCAAATAATTGATGCTTTTGAACTGTGGTGCTGGAGAAGACTTGAGGGTTCTTTGGACTGCAAGGAGATCCTTGCAGACACTCCTAAAGGAAATCAACCCTGAATATTCACAGGAAGAACTGATGGTGAAGTTGAAGCTCCAAGACTTTGGTCACCTGATGCAAAGAGCCGACTCATTGGAAAAGACTCTGATGTTGGGAAAGATTGAAGGCAGGAGAAGGGGACAACAGAGGGTGAGATGGTTGAATAGCATCACCAACGCAATGGACACGAGTTTGAGCAATCTCATGGAGATAGTGAAGGACAGGCAAGCCTGGCATGCTGCAGTCCATGGGGTCGCAAAGAGTCAGACACGACGAGTGACTGAAAAACAACAGTAGTCATAGTAACTTTTGTCGATACTTATAACAAGCTATACTTATACAAATGTCTCCAAAATTTTACTTCAGCTGAGACTTCTACTCTGAACCCAACATGTTCAAAATCGACAATCGAGTCGTAATTTATAAACTTCCTCTAATCAACTTCCTCTTGCCCATAAAAAGTTGAGTCTATTTAGTTGCACAGTTTAGACATTATCTTGGATAATTCTTCCTCCCCTCACCTATATCCATCTTTTTAGTATTCACATTGATATTACTGCCCTGAACAGGCACACATCTTCTCACTTCCACTCTGTCCATTTTACTTCAAGAAAGCCTTTTCTCTCTCTCTAATTATGTGAATATTCTATGAACTGGTCTATTTATATCTACTTTGCTCTTCCTTTGCCACACTACAGAAAGAGAAACCTTGTCAAAAATGTACACTTAGTCATGTTATTTTTAACAATTTTCCATTGTTTTCTTTTCCTCTTAGGAGAAACATGCTTCATATGACCTAATTGTTTGTACTCCCTCCCTGCCCTCTCTCTCAATCTCTTACTGCCCCAATTACACTGATTCTGTTCCACTTCCTAGTATGTGCCATGACCACAGTTCCCTCTTACTGCAAGACCTTAACACATGCTGTTCCTCCTACTTGCAATGCTCTTTCCCAACTAAATTCTACTCAAAATTTAGACTTTGGCTCAAGGGCTAAAGCTTTCTCTAACCATACCCTACACTGCAATTTAGATCAGACTCTTCCTTTCTTCCTTCTACCCCTCCTTCTTTCCTTTCTCTCTCTCTTTATTTTTTGAAGCTTGATGGGCAGAATTGATTAAACAAATAGTTCATGGAACATTATCATCACCTATGTGGGCGTAACTGTAACACTGTATTGTTTTAAAGATGACCTCAACAATCTCTCTAATGTTTTTCTTGCCACTACTATTGAGAAGTAGAGTCTATGATACTTCTTACATCAGCATGTGAATGTGGCTTCCTTCATCATAAAGTATGGTAGTTTTGTTATGATGTGACTTTTGAGGTGGGTCATTAAAGACCACCCACCCTCCACTTGGTTCTCTTGGAACATCCATTCACTGGAAGTCCCCTTTTAGATGTTTTCTCTCAGATACCAGCCATCTGGCTGGGAGAAGCCTCAGCGACACAGAGAGGCCATGTGTAAGTGTTCTACTGATCAGCTCCATTTGGCTGTTGTTCAGTCGCTGAGTTGTGTCCGAACAATCTTTAAATTATCTCATCCTTGATTCCAAATGTGAGCAAAAACATCATCTTGAAAATAGATCATCCAGCCCCAGATGCTTGTGTCCCCAGCCATTTTAATCTTCTAGGCTGAATTCTCAGACAAACTGCAGCCTTTCTGAATTCCTAACTCACAGATCAGTGAGTATAATAAATGCTGTTATTTTACATCACTAAATTTTTGGATGGTTTGTTACATAGCAGTAATAATCAGAACAAATGCCCATTTTGCTTTATATTTTTTCATTATTTATCATTTTTGAGTGAAAAGTCCCACTTCTATTCTCTTTCCACTGACCACTGTACTACTCTGTTTTAATATGTGCCCTTTTACAAGTACATATCTGTAAGGAATGTTAACAGTTGTTTTTTCTATATATCTATTTTCATTAAAATAAATGATCTTTATCTAAGATATTTCCCCCTGACTTTTCCTGGTCAGCACTCTTCACAACCTGTCTAGGTTGGTAATTGCATATCAAAGTCACTGTTCCTAAACGCTCCATACTACTCCACTATGTGCATTCATCACATTTATTTGTAATACGCTCATTCTTTACTTTTTCACTGACTTTGGCTTTTGGGGGTGTGTGTGCCACATGGCAGAAAAGATCTTAATTCCCCGACAAGGGATAGAATCTGTGCCTTCCGCGGTACAAGCATAGAGTCTTAACCACTGGACCACCAGAAAGTCCCATCACATTTTTTTATGACCTAGTTGTCTTGGGATGAGTTCTTTCATTACCTCCAACTCCCTTCTTTGTGAAAAATCAATAAAACAAAAAACACCTCAATATGGACTAGAGTATATATAACAAGGGATACAATAAAGAGTGAAATAATTGGTTCAGAAGTATACTCATTAAAAGACAGGCATATATAATTCCCCTAAATACCATCAGGTATCTATAGCAGTCTCAACTTCTACCAGCAGTGCACAGGAACACAAGAATTTCCATCTTCTACATGTTTACAAATACTTGACATTTTTCTAAGCTCTAATCCTGTGGAATCCTGGAATTGCTTTAGTTTAAAGTAGTAAGTTAATCAGAGAAGGAAGTGGCAACTCACGCCAGTGTTCCTGCCTGGGAAATCTCATGGACAGCAGACCCTGGCAGTCTACAGTGCACGGAGTCACAAAAAAGTCCGACACAACTTAGTGACTAAACAACAACAACAAAGCAAGTTAATAATATAACATAGCACTTTGTTGGAGTGCTATTTTCCCATTTTCACTTAGGTTTCCTGAGTTTTCCTTTTGATTTGCACAAATTCTTTGTAGATATTCTTTGTTTGAAGCATTACAAATATTTTATCCTGGTCTCTAATAAGAGATTCTCTGATAGCTCAGTTGGTAAAGAACCTGCCTGCAACGCAGGAGACTCCAGTTCAATTCCTGGGTTGGGAGGATATTCTGGAGAAGGGATAGGCTACCCACTCCAGTATTCTTGGGCTTCCCTTGTGGCTCAGCTGGTAAAGAATCTGCCTGCAAAGCAGGAGACTGGGTTCGATCCTGGGGTTGGGAAGATCCCCTGGATAAAATTTAACCAAAGCTCCCTAAAATTTGATATTTTCAAATCTGCCCTTAATATTATTATTTGTTCCTAAGCTTTTCTGCTTGGGTCCTTTATTTCACTTTTCCTATTCATGTCTTTATTCCATCCACAATTTACATTTGCATACAATGTAGATAGTGATACAACTTTAGTTTTCTCCACAGAAAAGTGAGCCAAGTTTTCCCAGTGCCATCTACTACATAATTCATCTTTTCTCCCCTGAATTTGGTGTCTCCTTAATCCTGTGCTTAGCATCTATATGTACAGGACACTGTTGGTATCTTTCTGTTCCTGTATCAGTACTCCAATGTTTCTATGATAATGATTCTGTGACAGTTTAATATCTAGTAGCATGAGGCCTCCTGGCTGTTTTACTCTTAAAAATAGTTTTAGTTAGTCATGGACTTCTATTCTTTTAATACATTTTTTGAGAACTGTTTTCTCGTGTTTCTCCAAAATCTTGCTTGAGTTTTATTAGAATTATTTTGAAGTTAGAGATAAATTTGAGACAATTTATTGTTGACTTTATAATAAGTTATCACATTCAGAAATATATTACCTCTTTCCATTTATTTGAGTTTTGTGTTATAACTTATGGCAGTCTTTGAAGCTACTTACTGGTAATTCCTAGATAGTCTATAGCATTTTATTTTGTTTTGCTTTGTTTGAGGAGGAGTGTTTTGTTTTGCTATTTTGAACTGTATTTACTATCAATCTTAGATTATTTTCTTGTGGAATAAAACATCATTTACTATTTTAAGTTGGTATTGTGTGAGACATTTCTGATTTCCTTTATTGGAGCCAGTAAGTATTTTGTTAATAATATCTTACCCAGTTTGTTGCTTGGTTTATTGTTTCCTCTCTTTCATGGTATCAGGATGTCCAAACACATCACCAAGCCAATAATAAACAATTCCAAAGTTTATTCCCTACTTGAGAACAAACAAATTGCTGGCAGAGGGACCATCAGCAACAGGATTCTCTGACTTCAGATTGGGGAGAAGAAGCCTACTACTGGGTAGTTGTTGATTTCTGAATGATGCTGTGGGCAGAGTGGTAGAGCAAGACAGGCTGCCCTGCATGAAAACTTATCCACAGGACTTAGTAGAAGTGTCTGAGGATGATGTTCTTGCTGGTGTCAACATTTTGACCAAATGTCATTTTGCTGAGAAAGAGTTTTTACTTACACCCAGTTCTATTTTCCCACGACATATCACCTGCAAGAAAGGATAATTCAGTCTCTTTGTAATCTGCCCCCTTCTTTTTGGATGGTTCTATAAAATCATTTTCCATAGTAGAGGAGACACTTAGAAGACTCTGGCATGAGCCTTGCCTATGTTTCATTTCCAACTCTATCACTTAGTAAGTATGTGATTTTGTTTTCTGTACCTTAGTTTGCTCATCTGAAAATTGGGTATCATATTGGTACCCAATTCACAATTATATATATATATATAATATTTAGAAGTGTCCTAGCAGAGGACAGTGACTGGTTAATCTCTTTGAAGCATTTATTTCAGTGTGTAATTTTATCTCCTTAAATATGGTGGTGGATGTCAGTCTCTTCCACTAGACTGTTGGCTCCATGAGAGCATCCATTTTATCTGGATTTGTTCACCATAATATTCCAAGCATTTAGCACATATTATGGAGCAGAGTAGATAGTATATGTTGAATAAATAAGTGAATGAAATAAAGAATGAATAAAAATGTTTATTATAAATTTCCCCTAAATAATTTAATATACTAATGAGTTTTTTTTTAATTTTAAAAGAATAAAATTTCCCAAGTGTATATTACCATAGACCTTTTGTTTGACCTATTTCAGTGGAAAGCCACTAAGGACCAATGCCCATTTGTACCACAATTAGTGAAAACTTGTTCACTATTACTGGCATTAAGTCAGGCTATCAGAGAACCAAATACCCAGAATTTAGTTATGTTGGCATCCATAAAACTGTTTGTTCTACATTACATTTCACTATAATACTCTAAGCTTATGCTGAATGGCTTTAGAAGGACCACTTCTTTGAAATACTTCAATATTTTACTATAAAGAAGTAACTGAAAGTGTATGTTGTTAATGGTACATGGTTTTCTTGGTGAGAATCACTGAAGTAATTTCTGGTGTTGATGAGAGAAATATTTTCCTTTTTTTTTTTTTAATGTTTGCTTTTGTGGAAAAAAAACAAACAAATTTTCTTCATTAATTGCATTTGCTTGATCATAATAATCACAAGAAAGCTTCAAGTCAAATTTACATATGCCCTCTACTATGAGTTGATAGCTCAGTTGGTAAAGAATCCACCTGCAATGAAGGAGACCCTGGTTTGATTCCTGGGTCGGGAAGATCTGCTGGAGAAGGGATAAGCTACCCACTCCAGCATTCTTGGGCTTCCCTTGTGACTCAGCTGGTCAAGAATCTGCCTGCAATGCAGGAGACCTGGGTTCGATCCCTGGGTTAGGAAGATCCCCTGGAGAAGGGACAGGCTGCTCACTCCAGTATTCTGGCCTGGAGAATCCCATGGACTGTAGTCCATGGGGCTTCAAAAAGTCAGACACGACTGAGTGACTTTCACTTTCACTTCTACTATGAGTTCAAGTTTCTATTCTAACTCTCAGTTTCATCAAAATGTTCCACTTTATTTATATTTTACTCACGCATTTTAACTATTTTAACATATTTTATTAATTTAAAAGTATTCCCTTGTCCTTTATAAGACAAGGGAAAGTATAATAAAGAAGTCAATTTACAGTATAGTAATAAAATTATTTATAAAATAAATATTGCTAAAATAGCAGAGAGACTAAAAGGAGGAGGAGGATAAAAAGAAACAATGCCCATTACATATCTTTTGCTATTCTGTAATGGTAAATTGATCTTTCTTTGGGAAACCACATCTCTCCCCTCTCCTCCCTCAATCACTCCAGGGATCAAAGCCTTCCATACCCTGGACAGTGACTACTTGAGTCTGATGTGATGTAAGCCAAGTCGACTGGATACAACTGGGATTTTTGGTGAAACTTTTGGAAAAGAAGCATGCATTTTCTGAGTCTCCTTTAGAGTAGAAGCCATGAACCAGAGGTGGTAATCTTGCCACAACGCGGAACTGTCCACTTGAATGAAACAACTTAAGAGGAAAGCAGAGAAAAGACATGGAGCCGAAATTCTCATGGAATCATTTAAGCCTGGAAATTCAACTATGCATGATACATCCTGGGGCTGGCCAATTACTAACAAAATGTCAAATAAAACAATGATTGTTTTATGTAAAACTGAAAATGCTTTAGCCTGAGTTCTCCTTCAGAAAGAATAGCCTGGAACAAATATTTGAGGAAAGGTAGCAAGCATAGTTTGAGAGCGATCCCCAGAATCAGGTTGGGGCACCAGGAACAGCGAATTGAGAAAGAGAGAAAACCAAAACAAAAATGTTTTCTAGAGTCGGTCATTGCTATGGTCAATGTGGACTAGCTTCCATCAGGACCTTGTGAGGAACACTGAAGTATATGCTCAGAATTGTTTGCTCAAAGAAGAAGAGAACACATTTATCTACTAGCCTCCTCCCAATGGTCAAGAGATGTCTCCAGGTTTCACAAGTGTAATTACAAGATGGTTTAATCAGGGAGACACATGCCAGAAGTTAGAAACATGAGGTATATTGTGTATGAGGTGTTGTCATCTTGCACTTCCCAAAAGTGCTTCCCAAGATGTGGCTGGGGTAAAAGATAAGCCAAAAGCATAGGAACATGATAAATAAGGAGATATGTTAAAAAGCAAACTCTAAAATACAGAATTGGAGAGAGGAACATGAGGGTCCTTCTTCCTCAGCTAAAAAGGTGGCTATCTTACTATCTTTTTTTTCCACAGATACAAAAAACAGGTGTTTGAAATGTATTCTATTGTACAAGAATGAAACTATGAGTTACAAAGTCAGGAAATAAAGAAAAATATGAGCATTTTTATAAGCTCATTCCTATGGCCTTCATTAAAGTCTCATTTCCATTGTGTTGAAACAGGCTTGTCTCAAAAAATAAAAGAAAGAAAATTAATGTGTTGAGAAAAGTTCTTTCTTAACCATTGGACAAGGGGTTATTTCTCACCTTTATCTCTGGCTATTAATTCAAAATTTGTTGAGAAATGGACCTAAGTCATTAGCTGAGAGTGAGGGAGATACAGATATAAAATTTTTTCCGTAAGAGAAGGAATTCCCAGACCAAAGTCATGATAAATCACCTGTGGTCCTCCACTGATATTTGCCTTTGGAACTTGACCACAAATAAGAAAGGTGACATCTTGCTAATCATTTGAGGGAGGTACTTTTCCTGATAAACCCTGAAGGAGGCTACAAGTCCTGGCACAGCTATACTTACTCCTCAGTCTATGGGTTCCCAAACCCATACTCTGAGGATATGAGCAATAAAGATGAGGATTTTTCCAGTAAGAAAATCCTCCTCCTTAAGGCCCTTCAAATGTGACTGACCATGGAGTGAAAACAAGAGACCTTCCTAGAAAGCATAATAAGATTGGCTGGACATGGAACTCATTCCATTGCTGCTGGAAGGGAAAGGAGGACATCTGGTATTTACTGCTCTACAGGATATGTTTTGAGATTTGGACCAGTGATTGCTGGGTGTTATCTCTTTGTTTCTCTTTATCAAAATGGGAGATTTGTCCATTTATCTTATTTTATTTTAAATATGTTGGAAATTATTAAATGTGACATTTAACTTGAAGTTGCTAGATAATGAATAATTACGTCACAGTTTCTCAACCAAGATACTACTTTTCACTTTTTGGTTTAAGAACTTTGAATTGTTTTCTGATTGTTGCAATCAAAAAATCCACTGGCTTTTGTATTGTGAAATTAACTAAGAGTAGGGGAATGTTTAAATAAGTACATCTATTTGATGCAATAGTGTGAAGCTACATAACAAGGTATAAAAGGGGTTCCCAGGTGGCTCAGTGATAAACAATCTGCCTGCCAATGCAGGAATGCAGGAGACTCAGACCTGGGTTCGATCCCTGAGTCGAGAAGATCCCCTGGAGAAGGGCATAGATACCCACTCCTGTATTCCTGCCTGGAGAATTTCACAGACAGAGGAGCCTGGTGGGCTACAGTCCATGGGATCGCAAAGAGTCGGACACAGCTGAGCAACTAACACTTTTTCATATATTTAATAGTTAGTTTTCTTTGCCTCAAAGCATATTTAACGAAATGCTTAGATGAATCATTTGGAAAGTGTCAAGTATTGTCTATATCTGAAATCCTCTATCAAAATATGGTTGGAAATATTAATTATTTCATGGCATATGGGTCTGAGTCAATATAACTTTAAGGATAGAAGTGTGGGATTATTTATGTCATCTGATTAGATTCAAAGGTGTAAATGACACTTTTGATAGTGAGAGAGGGAACAATAGAATAGGTCATAGCGTATGTTGAGGGTGGAGGAATGCTGGATTCTATTTGAAAGTGTTAGTCCCTCAGTCGTGTCTGACTCTATGCGACCCCATGGACTTTATCCTGCAGGCTCTTCTGTCCAAGGAATTCTCCAGGCAAGAATACTGGAGTGGGTAGCCACGCCTTTCTCCAGGGCATCTTCCCAACCCAGGGGTTGAACCTAGGTCTCCCACATTGCAGGCAGATTCTTTACTGTCTGAGCCACATATCATATAATGGCAAACAATTGCTTACATTATTGTTTATAAACATCTATAACCAGGTGTCTACAGAATCAAGGTTTTAAGTAGCCAAGATGTTGTTACCACTAAATTTTAGAAACAATAGGGTCACAATGGGCTTGGTAGGTCACTTATTTGGGGGGCGGGGCAAGGGGGCTGTGCTGCATAGCATATGGGATCTTAGTTCCCTGACCTAGAATCAAACTCACACCTCTGAAACGGAAGCATGGAATCTTAATTACCAGACCATCAAAAAGTCCCTGGTCACATGCTTTTAAGTGTGGTAGAAACTTGGAGAAAGAAAATTATAAACTTAAATCTTTAATTCTCATTTACAGATATAGTAAGAAAAAAATAAATTCTAAAACTTCCTAAAAGAAAAAAAAAAAAGTCTTGACTGCTATAGTCACAGAGGTTGAAATTTCTGAAAACCAAACCAACAGTCTAATTCTGTGAGTAGTAAAATCACAATGTATAGTGAATTTTCAACCTTACACAAAGCATGTGCTTCCCTTCCTGTAACACTGGGTTTTGCTGGATTAATGGAGGGAGCTTGCATTCCTGGTGGAATGTTACCACCAGGAAGTATAGCAGTGGTTACAGAACCCTAGAAATTCAGTCTGTCACCTGATCACTCTGGGTTTCTCATTATGATGTATCAACAGGAAAAGAATAGGGTTACTATACAGATTGGAGAACACATTCTGACTCTTAAGTGGAAATTGGGTAGAGATGAAGGGTTTAGAAGCAGTATAGCTGGAATGCCGGTGATCCTCTGAGATATCCCTCCATTTATCAACTTTCTGTAGTAAAATTTAAGGAAACAAATTACAATAGCCTGATACAGGGAGACTGTCAATGGACAGACTAGTCAGGAATAAAGGCATGGGTCACACCATTAGGCAATGATATGTACCCAGATGAGGTTCTTCCTGAGGGCAAAGGAAATGTGAAATGAGTAGGATAAGAAAGACAATATAAATCATAGCTATGACTGGTATTGACCATCTGGTGATGTCCATGTGTAGAGTCTTCTCGTGTTGTTGGAAGAAGGTGTTTGCTATGACCAGTGTGTTCTCTTGGTAAAACTCTATAGCCTTTGCCCTGCTTCATTCTGTACTCCAAGGCCAAATTTGCCTGTTACTCCAGGTGTTTCTTGACTTCCACTTTAGTTCGCTGATTCCTAAAATGTCGACGTTCACTCTTGCCATCTCCTATCTGACCACTTCCAAATTGCCTTGATTAACATTCCAGGTTCCTATGCAATACTGCTCTTTACAGCATCGGATTGTACTTTCATCACCATTCACATCCACAACTGGGTATTGTTTTTGCTTTGGTTCTGTCTCTTCATTTTTCTAGAGCTACTTCTCCACTCTTTTCCAGTACCATATTGGGTGCCTACTGACCTGGGGAGTTCATCTTTCAGTGTCCTATATTTTTGCTTTTCATACTGTTCATGGGGTTCTCAAGGCAAGAATACTGAAGTGGTTTGCCAGTCCTTTCTCCAGTGGACCACGTTTTGTCAGAACTCTCCACCATGACCCGTCCATCTTGGGTGGCCCTACACGGCATGGCTCATAGGTTCATTGAGATAGACAAGGCTGTGGTCCATGTGATCAGATTGGTTAGTTTTCTGTGACTGTGGTTTTCAGTCTGTCTGCCCTCTAATGGAGAAGGATAGGAGGCTTATGGAAGCTTCCTGATGGGAGAGACTGACTGAGGGGGAAAATGGGTCTTGTTCTGAGGGGTGGAGCCATGCTCAGTAAATGTTTAATCCAATTTTCTGCTGATGGGTGGAGCTGTGTTCCCTCCCTGCTCTTTACTGGGGACCAAACTATGGTGGAGATAATGAAGATAATTTCAACCTCTTTCAAAAGATCCCATGCATGTACTGCTACACTCAGTGCCCCCAACCCTGCAGCAGGCCACCACTGACCCACGCCTCTGCTGGAGTCTCCTGGACACTCCCGGCAAGTCTGGGTCAGTCTCTTGTGGGGTCACTGCTCCTTTCTCCTGGGTCCTGGTGCACATAAGATTCTGTTTATGCCCTCCAAGAGTCTATTCCCAGTCCCATGTAAGTTTTGGCAGCTCTTTGGTGGGGTTAACGGCGACCTCCTCCAAGAGGGCACATGCCATAACCAAGTCTGCTGCACCCAGAGCCCCTGCTCCTGCAGCAGTTCACTGCTGACCTGTACCTCCACAGGAGACACTCAAACACATTCTGTCTCGGTCTCTGTGGGGTCCCTGGGTCCTGGTTTGCACAAGGTTTGTTTGAGCCCCCTGAGCATCTCTGGTGGGAATGGGATTTGATTCTAAATGTGAATTTTCCCCTCCTACTGTCTTGCTGGGGCTTCTCCTTTGCCCTTGGGCATGGGGTATCTCCTCACAGCCACTCCAGCTCTGCACAGCCACTGCTCCAGTGCTGCACAGCCACAGCTCCAGCGCCTACTGTTTTGCTGGGGGTTCTGTAACCTTGGACGTGGTGTTAATAGAATGGTTAAACTTATATCTCATCAGTAAATTAGTTATAAAATATCAAGAGGGGATATATCTCAGCTAAATAATGACTGAAGGTTACCCACATGTTGATACTGTGCTACCTAGATTTTGTATCCTCTTTTGGAGAGTAGTATGTTTTTAGCAGCAGGAGGGATAGTTATACCAACTAAAGCTAACACAAGTTTTGCTATTGTTTTTAGGTGAAAATGAAATATGATTCAAATTGGTACATATGGCTATCAAGTTGAAAAGTGGTGGATTGTAGTAGTTTCATACTATGTCAACATGGACAAGCTATAACTACATTTTTTAGAATTTTTTTTCCCTTTATAGTTCTGAGTTGGTATTAGCCAAGAGGGAAATATTCACCAGATTGGGAAGACAAAATTGAAGAATCATTGATTACTTCGTGGAGATTATAGTGATTCTGCATGCTAAGAAATAAACACAAAGTGCTGGTGGCTTTCAACTTATCTTTCCTCTAACCCCTCCCTGCTTACAGCTTTTCTCCCAACTAACAGCTCTGATAATCAACAACAAGCCAAGCCATGACCAAATGCAAAGGCAACAGCCTTCCACAGTCTTCTCTACCAACTGTCCTTTCAGGAAGGCTGGTTAGCAACTTTTCCTTGATCACTTATATCCTTTTTGGAGATCATTTTTCTTACTTCCTTAGCTCCTCTGGCAATTCCATAAGTAATAATTTTTCTACAACACACACAGTGGTTCTATGTTCCTGATTGACTTCTGATTAATACTTGCTTTTAAAACAGTTGACATTTACTGCTGTTTTGATTTTTTTTCCCTTTCTTGGTTTCTAGGTGGCCGCTTTCTCTTGTCCTTTTACTTACTTGAATCTACTTATATGTTATCCTCTTCTTTTCCCTGACCCTTAAAATAAATATCCCAAACCTCAGTCTTGGTCCTTCTTCTAAGTTCAGTTCAGTTCAGTTCAGTAAGTGTCTGACTCTTTGAGACCCCATGAATCGCAGCACGCCAGGCCTCCCTGTCCATCACCAACTCCCAGAGTTTACCCAAACTCATGTCCATCGAGTCGGTGATGCCATCCAGCCATCTCATCCTCTGTCATCCCCTTCTCCTCCTGCCCCCAATCCTTCCCAGCATCAGGGTCTTTTCCAATTAGTCAACTTTTTGCATGATGTGGCCAAAGTATTGGAGTTTCAGTTTCAACATCAGTCCTTCCAATGAACACCCAGGACTGATCTCCTTTAGGATGGACTGGTTGGATTTCCTTGCAGTCCAAGGGACTCTCAAGAGTCTTCTCCAACACCACAGTTCAAAAGAATCAATTCTTTGGCACTTAGCTTTCTCCACAGTCCAACTCTCACATCCATACATGACTACTGGAAAAACCATAGCCTTGACTAGACTGACCTTGTTGGCAAAGTAATGTCTCTGCTTTTTAATATGCTATCTAGGTTGGTCATAACTTTCCTTCTTCTCAAGCTATTGTCAATCCTTTGATAAATCTTAGGTAATCTTGCAGTTTAAATATTTGATTCATCTTTTTCATTTATATAAGATCTAATCTATCAGAAAATATCCATAGCTATATTTTCATAAGATATGGAGAATTCACCACAGTTCAATCATGTACACCCACCTCATTTATCTGAGTTACCATTATTTTAAATGTCCTCTTTTTCCTCTAGAGGTTTCCTAACAAATAGGTCAGAGTAATTGTAATAGACCTTATGTTTCATCATATTATCGTATTAATCAAATCCCTGCAATATCACCCCATTTATTTAGAACTACAGCTGAAATACTTGCAATGGCTTACAAGGCCCTTCTGAGAACCTATGAGATCGAGGCCTCTATTACACTTTTGGTCCCATCCTCTACTCTTTGCCTGCTCACTCCACTCTAGCCACTCTGGCCTTGTTGATGTCGGAAACATGCCAAGTGTGCTCCCACATTCAGGCCTTGATAGCTTTCTTCTCTATGATCACATGTCACCTGCTCAATGAAGCCCACTGTGACTACTGATTAAAATTGTCACTGAGTCACCTACATGTCTAGTCTGCAAAGACTGCTCTATGTTTTTTCCATATATTTATTACCTCCAAACATGCCAAATAATTTTATTATATATATGATATCATATTAATCTTCCCAACCTCAACTCTGGGTAGAATAAAAGCTTCATCAGGGCAGAACTTTGTTTTCTTTTTCTTCTTTTTTCACTGATGTAATCCACATGACTTGTATAATGAGGAGCAACTAGTGATTGCTCAATAAATATTTGTTACATTAATAAATTAATGGTGAAGTTAATCTCTATCAAGGATCCAGTACTGTTCCTGGCACAGAGTTTCCCTATACTATAATTTTTCTTTTTCTTTTTTAGGAATGTTGGCAAAAGATGATGTTGTGTAAAATGTTACTATGTTAACACTAAACACTCTCCCTACAGCCTATTATGTAGAGTGAAGTAAGTTAGAAAAAGAAAACCAAATACTGTATATTAATGCATATATATGGAATCTAGAAAAATGGTACTGATGAACTTATTTGCAGGGCAGGAATAGAGACTCAGACATAGATAGAGAGCAGACTTATGGACACAGCAAGGGAAGTAGAGGGTGGGATGAATTGAGAGAGAAGCATTGAAATATATACATTATTGTATGTAAACTAGATAGCTAATGGGAAGTTGCTGTGTAGCAGAGGGAGCTCAGCCTCGTGCTCTGTGACAACCTGGAGGAGTGGGATGGGATGGGAGATGGGAGGGAGTTCAAGAAGGAGGAGACATGTGTATACATATGGCTGTTTCATGTTGATGTATGGCAGAAACCAACACAATATTGTAAAGCAATTATCCTCAAATTAAAAATAAATTTTAAAAAATTAAACACTATTTTTATAAAGAAACAAAACTGTGCCCTTATAAAGAGCAATGACAAGCAAAATTCAAATCTCTTATACTTTCTAAAGAAGACAATACAATTGCAATAGCAATAAATGATGAGGAAATGATCTAACCAAAATATCATGCATAACCTACTTTCACCTGTATTATCAGTTCAGTTCAGTAGCTCAGTCATGTCCAACTCTTTGTGACCCCATGGATTGCAGCACGTCAGGCTTCCCTGTCCATCACCAACTCCCAGAGCTTGCTCAAACTCATGTCCATCGAGTCAGTGATGCCATCCAACCATCGCATCCTCTGTCATCCACTTTTCCTCCTGCCTTCAATCTTTCCCAGCATCAGGGTCTTTTCCAGAGAATCAGTTCTTTGCATCAGGTGGCCAAGTATTGAAGCTTCAGCTTCAGCATTAGTCCTTCCAATTAATATTAAGGACTGATTTCCTTTAGGATTGACTGGTTTGATCTCCTTGCAGTCCAAAGGACTCTCAGGATTCTTCTCCAAGACCACAGCTCAAAAGCATCAAATCTTTGGCGCTCAACCTTCTTTATAGTCCAACTCACATCCATACATGACTACTGGAAAAAACATAGCTTTGACTAGACGGACGTTTGTTGGCAAAATAATGTCTCTGCTTTTTAGTATGCTTTCTAGGATGGTCATAACTTTTTTTCGAAGCCCAAGAAAAAAAAGTCTTTCATTATTTCCATTGTTTCCCCATCTATTTGCCATAAAGTGATGGGACTGGATGCAATTATCTTCGTTTTTTGAATGTTGAGTTTTAAGCCAGCTTTTTCATGCTTTCTTTCACTTTCATCAAGAGGCTCTTTAGTTTATCCTCACTTTCTGCCATACGTGTGGTGTCATCTGCGTATTGGAAGTTGTTGATATTTCTCCCGGCAGTCTTGATTCCATCTTGTGGTTCATCCAGCCTGGCATTTCGCATGATGTACTCTGCATAGAAATTAAATAAACAGGGTGACAATACACAGCGTTGACATACTCCTTTCCTGATTTGGAACCAATCCATTTTTCCATGTCCGGTTCTAACTGTTGCTTCTTGACCTGCACACAGATTTCTCAGGAGGAAGGTCAGGTGGTCTGGTATTCCCATCTCCTGAAGAATTTTCAACAGTTTGTTGTAATCCACACAGTCAAAGGCTTTAGCATAATCAATAAAGCAGAAGTAGATGTTTTTCTGGACCTCTCTTGTTTTTTCTATGATCCAACTGATGTTGGCAGTTTTATCACTGGTTCCGCTGTCTTTTCTAAAACCAGCTGGAACATCTGGAAGTTCAGGGATTAGGTACTGTTGAAGCCTGGCTTGGATAATTTTGAGCATAACTTTACTAGCGTGTGAGATAAGTACAGTTCTGCAGTAGTTTAAATATTCTTTGGCATTGCCTTTCTTTGGGATTGGAATGAAAACTGACCTTTTCCAGTCCTGTGGCCACTGCTGAGGTTTCCAAATTTGCTGGCATATTGAGTGCAGCACTTTCACAGCATCATCTTTTAGGGTTTGAAATAGCTCAACTGGAATTCCATCACCTCCCCTAGCTTTGTTCGTAGTGATGCTTTCTAAGGTCCCCTTGACTTCGCACTCCATGATGTCTGGCTTTAGATGAGTGGTCACCCCATCATGGTTATCTGGGTCATTAAGATCTTTTTTGTATAGTTTTGTGTATTCTTACCACCTCTTCTTAATATGTTCTGCTTCTGTTAGGTCCATATGATTTCTGCCTTTTATTGTGCCCATGTTTGCAAGAAATGTTCCCTTGGTATCTCTAACTTTTTTGAAGAGATCTCTAGTCTGTATTGTAGTCATCCGTATTATAGTTAGGTCAAAATAAGAGAATCTTTAGAATGATATTGGAAACTTAAACAAAGGTTTGTTTAGTACTTCCTTTTTGATAAATTTCAGCTATATTTAAATTTAAATAAACCAGAAGCAAAGGGAAGAGCTGAATCCAAGAAATCCCTTCCAGCACCAAAATAAAAATAATAATAATAAATGAGGGATAAGATTAGCTGGGATTGAACTGCTTGCCAGAACTGGAGGGAAAAAAGTTACTGCAAAAACCACTTCTCAGGAAACATTTCCAAATGTGATTGAGGGTGTAGTCTGGTGGTTTATGTAGCAGTGTAGAGCAGAAAGTCCATCAGGAGATCAGAAAAACAAACTTGATCATGAGCCAGTGACCAGTAAGTCAAGAGCATAGCCCACATAGCCTAAGGACAATGAGCCTTACCCTAATGTTTTCAAGACACTTGTAGAATTTTGCCTTTTACTTAGAGCAAGGCTTTAATGACTTGTGGAGCCTACTCCTTGATTCCAGATGTTTGTCTTCCTTGTAAGGATGCCATTCATCTCCCTCTTCTTTCACATCAGCAATGAATAGCTAGCTAAACCAAAAGGAGGTACAGAGCATAAACACTGGAAATTTCTATCTGCTTCAAGATGTGAAATTTTCCTCCAGGAGAGACATCTTAGCTTTGAATATACTTTGTAAATACATTCCTATTAAGTAAAGATTCTAAGTTAAGTATAATTCTTGACTATTTGAATCTTACACAAATATTTCATGTTTTATTTTTTAATGCAAAAAACCACTATGTTCACTACTCTGAAAATGATATTTATGGCATAATTAATTTTATCCGAGTAGCTTAGAGTAGTCCATTTGTAGAGTTCACAGAGTCTGACAGAGAATTCATTTTAGGTAGAAGGCCTTGATAGATGATAATTTGAGATAGAGAGATTAGATAAACAGATAGGTAGATCTTTCAAGAATGAGCATGAATGGCCCCCAATCTTGCCAACAAAAGCATGCACCAAAGTAGCAGCATGATCAAAGTAGTATGCATAACCTCTGACTTGATTTTGTGATATTTTAAAAGTCTAATTACAGAACAAAATATAGATAGAAGAAAGTAATAAAGTAAAAATATTTATTCTCAAAATATATGGAATTATTAATCTAATAATGTAAAAAATATATTCAAAAATGTAAGGTTTTTGACAACATGGACAATAATAAAGAATATTTTATAATGCCAAATATGGGTCACATGTAAGGATTAATCATTTATAGTTAAATGGCAAAGATTATCATTGTATATTAGATTAGTGTAATATATTATCCTGTCTATAGAATTCTTTTTGTTCTGAAATCACACACACACCAAATATTTTTAAGAATATTTCCCTTAAGTCTAAGAAATTATTGTTCAAAGAACTGGAAGATAGATACATACATACATATACTTATTTACATAACTTTAATGAGCACTATCCTCAGTTAATAAAGAATGACAACAAAAATATTCCCGTAACATGTAACTAGATACATAAATATGAGCTCTGATAAACATCAAACATATATGTGAAACCAAATGGTACATTCCCCAATGAGAAAATATTTAACCATGTTAAGCTACTTTTATTTTGCCCAAATAATGTTCTTTTGACAAAACATTATTTTCAGAAAAAAGCATATTACCAGTTGATAGAAATATTTGTCTATATTCTTTTTTTATAAACAATTTTTCACCATTTATAGAAAAACATTATGTTTAAGTATTAAGCAAAGAGACCAGCTATCACAATGTAGATCCAAATAAACGGAGGCAAATCAAATGTAAGTGATTTGTCTGAGTAAATTTATAACAGTATTGTAATTATAACCCCTTTCTTGAATTCCTCTTTCCTGGTCTACTGCATATTCTACTGGGCCTTGCAGATTCCAGAATGGAGAAGGTAATTTATTTAGTTGGAAATATGACTGTGATTTTAAAGAACAGGAATAGGTTTAGAATTTGTTTTTCTCTTCAAATATCTTAAATCCTTCATAAGTCCTTAGTTATTAGTTTGTGGTTAAAGACAACATAATTATCTGATAAATCTTTGTAGTGTGGTTTGATTTTTCCTGTAGCAAATCCAACAACCTGAACTAGACTAACACATTTTCTGGCTTCCTCCACTGAGAGAATTTTTTTTTTTTAATTTTTAGTTGGGGGCTAATTACTTTACAATATTGTAGTAGTTTTTGCCATACATTGACATGAATCAGCCATAGGTTCACATGTGCTCCCCCTCCCGAACCCTCCTCCCACCTCCCTCCCCATCCCATCCCCACTGAGAGAATTTATAAGAAAGTGGGCCAGCCTTTCTGTCCTGGGGCAACTTTGTCTAAGAGCTAATGTTTTAGTTTGCCAGATAAGAAATAAATAAATAAATAAAACACTCTTGGTATTTCTACAGGTTTAAAGCCACAAGACAAGATGTTGATTTTCTTAAAGTAGAAAACACAGACCTGTTTATCTGTCTTCTTGTCAATTTTTATCTCACAGCCATCGATCTGAGAACAGGTTAATTCTGGGTGTCTTGTTTCTAAAACTGTGACATGTAGACATTACAGATAGCTGGTGCCTGGCAGGTAGGAATGGCAATACCCACCAGTGCCCAGATTTGTAACTTAATCCTATACTGATATTTTACTTTCAAGTTAAAACACTAAGGAAAGACTAGAAAAAGAAGTATACAATGAAAGTCACCAATATCTATTATAAAATTCAAATAGAAACTGGACAGACAAGTGGGAAAGCTAGTATTGAAGATATACTGCAAAGTTTCTTAAAGTATGGGAGATCAAAGATCAAGATTCACTTTGAAAATATTAATGCCTTTGTGAAAAGAGTTGGGTTATGGCCAATTCTTCTCTAATTCTTAAGACTTAAGAATAATATAGGTTGTAGACAAGAATTCCCTGTTTACAAGACAAGTCTGAATGTCCAACTGAGAGGTTAGGCATCTCCTTTTCTGGCAGGTACTCAAACAGCAGACATCAATCGAACAGGAATGGTTAAGTGCCAGTTTATGGAGCTGGGGAAAAAAGTGACTTCCATGGTTACTTTCAGTCTTCAGATTTTAAATGTAAAGGTGCCACAAAGTCAACTACAAGGAAATATACTTATAAATAAATCATGGTATTTGGAAACAGAAAACTGCCTCCTTCATGAACCCATATTGATTTTATTTTTTTCTTTTGGCTTCTGATACTTTAATTGCTTCTCTTAAGGTTTATAAATTATCAGAGCTTGGGTGGCCTATTATTCTGGGTTACAAAGTAAAAATTAAAAATTTGTGGGTCCTTTGTTGTTCCCTATGGAACATGGCCTTAGGCAAGTTGCTAATTTCTCTAACATTAAATGATTAAATTAATAATTGAAGGTGTTGAAAACTGAGTCAATGATAAATATTGCTTCTTCTTAATAGCTGATATTACTAAAAACTGGGTTTGTTGACAGATCTTCCCTTCTTTTCGAATTAGAAGAAGAATCCTTTAGTATATAATATGAGATCTCATTACTCTGTACTTCTTAGTGACAAGTAAACACAGAATTCACAGCCTAAAACTGTAATGGAATGTTTCAATTGAAATTAAAATTCTCACTGGAAAACATAAAAACAATTTAAACCCTTTCAGTTCAGTTCAGTTCAGTCACTCAGTCACGTCTGACTCTTTGCAACCCCATGAACCGCAGCACACCAGGCCTCCCTGTCCATCACCAACTCCCGGAGTTTACCCAACCTCATGTCCATTGAGTCAGTGATGCCATCCAATCATCTCATCCTGTCGTCCCCTTCTCCTCCTGCCCTCAATCTTTCCCAGCATCAGGGTCTTTTCAAATGAGTCAGCTCTTCTCATCAGGTGGCCAAAATATTGGAGTTTCAGCTTCAACATCAGTCCTTCCAATGAACACCCAGGACTGACTTTCTTTAGGATGGACTGGTTGGATCTCCTTGCAGTCCACGGGATTTTCAAGAGTCTTCTCTGAGACTTTCGAACACCACAGTTCAAAAGCATCAATTCTTCGGTGCTCAGCTTTCTTTATAGTCCAACTCTCATCTCCATACATGACTACTGGAAAAACCATATCACACTTCCAGTTTATATCAAAACTCATAATATCTTCTGAATTTGTAATTGAACAGTAACTGAGTATTAGTTTATGGAGGCTGTTCTGCCGTAGTGTTTTTACTTTCTTTTTTTAAACAATAAAAACCACTGTTAACAGTTTCACTGAAATACTTTTCTGGCTATACTCACTAAAAATATTTTTGTGACTTAGTTTTTAAATTAAGAGTCAGTGACTATAATTTCACCAGTGCAGTAGGGATTAATACTATGATAGGAATTATCTCCTGTCCTGAAGAACCTCACAGCACACACCTCTAAAAATGGAAACAATTTGCAGCGGGACCTGGAAACGGAGTGTTGGGAGAGGTGGGAATGTAAGTAGGGAGCCAAAGGGATGCAATGCCTATAGCAACAATCTAAAACAACTTTATCAAGAACAAGAAAGAACAACCTTTCTCTGTCTTTATTTTATGCCTTCCACTGATATGTTTTGCATAATAATATCATCTTTGTATTACACTTACTCCTTTTAATTATAATAAGCATAATTTACTTTTTCTCATTCTCAGGAATTAAAAAAAAAACCTTTACTTGAAGACATTAAAAATTTAAAACTATAGAACTGCAGATACAGTTTTTTGTAAAGTAAAACAACATACCCTAATTTTTAAGTACCTAAATGATTTTTATTATTCCCTATTTAAAAACATTTTTAAAAGATGGCTCATATATTTGGTGCATTTCCAAAGTGCAAATTACTTTTTTTGTTATTATTTTGCTTATTGCATACCTAAACAATAAGAACAACATTGGCAACAGTGAAAAATTCTTTCCTTAGCAGCACATTTAGATTAAAAATATTCAGAATTTGAAAGTAGATTTTTATGAAGGCTTCCACATTCCCAAATTGGCTCTGGTCTGCAAACTAACCTTGTCTTCTCTAAAAGAGGCACATAAATAGTCCTCCTGTGTATCTAACCAGGAGAGAACTATTTCTTCCATATGCCTACGTCAACTGTACAGTTCTTCCATTCATCTGATCTGTTTGGAGAAGTCTATTTGAATTCTCAAAGCCATCTTTTTGCTTTAACAATGACGTCTTTTGGTAATTAAAGAGTTCTGTTCTTCATATCATGCCCTACATTTATCCCAGAACACTGCTTGTCAGTCTTTGCTGACCTATACTTGAGATTCTACTTCACCTAAGAGTAAACAGCAACAAAGTCTGCTCTTTTCGAAAATGGGTACTACATATGGCACTAAGCAAATTTGCAATGTGTGACCATATGGTGGGGTCATCCATTGCCAGGTCATTTTGCCTACTAAGTTTTAGACCAATCCTATAATCTTTCATCTGGTAAATATGCAGTAAAGTGATATAGTAAAATGAAGTAAAAAGAGCAGAGTCAAAATCTTTCTCCTCTCCTTCCTGTCTTCTCCCCTTAATCCTTTTATGTTTATGCATATTTATATTACTTAGCAGCATTAACACTAATATGGATTATTATCTTTGTATTTAAAGATGTTCATTTATAATGAGTCCTTAAAACAACAACAAAATAAGTTGTCTCTAAAGTCATTTAAAGAATCCTTAGTATAGTATAGAAGCAGGATTCCCTGATAGTTCAGTTGGTAAAAAATCCACCTGTAATGCAGGAGACCCCAGTTCAATTCCTGGGTTGGGAAGATCCACTGGAGAAGGGATAAGCTACCCACTCCAGTATTCTTGGGCTTCCCTTGTGGCTCAACTGGTAAAGAAACCGTCCGCAATGCAGGAGATTTGGGTTTGATCCCTGGGTTGGGAAGATCCCCTGGAGAAGAAAAAAGCTATCCACTCCAGTATTCTGGCCTAGAGAATTCCATGGACTGTATAGTCCATGGGGTTGCAAAGAGTCGGACACAACTGAGCAACTTTCACTCACTATTATAGTATACTTGACAATGATATACATGTTATTTCCACTATCTTTGATAAAGATTCAAACTTTTCAAAGAGTCCCTGGTCCATAGGTTTCCAGCTTCAGGAATCTTAATTGATTAGGACTGCAGCTGTGGTGCTCTGAACTTTACCTCGACCTTTGCTTTGAGGCCACACTTCCTAGTGGATGTCCCCAGTCTAAGGCTGAACCTGGGAAGCATTCAAAGGCAGCATTGTTCCTGAGAGACACAGACTCTCCTCCAGCCTCTGGCTTGAGGATTCCCAAGTGACCTACTGAACTCTCTTTAAACTACACTGCTGTTTGGTAGGCTTCCTAGCAACCTTTACTCCTTTTTCTCTATACTTAGAGTTATACTGAAATTATGGTCTTAGAGCTGGGCTTCCTAGGTGGTGCAGGAGTAAAGAATTTGCCTGCTAATGCAGGAGACTCAAGAGATGTGGGTTGGTCCCTGGGTTGGGAAGGTCCCCTAGGGTATGAAATAGCAATTCACACCAGTATTCTTGCCTGGAGAATCCCATGGACAGAGGAGCCTGGCAGGGTACAGTAAATGGGGTCACAAATGGTCAGACATGACTAAACATGCACGCATGGTCTTAGAGCTATCCCAGACATTCTTCACTTCCTTTCCATTTTCTCCCAGTTCTCCAATAATATGCCTGCACATTTTATCTCATTTTCCCATCTGCTTTTCAGAGGTCCCAGACAAACACAGGCCCCAAGGACTACAGATACATGAATACACCAGTATTTAAAAATCTAAAACAGAAAATCCAAAGAACCATAAACCTCAGATGTATTGAGACCAAATAAAATAAAAAGATGAAGTGATCAATGAATAGCAAAAGAGTTTAAGATATTCACAATTCAGTGTCTTCACGTCCTTTCTATACAGAGAAAGAATTCAACATTTAATTCATTCCTGTTACAAGTCCCAAGCTCTCCTTGGCACAGTAAATACATCATCATACTTAATGCTCATACCTGCATCTTTTTAGCAGATAAGGAAAACTGAAACTTGGAGAAGTTGACACATAACATATGCAGAATGGTGGATGGGAAATGGGAATCTAAGCTGTAAACCTGTTCTTTGTCCTTCACTGCATACTACATTTGATATGGTGCTAGACTGCAAAATCAAGGAATAAAATCACTCCCACATTTTTCATATTGTTCTTAGGGGGGGGGGGGGGGGGGGGGGGGGGGGGGGGGGGGGGGGGGGGGGGGGGGGGGGTTTTCTTATGGGTTGCCCTAATTCATAGTTGCTTACCAAAAACATATCAAATTAATTGTAATGAGTGCATCCATGCCAAACCTAGTTGATTATAGTATGCCAGATACTTGCTCGGTTCTAAATGGCAGAATTTTTAAAATAATGTACAAAACACACATTTGTCAAATCTGTAGAATACAATATAGAGTTGATGATATGTAGGGTGATACATTTAGGATGCAAACTGAGAGAATTAAGTGAGCTAAAAGCAGCAAGTTGATGTTTAACATGGAAAACATGTGGCCCTGATTTAAAGTTCAAAAGACAATTTTGTACTTACAAAATTGTAACTGCTCAAGATGAGACTATATTTCTTCTCAATGTAATATATGGGTTGATCTTCTGGAATGACAGGAGTTCATGTAAAGGTCCAGCATTTTATATGACCACAAACTAGATATGAGCCAACAATGTTATCCTGTTGCTAAAAGAGAAAATCTACTTTGGGACTATACTAATTTACATATAGCATTATCAAAGAAAGTTAAACACACAGATCTGGAGGATAGTCTCTGAATCTGGGCATCAGAGGAGGAGTCTCCATAAACTTCAGTATTAGCGGAAGTATGTTCAAATAGTGTCTAGATGAGGGTTTACTCATGGATGCATTCAACAAACACTTAAGTGCACACTATAAAATAGAAGCATGCTTGATAAAGGGGATAAAAGAAGTGAACCTTGAACTCAAATACTTGAAGATATTTTAATAGGGAAGGTTTACTTTCTCCAAACTTGATTTCATTTAGGTTGTTCTCAGGAAAAAAAAAAAAAAAAAAACACAAGCTGGCCTGCAAAGCTACATGCAAAATAGTTATGTTCCCAGGATTTAAGATAACTATCTCTTTCAGCCAAGTACTCCCAGTGCCCTGTTGATGAACACAGATTGTAGCAAAGTCTACTGTAACCTTGGGATCTAAGCCCAACTCTACTCTCTCCAGGGGAAGGGTGGTATCTGTTGTCCTGTCTGAACTGGCAGGAATGGACTAATAATTATTATATGCCAGCTGCTCATCACATGAGGGAAGTAATGAAGACTTGTCAAAGTCATCCTTCTAGAATCTGACATCTAGCCAGCTGGGTGCTCATGCTGCCCTAGAGTATGACAGGCAGTGCAGAACCTGCACACCTCCTGATGCTGTCTACACTGCCCCTTTCCTAAGAGTGCAGTTTCATCAGGTACACTGGATTATCTGCTTTTCTTTTCACAAAACACGTGCAAGAATAAATATGCTGCCAAATTTAAATTAGATACTCAAATGTTTGTTGAATAAAATAAGTAGGAGCTAAACTATAGTCAGTGAGTGGAGGGTGCAATCAACAAATTTTTAATGGTATACAGAAAAAATGTTATAAAATTAGCAATAATGAGACATGCAATGAATTTCTTTTTAGGTAGAACTCTTTCAGCCATTAGGGGTCTTCAAGAAGAGATGAGGATGGTATTATTTAAGCAGATTTTAATTCCACAATGGGCAACTACTATACTGGGTAGAAAAATGTTGTCTTGATAAAATTCTTAGTCCCTTTCCATTTCTAAAATTCTGCTGGGCTCATACTTTGAACAGGCAATGCAAACTTGCATCCAAGCAGTTGTCTCATGTGGTTGATTAAATGGAGGTAGTTGACCTATGTATTTTCTCAACAGCTGTATTTTCTGACTATTGTTTGTACATTTATGTTATCCTCTCCACCTCATATTTCTTAATGTTACATGTGAAATTTAGTGCTATACTTTATTGTTTTAATAAATTAATTATTTTAAAATAATATTTTAAATGGATATTTTATTTATATGAATTTTATCTTTTTAAATTTTAGAGTACAAATCAAGTTTAGTAAAAGGTTAAATTTTACCCAAACATACAAGGCATTATTCTTGAAACCATACCTAAAATCTATCACTTTTTCTTCATAGTACATTTATTAACACTATGAAGTAGAAAGATTGTCCTCACGTGGAAATGTTATAAAAGGTATAAAATTCAGGGTCTTGAAAAAGTCCTAATAAAGGATCTTATTTTAATATTTCCCTGAAAGATAATTTATGCTGGCAGTATTGAACATAGTAAATAAACTTGGCATCTACATACATTACCTTACTTACTTTGGTGGCAGAACTTCATTTTAAATGAATGCTCTATTTAATCAGCTTCATTAGTTATTTCCTCTTCTATTCATAAAACACCAAGCAATGCAGTTAAAGTACTAAAGCCAAAACCCAAATGGTAAAGCTATAATAGTAGACTGCAAAAATATTCTGCCCAAATGTTGAAAAGCTATAAATGGTTAATTCTAAAGGGAGAAAAAAATAATTGTACCTGTGAGACAAATATGTAGTTAAATTTTTGTAAAAATGGGGAAAATTAGAACATACCATCATTTCTGATCCTGGAGATTTCCCACTTACGTGATCGTTCTATTTTGTGTGATCTTTCTATTTTGGAGGCACTTGTTTTGTATCTCACAAATGTTTTAGCAAGGAGTCAGGAATAGCATTTATTTAACATTCAAGAGAATCTCATTTTCTATTTTTCTACTATTTTCAATAATTCAACCTCTGTAAATTCTAGAATGGAAATCTTTTAAGTTATTTTTTTTCAAATAAATCAATGTAAATATTATTAGCTAATTACTTCTCTGTTATGTTTAATTTCTAACAGGAATATTTGTATGTGCCAAAGACTATTCTTAAAATATTACAAAGAACAGACAATTTCATATTTTGAATAATAATCTAAGTTTACATAACATCTAAATACATGATGCAAATAGAAATACTCCAAATAAGAACTGTGAGAAACTGGATGGAAAATGAAATTATATAGAAAGAGAGAGAGAGGGAAAAGAGGGGGAGGAAGGAGAAGGGAGAGAGAAAGGAAAAAAGGAAGGAAGTGTAAAGAAGGTAGGTGGGGAGAGCGAGAAGAAAAGAAAAGGAAAGAAAGAATCATAGAATGAAAGATAATGCATGGCTGCAGTGTTGTTTTACATCAGTTTATTTTGAATGCCTTTCCATAAATTAAAAATAGCTGCTTGAGTCTCCTAAACTATCTCATTTCTTTGATTTAAAAAAAAAAAGAAATTTGACATAATATAGATGCTTCCTCTCATCTAATGAGATCTAGACCGATTAACAATCAAAACTTATGGGCTGAAGTAACAGACAGCTTCATTCATAAACCACTGTTATGGTTTATAGCTTACAATATCCAGTTTTAGTTGAAACTGAAATAAGTCCTTAAAGATTCACAGAGAAATATGCAAAAATCACCCTAGATTTTTAAAACGTATTTCCTAATCTTTTACATTTGTCTCATGAACATCTTTTTTGACAGTAGACAATTGATAAAAATTTTCTAAAATATTGAACTTGTTTTTTTATATTAAAAAAGCTTTCTTCTCATACTGCTACTCCACCAGTTATGTAATTGCAATAACTTGTTATAGTAACAAGTACATGGATGTGTCATAGTGAAGAGTTCTGACAAAATGAGGTCCATTAGAGGAGGAAATGGCAAACTACTCCAGTATTCCTGCCACCAGAATCACAGGTTGGAATCACGATTTCAGGGAGAAATATTAAAAGACCTCAGATATGTAGATCATACCACTCTAATGGCAGAAGATGAAGAGGCATTAAAGATCCTCTTCATGAGGGTGAAAGAGGAAAGTGAAAAAGTTGGCTTAAAACTCAACATTCAAAACTCTAAGATCATGGCATCCAGTCTCATCTCTTCATGGCAAATAGAAGGGTGAAAAGTAGAAGCAGTGACAAATTTTACTTTCTTGGGCTCCAAAGTCACTGCAGATGGTTATAGCAGCCATGAAATTAAAAGACGCTTGCTCCTTAGAAGAAAAGCTATGACAAGCCTAGACACCATTTTAAAAAGCAGAGACGTCACTTTGCCAACAAAGGTCCATATAGTCAAAGCTATGGTTTTTCCAGTAGTCATGTGTGGATGTGAGTTGGACCATAAAGAAGGCTGAGTGCCAAAGAATTGTTGCTTTAGAATTGCGGTGCTGGAGAAGACTCATGAGAATCCTTTGGACTGCAAGGATATCAAACCAGTCAATCCTAAAGGAAATAAACCTGGAATATTCATTGGAAGAACTGATGCTGAAGCTGAAGCTCCAATACTTTGGTTACCTGAAGTGAGAGCTGACTCACTGGGAAAGACCCTGATTCTGGGAAAGATTGATGGCTAAAGAAGAGGGCAGTAGAGGATGAAATGGTTAGATAGCATAACTGACTCAGTGGACATGAATTTGAGCAAACTCTGGGAGACAGTGAAGGATAGGGAAGCCTGGTATGCTGCAGTCCATGAGGTCGCAAACAGTTGGTCACAACTTAGCAACTGAACAACAACTGTAATAGATAACCATTAACCATCACCTGTATTTCACAAAGGAAATGCTAGAGCAATTTGCTTTGAATTACTAATATATCAAAGAGATAGAAACAGACTAATTTTAGTACGAATTAAGAATCTATTATTTCTGAATCTATTAAACATTGTAAATGCAAGGTTTTTTTGCTCTAACTCCAATCTTCCAGGAAAATATCTATAGATACATGTGTACTTCATCAGCAACATTGGCAATTAAATTTTCAAAACTGCTCAGCTCAAAGTTTTTTAAAAAAGAATTTGGTAATTGTGATCAGAGCTATGATATATCATACTTGTTAAAAAAAATAACCTCCTCAATGCTGATTTTGTTTTATATTCCTTGACTAGATCATTTGATTTGGAAGCACCTTGCTAAAAAGGAAATGGCAACCCACTCCAGTACTCTTGCCTGGAAAATTCTATGGACGGAGGAGCCTGGTAGGCTACAGTCCATGGGGTCGCAAAGAGTCCGACACGACTGAGCAAATTCACTTTCACTTTTGCTAAAAAGATCATCCAGAATAGCCTAAGGATGCTTACAAAAGATGGGCAAGTTCTGAAGAGTCAGCCAAATTCAGTTCTAGTTTTAAGAGATTATTCATAATTATAGTATGTCAGAACAGGTTAGAGATCATATTCATATTCGTCTATTTGCAAATCTTTTTTTCCTTGAATAATGTCCACCTCCACTTCAAAAATGTTCATACACTTGGAAAAAAATCTAAGCTAGTTTTTAAATAATCTATTTACTTATGAAGGACATGTTGAATACTTGATAACCTATATGTTTATAACAAAAAAATGTTGAATAAATAGAAAGTACTGGTTGCATAAGATGTGTTATTATCCATAAAAGCAGTATAAATTATCTTTGGTCTTCTTATGACAATAAAGAAAAAATCTAAAACAGACTTTTAAAAAAATAAAGGATCATACAGCAAACATTTTCCCCTCAATCTTTGGCATCTACAGGTAGAATATCAAGTCTAGCACTGAATTGTGAAAACAAATCATATACTTGTTGGATAGAAACCAGCATTTTATTTCATTTAAGCCAAATGAATTTAGTTGGTTTGGGGAGATATATATATATATATATATATATATATATATATATATATATATATATATATGTATGTATGTATATATTTTTTAAATATTTACTAATATTCTTCCTTGGGAAAAACTGAGAATCTCATCTTGAAATATTTTCTAATTTAAGTTCAACTGTATATATTAAACAATCATGCCAACTTAAGGAGGCGTTTACGTGTTCTAATTATAGGATCATAGAAATTACAGATAAACACATGATAGCTACTGATACGGAATTCTCATAGATAACCAGGAATCTCTTGTGCTGAATTTTACTTAGTAATGGATTTACTTCGAAGAAAAAAAATGTGGCTTAGACATTTGAACATGAAAAATTTTAAAGTGTATGACAGAACTATAAATGCATCTCTTCATTGTGAGTCCTTAAGTTAGCAAAATGATGAATTTACACAGAAATAAAGGCATATGGCAAGTGTATATATATGGAATTTCCATATTGTCAAGCAATGCAAAAACTCACAAGACATATTAATTAGATCGATAAAATAATACATACCATTCTTTTCTACTTCTAAGCTCATTCCAACCTTGGCTCTTCCTTCCTTATTCTAGTCTTTGTTCATCCAGTCTTTCTCTTTAAGAAATAAGCAGAAGCTAATGCACACACAGAAGAAGAAGACATGGCAACCCATTCCAGTATTCTTGCCTGGAAAATCCCATGGACAAAGGAGCCTGGTAGGCTACAGTCCATGCGGTCGCAGAGTCAGACACGACTGAGTCACTTCACTTCACTTCACTTCAACCCACACACAAGGCTTAATTTTATCACACATGCCACATTTCTTTCATGGAAGGAACTGGTACTATCACCTGGATCTATTTATTCAGCAATAAAACGTTAGTAAAGATTTATCTCTTCAAAGAAGTTTTGACAGAAAAAACACATCAATTTAATTTGCTTCAAAAAAATCATCCTGGTAAAACTCCACCTAGTTTTATACATCTATTAATCTCAATAACAATTATTTTTATTGATATCTTTAAGCTATATCATTCATTTAATAAAGAAGGCCTTTTTAAAAGCCTTATAACTTTTAATACCTTTAAGCACCTTTTATTAACTCTTGTTTTTACAGCTCTGAATTTAGTTTTATTCTACATCTGTGAATTGTATATGGTCCCATATCGTAAAATCTGAATTTCTCCCACATTCCCTCATAGGGATGTAAGTATTGGTCTGGCAGAAATTCCTAAATAGTGAAGTGTCAGTGATTGGCATTCTATCCAAAATAGCATGGGGCCTTGATCCAAGTATTGAAGTCAAGCAACAGTCCTCTAGAAACAGGCAAGCTTCAAATACTAGAGATACCAAATACATAAACTAAGTACAATGAACAAGAGTCAAGGTCAAGATCAAAGTCATAGAACATGAGATTGATGTTAGTTGGGAATAGGATCAAGTAGTTCTGGAGTTATGACAAGAAATCTCTAATTGCTGGGAATTCTATGTATTTGCAGTTTGGTCTTACAGATTTTAGATGTGGAGCTTCATGATTGATTATAGAATCAAAGCCATAACAGACTCATTCTTTCTGAAAAACACTCAAGAATTACCAACATTTTATGATCTTCTAATAGTTTCCATAATAAACATTAATCTGCTTGGCTAACATATACTCTATCTAAAATTTTGACATTTCAGTAAAGTCAATTAAAAATACACGTCATTCAATATAAAGTAACCAATAACAAACTATCACTTTATGTATATATTGAAATAGATATTTCCCTGAGATACTTCTCTAAAGTTAAAACAAAAAGCTTACTACGTTATATACAAAAATTAACCCATGTTTACTAAGTATTACAAATGTAGAGGTAATAAATTCTAAAACAAAATCACAAAATTGTTAAAAATGGATATTTTTAGTACCATTAGTTTGAATTAAGAGGTTTTTTTTTTACTTTCTATATATTTTATTGACTAAATTTTAATTGTATAAATTACTTTTTAATAATAAAGTGTTTTTCATTTTTATAAAAGCAACATATATTTCTTAACAAATTCTTAAATAGTAAAGCAATAAAAAGTTCCATGTGTTATTTCTATCAATACATTTCACAACTCCACCTTCAGATATAAAAGATCATATTTTTTAATCACATAAATCACCATTATTCAATTCAGTCTTGTTTGCTCTTACTTAAGTTTTTGAGCTTGAATTTACATATGTCTGCTGTAGCTGGAAACAGTCTCCAGTTACTATTTTATATATGTCAAAGTTTCCCTGCATGCTCAATGTTATAATTTTGTGAATTACTTGCTTTCTGTCTTTTCCTCTCTTTCTGTCTCTTTCTCTCTTTCTGTCTCTGATACCCACAGACCCCATATACTCCTACTCATTTACCCAGTTTTCTTCAAAGGGCATACACATCATGCTAAGGGATTGGTTGAAAAAAAATTCCATTGTAATCCACTTATTTGGCACCAGCCTATCCCTAAAATAATCCCTGTCTTGGCACTGATCTTGGATCACCAATCAAAACATCTCATTTGTTTTTGATGAATTTCTTCTCTGAACACCTGGGTCTTTTTCCTGCTATTTGATCTAAGTTGGGGACTTTCAAAATCATCTAAATTGTCTAATATTGAACATCAAAAAGAAAATAGCTTAGCCCTTGATCAGATTTCCCAAAGAAAATCTCTTCATCTGCAATGCAAATTTTCTATCCTCTAACCAACAACTTTTAAATTCTAAATTTAGGAAGTGCAGCTTTTATTCATCTGTAAAAAATCATGTTAGAGACTTAAACCAGATTAATAGAAACCTCCTCACCTTATTGTTGTTTCAAGTAACATTTGACTACAAGTGACAGAGACCAGCTTTGGCTAATTTATACCGAAAAAGGAACATAAAAATAGTGAAGTTTTAATTTAAGAAGCAATGAGCATTATATATATTAAGAAAATTTTCAAATACTAATGAAAGCCAGAAAAGAGAACTTGCCTATTTTTTAGATAGGAAGATCCAGTAGTATGTTAATTCTCACAAATTCAGTCTAAAAATTTAGTTCAATCTTGATAATATACCAGTAAGATTTCTTTTAACTAGAGCAGCCAATTATTAAGTTCATATTAAAAAAAAATAAAAGGCAGACAAATAATCCTTTTACAAATAAAAGTGAAAGTTGCTCAGTCATGTCCAACTCTTTGTGACCCCATGGACTATGGAGTCCATGAAATTCTCTAGGCCAGAATACTGGAGTGGGTAGCCTTTCCCTTCTCCAGGGGGTCTTCCTGACCCAGGGATGGAACCTAGGTCTCCCACATTACAGGCAGATTCTTTACCAGCTGAGCCACAAGGGAAGCCCATACCTCCCAAAGAGCACTGGCATGGAACAATGTTAATTGCTAGATAGTAAAACATATTATGAAGTTACAGTACTTAGAATACTACCTCTTTATTACATGTCATTACATTACTCACAGCCTACTACTGTCTTCAAGATACTTCATTGAAGTGTTCAGTTCTTCTAGGAGAGAAGGTACATCTTGAAACTAAGGCAACATGATTTGGGAGATGACTAAGAACTCAAAGAAGAATCAGGCATTAAAACAATTCCATTCCCATGTATTTTCTGAAGATAAAAGGAAATGTATATTGTGTATATCAGCTTTTATTCATGATAGCCTAAAAGTGAAAACAACTTCAGTTCAGTCCCTCAGTCATGTCCGACTCTTTGCGACCCCATGAATTGCAGCACGCCAGGTCTCCCTGTCCATCATAAACTCCTGGAGTTTACCCAAACCCATGTCCATCGAGTCAGTGATGCCATCCAACCAGCTCATCCTCTGTCGTCCCCTTCTCCTCCTGCCCCCAAACCTTCCCAGCATTAGAGTCTTTTCCAATGAGTCAACTCTTTGCATGAGGTGCCCAAAGTATTGGAGTTTCAGCTTCAACATCAGTCCTTCCAATGAACACCCAGGACTGATCTCCTTTAGGATGGACTGGTCGGATCTCCTTGCAGTCCAAGGGACTCTCAAGGGTCTTCTCCAACACCACAGTTCAAAAGCATCAATTCTTTGGCACTCAGCCTTCTTCACCGTCCAACTCTCACATCCATACATGACCACTGGAAAAACCATAGCCTTGACTAGACTGACCTTTGTTGGTAAAGTAATGTCTCTGCTTTTAAATATGCTATCTAGGTTGGTCATAACCTTCCTTCCAAGGAGTAAGTGTCTTTTAATTTCATGGCTGCAATCACCATCTGCAGTGATTTTGGAGCCCCCAAAAATAAAGTCTCAGACTGTTTCCACTGTTTCCCCATCTATTTGCCATGAAGTGATGGGACCAGATGCCATGATCTTAGTTTTCTGAATGTTGAGCTTTAAGCCAACTTTTTCACTCTCCTCTTTCACTTTCATCAAGAGGCTCTTTAGTTCTTCTTCACTTTCTACCATAAGGGTGGTGTCATCTGCATATCTGAGGTTATCGATATTTCTCCTGGCAATCTTGATTCCAGCTTGTGTTTCTTCCAGCCCAGCGTTTCTCATGATGTACTCTGCATATAAGTTAAATAAGCAGGGTGACAATATACAGCCTTGACGTACTCCTTTTCCTATTTGGAACCAGTCTGTTGTTCCATGTCCAGTTCTAACTGTTGCTTCCTGACCTGCATACAGGTTTCTCAAGAGACAGGTCATATGGTCTGGTATTCCCATCTCTTTCAGAATTTTCCACAGTTTATTGTGATCCACACAGTCAAAGGCTTTGGCATAGTCAATAAAGCAGAAATAGATGTTTTTCTGGAACTCTCTTGCTTTTTCGATGATCCAGCGGATGTTGGCAATTTGATCTCTGGTTCCTCTGCCTTTTCTAAAATCAGCTTGAACGTCTGGAATTTCACAGTTCACATATAGCTGAAGCCTGGCTTGGAGAATTTTGAGCATTACTTTACTAGTGTGTGAGATGAGTGCAATTGTGCAGTAGTTTGAGCATTCTTTGGCACTGCCTTAAATAACTTAGTTGTCCATAAATGGGATAATTGATAAAATAAAAACTGCAGTATATTTACACAATGAACTAATAGCAAAACAAAACAATCTTAGTTTTTTAATGCTGAGTTTTAAGCAAGCTTTTTCACTCTCCTCTTTCACCTTCCTCAACAGGCTCTTTAGTTTATTTTCGAAGGCATTCTCGGATTCTAATTCAATTAGCCCATGATTATGTATTAAAAAAAACCCTCAAATGATTGGAAAGCAGAGACATGAAGATGAGAAGCCAACATTTTAAGACATTAGGGGTGACCGTTAGCTGTTATATCCATTCCTTCACCACCCCCAAGACATAAACACAGTTTCTACTTTTTTGACTTTTGGAAAGGCCAGTCAGTTTTGACTCTGAGATTTAAAAGAAGTAGCACTATTATTCCAGAACAATATTGGATCTTATAAGAGCTAACTTACTCCCCAAATTATTTTCTCCTTGTTAGAACATGAGCCTCTAATGTGCTTCACTGTTCTGGATGGTCAATTGCTTCTGAATTTATGATTAAGAATAGTAAAACCCTCAGTAACCTGTCCATTTTTATATGAATTGAGTTCCTTAGTGAGTATAATCAAAGCTATATAAAAGGCAGCACTACTAAGCCTGTGATACTAGCAGACACACGAAAGACAGAAAAATTAAATCCAATTTCAGAATAAGTTCTCTTCCAGTACATTTCTCTTAATAATGTAAGGAGTTCAGTTCAGTGAGTTGGATACCACATAACATTCTTGTCTATGTGAGCTACAAAATCCATATTGGAAGCCAATGATTGGTTTTTGTTGATGAAAAACTAGTTACTCAGCCATAGTGAAAGCCAAGTCTATCTTAATGAGCGATAGTCCAAGTAGTTGAGAACATATATATAGCCTCCATCACTGGGATCCATTTCTTCAAGAACCACTTAAAAACAATAAGATACCTAGAGACAAGGGCTGATCAATACCTACGAATCATGAAGCAAGTTATCGCATTGAGTATATGAAAAGTCTTTTCTACATCAGTTTTTTTTTTAAATAAGTATTCAAGGGAAACACAATTATTTTCTTGGCCCTGACCCACATCTCTCTCTCTCTCTAAATTATATCATCCTATTTCATTCTTGCTCTTGCAAAGTTCGCAAGCATCTCATCAGATATCTTTTGCCCAGGAAACTGATACAGTTCCTGACCTGAGGCTTCTCTTTTTTGGGGCAGTTCTGCATTTAGAAAGGAAGATAGATGATATTAATTTATGGTAAGTTGTTAAAATACAAAGTATGACAGATATCTAAGCATTGTGCTAAGGGAATGGAGAAGAGAATGTTTCAGTTAGGTGATCTGAGAGTACTGACTGGAGATGGCAAGAGTTCAATATGCACTCTCTAGAGAAAAGATAAAATTTTGAAAGAAAATAATGGAAGAATGGAAAATATGTATAATATATGAACAAGGTACACTGCTTAATAGATGGACTGTGAAATATTTAGGTTTCCATATTAAAGAATTTGTTTATTTTTTCTGCAGTAGGTACTCATCAGGTGAGTTTGACCAGGTAAGTGATTCAGCCTGACCTGTGCTTCAGGAAGATAATTCTGACAATATCATGCAGAATGGATTAGAATGAAGAATACTAGAGAAGCAGAGATCAGTTTGGAAGAAAAAAAAGGACTTAAGACACGAAATAGAAAAAAAATATTATGGATGCAGAATCAATAGAATTTGATAAGCAAGTAGAATTGAGAAACAACTATTGGGGTAATTCTAAAAAGCTTTTCCTCATTCACCATCGCTTGTGAGGAACACGATGGGCCAGAAGTATAAGAAAACAATAGTTGTCTCCCTGAAAACCAAGTTTCAAAAGCATAGTCATATCTCCTAAGTAAAAGAAGTGAAGAACATCATATAATGAAGGGATAGGTACTATGAATAATTCTGGGAAAAGACTAGGCAACCTATTAGGTCATTTTTTTGTCTGTGACTTTTATATTAATGGAATGGAATATGTGTTTTCCTTTTCACAGCATAGCTAACTACCACTACCTCCTTTTAGCCTGCTTCCCTCTTTCATTCCTGTTTCTGTTTCCCAAGAACTGCATCCTGCATTCCTTCTTTTCAGCACTGTTTTTAGTACACTTGCTTTTTTGTTTTTACCTGTTTCATTTAACAATTCTGATTCACTTTTCACCATTGTGAGCCTCTGAAGCCATTTGCAATATTCTTAAGTCAGGACATGTTGATTCACCATACTGATGACTGAGCTGCCTAAGACTAAACTGAATTCCCCACCACCTGCTTTGGATTTGATCCATTGTCTTTCCCTGAGTGGGTCCGCTTTTCCTAATGGAGCTCCACAACTTTGCTGGTTTTCTGCTGTTTCCATTCCCTTAACTCTTCACAGCCTCTTATTTTACATCCAGCCCATCTCTTTTGTAGTCAGGGCACAAGGTACTGGGTTATCACCATTTTTCGAATACTAATGCTGAGGCAAATAGCCATCATAGAGAAACAGGTGGAAGGTTACTGGAAAGATTCTAAGTATTGCTTGAAATTTGATGTCATTAATCACTTTATCCCAAGGTTTCAGAAACAGGCCATACAATTACATGTTACCTGTTCTCATATCTTTGCTTCCTCTTACTGTGAAAAAAAAAAAATTTGCTCTGGAGAAATATTGCTCTAGGCACCAGTGTAGCTGGATCAATGTAAAATCAAAGTATATTTTATATCATGTAAGATTTAAGGCTATTTTATAATTCTTTTGAAATATAGATTAGTTTTTATTTCATTAAGATTTCTATATGAATTTAAGTTAAAATTGACTTGCATTCATGAATCTTGGTTCTAAATCTCAAAATGTTAGTATATAACAGTGCTAAAAACAGTCTAATCATTATCTGGGTCTTATTTTCTTATTCGTAGGATGAGAAACTGGACCAAACAAACTTTATAGACCCAAACTGTTTTAGAACACAGCCAGTATCATGAAGATAGTTTACTCTTATCTTATAAGAGATTACATTATTCTCCCGGCCCTTCCTCCACCTTCATACCTGCTTCTCTCAACCAGTAAAAAAATAGAAAGAAAAGAAATCCTAGAAATTGTGCTTTGGTTTAGTAGTGTATTTTTTGCAATGTTTTTCATAATTTTATGTACATAATAATATCTACTGATTAAGTCAATATCAGAAATTAATTCAAAAGTAAGTTTGCACTGTCATCAAATTAGAAATCTAGTGTAATTTCCTCAGCTTCTATATTAATTGCACTTTGCAGTGATAATTAATATTCTTTATAAAGAATAGCTCTTTTTCATGCCACAAATTTGATCATGATCCTTTATCAAATTTACAGAGCCAATTTAGAAGAAATGAGATATGTTTTGTGTAAGACTTAAAAAAAAAAAAGAATAATATCCTATCGTGACCAATTATTTCAAGAATGTTTGCCTCCTGCTGTGTAAAACTTTATAACAATTTACTTTTGCTTGGGGCAGTATGGTGAGTCCTTATTTGTTTAAGCTTCATTTAAAATATACCATACAGTACAA
Organism: Okapia johnstoni; assembly: GCA_024291935.2. Taxonomy (NCBI): domain Eukaryota; kingdom Metazoa; phylum Chordata; class Mammalia; order Artiodactyla; family Giraffidae; genus Okapia; species Okapia johnstoni. The sequence continues at coordinate 77,459,150 of CM044312.1, read as the reverse complement.
AATGCCATATCATGAATGCTGCGGTTCATTAACTCATGGCCATATCATACTCAAAAAGAAACATAGTTCTTCAATTAATCTATAGATTTTGGATAACTGTCCAGGACTTATTACCATTCAAGATAATTATATACTTTTAACATTTTTATTTTTGGTTTAGTGAAAGTTCATTTCTCAACAGCATTTACTCTTTTTTCAAACTGCTGCCGACATAAACCATTGTTTTAAAAATTCTTCCCAAATTCATTCTCCCATGTACACTTGTTGGAAGCTTTAGTGGTATCTAAATTAGACTTGGCAGAAATAAAGAGACTTTCAACTTTTGGACGGCACCTCCTATGGGGCACTGGTATGAAAGAGGGAAATTGAAAATGAAAGAGATTTGATGTTTCAAGGACTAAAGCAAAAAAGGTTTGAAAGTGGCATAATTTAAAACTACAATAACCTATGTTTACTTATAATGTCTAGGGAATGTCATGGTTTGCTTAATTGAGAACTGTAGGTAATTCAAGGATACATATGCCATATGTGGATTACTGATTTTCAAAGTGCAATGTGATAAAATACATTCAGCCCTAAAACTTGGTCTTAGCAAAATTTGAACTTTGGTGATTCAGATGGTCCTTCATTGTTTGTATATTCTTGGGTTGCCAAAACATACTCCTTTTCTAGCAAAAGAATGAGTTTTTATTTCATCCCAAATAAAGCAATGTGTCTTGTAACAAACAGGGTTGACTGGTTACAAACAATTGTATGTTTTTAAAAAATATGTGTTCTATATTCCTACTGCCTGTCAGAAGAGTCTGTACGTGGGAGCTCAGGAGCAATTCAAGACCTGGACAGGAGGCACTGGAGAGAACCTATATGAAGATCTGCTTATCCACCAAGTGGTTTGGTCCACTCATTCTACCAAATGGAGATCTACTAGAAGCTAGACGTTTCTTTAAGTAGATGCAAACTCTATTGTTCACTTTAGTGTTCACTGCTTAATATAGTGAAAATGAGAAGCAAGAAGTCAGGATTGTGAAGATGATGTAGAAGGAGAAAAGGAAGAAAAAACATGAAAACATATCTGGATTTATCCATTCAAACACAATTAAGCAGTGCTATCTTGCAGATGTTGCATAAAATTCAGGAGAAAAAGATTGTTAAGGAATTCAAGTCTAAAAGAGGAGAAAAAAGAATTATAATACATTATCACAAGTACTCAAAGAGAAGTATGCAGAAAGTACTAAGGGAAAAAAAAATAAAAGAGGATGGTCAGATTTTAGTACAAGGAGGAAATTGGAAATTATTAAGAATGGGCATGGATTGGAGGTAATTTTTTTTAATTTTTAATTGGAGGATAATTGCTTTACAATGTTGGTTTCTACCATATAATATTGTGAATCAGTTATAACTATGTGTGTGTGTGTGTGTGTGTGTGTGTATACACACGTATATATGGCGTTCCCAAGTGGCTCAGTGGTAAAGAATCCACCTGCCAATGCAGGATAAACAGGAAATGTGGGTTTGATCCCTGGAGGATGAAACAGCAACCCACTCCAGTATTCGTGCCTAGACAAAGAGTTGAAAACTGACTTAGCACACCCACATATATATACATACTTACACACACACACACACACACACACACACCCTCCCTTTTGAGCCTTCCTCCCACCCCACCATATCTTGTCCCTCTATCTGATTACAGAGCACCAGGCTGGGCTCCCTGTGTTATATAGCAGCTTCCCACTAGTTATCTACCTTACACATGGTACTGTGTATATGTCACTGCTACTTTCTCAATTTGTCCCACTTTCTCTGTCCCCTGCTGTGTCCACAAGTCCATTCTCTTCATGTGTCTCCATTCCTTCCCTGCAAATAGGTTCATCAGTACCATCTTTTTTTAGATTCAATATATATGCTTTCATATACTGTATTTGTTTTTCTCTTTCTGACTTACTTCACTCCATATAACAAGCTCTAGGTTCATCCACTGCACTACAACTGGCTCAAGTTCATTTTTATGGCTGAGTAATATTCCATTGTATATACATACCACAACTTCTTTATCCATTCTTCATCTCCGATGGACATCTAGCTATTGTTCTGGCTATTGTAACTAATGCTGCAGTGAACACTGAGGTACACTAAATTGTGGTTTTCTCAGGGTATATATGGTTTTCTTAGGGCATATGCCCAGAAATGAGATTGCTGGGTCATATTGTAGTTTTCCCTGGAGAAGAGAAAGGCAACCCAATCCAGTAACCTGCCTCGAGAATCACATGGACAGAGGAGGCTGGCAGGTTACAGTCCATGGGGTCACACAAAATTAAAAGATGCTTACTCCTTGGAAGGAAGGTTATGACCAACCTAGAGAGCATATTTAAAAGCAGAGACATTACTTTGCCAACAAAGGTCCGTCTAGTCAAGGCTATGGTTTTTCCAGTGGTCATGTATGGATGTGAGAGTTGGACGGTGAAGAAAGCTGAGTGCTGAAAAATTGATGCTTTTGAACTGTGGTGTTGGAGAAGACTCTTGAGAGTCCCTTGGACTGCAAGGAAATCCGACCAGTCCATCCTAAAGGAGATCAGTCCTGAGTGTTCATTGGAAGGACTGATGTTGAAGCTGAAACTCCAATACTTTGGCCACCTCATGCAAAGAGTTGACTCATTGGAAAAGACCCTAATGCTGGGAAGGTTTGGGGGAAGGAGGAGAAGGGGACAACAGAGGATGAGATGGTTGGATGGCATCACCAACTCGATGGACATGGGTTTGGTTAAACTCCGGGAGTTGGTGATGGACAGGAAGGCCTGGCATGCTGCGATTCATGGGGTCGCAAAGAGTCGGACACCACTGAGTGACTGGACTGAACTAAACTGAACTGAACTGAGGGTGCTTGAAGTTTTTCACCTTGCAACCTGGAAAGTAAGAAACAAATTCCATTTCTCCAAGATTCCCAAACATATTGGGTATTTCTTAAAACATTCTGCCAACAGGAATTTTGCCTGTTAGTATAGAGGCAAAGGTGGACTTTGCCTCTGTGGGCTTCTCAGGTGGCACAGTGGTAAAGACTTCACCTGCCAATGCAGAAGACACAGGAGACGTGGGTTCAATCTCTGGGTCTGGAAGATCCCCTGGACTAGGAAATAACAACCAGTAGTCTTTGCTTGTAAATCCTATGGACAGAAATGCATAGTGGGCTATAGTTCATGGGCTCATAAAGAGTCAGACACTTTCACATGGGAGTTTTACTCCTAGTTTTTTGAGGTATCTCCATACTGTTCTCATAGAGGCTGTATCAATTTACATTCCCATTGGTAAAATTTGATATATCTCAAAAAAAAAAAAGGTTGAATTGTGAAAAATAACCAAGGAGATTGCATCCATGAGAGACAGAAATAAATACATATTGACAGTACAGCCAGTAGGATAGTCCACAGAGATGCAATGATCCATTTGAGTCCAGGGGAACTTCTTTTATGTCCTCTATTTCTCTTTTAGAAAACATGGTGAACTCCACCCTCAAAATTTCAAAATCCAATTCACAGTTTTTAACTTCTTCAAAGTTTTCAGTATTTGTAAAATAGAGAATCTCTATGACTTCCCAGGTGGCTCAGTGGTAAAGAATCTGCTTGCCAATGCCGGAGATGCAAGAGATGTGGGTTTGATTCCTGGGTTGGGAAGATCCCTTGGAATAGGAAATGGCAAACCACTCTAGTATTCTTGCCTGGGAAATCACATGGACAGAGGAGCCTGGCAGGCTACACTCCATAGGGTTGCAAAGAGTTGGACATGACTGAGCAAGCACACATATATTTGTAACTTTCCTACTGAAATAGGTGTAATAGTTTGAAAAGATTCCACTGTAGACTTCTTGTTGTTTAGTGAAAGTGAAGTCGCTCAGTTGTGTCTGACTCTTTACAACCCCATGGACTGTAGCCTACCAAGGAATTTTCCAGGCAAGACTACTGGATTGGGTTGCCATTTCCTTCTCCAGGGGATCTTCCTGACCCAAGGATCGAACCCAGGTCTCCTGCACTGCAGGCAGACACTTTACCGTCTGAGCCACCAGGGAAGCCCCAAGGCTACCCTCTCCTGTATTCTGGCCTGGAGAATTCCATGGACTGTATAGTCCATGGGATCATAAAGAGTCAGATACGACTGAGTGACTTTAAATGTAAATGTAAAATTGTTTAGTGAATCCTTCCCCAGTCCTAAAAGTCTTTCCAGTATTGAAATTCATAAAGATAGTTAAATTCCCAAGGGCCTAAGTAGTATTAACTACCTAGAACAAAGAAGTCACTGAACAGATTTAAATTGCATATTACTGTTCTGAAATTGGACCTTGTCAAGTGTATTAAGAATTCCAAAATCTCTCCTTTTGTCACCAAGCAGTACCCTCTGGAAACCTCTACTTTAGCTCTTTGAAGTACCTAGGTAATAATATCTGATGCACGTTCCCTGAATTGTTTTACATATGTAAAAAAAAAAAACACCAAAATGAAAGACATTAACTACTTGATGAAGGTGAGCTCATAGTCCACAGACCTGCTGGAGCCTGAGAATAGATCATGTTAACTCCTGCAACACTGCTCTGTTGTCTCACCATCATCCTATCAGAGAACTGTGCCTGAGCTGGTCACATACCCTGGAATGCCACCCCACTCCTCATCTGGCCTTTAAAAATGTTTTCCTGAAACCCACTGAGGACTTTGGACTCCTTGAGCATTAGCTGTTCTGGACTACTAGTATGACACTATATGATAAAAGCTGCATTCTCCTATACCACATCAATTGTAATAAACAAGATTGACTTTACTGCGAGTGGACCTAAGTTTGGTTAGGTAACACTTCAAATTTTAAAAAAAGGCTGGTTTACACAAAATAGTTTTAATGTAAACCTTGGATAGACAGAACTCAGGACAAGACATGTATGATATGAGGAACATAATCAAGTAACAGGAAGTATGAGAGGGAATTTCTCCCTAATGGCAAAAGGGAACTGAAGGAAAAAAGCAAATACAGGAAAAATATACAGAGGGACCAGAATTGGACGTGTTTGCCCCACTTTACTTTTTTGATTTCAGTTCAGTTCAGTTCACTTCAGTCACTCAGTTGTGTCCGACCCTTTGTGACTCCATGGACTGCAGCACACCAGGCTTCCCTGTCCATCACCAACTACGAGACATTACTCAAACTCATGTCCATTGAGTCAGTGACGCCATCCAACCATCTCATTCTCTTGTCATTCCCTTCTCCTCCTGCCTTCAATCTTTCCCAGCATCAGGGTCTTATCTAGTGTAAGTTCTTCGCATGAGATGGCCAAAGTATTGGAGTTTCAGCTTAAGCATCAGCCCTTCCAATTATTATTCAGGACTGATTTCCTTTAGGATGGACTGGTTGGGTCTCCTTCCAGTCCAAGGGACTCTCAAGAGTCTTCTCCAAAATCACAGTTTAAAAGCATCAATTCTTTGGTGCTCAGCTTTCTTTATAACCCAACTCTCATATCCATACATGACTACTGGAAAAATCATAGCTTTTACTAGACAGACTTTTGTTGGCAAAGCAATGTCTCTGCTTTTTAATATGCTATCTAGGTTGGTCATAACATTCCTTCCAAGGAGGAAGCAACTTTTAATTTCAGGGCTGCAATCACCATCTGAAGTCATTTTGGAGCCCAAAAGAATAAAATCAGCCACTGTTTCTACTGTTCCCCCATCTACTTGCCATGAAGTCATGGGACTGGATGCCATGATCTGTTTTCTGAGTGGTGAGCTTTAAGCCGACTTTTTCACTCTCCTCTTTCACTTTCATCAAGAGGCTCTTTAGTTCTTCTTATCTTTCTGCCATAAGGGTGGTGAAATCTGCATATCTGAGGTTATTGACATTTCTCCCAGCAATCTTGATTCCAGCTTGTGCTTCTTCCAGCCCAGAGTTTCTCATGATGTACTCTGTATATAAGTTAAATAAGCAGGGTGACAATATACATCATTGATGTACTCCTTTTCCTATTTTGAACCAGTCTGTTGTTCCACGTTCAGTTCTAACTATTGCTTCCTGACCTTCATACGGGTTTCTCAAGAGACAGGTTGGGTAGTCTGGTATTCTCATCTCTTTCAGAATTTTCCACAGTTTGTTGTGATCCATACAGTCAAAGGCTTTGGGATACTCAAGGGCAATAGATGTGAAATAGATGGTCTCAAGGGAAATAGATGTTTTTCTGGAACTCTCTTGCTTTTTTGATGATCCAGCAGATGTTGGCAATTTGATCTCTGGTTCCTCTACCTTTTCTAAAACCAGCTTGAACATTTGGAAGTTCACGGTTCATATACTGTTGAAGCCTGGCTTGGAGAATTTTGAGCATTACTTTACTAGCGTGTGAGATGAGTGCAATTGTGTGGTAGTTTGAGCATTCTTTGGCATTGCCTTTCTTTGGGATTGGAATGAAAACTGACATTTTCCAGTCCTGTGGCCACTGCTGAGTTTTCCAAATTTGCTGGCATATTGAGTTCAGCCCTTTCACAGTATCATCTTTTAGGATTTGAAATAGCTCAACTGGAATTCTGTCACCTCCACTAGCTTTCTTCGTAGTGATGCTTTCTAAGGCCCACTTGACTTCACATTCCAGGATGTCTGGCTCTAGGTGAGTGATCATACCATCGTGATTATATGGATCATGAAGATCTTTTTGTACAGTTATTCTGTGTATTCTTGCCACCTCTTCTTAGTATCTTCTGCTTCAGTTAGGTCCATACCACTTCTGTCCTCTATTGAGCCCATCTTTGCATGAAATGTTCCCTTGGTATCTCTACTTTTCTTGAAGAAATCTCTAGTCTTTCCCATTCTATTGTTTTCCTCTATTTCTTTTCATTGATCACTGAGGAAGGCTTTCTTATCTCTCCTTGCTATCTTTGGAACTCTCCATTCAGATGTTTATATCTTTCCTTTTCTCCTTTGCTTTTCACTTTTCTTCTTTTCACAGCTATTTGTAAGGCCTCCTCAGAGATCCATTTTGCCCTTTTGCATTTCTTTTTCTTGGGGATTGTCTTGATCCCTGTCTCCTGTATGATATCAGGAACCTCCGTCCATAGTTCATCAGGCACTCTCTCTATCAGATCTAGTCCCTTAAATCTATTTCTCACTTCTACTGTATAATCATAAGGGATTTGATTTTGGTCATACCTGAATGGTCTAGTGGTTTTCCCACTTTCTTCAATTTAAGTCTGAAGTTGTCAGTAAGGAGTTCATGATCTGAGCCACAGTCAGCTCCCGGTCTTGTTTTTGCTGACTGTATCGAGCTTTTTCATCTTTGGTTGCAAAGAATATAATCAATCTGATTTCGGTGTTGGCCACCTAGTGATGTCCATGTGTAGGGTTTTCTCTTGTGTTGTTTGAAGGAGGTGTTTGCTATGACCAGTGTGTTCTCTTGGCAAAACTCTATTAGCCTCTGGGACATGCTCAGTAAATCTTGAATTCCATTTTCTTTTGCTGGGTGGGGCTGTGTCCCCTCCCTGTTATTTGATCTGGGGCCAAACTATTTTGGAGATAATGAAGATAATATGACCTCCTTCAAAAGTTCCCCTGCACACACTGCTGCACTCAGTGCCCTCAACCCTGCAGCAGGCCACCCATGATCCACACCTCCACTGGAGACTCCTGTACCCTCACAGGCAAGTTTGGTTCAGTCTCTTGTGGGGTCACTGCTCCTTTCTCCTGGTTCCTGGCATACACAAGGTTTTGTTTGTGCTGTGCGGCACTGTAGTGGTGGCTGCGTGGCACCGGAGTGACTTTGAGGAGATACCTCACGTCCAAAGGCAGAGAAGCCCCAGCAAGATGGTAGGAGGGGCAAAATTGTGTTTAGAATCAAACCCCTTACCTGCCAGAGATGCTCAGAGGGCTCAAAGAAACCTTGTGCACACCAGGACCCAGAGACTGAGACAGAACTGTATTTGAGTGTCTCCTGCGGAAACAGTAGGAGACAGTGTTTCCCATGGGTCCACAGTAGACCCCTTCAGGGATAGGGGCTCTGGGTACAGTAGACCTCTTGGAGGAAGTTGCCATTAACCCCACTATAGAGCCACCAGAACTTACATTTTCCACTTATTGATTACTTATTCAACAACATTTATTTTGGTGCCTACATGGTATCAATTATTATTTTAAGTTCCATGGATATAGTTTTCAACTTAGTCTCTACATGTGTGTGCTCAGTTGTGTCCGACTCTTTGTGACCCCCTGAACTGTAGCCTGCTAGGCATCTCTGTCCATGGGATTTTCAAAGCAAGAATACTGATTGCTATCTCCTAGTCCAGGGGATCTTCCAGACCCAGATATTGAACCTACATCTCCTGTGTCTTCTGCATTGGCAGGCAAAGTCTTTACCATAAAGTCCAGAAGTCCATAAAGTGTCTATACTAACAGGCAAAGTTCCTGTAGCAGAATGTTTTAAGAAATACCCAGATATGCTGGGGAATCTTGGGGAAGTGCAGTTTGTTTCTTACTTTCCAGGTTTCAAGGTGAAAAACTTTAAGTACCCTTAGTGAAGAACTGTATCCAACTTCACTAGGTTGAATATCAGAAATAGTTGAGATAAGGTCTGAGTCAATGACAAGACCAAGATGTCATCTTAGTTAAGAAAAATATGGTAAATGATTGAAAATTTGAAAACAGAAAACATAGGGAACAGTAAATTCACTCCAAATAGAATGTCAGAATCAATGTGTGTGTATGTATGTGCACACACCTTTTTTTTTTTAAACATGGCTAAATTTGAAAGCAAGAAAAAATTTTCTTAAAAATGGTAGTAGAAGCTGGAGGAAGAAAGAAGCCATAGAATCAATGGAAAATAAGGCAAACAGCCCTTGGACTACCAGGATGAAATGTGCCTTAAAGGACCAGGATGTTAACACCCATGCAGGAACTGAAGTTGAGGCCACAGGCCCTGGTAATGTGTGAATCTGGAACTAATCTCCCAACCAAAAGCTGGGAACCATCTGTAAAATAGAGACCTAACAAAATTCCTTCTATTATCCCAAGTAGAACAGAAAAGGCACTGACCATAGGTAAAGAGAGTCACAAATGCAATTTTGAAGCCCATACCTGTAAACATAGAGGCTAGAAATCATAAGCCTAGAAATTACCAAGAAATTGGCCTCAGATTAGGAAACCTATAGGTCAAATGTAAAGTATCCACACTAAAGACACAAATAACTTAGGGTACATGTGTGATTCATGTGGAAAACAACTCCTTTTGATAAGGTCACTGGCCAACAGGACAAAGCATGAAAGGAAAAAAAAATGTGAGGAGACTGTGCAAGTGACAAAAACAGGAAGAGTGTGAACATGCAATTTAAGAAATTACAGCAATCTGAAAGATAAAATATGTTTATAAAAAATTCAAATTAGATGAAGGAAGAGATACATGTTATAAAGCAAATATAGGAGATTTTGAAATAGACATTTACATTTGCAAAACACAAAGCTTATAGAAATAAAAAATGTGTTGTTCAAACAAAAATATCAACAGATGGAACAGTTTTTAAGACAAAACTAGAGACAGTATATATTAAACTACAGTCATCAGAATACCATAAAAAATTAGACTTTTTAAAAGATTAACACATAAAAAAGCAAGACTAAACAGCTCCAAAATGTATCTCCTATGAGTTCTAGAAGAATATATAGAGAATTGGAAAGAGGCACTATTTGAGAGATGACTCCTAAAAACTTATAAAATACAAATAAAACTTGTATCATCATACTTAATAATGAACCTAATACTGAGAGAAACAGGATTAAACAAATCAACCACCCAGCAAATTGAGTCAAAACTATAACATAAAGATAAAATATTACAAGCTATCAGAGAGATCTATTCAAAATATCAAGAAATGGGGATTCTGGTAACTACTGACTAATTTACTTTGAAATACTATTGAGAAAATTTGAGGATCCACAAAGAAGTGTTAGAGACAGTCAGGATACAGAGTATATGGGTCAATACAACAGGGAAGCTTAATTTGGTTCCTGGAATCTCCTCTTCCATGAAAGTACACTTGTAACACCTTCACAGAGCTAATATTAGTGTTCAATGTCTGAAAAGTGTAGGTGGGAGAGCCACAATGAATCCCCTATTTTGAGTTAGGATACCCAAACCTTGTATATATACATCATGACTAAGGATGAAATGCAAGCAGGTCCTTGCAGGTATGGTGGGTCAGTTTTGAAATAGCTTGATTCTCAAAACTGTGTTAGGGTGGCTTGTGAGTAAACATAATTAAATATTAGTTCTATAATTATTATAATATCTCATGGGGGTCAAAATATATATAAAATGAAAGCTCAAGGGCTTCTCTGGTGGCTCAGAAGGTAAAGAGTCTGCCTACAATGCAGAAGACCTGGGTTTGATCCCAGGGTTGGGAAAATCCCCTGGAGAAGGCAATGGCTACCCACTCCAGTATTCTTACCTGGAGAATTCCATGGACAGAAGAGCCTGGCAAGCTACAGTCTGTGGAATTGCAAAGAGTAGGACACAACTATACGACTAACACTTTCACACTTTCAAGAAACTAATGGCATGGAGAAGAAGGTAAGTTTCAAAGAATAAAATGATCAAAATCCTTTTATTCTTCAAGATGAGGGACATGATAGTATGTGGTTTTGAAAATCAAGATTGTATGCTGCAAATTATAAGGTAATCATTTAAAATGCTGAGAGTGGAAATAATAAAAGGGATACTAACACAGAAAATGGAGTAATTGTTAGTCTGTTAACCCAAAAAGAGGCATGAAAATAATATAGAAACAGCTGAGACAAATAGAAAGAACCAAAAGAATCATTACTTAAAACCAATTATATTAGTAATGACATTTAAACTCAATGGATTATACAGTCCAGTTAACATATAAATTTGTCAGACTGAATACATACACACACACACACACACACACACACACACACACACACACACACACACACACACACCCCTAAATGCTGCATACATACAAGGAAACACCTAAAACCTAAGAATAAGAAAAACTGAGAAGAAGATGATTTTTTAAAAATAGACAAATGTAAATTAAAGGGAATCTAACACAGCTTCATTGATTTCAGAGAAAGACAAGGGAGAAAGCATTGTTAGTGATAAAGAGGCCTACTTCTCCATCATAAAAGGTTCAATTCACCAAGAAGATATAATTTGAAATTTGTATCTACCTAACATATTCTAAAATTTTCTAAAGCAAAAGTTCACTATAAATTAGAGAAAAGATAGAGGAAATAACAATCCTTATGGGAAATCACAAAATAACTTTATAAATAACCTTAGAACAATCAGGTAGAAATCAGTAAGATTAAAGTTTTAAATTCCATGGTTCTCCAGTTCTGACCTTATTCTGATGCTTATTAAGCATATGCATAAAACAATCACTCAGAAACACGGACTTTTTTTCAAATGTACATGGAGAATTTATATAAAAATGACCATGTGCTGGATTTAAAGCAAGTCTGTCTTGATCCACTAAGGCAGCTGTAACAAAATATGACATAGTGGGCAGTTAATAAACAATAGAAAATTTTTTCTCACAGTTCTGGAAGCTGCAGGTCCAAAATCAGGGTACCAGCATGGTTTCATGAGGTCTCTCTTACAGAACACAAACTTCTTATCGTATCTTCACATGACATAAAGGCACTAGCAAGCTCCCTGGAACCTCTTTTATAAGGGTGCTAATCTCATTCATAAGGGTTCCACCCTCATGACCTAAGTACTTCCCCAACCCCCACCTCTTAATATCATCACACTGAGTAGTAGGTTTCAACATAATTTCAGGGGGACACAAACATTCAAACTATAACAAAGTTTCAATAAATTTCACATCATTAAAATCATGCAAAATATGATTTAGTCAAGAAATAAAAGTAACAAGGGGATTCTCATGTATTGAAAAATTTTAGAAATTAAATTCAGAATAATCCACACATGGAGGAAAAATCTGAATAAAAACTGAAAAATATTTTGAACTAAATGAAAATGAGAACACCAACAGATTTTCTATATCTAGAAGTCAGCAAAGGAATAAAAAAATACAAAGAAAGTATGAAAGGAAACAATTTAAGAGCAAATATTTATTAAATAGAAACGTGAATCAAAGAAATTAAAATTTGGTTTTATAAAAAGACAATAAAATTTATGAGCCCCTAATCGAGAAAAAAATAAAGTGTATATAATCAATATCAGAAATGAAAAGGGAGTCTTTATGCCATATTCAACAGACATTAAGAGCAAATAACAATAAATCATAAACAATTACCAAGAAAAAGAAAACAAAACAGACTAATATCCAGGGAAAGATAACCTACCAATACGATGGAAGAAATGTAAAATCTGAATAGATCTTTATCAATAACTTGTTAAATCTCTAATCAGAAAACTTCAAAAGAATGAAATCTGCAGCCCAGATGACATAAGCAGATGATTATACCAAACTCTTTAAGAAGAAATAATATTATTCATTTCCAAAATTTTCCAGAAAGTTGAAAAAGCGGGAGCACTACGGACCTTAATTTATTCTACCAGAGTAACATTGATTCCAAAATTTGGTGAATTTAGCATGAGTAAAAATCACTCTTATGATCACATATGTAAAAATCCCAAATAAAATATCCCCAAACCAAATTCAGCAATGCACTAAAAGGATAATAAGTCATTTCCAAGTTGTATTTATATTCGGAATGCAATATGGTTTCAAAATCAATCCATATAACTCACCACATTAATAGATCTGCTCTCATTATTCCAGGTAGCGCCTCTACCACCATTCTTTACTCATCTCCACCATGAGTGTGCCCTAGCATGTTGATAAGCTTCACTGGCTTTCTAGTTGAACATGTCAATGGAAGACACTGGAAAAAGAAAACAATAGAAAATTTATATCACATATTTATTCTGACAGTTTTCTCCCCATTTGGACTGGTGCATTTATAAACCCCAGGTTAGAGCTTTGATGGGTAACCCTCTCTTGTTGTTGGGTAATTGGTTGCTTAGTCCCTCAGTCATGTCCAACTCTTTTGTAGCCCCATGGGCTGTAGCCTGCCAGGCTCCTCTGTCTATGGGATTTCCCAGGAAAGAATACTGGAGTAGGTTGCTATCTCCTTCTCCAGAGGATTGTCCCAACAAAGGGATTGAACCCACATCTCCTGCATTGCAGGCGGATTCTGTACAGCTGAGCCACCACGAATGTCCACAGTCCTCTCTTACAGCAATGTATTTCATGAAAGTTAGGTAACCACTACCCTCCCATCCTTTTGGATTTGATATGATAAAGTTTCCCCACTGAAACTAGTTTTGAGGGGCTCTACCAGTTCCTATAATATATTCTTAACCCTCTCTATGTCTTTTTACAGCTTCTTTCCTGCTGATCACAGAGAAACAAAAGGAAAGTCTTATGATTATCTCAATACATGAAGAAAAAGTGAAATCATTCTATATTACCTCCTGCAGTAAAGTTTTTTTTTATTGTGGTAAAAGTCACATAATATAAAACATACTATTTTAACCATATTTAACTGTACATTTCAGTGACACTAAGTACATTCATAGTGTTGTGCAACTCTCACCATCATCCATCTCCCGAAATTTTCACTTTCTTAAATTGAAACTCCGTTCACATTAAATACTAAGTCTTCATTCCTTCTCCCCACCTCCCTGTCACCCTGGACCCTGCCATCTACCAATGTACTTTCTGACTCTGAATTTGACTGTTCTAGCTACATATAAGTAGAATCAAACAGTATTTGTCTGCATCTACTGTATACCGGGATGTGTTTTTAAAGGTTAACTTAATATATTTCCTACAAACAGATAGTATCTTCTCTTTTTTCCACTTTGCTATATAGTTAGCAAATTAATTATTAATCTACTTTATACATTAATTATCTACTTTATACATAGTAGTGTGTCTATGTCAATCCCAATCTCCCAGTCCTTAACAAACTAATATTAGAAGAAAATATTAGTCTGATAAAGAGTAAACCAAGAGGCCCATGGCAAACATCACACATAATGATGAAGTGTTGAAAGGTTTCCCTTTAAGATCAGGAATAAGACAAGAATGTGCACTAACATCATTTTAATTCAATTCAATATTGGTGGGCCTAACCTATACAACAGAAAAAGACAAAGAAATACATAAGATTTTGAAAAGAAGATGTTTTAAATCTGTACTTTGTTCACAGACAATAGGAATATGTAGAAAATGTAAAATAAGAAACAAAGAATTAGAATCAGTAGGAGGGAGAGTGAGATGGTGGAGTAAGAGGAATCGAGCTCACTTCACCCCACACATACATCAAAAGCACATCTACATGTGGAACAATTAGATGGGGGAAAAAAGCATCAGGCTGATATTTGTCCCCCTGGGAGGGGTTTAACAAAAAAGGAAAGACCACAAGACAATCTGTTGCCCTGAGACATGACTGAGTCAAGCCACAGACTGTGTGTCCCAGTCCTGGGGTCCTATGTGGAGGAGACAAGCCTCTTTGGCTGCTGGAAGAACATCCAGGGCAAACAAGAGAGCTAGAGAAGCCTAGAATCCACTCAGGAGAGTATGCAGATACTGATTTGTCAACAGACAGGGTGGAGAGAGCTCTGCATGAGTACCTGCTGTCTCATCACACTCCTTGATACCAGCTTGGTAAACACCTGGGTTCCACTCATTCTGAAGGCCACACAGCCATTCAAATCACCACAAGCAACACACCACAGTTCCTGCTCCCAAGCAAATGCTCCAGCCTTGTCCAACACAAGTCACATATTGGTGCTGGATACAGGGCAAGCAGGTCTTTGGAGAAGACTCAAAGTAGGGTTACAAGAGGAGACCGGCGGCTTGGGGTGTGGTCCAGGTAGACTTCTTTTTCACTTCAAGCATCTCTTCTGACCACAGTGATATGAAACTAGAAATCAATCATGAGAAAAACAGGAAAAGAACGAACACATGGAGTCTGAACAACCAGCTACAAACAAAGCAAAACAGAAATCATGAAGTAATGATCAGCAAGAAAAGGGAGGGGAAAATGAGCAAATATCTGAACATTCACTTCAAAAAAAAACAGGCTTCCTAAATGGTTAATAAACATGTTAAGAGAATACCCAAATTCATTAGTCATCAAGGAAATAAAATTTATAATTACAGTGAAATATTAACCCTTACCAATTAGAACAGTTATAATAAACTCATAACATCAAGTACTGGTGTAGATGTGGAGCAAAAAGAACACTCTAACAGTATAGTTGGGAATGTCAATTGGTTTAAAATTATCTGTCAATCATGAAGATAGATAACCCCTATGATACGGCAACATCATTACTAGAATTATATTCAGAGAGTCAGGTCCATAGGCATTAAAAAGCATGGGTGAGAATATTCATACAGCATTATTTTTAATAGTCAAAAATTTAGACAATTAAATATTTATCACAATCAAATGGATTAAAAATGGTAATATTCATACACTGGAGTGCTACAGACTATAGGGCAAGAAGTAAATATCTACTGTCCCATCGACAAGTCTCACAAACATAGTGAAAGAAGCCATACAAAATGAATATAGTAGTACAGTTCTATTGATGTAATTTCAAAAACAGGACAAAATTAAACAATAATTTTGGGGAGGTACACATACTTAGATAACAAAGTTAAAGAAAAGCTATGATACTATTATAATCAAATTCAGAAGATTGTTTCCTTGGTAAGGATAGGTGGAGGCAAGAGAGGGGTTTTGGAGTTCTAACCAAGTAGTTGTTATATGCTTTTGATTTGCAATTATTTTACTGAGCTGTGTAAGTTCTGCCTCTTTTCCTAATGTACATTATATTTTGAAATAAATAAAAGATTTAAAATCAGAATTATAAAAAAAATACTAGATAGAAAATGCAGCTATTAATTAAACTGACTATAGACTTTACAACAATATTAAAAGCCAGAAAACAAACAAATGGAAAAAAAACTTACATCAACGGTAGGCAAATAAACTATAATTAATTGGTTATTTTAAGTTTCATACTCATTAACAGCAGATTGGGATTTTAAAGGCAAAATAAAAGTCAGCAATAGATTAGAGAGGAAAACATTTTTTTGAACACTTAAGCATAATATGAAGTTTTGTCCCTGATTTTTTTTGTACTGTGTCATTATCTTGCCTTTAAAATGAAGAGAGTTTTGCTGATAACGACAACACTTACCTCAAGCCCATCTTTCTAGAATTCCAAAAATAAAAAAGGAAAATATTCTGTGCTATTATAGTACTCCAAAAATGTAATGCTAAAAGGTAATTGAGGGACTTTAAGTGTATCTTATTTATAAGATAGAGGAGGGACCTCACATAAAGAGGGTACAGCTTTGATAGAGGGTACAACTTTGATAAAGGCATGATGACATTAGAAGTATGGCTGAGTTCAGGAAACTAGGAGTGGCTGCATGTGGCAACAGTCACAATAGCAGGGCAAAAAAACTAAAACTGACTCTATAAGAAGCATTTAGATGAAAGAATATTTAAAAGATCCTGAGAGGAAAATGATTAGACTAGATACTTATTTTAGGAAAACCTCCTCACAGGTGAATATTGGAAAGAGGGAATATTTAAATCCTGGGGACCAATTAGGATCTTTTCAAGTCCAGGAAAAAAGTGATGAACATCTTAACTAAGGAGCAAATATATGACTAGACATGAAAGCTCCAATTTAAAAATAGAAAAGAACAGTAATATTAATAAGACCTAATGAGGAGTAAGGTACCAGAAAAAAACTTGATTACTATTTCCAAAGTTTTCAGACTGCATGGGAAATTTAACAAAATGCAGTATAAAGTGATCACACAGGCCACTTTCCCAAGACAGTCCCCCTCTAGGCCTGCTGGCCTTGTCATTATTAACAGAATACTTTTTAATTCTCAAAAATGTCCCAGATTGAATGATAAAATCTATGGTCACCTTAGTATTATTATATAGGAAGAAGGGTATATGCGTAACTTGAAAAAGCTACTATAGTTTCACATATGTTGATTTTGTTATTTTGATATTTATTGATTAACATATTCCCTGTAATAGGAAGTTGAGTTTTAGAGCTATAAAGACATATCTGAGCAGAAAACTTCAGAGTTTGAAAATTTGGAGTTTGAAAAAATAACATACAAAGGCAATGTAAAATACACGAGAGGAGATAATATCATTCTGGAAGAGGTGTTGCATTAAAGAAAAAAAAAAAAGCCATGGAAGATCTCATTCCCAACTACACCTAGTAATTCAGACTCATGTGATACTCCTTTCAGTAGACAAGATTTTTCATTAAAAAAGGTATCTTTACATAAGCATTTCTGTCACTCCTTGAAAATTTTTCACTCCTTCTCCTCTTATCCTTCTCTCCTCACTAGCTTTTACCTATCACCATGTAAAGTGGAATTCCCAGGTTACTCAGTAGTAAAGAAATCCACCTGCCAATGCAGGAGACACAGATTCAACCCCTGGGTCAGGAAGATTCCCTGGAGAAGAAAATGGCAACCCATTCCAGCATTCTTGCCTGGGAAATCCCATGAACAGAGGAGCCTGGTGGGCTATAGTCCATGGGGTCACAGAGTCAGACATGACTTAGCGGCTAAACAACAACAACAAAATGTAGAATGGAAGTTAGCCTTGTGAAGAAAGGGAGTCGTCAATAATCAACAGGAAAAGGAAAGCCTTGTTGTTTTTGGAGTGGGATATTTATAATATAAGACTGTCTTATTTTACTTTTTTAGAGGACTGACTGAAAACTGTTCATTCTCTGGATATTATGTGACCCTTCCCTACCCTTATCTGCTCTTGCCAAGTGGTTCATTGACTCTTAAGTATCGGAACGGCAAGAGTTTGGCAACATGGTTCAGTAACGCTTAATGTGGGATGACATTCTCCAAAATATTTAGTCCGGAGGGAACTCAGGAAGCAGAAGCTAATTGGACTGAAAGGAAAGTTGGGGACATAACACTTCAATTCACTCTACCCAGAATCACTTCCTTTATCAATTTATAACAGAAATCTCGGCTTAGATACATAAGATCATTCTTCACATTTTGAACAGCTTACAATGTATTGGTGCTTAATATTTCATTAGATAACAACAACAAAAAAGTATATGTATCGAAATCACTTTGTCCTATATTTCTTTTTCAACTCCACTATTCATCTTAGTATTCTTTGTTGTTTGCTGTTCACATAGGATTATCTTATCACAGCTGGAAAACAATGAAAAAAAAACATATCTGATTATAATCCTTCAGTACTAGGCTAGTGAAGTATGGATGGCTTGGAATAGAAAAGAGAAACAGCTGTATGACTTCCTTGAGTATGTGATGGGTAATTTGTTATGTTCTAAGCAAAAAATCCAGAGAATCATACTATGCACAAGGTCAATAAAAGTTTTAGGACTGTTTTTTCTAAACAAAATGAGAATGCCAGGAATGGAGCTAAATGACCCAGGCTTCATACTTGGGGGAACTAGGCAAGTTGTCGTCGGATATTTGAGACACCTTATTCTGGCCTATCAAAAAAGTAAAATGACAGCTAACAAATAAAGCTAAGTATGCTAACTTTTCATGAGATAGAATGTTATGTGTAGGGATTTGGGGGTGGGATCTTGGAGACAAGAAAGAATAAACATATAAGTTAAAAATTTCAAATAACAGATTGTTGTATATGTGATTAAATCAACCCTCAGACAGAAGATCTGTGAGGAAAAGGATCACCTCACACTAAGTTGTATGGATACCCATCACCTTCTTCACAGTGTTTCCTCATTTTTGTAAATATAGACTTAGAATTTTAAGTTTAATGAAAATATAATCACCAACTATAGGACTTTTGAAAAGTCATTAACTTTGGGTCTTGGTTTCTATATCTGTCAAATAAGCATGCTGAACGTGTTTGGTAGCAATGATGGTGTGGAATCCAGAGCAGTTATGGGAAGTTGGATAAGAGCTGACAGGGAAAATTGATTCTATTATAGCAAAAATCTCTGAATTTTTTGAGAGAGACAATACTCATTGAGATTTGCACATAGACTTAAATGAGAAGAATGCAAAATCACCTACCCAATAAATTTAACAAAGTCTAAAATTTTCTTCTATGGATCATGATTGCCTGGTATCCTTTATCAGAGTATGTATCTCTTGGACCTATTTCCAGCATTCCTGAGGTCATCATTTATGAAAAAATGTATGAGGAATATAGGCATTTGTGTCAACCACATACTATCATGCTATTTAAGCAAAAGCAGTTTTGTATGAAAATGATTTGTATGTGAAAAATCATATCAAGTTTAATCACCATAGATGAGATCATGGATGCTGAGTCCACCGTCCTTTTAAACAAATAGAAAATGGCTGCTTTAACATAGCCTGATCTGATTCAGACTGTCTCAGTTGAACAGGTGACACAGGCTGGTTCTGTTTACCCTATTATATAAGTTTCCATATAGCTGTCACTTTATATATTGTAACTCAGTCTTTATTTTTTAGCCTGACCCACTCAGTGGCTAACTTCTTAGAACTATGTGTTCTTTTCCATTGCCTTTCATTTCTGTTATCCATTGAATTATTCTACCCTAACCAAGCATATTTTGAAAGTATTCAAAGAGAAAAATCTTTTTGTTTGTTTGGCAAAATTTCAGACTTTGCTTCTAAGTTTGGAAGTATTTGAAATAAAAATCCTAATGGCATATTTTGGGAATATTCTCTCTGTGATTCTACAAGGCAATGTCACAAATGAAACAGTTAATAGGGGTTTCTTCAGTCACCATTATCCTGAAAAGATCAGTTCACCATCAAGTGGAGAATCATGTTATTTTCTTTTGTAAAAGCTCTACACAGATGTACTAATTAGTCCAAGTGTAATAAATCAAATTGGGAAAATTATTTGGTAGCAAATATGCAGACCTTGAGGAAAGCACCTGAAATAAGATTGCTTTACACTCATAAAAGATGATTCCTCTGACTTTCTTCAGAAAAAGAATTCCATAAATCTAACAAGAAAAATCAGGATGGCATTTCACCACTTAAGACATTAAGTGTTCTTACATAGAAGAGTTTTAATAAAGAAATATCATAGAGCATATTTTATCATCTTTTAGTACTTTGATTTTGATAAGAACTGTCTGAAACATATTGACTAGTGAATTATCATGTTGATTTTGCTCTGCATTCATATGTTTGTCAGTCAATAGTCTTTTCAAATAACAGAGGATTCAAGAGCAGGGACATAATAATAAATGATGAGTCTTTAGTGAATGTTAGTTCAGTTTACTTCAGTCGCTCAGTCGTGTCTGATTTTTTGAGACCCCATGAACTGCAGCACACCAGGCCTCCCTGTCCATCACCAACTCCAGGAGTTTACCCAAACTCATGTCCATTGAGTCAGTGATGCCATCTAACCATCTCATCCTCTGTCGTCCCCTTCTCCTTCTGCCTTCAATCTTTCCCAGCATCAGGGTCTTTTCCAATGAGTCAGTTCTTCGCATCAGGTGGCCAAAATACTGGAGTTTCAGCTTTAACATCAGTCTTTCCAATGAACACCCAGGACCAACTTCCCTTAGGATGGACTGGTTAGATCTCCTTGCAGTCCAAGGGATTCTCAAGAGTCTTCTCCAACACCACAGTTCAAAAGCATTAATTCTTGTGCACTCAGCGCTCTTTACAGCCCAACTCGCACATGCATACATGACCACTGGAAAAACCATAGCTTTGACTAGATGGACCTTTGTTGACAAGTAATGTCTCTGCTTTTTAATATGCTGTCTAGATTGGTTATAACTTTCCTTCCAAGGAGTAAGCATCTTTTAATTTCATGGCTGCAATCACCATCTGCAGTCATTTTGGAGCCCCCCAAAATAAAGTCTGACACTGTTTCCACACTTTCCCCATCTATTTGCCATGAAGTGATGGGACCACATGCCATGATCTTAGTTTTCTGAATGTTGAGTTTTAAGCCAACTTTTTCACTTTCCTCTTTCACTTCCATCAAGAGGCTCTTTATTTCTTCTTCACTTTCTGCCATAAGGGTGGTGTCATCTGCATATCTGAGGTTATTGATATTTCTCCTGGCAATCTTGATTCCAGCTTGTGCTTCCTCCAATCCAGCATTTCTCATGATGCATTCTGCATATAAGTTAAATAAGCAGGGTGACACTATACAGCCTTGATGTACTCCTTTTCTTATTGGAACCAGTCTGTTGTTCCATGCCCAGTTCTAACTGTTGCTTCCTGACCTGCATACGGGTTCTCAAGAGGCAGGTCAGGTGGTCTGCTATTCCCATCTCTTTCAGAGTTTTCCACAGTTTATTGTGATCCACACAGTCAAAGGCTTTGGCATAGTCAATAAAGCAGAAATAGATGTTTTTCTGGAACTCTCTTGCTTTTTCGATGATCCAGCGGATATTGGCAATTTGATCTCTGGTTCCTCCGCCTTTTCTAAAACTAGCTTGAACATCTGGAAGTTCACGGTTCATGTATTGCTGAAGCCTGGCTTAGAGAATTTTGAGCATTACTTTGCTAGCGTGTGAGATGAGTACAATTGTGTTGTAGTTTGAGCATCCTTTGGCATTGCCTTTCTTAGGGATTGGAATGAAAACTGACCTTTTCCAGTCCTGTGGCCACTGCTGTTTTCCAAATTTGCATACATATTGAGTGCAACACTTTCACAGCATCATCTTTCAGGATTTGAACTAGCTCACCTGCAATTCCATTACCTCCACTAGCTTTGTTCATAGTGACGCTTCCTAAGGCCCACTTGACTTCACACTCCAGGATGTCTGGCTCTAGGTGAGTGATCACACCATCGTGATTATCTGGGTCATGAAGACCTTTTTTGTATAGTTCTGTGTATTCTTGCCACCTCTTCTTAGTATCTTCTGCTTCAGTTAGGTCCATACCATTTCTGTCCTTTATTGAGCCCATCTTTGCATGAAATATTCCCTTGGTATCTCTAACTTTCTTGAAGAGATCTTTACTCTTTCCTACTCTATTGCTTTCCTCTATTTCTTTGCATTGATCTCTGAGGAAGGCTTTCTTATCTCTCCTTGCTATTCTTCGGAACTGTGCATTCAAATGGGTATATCTTTCCTTTCCAATTGAATTTCAATTGAATTTTAGTTCAATTAACCTTTATTTTGACTGCAATTTCTGACTTATTCTCCTGCTTATAGATTTCCTTAGTCTGGTCAATTGGAATAGTTAAATGTAACCAGAATCTGAGAAAAGCAAATATATTGCTGTTCTGCAAAAACTCTGTACTAAGTTAAAGAACTTGAACAGAACACAACACAACTGGACAGTAACCAACCATATTTTATTGAAAAGATGAATTGGTCAAGGTATCTGTTGATAACTCAATTTAGTTTTTTCTAGCATCTGACATTGAGGCTTTTTTCACTTTATAAATTGTTTTTCTGTTTTCATTCCAATCAGTTGCTTTTTAATGTATTTCTCATGTTATTATAAGCTTGTTGAGTGTAAAATGTGTGCTTATATTTACCTCTATGTATACTCAACACCAGAACACTGAAAAAATTAATGAACATTTGAATAACAGTCTAGATACAGTCAATCCTGAAACCTCAAATTCATCATGGCTATTCCTTTAGCACACTGCTTCTGACACATCAGTTCCTTTAACTTGTTTTTTTTGTGTTTCTAATAACTGTTTTACTAAGCCCAGGTCAGAGTAGACTGAGGTGGAGTAAATAGTGGCACTGATGCTGTGTATATTACAGTTAAAATAGACTACTTAATCAGGATCTTTGCCAAAAGAGAGACCTGTGGCCTGGAAATCCAAGACTGAAGTAATAACTGCCGTGGGTATCAAGACAAGGACAACATGGGGGCTCTTTTGGAGTAAGCATTCAAAATGACAAAAAAAAAAAAAGAATCAAATTCAAAATAACAAGATATATTGATTGTAAATTCAGAACTTGGGAATTATTTCCTATGTAAGAGGAATGAATTGTACACGTTCACCCAGAGAGATGAATTTTTCTATACATTAACTCTTTGAAGAAGCTTCCTATGGCATCATGGATATAGGTACTGTATTCTCTGGATGGAGGGCCCATCTGTTCATGTCTTAACCATCACTATTTTTATCAAGAGAAATTATTTGGTTTATCTTCATTGAGACATGTTATACTTCAGATAAAATGTACTTTTCTTATTATGTCCCATGACTGAGCACAGATAACACATAGATGATCAGGTTCTGTCATAGAAAATGCTTATCATTTAAAGGGTATGACTTTTGCCATTGAATTTGAGTACTGAAAACTTTAAAATACAATTTTTATTTGAGATACAATTCTATAATACAGCATTTGCATAGATATGCAGAATACTTTTTTCCCTTGGAGAAAACAGGTTTTTTTTTTAATTCCTATAAGTGTGAAAGATATTAGATAAATAAAATCTTACTACTCAGCATTCTTTAACATTGTTATTATTCATTAACTATAAAATCCAGAGGGCAGAAGAGCCTGGCAGACTACAGTCCATGTGGTCACAAGAGTTGGACATGACTTACTGATTAAACAACAACCTAGTTGTAATACTTTTTAAAGACATTATATTTTCATAGCTGATATAAGGACTGAATGAAACCAAAATTTTCATTTTTAAAAAATGTGCAGCTAATTCTCCATTTTCCACATGCAAATATTAAACAAATATTCCCTGAGGATTTATTTAAAGTTTTCCTTTCCAAGATTTATATTTAATTTTGGATTTAATCATCTTTGGAACTATTCTCACTTAGTTTTGCTCAGGGCATATTTTGTAGTAAACAGTTACTTGTTTATATACTTTTAAAAATGAGTGTACTTCATGAACTGGTACTTTTATCACACACAAATAATTGCAGCAAAAAAAAAAAATAAGATTGTGGGGGCAGAGAAACCATCTCGCACTGAATCTCAAAGGGTACAAAAAGTCCTGGGAAGCATTCCATGCATTTGCTCTGGGAAAAGGCATTGTAATTTGAAATGCTATCTCATAACCCATAACTTTCATATTGCATGGGCCATACATTTTTATTCTTTTTAAGTGTAGGAATAAAAAAGCAAGTCTTTTTATATTTTAAACACATAATAGATATAGGGATTTTAGCAGAAAAACAACTTATAAGCACCACACAAGAGAGTTACTGAGGTTCTAAAAACAGCATGTTGAAAATCCAGTTAAGCAAGTCAGATGTGCATTTCTGGATGAGTCCCTTTAACTGTCTCATGTAAGAGATATCATGTTTAACATACCATGCATCTTCAAAAGAAAAAACAACCCAGTTTGAGACTTAGAACAATTTTTATGGGATATTTAGCCCTCATATATCCATATAGAAAAGACCAACAAAAACTCCACCAATATTCTTCATCTACTCAAAGAATAATATTTTTAGAGTTAATTTTCATTCTACAAGTTTTTCTTTATAAACCATATGTTTTATTTATTTACTACATAAAAAGATCTATGATTCTTTAACAGAATTCTAAACAATATAGTAAATACAAATTATATTTTATATGAACTTAACAGAATTCTAAATAACAGTTAATAAGTATGAATTGTTTTCTGCATAAAATCACAAGATACTTTGTCTAAAAAACTGCCATTTCATCATATACTGAAGATACTGTAAAACCAATTTAGAAGACCCTCAAGAAAATAAGAAGTCCAAGAAAAATAATTCCCTATCAACTTGCCCTACATTTCTTCTTTATCATGTAACATAAGTGAAACCTCCAAATTTACAAGGGCAAAAGAGAAAAGTGGCAAACTTAAAGATCATATTGATCAGCACCAAAATTAGGAACATACAAATATGTATCTAATAGTAACAAACCAATAGTAACTGAATAAGCTCCAAACTCACCTCCCCAACAGAACATTGTTGTTGTTGAAAATCTCCCCCAAAGAACTCTATTTCATTGAGACAAGGCTTTGGTAGACTGCCTTAATAGGTACTATACTGAACCATTAAAGCTATAATTTAAGTTGAGTGACAGGCAGTCAGGTATTTTCATGAAGAGAAAAAATGGGAACCAGGTCCTGGTTCAAGTTCTGTGTCCCATGCCAGAGACCAGTTGGCTGCTCCAGCCAAAGAAAGATCCTCTAGAGTGGCAATCAGGAAGGCCACCGTAAAAGGAAGTCATCTGCTAAGGAAAGCCCAATAGGAAGAGTGAGGTACAGAAGAAGAAGAGCATTCTCATAATTAATACTCAGGCATTTGATGCTTTTAAACTGTGGTGCTAGAGAAGACTCTTGAGAGTCCCTTGGACAGCAAAGAGATTCAACCCATCAATCCTAAAGGAAATCAACCCTGAATATTCATTGGAAGGACTGATGCCGAAGCTGAAGCTCCAAGACTTTGGCCATCTGATGCAAAGAGCCAATTCACTGGAAAAGACCCTGATGCTGGGAAAGACGGAAGGTAGGAGGAGAAGGGGACAACAGAGGATGAGATGGTTGGATGGCATCACTGACTCAATGGACAAGAGTTTGAGCAAACTCTGGGAGATAGTAAAAGATAGGGAAGTTTGGCATGCTGCAGTCCATGGGGTCACAAAGAGTTGGACATAACTGAGCAACTGAATAAAAACAATGTTTGCAGGCTGGTATGTAATCGTTATTATCTAACTATAGGCAACAGGACACAGTCATCTGTCTGAGCTATAAATTAAGGTGTGAATTATGGAATGGAGTTTGAGAGATGACTGGGAGGATCAAGACTAAGAAACAAGCTGCTTACTACTTATAATAGCCAAGACATGGAAACAACCTAATGTATATCAACAGATGAATGGATAAAGAAGAAGTAGTGTATATATATATATATATATATATATTCATTTACATATGTGTGTATATATATATATATATATACACACACACAATGGAATATCACTCAGTCATTAAAAAAGAATGAAATATTGCCAATTACAGTAACATGGATGAACCTAGATATTATCAATAACCTCAGATATGCAGATGACACCACCCTTATGGCAGAAAGTGAAGAAGAACTAAAGAGCCTCTTGATGAAAGTGAAAGAAGAGAGTGAAAAAGTTGGCTTAAAGCTCAACATTCAGAAAACTAAGATCATGGCATCTGGTCCCATCACTTCATGGGAAATAGATGGGGAAACAGTGGAAACAGTGGCAGACTTTATTTTGGGGGGCTCCAAAATCACTGCTGATGGTGATTTCAGCCATGAAATTAAAAGATGCTTACTCCTTGGAAGGAAGGTTATGGCCAACCTAGATAGCATATTTAAAAGCAGAGACATTACTTTGCCAACAAAAGTCCGTCTAGTCAAGGCTATGTTTTTTCCAGTGGTCATGTATGGATGTGAGAGTTGGACGGTGAAGAAAGCAGAGCGCCGCAGAATTG
Source organism: Okapia johnstoni (assembly GCA_024291935.2). NCBI lineage: Eukaryota > Metazoa > Chordata > Mammalia > Artiodactyla > Giraffidae > Okapia > Okapia johnstoni. Next base: position 77,432,712 of record CM044312.1, on the reverse strand, counting down.
ATGCTTTTGAACTGTGGTGTTGGAGAAGCCTCTTGAGAGTCCCTTGGACTGCAAGGAGATCCAACCAGTCCATCCTAAAGGAGATCAGTCCTGGGCGTTCATTGGAAGGACTGATGTTGAAGCTGAAACTCCAATACTTTGGCCACCTCATGCGAAGAGCTGACTCATTGGAAAAGACCCTAATGCTGGGAAGGATTGGGGGCAGGAGGAGAAGGGGACGACAGAGGATGATCTGGTTAGATGGCATCACTGACTCAGTGGACATGGGTTTGGGTAAACTCCGGGAGTTGGTGATGGACAGGGTGGCCTGGCGTGCTGCAATTCATGAGGTTGCAAAGAGTCGGACACGACTGAGCGACTGAACTGAACTGAAGTGAAGTAAGTCAGAAAGAAAAAGACAAATATCATATAACATCACTTACAAGTAGAATATGAAAAAAATGATACAAACAAACTTATTTACTAAACAGAAACAGACTCAGAGAACATAGAGAACAGACTTGTTGTTGCCAAGGGGGAGGTGGTTGGAGGAGGGATGGATTGGGAGTTTGGGATTAGCAGGTGCAAACTACTATATATAGAACAGATAAACAACAACATCATACTGTATAGCACAGGGAACTATATTCAATATCCTGTGATAAACAATAATGAAAAATAATATAAAGAATATATATACATATATTCATATATAAATGAATCACTTTGCTGTATACAAAGTTATTTACAACATTGTAAATCAACTATACTTCGATAAAATAAATGTTTATTTTTAAAAAAAGAAATGGCCCATTTATCAAGTTTGGCTTTCAGCTCTAAAGCTGAACTAGAGAAAACAAAGCATCTAGTGAAAATTTTAATTTTAAACTCTAAACAGTTTAGCTTAAAGCAGCAGTTCAACTTTATGACTTGGATAAACATGATGGTCTGGTGTAGTGTAAAAGAAATATAATTTGGGACACCATGCATGCTTGTACCTCAGTTCTAATGTGCCATTAGGCAATTCATCTTACTATAACTAGGACATTGAGCCCATGTGTTGTGATGGATTATTTCTGAGTCAGCATATAAATGTTACCTATATCATGGCAAGTTAAATAATCTAAGTCTCATATCTCCATATATACATACAAAACAGTAAAGCTTAAAACAGTAAAGCAAAACAGTAAAGCTACCTCTTAAGCTTCAAGGAGGACTTTTTGATGGTACTCAGCAAATGTTAGCTTTCAGTTGCTGAATACAGACAACTGAAAATAATTCCTGACTTAACACAGGACAGTCTGGGAGTTGGAGCATGATTAAGCTCCAGCTGATTGATAGGAAATATATCAATGGGCCTATCTATTTGGGAGAAGCTGAGGGAAGCAAGAGCAAGGAACTACAGAGATGGCTGATAATTGTTTGTCATTAGTACCTTTCAGTGAAGCAATTTATTACTTCCTCTTCAACCAAGAGATAAAATCTAATGGTATAGTGCATGCAGTGCAGTAATGAAGGACATAAGATAAATGACTCCACAGAGTAGAAGTGAATCAAGAAGTGCTAAAATCCCTGAAAAGAGGGGTTTGAAGAAAGAGAGGAATAGACTGAAGACTGCCTAAATAAAAAATATAAAAAAATGGTCCCAATTTCCACTTACAGTCATGGAGATCTCGGGAAGGAAGATACTGTCTGACAGAAAGCTTAAACAAACAAACAAAAAAAAACCCAAAAAACAGCCAATCCTGTTAACATTCAGTAAAATTTATGTAATGTTTACCATGTGCAAGCCATGGTAGAGTAAGTGGAGAGTAGGAAGAGTGAATAGGATTCCAAGGATATATTTTATCTTTGTCAGAACTGTCCAGAGAAAAAAATAAATGTCTCTTCTTTGACTATCAGACTAGGAAGTGGAATTGGGTGGACATGAAATTTCATGCTAGGTCCTATGAGACACACAGGGCCAAGTTGCTAGAATCTGATAAGATGAACTAGCTGAGAGCCAAGAGAATGAAGAGAAATATTTTGGAAAACATGTTGGTAGTAGGATTGTATAAGAAAACAGCCCATGTTTAGAGAATGGAAGAGAGAAGAGACTCAAAAGAGGAGCAAGTGAAATGAAGGATTAAAACTCAAATATATATGTGCATGCATGCTGAACTGCTTCAGTTGTGTCCAACTCTTCGCGATCCTGTGGACCATAGCCCACCAGGCTCCTCTGTCCATGGGATTCTCCAGGCAAGAATACTGGACTGGGTTGCCGTTCCCATCTCCAGGGGATCAAACCTGCATCTCTTAGGTCTCCTGCATTGTAAGGTGGGTTCTTTACCACTAGCACCTCCTGGGAAGCCCATTCAATCCGTGCGTTGGGAAGATCCCCTGGAGGGCAGTACAGCAACCCACTCCAGTATTCTTCCCTGGAGAATCCCATGGACAGAAGAGCCTGGAGGGCTATGCTCCACAGGGTCGCAAAAGAGTCGGACACAACTGAAGCAACTTAGCAGGGATGCATATATAACTACGACCTTAAAACATCTGTTGTTTGTGTTTTTTTTAATACTGCTTAAATGTATGAAATTTAATAGTGAATATAATTTTTTTAAGTTCATCCTAAGAAATGTACTTAGCTATTTTATTTATATGTCCTCCCTCTGAGATCAGCAAGTTTACTTCTAAAAGAAGTATCAGGGAACCATGCTTAGTTATTCCCATAAACTCTATCTCCATTTGATTCAAAAGAATTAAAATCTGGCATGTATCTCTTTTGATTAAGTATACATGCTTTGATTAATGAGCAATTAATGTTGTCTTATAATTTGAAAAAGGTAGATATATCAAAGCCTTTTTCAAGTTACTTTCTTAAAGAGTAAAAATCAGAATTACTTGTTTTCTCAGCCAACACATTTGACACCAACAGAACTTTACTATCTTGCAAAATCAACATTTTACAAGCTTCATCCTTTCCTTAGATACATTACTCATTATCTATCTTGCTTTTTCCTGATAAATGGCTCCAGGTCACAATCAGTCATCAAATCAATTGGGAGGTAGTCAAGCCCCTAATCAACACAATTTTACAACTTTTCCAGTGACTCTGCCTGGGCTTGCTGAGAGCCTTAAAAGGGTCCTTTGCCTCCTACATGCTCTAAAGCGCCTTTTGTGTGTTATCACAACACTATCAGTATCTTGAATTCAAGATATGTTTGTTTTAGTGAAGTCCTTACTTTGTAATGCTCTGAAGAATCTTGGGAATATTGTTGAAGACTTCAGTTCCTTCAGGCTCTAAGAATGACATGTACCTTGGCTGAACTTTAAAATAAATTCTACATTTATCACTGCTTTACTGCATCCTTTTATTTTTGTTGGTTTCTCTTACAAGCATGAATTCTCTTTGATCTTCCCATACTTTGTAGCCACAGAGAAATTTATAGAGTATGAGCCTCAATCTTTTTTCCTATAAAAGAGCCTTGACAACTTAGTGCCACAATATTTCTCTCCTACAAGAACAAAAGATAACTAATTTTCAGTATCCGATCGTAGTTTGTTCTTTCAAAATTTTCAAAATGTATCTTTAAAAACTCCCAAGTTATTTACCAAGAATATGAGAACAAAATTTAAATTTTCTATATATATCCAAAAATTTCTGGATTTCCAACACTATGAGATTCACCGAAAGTAAAAGTCACTCAGTTGTGTCTGATTCTTTGCAACCCCATGGACTGTACAGTCCAAGGAATTCTCCAGGCCAGAATACTGGAGTGGGTAGCCTTTCCCTTCTCCAGGGGATCTTTCCAACCCAGGGATCAAACCCAGGTCTTCTGCACTGCAGGTGGATTCTTTACCAGCTGAGCCAAAGGGAAGCCCATGAGATTCACTAGTGAATAATATTTTTTCTTCACATTGAGATACTTTTTTAAAAAGTCAACATGTACTATTTTTTTCCCCATTTCAATCAATTATCTTCAGCAACCTGTAGCTCAGCCCACACTCCACACACACAACCTTTGAGAGTAACTAACAGTGACAGGGAAAGGATTCTCTGACCTTCAAATCCTTCCAATCTGGTGATCTTTTTTCTAATCTCAGTAATGACTCCCATCACTAATCTACTTCTTTCTTTCACTTCCTTTCTCTCTTCCTCTCTTCTTTCTTCCTCCCTTCCCTCCCCAATTAAATGTTCATTTGTCTTCTACTATGTTTTAGCCTCTAGGGCTAAGTGTTGATGATGATAGAAATGAAGAACATAAAGCCTCAGATCTAAGAAGTTCTGCCAGGATCCCAAGGCCATGGAGTAAGTATTGCTGGGACTGTCATATGAGAGCATAGGGGAGGAGAATCCTTAGTGGTACTGCTTGCCAGTTTCAATTAGCATTTGCAGCTTTCTGATAGGATTCATCATCAATCAGCGGTGGTAGCTCCATCAGTGGTGATGGTTACTTGTGGGATTCAGGGTTCTCAGCAGGAGGCTTCCAACAATTACTTTTGATGCTCACTGAAGGGACTCCCGTGACTTGCTAACCTTTCTCACTGAACTGATCTGAGATAATCTTCTGTAGGATAGCCTATGGCAGCATTCTTGCTGACCCTTTAAGTGGCATACAGGGTCTTAATCAGCTTTTTTAAAGAAGGGTTATCTTAAGTGTTAACACAGTTTAGCATAGCTTTCGAGAAGCATATCAGTATGAAACTTCCAGAGTTAGTCTTCAGTGGCCTGAAATGCCCCTCATTATGGCCATTATGTAGTGTGAATTCTCATAGTTCCAAAGGAGTTTTTATAATTGTGTTGCAGCATACACTTGGTTGAAAAAATAGATCACAGAATGTCACCCATCTCTGTGTTCTGGAAGGAATTCTGCTAAATCTGATACTCATACTGAGTCATTCAAAAAGCTGAGCCCAAAAGAATTCAAGATCCTTTAGCACTTGTGTAGATCTCTGGTAGACAGAGATTTGGATTGCCTAGAGAATTTGGAATTCTTTACGGAAACAAATAGTGACTAGACATTTGCTAAAATGCTACTCTTCAAATAAATGTATGGCAAAAGTAATGCTTACTGTCAGATATCCCTAGAGTACTAAGAAAGAAATTGAGGATGAGAAGGAAGAGACAGAAAGCACAAGTGACATATTCAACAATAGTAATAATATCTACTGTTTACCCATTGCACTACACCCTGTACATAAATTACTACATTCAATCCTCATAAAATGTTTTAAGGCTCAGCAAAATACTTATGGGCATTTAACAATGACAAGTTGAGCCTTAGAATGGAATACTACTACTAATTATTAGTTATGTATGTATGAATGTATATAAAGCTACATAGGTATTATGCCTATGTAGTTAGAGTATCTATCTGACAAAAATCTCAAATTTTTTTCAGGAGAAGATTAAAAGAATCTTTTCCAAGATATTTCTCGGTATTACATTTTCTTAACTCAGTGGTGTTCAAATTAGCATAAGTGGTCCACAATATTTTTCTGAACTGTGACAAAATAAGTCAGACTGAGAGCAAGAGTTTAGACACGTTGGTAAATAAGAATACAACACAGCCATAAAATATATGCAATTGATCATTTATCTAGTAATTAATTTTTATTGTGCTTTTAAAACATACAAGTTCATAATAGTTGTTTGTTTGTTTTAAAAGCAAACTACCTGCTTTACTGTTCATTAGCTTGAGTTAACCATAAAACCTAGATGTCCATCGGCAGACGAATGGATAAGGAAGCTGTGGTACATATACACAATGGAATATTACTCAGCCATTAAAAAGAATACATTTGAATCGGTTCTATTGAGATGGATGAAACTGGAGCCCATTATACAGAGTGAAGTGAGCCAGAAAGAAAAGCACCAATACAGTATACTAATGCATGTATATGGAATTTGAAAGATGGTAATGGTAACCCTATATGTGAGACAGAATAAGAGACACAGATGCATAGAACAGTCCTGTGGACTCTGAGGGAGAAGGTGAGGGTGGGACGTTCTGGGACAATAACATTGAAACATGTATATTGTCATATGTGAAGCAGAACACCATTCCATGTTCTATGCATGGGACGGATGCTCAGGGATGGAGCGTTGGGATGACACTGAGGGATGGGAGGGGGAGGGAGGTGGGAGGAGGGTTTGGGAGGGGGAGCACATGTGAATCCATGGCTGATTCATGTTGATGTATGGCAAAAACTACTACAATATTGTAAAGTAATTAGCCCCCAACTAAAATAAAGAAAAAAAAAAAAAAAGATACCTGAAAAAAAAAATAAATAAAAAATAAAAAAATAAAAAAAAAAAAACACCTAAGCTTCAATTAAGACTCTGATAACTCATGTCAAATTATACCCACACATAAGGGAGATTTATATATATATATATTTTTTTTTCAGGAAGACATTAAAATCTGGCTTAAACATTGTTGCTGAGGTGGTACAGTCACTGAGTCATGTTTGATTCTTTGTGACCCATGGACTGCAGCACTCTAGGCTTCCCTGTCCTTCACTATCTCACGGAATTTGCTCAAACTCATGTCCATTTAATCAGTGATGCCATCCAACCATCTCATTCTCTGTTGCCCCTTCTCTGTCTGCCCTCAGTCTTTCCTAGTATCAGGGTCTTTTTCCAATGAGTTGGTCTTTGCATCAAATGGTCAAAGTATTGGAGCTTCAGCTTTAGCATCAGTCCTTCCAGTAAATATTCAGGGTTGATTTCCTTTAGGATTGACTGGTTTGATCTTTTTGTAGTCCATGGGACTCTCAAGAGTCTTCTCCAGCACCATAGTTCAAAAGCATCAATTCTTTGGTGCTCAGTCTTCTTTAAGGTCCAACTCTCACATCCATACATGACTACCAGTAAAACCACAGCTTTGACTACATATGGACCTTTGTCGGCAAAATGATGTCTCTGCTTTTTAATACACTGTCTAGGTTTTTCATAGCTTTTCTTCCAAGGAGCAAGTGTCTTTTAATTTTGTGGCTGCAGTCACCATCAGCAGTGATTTTGGAGCCCAAGAAAGCAAAATCGGTCACTGTTTCCACTTTTTCCCATCTATTTACCATGAGGTGATGGGACTGGATGCCATGATCTTATTTTCTTGAATGTTGAGTTTTAAGCCAGCTTCTTCACTCCTACTTCACCTTAATCAAGAAGCTCTTTAGTTCCACTTCACTTTCTGCCATTAGAATGGCATCATCTGCATATGTGAGTTTTATATAAATTATATTGCTTCTTCATTTTCTAAATATGAAAAATGAAAATGGATCACATATTCTTTAGTTTTTTTTTCTAATTTACTGTACTATAATGATTGTACCACTTGCGTTGGTAAGATAAGTAAGATAGAAGAAAATGGTACTTAAAATCTGGTTCACTGAAACTCCTAAAATTTCCTTGGAATTCCAGAGAGTTTCTTATGTTTTCCACATTTATTAATAAAATATTAAACAATTTAATTTACATATTGTATAGACTGGCTTTCATAGTGAATATTTCCATAGTATCATCAGAATGTGTGTCATATTTCCCCTTCACTGTGGTACTTTGTTGATTTTAGGGAAAATTTAAATTGGTAGGCTATATATAGTGGAGGGCTTCCCAGAACCTGCTTCCCAGTGCAGAAGATGTAAAACAATGTGGGTTCAATCCCTGGGTCAGGAAGATCTTCTGGAGGAGGGCACAGCAACCCAGTCCAGTATTCTTGCCTGGAGAATCCCTTAGACAGACTTTACAGTCCACAGGGTCACAAAGAGTCAGACATGACTGAAGCAACTTAGTCACACACACATAGTGGAACTATGCATTTATGAACCAGATTTAAGACTCTTGGGCTTTCTCATTATGCACATTCTTTAAGCTTGAAGTTACCTGAGAATCTATCAAAACACACCACAAAAACTGAGAGAATATATTGTATCCAAATTCACTTACTCTTGAAATATAAATTTTTAGAGGTAAGGTGCAAGAATAATTGCATCTCCAAACTGCAGAGAATTCTTGCAAAACTCAGAAGTTGGAAAAAGAGTCACTATTCAAGAGAGTAAATCCTCAATTACTAAATCTTCATCTTAATATACTTTATAAATGTGTGGCAGTATGATAAGTGGCATCATTATACAACCACAAAATTTATTTATTCTTTAAGACAAAACAAAAACACTGGCATACAAAATTAAGGTCAAGATCAGTAACATTTTACTCAACTTAATATATTAAGTTCCAATTTGCTTCCTGACATTTTACCACATCTTTCTTAAAATAAAGTTTCAAGATTCCCCTACTATACAATTTTAATAAAATACGTAAAAATTTGTTTTTTTTAATAATAGGTAATACAAATTTTATTTCATGACTGATGTCCACCACAACTGCCAATTAGTTTAACAACCTACTTTTATTATTCAAATACACTGATGCTTGCTTACCCCACTTTGCATCTTCCACCAACTCCATCTATATTTTTGTTTCACTCTCCCAGATATCACACATCTACATTCTAAGCTAGATTTACTTTGTTGTCTTCCCTCAGTCTTTGTATAACCCTTCATTGTATAAATTTCTAGTATTTCATGCTGTCAATTTTTCAGCTGCTTTCTTTTTGTGATGCCCAGTTTCTTTTTGTTTTAATTACTTCTAACAGTGATTCACAATTTACACAATATGCAAGTATAAGAACCAGAATTCTTCCATTTGCCTAATAACTATAAAGAAGTAAACTCCTATACATAACAATTCACAAAAGAGGAACCACATTTGAAGAAGAATTACCTTACCTTCTTTAGTAATAATATATATAGACTATTTAGATACATTTTTTTTTTCTTATGAGCCTTCTGGACAACATTTATCAATGGCAAATAACAACTATGTATAGCACCGCCTTTTTTTCTATAAAACATCTAACAGACCTTGTAAAAAATTTTCTATCAGGGTTCTATCAACATTCTTTAGGGTTAGTGGGTAACTTAAATGATGAACAAATTTTCTTCTGATCATAAGAAATTGTATAAGAAAGTCTAACACACTTTTGTACACATGACCTGGTCCACATTGTTATCTATAAATATATGGCTAACTCCCCAAACTAAATCTGTGGTGGTTGAAATTGAATTATTTTGCAATTATTTTAGTTTTTCCCATGCTGAAAGCTTCTAAGAGATTGAGATAAAAAAATAAAAGTCATTATAGCACATCAGTCTTATTCTTCCATATATATGTGCCCTTCAGAAAAGTCTTAAACTTCTACTTCAAGACTGTCACATTATGATTATTTAATAACCATTAGGAAATTTAATTATAACCTAAGTATTTTATGATGGAAAGTATCCAGTATCAGTAAGCGCTTATGAAACCAAATGGAACTGTATCAGTGGCAAAACATTTACTTATGTAGAAGGATTATAAAAATCATTCAGCTACAGAAGCATAATGGAATTAAACCAAGTGAATAGTTTTATATACTAGACAATAATTTCTAGCACTGGAATATATTAAGAGAATGGTTGGAAAAATTTACTGCCTATTTTTTTTTAAAGGACATTAAAGTGACAAATCCTAAAACACAACCTGGGTCCTCTTTAGACTGAAAATAAAATAAAGCTACCAGCTGCTTAGATATTATTTTATGAGTAACTGTGGCTTCTGTTACAAACCCTATTTCTTATTCTTTGAACAGCCTGAAAAAAACAGACTTCTTTAAACATAATAGAAGAGCATTAAAATAAAATTTTTAATTTATAATTATATTAAAATTAATATCACCTTTATTCCTAATATTAACACAAATTTATGAGCCAATCTATAATTTACTGAGGATTTTTAGTCTTTTGAAACACCAAAAATATACCAAGAACAAATAAAATAAAATAATACTTAAATGCAATTAGGAAATTACATTTAAATACAAGGGGCTTCCCTGGTGGCTTCAATTGGCCCAATGTTAACCATCTTGATGGCCCTTATCTCAGAGTTACTCATCCACTAACTACTGTGGCCCTTTTTTTTTTTTTTCAATTGAAAGTCTTTTTGTTTCAAAGTGAAGTGAAAGTCGCTCAGTCCTGTCAACCCTTTGTGACCCCATGGACTACCAGTCCATGGAATTCTCCAGGTCAGAATACTGGAGTAGGTAATCTTTCCCTTCTCTGGGGGCTCTTCCCAACCCATCAATCAAACTCAGGTCTCCCGCATTGCAGGCAGATTCTTTACCAGTTGAGCCACAAGGGAAGCTCAAAGGTGATTTTGCTAACCTTCAAAGTCACTTATCACTATGTTATAAGAATGCACCATCTGATATCCCTAGGGTGAATGTGGTGAGGTTTGGTTTGTATTTTAAGCAACAAAACATTTGGTTAACATTACGCTAAGTATTTTAATTCACTGTCTAATTATGCTTATTTAAATATTCCTACTAATGCTTGTTTTGTCCTTATAAAAAGGTTTAAAGGTTTTCTAAAGAGCTTCTTGATGAAAGTGAGAGAGAAGAGTGAAAAAGTTGGCTTTAAACTCAACATTCGGAAAACTAAGATCATGGCATCCAGTCCCATCACTTCATGGCAAATAGATGGGGAAACAGTGGAAACAGTGGCTAACTTTATTTTTCTGGGCTCCAAAATCACTGCACATGATGACTGCAGCCACAAAAATAAAAGACGCTTGCTCCTTGGAAGAAAAATTATGACCAACCTAGACAGCATATTAAAAAGCAGAGACATTACTTTGCCAACAAAGGTCTGTCTAGTCGAAGCTATGGTTTTTTCCAGTACTCATGTATGGGTGTGAGAGTTGGATGGTGAAGAAAGCTGAGTGCCGAAGAATTGATGGTTTTGAACTGTGATATTGGAGAAGACTCTTGAGAGTCCCTTGGACAGCAAGCAGATCAAACCAGTCAATCCTAAATCCTAAAGTTCTGAACATTCATTGGAAGGACTGATGGTGAAGCTGAAACTCCAATACTTTGGCCACCTGATGCGAAGAACTGACTCATTGGAAAAGACCCTGATGCTGGAAAAGATTAAGGGCAGGAGGAGAATAGGACAACAGAGGATGAGATGGTTGGATGGCATCACCGACTTGATGGATGTGAGTTTGAGTAAGCTTCGGGAGATGCCTCGTGATGGACAGGGAAGCCTGGCGTGCTGCAGTCCATGGGGGTGCAAAGAGTTGGGCATGACTGAGCGACTGAACTGACTGAAAGGCTTTCTAAAGTCAACCTAGGAAACTGAAATTTAAATGCACCGACAGGTTGTTACTGGTGGTGGTGGTTGTTTGCTTTTTAAAACTCAACCCAATGTTATGCTGCTGCTGCTGCTAAGTTGCTTCAGTCCTGTCCAACTCTGTGCGGCCCCATAGAGGGCAGCCTACCAGGCTCCCCGTCCCTGGGATTCTCCAGGCAAGAACACTGGAGTGGGTTGCCATTTCCTTCTCCAATGCATGAAAGTGAAAAGTGAAAGTGAAGTCACTCAGTCGTGTCTGACTCTGTGCAACCCCATAGACGGCAGCCTACCAGGCTCCTCCATCCATGGGATTTTCCAGGCAAGTGATGCACTAAAATTCCTATGTAGAAATAACAGTAACAAGTTGGGTAAATAGGCCTTTAAACTGTAAGACATTTGTCAGCCAAGGTCATTTTAGTACAGATTCAACCAGGCTGGCTTTCTTAGTAAGCTTCCTAAGGAGAAATAATGTATGGATGGATATAAAACATGGGTTTTGGTGGGAAAAAAAATCACCTTCAATAATGAGTTTGGTAAGTTCAGATCCTGGAGCCTAGAAGTCAATGTTTAAATTTGACTCAGTTTCATTCAGTCAGCCAGGCATAGCTGTGCTCAGTTTTGTGGAATTCTAACTTGGATTGAAAAAGTAAATTATGTTTTCATTGCTCTAGAGGAAAGAGACATGAGAGAATATTTCTCATTATAGGTGGAGTGAGACCTGAGGATGTCCCTTCTCCAAAATGAAATATGATCCTATCATAGATCAAGGAGTTCCTAACATAGGAGGAAAGCAAGGGAACTATGGAGAGCCCCCAAAATTTTAAAGCACAGAAAAGTCAAATTTAAGTTTTCACAACACTCTTTAACAGTCCAATGTCTTTATTCTCAAAAGCAGTGGTCAAAATGAGAGAGAGAGAGAAAAAAAAAGTAGAAAGAATCCAGCTGTGGTATTCATTTTTAGCCCAAAGTAAATAATCATTGAGCAGAAGTTTCTTTTCCACATATTACTGGCTTTCAGCAGATATACACTTTTAATCAAGAACACGTGAGAGAACTTGAAGTAGCCCTTAGAGCTCAAGCCAACACCTCAGCGGTTCTGGATTCTGACCCAGTGGCCACTGCCGATGGCTCACACAAGGATATTTAAAATGATTAAGAATGACTCCTTCAACTTAGAGAATCTTGTTTTCAGAAAAGCCATGGCATCTCACAAGCAATAATTACTTATGATTTACATAGTTGAACTTATCCAACCCAAGAACAGCTACTTTAGCAATTTTTTTACATTTATGCCCATGGCATTTAAAAGTGGGCCTATTGGGTGTTTGGGATTGACATATTAGTACATACACTATGTATAATCCTATGTATATATATATATATATACACTAAGTATACAGTCTATCCTAAAGGAGATCAGTCCTGGGTGTTCATTGGAAGGACTGATGTTGAAGCTGAAACTCCAATACTTTGGCCACCTCATGCGAAGAGTTGACTCATTGGAAAAGACCCTGATGCTGGGAAGGATTGGGGGCAGGAGGAGAAGGGGACGACAGAGGATGAGATGGCTGGATGGCATCACCAACTGGATGGACATGGGTTTAGGTAAACTCTGGGAGGTGGTGATGGACAGGGAGGCCTGGTGTGCTGCGATTCATGGGGTCACAAAGAGTTGGACACAACTGAGTGACTCAACTGAACTGAACTGAGCTATGTATAAAATAGATAACTGATGAGAACCTACTGTATAACAAGGTGACTCTACTCAATGCTCTGCGATGACCCAAATGGGAAGGCAATCTAGAAAGGAGGGGATATATGCATACATTTAACAGATTCACTTTGCTGTACAGCAGAAACTAATACGACATTGTAAAGCAAATATACTCAAACATTTTAAAAAGTGAGCTTAAATTTTGCTATAGCTTGGCTATTACTCTATTTCTCCCACAATGGATGTTGCATTTTACTCGTCAGGATTAAATCATTTAAGCCACAGTAGATAACCAGAGAAGGCAATGGCACCCCACTCCAGTACTCGTGCCTGGAAAATCCCATGAATGGAGGAGCCTGGTAGGCTGCAGTCCATGGGGTCGCTAAGAGTCGGACACAACTGAGCAACTTCACTTTCACTTTTCACTTTCATGCACTGGAGAAGGAAATAGCAACCCACTCCAGTGTTCTTGCTTGGAGAATCCCAGGGACGGGGGAGCCTGGTAGGCTGCCGTCTATGGGGTTGCACAGAGTCGGACACGATGGAAGCGACTTAGCAGCAGCAGCAACAGATAACATCAAACAAAGGCCTCACAGATTAGACAACTCTTTTAAATACAATTTAGGATTACATTTATTCATTCAATAAATATTCACTGAGCAACTTTGATGTGTAAAGGTCCAAATTAGAGGCTGATGACAAAGTTGTAAAGAAATAGTCATATCTTATGTCCTCAAGACCCAAAGGGCTCATGTATGTGTGGGTATTGGTATGTGATGTGGGTGTGTTTATGTGTGTGTGTCATTTGGTTGAGAGACAATTTTTAAAAAAAATTGACACCTACAAATATATCATTATAAGCCATAGTGAGTGTTATGAATGAAAAGTAGAATATTCAATGAAAGATTATAATGCAAGGCCTCATTTGAATATGTGTAATTCCAAAGTGACTGCGATCAGTGTTGTCTTGAATTGACTCAGTTCAGCTTGACACAGGCAATGTTTGTGTTGTGCATCCCTCTATATCTCTTTTAGGTGGTTTCTTTCAGCTCCTTATAGTGATCACTGTCTCTCCTACCCATAGACTTCCTTTCCAGTGTCATGGGACTTGGATATAAGCCCATATTCCTCTATTTCTCATTTAACTAAGGTCACACACATTTTGCTACTCTCAGTGGTGATAACAGTGTTAGCCATAAATGTGACGTATTTGCTAACTACTTGTTAGCAATATCCTGATTCTTAAAAAGAACAAAAGTAACTTCAGGAAACACAGAGGCTGATTGAGAATATGTCTAACAAAACAGGATCTTGATGTTCCCCTCAAATAACAGTGCAAAGAAAGTTGCAAATTCTGGTCCCAATTATGGCCAACCTTGAGCTAATGAATTGCTCTTTTCTGTGTAATCCTAGCATTACTCCACTGAAAAACTCCCTCAATTTTCTTTGGTCTATTGTCACTTTTGTCAGGCATTTTTCCACTTAAGCCAAAGGAGATCCCATTTCAGAAGAATATTTATGTGTAGTTTTTTCCTCTTGGAAAAAAATGTTTTTCTGTCTTCATGGTGATTTGCAATTTTAGCATTTAAAAGATAAGGACTAGAACTGGATAGATTAGATGATTCAAAGAACACTGATCCATCCTGAAAGTGAAAGTGTTAGTCACTCAGTTGTGTCTAACTCTTTGTGACCCCATAGACTGTAGCCTGACAGGCCCCTCTGTCCGTGGAATTGTCCAGGCAAGGATACTGGTGTGGGTTGCATTCCCTTCTTCAGGGGATGTTCCTGACCCAGGGATCAAACCTGCATTCCTGCATTGCAAGAGGATTCTTTACAGTTTGAGCCATCCCAGCAAGGGTTATCCATTCTAATTTACATTCTAAACTGTAATGCCTATGATCCTGAGTCAGCTTTCTTATGAGTGGGATCTGACACCTTGTGAAGATATATTGTGCTGAATTTTAGTTCTCATTTGAAACACAGAGCTGTTTCACTAGCAATCTCTATAGTCACTTTTGATTTATTCTAAGACACATTAGAAGTTGTTCTTACTCTGAGCTTCTGTTTATTATGAGACAATGTATTGTAAATTTCTGTATATATAAGCTTAAAAATAAAATGGAGTTTTTGTGGCAATTATAACAAAACTTAGCACATTTAGAGATTTTTTTTTTTAAGGAAATCTAGAACATTTATCTGTGCAAAGTTTAATTGTGGCTTATAAGAAAAGAAAACAGCCCTTCTTTGTATTTGCCTCTCATGTGGGATGGGCTCTTTTTAGCTAAGAGGTTCTTACAATTAAAGCCTTAGAATATATAACAGTAGAATTGTCTATCTAATGTCATTTATTGTGTGAGTAGATATCTGCATAAATATATAAACATGACCATTATGTTTTCTTGCTGGGAGGTAAAGGCAGAATGAAGAGGTGGGTGAGAAATGCTTATAAGTATTAATCACCAAATAATACATTAAAGTTATAGGCCAAAATCCAACTAATGTTCAAAGTAGAATTGGTATATTTTACTTTGTAATCCTTTTATATTCTCAAAGCCAAAGTATTTATTAAGGCATTCCACTATAATTAGAAGACTTACCATATGAAAAAATAATTAGGAAGTCCAGACTGGGTTCTGAAATGTAAACCTTTTTCCTATACTAATGGCTTTAATAAAGACTGAATTTCTTATATAAACATAACACTTTTGGTTTGGGAGTAGATGAGTAATTGATTGAGCACAAACTAACATTTTTGTTTCCTGCTATAGTTATGATTAGTATCAGAAAAAGCTGTAGTGTTCAAGTGATTACCAAGAAGCTCTGGATCATGTACAAATCTGAGGAATGACGTGGTCCAATTTTCGTCAAAGGTGAAGACACAAAAACAGTAGAAATGGAAGCTTCATTATTTTTCCTAAAATGCGTCTTTATAGTGAGCTAATAAAATATTAATCACTGATAACTGTTCAAGGAGGAGTAAATTCTTAACATTACTTAGGGTTTTAAAATATAAACCATCTAATATTCTCACAGCTTGCTTATATTTTTGTTGAATAATTTATTCAACCACATTTTGAAAGGTTATTTAGTAATCATTTTTTAGAATTTTATGTAAATAGGAAACTTTTAATGCTAGAATTTCAAAATTCAAGATTGAAAGTTCAATTCAATCTCAATCTACTCTGCACTATGTACTTGGAATAAAAAATTAAATAATACTTAGTCAATTCCCTTGAGAACTTGAGAGTAGAAATGACAGAAACAAGTATCTCAACATGATATTTTGAGTTCTAAGTTGGATCATGAGATACAAAAGATTCCTGCTCAGCCTTTCATAGCTATGTGATTGACACATTAATTGCTTAATCTCTGTTCCTCAGTTCCCTTGTCTATAAAATTGAGATGATAATATCTACCTCATAGGGCTATTGTGAAGACTGAATTTGGTTAATACATGTAAAATACAGAATGGTCCCAATATCACTCAATAATATTCTTAAATAATAATCTATATAAAACAACACAGTACTAGGTACTTAGTAAGCACCCAAATATGTTAGCTAGTATTATTGCTTATTATGGAAACAGAATTGGTCTGATCTCTTGCTTTAGTCAAATCCACCAGATAAATTTTAGCCAACAGTTGACTTGTGAGGCAGCCATGTCTTAATATAATTTTACCATGAGAGATGAGCTTCCTTTAAGAAGTCTAGGTTGGTTCACTGATAAAGGGATAAACTAGTTCATTGAGCCATGTCCCAACACTTAAAAGACAGTAAATCATTTTATAATCCTAACCACAAACTACATTTGTTCAATTTACTGATCACATTAACTTCAGAGAAACATGCATTGGGAAAAAATCATAGCTCTTTTTCTGCGGAATGCCTTCATAAATTCTTGCTTTCTCAGTGAAAGCAGACAACGACCTTATAAAATAGTATGTTTTTTCTTTGCAAAAATAATTTCATATTATAAAAAGTAAATGATCAAAGTTTTCTACAGAACTACAATGGAGCACATCTTGCTTTGTCTTCATCACTTGTCTTCCTGGCAGTCAGAACTTTTATGTTCAAATACCAAAGGCATTATTTTCTAAGAGGGAGATCTTCAATAACTTCCTCTGAGCAAGAGGCATTTTTTATTCAACAAATATCTAAGTATCTACTTTGTGGTAGGGTATGTGCTGAGACCTGGGGATATACTAGGAAACAAGAAACACAGCATCTGCCTTCCCGGAACTTATAACCTCATACATGAGAAATAAAACTGATGAATAGCATCAACTAATGTTCCATGTAAATCACAAAATAAAATTTGAGTTACTTTATTTGAGAGCAAGTTGTGTAAGGAAATAAACTGCAGAGACAGGAAAAAAACCTACAAGTGAAAAACAAGGAGAGCAGCCTAATTGTGAATGTTGGTGGCATTCTGAGTGAGTTACCACAGGGTTCAAGGCGACATGCAGCAGAAGACTGACAGCCAAGGTAGCACACCTCAAGGAGTACAAAAAACACACAAGGCTTCAGAAGCAGGAGAGAGAAAAAGCCAAGAACAAAAGACAAAAGACTAAACCCTTGAAAGGAAAAAAGGGAAATGAAAGCATCATGTCTAGTAATTGTGGGGTATTGAGTTACATGCAGGGAGAGTCAAAAGGCCTCCTGTGTCAAGCCTCACAATGCAGACAGAAATAGTCTGGGCACTGCAGCCAATATAAACAGGGTGTCAGAGAACAAAAACTGGGACAAAACAATGACTGGCATCAACATAGTTCCTTCAGACTTGCAGTGTAGTATTTAAAATGGGGAAAATTTTACTTAACAATTCAACTCATAGTTGTACATTTGTTTTTTACCCTTGGTGAAAGCAGATAGAATTGTCTATTAAGAGTTGAGTATAATTTTATACATGCTAATTTCAGGAAATTCTCTTCTGTTTTAAGTCTAAAATTAAGATCCCCAAATTGGTATTAGCCATAGGCAAAATGGGCTTCCCTGGTGGCTCAGATGATAAAAGAATCTGTTTGCAATGCAGGAGACCTGGGCTCAATCCCTGGGTCAGGAAGATGCCCTGGAGAAGGGAGTGGCTACCCACTCCAGTATTCTTGCCTGGAGAATCCCATGGACAGAGGAGCCTGGTGGGCTACAGTCCATGGGGTCACAGAGTTGGACACGACTGAGTGACTAAGCATATGCACATAGGCAAAATATCTCAATTCAGATAGAACCTAAAGTCCCAAGCCATCCCAAGCCAAAAACTACATTTGTCCCAAGCAGAAACAGACACACTAATTTGGCCTCTCTGCTTTTGCACATGCGGAATAGAAGAAAATACTACAAAGCTGTGTTAACAGAGAGCCACACCCACTATGACAGTCAGGCCATGAAAAGAAACTGGAGACACTTCACAGAAAATAAGATGAACGTGGTGACAGAAAACTAAGGTTAAACTTGATCATTTATTCCCTATGAATGGGTATCAACTTCATCTAAATCTCAGTCTCTCTTTACTTGTGGAAGGGATAGTAAAATTCATCTTTTGTGTCTTAGATTGTATTCCACAAGAATCTGAATGCAAGACAAGCATTTGAATGAAAGCTGCTCATTTTAGAGGTGATTCCAAGAAGCACTGGTCAGAAATAGGGACACGAGAAAGAAAGGAAATGAAGCTAAGAATGGCTGTATTATAGAGCAGATGACTTCTGTGGCCATGACCTCTGTGGGCACTTGGGGAGGTCTAGGAAATCATGTGGAACGTGCTACAGAGTCGCTGGCCCATTGAAGGAAGAGGGAGCTGGGCACTTTACCTACTAATTTTTAGCAGTCATGGTTTGAGAGCTATTTCCATGGGGAATTACTTGTCTACTACTGTCTGGCTGCTCTATGTACCCCATAGGGAGTTCTGATGTCAAAGAAACCTTCAGGCAAAGAGTTAGAGAGGAGATAATGGAAGCTCTCGGGAACAGTGAGTGCAGAGGGAAATGGATGAGATGCCAGTGGTGTCTGCAATACATACTAAATTCAAATAAACTTTTCTATGTCAAAAAATTGTCGGAACTGTGAACTACTACATAAATTGATATCAAATCAATACTAGATGGAAATAGGTTACAACATTTGGTGCAAATGTAGTTCTGATCACTGCAGACTTTGGGTAATAATAGAAACAATTATACTTTTAGAATCCAGGCATTTATCTGGCCATATCACTTTTCCACACTTAAATGATTTATCTGTATAGTGGGGTAATAGCTTTCTTAGAGCAAAGATGAACTTGTTAAATGAGATGTACAGAAGATGTTCCTAGTGTGATATTTAACTCACAGTAGATTTTCAATGTTAATTCTCTCCCTTTCACCTTCCTTTATTATTTAAAGACCACTCCTATTTAGACCTGCCTAGCATTTTCCATATATCACTCTAGCCTATTAAAAACAAGTTGAAGGAATTTGAAAATAAAAATAACATTCATTTAACATTACATAATGAACACCTACTGTGAGACATAGTCAACAAAAGAATCATAGTTAGTTGTAGTCAACAAGAGCCCAAAATACAATAGTTGGGTGCAATCTCAAAAACGACAGAATGATCTCAGTTTGTTTCCAAGGCAAACCATTCATCATCAGAGTAATACAAGTCTATGCCTCCACCACTAATGCTGAAGAAGCTAAAGTTGAGGGTTCTATGAAAACCTACAAGATCTTCTAAAACTAACACCAAAAAGAGATGTCTTTTTCTTCATAGGGGATTAGAATGCAAAAGTAGAAAGTCAAGAGATACTAGGAGTAACTGGCAAATTTGGCCTTCAATTGCAAAATAAAGCAGGGAAAAAAGCTAACAGAATTTTGTCAAGAGAACATACTGGTCTTAGCAAACACCTTCTTCCAACAACACAAGAGACAACTCTACACATGGACATCATCAGATGGTCAGTACCAAAATCAGATTGATTATATTCTTTGCAGATAAAGATGAAGAAGCTCTGTAGAGTCAGCAAAAACAAGACTGGGAGCTGACTGTGGCTCAGATCATGATTTCCTTATTGCAAAATTCAGGCTTAAATTGAAGAAAATAGGAAAAACCACTAGACCATTCAGGTATGACCCAAATCAAATCCCTTATGATTAATACAGTGGAGGTGATGAATAAATTCAAGGGATTAGAACTGGTAGGCAGAGTGACTGAAGAACTATGGCTGGAGGTACATAACATTTTACAGGAAGAGGTGATCAAAAACATCCCAAGGAAAAAGAAATGCAAGAAGGCAAAGTGGTTGTCTGAGGAGGCTTTATAAATAGCTGAGGAAAGAAGTTAAAGCATAGGAAAAAGGGAAAGATACACCCAATTGAATGCAGAGCTCCAGAGAATAGCAAGGAGAGATAAAAAGTTCTTCTTAAGGGAACAAAGAAATAGAGGAAAACAATAGAATGGGAAAGACTAGAGATCTTGTCAAGAAAACTGGAGATACCAAGGGAACAGTTCATGCAAGGATGGGTACGATAGAGGACAGAAATACAAAGGACCTAGCAGAAGCAGGACACATTAGGAAGCGGTGGCAAGAATCTACAAAAAAGGTCTTAATGACCCAGATAACCACAATAGTGTGGTCACTCATCTAGAGCCAGATAACCTGGAATGTGAGGTCAAGAGGGCCTTAGGAAACATTACTATGAACAAAGATAGTGGAGATGATGGAATTCCAGTTGAGCTAATTCAAATGCTAAAAGATGATGCTATTAAAGTGAAGTGCTGCATTTAATATGTCAGCAAATTTGGAAAATATGTTAGTGGTCACAGGACTGGAAAAGGTCAGCTTTCATTCCAATGTCAAAGAAAGTCAATGCCACAGAATGTTCAAACTAACGTACAATTGTGCTTATTTCATATTCTAACAAGCTAATGCTCAAAATCCTTCATGCTAGGCTTTAATAGTATGAGAACCCAGAACTTCCAGATGTATAAGCTGTATTTAGAAAAGACAGAGGAAGAGAGTCCAACTACTAACATCTGCTGAATCAGACAAAAAGCAAGGGAATTTCAGAAAAATGTCTACATCGGTTTCATTGATCACACTAAAGCCTTTGACTGTGTGGATCACAACAAACTGTGGGAAATTTTAAAGAGAAAGGAATACCCGACTATTTTACCTGACTCATGAGAAACCTGTATGCAGGTTAAGAAGCAACAGTTAGAACTGGACATGGAACAATGGGCTGGTTCCAAATTGGGAAAGAAGTACAAGGCTGTATATTATCACCCTGCTTATTTAACATCTATGCAGGGAACATCGTGAGAAATGCTGGGCTGTATGAATCACAAGTTGGAACCAAGATTTCCAGGAGAAAGGTTAACAACCTCAGATATGCTGATGATACCACTCTAGTGGCAGAAAATGAAGAGGAACTAAAGAGCCTCTTGATGAGGGTGAAAGAATAGTGAAAAAACTGGCTTAAAACTGAACTTTCAAAAATTAAGATCATGGCATACAGTCCCATCACTTTATGGCAAATAGATGGGGAAAAACTGGAAACAGTGGCAGATTTTGTTTTCTTGGTCTCCAAAATCACTGCACATGGTGACTGCAGCCATGAAAGCCTTGGAAGAAAAGCTATGACAAACCTAGACAGCATACAACATCTTAAAAAGCAGAGATATCACTTTGCCCACAAAAGTCCACATAGTCAAAGCTATGGTTTTCTAGTAGTCATGTACAGATGTGAGAGTTGGACAGTAAAGAAGACTGAGCACCGAAGAATTGATGCTTTTGAACTGTGGTGTTGGAGAAGACTCTTGAGACTCCCTTGGACAGTAAAGAGATTAAACCAATCAATCCTAAAGGAAATCAACTCTGAATATTCACTGGAAGGACTAACACTGAAGCCAAAGCTCTAATACCTTGTTGGCCTCTGATGCGAAGAGCCAGCTCATTGGAAAAGACCCTGATGCTGGGAAAGATTGAAGGCCGGTGGAGAAGGGGGTGACAGAGGATGAGATGGTTGGATGGCATCACCAACTCAATGGACATGAGTTTGAGCAAACTCGGCGAGATAGTGCAGGACAGGGAAGCCTAGTGTGCTACAATCCATGGGGTCTCAAAGAGTCAGTCGTGACTTAGCAAGTGAACAATAACAACTGGGTGACTGGTATTTTACAGGCACTGTGCTTAAGATAGTAAAATAAGAGAGCAAAATGTTTGTCTTCAAAATACTGTGAAAAATAGATAGATGAAAAATTTTGTACAAAGAACTTTCTACTCATGATAATCATTATTTGTATATCACTACTATTATCATTATTGCAATATCACTAATATGAATTTCAAAACCACTGCAGTGGTTATCCAAGGCAGCAGTCCACCATTTCAAAACTGCATAATATATTCTTGATTTAAAAAAATAAATAAACAAAAAGTCAACTTAGAATTATTCAAGACAAATTATTCCATTAATCATGTAATATGTGACTGCACTTCTAGGAAATCATGTATTATGATTTTATTAGTGAGAATTAAAAAATAAGAAAATGAACAAAAAAGAGATTGTCATGGTCTTCCCAATGCTAAACATCTATGAAGTATGACTTGTAAAAAAGTTAAAGAAGAATACAAATGCAGTTATAAACAACTAATGACTTGAATATGCTTAAAACAAAAGAATTCATTACATTTAATGAAACACTAAGTTTGGAATAAAATGGCAATGGTTTTGCTTATTTTATTTTTGAATAGATCCTCATAGTTTGTTCCTTTATTTCAATAAAGGTAACAATATACAAATGAATTAAGGAAATAACTCCTTTTACTTTCCCTTGGTGACTTTTATTTTTAAATCAATGCTTCATTAAGTATAGTTCATGTGCAAACTGTTGAGGTTTTACCTAAGTAATTATCTTATCTACATTAATCTACAGAACTCTACAGTGTCAGTTTTTAGCAAAAAAAATTTGTGTGCTAAAGCTATGTTTAATTGATATTAGTATAGAATGACAACATATTTTTTAAACTTTTAGAATGTGTCACATATATTTCCAAGTCTACTATCTCTATCCCTAAAGAGAAAGAAAAAAATATATGTCTGTTGTCAAACATACACTTAAAATCCTTTGCCAGATCTCAAAGGTATATTAGGGTGCACTAAATTAAGACGCTTACTCCTTGGAAGGAAAGTTATGAGCAACATAGATAGCATATTAAAAAGCAGACACATTACTTTGACAACAAAGGTCCATCTAGTCAAGGCTATGGTTTTTCCAGTGGTCATGTATGGATGTGAGAGCTGGACGGTGAAGAAAGCTGAGCACTGAAGAATTGATGCTTTTGAACTGTGGTGTTGGAGAAGACTCTTGAGAGTCCCTTGGACTGCAAGGAAATTCAACCAGTCCATCCTAAAGGAGATCAGTCCTGGGTGTTCATTGGAAGGACTGATGTTGAAGCTGAAACTCCAATATTTTGGCCACCTCATGTGAAGAGTTGCCTCATTGGAAAAGACCCTAATGCTGGGAAGGATTTGGGGCAGGAGGAGAAGGGGACAACAGAGGATGAGATGGCTGGATGGCATCACCGACTCAATGGACATGGATTTTGGTAAACTCCGGGAGTTGGTGATGGACAGGGAGGCCTGGCGTGCTGCGGTTCATGGGGTCGCAGAGAGTCAGACATGATTGAGAGACTGAACTGAACTGAACGTAAGCATTGAGTAGAAGGTAATGATGGATAGTGGATTAAGCAAATGCTACTTTAGAGTCAATAATGACTCCCCCCAACAAAGAAACTGTATAGTTCAAAGAATGCTTTGAAGGTGGGTAGAACTTGTTAAAATCTAAGTTTCAGATTTAATAAGCTCCATCATTTCTGCTTTCTTTTTTTATTTTTTAAAAAAATCAGGGGAATAAACTTTTCTCTCTTGGCAAATTTCTTTAGAAGCTTAAATATGAACTGTAATTTCAAAGTACCCATATTTTTTAAAGTAATTCAGGATAAAATATGACACCTAATTGAAAGCCATTCAGTTGGCTTCATGTTGGGTTGCATATTGATTTTAGAGCCATTTACTAAAGTTTAAAGCTTGGAATGGACTGGCTTCATCAAACTGACACTATAAGTAGTTCTTTAAGGCCTGACTACTTTATATGATGTATTTTTAATTCTGTTAACAGTGACTTTTAGAGGACAGTTATGCAAAGCTTCCACCTGTCCATAATCTTTCCCCAAAATTTGAAACTTTAAACTCTGTTTGGAAGAAGAGCATGGGAGCATTGGACTAAATTCCTTCCAAATATTCTCTACCATTTCAGTCATATGTTATCTGCTGCTTTCCAGGATGTAGGGCAGTGTTGCCATGTAGGAGGGAAGAAGATCTAGTGTAGTAATCTCCAAAGGTATTGCGTATGATCCACCTTAAAAATAAAGTACTAAGCCCTATACTCTTCCCAATATTTAAGCAAGAAAAATTACTTGCCAGTAGTTGGAGATAAGATACAAAAGTAGGAAGTAGTGAAATCTCTGAAGAAGTAAGTAGGCAATGGCCAAGAGGTAAGTTAAATCTTTCTTTATTCACTCATTCAACAAGTTCTGCTGACCTAATCCCACGTGCTAAGAACTATGACTAACATCAGGCCAGTTAGAAAGGTAAGACATGGCTTTCCTTTCTTCTTAACTCCTACTAGAGTTGGACTTATATTGATAAAATAATCTTTCACCTATTAATTTTGAAAGTTCTTTGCTAGCTTATTCTTTTTTTATACATAAAGTAAAATGAATTCAGTTTTTCTATGCTAACATCACTTCATTTAAACTTAGATACATTCTTTTGAGGACTTCCCTGGTAACTCAGAGAGCAAAGAATCCGCCTGCAATGCAGACGACCTGGGTTCGATCCCTGGGTAGGGAAGAACCCCTGGAGAACGGAAGGGCTACCCACTTCAGTATTCTGGCCTGGAGAATTCCATGGACAGAGGAATCTGGCAGGCTACAGTTCATAAAGTTGCAAAGAGTTTGACACCACTGAGCAACTTTCACTTTCACTTTTTCATGTTCTTTTGAATGTGAGATAATAATTTGAAGTAAAAGTCATTAACAAGAGTCGTTTCAATGACTAATACAAGCAGAAATCAAATAATAAAAATGAATGAGAGTTCAAGAAACATCAATAGAATTATTCCTCAAATAAGCCTGATTATGAGAAGGAGGGGTAAGGATGGACTATATCTTCAAAGGCTAAGAATTGATAACAGTGGGAAAAAAAGACGAGAAATGGATGGAAGTTGAACAATCATACCAGAAGTTTAATTGATCCCCTAATCATAAAAAGGTAATTTTAATCTATTAGACTGCCACCATAAGACCACAGAGCTTCTTCTTAGTTTCCCTACCTCTATCTTATGCCCAAGATTCATTCATAGCAGGACAACAGAAAATATGACCATGCGAATCCTAGTTCTGTCCCTGATTAACTTCATAACCCTGGGCATCAATCACCATCAAGATCCTTAATTTTTACTGTAAAATATGAATTATACTGCAAAACTTATAAGATAATTAAACATTTACATAGTGAGAATTTGAGAAAATGGTAATTAATACAGCATCTGGCATGTGATAAGACTACAAAATTTTATGCTATCAAAGGAACTGTTACATTAGGCTCTAACAGAAGCAACAGATGGTAGGTTGTTAAATTTAATACTAAACCACAAAGTTCACATAGAATGCAGTAGAAACTGTAATTACCTATATAACAGTAAATGTATATAATTCATGCAGGTACATCTTGAAATATTACTCAAGGGTGTGATTTAACACTGGCTACATACAATCATCTTAACACAGAACACTAGTGCTAATTTAGTTTTCCTTTCAAAGGTTCATAATGTTGGTTGGGAAATTTTAGTCTTCAAAGAACAAAGTTTCTATGAACTTTTTATAATTTTCAAGTGTTTGATAAATCCTCCAAATAAACTTCGATATAAATTACTTTGGTGTTATTTGGTAGCTAGCTAACTTTTTCTGAGGGCTTTTGAAAGTATGTGTCAGGCATTGTGTTGAAAGTCCTATTTACATGTTGTCTCATTTAATTCTCTGAACAACCACGTAAAGTTGGTACTGACTATAATACCTTGCCCTCTCCTCCACACAGGCGCGCACAAACACACACACACAGACACACTTTACAGAGAGGAACTTGACACTTAGAAAAAATAAATAATCAGTCCCCTGTCACACATCTTATAAGTAGCAGAAATGAGAAGACACATCATAGTGTTTTATAGCTAGGATAACATAAAGCAAAATTATCTTTATCACATAAAGACAATTAATATATACTCTGGGATACTTCTGAAAGATATGCAGTTTTTCATTCCACTAGCTGCTTTAACATCTTAAGTAAAGAAATACTGAATATGTTCAAAGTGTTAAGAGTTTGGGTGAACTGTAACAGTAAGTAGTAAAATGGTTATGAATTGAGTTGGGATACTTTCTTGTTAATTCCATAAAACTTAAAGGAATTTCTTTTTCAAATAAAGAAAGATATAAAAGGGGGTTTAATTTTTTGTTTGGGTGTTTTTTTTTCCTTACATATATTATACAATTGATAGAAAATAAAAATGCTCTTTAAAAAGACATACAACTTAAAAGTGATGTTAAATTTTCAGGAAAAGATAGGGAAATAGGTGACCACTTAAGAATCCTATGTGGTTTTTGGTCCTCTGTTTCTTCCAGAGTAAACCCATGAAATTAAGTTAAACTTGACATTAGATCAGTTGTTTCATAAAGAAGCCAATCAATGTTTTAATGCCATCTGACCCAAGACTTGCTATTCAACAAAATGATTTCTTTTACATTTCACAAGAAATTCTCAGAAGAAAAATTATATGGTAGAGAAGCAATTGCTACAGTCTTACTTGGCCTTTTATAATTTTCTAGAGAATAAATGCTTTTGTTTGCCAAAGGAAATATAGTCAACAATAAAAAAATATTAGTATTAGTTTCATAGAAAGAAATGAAGCTTTATCCTTGCCAAATATTTTAACATCTGAGAATGTTGGTATTGGTACTAAAATGAAATCAAATGAAACATGTAACATGTAATGAGGTTTTCACCACTGCCAATTTAATTTCTATGTCAGTAACTTCTTGTTAGTTGGTGTGATTCTGTGACATATTGGTTTCTACCCCTCTCCTCAATGGTTTAGATTTTACTTACATAGTAGAATAGTAAAATATGTTGAAAAAAAAAGAATATTTCCACAGCATGTTTAAAAAACACAAAACTAAAGCCTGATTGAAGCAAATGTCAATGTGTAAAAGCTTTTAACAGAACCTCACCTTCCACCAGAGACATTCTTATCAAAAATATATATGAGTCCAAAGTCAGCCCAATTAGTTGATGGAGAGAGCCTAAGAATTATCATAAGAAAACATTTCTTTACAATCACAAATAGCTCCTCAGAGAGATGACACACAGAGATTGGACTTTTGTTAGCATCTATTCATGGAAAGACAATGCCAAAGAATGCTCAAACTACCGCACAATTGCACTCATCTCACACGCTAGTAAAGTAATGCTCAAAATTCTCCAAGCCAGGCTTCAGCAATACGTGAACCGTGAACTTCCAGATGTTCAAGCTGGTTTTAAAAAGGCAGAGGAACCAGAGATCAAATTGCCACCATCCGCTGGATCATCGAAAAAGTAAGAGAGTTCAGAAAAACATCTATTTCTGCTTTATTGACTATGCCAAAGCCTTTGACTGTGTGGATCACAATAAACTGTGGAAAATTCTGAAAGAGATGGGAATACCAGACCACCTGACCTGCCTCTTGAGAAACCTGTATGCAGGTCAGGAAGCAACAGTTAGAACTGGACATGGAACAACAGACTGGTTCCAAATAGGAAAAGTAGTATGTCAAGGCTGTATATTGTCACCCTGCTTATTTAACTTATATGCAGAGTACATAATGAGAAACTCTGCTGGAGGAAGCACAAACTGGAATCAAGATTGCCAGGAGAAATATCAATAACCTCAGATGTGCAGATGACACCACCCTTATGGCAGAAAGTGAAGAACTAAAGAGCCTCTTGATGAAAGTGAAAGACAGAGTGAAAAAGTTGGCTTAAAACTCAACATTCAGAAAACTAAGATCATGGCATCTAGTCCCATCACTTCATGGCAAATAGATGGGGAAACAGTGGAAACAGTGGAAACAGTGGCTGACTTTATTTTTCTGGGTTCCAAAATCACTGCAGATGGTGATTGCAGCCATGAAATTAAAAGACGCTTACTCCTTGGAAGGAAAGTTATGACCAACCTAGACAGCATATTAAAAAGCAGAGACATTACTTTGCCAACAAAAGTCTGTCTAGTCAAGGCTATGATTTTTCCAGTGGTCATGTATGGATGTGAGAGCTGGACTATAAAGAAAGCTGAGTGCCAAAGAATTGATTCTTTTGAACTGTGGTATTGGAGAAGACTCTTGAGAGTCCCTTGGACTGCAAGGAGATCCAACCAGTCCATCCTAAAGGAGATCAGTCCTGGGTGTTCATCGGAGGGACTGATGATGAAACTGAAACTCCAATACTTTGTCCACCTGATGCAAAGAGCTGACTCATTTGAAAAGACCCTGATGCTGGGAAAGATTGAGGGCAGGAGGAGAAGGGGACAACAGAGGATGAAATGGTTGGATGGAATCACCGACTGGATGGACATACGTTTGGGTGGACTCCTGGAGTTGGTAATGGACAGGGAGGCCTGGCATGCTGCGGTTCACGGGGTCACAGAGAGTCAGACACGACTGAATGACTGAACTGAACTGAACTGACCGGGTTCATGGATTCCCCGGATAAGGCAATGGCAACCCACTCCAGCACTCTTGCCTAGAATATCCCATGGATGGAGAAACCTGGTAGGTGGCAGTCCCTGGAGTCACTAAGAGTCTGACATGACTGAGCGGCTTCACTTTCATTTTTCACTTTCGTGCATTGGATAAGAAAATGGCAACCCACTCCAGTGTTCTTGCCTGGAGAATCCCAGGGCCGGGGAAGCCTGGTGGGCCGCCGTCTATGGGGTCGCACAGAGTCTGACACGACTGAAGCGACTTAGCAGCAGCAGCATTCATGGATTCTCAGATGCAAAAGGGAGAGGCACAGTTCAAAAAACTGAATCAAAAAAGAAGAGGTTTTACCACACCCAGGAGTCCTAAGTGTTTAGTATAATGCATGGAGAAAAATTACTATTAAAAGTAATCATATAGTATAAACTGAAAACGGAACTAGCTTTGATCTGTTCCATATATATATATACATACATACATATACACACACACACACATATACAGATGTGTTGAGGAACCTGAGACATAGAGGCACACAAACCATAGACTTCCCTCAATCCCCAGGGATACCTGCAGTCTGACATGTTGTTACTTAGAAGTGAAGATTGCCTATGGCTACTACCCTATGAACTTAAAACTTAAGAACTTAAAAATTCTGCTTTAAGTTTTGATGAAAGTGATAGGAATCCCTTTCATCTTGTCAATGTCTCCACAATTCTTTACATTAGACTTGCATTGTATCTGGCTTGGAAAGCTGAATTGAAAAAGCATTATTAATTTTATTGTGGCTAAAGTAGAAACTGACATGTTCTTTCTTCTTCCTAGGTAAAATTGAAAAACAAAATGAATCTAGCCTTTGGGGAATAGGGTATTTAGTATGTGACCCAACTCAAGTTCAGAAAAGAGGTGTTCCTTGTTCACAAATTTTATAGTCTCTTCACATCTGTTGTAGATTTCATCAGCAATTTCTGTTTAGAATTCCTAATTTTCTGAAACCAAGAGATTCAAAGGAAAAACTCCATGAGACTAAACAAAAGAATTCTTTCATTTTTGAAAAATGATATATTGGGAACATTTAGAGAAGATGTGGAAGTGAGAAGTCTTGAATTAAGATAGTTTTTGATAAATTAGAATGTTCCTACAAAGAACAGGACATTAAGGGAATATTTCCATCTCAATGCAAGCAATACTTACAAGCCTGTTCCAAATTCCTTCCTATTTTTTCCAACAGATCCTGTTATTTGATACACATGCTTTCCTTCCTCACTCCCCAAATTCCCTTGTCTCACCTATATTATTCTTCTGCTTAAATGAATATAGATCAGAGTACTGATTTCCAATTTCTTGCTTAAGTTGCTATCTATATAAAAAACAGACAAATATATTTTAATTTGGTTTAAATTTCTTCTCTCTAGTAACTATACAGAAACAGACTAGAATTAAAAATTTAAAAGAATGCATGTTGGTGGGGGTGGGGGGTACAGGTTAACATCTGTTGATTTTTAATAAATATCTGGTTTAATCTAGCTTGTATTCTGATTCAGCCCCCTGATTCTGCTCTTAGCATGACCTCTTATGAATCATATGTTAGTCTATAGTATTCAAACAGCAAGTTAAAGACTGTTCTTCATGTTGCTCAACCAGGCATAATTCTCAACACCTTCACCTTCTTTAAAAAATGAGACTGTATTTTTTAGAGTAATTTCAAGTTCCCAGCAAAACTGAGCATAAGGTACAGAGATTCCCCACTCTTCACACATATACATAACCTCCCTATTATCAACATTCCCCACTAGAATGGTACATACATACATTACAGTGGATAAACCAACCCTGACAGATCACCATCCAAATTCGGCAGTCTCTAATTTTCTAATATTCTTCTCAGGCACGGTATCCTCATTGATTCTAAAAGCATGTCTTATCTAAGACTGCTTCTCTTCAACACTTCAGCTGCCCTAGTTAATGTTTTAGTATACTGTAATTTAACTCATTATTCCAAATTGGATCTTTTACTTGTCTTTCATATTAATGTTGATGCTACTTTTCCAAAAGTGTATTTCATAGAGCACTAATGTTATCTGAGATCTTAATAGCTGATTTATGGGGACTGGTAGGTTAAGGAGAAATTGCTAATAATAATAGTTTCTAAAATAATTTAAAACCACAAGATTAGTCTTTTGTCATACTCTCCACATAAGAGATGGCATGCCATATCTGAAAAGGACCAGAAGCCATGCAAGTTGCTACACTGAGATGTAGGAACCATTGACTTGGTACATTGATCCAAAGATAGTATTTTCCAATTAATTTTATATTGAGGTATACCAAATATTAGATGACTGCTGTTCTATTTTATAAGATTTGTTGTTCTTGTTTAGTTACTGAGCCTGATACGATAGTATCGTGTCTGATACTATTGTGACTCCATAGGCCACCAGGCTCCTATGTCCATGGGATTTCCCAGGGAAGAATAATGAAATGGGCTGCCATTTTCTTCTGTAGGAGATCATCCTGACTAAAGGATTGAACCTGCATCTCCTACATTGGCAGGCAGATTCTTTACCACTGAGTCACCAGGGAAGCCCATTTTATGAGATACTGGATTACCAGTCACTGTTTATTGAAGTTTATATATTACACAAAATCATGTTCATCAGGTTTAATTAAGGAAAGAGGGAAAGTAAAGACTCATAATTAAGCAAAAGCAAAGACTTCTGTTCAAGGTTGAGTTCAGTGACATATTATCTTTTTTACTTAACCAAATCACCTAGTCATGTGCTTCATCTGTGATTGCAGGCAACATATTGCCACAATATCTTGTCTGTAAAATGGAGACAAAAATACTAGCACCTATATGCTTGTCATGATTTAATGAAAGCAAACCATTCAGCATTTTTCTTGAATAGAGCTGCCGTCTATGGGGTCGCACAGAGTCAGACACGACTGAAGCAACTTAGCGGCAGCAGCAGCAGTAGTAGTAGATTTAGTAAGCTTTCAGTGAACAATATGTATTTTTAATTTTGTACATAATAGCATTGGTGGGCCAAAAAATTAGAATTTGTTGTTGTTTAGTCATTGAGTCATGTCTGGCTCTGTGACCCCCATGGACTACAGCATGCCAGGCTTCCCAGTCCTTCACTATCACGTGGAGTTTGCTCAAATTCAATGTCCACTGAGTCGGTGCTGTCAACCAATCATCTCAACCTCTGTTGCCCCCTTCTCCTCTTGATCTCAATCATTCCCAGAATCAGGGTCTTTTCCAATGAGTCAGCTCTTCGCATCAGGTGGCCAAAGTACTGGAGCTTTGGCTTCAGCATCAGTCCTTCCAGTGAATATTCAGAGTTGATTTCCTTTAGGATTGACTGGTTCCTCAGGTGTCCAAGGTACTCTCAAGAGTCTTCTCCAGCACCATGGATCAAAAGCATCAATTCTTTGGTGCTCAGTCTTTTTTGTGGTCCAACTCTCACATCTGTACATGAATACTGGAAAAAACATAGCTTTGACTATATGGACCTTTGTCGGCAAAGTGACATCTCTGCTTTTTAATATGCTGTCTGGGTTTGTTATAGCTTTTTTTTCAAGGAGCAAGTATTTTTTTTAATTTCATGGCTGCAGTTACCATCTGCAGTGATTGTGGAGCCCAAGAAAATAAAATCTGTCACTGTTTCCATTTTTTCCCCATCTATTTGTCATGAAGTGATGGGGCTGGATGCTACAATCTTAAGTTTTTTGAATGTTGAATTTCAAGTGAGCTTTTTCACTTTCCTCTTTCACTTTCATCAAGAGGCTTTTTAGTTCCTCTAGCTATCTACCATTAGGGTGGTGTCATATGCATATCTGAAGTGACTGATATTTCTCCTGGGAATCTTGATTCCAGCTTGTGAATCATCCACCCCGGCATTGTGCATGATGTAC
Source organism: Okapia johnstoni (assembly GCA_024291935.2). NCBI lineage: Eukaryota > Metazoa > Chordata > Mammalia > Artiodactyla > Giraffidae > Okapia > Okapia johnstoni. The sequence goes on along the minus strand of CM044312.1, from coordinate 77,400,062 downwards.
TCTGCATATAAGTTAAGTAAACAGAGTGACAATATATAGCTTTGACATAATTCTTTCCCAATTTGGAACCCGTGTGTTGTTCCATGTCTGCTTCTAACTTGTCTCTTGCACACAGGTTTCTCAGGATGCAGGTACTGTGGTCTGATATTCCCATCTATTTAAGAATTTTCCCAGTTTGTTGTGATCCACCCAGTCAAAGGCTTTAGCATAGTCAATGAAGCAAAAGAACATGTTTCTCTGGAATCCTCTTGCTTTCTCTGTGATCCAATGGATGTTAGCAATGTGGTCTCCAGTTCCTCTGCCTTTTCTAAATCCAGTTTGTACATCTAGAAGTTCTCAGTTCTCATACTGTTGAAGCCTAACTTGTAGGATTTTGAGCATTACCTTGCTAGCATGTGAAATGAGTGCAATTGTACAGTAATTTGAACATTCTTTGACATTGCCTTTCTTTGGGATTAGAATGAAAACTGACCTTTTCCAGTTCTGTGGCCACTGCTGAGTTTTTCCAAAATTGCTGGCATATTGAGAGCAGCACTTTAACAGCATCATCTTTTTTTTTTTTTAAATAAATTTATTTATTTTAGTTGGGGGCTAATTACTTTACAATATTGTAGTGGTTTTTGCCATACATTGACATGAATCAGCCATGGGTTTAAGATTTGAAATAGCTCAACTGGAATTCCATCACCTCCACTAGCTTTGTTTATAGTGATGCTTCCCAAAGCCCACTAAACTTCACACTCAAGGATGTCTGGCTCTTAATGACCTGCATAACCATGATGAGTGACCACACCATCGTGGTTATGCAGGTCATTAAGACCTTTTTATTATAATTCTTCTGTGTATTCCTGCTACCTCTTTTTAATCTCTTCTGCTTCTGTTATGTCCATACCATTTGTGTCCTTTATTGTGCCCATCTTTGCATGAAATGTTCCCTTGGCATCTCTAATTTTCTTAAGAGATCTCTAGACTTTCCCATTCTATTGTTTTCCTTTATTCCTTTGCATTGTTCATTTAAGAAGGCTTTTCTTATCTCTCCTTGCTATTCTTTGGAACTCTGTATTCAATTGGGTATATCATTCCTTTTCTCCTTTGCCTTTTCTTCTCTTCTTTTCTCAGCTACTTATAAGGCCACCTCAAACAACCATTTGCCTTCTTGCTTTTCTTTTCCTTTGGGATCGTTGTGGTCACTGCCTCCTGTACAATGTTATGAAACTTTGTCCACAGTTTTTCAGGCACTCTGTCTACCAAATCTAATCCCTTGAATTTATTTGTCACTTCTATTGTATAAACATGAGGAGTTTGATAAATAATTAGAATAAAGTGATTTTTATATTCTGAAAATATTAAATTGGTAATCTATCTGGAAAGTGGAGAATTACTAGAATTCCTTCTTGTATTATGATTTTCTAATTTTCAGCACAATTCTTGGCACATAGTACCTGGCAAATATTTGTGGAATATTATTATTTTTTAATTTTATTTACTTATTGGCAGTGCTGGGTCTTTGTTGCTGTGTGGGCTTTTCTTTAGTTGTGGTGAGGGATACTACTCTCTAATCGTGGTGTACAGGCTTCTCATTGTGATGGCTTCTCTTTTGCAGAGCACAGGCTCTAGGGCTTCAACAGTGGCAGCCCATGGGCTCAGCAGTTGTTGCTCCTGGACTCTAGAGCACAGGCTCAATAGGTGATCCATAGCATGTGGGATCTTCCAGGATCAGGGCTTGAACTCATGTCTCCTGAATAGGCAGGCAGATTCTTTACCATTTCACCACTAGGAAAGCCCTGTGGAATATTATTTAATGGAATTCTTAACTCTCTAATAGAGAGCACTGGTAAAAGACAGTGCTTTCTGCATCTATCCCCATATCACTAATGTAGTAGTTGAAACTACAAAGCAGATTTTTTTAATTGCTAAGTAATTTAGTGAGTGAATCAATTAATGAGAAAATTGTATTTTGAAATATACATGTCATATAATTTTTTAAGCTTCCATGTATTTTAATTTGTGCAAATAGAAAATATGGGCTTCCCTGGTAGCTCAGATGGTAAAGAATCCGCCTGCAGTGTGGGAGGCCTGGGTTCGATCCCTGGGTTGGGAAGATCCCCTTGAGGAGCGCATGGCAACCCACTCTAATATTCTTGCCTTGAGAATCTCTATGGACAGAGAAGCCCATGGATCACAAAGAGCTGGACACAACTGAGTGACTAAGCACACACACAATACAAAATAACTTAAATTCTATGAATGCACAGTCAAGCTACAACCTAAAGAGGAAAATCGGCCTATTTCGCAATCATAACTCTGCATAACATTACTTTTGCAGAGATCTTAAATGTACAACAGACTAGTTCCAAATAGGAAAAGGAGTAAGTCAAGGCTGTATATTGTCATCCTGCTTATTTAATTTATATACAGAGTACATCATGAGAAATGCTGGGCTGGAAGAAACACAAGCTGGAATCAAGATTGCAGGGAGAAATATCAATAACCTCAGACACGCAGATGACACCACTCTTATGGCAGAAAGTGAAGAAGAACTAAAGAGTCCTTTGATGAAAGTGAAAGAGGAGAGTGAAAAAATTGGCTTAAAGCTCAGTGTTCAGAAAATTAAGGTCATGGCATCCGGTCCCATCACTTCATGGCAAATAGATGGGGAAACAGTGGAAACAGTGTCAGACTTTATTTTGGGGGGCTCCAAAATCACTGCTGATGGTGATTGCAGCCATAAAGTTAAAAGACGCTTACTTCTTAGAAGGAAAGTTATGACCAACCCAGATAGCATATTTAAAAGCAGAGACATTACTTTGACAAAAAAGGTCCGTCTAGTCAAGGCTATGGTTTTTCCAGTGGTCATGTATGGATGTGAGAGCTGGACGGTGAAGAAAGCTGAGTGCTGCGCAATTGATGCTTTTGAACTGTGGTGTTGGAGAAGACTCTTGAGACTGCAAGGAGATCCAACCAGTCCATTCTAAAGGAGATCAGTCCTGGGTGTTCATTGGAAGGACTGATGTTGAAGCTGAAACTCCAATACTTTGGCCACCTCATGCGAAGAGTTGACTCATTGGAAAAGACCTTAATGCTGGGAAGGATTGGGGGCAGGAGGAGAAGGGGATGACAGAGGATGAGATGGTTGGATAGCATCACTGACTCGATGGACATGGATTTGGGTAAACACCGGGAGTTGGTGATGGACAGGGAGGCCTGGCATGCTGCGATTCATGGGGTCACAAAGAGTCGGACACGACTGAACGACTGAACTGAACTGAACTGAACTAAATGTATAATTTATCCAAAATTAATGTTTTTTAGATAAAATAAAATACTAATGGTTTTACACATGCTTGAATAAGTAATGGATAAAATGTCTAAACCTATGGATAAGGAATTCCCAACTATTGCCAAGTGAGATGACTGGTAAAAACCCTCCCCACAGTTCAGCTGTAAAGCTGGAAAGAAAGAATAAAACAAAGATGTCCATGTTCTGGATATCAAAAAAAAAAAAAAAGCATGCAACCATCAGAAAAGCATTTAAGTTTGAAAAGTGAAAGTATTAGTCACTCAGTTGTGTCCGATGTTTTGCAAGCCCATGTACTGTAGCTCACCAGGTCCCTCTGTCCATGGAATTCTCCAGGCAAGACTAGTGGAGTGGGTACCATTTCCTTCTCCAGGAGACCTTTCGGACCCAGGGATCAAACCCCAGTCTCCTGCATTGCAGGTAGATTTTTTATCGTCTGAGCCACCAGAGAAGACCTTTCATGATTGAAGAACTGCTAAATTCAAATAGGAACAGTAGAATTCCATGATTTTTTTTTTTTTTTTTTTTTTGGTTAGGGCTTCTCCAATCTCCATTCTCAACTCAAAGGACATGGAGGTTTTGATAGGATTAGGCAATCAATGAGAACTGGCTTCTTTGCTTCTGTGGTCAAAGGGAACTCACTCCAATGGGAACAATAAGTAAGGATCACATTCAATAATATTATTAGTAGAAGTAATCATATCATGGTTATGATTGAAGGAACCATAGTCTTGCTTGAGTCTACATACACACAAAGCAGAGACCTAAGAGAACTCAAACTAGCCACATGCTCTTGATCAAATGAGGCTACACAGGGGAAACATGAAAGATTACAATGGAATAGAAGCAAGGACAGAATAACTCTCTCCTACTCACACATATTCATTCACACATATACCATGATTAGCTTCACACACTTGAGCACAACCTTTTTCCAACCATTGACTAACAATTAAGTTATGCATGTGTGTGCTATGCTAAGTCACTTCAGTCGTTCTGTTTCTTTGTGACCCTATTGACTGGAGCCTGCCAGGTTCCTTTGTCCATGGGATTCTCCAGGCAAGAACACTAGAGTAGGTTTGCCATGCCCTACCCCAGGAGATTCTCCCAACCCAGAAGTCAAAACTGCATCTTTTACATCTCCTGCATTGGCAGGCAGATTCTTTACCAATAGTGTCACTATTGGGAAGCCCCAAGTTAGGAACACACAGAGGCAAATACTAGAAGGCCAAATTTTAATATAAATACAAAATAAATAAATAAAAACATCAGAGGCTGAACACTGTGGGAGTCACAGACTTAGCCAAAACAAGTAACAAAATAAAGAAACCAATAAACTATCAAACAAAATAGCAACAACAACATTCAGAGCTCGAGGGGAGGGATATGAACTTAGAATTGCTACAATTACTATTCAAAAACTCCAGTTTTCAACAACAATAAAAAAAATGCGATTTGCAAAGACATAGAAATGTGTTATATTCTGGGGAAAAAAGCCAAGAACAGAAATTGTCCCCAGGTGTTGGACATGGCAGACAAAAATATCAAAGCAGCTGTTATTAATATGTTCAATGAAGTGAAAGAAGCCATTCTCAATAAATTAAAGGAAAGTATGACAACAATTAATCAACAAATAAAAGAAAATACATAGACATGAAGTAACTTTAGTGGTTGCTTAGGTGTAGGAGCATAAAGTAACTCTGAGGCAGGAGCAGAGTATAGAATAAATTTGGAAGGATGGTAGAAAGATTCCAAATCTGGATTGTTGTGATGGTTGCCAAAGTCTATAAATTTGCTAAAAATCATTAAATTAAACATTTACAATAGGTGAATTTCATAGTATAAAGTTTATACCTCAGTAAGTTTATCTTAAAAATTTGTGTACACTTTGATATTTCTTGATCTCCTAATGTTTCTCTCTATATTTTATCCACTAGAATTTATTGTAAATACTGAATCCAGCTTAATGTCATTAAAATATTCAAGAATTTCAATACTTACCAGTAACAGTCCTCTTCACAAGTTCTTTATCATTGTTTCTATATATTCCAATTTCTTAAAAAGGTGTAACAAATAAATAAGAACCATTTTTAAAATGTTTATCTTAAAATTACAGCAAAATAGCCAGAATACTAATTTAACGCTCTTGATTTCTCATCTGGACACTTGAGAATTGATCCCTTACTCCTGTTTCATGATTCATCCTCCTCACTTCTATTCACACACTGGAGTAATTTTATGAACATAATTCCACTCTTTTTTTTTACAGTTTGCTAATAATTCTCCAAGTATTTTCTCTCCCTCTCTCTCCACCCTCACGTCCCTCAATCTTTTAACCTGGAGTCCACAAACTCAAAAGAACTTGATAGATTAAATTGGGGTTTTGTAACCCCTGACGTAACATGTAAAAGATTTCTGTATAGGCAGATTTGTGCATATATGAGGATATTTTCTCCACCCTATTAAAAGGCATGTATTCCTCTTTCATTTTACTATTAGAATTCAAAGCATGAGATTCAAGGGCTTTATCATCATATTCTAAAAGGAGCTAGTTCCTTGAAAAGTGTAAGAAACATGGTATGACATTTCAGTTCTCTTTACTGACATATAAGGCCACCTGTACCTGAACCAAGCTTCCTTCCAGCACCAATTTATTTCCCTTCTTTTTGCTTCATATGCTTCAAGAGATAGGCCCCATTTTTAATGCCCTGAAAGGACACCTCTCTTATTTGCCTCTGCATTAACACAGATTCTTCTCTTTCTGCCTTCTTGCAACCCACTCTATCTGGTAAATATTTATGCACACTTTTCAATTGCCTCTTTCTCTAAAAAGTTTGCATGAGCCTGTTAGAAGAAGCCCCTTGTGTTCCTCTATCATGTTGAATGGACCTGAGCTATAAAACTACATTTATTGCAATTCTTGTTCATAAAAGTTTTCCTAATCTAGCTCAGGGAGAGGAAGAACTCAAGTGTGTTTAGTTTCCAGCCAGATAGTAGGCATTTAGAGGCACTTTAAAATAAATCAGTGCATGAATTGATATACAAATGAACACAGAGGCTTTCTGGGCCAAATAATTTTTCTACCACTTTATGAAAGGATAAATTTGTTTCAAGAACAAAGACAAATTTTACTGGGCTAAAGTAGACAGATTAATGACTTCTCAGTCCATATCTTAATTTCTGGAATCCATGAATATGGGCTAAAAGGCATTGGTGGAAGATAAGTTATAGATGAAATTAAGGTTGCTAATCAGTTGACCTTACAAAACAGAGATTACCCTGGCTTATCCCAGTAGGCCCATGATCTTCAAATGGGTCTTAAATTGAGAAGAGCCAGAACCTGAGAGATGGCATCCAGGAGAAAGTCTGACGGGTCATGGCTAGCCTTGAAAATGGAGAAAGGAATCACAAACCAAAGAATACATGCACCTCATTAGAACTGATTCGAATGTATTCTTTTTAATGACTGAGTAATATTCCATTGTGTATATGTACCACTGCTTCCTTATCCATTCGTCTGCTGATGGACATCTAGGTTGCTTCCATGTCCTGGCTATTGTAAATAGTGCTGCGATGAACAATGGGGTACATATGTCTCTTTAAAGTCTGGTTTCCTCAGTGTGTATGCCCAGCAGTGGGATTGCTGGGTCATATGGTAGTTCTCTTTCCAGTTTTGTGAGGAGTCTCCACACTGTTCTCCATAGTGGCTGTACTAGTTTGCATTCCCACCAACAGTGTAAGAGGTTTCCCTTTTCTCCACACCCTCTCCAGCATTTATTGCTTGTAGTCTTTTGGATAGCAGCCATTCTGATGGGCGTGAAATGGTACCTCATTGTGGTTTTGATTTGCATTTCTCTGATAATGAGTGATGTTGAGCATCTTTTCATGTGTTTGTTACCATCTGTATGTCTTCTTTGGAGAAGTGTCTGTTTAGTTCTTTGGCCCACTTTTTGATTGGGTCGTTTATTTTTCTGGAATTGAGCTACAGGAGTTGCTTGTATATTTTTGAGATTAATTGTTTGTCCGTTGCTTCATTTGCTATTATTTTCTCCCATTCCGAAGGCTGTCTTTTCATCTTGCTTATAGTTTCCTTTGTTGTGCAAAAGCTTTTAAGTTTAATTAGATTCCATTTGTTTCTTTTTGCTTTTATTTCCAGTATTCTGGGAGGTGGGTCATAGAGGATCCTGCTGTGGTTTATGTCAGAGAGTGTTTTGCCTATATTTTCCCCTAGGAGTTTTATAGTTTCTGGTCTTACGTTTAGATCTTTAATCCATTTTGAGTTTATTTTTGTGTATGGTGTTAGAAAGTGTTCTAGTTTCATTCTTTTACAAGTGGTTGACCAGTTTTCCCAGCACCACTTGTTAAAGAGATTGTCTTTTCTCCATTGTATATCCTTGCCTCCTTCGTCAAAGATAAGGTGTCCATAGGTGCGTGGATTTATCTCTGGGCTTTCTATTTTGTTCCATTGATCTATATTTCTGTCCTTGTGCCAGTACCATACTGTCTTGATGACTGTGGCTTTGTAGTAGAGCCTGAAGTCAGGCAGGTTGATTCCTCCAGTTCCATTCTTCTTTCTCAAGATTGCTTTGGCTATTCGAGGTTTTTTGTATTTCCATACAAATTGTGAAATTATTTGTTCTAGTTCTCTGAAGAATACCATTGAAGCTTGATAGGGATTGCATTGAATCTATAGACTGCTTTGGGTAGTATACTCATGTTCACTATATTGATTCTTCCGATCCATGAACACGGTATATTTCTCCATCTATTTGTGTCCTCTTTGATTTCTTTCACCAGTGTTTTATAGTTTTCTATATATAGGTCTTTTGTTTCTTTAGGTAGATATATTCCTAAGTATTTTATTCTTTTCATTGCGATAGTGAGTGGAATTGTTTCCTTAATTTCTCTTTCTGTTTTCTCGTTGTTAGTGTATAGGAATGCAAGGGATTTCTGTGTGTTAATTTTATATCCTGCAACTTACAGGATGGATGAAACTGGAGCCTATTATGCAGAGTGAAGTAAGCCAGAAAGAAAAACACCTTAAAAAAAAAAAATGAATACATGCCACCTTTAGAAGTTGAAAAGGGCAAGAAAATAGATTCTCTCCCAGAGCCTCCAGAAAAGGACACAGCCTTATATATACACCTTGGGTCTTAGTCCAATGACACCCATTCAGTTTCAGACTTCCAGACTTCCTCTAAGTCTGTGGTAATTTGTTACACTAAACACATACACACACAAACACGCACACACACAAACCTGGACTATTAATACTTCCTATATTTAAAACATCCCTGCTATAAGTTGAATTGCATCCTCTCAAGAGATATGTTTAAGTTCAAAATCCCAGGATTCAAAATGTGACCTTATTTGGAAATATTGTTGTTGCAGATATAATTAGTTAGGATGAGGTCATATTGGATGAGGGTGGGTCCTTACTTTAATATGACACAAGTCCTTTTAATGACAAGATGACAGCGATGTAACAACAGAGGCAGAGATCCAAATGATGCATTTACAAGCCAAAGAACTCCAAGAATTGCTGGCAAACACCAAAATCTGGAAAAGGCTAAGAAGAATTTTCCTCTACAGGCTTCAAAGGGAACACAACCCAGGCAGAATCATCTTGTCAGAATTTTAGCCTCCAGAATTGTGAGAAAAATAAATTTCTGCTTTTTTTAAAGCCATCCAGTTTTTGGTTTGTTACAGTACCCCCAGGAGAACCAACATTAATACTAATTCAGACCCCGTCATACCTGAATTCTAATTTCAGAGTGTTGCGTATTCATCAAATTTCTCTTTCAAGATTTCTCACAATAATTTTCAAAAATCCAATTAAATATATTCTTCAGGTTGTTGCAGCAGTTGCTATATTAACACAACACAGATTTGACACCCAAATGTTGAGTTTGCAGGAGTCAAGGAGCAAACAATTGGGCTCAAACAGCTGGCTCTACTCATGTGTCAATGAATTGTCTGCTATAAGCCCCACAATACAACCTCAGAAGGAAACCAGATAAAAAGAGACAGGTCAAAAATTTTGATTTAACATTCATGAGTTTTGTTTTAGTGAACAGTAAGTCTTGCTTTGGAAAAAGATATAGAGGCATTAATACATTTCATCAAAGTTGGAGTTAACGATGTCTGACAGGTTAACCACAAAATAAAAAAATCTCCTTAAACTCCAAATTTCTCCAAACTTTCTTTTGGGCCAAAGAGGGGGAAAAATGGTTTTGTAACTATTCCTGAATCCTTTTATTTAATTTCAAACTGATTAATAATACTATCTGTAATGCAACATTTGTCTTCTAAACTACTGTATCCCAGTGTTTATTCCTTCTAAATTTAAGCATTTATTTTATACTTCTTGCTTAGTGATTAATCATGAAATGCTTTGTTAAATCTTCTGTTATGAACTCTTGCTTTTCATATTGTGAAAATCCACCTGTTTCTGTCTAAGTCAGAGGCAATATGAAGATAATTGTGGATTACTGCAATCTCTGTTAATCTCCATACACAGGTACTCACACATAGATGATCAAAATTCCTTATGAAATCATTCACTTTTTCACAATGGCTTAAAATCCTCTTGAAAAGAATGTCTAAGGAAAAAGTACAACTACTTATAAAACAGATAGCTATAAACTTAGGTCTCTTTTTATTTAGTATATAAAAATCAAAAGTAGAGAAGCAATTTTGCTTTTCTTAGTTTTATTAATACAAGTAGACTAAACTCTTATGTTGGAAACACTCCTTTTAAGAAACTCCTGGCAAAATGCTTTTCAAATAAGTTTGAGTTTATTAGGAAATGCTGATGGAGCATAGTAGATGAAAGCCCTAGCTGAAATAATGACATGGTACTAACAGCCTTGGTAAAATAGGCTTAATTACATAGGTTAGTCAAGCTCAGTTAATGATTATTTTACAATTCTACCATATTTGTTTGAACATCATAATGTTTTTAATGTACATTTGCCAAGATTTAAACTCCAATACCACATCAAAACTGAGTTGACATTAATCACATGATGAGGTAAATTTTAAAAAGTATAGATGTGATCAAGATGTCTTTCAAATATATCCAAACATATGGTTCCCTGAAACTATTCTTAAAATTAGTATTCTCAATGTTTTTTACTGATTGGTTCTTAAAACCAGATTCTTTCTTGAAATTTTGCATTAGAATTCAACCAAAGTCTTTGGCAAATTTTCAACTAATGTTTATTATTACTTTCAAATTATGTTTACTTTTCCAATAAGAAATTAATAATTTCCACATGGAATTAGTGTGCTGGGGTTGCCATAACAATACCCCAGACAGGGTTGATTACACAACAGGAATTTATTTCCTCATAGTTCTGGATGCTATAGGTCCAAGATCAAGATGTCAGTGGACTTGCTTCCTCCTGAGAGCTTTGAGGGAGGGAACTGCTTTAGGCCTCTTTGCTTGGCCATCTTTTTCCTGAGCCTCACATCATCTTCCCTACATATATGTCTGTGTTCATATTTTCTCTTCTTCAGAATACCACTCAAACTGGATTACAACCAACCTAAATGACTTTGCTGTGACTTAATCACCTTTTCAATGAATCCACCTCCAAATATGGTCAGATTCTGAAGTACTGAGGGTTAGGACTTAAACATAATTTGGTGGGAAGAGGGCATAATTCAGCTCATAACACATAATACATCTGGGATTTTCACTGTTTGTGATGAGCACATAAAGTTGTTGTTTAGTCACTAAGTTGTGTCCGATTCTTTGCAACCCCATGGACCGTAGTCTGCCAGACTTTCCTGTCCTTTACTATCTTCTGGAGTTTGCTCAAATTCATGTCGATTGAGTGGATAGTGATGTTCAGTGATGCTATCTAACCATCATCATCCTTTGAGACAAGCACATTAAGTTGACAATAACCCAAAAGTTTGATCTTAAAAGAAAAATAAACTGTTTCTTATGCAGTGAAACAGACTACACCAACCAAGGGAACTCTAGATTCAGAGCTGTAAGTGTATTTGAAGTTGATTTCGGAACATGACCAATCTCCAACTTCATTCTTTTACACTAATGTATCAATCACACCCAAGTGTAAGATGCACAACCTTATGCTTAGGGTCATACTACTACCTTCTCTGAACTCTGATTTCCAGGCACAAGTTCCTTCTTGATCTCCTATAAATAATTTCTAGCCTTAGTTTTTTTAATTCATGGAATTCTATTAGTAGTTATGTCTAATAAGAAAAAAAAAATTCTTGGAAATAAAGCATATTAATTTGTAAATCTTCCCCAAGATGAATGATTTTGGTCATAGTATGTCCTCACTGACAGAATATTTGATTTATGTGAGGGTGAGGTTGCAAGTAGATTCTGAGTATCTATAAAAGAAGAGAGGGAGCAGAAGTAACACCAAGAAGGAAAGGACAAAAAAGGAGCTAAAATCTCTATTAAAAAAAAAAAAACAAGATGAAAACCTAAGGATATGTTTTTTTAGTCATTTCCAAATTTTGACAGATATTAAATACATATTTTAATGTGCACATTTGTATAAATTTACATGAACTATATATGACATATATATAATACAAAGAGAGTCAAAGATAACAATTCAAGTTATATAACAAGGAATAGTATAAAGACAAGAATAAGAAGATTGTATATTTTATTATACACTGAGTTCAGAAAACTTGAAAATTGGTGGAGGGAGAGGAAAAAGTTAGTTTTTTATATGAAATAGTTCATGTTAATATTAAAAGCCAGTTAGCCTCATTGAAACATTTTGCATTTTAATCCCACCTATACTTCTTAGTCTTTGATTTTGCAAGAAGGTTTTCAAACAAAATATTCCCAATGCCTATTTTCAGGCTTGGATAATTTTATGAAAGATAATATCAATCAGAGCACATTCAGCCCATCTATTACTCAGTACCCCTACACTAAGGAAATTCCAGGGTCATTTAATTACCTTCTGCATTTCTTTGAGAGTTTAAATGTGAAAGTGAGATGGGAAGCCAGACAGCCGAAGAAGAGTAACCATAAAAGAAGAGGCAAGCTAAATGCAAAACCTAATCTTGAACACAAATGCACACAGCTGTGCAGTCCTCAGGCACCAGAGAGCCTGTCTAAGTGTAATGCAATATTAAGGAAAAACATCCATGTTCTCTGGAAGAAGCTTCTCCATTTCTTCTTTTGCTTTCTTATACCAAAAAATCTTAGATTTTCCATTTCTTCCTTTGCTTTCTTACATAAAGAAATCTTAGATCACAAAACAAGATGCATTTAGAAGTGCTTCCTCTCTTTGAATGATCCCTCAGTTTTGAAAGTCCAGGTGAAGGGAAAAAAAAACAACTGGATTTCTATCCTCATTCCAACCATTACCTTATGCTGAGTTATTTCTGTGGTGTTCAATAATTTAGAATAATACTTGGACAATGAGTACTGACAATTTTTTACAAACTTGAAACAGTTTCTGGAATACCTATATTAGTAACATATATCCATATATATAATTTAAGAAGGTCTATCATCACTTACTTGACAGTGCATCCTACATAATTTAACACGCCAAATAAACCTAGTTAGTTTAACATCTCTCTTTTACAAGGTGAAAAATAAATCTTTTGAAATTTTCCAGGGCCCTCTTGGAAATCTCAGTTACCCTTAGGTCAAAAAGATTCCATTTAGAATGTAATTCTTCAAAGTTGCCAAAACATCAAAAGGTATGAACATTTTACTAAACAGGATCACTAATTATTATGAAATAATATTTATTTAACTAAAATGATAATAGAAGATTTTATAAACAAATACAGAAGTTTACACAGTTGTGAACAAAACATTTTTGATATTGAAGACACTGGGTTTCCGTAACTAATCAAAAACTTGATAAAACAAACAAACAAACAAACTTGAAGCACAGTCAATTAGTTGGTAAGACACAAAATCTTTGCTGTCCTGGTAGATTATTTCAACATAAACAAAAATCTTTGTTTATACTTCCTTGTTAAGAGTGGACCAATAATAAAACTAATAAAACTGCATCCTTTTAATAGAGAGAAAACCAAACTAATTTTGCAACAGTGTTCTTTTGATATTAAAACTAACTAAAAAAAAAAAAAATAATCCATTCCAATCTTAGTAATCTTTACCACACATAAAATTCCTTTCCCAAAATTCCTTTTCCATGAAAGTTCTAAAACTTTTTGTGTCCACTTAATTTTGTCTTTTTTTTTTTTTTTTTGGTCCTATTTCTCATTATGGATCAATCATTTCTCTTTAGGAGAAAAATCACTCTTTTTTCTTTAACAAAAAGGTATCTTGATACCTTACCAAAAATACATTCCACTTTGCTTGCATAGAGATGCTTCTCTTTTTTCTAGTAGTTTTAACTACAGATATTAACTAGAATTATTATCCCTTAGAATCCTTAAATCCTAGTGAAAACTAAGAGCTTAACAACTGTGGACTATTACACTACCATTCTGTTGATTGACAAAATTTATAAATATATTTAATAACTTCTAGATGTATGTTCTTCATAATAAGCTTTTCACTGTGGCACAGAACATGTCTGTACTAATACGCCCAAATATCTTTAGTTCCTCTGTAAAAGGAAGCCAATAATGGATAAACCTATGTTCAGTAATTAATCTTTCAGTATCTTATTTGGAATTGATCTAGATATTCAATGAGTATTCATAATTTAACTTATTTCAGTATAACTTTAAGGTATCAAGTTATCAAAAAAGATTTTGAGTAGATATAATATAAAGTATTTTTAAGTAGACATACTATAAAGTTAAATTATTGTTGAAAAGTTCTTAGTTATATCTATTGGACTTGTTTATCTTAGTTATATTATTTGACTTGTTCTTTATTGTGTTTAGATTACTCATGAAAATTTCATAAGAGATTAAATGGCTAATTGTAATCTTTTATCTTTCTTCCTGACAAATTGTTTAACAGAGATAATGTGAGCTAATTTTACTTTTAGCAAAACTAGGTAGAATAAAAATTACTAGTCTGCATAATATTTACTGCTGATAACTCTAAAGACATGACTGTTTTAATTGAACTGACAAATTTACACTAGCTTTTGTTTTTGAAGTTCATCCTAGATTATATAAACTTGAATAGGCTTCTTTACAAATACATCCAGAGGTAGAAAAAAACAAAAATCACACACTTAGAACAAACATACATAGTCACACATAAACATACAGACAGATGCAAACAGAAATCTTACAGCTTTTGTTTTAAAATTTTAATCATGAGACAGGTATGATAATAGAACCTTCTCTAATTTACAAAAGAAAAACTGCATTTACAGATTTCCCTGGCAACCCAGTGTTTAGAACTCTGCCTTTCCACTGCTGGGGGCATAGGTTCAATCTGTGGTCAGGGAACTAAGATTCACAATGACACAAGAACAAAAAAAATTAAGAAATAAAAAAGCTGGATCTAAATCATGTTTCTGTCAGATGTCATAAATTAAGGTAACCTGCTCAAACAGCTTAAATTTTTACTAACATCTGTGAAGTATGTTAAGATTTTTTTCATTCACCCACTTTCCAAGAAGCCTTCCTTTTTTCTTTTTTTTTTTTCCCCTTCAGATAAGAATTACCTCCTGAAATTTGCATTTCAAAGAGATGCAAGTTACTCAGTTCCAGGAGTAGACTGGTAGAACATTTACCTCTCAAAAACACAGGGGAAAAGTTTAACTTCCTCCAAGGATCTTTTTTTTGTTTGTTTCTTGAATCCATAATTGTGCAATACCAAAACCTCTTTATAAATAAATGGAAAACGCTCTGCCTGGGTAAAAAGGACTGGTGGTCTTTAATTGTTCTTAAAGATTCATTTCTGTCCTTGTAAAGACTCAATGTACAGGACAAGTATAGTCGTTTTTAATTCCTCAAGTAATTGGACTGTAACCTGAATGACATCAAACGGTTGATCCACCCATCCATCTAAATTATTTTCAATTTGCTCAGGGAGAACTAAGATGGAAATCAAGATTTCTGTTCTCGATTTAGAGCTATGTGTCTTTGGAATGTTTTTCTTTGCCTCTGGGTACATAATTTCCTTTAGTTTAAGGCAGAAGAGCTAAAACAATGTTCCCATCTGGCTCTCAATGTCAGCTTCTGACCATTGTTGTTGTTCAGTCACTAAGTCCTGTCTTCAGTCCCATGGACATGCAAGGGGTAGAATGCTAGGCTTCCCTCTCGTTCACTGTCTCCTGGAGTTTGTTCAGACTCATGTCCTTTGAGTCAGTGATGCCATCCAACCATCTAATCCTCTGTCTTCCCCTTCTCCTCCTCTTTCCCAGATTAGGTTCTCACCACTGAGATACTTTAAAAGAAAAACAATAGAAACAAACACTTTCAAATATCTTGCCAAGTTTCAGCTGATACAAACAGTAAATATTACTGACAGTACTGAACAACACCTTGGCTGTAAGAAGTATCCCCAAAGAAGGCGCAAAAGATACCAGCCTCCCAAGATCCAGAGCCACGACCAAAGAAAGCAAAAGAAGATTTAGACAATTTCCCTGAAAGCTAGGAACAAAAGGTAGGAGTCCAGCTGCAAATGGGGTGCAACCCATTTCTATCTGGCCATATTTGGGTATTCCCAACCCGATGGTTGCCAAGCCAAATACTCAGGACACAAAAGAAGAAAAACAAGGAGACAATAACTAACACTGACAGAGAATGGATCAGTAGCTAATGGGTCCGGATTTAGAAAGGAAGGAACAACATGAAATTTTATCATGCTCTCTTGACTGGGAACTACAGACTGAGATCCCAAACAGTCGACTCTAGTTGGAATTCTCATCCTTCACTGGCTTCTGCCAGTTTTTACAGGATTTCATCTGCAGAAGCCTGGAGGTTTAAAATCAAGAGTGTAGGTCTAGTATCTGCCAGAACTTGTCAAAGTTTATTATTTATTTTAGTTCTCCTGGACTATTTAAAGGAACAACTAGTAGCAGTTTACCAGAGAATCTCTCGGAGGCCTGTTAACCCTGAGAGGGTAGATATGGTGGCATATGTAAGACCACTAACTTGTTGGACTTTTGTTTACCATCTTGGAAACTCTTCAGAGTGAAAGGGAATTTAGATAGATTAGAAGACTGTGAGCACTCAGGTAAAGGAATAGAGGGGAGTAGTAGGTATCACGTCAGTTATAGAGGTTTTGTTTTCAGTATCTCCTGTATCTTTATTTTTAAATATCTATTTATTTATTTTTCTGCACCAAGCAGGTCATGGTTGCTGCATGCAAGATCTAGTTCCCTGACCAGGGATCGAACCCAGGGCCCCTGTACTGGGAGCACTAAGTCTTAGCCACTGGATCACCAGGGAAGCCCCATCTCTGTGGCTTTTTTATTAGCCCTTTGCAATCTTGGATCTTGCATTTAAATCAAGAATCAATTTGTATCTTGAATCTTTCAAGAAGATATTTTGCAACTTTGAAGACTTTTGGATGCTTCAGCAGGCAAATTAAAATAGGTACCCTATTCTGTTTGCTTGATTTGGGAGCCCTTGCTTTCAAATGTACTTCTTCAATCTTATCTCACTGGAACATTCATCATATAATGGCCATTGTAATTCCAGGCTGTCTGCGATATTGCCATTTATGTGGCTATCTAAATCTTCCAGGACCACAGTACCTAGATATAAACTAAGCAGATGTGCCAGAAGTGGGATGCTCCATTCTTATAATAGAAACTTGATGCCATTTCTTTAGTTAAGTCTTTGGTCTCCAGAGCCTAATTAACACATAAGACAGATGTGCCACTAGGTTGGGGATTTTGTGGCGTTTTACAGTATGCCATGTTGCCTGAAAATTCTCTTGAGTTTGGAAGGTAACCTATAGTCTATTTAACTTGTTTCATGACCAACTTATCCTAGCACAAGAATTTCATCATAGGTGACTGGAATGCAAAAGTAGGAAGCCAAGAGATACCTGGAGTAACAGGCAAGTTTGGCCTTAGAGTACAAAATGAAGCAGAGCAAAGGCTAACAGTTTTTTCAGGAGAACACACTGGTCATAGCAAACACCATCTTCCAACACAAGAGAAAACTATACACATGGACATCACCAAATTGTCAGTAACAACTGATTATATTCTCTGCATCCAAAGATGGAGAAGCTCTATACAGTCAGCAAAAACAAGACTGGGAGCTGAAAGTTGCTCAGATCATCAACTCCTCATTGCAAAATTCAGGCTTAAATTGAAGAGAATAGGAAAAACCACTAGACCATTCAAATATGACCTAAATTAAATCCCTTACAATTATACAGTGGAGGTAACAAATAGATTCAATGGATTAGACCCTATAGACAGAGTAACTATGAATAACTATGATGGAGATTCATAACATTGTACAGGAGGCTGTGATCCAAACCATCCCCAAGAAAAAGAAATGCAAAAAGGCATAATGGTTGTCTGAGGAGGCTTTACAATAGCTGAGAAAAGAAGAGAAGTGAAAGGTAAAGGAGAAAGGGAAAGATATACCCAACTGAGATATGCCCAGTCCTGGGAGCTGTGGCATGCTGGCATAAGTCCTTTTGAAAGAAGTCACCACTGCCACCATTACCCATTACTACTGTGCTGCTGCTGCTAAGTCGCTTCAGTCATGTCCGACTCTGTGCAACCCCATAGACGGCAGCCCACCACGGTCCCCCGTCCCTGGGATTCTCCAGGCAAGAACACTGGAGTGGGTTGCCATTTCCTTCTCCAATGCATGAAAGTGAAAAGTGAAAGTGAAGTCGCTCAGTTGTGTCTGACTCTTTGCGACCCCATAGACTGCAGCCTACCAGGCTTCTCCATCCATGGGATTTTCCAGGCAGGAGTAGTGGAGTGGGTTAGTGGGTTGACCTCAGGTCAAACTACAGGGAGGAAACACAGCCCCACCCATCAAAAGAAAATTGGATTAAAGATTTACTAAGCATGGCTCCACCCATCAGAGCAAGATTCAGACTCCCCCACAGCCAGTCGTTCCTATCAGGAAGTTGCTGCTGCTGCTACTGCTGCTGCTAAGTCGCTTCAGTCGTGTCCCACTCTGTGCGACCCCATAGACGGCAGCCCACCAGGCTCCACCGTCCTTGGGACTCTCCAGGCAAGAACACTGGAGTGGGCTGCCATTTCCTTCTCCAATGCATGAAAGTGAAAAGTGAAAGTGAAGTCGCTCAGTCATGTCTGACTCTTCGCGACCCCATGGACTGCAGCCTACCAGGCTCCACCGTCCGTGGGATTTTCCAGGCAAGAGTACTGGAGTGGGTTGCCATTGCCTTCTCCACAGGAAGTTTCTACAAGCCTCTTATCCTCATCCATCAGAGGGCAGACCGAATGAAAACCACAATTACAGAAAAAGAGCCAATTGATCACATGGGTGAATTTAATTCAGATGACCATTATATCTACTACTGTGGACAAGAATCTCTTAGAAGAAACGGAGTATCCCTCATAGTCAATGAAAGAGTCTGAAATGCATTACTTGATTGCAATTTAAAAAACGACAGAATGATCTCTGTTCTTTCCAAGGCGAACCATTCAATATCACAGTAATCCAAGTCTATGCCCGAACCACTAATGTTGAAGAAGCTGAAATTGAATGATTCTATGAAGACCTAAAAGACCTTCTAGAACTTACACTAAAAAGAAGTTCTTTTCATCATAGGGGGCTGGAATGCAAAAGTAGGGAGTCAAGACATACCTGGAGTAACAGGCAAATTTGGCCTTGGAGTACACAATGAAGCAGGGCAAAAGCTAACAGAGTTTTGCCAAGAGAATGCACTGGTCATGGCAAACACCCTCTTCCAACAACACGAGTCGACTCTACACATAGACATTACCAGATAGTAAATACTGAAATCTGATTGATCATATTCTTTAAAGCTAGAGATGGAAAAGCTCTATAAAGTCAGCAAAAACAAGACTGGAAGCTGACTGTGGCTCAGATCATGAACTGCAAATTGCAAAATTCAGGCTTAAATTGAAGAAAGTAGGGAAAACCACTAGACCATTCAGGTATGACATATATCAAATCATTTAGGATTACACAGTAGAAGTGACAAACAGATTCAAGGGATTAGATCTGATAGACAGAGTGCCTGAAGAACTATGGAGGGAGGTTCGTAACACTGTCCAGGAGGTGGTGATCAAAACCATGTCCAAGAAAAAGAAATGCAAAAAGGCAAAATGGTTGTCTGAGGAGGCCTTACAAATAGCTGAAAAAAGAAGACAAGTGAAAGGCAAAGGAGAAAAGGAAATATCCATCTGAATGCAGAGTTCCAAAGAATATCAAGGAGAAATAAGAAAGCCTTCCTCAGTGATCAATGCAAAGAAACAGAAGAAAACAATAGAATGGGAAAGACTAGAGGTCTTTTCAAGGAAATTGGAGATACCAAGGGAACATTTCATGCAAAGATGGGTACAATAAAGGACAGAAATGGCATGGAGCTAACAGAAGCAGAAGAGATTAAGAAAAAAAAAAAAGAAAGAAAGAAAAAAAAAGAAGAGGTGGCAAGAATACACAGAACTATAAAAAAAAATCTAATGTCTCAGATAACCACGATGGTATGATCACTCACCTAGAGCCAGACATCCTAGAGAGTGAAGTAAAGTGGGCCTTAGGAAACATTACAAGATCAAAGCTAGTGGAGGCAATGGAATTCCAGCTGAGCTATTTCAAATCCTAAATGATGATGCTGTTGAAGTGCTACACTCAATATGCTAGCAAATTTGTAAAACTCAGCAGCGACCACAGGACTGGAAAAGGTCAGTTTTCATTCCAATCCCAAAGAAGAGCAATGCCAAAGAATGTTCAAACTACCACACGACTGCACTCACGCTAGCAAGGTAATACTCAAAATCCTTAAAGCTATGCTTCAACAATACATGAATCAAGAACTTCCCAATGTACAAACTGGATTTTGAAAAGGCAGAGGATCCAGAGATCAAATTGTCAACATCCATTAGGTCACAGAAAAAGCAAGAGAATTCCAGGAAAACATCTACTTCTGCTTCATTGACTACACTAAAATCTTTGATTGTGTGGATCACAACAAACTCTGGAAAATTCTTAAAGTGATGGGAAAACCAGAACACTTTACCTGCCTCCTGAGAAACCTGTATGCAGATTAAGAAGCAACAGTTAGAAGTGGACACGGGACAACAGAGTGGCTCAAAATCAGGAAAGGAGTACTTCAAGGCTGTATACTGTCACTCCGTTTATTTAACTTATATATAGAGTACATCATGTGAAATGCCAGGGTGGATGAAGCACAAGCTAGAATCAAGATTGCTGGGAGAAACATCCATAGCCTCGTATATGCAGGTAATACCACCCTAATGTTGGAAAGTGAAGAAATAAAGAGCCCCTTGATGGAGGTGAAAGATGAGTGAGAAAGCTTGCTTAAAACTCAACATTCAGAAAAGTAAGATCATGGCATCCAGTTCCATCAGTTCATGGCAAATAGATGGGGAAAAATGGAAACAGTGAGAGACTATTTTCTTGGGCTCCAAAATTACTGCAGATGGTGACTGCAGCCACGAAATTAAAAGATGCTTGCTCCTTGGAAGAAACGCTATGAAAAACCTAGACTGTATTAAAAAGCAGAGATATAACTTTGCTGACATATGTCCATATATTAAAAGCTATGGTTTTTCCAGTAGTCATGTATGGATGTAAGAGTTGGACCAGAAAGAAGGCTAATTACTGAATAGCTGATGCTTTTGAACTGTGGTGCTGGAGAAGACTCTTGCGAGTCCCTTGCACTGCAAGGAGTTCCAACCAGTCAATCCTAAAGGATATTTACCCTGAATATTCATTGGGAGGACTAATGCTGAAGCTCCGATACTTTGCCATCTGATTTGAAGAACTGACTCATTGGAAAAGACCCTGATGCTGGGAAAGTTTGAAGGCAAAAGGAGAAAGGCGTAGCTGAGAATGAGATGGTTAGACAGTATCGCCAATTCAGTGGACATGAATTTGAGCAAACTCCAGGATATTGTGGAAGTGGAAGATTGAGGAGCCTGTTGTGCTGTAGTCCATGCTGCTGCTGCTAAGTCACTTCAGTCGTGTCCGACTCTGTGCGACCCCATAGACGGGAGCCCACCAGGCTCCTCTGTCTCTGGGATTCTCCAGGCAAGAATACCGGAGTGGGTTGCCATTTCCTTCTCCAATGCATGCACGCATGCTAAGTAGCTTCAGTCGTGTCCAACTCTGTGCGACCCCATGGACAGCAGCCCCACCAGGCCCCTCTGTCCACAGGATTCTCTAGGCAAGAATACTGGAGTGGGTTGCCATTTCCTTCTCCGCTGTAGTCCATGGGATTGCATCAAATCGGGAACTTTTGTCTGCTTAGATTATGATGAGCCACTGATCAAAACTGAATTTCCTGTCATATATCCCCAAGTGCCCCAGAAGTTTATGCTATGGACTTACCACAAGTTTTTTGTGAATTTTGTAATGACTGCCCTCTTATTTTCTTTAGATTGAGCACTATTTTTTCCCTTGTTGAAATACTCCCCCAACCCCCACCTCCCCATTTAACAAAACTTATTGTTTCTGACTGCCTGTACATAGTTTAGGAGACCTGTCAGGATTGCCCAAAGGCATATATATCCCTTATAGATAAGTTTGGCCACAAACCCAAATGTTGTGGCCCACTAAGTCTCATCATCAAAACCTGTAGTCTCTCATACCCCAATTTTCCAAACTACAAAAAACCTAGAGTCTCTCACAGCCCAATTTTCCAAGCCATGAAAAAACTGGAGTCTCCCATACCTTAATTTTCTACCTGAAGTGATCAGAACAAACTTGAAGAGCTCAGAACACAAAATAAGTGGAGCTCAATCTGAAATAAGCTTACCAAGATCCTAGAGAGTGGCAAAAGCAGCAGCAAACAAAAAGGGTTCCATGGATACTGTCCCTTGTGTCTAAGAGCAGTCCCAGAATTTTCAGAAGCTGTCTTCTGGTCCCATCCCATTGCCAAAACTTTCAAAGGATAAAACTAAAACTATTTAGCAACGAGCTTGCTGTCCTTTATTCAAAGGAAAACAATCTGTAGATGGGGGAAGTGCAGAGCATCACAAGCAGTGGAGAGCTCTCCCATGGGCTGCTGGGCAAGAACGAGGTTTTCTTTTTTTAATGTTTTATTTTGTATCAGGGTATAGCTGATTAACAGTGTTGTGATAGTTTCAGGTGAACAGAGAAAGGACTTGGCCATCCATGGATCCACTCTTCCCCAAACTCCCCTTCCAACCAGGCTGCCACATAACATTGAGCAGATTTCCATGTGCTACACAATAGGTCCTTGCTGGTTATCCATTTTAACTATAGCAGTGTGTATATGTCATCCCAAATTCCCTAACTATCCCCTTCCCCTGGTAACCATAAGTTCATTTTCTAAGTCTGTGAGTCTCTGTTCTGCAAGCAAGTTCACATGTATCATTTCTTTCTAGGTTCCACATACAAGGGATGTCAAACAATATTTCCCCTTCTCTGTCTTACTTCAGTCATTATGAGACTAAGTCCATCCATGTTGCTGCAAATGGCATTATTTCATTCTTTTCATAGTTGAACAATATTTCATTATATATATGTACCATATCTCCTTTATTCCTCTGTTGATGGACATTTAGGTTGCTTCCATGTCTTGGTTATTGTAAACAGAGTCACAATGAGCATTTTGGTGGATGTGTCCTTTCTGATGTTTTTCTCCAGATATATGCCCAGGAATGGGAGTGAGATTGCAGGGTCATATGGTAGTCCTATTTTTAGCTTTTTAAGGAACCTCCATACTATTCTCCCTAGTGGCTATACCAATTTACATTCCCACCAATAGTGTAGCAAGGTTCCCTCCTCTCGACTTCCTCTCCAGCATTTATTGTTTGTGGATTTTTTTGATGACAGACATTCTGGATGGTTTGAGGTAATATCTCATTGTAGCTTTGACTTGCATTTCTCAAATAATTAGTGATGTTGAACATCTTTTCGTGTGTCTACTGGCCATCTGTGGTCTTCTTTGGAGAAATGTCTATTTAGGTCTTCTACTCATTTTTTGAGGGGGTTGAAGAATGAGTTTATAGAGCATTAGAGGCAGCAGAAAACAGGGTGTATATTCAGGCCACTCAATATGGTTGTTCTCTTGCTCTCTGTACTTCCCCTGCCAGACCAGTGCCTGTTTCACCTATATCTTACCCATAAGACTGACCTTCTAGTACTTGCCCCAGGCCGCAGCTGGTGATTGTTCTCATCAAAGGGATGGTGAGGGGTGTGCCCTCAACTGGTTTCCCTGGTAACTAATGAACACACCTGACATCAATTCCCCTATAACTGGTAATCTTTCTTCTGCCTTGAGCTGGCCAAGTACAGACTTTGTAAGTCTGCAGGGTTCAGCCCAACACCACAGAGCATGATTGGCTAGGCTAGGAGGTCAAGCATTTCCTCAAAAGGCTAGCAGGTTTTAGGTTCTGGGGTAAGCTTTTAACTAGCTAAAAGCTGAGTTAGAGGCTTGTGATTATCCTTAGGTTTTTCTTGACAATGAGGTAATTCTAGGTGCAGGCTGACTTAAGTTTAGATTTGTGATGTGGTCCTTGCCACTGGGATAGTCTCCATTTTGTGGGTCCTGATACAACAATTAACTATCAGAGGTCTTGTTATGAAAATGAGGAAATGTTGTGAAATAGGTAGTGAGGAGAAGAGAGGCTGGGGGCTATGGTTCCACTTGATACAGGGAAAATCATGTCCACCTGAGGATGACCCAAGCTTACTGGCTACAGAAAAACTCTCCCATCAAGCTTATAGCAAAGAAGAAGGGATGCAGGTTTGAAAATAGCATTGATGAGCTTAAAGAGGTGATAGATAAGAGGAACTGAAGAAAAGAAAAAAAGAGACAGATCTCTGTCTGGAAGTAGAGTTTTAGTCTCTGCTTAGCTTTTTTAAGTGTTGATGGATCTGCATGTATTTCAGTCATGGACTTTCATTATTGTTATTGCATTTAAATAGTATGATGCTCCAAATAGAAAGTGTCCTCCATGGATCTCGTCAATTTTTTTCATGTTGGTGTATTGATAGTGAGTAGGTAATTACAGAGAAATTTTATATTAAAATGTTTCTCTCATGTAAGAGAATACTTAAAAAATAATGAGTTAAATTATTAGCCTCTTTAAGGGAGAACTGATGTAGAGACTGATGGATGAGATTAAGATCCCTAACCCCTGTATTTTCAAAATATGACTATTATATGAAAACACTGTCTTCTTTATACATAAGCTTAAAAAAAAAGTATTGATCTTTAAAGGCCATGTTGATATAGCTTTAAGATAGAATAATATAATGATAGAATAATTTAATTATGTTCCCTTAAATATAGTAAACTATTCAGAAGTTCTTATAAAGTAGATGATTTTGCTTTGTTCCCACCAATTTTAAATAAGTCTACAAAGTCAAATGTACCTCACTGGAAAATATAGTAATTTGTTTTCAGCATGAATTATTTTACCTCCAACAACTGTTTCTTTACAGTAACTTGTTATCCTAGAATTTTTAATTTAAAAAACAGAGACGATTATAGAAGTCACCCAGAATCAAACCACAATTACCTAAACTACTTAGCTAATTAGCTAAGATAATAATAGACTTAACTTTTCACTTTAATTGGTTACTAAGGGCTAGACTCTCAATTTTGCTTAAAAAGCAATGTACATGAAAATATCACACAGTGGCATTTGCAAATAGGCATTACAAAATATGTAAAACCATATGTTTTGCATTTGATTTATTCCACAAAAAACTAGCATTGTTTTGTTCTAGTGTCACTTTTACTTGTAGTTTTCCACTAGTCTGGGAGATCCTTTTTAAAAGACTACAAAGTATTGTGAGGTGCCTCTTGAGTTGTATCTAAAGGGAAATTAATTATCTGGAATCTGCACTTATATTTTTAAATGACAACAGACCTGTCTCAAGTGTGAAGTAATAAATTTAAAAGTTAAAAGGCCCCTGGGGTGCAAGGGCTAGCAGTTGTCTCTGATGAGGAGACTATTGACAGTGGCAGCAGAGGACAACCCTCAATACAAACATTGTTTGGTATGCCCACGTAAAATTTACTGAGAGATATTTTAATTCTCTTCTTCTGTGGTTGACATGGTTTGTCTTCTAGAAGAGAAGAAATTGTTATCAGTATGTAACTCAAGTCTCTAGGATGTGATTACATACTTAAGGCATGAAGAATCAGCAATGCTTTCAACAGTCCCCATGGACTAGCTTAGGCCTTGTGACTGATCAACAGGGGTAACTGTCTTGGTTATAATCCTCACATTACATTCCAGAGGGAAGTCATCACTGAACCCTTAGTTTAGTAACTTATATTATTTGTGTCAACAGTGAAGACTTACACTAATCTTAACTGGACAACTGTATACAGATGTGTCATCTAAAATGGTTAGCCCAGGGGGGTAAAAATGTATCTTGGTCTCACTATTCATCCAGCAACAGCTGACAATTTGGCAGCAATCTATGTTATGCTAAGATTTCCTAATACTCCTGCTTGTATTGTTTCATAGGAGGCTGCTTGAGGAATCATGTGACAGTGAAAAGCATGCTTTGTAAACTAAGTTATTGAAACAATCATAGGATATATGTCTATCACTAAAAAAGAATCTTGATGCTGTCATTTCTGTGTGTATATGAGAGGAATAGAGGAGAAAAAAGTCAATGCCTAGGTGTAAATTTCATAGACAATTGAAAATCTTTGTTTCCCTGTGTTTGAAACAACATGCTTTTTCTCCTGGTGAAAGGGTATGACAGATTACCTATGCACACTTTCAAACAACTGATGTGTATTTCAGAGCTGTATCACTTACAGTTTCTCCTAATAAGGAAAGAAAAATCTGGAGCTGTATAACAAGCATAGAGAATTAAATAACTTGATGCCATATGCAACAACTCACAGTCTGTCTTTGCATAGTTTTAGTCTTTTCTCTTTACTGGATCTGCCTGTGGAAATATGTTAATCTGACTGTCAACATCATGTGTTTGTTCTGAGTCACTGATTACTGAATGCTGATGTGAGCATTTTTGTTACTGTTTTCCTGCTAATCATACCAGTGTTTCCCTGTTTCCAACTGTGCTTTCTCCATCTTTGGCATAAGTAATCTGCTTAGTGTTTATTCAACTGTCTTCTTTCAATACACCTAAAATGTATCACTATATTTTAAGAACTCAATTCATTTCACATAGATATTAATTAGTGTGAAAAAAGAATATGTCACTTGATAGCTGTGAACAAATTTTATTTAAAGCCTCACAAATTGGTACCCCAAGCTTGCTCATTTCAGCTATTTTTGACTCTCAAAAGAATTAGGTTATTCTTCTATCTAGGTCAGGAGCTTACATCATTATAATAGCTGAGTTTCATTCTAATCAACTGTTCAAAAGAGTTATTATTACATCATTAATATTGAAATCAGTGTATTCAAAGCAGCTAGGAATTCTTCAAACACTTAAGAACACAACAATATGTAGATATCCCAAAAAGATCAAGAACCCCATATTAGTCATGCTGCATTCATTCAGATCACTTTGTTGCTCTACCCACACTAGGTGGTATGTGAACTAGGGAAAAAGGAAAAGTAAAGAAACAAAAAAGAAAAAAAAAAATAGAGGGAAAAGAGAGGCTTTCCAAAAACTAAATAAGTAGATGGCTAACATTTATTTGGTGCTTAATACAGGCTGGTAATGTTTTATGTGCTGTATGTCAATTGACTCAATTATCATCACAACCCAAGAAGTGGGTTGCAATTATTTCCCTCATTTAACTAATGAATAAATAGGGGCCTAAATGGATTAATTAATTGCTCAAAGATGACAAAACTAATGGATAGGAGAGGTCGATTTTGAATCCAGGCAGTCTGACTGCAACACCTAAAATCTTCACTGAGACACAGTACCTCTCCAATATGATCTGAAAATATAACAATAGCTGATGCCCTCACACAGCTATTGATTTGCATGTTTTTAAATAAGAATTCCGGAATAGTTCTCAATTGGAAAAGAGTCCTGGCTCTTCACCGGTGGTCCAGTGGCCAAGACTCCAATGCAGGGGGTCCACCTTCCATCCCAGGTTCAGGAACTAGACCCCACATGCTGCATCTAAGAGTTCACATGACACAACTAAACATTCTGCATGCCACAACTAAAGACTGAAGATCCCAAATGCCTAAGACCTGACACAGCCAAATAAATAAAGTAAATATTTTTTTAAAAAGTGTTTCTCAGGTTTTTTAAAAAAAAATTCCTTTCATCATGAGAAGGTTTTATACTATCATCTTACATTTATCAGGTCTTTGGCATCATATTTCCTATACTTTCACAGTCCTGCTTCTTTGATGATTTTTTCCCTATGCATTTTTCTTTTTTTCAGCTTAATCACATTCATTCGATAAATTAGAAAGCATATCCAAAATTTTGTAGAACTGGCAATATCGAGTCATGGTTAGAGACTGAATTTGGAATTGCAAAACACCATTTTCAAATCTCCAGTCCAGTACTCAGTGGTAACAGGACCTCAGGCAAAGTTGTGGCTATTACTTAGTTCCTAAGCTCTTCTTCTTCACCTGCAAAATGGGAACTATGAATAGTAATAATTAATATTAATATTTGTATTTTTACCCCATGATGATATGAGATTTAAATGAGGCAATGCATATAAAACAGCATAGTACCTGGCAGAGAGAAAGTGAACTGTAGCTACTTTCACTTTTGAGTGATGGATATAAAGTTTGATGTTAAATTTATTTGCCTTTTTTTTCTGTTAGTAAGTATGCAGGTCTGTCAAGTAGATTACCTTGAGCATAAAATCTCTCACTTACTCTCAGCACAGCATAAAAAAATAACATTAATTACAAAATATGTGCTTACAATAAAAATTATAAAGATGCAAAGGAGAAAAATATGGATTTTAAAGTTATGAGTAGAGTTGGGAAAAAATACAGTATCTTCATTTTCACTAAATTTTTATTAGAAAAGATGTCCACGCCAGGTTTTATGTGAAGTCTTTGTAGGAGCTTATATTCTTGAAATTTTCAGGTACACAAGGCTGAAAAAAGCTTTGAGGATAATTAAATACGAATCTGCTCAACGAAGTATGTAATGAGAAAAGGAAAAATTTTATTTTGTTATAACTCATGCTGACTTTTTTCTTACCTTCTTGTGCACAAGACATTAACATTCCTCACGTGCATTGCTCTAACATCAGTAAAGCAATGGATCCCACAGCAAACGCTAGAGATAAATTTAGTAAAATATATTTAATCAAACTACCTAAAAAATAAATTTCTTCTGCCCCTGATATCTTAACGTTCCTGGTGATTTACTTCCCAAGATGTCCACTTCATATTGTTTATGCTGGATGATTGGAATAGAGGACCCTTTCATTGTTGTTTGCTTCACTTGAGTTGAGATGGAATGGTTCCAGTTGTGTAAACAGCTCTTGGTGATCTTCCAGCCCTCTTTCCAATGCCCCATGGAGATGCAGTTGATTAAGCAGGGCATAGAGTGGGCAGGTGCTGCACACAATTCCTTCACAGTTCTATCATCCCCCTGTGAGTCTTAAGTCAGATTCTAGTCCTAGCTCTTTATGGGTTCAGACAACTAATCATAATTTACTTTGAGGTGATTTGGGTCATGCACACAAATTGCAGATAGAATTAAGTTAATAGAGTCCTTTTATTGTGTGTATGGCCAAAGCCAGTTCTCTACAGAGGAAAAGACTAACTGACAAGTTACCTCATGCATTATATGCTCAGAGAGAGGGACATGAAGATAAGAGCAGTAAAGCAACTAACAGTATCCAATTAACACAGAGGGTTAGGCTCTCCCTCTGCCTGAAATTTATCAGTAGCAACAGTTTTTATATCTGATGAAATCTGTTTACTTGTCTTTTTTTTTTGATAGGACTGTGGAGATAGGAAAGGATTTCCATGATAAAAGAAGTATTTTCCATATCATTTATATATTAAGATTTTCACCTATGAGTAACTGCTATCATAAATCTTATAAAGATATTTACCAATAACTAAAAATTTGTCATCCACATATAATTTTTTTATTAGTATATACAAAAAAATTTTAATTGAATTTACAAGTCAAAAAAGTTTACATTAAATTTTCCTATTTTAAAAAGTCATATGTGAAGAAAATTATCTTAATTCTTTTTGGTTGAGTAGTGCAATTTTCTCAATGATCTTGCTTAATAGAGTCTCCTTAAAAAGATATTTATGGACTATAATAGAATTTATTTTTTTTTAAATTAGTTTATTTTCTATTTTTTAACTTTACAATATTGTATTTGTTTTGCCATATATATAATAGAATTTGAAACAGTCAAATACTAAGCATCTAGTTTTCTCGTTGAAACAATATTCAGATTAGGCCTATTGTCATAATTCATTAGTAATTTTATGTAATTATACAATAGTTAATGCATGTTTAGCTAAATTACTATGTTAAATATTGAATTAAAATTTTAAAATGTAGTATTAGGCTTCCCTGTGCAATATTATAATGCCGAGAAAGTTAAAGATGTTATTTTAAAGTATGTCCATCTTTCCTGAGAAAGATGATCAAAAAATTGTGAGATTTTCCCTATATTAATTTAAAAAAAGATCATTTAATTATCTTTTTAAACTTTTTTTAGGCATTGTATGTTATTATTAATGTAAGGATTTAATTTTAATAAAAATTGTTTACACTGATATACATATAAGCTGCTGCTGCTGCTGCTAAGTCGCTTCAGTCGTGTCTGACTCTGCACGACCCCATAGATGGCAGCCCACCAGGCTCCGCCATCCCTGGGATTCTCCAGGCAAGAATACTGGAGTGGGCTGCCATTTCCTTCTCCAATGCAAGAAAGTGAAAAGCGAAAGTGAAGTCGCTCAGTTGTCTCCGACTACTAGCGACCCAGTGGACTGCAGCCTATCAGGCTCCTCTGTCCATGGGATTTTCCAGGCAAGAGTACTGGAGTGGGGTGCCATTGCCTTCTCCGATATATATAAGCACATATATTTTAATAAAATATATACATAATACATATTATAAATATATGCTATGCACAATGCAGATCATATATATTGTACACAGATTAAACAATATATTCTAATAACACTAATATATACATATATCTGTGTCAAAATTGGATTTATAAATCAATTAGTAGATTTTAAGTTCACAAATAAGCTTTGAACACCAATGTATTTATAAGTGACTTGAATCACACCACTGCTCTTGGTACCATGTCCTATTCAAGCTGTTTAGCATTACAGTATGCCAGACTTAGCTTTTCTTTTTTCCTACTCTAAAATACAGTAATTTTTGTATGTTTGTAGTGAATCAGGACATTTGGACATTATTGATAAAATTGTGTATTTTCTCCACCTTACTAAAGGATGTGTATTCCTCTTTCATTTTACTGTTAGAATTCAAAGCAAGAGACAAGAGAGAAGGTCAAATTTTCCATTCTTTGTAATACCTTTGACCAGAGACAGAGAGAATATTGTTAAAATTTTTAAGGAAAGAGTCAACTTGCATATAATGTTTTCTTAGAAATTCACACTTGCTTAACTTTAGCTTCAGCCTTTCCCCAGGACGTTATTACAGGATTTTCCACCTGAAACATGTGACAAGCCTTCTTTACAAAGTTTATTTTCAACATGTATCTTTCTGAATTTATAAGAGTAAGACTTTATGGTTGTTTCTGGGGAGATTTGGAGGAAGAGTAAATTTCCTGATCACTTGTATTAGATAATGTGTTTCTTTGGGGAGCCAAATTATTCTATAATCCTAAACAAATCAGCACAGCATAATTTACTAAGAAAAATAATGCATTTAGAAATCTGGCCTCGGCAATAAGTTCCTCTAGATTTTAGTCCCTATCATTTTGGATATAAATTATTTTACCATTAAGTGTTTATTTCATTTCCTACATAAAAAATAGTGACAAAAGAGTATATTGCAAGAATAGAATATGAAATTTCTGACAGGCTATACTTTCTCCTCATTACCTATGTTTTGGTCTCAGTAATAGCAGTGAGCTGTTAAAGAAGAACCTCAACTTCAATGAATATGGCTACCAGAATAAAATAAATATCAAGCGTGTCTTTCTGGCAATCAAATAAAACTTCTTAGTAAAATAATCACTTTTTCATTCCTCCATTATAAAAATATTTGACTTTCAGTGAATATTTGTTCTACTCACCAGAGACAAAATTTCTACTAAAAAAAAAAAGAAGAAAGAAGAGAGAGAAACGCTTCCAGTGCTTTTAAAACTATTTCTGTTCAGTTCTTTAGAGTATTGAGGTGATAGGAGATATTGTATAGAATTGACCTTTGAAAGGGATCAGTTTTCTTTATAACAAACATAAGAATCTTCAACATTAAAAAAAAACAAAAAAACAAAAAACATGTTATTCAGTATATTTCACAACCCAGTTGTGCTTCAATGACCCATGACCATAACACAGCATTAGAACTGACATAGCAAGCAAAAAATATTTTTGAAAAGAGGTTGCTGTCAATAAGGAAAGAATTTTGATTTAAAGATCAAAAAATATACTCAGAGTAGTAAAGTTTTCAGAAAAATAAACCATAGTTGTGACTTCCTGCAGGAAAGGCTTCCTACTTATTCTTTTGTTTGGTTCAGGGCTTTTTCTACTTAAGTCTTATTTATACATCAATAGAAATGTAGAAAGAAAGTACCTGATAAAGTCATATCAATAAATCATCAGTTTGTAGTCATTACAAGTAAAAGTAATGTAATTTCATTGTTTTGAAAATAAAGCTAATATAAGTTTCAGAAGTTGAAAAAATACAAGCATATACATATGCGATGATATGCATCGTTGCTGTTCGTAGTCACTCAGTCATGTCCGACTCTTTGTGAACCCATGGACTGCAGCCCTCCAGCCTCCTCTGTCCATGGAATTCTCCAGCAAGAATACTGGAGTGGGTTGCCATTTCCTACTCCAGGGTATCTTCCCAACCCAGGGACTGAAACAGAATCTCCTGAGTCTCCTGCATTGCAGGCAGATTCTCTACCACTGAGCCACTTCGGAAGCCCCAAATGATATGCATATAATGTACTTAAACTAGAACCAAGTATTTTACTTTCATTTTAGAGCAGGGATAAGCTTTCTTGTATTTTACTGTTTTCTTTCACTATATATCCCTCTCCTCCTGTTTAATTCTCATTTTTATTCAGAAAAAGAAAAGGAAATTTAGATTAACAATAATTGTGCATCTCTGGGATCAACAGCACAATGCTAGTAAATTCGCTCACCTAGTATGGACCTAACAGAAGCAGAAGATATTAAGAAGAGGTGGCAAGAATACACAGAAGAACTGTACAAAAAAGATCTTCACGACACAGATAATCACGATGGTGTGATCACTCACCTAGAGCCAGATATCCTGGAATGTGAAGTCAAGTGGGCCTTAGAAAGCACCACTATGAACAAAGCTAGTGGAGGTGATAGAATCCCAGTTGAGTTATTTCAAATCCTAAAAGATGATGCTGTGAAACTGCTGCACTCAATATGCCAGGACATTTGGAAAACTCAGCAGCGGCCACAGGACTGGAAAAGGTCAGTTTTCATTCCAATCCCAAAGAAAGGCAATGACAAAGAATGTTCAAACTACCACACAATTGCACTCATCTCACATGCTAGTAAAGTAATGTTCAAAATTCTCCAAGCGAGGCTTCAGCAATACGTGAACTGTGAACTTCCAGTTTTTCAAGCTGGTTTTAGAAAAGACAGAAGAACCAGAGATCAAATTGCCAACATCTGCTGGATTATTGAAAAAGCAAAAAAGTTCCAGAAAAATATCTATTTCTGCTTTACTGACTATGCCAAAGCCTTTGACTGTGTGGATCACAATAAACTGTGGAAAATTCTGAAAGAGATGGGCATACCAGACCACCTGACTTGCCTCATGAGCAACCTGTATGCAGGTCAGGAAGCAACAGTTAGAACTGGACATGGAACAACAGACCGGTTCCAAATAGGAAAAGGAGTATGTCAAGGCTGTATATTGTCACCCTACTTATTTAACTTACATGAAGCATACAACATGAGAAATGCTGAGCTGGGAGAAGCACAAGTTGGAATCAAGATTGCTGGGAGAAATATCAATAACCTCAGATATGCAGATTTCACCACCCTTATGGGAGAAAGTGAAGAGTAACTAAAGAGCCTCTTGATGAAAGAGAAAGAGAGTGAAAAAGTTGGCTTAAAGGTCAACGTTCAGAAAACTAAGATCATGGCATCTGGTCCCATCACTTCATGGGAAATAGACAGGGAAACAGTGAAAACAGTGTCAGACTTTACTTTTGGGGGCTCTAAAATCACTACAGATGGTGACTGCAGCCATGAAATTAAAAGACGCTTATTCCTTGGAAGGAAAGTTATGACCAACCTAGATAGCATATTAAAAAGCAGAGACATTACTTTGCCAACAAAGTTCTATCTAGTCAAAGCTATGGTTTTTCCAGTAGTCATGTATGGATGTGAGAGTCGGACGGTAAAGAAAACTGAGCGCCGAAGAATTGATGCTTTTGAACTCTGGTGTTGGAGAAGACTCTTGAGAGTCCCTTGGACTGCAGGAAGATCCAACCAGTCCATCCTAAAGGAGATCAGTCCTGGGTGTTCCTTGGAAGGACTGATGTTGAAGCTGAAACTCCAATACTTTGGCCACCTCATGCGAAGGGTTGACTCATTGGAAAAGACCCTGATGCTGGGAAGGATTGGGGGCAGGAGGAGAAGGGGACGACAGAGGATGAGATGGCTGGATGGCATCACCGACTCGATGGACATGAGTTTGGGTAAACTCCGGGAGTTGGTGATGGACAGGGAGGCCTGGCATGCTGCGGTTCACGGGGTCGCAAAGAGTCGGACACGACTGAGCAAGTGAAATGAACTGAGAGCCATTTGTGTATCACTTTCCAACTTGCTGCAGGACTGGAACTTTAAAATTATGAAGCTCAGTGTTAGTAGATAGGAGGACCACCTAATACTGCTGCTATTTTGGGAACATGTCTGACACTTTATAGGATATGCTGTGACCTCATAATGGACTGTTTTCTACCTTATGGGTAGTACATTTATGTTAGATCACTCCGCTACATGTATAGAAAGATTAGGATCTTCTTATAAACGCTGAATTTTTCTGAAAGAACAAGCTATCAACATAAATTGTAAATTCAAAAAGGAAAAATGAAGGCCATTCTATATTGTTCACCAGTATATCCTCAGTGTCTGACACATACAAGGTGTTCAGTGAATATTTCCTGAATGAATAATAAATGCATGAAGTTAAAAAATTCACTAGATAGTCATGCTTCATTTCACTGTACTTGCTTTTGTCTGTAAATATCTTAGTTATGGTAGGCATATTATCTATTAAGTTATGATAATATTAAAAGTAGTGTAACCATCTAGATCAGGCCTGGGTGTTCATTGGAAGGACTGATGTTGAAGCTGAAACTCCAATACTTTGGCCACCTCATGTGAGGAGTTGACTCATTGGAAAAGACCCTAATGCTGGGAAGGATTGGGGGCAGGAGTAGAAGGGGATGACAGAGGATGAGATGGTTGGATGGCATCACTGACTTGATGGACATGGGTTTGGGTAAACTTCGGGAGTTGGTGATGGACAGGGAGGCCTGGCGTGCTGCAATTGATGGGGTCGCAAAGAGTCGGACACGACTGAGCGACTGAACTGAACTGAACCATGTAGAAAATTAAAAAAAAAAAATAGTGGCATAGTTCTATCCATTGTTCAGCCAAGTTAAAAAAATTGACTGGAATAAAAAAATTCAGATATCAAAGTTGTTGAAAGTCATGATAAAATTATCTAGTGGTAATACTGTTACTTTGAGTTTGTGTTCTATAATTGAACAATTTTTTCTGTACAATTTCATCATAGCTGTTGCTGCTGCTCAGTCACTTCAGTTTTATCTGGCCCTTTGGGACCCCATGGACTATAGCTTGCCAGGCTCCTCTGTCCACGGGATTCTCCAGGCAACAATACTGGAGTGGGTTGCCACTGCCGTCTCCACAGGATCTTCCCGACTAGGTTAGAACCTAATTTCCAAATTACCCTTCTGGAACTCTAAATTCTCAAAATTTTAATGGCAAATGCAGAATTTTAATAAAGTAAACTTCACTGAGTGATATCATGACTATTATGGCAAATCAAACTCTTGAAATGTTTACATTAACTTTTCATTGCTATCAAATTTTGTATTGCCATCTAACATTCTGCATTAAACTTGGAAATATATTCTGTTCTACATTTCACAGTAGATTTGACTACATAAATGGAAACATTAGGTGGACAGAGTAAGTAGTGAATTCATTTCTTTCATACTTGCTTTTTTCTGCCTGTGGTTTAGCTTAGTAAAAAAAAAACAAACAAACAAACAAATATTATACATGCAACTAAGTCTGACAAACAGTTCTTTTTGTTAGGGGAATCACACTGACTAAAACCACTCACCCTGGCCAGGAACCATAGTAACCGTTTGCATGAGTTGTTTTATGATAGGAGGTCTTGGTAAGGAACACGGAACTAATAGGCCACCATCCACAGGAAGAACTCGGGAAAGGTCACAAGGAGACACCACATGTCCATCCAGCTCCTAGAATCCTAATCGCTGACATCCCTCTTGGCTGAACAAGGCATGCACCACCAGGAAGGACTCTGAGTCAGAATGATTGGCTAAAGACAACTTGGAAATTAATCCCATCACCATAAAACATGGCAGAGCAGTTCTCCTGGGTTTCCTTACCCTACTTCTCCCCACCAGTGTGCTTTCCCAATAAAATCTCCTGGTTTGTCAGCACAAGTGTCTCCTCGGACAATTCATTTCTGAGTGTTAGACAAGAGCCCAGTTTTGGGCCATGGAAAGGGTCCCCCTTCCTCCAACATTTTTTCCTACAAAAGACTATTTTTGTGCTTGATAATGGGTTACTTTAATCATCACTAATGCAAGAGAACTTCAGATAATTTCCTAGATACTGTTTGTGGTTTCTCTGTTGCAAATAAATATTACTTTATTTGTGACATGTTTAGTAAGAGCTACTGAAATCATCTTTTCTTCATGTAGGTATTTAAGAAAATGTTTCCCTTTCATGACACTAAAATTTGCTAGTTTTCTTTTTATATTTTTTTATTTAAGAATTTGCACCTTGAACAGAGACTCAAAATGTATCCTGAATTTTACACACTGACAAAAAATGAATAATCTAAAATAATCTTTGACTCTGTAAATTGGAAGAACTACGTGTGATTGCTGAATACAAACCTCTGAATTTTCAAGTGAAGAAATTCACTCCCAGAGAAATAAGATGATTTTAAATGGCTTGCCTAAACTGACAGTGAAATATAGCAAGGGGAACACTTTTAGATACATTTGAATAAATTTACAGAATTGCAATTGTCCCATTTTTATCAAATGCAACTCTATTTCATTTCCTCTGTACTTGACCTTTTTAAACACCTTTTTAGAGAATAGAATAGCCAGTAGATGATGTTTTTACCAGTGATTCCAGAAATTATGTTTAAAGCTGCTTATCTAAGATCTCTGCATGCGTCTGATTACAAATTGCTGTTTTCCAGCAAAGGTTAATGGGTATCTATTTGACAGGAGCAAACCATATGCTTTTCTTTTTTTTTTGGTATTCTGAGGATAAATATGAAAGGTGCCTAAAGGGATCTGTGAAGGCTGTCTGAATATTGCACCATACATTTGATGAACAGGAGGTAAGGTCACTAGCCTCTGGGAAAACAATGGGAAAACAAAGGAGCATAGGTTGAATTTCAATTGATGGTTGCCAAGAGTTCTCATTTTAATGCCACACCCAAACACTAATACAATGACACTGACGTTCTTAGCCCCCATCCCTTTTCACTACAATAACTTTCAGCCTTATAAGACTGATTCCAACTATTAAAAGGAGTTAAGTATAAATAGAATTCTTTCCTTACATACTATCTAGAGAGGAAAAGGGTATTTCAATATAAAACAACAAGAATATAAATTGACATTTACATAATTAAGAGAAAGGTTTTAATACAAAGTACTCTTATATTTTTAGGTGGTATTAGTACTACAAAAGGGCTCCCCAGGTGGCTCAGTGGTAAAGAATCTGCCTGCCAATGCAGGAGATGTAGGAGATGGAGCTCAATCCCTGGGTCGGGACATTCCCTTGGAAGATGAAATGGCAACCCACTCCAGTATTCTTGCCTGGAAAATCCCACAGAGGAACCTGGCAAGTGCAGAGTAGGACATGGGAGTGCAAAGAGTAGGATATGACTGAGTCACTGAGCACACACGCAAAGTACTACAAAATATAAGGCTACTTTTGGTGTTTCTCATTTTCAATAATTTAGACCTAAATTAAGAATTAAACAGACACGAGCAAGCCATGTACACTTTACCATTTCTGATTAACAATTAATGATGCATTAAATTTCATACCTTTAGAGCTTATGAGGGTGGTTATTCTCCCCTTGAAGAAGCTACAAACCTGCTTTGATTTATTCTTTGTCCACTCACTCATTCAAATAACATTTATACATAATTCACAAAGCCAGGCACTGGGTCAATTACTTTTAAGAAATAAATCTTCAGACATCTAAAATTTCTGGCTTCCTATCTTCTCCCATAGTTAGTCAGTAGAAAAGGGCCATCTTTTTCCCCTCAAAATAGTTCTATTTCCATTGCTAGCACCATATTTCAGACTTCATTCCCAGACTACCTTATCGATCCCCTTGCTTCCACTTTCACCTTCTTTGGGCTAGAATACACTGAAGCCTAATGAATCTTCCCCAGACACTCACTCAATCCTGTCTCATGCAAATAGATTCAATTATTTCACAGTACCTTCTGTAAGGTATAGTTCAGGCAGAGGCAGAAAAGGAGAGATGACCTCAACAGAAGTAGGTTACCTTTATTCAGGCAAGGAGGGGTGACAGTTGGCCTAACGACCAGGCTGAGCCCAAGTGGGATCAGGGAAGCTTCATATTTAAAGGGACGTTTGTGGAAGCGATAAGGGAAACATTAGTCAGACGGGAAGTTTTGGGTATTCTTTAGTTGAGATGGCATTTGTAGTTGGGCAGGGGGTGATAAGTCCTCTGGGCAGGGGGTAATAAGTCTCTGGCAGATGTAGGGGGTGGAAGGTTTCTGGACAGGGGGTGAAGTCCCAGATAGATCCAACTGGCCTGGAGCATCAGGGTGGGACCTAAAGTTCGGTTTTGTTTTCTCTGAAGTTAGATGATTCAGCAAGGGCCTTTGAGACTGTTGTTTTCTTTTCTAGGCCCAAAGACTCCTTCATCTTCCATTTTTCTTTGCTTGAACAGACAATTTTAATAGCTTCACATTAACATCTAAATACAATTCTTGGACTAATATTCTGTGTCCTCCCTATCTTGGCTCCAGTCTTATCTCACCCAGCATAACTTAGGTTACTCCTCTAAACAGATCTTTGGCTCCACCTGTATAATCAACCTTCTGAACTCTAATCTTGCCAACTGCATTCCTAATTTTGGTCTAGTGCTATATTCTTCCTTTGTTTTGGAAAGTTTTCAACTACTTAAAATTGATCTACATTACAGTGTCTACCCCAAAGCCTATGAGAATTATATTAAAAGGATACTTTTTTATTTTTTAATTTAAAAACATTAATTTTTTTACCTAAAATTTTTGTTGGCCAAGATGTGCAGCTTGCAGGATCATAGTTCCCTGACCAAAGACTGAATCTGGCCCTGGCAGTGAAAGTGCCGAGTCCTAACCAATGGACTGCCAGGGAATGCCCTAAAAGAATAATTTTTAGATTCTGATTGTTTGGTTCAAAGCCACACCCTGCTTGGCAGAGTCTAAATTAAGCTGAAGTGGCAATTTCTGCCACCACAGGGGAAAGTTGCAAGCTGCTGCTGCTGCTAAGTCGCTTCAGTCGTGTCCGACTCTGTGCGACCCCAGAGACGGCAGCTCACCAGGCTCCTCCATCCCTGGGATTCTCGAGGCAAGAATACTGCAGTGGGTTGCCATTTGCTTCTCCAGCGCATGAATGGGAAAACTGAAAGTGTAGTCGCTCAGTAGTGTCCGACTCTTAGCAACCCCATGGACTGTAGCCTACCAGGCTCCTCCGTCCATGGGATTTTCCAGGCAAGAGTACTGGAGTGGGGTGCCATTGCCTTCTCCAAAAGTTGCAAGAGATGAGGCCAATATAGATAAAAAGAAAAGTCTGGTGATACAGAGATGAGTCTTGATGACTTTTGAGTGATTGCATTCATTGTAAATACAGATTTACAGTGATTCTACCTGCCTAGATGTTTTTGGTTTCATAAATCCATCAATCCCTTTTTTCCTTTACCCAATTTCAATGACATTTTAATCTCATAACAGAGGAGTCTTAGATAGCAGTCCACAGTGCCTGCCTTATCTGACTATTGTATTTTTTTGTCGTGCTACATGGAAAGTCAAACTATGATAAAAAGTGTCTTGGTATTCCTTTCTAGAGTTATATCCTTGACCTGGACACCCTGTAATGTCTAGACAGTGCTAATTTCTTTCTCCTCAGCATTTATTTTTCTTACCCATGGCTAACTATCCCCCCAGAAACAATAAGAAAATAATATTTTTACAACTCTTATTATTATTATTAGAAATTCCTTTTTTGAGGACTTATATTAAAAACACTCCAAAGTGGACAAAGATTTTTTTTTTTTCTTGAAGGGGATAAAGATTCAGATACCTAAGAATATTTGAACCAATACTTTATAATAATTTAAAATTTTTCTGCTTCCTGAATTATTCATATTTTCTAAATTAACTCAAAGTAAGCACAATAAGTAGGTATTAGTAAATTCACACCTTAAGTAATATTTAAGTCTCATATTGGAGAAAGCACTTTTACAAATGGAACTAATCCATTCTTTAAGATGCATCAGCATAAATATAGTTATTATTTAGTGAAAATTTGCATCAGCATCCCAACAATTATAGCTTAGCAATTATCATCAAAGCTGGGGATGATGTGAGACATTGAAACTGAAACAGAAGGAAAGAGGACAGTGTACAAACTTTAAAATAACGACAGAGCCCAAGGACACAACATAACTGATAGAAGGCAGCAAAGGAGGAGATGGTTAGATAGTATCACCAACTCAACAGACATGAATCTGAGCAAACTTCGCTCCAGAATATAGTGAAGGACAGAGGAACCCGGCATGCTTCAGTCCATGGGGTCAGAGTTAGACATGATTTAACGACTGAACAACAACAAAGGTCCAAGATGGCTGATGAGTCAAATTCCACTAGACCTTGAGCCTCTACTTATAACTCATCTTAACACAAAAGCAAGCTAGATGACATACCCACCAGCACCATGACAGTTCTCAGGCCAACCATTAAGACCAAAAATTGGGAAGTTGGCCAGTTCCTAGAAATCCTCACCCCTTCTCTGAAATGGTTGGAATAATTCACCCACTCATTAGCCTGTGAAATTACCCAAAGCATAAAAACTAACCATACCATATTTCAAGGCTGCTTTCTCCTTCTGAGATGGCACACACTCTGTCTGTGGAGTATGCTTGTCTCTAGATAAATCCACATCTTAACCTATCACTTTTTTCTCTCACTAACTTCTTTCTGCAATGCGATATCAAGAACCTGAGCTTCATTAAGTGCTGAAACCAGGTGTGTGATCTTAATTGCCAGACTGGGAATTTTGGCTGGGTTCAAGTCCCAGTCATGTAGGTTCAAGTCCTAATCTGAGTTCAGTTCAGTTCACTTCAGTCATTCAGTCCTGCCCAACTCTTTGCAACCCCATGGACTGCAGCATGCCACTCAGATACACAGATAACATCACCCTTATGGCAGAAAGCAAAGAAGAATTAAAGAGCTTCTTGACGAAAGTGAAAGAGGAGAGTGAAAAAGCTGGCTTAAAACTGAACATTCGGAAAACTAAGATCATAGCATCTGGTCCGATCACTTTATGGCAAATAGATGGGGAAACAATGGAAACAGTGACAGACTTCATTTTCTTCGGCTCCAAAATCACTGCAGTTGTTGACCACAGCCATGAAATTAAAAGACGCCTGCTCCTTGGAAGAAAAGCTATGACCAACCTAGACAGCATATTAAAAAGCAGAGACATTATTTTGCCAACTAAGGTCCGTCTAGTCAATGCTATGATTTTTCCAGTAGTCATGCATGTATGGATGTGAGCCTGGCCAAAACCCATGGTGCCTGGCTTCAGGACTTAATGAAGCTCAGGTTCTGATGTCTCATTGCAAAAATTCAGTGAGAGGCACAGGGATAAGTAAGAGGTGGATTTGTTCGGATTCAGAGAGAAGCACACTCCACAGGGTGTGGGTCAATGCAGAGGAGAGTGCAGTGGCCATTGAAATGTGGTGTGGTTAGTTTTTGTGAGTTGGGTGATTTCATATGCTAATAAGTGGAAGGATCATTCCAACAATTGGGGAACCACCTACTGACTTTTGACAGTGCCTTGGAACTGTCCAGGCACCTCTGGGTGTGTCATTTAGCTTACAGATTTATGATCAAGGTTTAGTTGAATTTGACTTGTCATCTTGGACCCATTTGATTTTAATTAGTTTATGTTATGCCCTTGGGCTATGGCATTCTTTCAAAAGTTGTACCCTGCCCCCTTCCTTCCTGTTTCATGCTCTTTTCCTGGGCCCCATCTAGGTTCACAGTGTTGCTTCTACAATCTTCTGGAGGGACAACCAGAAAACAGCTGGCCCTTTGGAGGGAAATATTGTATAATATCTAATCTCTCTAGATATTCAGGCCTTCATCTTCCATGTTTCCTACAACATATGCAACAACAGCATCTCTCAGTGAACCTGCTAAGGCAGATGACAGGCAAACAATGCCTGCTAGAAGTCCATCTGTTGGCATCCCTTCGAGGGTGATTGGGCTTTCAGGGATAATGTTTGCCACTTTGGGAGTTAGCCCTGCAGGCCGTTTGGGCCAAAACCCTTACTACCCTTCTCCTAAAGTTACAAACATACACCCGGATCAAATCTCCACTCCATTTTATGGACCATCTGGTCTGTTGCCTCTTATCAATTTGTTCTTAAGCCACTTACTAACTCCTACAACCAAGACCCTGCCCCCTTGTAGGCAACATAGGTCCACCCCGCTTATTATTAAAATACTTTTAATGCCCCTAAGGGATCTGCCCTTGTAGCTCAGTCAGTAAAGAATCTGCCTGCAATGCAGGTGACCCAGGTTTGATTCCTGGGTCAGGAAGATCCCCTGGAGAAGGAAATGGCAACCCTCTCCAGTATTCTTGCCTGGAGAATCCCATGGACAGAGGAGCCTGGCAGGCTATAAGCCCATGGGGTCACAAGAATCGGACACGACTTAGTGACTAAACCACCACCAACAATGCCCCTAACAGGGCCAGGTAACCCACTCCTTTGTCATTACTTCTGCTCTTACCTAAAGTGGGTCTATGACAATGAAATGTTTACCATTGGAGACACCCTAAACTGCTCTTATGAAGGACTAGGGGAGGAAACCAGTGGCTTACATTCCCTCAGCACGCACAATAAGAGGATAAGGCTTATGGCTGTTTTGCCAGGTTCCCAGTCTCAGGGCACAGGCTCAGATTGCTTTACATCATATCTATTCCCATCTGTGGTGGACAAACTAGCAATGAGTTAAGATTACAACACCTTAATCCTACCCAGCACTGGTCATGCTGGAGAACTTGGGGATGCCCAACTTCAGTCCGGGGGTCCCAGGAGGTCGACGTGCCTCAACCTTCCCAGGGACCCAATTCTTGGGAGGCCAACCTGCCTCAACCTGCCCCAGGATTCGATCTCCAGGAGGCTGTCATGCCTCAGCCTTCCTGGGGATCTGCACTCTGATCTGGGGACACCTGGCTCTCATGTTGCAAGAGTACTGGGTAGGATAAGCTTCAAAAAGACTCACCCCTAAGGAAGTCCACTCATGGAAACTGAAGGAGGCCTATTAGTTTTTCTTGTTTTTCCTCCCTGCCATCAGTCTTTCAGATGGGAAATAACCAATCCACTTCCCAACAGACGCCCTTAAGATGCATCCTTGATAACTGGAAGCTGTTCGATCCTTTAACCCTAAGGATAAGCTGCTTAAAATTCTTTTGTGCCACTGTGTGGCCATGGTATCCTCTGGGGGACAAGAAAAACTGGCCTAAGGATGGGAGTTTAAATTACAATACTATCCTGCAGCTAGACTTATTCTGCAAAAAAAACAAGGGAAATGGACAGAGATCCCCTGTGTCCAAATTTTCTTCTGATTAAGAGAAATGAAGGAACTCTGTCTTAAGTATGGGATTGTTGTATGCCCTAAAAGTGAGCCTACTAGGCAAATGG
Organism: Okapia johnstoni; assembly: GCA_024291935.2. Lineage (NCBI taxonomy): Eukaryota > Metazoa > Chordata > Mammalia > Artiodactyla > Giraffidae > Okapia > Okapia johnstoni. The sequence goes on along the minus strand of CM044312.1, from coordinate 77,356,324 downwards.
TGCTAGGCACAGACAACCAAGAGAAGGAAGTCCCCCAAGAAGGCTCACCTCCCATGGCTCCCGAGTTGCCTGGTTCTCCTTCCTTGTATCCAAACATGCCCCCATATCTGGCAGCACCCCCTCCACAAAAGCCAACTCGAGTATGTCCCTTAGTTGAAACTGGAGGACAATTCCGACCAACCTGGGTCCATAAGCCCTTCTCCCTCTTAGAACTAAGACGGATCAAACAAGACCAGGGAAGCTATACAGATGACCCAGGCAAATATATAGATACATTCCAACATATTACCTTGGCCTTTGACTTGAAATGGAAGGATATCATGGTCACATTTAGCCAAACTTTATCTGACCCTGAGCATGCTAGGGTCTTAAATGAAGCCCAAAGGTATGCGACAGGGCTTCACATGTCAAGCAATAAATACCCAGTAGGGAAAACTGCAGTCCCCTCCTCAGATCCTAATTGGAATTATAATGACCCTGAGCACATCTGGGAAAGGAATCATTTTCTGATCTGTGTAAAGGCAGGACTGAAAGGCAGCCCAGCAAGAAGTAATCAGCTATGCCCTCGTCTCAGCAATAACTCAGGATCCCAATGAGAACCCCATTGCCTTTCTGGAAAGGCTAAAAGAGGCACTCCAAAAGTTTACCAATCTGGACTTAGACTCTTACGAGGGACAGGTGTATTTACAGGACAAATTCCTGTCCCAATGTGCATCAGACATAAGGATAAAGTTACAATAGCTACAGCAGCAGGACCCTGCTGCCTCTTTAGATAAGATGGTCCAGACAGCCACCAATACCTTTAAAACAGAGAACATGAGATGGAGGCCAAGGCCCAGGAAAAGAAGAAAAGGAAAGAGACAAGGCATGCCCAGATGCTGGCCACCCTCCAGAGAAGCTCAATGGCAAACCCAGAGTCCTTGAAGGACAAGGCACAGGGCAAATGCCTAATCTGTAGACAGGGGGGACATTGGGCCAAAGAGTGTCCAAACCGTGACAAGTCTCCTAAAATGGCTTGCTACAAATGCCATCAACTGGTACATTGGGCAGCACTCTGCCCTTGGGGACCCAAGAGCCTCAAGGTCAAGCACTAAGCCTTCCCTCATGACGGTTCAATAGGACTGAAGTGGCCCACTCCAGCCAACCCACCTGTCATAGATAACCATCACAGGGCTGGAGCCAAAGGTGCAACTGGATGTGGCAGATAGGTCCGAGAATTTCTTGGTTGACACAGGGGCTACCTACTCTGTCCTGACCTCCTACTCTGGAGCCTTCTTCTCCCAAACCTGTACAATTTTGGGTGCTACAGGAAATATAATTACTAAAAGATTCACCCAAGCACTTCTTTGTTGCTGGGATGGACAAATATTCTCCCACCAATTTCTGGTGTTCCCTGAGTGTCCTGCTCCCTTATTGGGAAGAGATATACTCACTAAACTGGGGATCACCCTTGTGATAAGTTTTTCAGCCCCTAGAGCCCTACAGCTTCTTGTTACTACTGAGGAACCCATTACACCCTCTACAATAGAGAGGGATAAAAAATTATGGGAGGACAAAATTAACCCCCAGGTGTGGGACCAGGGGACTCCTGGCCAAGCCCACAAGGTGAACCAGTCATCATCGTCCTCCAAGATCCCACTCAGTTTCCAAACCAGAAACAATATCCCCTCAGAAGAGAAGCTTGGGAAGGACTACAGCCTCTAATAAATAAATTCCTTGCCTGTGGGCTACTGGTCCCCACCAATTCACTGTATAACACCCCAATCCTCCCTGTAAAGAAAAAGGATGAAACCTGGTGAATGGTTCAAGATCACCAGATCAAAAATGAAGCTGTAGTCCCCCTTCATCCCACAGTACCCAATACCTATGAAATCTTGGGAGAAATCCCACCCAGTGCCAAGGAGTTTACAGTCTTGGATTTCAAAGATACATTCTTTTGCCACCGCTAACTAAAGACTGAGCATCTTCACTTTCACGCATTGGAGAAGGACATGGCAACCCACTCCAGTATTCTTGCCTGGAGAATCCCAGGGACAGAGGAGCCTGGTGGGCTGCCGTCTATGGGGTCGCACAGAGTCGGACACGACTGAAGTGACTTAGCAGCAGCAGCAGCAGCTAAAGAATCCCAATATCATTTTGCCATTGAGTGGGAGGCTCCAGGAGAAAAACGACAACAGATGACTTGGACAGTAGTACCTCAGGAGTTCAGAGATAGCCCCCACCTGTTTGGGCAGGCTTTTAGCTGAGATCTCCTAGATCTAGACCTGGGACCTAATGGGAAAATATTACAATATGTAGATGACCTACTAATCTGCTCTCCAGATGAGAAAAATGCCCAACAACATGCAATTCAGGTTCTAAACTTTTTGGCAGAGAGGGGATATATAAAGTCTCCCGTGCAAAGGCATAGATGGTTGAGACAAAGGTCACTTACCTGGGAGCTCAGATTACTCACAGATCCAGGAGGCTGTCCTCTGATCAAGTACAAGGAATCCTCCAGTTGCCCACCTCCATGATTCAAAACAATTGTGAGTTTTCCTGGGGCTAACTGGGTATTGTAGAATCTGGATACTCAACTATGATTTAATTGCCCAGCCCTTATATGAAAGCTTGAAGGGACAGGATAATTCAATCCCACTGATGTGGGGACCTCCTCAAAAGAAGGCAGAGGATACACTAAAACAAACCTTAACTCAAGCACTTGCCTTGAGGATGCCAGACCCAGAAAAAGCATTCCAACTTTATGTCCATGAAAAAGAAGGAATAGCCTTGGGAGTGTTAACTCAAACTTTGGGACCTGAGCCCCAGCATGTAGCTTACTTATCCAAGAGGCTTGACCCAACTGCTCAAGCGTGGCCTCCCTGCCTTTGAAATCTTACAGCTATTGCAATCCTGATAGAAGATGCTTTAAAGCTCTCTTTTGGGGGCAAGCTAACTATTTTTACTAGTCACCAAGTGAAACAACTCCTAAATGGGAGAGGCCATTTATGGATGTCTGATCAAAGCATCCTCAGATATCAATTAGTGCTGATGGAAAATCCAGGCCACTAAATCCCCTTACACTGATGAAGTTCTTAAAAAAAAAAAGGGGCTATGTGGTAGTCCACCATCCTTTGCTACCAGGTACTTCAGCCCAATTAGCTGAGCTCATAGCCCTGATTTGAGCTTTAGAGCTTGGAAAAGGAAAAAGAGTACCATTTACACTGACTTCAAGTATGCCTTAGGGGTTGTCACCTTATTCCACAGACCAGTTTGACAGAAACTCCTTCATATACTGAAGATGAGACTCTTAAAGCTAAGAGTGAGGGATTTCAAGATCATATGGGGTGGTTCCAAAAGGAGGGACTCCTTTTTCTGCCTGGGAACCTCCAATGGAAGTTGGTTAACTCCTTACATGCTACCACTAATTTAGGGGAAAAAGCCCTCCAAAGATTACTAGAAAGGTCCTTCAGAGGAACAGGCCTCCAAACGACTATAAGGCAAGTGGTCTTCTCTTGTCTCACTTGCCACTTAAACAACCTCCAAGGAGTCTGAAGACCCCAGCTGGCCCAGTCCATCCAACAACATGGGACCTACTCAGGAGAGGACTGGCAGATGGACTTCCCCCAGATGCCAGTTTCTCAAGGGTATAAATACCTACTAGTCATGATAGAAAAGGCAGAGGAACCAGAGATCAAATTGCCAATATCCCCTGGATCATCAAAAATGCAAGAGAGTTCCAGAAAAACATCTATATCTGCTTTATTGACTATGCCAAAGCCTTTGACTGTGTGGATCACAATAAACTGTGGGAAATTCTGAAAGAGATGGGAATACCAGACCATCTGACCTGTCTCTTGAGAAACCTGTATGCAGGTCAGGAAGCAACAGTTAGAACTGGACATAGAATAACAGACTGGTTCCAAACAGGAAAAGGAGTACGTCAAGGTTGTATATTGTCACCCTGCTTATTTAACTTATATGCAGATTACATCATGAGAAATGCTGGGCTGGAAGAAACACAAGCTGGAATCAAGATTGCTGGGAAAAATAGCAATAACCTCAGATATGCAGATTTCACCACCCTTACGGCAGAAAGTAAAGAAGAACTAAAGAGCCTCTTGATGAAAGTGAAAGAGGAGAGTGAAAAAGTTGGCTTAAAGCTCAACGTTCAGAAAACTAAGATCATGGCATCTGGTCCCATCACTTCATGGGAAAAAGATGGGGAAACAGTGGAAACAGTGTCAGACTTTATTTTTTGGGGCTCCAAAATCACTGCAGATGGTGATTGCAGCCATGAAATTAAAAGACGCTTACTCCTTGGAAGGAAGGTTATGATCAACCTAGATAGCATATTTAAAAGCAGAGACATTACTTTGCCAACAAAGGTCTGTCTAGTCAAGGCTATGGTTTTTCCAGTGGTCATGTATGGATGTGAGAGTTGGACGGTGAAGAAAGCTGAGCGCCAAAGAATTGATGCTTTTGAACTGTGGTGTTGGAGAAGACTCTTGAGAGTCCCTTGGACTGCAAGGAGATCCAACCAGTCCATTCTAAAGGAGATCAATCCTGGGTGTTCCTTGGAAGGACTGATGTTGAAGCTGAAACTCCAATACTTTGGCCACCTCAGGCAAAGGGTTGACTCATTGGAAAAGACCCTAATGCTGGGAAGGATTGGGGGCAAGAGGAGAAGGGGACGACAGAGGATGAGATGGTTGGATGGCATCACTGACTCAATGGACATGGGTTTGGGTAAACTCCGGGAGTTGGTGATGGACAGAGAGGCCTGGCGTGCTGCGATTCATGGGATCATAAAGAGTCGGACATGACTGAGCAACTGAACTGAAATCATGATAGATATGTTCACAGGATGCATTGAAGGCTTTCGCACTCAGACTGAGAAGGCTGAGAAGGTGGTGAAAAAAAAAAAAGAAAACTGCTCCATGAATTCATTCTGAGATTTGGTGTGCCCAGGTCATTACAAAGTCACAATAAGACATCATTTATTTCTAAGATCACCCAAGGGGTCTCTAAAGCATTGGGCATTACTTATTATCTCTATTGTGCCTGGAGACCTCAGTCTTCAGGAAAAGTAGAAAGAGTCAACCAATTCTTAAAATCAGCAATAAAAACAATAACCCAGGAGACCTCCCTGGGATAGAAGGAAGCTTTATCAATAGCTCTCCTCCACACCCACATTGCCCCTAAGGAACAGGTTGGTCTTAGTCCTTATGTGATGCTATATGGGAGACCTTTAGTTTACATCTATGACCTCTTCCTAGATCCAGAGGCTCAGACCCTCTGGTCTTATACCATGGCTATTGGGCAATTCCAACAGGATATATGCTTGTGGGGTTTCAACCAGGACCCAAAAGTTTCTAAAGAGTCATCACTATTTGCTCCAGGGACTCTAGTCCTAATTAAAATCAGGAAAGATGGGTCTCCAAGTGCTCAACTCCAGCTCACATGGAAGTACCCCTATCCTGTAATACTTTCTACCCCCACAACAGTCAAGGTTCCAGGACATGACTCCTGGATTCACTACTTACGAGTCAAGCTGTGGAAGAAAACAGAAGAGCACACTCAATCCACCTGTGAGCCCCTGGGAGTTCTCTGACACCTATTCAGAACTACAAATGAGTGCCATTCTAATGAGCATCCCCAAAATTAAATTTCTGGGGATAAGATTTCTCAGGACAGCTCTAAAGAGCTAACATGGCTTGGCAGGGGGTGTACTCCAAAACTGACAAGAGATAGATCTCCTGATCTCTGAACAAGGAGGGACATGACCCATCTTGAATGAGACATGTTGTTTCTGGGTAAATACCTCCAGCTAACTTAAAGGAAGTCTCACAGTCCTCAAGAAAGGCATTCAGACCCTACAGGATCTCAAATAACAAGCTGGAGAGTTCTCAGGATGGCTACAATCTCTCTTTGGGGATCCTTCTGGTGATGGGAAATTTGGACCTGGCTAAGGCAATGGCACCCCACTCCAGTACTCTTGCTTGGAAAATCCCATGGATGGAGGAGCCTGGTAGGCTACAGTCCATGGGGTCGCTAAGAGTCGGACGACTGAGCAACTTCACTTTCACTTTTCACTTTCACGCACTGGAGAAGGAAATGGCAACCCACTCCAGTATTCTTGCCTGGAGAATCCCAGGGACGGCGGAGCCTGGTAGGCTGCTGTCTATGGGGTCGCCCAGAGTCGGACACGACTGAAGCGACTTAGCAGCAATGCCCCTACTAGTTCCTGTCATCACCATATTGATGCTGCTTATGATTGCTCCATGTATTATCAATTGTCTAACCCATTTTGTCTCTGCCCAGGTCAAAAGCTACAACATGTAGTGCCAGTTCAACAAGAATATATAAAACTACAGTTGACCACAAAAAATATTACAGATGGACACTGCTATAAGGACTCTGAGGCTTGAGACTAGCAAGATGGGGAGGCCCAATGTCCCTCACCATCCCAGTTCAGCAGGAAGTAGCCAGAAAAACCTCGATGCCCCTATTCCCAAAGAATCGGGCCTCCCAACTCTTGAGATGGGGAATGTTTGTTAGTTAGAATAGGAAAAAGGAGTACAGAATGGTGGTGACTAAAAGACAAAGAAGGGAAAAGTCTGCAAAAATAAAATAAAGGAAGGTCCAAGGACCCTAGTGAGGACCTCTGGTAAAATAAACAGCACTCCTGGCTAGCCCAATTTACATAGGGCAGGCCCAGGGGGAAGAGAAAAAACACATAATAAGAGGAGCTAAAGTTGGGCTGGGGGCTCCTCTTCTCTTCGAGTCTTTTGGGCCGGCCCACCCTCATGCCCCAAGGATATATTCTCCTCTGCTTTCTAAATAAAACTGAACTGTAACATGGAGCTGTGACACTGGTCCGTCCAACAGATGTAACGCTGGTCCGTCCGTTGCTTCAAATTTTTGTTGCAACAAGACAGATCTGAGGCATACACCCCTGACAGTTACACCCCCCTGACAGTTAATTTTGTTCTTAAATGGTAAATATAATTTTTGATCTCCTTTGTTAGCTGGGTCAGTCTACGGTACTTTATTTTTGTTGGGCTGTTTTGACTCTGCTCAAGGGCATATATGTGTATGTGTATATTCAATTATTTTAATTATTATTGCCTGATTTTGTAACTGCCATTTGTCTGGGGTTCATCTTTGGTTTCTCATTTTGGGATATTTGTTTTAATCTCACTTAATGTCATAACAAACCACTTGTGGAATCTTCGTTCCTGACAAGAGATCAAGCCCTGAGCCTTTGGAATGGGAGTACTGACTCTAATACCTTAGACTATCCAGAGATCTTTGATACCAGAGTATCAAATAGTGAGAACTCACACAAAGGAAACCACTTGAATACAAGACCATCACCTAACCACCAGTAGCACCCTGTGCAGGATGCCTCAACTAAACAACAAACAAAACAAAAATACAAACCCAGTCATCAGCAGACAGGATCACCACCTCACTCAGCCTTGCCCATCAGAGGAAAAACAAACAAACAAAAACTCAGCACAAATCTCACCCTATAGGAAGCTTACACAAGCCACTGGACAAATCTTAGGAGGGCAGAAACCAAAAGGAAAAAAAATTCAACCTTGAAGCCTGGGAAAATGAGACCTCAAACACAATAAGTTAAAAAAAAATAATGAAAAGGCAGAGAAATACTACACAAATGAAGGAACAAACTAGAAACACAGAGGTCCAATAAATGAAGGGGAAATAGGCAAACTACCTGAAAAAGAATTCAGAATAATGATAGTAAAGATGATCAAAAACCTTGAAAACAAAATGGAGAAAATACAAGAATAAATTAACAAAGACTTAGAAGAGTTAAAGAATAAACATACAGAGACAAACAACACAATTATTGAAATTAAAAATACTCTAGAAGGAATCAATAGCAGAATATCTGAAGCAGAAGAACGAATCAGTGAGCTGGAAAATAAAATGGTGGAAATTACTTCTGAAGAGCAGAATAAAGTAAAAAGAATGAAAAGAACTGACGATGGTTTCAGAGACATCTGGGACAATAGCAAATGCACCAACATTCGAATAATATGGGTCCCAGAAAAGAAGAGAAAAAGAAAAGTTATGAGAAAATTTTTGAAGAGATTATAGTTCATAATTTCCCCAACATGGAAAAAGAAATAGTCAATTAAGTCCAAGAGGCATAAAGAGTCCCATAAAGGATAAACCCAAGGAGAAACACACTAAGACACATACTAATCAAACTAACAAAGACTAAACACAAAGAAAGAATATTAAATGCAGCAAAGGAGAAGCAACAAATAACATACAAGGCAAACCCCATATGCTTAACAGCTGACCTTTCAGCAGAAACTTCAGGCCAGAAGAGCATGGCAGGATATATTTAAAGTACTTAAAGGGAAAAATCTACAACCAAGATTACTGTACCCAACAAGGATCTCATTCAAAATTGATAGAGAAATAAAAAGCTTTTCAGACAAGCAAAAATTAAGAGAATTCAGTACCACCAAACCAGCTTTACAACAAATGTTAAAGGGACTTATATAGTCAAGAAATACAACAAAAGAAAAAAGATCTACAAAATCAACAACCCCAAGATCAACCCCATTAAGAAAATGGCAATAGGAATATATATATATATATATATATATATATATATATATATATATATATATATATATCAGTAATTACTTTAAATGTAAACAGATTAAATGCTCCAACCAAAAGACACAGACTGGCTGAATGGGTACAAAAATAAGATCCATATATATGCTGTCTACAAGAAACCCACTACAGACCTCAAGACACATATAGACTGAAAGTGAGAGGATGGAAAATTATACTCCATGTAAATGGGAAGCAAAAGAAAGCTAGAGTAGCAATCCTCATATCAGACAAAATAGACCTTAAAATAAAGAAAATTATAAGAGATAAGGAAGGATACTACATAATGATCAAGGGATCAATCCAAGAGGAAGACATAACAATTATAAATATCTATGCACCCAACATAGGAGCACCTCAATGCATAAGACAAACACTAACAGATATAAAAGGAGAAAGTGACAGTAACACAATAATAGTAGGAGACTTTAACACCCCACTCACACCAATGGACAGATCATCAAAACAGAAAATTAATAATGAAACACAAGTCTTAAATGATACATTAGGTGAGACGGATCTCATTGGTATCTTCAGGATATTCCATCCAAATGAAGAAGAATACACCTACTTCTCAAGTGCATATGGAACATTCTCCAGGAGAGACCGCATCTTGGGTCACAAATGAAACCTCAGTTAATTTAAGAAAATTGAGATCATATCAAGCATCTTCTCTGACTACAAGGCTATGGGACTAGATAGCAATTACAAGAAAAAAAAAAAAGCTGTAAGAAACACAAACACATGGAGATTAAACAACATGTTTTTAAATAACCAACGGGTTACTGAAGAAATGAAATGGGAAATAAAAAAATTTCTAGAAACAAATGACAATGAAAACGCGACAACTCAAAACCTATGGGATGCAGCAAAAGCACTTCTAAGAGGGAAGTTTATAGCAATATAACCCGACCTCAAGAAACAAGAAAAACATCAAGTAGACAACCTAACTTTACACCTAAAACAAGTGGAAAAAGAAAAAAAAAAGCCCAAAATTAGTAGAAGGAAAGAAATCATAAAGATTGGAGCAGAAATGACTGAAAAAAAAATTAAAGGAACAATAGTCAAGATTAATAAAACTAAAAGCTAGTTCTTTGCAAAGATAAACAAAATTGACAAGCCTTTAGACATACTCAGAGCAAAAAAGAAAGAAGAATCAAATCAACAAAATTAGAAATGAAAAAGGAGAGGTTACAACAGACAATGCAGAAATACAAAGGATTACAAAAAACTATTATGAACAACAATATGGCAATAAAATGGATAACCTGGAAGAAATGGACAGATTCTTAGAAAAGTTAAGTTTTCCAAGACTGAACCAAGAAGAAATAGAAATTACAAACAACCCAATTACAAGGACTGAAATTGAACCTGTGATCAAAAAACTCCCAGAAAACAAAAGCCCAGGACCAGATGGTTTCACAGGAGAAGTCTATCAAACATTTAGAGAAGAGCTAATGCCTATCCTTCTAAAACTCTTTCAAAAAATTGCAGAGGAAGACACACTTCCAAACTCAATTTACGAGGCCACCATCACACTGATACCAAAACCAGACAAAGACAGCACCAAAAAAGAAAACTACAGGCCAATATCACTGATGAACATAGATGCAAAAATCCTCAACAAATTTTTAGCAAGCAGAATTCAGCAACACATAAAAAAGCTCAAACACCATGATTAAGTTGGGTTTATTCCATGGATGCAAGGATTCTTCAATATATGGAAATCAATCAATGTGATGCACCATGTTAACAAATGGAAAGATAAAACCAACATGATAATCTCAATAGGTGCAGAAAAAGCCTTTGACAAAATTCAGCACCCATTTATGATTTCAGTTCAGTTTAGTTGCTCAGTCGTGTCGGACATTTTGTGACTCCGTGAACTGCAGCACACCAGGCCTCCCTGTCCACAACCAACTCCCGGAGTCTACCCAAACCCATGTCCATTGAGTCGATGATGCTATCCAACCATCTCATCATCTGTCGTCCCCTTCTCCTCCTGCCCTCAATCTTTCCAGCATCAAGGTCTTTTCAAATGAGTCAGCTCTTTGCATCAGGTGGCCAAAATATTAGTTTCAGCTTTAACATTAGTCCTTCCAATGAACACCTATTAGGGAGCATTTAACAAGAGGCTTCCTGTGTGCTGATCTGTCATGATTCCTCTGTTCCTTATTAATCCTTGAATAATCAAGGATTAAGAGTAGCTGGCAAGCTGCTCCTGGGGATTAAGGAATGCATGCATTTCCTTCGTTAGCTTTTCCATACAGTGAAAAGTAACTATTTACTACCCTCTTCCTTTCTGATATAGAAAGTGATTATTTACAACTCTCTCTCATTGATTTGGATTCTAGCCTTATATTTCCTTGGTAATTTGTAAGATTTTTGATCCTTATCTTTGCTGAAAAAGCTATCTTGTAAGACAGTATATATACCCACACTATGTTGAATAAAACACCCTTGTTCCATCAGAGTTTGGGTCCCTGTGCCTTTCTTTATCTCTCTCTCTCTCTCTCCTTCAGTCTAGTTCTTTGGTGTGCAGAGGCCCACCGAAGCTTACTTACTTGCCCGGGTTTTCAAGACTTCCTCCAGAGGACGCCCTGAGCCTACATAAGCAGTGCAAACCCTTTGTCTTAGGGTTTTATTAGTTTTCTGCATAAACCAGGGAATATCAGCCTCTTCCTTTCTTTTAGTTTCTTATTGTCGACTCCGTACCACCAGGTTCCGGTCCATTAAAGGAACTCAACAAATAGCCAGGACTGATATCCTTTAGGATGGACTGGTTGGATTTCCTTGCAGTCCAAGGGACTCTCAAGAGTCTTCTCCAACACCACAGTCCAAAAGCATCAATTCTTCAGCACTCAGCTTTCTTCACAGTCCAACTCTCACATCCATACATGACCATTGGAAAAACCATGGCCTTGACTAGACAGACCTTTGTTGGCAAAGTAATGTCTCTGCTTTTTAATATGCTATCTAGGCTGGTCATAACTTTCCTTCCAAGGAGAAAGCATCTTTTAATTTCATGGCTGCAATCACCATCTGCAGTGATTTTGGAGCCCCAAAAAATAAAGTCTGACACTGTTTCCACTGTTTTCCCATCTATTTGTCATGAAGTGATGGGACCGGATGCCATGATCTTAGTTTTCTGAATGTTGAGCTTTAAGCCAACTTTTTCACTCTCCTCTTTCACTTTCATCAAGACTCTTTAGTTCTTCTTCACTTTCTGCCATAAGGGTGGTGTCATCTGCACATCTGAGGTTATTGATATTTCTCCCCGCAATCTTGATTCCAGCTTGTGCTTCATCCAGCCCAGCATTTCTCATGATGTACTCTGCATGTAAGTTAAATAAGCAGGGTGACAATATACAGCCTTGACATACTCCTTTTCCTATTTGGAACCAGTCTGTTGTTCCATGTCCAGTTCTAACTGTTGCTTCCTGACCTGCATACAGGTTGCTCATGAGGCAGGTCAGGTGGTCTGGTATGCCCATCTCTTTCAGAATTTTCCACAGTTTATTGTGATCCACACAGTCAAAGGCTTTGACATAGTCAATAAGCAGAAATAGACGTTTTTCTGGAACGCTCTTGCTTTTTCGATGATCCAGTGAATGTTGGCAATTTGATCTCTGGTTCCTCTGCTTTTTCTAAAACCAGCTTGAACATCTGGAAGTTCACTGTTCACGTATTGCTGAAGCCTGGCTTGGAGAATTTTGAGCATTACTTTACTATCGTGTGAGATGAGTGCAACTGTGTGGTAGTTTCAGCATCCTTTGGCATTGCCTTTCTTTTGGATTGGAATGAAAACTGACCTTTTCCAGTCCTGTGGTCACTGCTGAGTTTTCCAAATTTGCTGACATATTGAGTTCAGCACTTTCACAGCATCATCTTTCAGGATTTGAAATAGCTCAACTGGAATTGCATCACCTCCACTAGCTTTGTTCATAGTGATGCTTTAAAACTCTTCAAAAAATGGGCATAGAAGGAACCTACCTCAACATAGTGAAGGCCATATATGATAAGCCTACAGCAAACATTAATCTCAATGGTGAACAGCTGAAGGCATTCCCCCTAAGATCAGGAACAAGACCAGGGTGTCCACTTTCACCACTATTATTCAACATAGTTCTGGAAGTCCTAGCTAAAGCAATCAGAGAAGAAAAAGAAATAAAAGAAATCCAGATCAGAAAAGAAGTAAAGTTCTCACTGTTTGCAGATGACATGATACTGTACATAGAAAATCTTAAAGATAGAATCAGAAATTGCTAGAGCTAATCAGTGAATTTAGCAAAGTTGCAGGATACAAAATCAATACACAGAAATCACTTGCATTTCTATTTACTAACAATGAAAAATCATAAAGGGAAATTAAGGAATCAATCCCATTCACCATTGCAATCAAAATAATTAAATATCTAGGAATAAAGTTACCTAAGGAGACATGAGAACTGTATACAGTAAATTATAAGACACTAGTGAAAGAAATCAGAGATGACATAAACAGATGGAGAGATATTCCATGTTCCTGTGCAGGAAAAATCAATATTATGAAAATGACTATACTACCAAATGCAATCTACAGATTCAATGCGATCCCTATGAAATTACCAATGACATTTTTCACAGCACTAGAACAAAAAATTTCACAATTCATAGAGAAACACAAAAGACCCCGAATAACCAAAGCAGTTTTGAGAAAGAAGAATAGAGCTGGAGGAATCAACCTTCCTGACTGAAGTGCACGTGCCTAGACCCTGTACTCAGCAACCAGAGAAGCCACTGAAATGAGCAGCCTGAGAATTGCAACAGAGTAGCCTCTGCTTGACACAACTAGAGAAAACCTGTGCAAAGCAATGAGGACCCAAGGCAGACAAAAATATAAATAAATAAATAAAAATTTTTTAAAAAAGAGTGGCTAAGTTTACTTAATTCTAGTGTCTATGTTCCATCCAAAGCGAATGAATGCATTTTAAAATAAACTATTTACTGTATGTGATGAAAGAAAGTAGAATGTGTTAAACCAAATAATTGATGATTAAATGCTATCAAATCAGTATGAATATATTTTAACCCAACAGTCATTATTCATTTATTATTGGGTAAGTTCAATTCGACTTCTTTTCTTAAATTTGGAGTCTACTTACTATACTTATGTTTTCTTGTATTTAATTATATTTTTTATCAGATAGGTACCATTACCACCTGTCATAACTATGGAAGGAAAATAAACTGAAACCTATCACTCTATTATCCTATAATTCTATCTTAGTTTACTTTCCTCTGGCTTGTCCTTAGTATGTATATGTAGCTCATATTAGCATGTGAATTTTTGGAATGCTATTACTCTCACTTAACATTATAAACGAACATTTTCAAATTATAAGAATAGAAAGCATACCCATAATAGTTAGTGGCAATATAAATATTCTGTCGTGTATCACATCTCCCCAAATTTATTTAACCACCACCAAATTTGGACTTTAAAACCAATTTCCATTTTCTTTGTATAGGAATTAATACTGTAATGAAAATTACCTCAGTTTATTTTCTTCTGTATTTCTTTAGGACAGTTATAACACTTTCGGATTCACTTGGTAAAGAATACAAATATTTTTATATCTCTTGTTTCACATTAGCAAAGTGCTTTCTGAAAAAGCTGTCCAATTTCGCTCCCACCATAATATAGAACTTCATTTTCTTCTGACAATCTAATTAATGAAAACATTGGTACTTCATGGCTGTTTTCATTAGCAGTGTTTGGCTATTTCTGAGAAACCCTTTGTCTCCCTTTGTTTCACTATTTGTTACCAACTGTTCTCTCTATTATGTGAACTATTAAATAGTACTGCTTTATTACTACTCATCACTTATCTAAGGATTCTTTTTGCTGACTTGGGGGCAAAGATCCATGAGGTAAAACAATGGTCTCAAATCATTATATGACTATTCCAATGATGTTCTCAACCTCCACAAAAATTTATAAAGATTTACCTTGTCCTAAATATGCAGGGGTATACATAAATGATAACTATGTTTAAATTTTAATCATTGGAAATTAATAAATGTACACAAAGACCTGGATCACACATGGGAATATAAGCTTTTTACAGTTGGTCTCATATTGTAATGTTTCAATAAAACTTCACACAACAGGAATGTGAGATAGGCAGAAGAGTGTAAATATATTGTTATATTTGATTTCAAAGGAGACAGGTTAATAAGAGGAAACGTGGGTCTGCCAGTAATAAAAGATAGGACAATCAATAAGAAAGAGAAACACTGCTGATCCTCTGGCCTTGAGAAGGAGGGCTTGCTCTGCCCTATAAGAGATACATAAGTGTGCAGCTGTAACTAGGGAGTGCTAGTTATGTTGTGGCATAGTTCAGAAGAGGGTGTGTTAGGTGGCAAGTTATCTGAAAGAAAAATGAAACATTTAGTCATCACTCTTAAGTTGTCTTTTCAGGATAACAGGCAACAACTTGTTTTACTAATATGTTTTTAGTGGTGTCATACGGGGCCTGAGAAAGCTCAATGGTGCCATATGGGTGCAAAAGCTTTTCTATTGCTAAGGATAAAGCATGCATAGTTAGTTGTAAAAAAATCTGTGGTATGCAAGGTGTGACCCTGAGCTGAATCCACATCCTGCAAATCTTTGTTCATCTACACCTGCCCCAAGGATATACATGGGGGGAAATATAATTATGGGTTCTTATGTATGGGTTGTCTTGCTTTATTTGATATACTAATCATTACTTCTACCTGTGCTCAGCAAGTTCATTGGCTACTTTACCCATCCAGGATACTCACACAGAGATATTTTGAGAAGTATTTCCTAAAATAGTAACAAGTTTTTGGAGGTTTTCTTGTTAGAAATCACAGCTTAATATTCTTTCCTTCTCATACTAGAGAACTATATGATTTAAAGAATCTGAGTTCCAGAAAAATGTCTATTTCTGCTTTATTGACTATGCCAAAACCTTTGACTGTGTGGGTCACAATAAACTGTGGGAAATTCTGAAAGAGATGGGAATAGCAGATCACCTGACCTGTCTCTTGAGAAAACACAAGCTGGAATCAAGATTGCGGGGAGAAATATCAATAACCTCAGATGTGCAGATGACACCACTCTTATGGCAGAAAGTGAAGAGGAACTAAAAAGCCTCTTGATGAAAGTGAAAGAGGAGAGTGAAAAAGTTGGCTTAAAGCTCAACATTCAGAAAACTAAGATCATGGCATCTGGTCCCATCACTTCATGGCAAATAGATGGGGAAACAATGGAAACAGTGGCTGACTTTATTTTTGGGGGCTCCAAAATCACTGCAGATGGTGATTGCAGCCATGAAATTAAAAGATGCTTTCTCCTTGGAAGGAAAGTTATGACCAGCCTAGATAGCATATTCAAAAGCAGAGACATTACTTTGCCAACAAAGGTCTGTCTAGTCAAGGCTATGGTTTTTCCAGTGGTCATGTATGGATGTGAGAGTTGGATGGTGAAGAAAGCTGAGCACCAAAGAATTGATGCTTTTGAACTGTGGTGTTGGAGAAGACTCTTGCGAGTCCCTTGGACGGAAAGGAGACCCAACCAGTCCATCCTAAAGATCAATCCTGGGTGTTCATTGGAAGGACTGATGCTTAAGCTGAAACTCCAATACTTTGGCCACCTCATGCGAAGAGTTGACTCATTGGAAAAGACCCTAATGCTGGGCAGGATTGGGGGCAGGAGCAGAGGGGACAACAGAGGACGAGATGGCTGGATGGCATCACCGACTCAATGGACGTGAGTTTGGGTAAACTCCAGGAGTTGGTGATGGACAGGGAGCCCTGGCGTGCTGCAATTCATTGGGTCACAAAGAGTCGGACATGACTGAGCGACTGAACTGAACTGAAGTGAAACAAATTCTGACATAGTATTGAGCTTAACAAAAAACATTCTAGAAACATCCCCAATAAGATTCTAATGTCTAATTAGATAATGCCTTAATAAAGAAGCTTCCATTGAGATTTAATTGGCCTGCACAGATTCACACCTAATGTAGTTAACAATTGCAGAAGCTCCCTTTTTCAATCAAGACCTTTAAAAATACTTTCATTCAATTTCTGGAAAGTAGAAATCATTTTTATACATAAAAATTACAGCTTTCCTATTTTACCCTATTAATACTCTTTTTTCTTCATATTTGATTTTGTGATAGAATATCTTGACCCTGTTAAAGTTTTCTGGTTTTTAAAATTTTAGATCATTGATTTAATCATCCATTATAAGCTATAGCTTTTTATAAGTACTAGAAGGACAGAAAAGTATCAACTAAGTGATTTTATTTGAAGAATCTTCCAAATTTTCCTCCATCTAGCATCACATCCTAAAAATAAAAAGACTTCCACTATATATTGAGATAGTTTTATAACTAAAGGCCAACTTTTCAAGTGGAATACCTTTAAGCTTTATGGTTTTTAAGGCATTGAGACAGTACTTTTTCAAAGACTAGCTCTGAAACTTACTTTTGCAAAACCTGGGAAAAATACTTATAACTGGGAAGACATGAAGAAAGAATCATGGGTCCCCATATCCTGCTAAGAGACATCAAGAGCTTAGGATAATTGGAGAGCTAAAGGTAGCTAGCACAAGGTCATTGATTTCTATGGTTGAAGAGGAGAAGGGTGATGTAGAGATAAAATGGAACCAAGAAAAAGTCTGCTTATGCCATGCTTTTCCAAAGTTATCTATGCACATTTATGCCACTCGTCTCATCAATTCTACTATAATCTCGGGGGTAGTCTGAAGAAGTGTCTTCGTGTAGTAAATGTAAAATGTTATTCTTCGTGAATAAAGATAACACTAGTAAGTCTACAGAAAGCATTTGAATTTGAATTTGTAGGTAGAGTTGTATTGTCCTTGTGTCTAACATCATATATTACCAATAACCAACTGGATTTAACAGTTCTGACTAAGGTATACATTTTAAGAATACAGACATTAAATATTTTATATGGCAAGTAAATACCTCACTGTTAATCAATATTAAATTTTATCAAGACTTCTTCTCAAATGAAATTTTTGGTTATCAGATCTCTTCTTTTCACTGATGACCCTTTGTACTCTTTTGTTGCAATCTGACAAATATTTGAACACTCAAAATTATTCTTATTTGGTATATTTAAACAATAAATAGCCTTGGTGCATGCTTTGAAGAGCTTATCCAGAAGAGAAGACATATAGGTAATCAAATAATTTCAGCTACATTTTAGTAATTACTAGGATGCACAGAATACTATGAAGCACATAGAAATCATCCAAGAAGATGAGATATTTAGTTAAAAATAAGTCAAGCCAAGAATGGGAGTGATGAGGAAGCGAGTTGTGGACTCTAAAACTTTTCATGTAGAGACAGAACAAAAGGAACAATTGCATGGACATGATGATAGGTAATTAGAGGGTGTTCAGTACTGTTGAGAGTCCCTTGGACTGCAAGGAGATCCAATCAATCCATCCTAAAGGAGATCAATCCTGGGTGTTCGTTGGAAGGACTGATGTTGAAGCTGAAACTCCAATACTTTGGCCACCTCATGCAAAGAGTTGACTCATTGGAAAAGACCCTGATGCTGGGTAGGATTGGGGGCAGGAGGAGAAAGGGACGACAGAGGATGAGATGGTTGGATGACATCACTGACTCGATGGACATGGGTTTAGGTAAACTCCGGGAGTTGGTGATGGACAGGGAGGCCTGGCGTGCTGCAATTGATGGGGTCGCAAAGAGTCGGACACGACTGAGCGACTGAACTGAACTGAACGGAACAGTACTGTTGAAGTGTAAAAGTTGAACAGGGATACTTAGGATAGATGAAGTTGAATGCATGTGTTGTGTGCCATTATGCCACCTTAACCAGGTACTAGTGATAGTTAGGAAGCAAAGGGACAACATGGTCTTATTTACATTTTAAATATAATACTCCTGTGATGGTGTGAGAAATTAATTTGGGGAAGTGTTTGGAGGGGAAAGAAAAGAGGCTGGGAAACTAAAGGTGTGAAAAAAATCCATAGGAGTAAGATTAGGGGCCTGAACTTAACATGTATTTTTGGGTACAGAGAGTGAAGGGGCAGATTTACAAAATGTGTGTAAGGTATGATTCACAGAACTCTGTAACCAATTGGGTGGCAACAGATGGAAGAAGTTGGAGGAATGCAGGGTGACTGCCAATTGAATGATGAAAACACCATCCAAAACAGCAGATACTGGATTAGAAATGACATGTTGCATGTGAGGGGTCATAGGAACTCCAAATACAGCATAGATAACATTAGGTAATGGGTTTTGTGAGTCCAGATCTTAGGATTTGTCCCTATTAATATCTGCTTCTTTCTTCCTAACATATTGCAGAATTATAAACCTTTTTTTCAAAGCTTGTCCTTGTCATTACTTTCCTGGCTGCTCTTCTCTCTATGGTTTTGTGGTTGAACCATAAAGTCTATGAAGATATAAACAGTGTCTTATTCATTTTTCTTCCAATAATTAGCACAATTTCATGTTCTTTTTGGCCCTCAAAATATATCAAATCATTCCTTTCATTTGTGGAACACTGAGGTTACAAAGATGAAAAACGGGCATAGTCCCTGCCGTCAAAGGGCATATAGCATCACTGTACAAACACACAATTACCTTTTGATACCCGTAATATTGAAGGAGCTACAAAAACAAGGAAAAGGTAGCTACTGAATTGATCTTGCAGAAAGAAGGAATGGGTGGGAATTTTTTGAGATGACTTTACTATGTGAAGCCGTACAGGGCTCGGCTTTGAGGATGTCACCTTTGCTGTGAAATGTAAATCCTGAATGAATAAGCTACCTATTCATCCATACCACATAGCAGCTCAAAGATGACATAAGCCTTTTTTTTTCCCTCTACATTATCAATTACAGCTGACACAATGACTCAGTTCCACAGATGTGGATTTCAATTTTGCTCAATTTTGTTCTCTCATCCCCTGGATCTGGCCCTACTCAGCAAGGTCAAAGCATATTCACCAGCACCTTGCCCCCATACTAATCCACAGAGTGGAGGAAGATAGAAAGTAGAGGGCAATTCCTTCCACAAAATATTACCCTGAAGTTGTCCACATAAATTCTACTCATAGTCCATTGCACAAATTTATTCTCAAGACCAAAATAACATAAAAGCAAGGCAAGCAGAGAAACATCTTTCTAGCATGTGTTCTGAAGGATCATGAGAGTTATAGTATCAAAGGGAATGAAAAAAGAATAGATAATAGGGGGTTATATCACATTCTCTGCCATAATCATTTAAGCCCATTATCACCTTACCCAACAGAACCATGGTTATCAGAAATTATATCACATCTCTGAACTCAAATTGTTCATCCTATTCTCTGACCCAGTAATTGTATTCTTACAGTTCACTTGCCCTAGTATTTCTTGCTACTGTAGTTCTTCAGATTATCTATGAGCTTGAGTTCCATTTTTTTTTTCACTACATTATTATTTTTTTCAACCAGTGGCTTCCTTTTCCCTTTACTTTGGCCAGATCAGAATTCTGATCTGTTAATATAATCACAACACAATCTTAGTTCCCGTGTCTTCTTCTAATTGTATCATAATTACATAACAAAAGTCCATGAACCCATTTACCCATCTCCTCTGAGCCTACAATTAAGCCTTTAAATGGAAAGCCTTTCTAGAAAAAAGTTAAGAAACATAGATGACTGACTTCACTTTAAATTATTATAAATTTCATGAAGTCAGACAGTTCCAGCCAGAACTCCTACTGTATTCTCTTTGTAAACTTTTACATTCCAGTTCTCTAATGTGAACAGGTGATGTTTCCTCTCCCTGAAAACCTCTTGTACCCTGAGGGGTACCACTCTGAACAATTCCTAGGGCTTAATTCATACTGAAAATGATGTTCAACCTTGAACACTCCCTTTCCTTACCCAACCTTGTGGTTAATGGCCTCATACTTGAAACATGAACTGCATCATCTTTTGCTAAACAAAATTTAGAAGTTAACCTACAACAGCCAAGATTTTCCAAAGAGAAAA
Source organism: Okapia johnstoni (assembly GCA_024291935.2). NCBI lineage: Eukaryota > Metazoa > Chordata > Mammalia > Artiodactyla > Giraffidae > Okapia > Okapia johnstoni. The sequence continues at coordinate 77,335,630 of CM044312.1, read as the reverse complement.
CAGCCCTCCATCTATCAAAGGAAAAGTCTGGATCACAGATTTTTACTCTAGACTCTACCTCCTGCAAAATTCTCAGGATACATGTTCAACCATTTCCCAGAATCTTCAAATTCATCTTTCTAATGACATACTCTCATCAGCATACTCTACCAGCTCTAGTACACACTATAAGCCTTCCTTTCCACCTGGATCATCATATGGATACTGCTCAATTTTTCTGCTCTCTTTCTCAGAAAATTTAAAAATTGGGTTCTAAATGTTCCAATTTCCCGATATAAAATAAATAAGTCAAGGGGATATAATGTACAATATGATGATTACACTTAAAAAACATTGTTTGTACATCTTGACTCCATTTAGCAATGTCTCATTAATTCTTTAACACATTTCAACAACTTCTCTATTCTTTAACACAATCCAGCCTACCTTCTGTCTCTATACCTCCACTGGGGTCACAGTCTCCAGTCACCTCTATCTCACATTGCCATATTCAAAGAACATTATTTGACTATCATCATACTTGACTATTGGGAATATATGTATAAACCAGTTTGATCTTTTGCTTCTTCTTGAAATTCTCTTCTCACTCATATTGTGCTCTTTGAATTTGCCTCCAGCTTCCCAAGCTGTTCATTTGCTGGCTCAGTCTCTTTCTCTCAAAGTATTAGGAATATGCTGGAGTTCCTCAAAATACAGTCTTGACCTCCTCTCGTGTTTGTTTACATTCTCTACCTGGGAGGTGATTCTATTTCCATAGTTTTAATTAATAACTACATGAAGATAGCTTACAATTTTACTTCTTTGATGAAGACATCCACAGAGAGAGCCAAATTTATATAACAACTGTCCCTTTGATACTTTGAGTGGGATACCTTATGAGAAACCCAAAGTTAAATTATCCAAAACAAAACTCTTGACTAGGCTTCAATCTGATTCTTCTCTGTTCATCTTCATCTTAAGTTCACATATTTACAATATCCCCCAACCGAGACTGATTTTTGACTTATTTCTTTTTTTACCACCTCCCATGTCCTCCTCTATTTCTTACATTTGTAGGAGCTTTAACATCTACTTTTTTTTGTAATATTTTGTATCTAAACATTTCTATCTTTGCTACTAATAGCTCAGCCCCAGATATTTCCATCTCTTGCTTAGGTTACTTTTATTTATTCATTTTACTGAAGCATAATTAATTTACAATTTTGTATTAATTTCTACTATACAGTAAAGTGATTCCGTTATTCATACATATATATATATAATTTTTTAATATTCTTTTATATCATCATTTATCACAGGATATTGAATATAGTTTCGTGTGCTAAACAATAGAACCTTGTTATTTATCCATTCTCTATATAGTATTGTTTGGACTACTTTTAATTACTGATTTCTCATTTCTGTTTTCTCTCCTCCCATTCATTCCCCACAGAGAAATTAGAATATTCACTAACATGAAAATCAGATCATGTCATCTCTATGAACTTCCCGTGTAAATTATGGGCTTTGGTTGGTAACAATGCATCTGTGTAGATTCATCATTTGAAACAAATGTTCCACTCTGGCGGATAAGGGATGTTAATGGTGAATGATGAAGGTTATGTGCATGTGTGGGGGACAGGGGATATAAGAGAATTCTCTATACTTTCTGCTTAATTTTTCTGTGAACCTAAAACTGCTCCAGAAAATAGGGTTTATTAATTTTTAAAAACAAATACTTAGGCCTACTCAACTTTCAATTGGATTATATATTTCTTAGAAACTATGGATATTTTATTAAAAAGTGAAGTGGGTTGGTGAGACACTCAGCAATATCTGAAACCTGGTTTTCTTAGCTACCTCTTAGCTTTTTACATATAGGATAAAGATATACCCACACAGAAGGAGACCAGAAAATTTAAATTATTTTGACTACAACTTCCAATTTAGAACTTAGCCACAAGACAATATGACTGAAACCTAAGTAGCCTCAAATCAAAATGAATTCCATTCCTTCTCTAAGCTTTGTTGTTGTTTAGTCACTAAGTCTGTCCTACTCTTTTGCAACTCCACGGCCTGTAGCTCACCAGGCTCCTCCATCCATGGAAGTTTCCAGGCAAAGATACTGGAGTGGGTTGCCATTTCCTTCTCCAGGGTATCTTACTGACCCAAGGACCAAACCTGTCTCCTGTTTGGCAGGTGGATTCTCTACTGCTAAGCCACCAGGGAAACCATGCTTAAATCTCTATGCTAGTGTGTGTGGGCTCAGTCACTCAGTCAGCTCTGACTCTTTTAAACCTGTGCTAAAGCAGCTTACCATTTCTCTGATATGAAAGGTCACGTGGGCCCCTGTATCATCCATAAGCATTAAGTCTTTAAATCACAAGTTAACAATCCTTCAAAATTACTCTTGCCTCTCTGGCTTTATATTAAGCTATAAAATTTATGTTAAAAAGTTATCATAACTTTGAGAGTTAACCAAGTTCACTAGGCCCTAAAACCAGATGAATTAATATTTTTTTCTTTATATGATCCTTTGGATAATTCAATTTTTTATTTAACTTACTAAAGCCATAATTTCTTCTGGGTGTTATTTCAGATAATTTTTCTAGGGAAGAGAAGTGAGTCTTGAATCTTAAGGACCTAATAAGGAAAATTATGTTTTGACCTTGATTTCTTTCAGTTATTTCTAGGTTCATCCTATAAATAATACTAACCCATATTCACTCATATGAGTACATGGGATTATTTTAAATGGAAAATTAGTAAATCTACAATTGCTCTTCAGAATCTGTTTTAAAGAAGGTGTGATGTTTTCAAGGGACAAGGTTGAGGGTTGTTTGGAGAAGGGATTGACAGGCTGATTATTAACATCTGACATACGTTCATTTGTTCAATTGGGTTCATTTGGTACAATGAATGAGTCTATATGATACATTATTATTAACTAAAGGCCATGCTTTATTCAGGTTTCCTTCCTTTCAATTCCAGGACCTATGTTCATACCACATTACGTTTAGTCATCATATTTCCTTTAGGTCATCCTGGCTGTAGCAGTCTCTAATTCTTTTCTAATTTTTTAATGATCTTAAAAGTTTCAGAGTTACTGGTCAGATATTTTATAGAATGTCCCTCAGTTGATAATTGTCTGATTAATTTCTCATAATTAGTCTGAAGTTATATTTTAGGGAGAAACACCACAGAGGTAAAGTGCCATTCTCATCACATCATTCAACAGGTTTTGAAGATTTATCCAAGTTGAAAATGTACATCCCTCTAGTTTATATGTTTTAACTTTTATCACATTTGTATATCAACCCTCCAAAAGTATTTAGTTATTCTACCATTGATAGACAGTGAGAATACTTCCAATAGTTCAAAATTACAAAGATTCAATATCTCGTGTATGTGTGTGAGATTCTCCAGAAAATATAATCAAAAATAGAGTATGTACCTTTTTATTGCTACTTTTCCTTCCAGAATAGTTGCATAAATTTATACTTTATAAAACAACTGTATATAAGGACATACTTGCTCTCCATACTTGTCATCATTTGGTTTTGTAAGATTTGAAACTTATTGGCACATTACAGTTGTGAAAAAAAAACTTCCATTGTTTAAACTTACATTTCCATGAACATTAGTGAATATATTTGTAAGCTAACTGACTATTCGGTTATCCTGTTTCATTAATCAACTGTTTAAAGTCTTTGACCATCTTTCTATTAACTTAATTATTATTATTATTTTGTATTTTTCTGTCATTGTTTTATACTTTTGTTAAGCCTTGACCATCTTTCACTCTGTTCATTTTCTTTTGTTATTGTAGTTTCTCTTTCATTATTTAAATGTTTGTTAAAGGACTTACTTTGTGAGGTTCTACTTAGCCGTCTATATGCTGGGTAATAATACTTTGTTTATGCATGTAGCAAATACCTTTCTCAATTTATGACTGGTCCTTTCTTCTTTATTATAATTTCTTGAGATGCATACATATCTTTTATTAATGTACTCATTTATCTTTTTGTTTGTTTGTTTCTGTATTTTGTCTTATTTAAGAAATCTCCCTTACCTTAAGACAAAAAATTACCTCTTATTTTTCTTCTATAACATTTAAAGTTCTGCTTTAAGCATTCATATTTTATTTACCCAGAAATTTATTTTTCTATATGATGGAACACAAGCTGGAATCAAGATTGCTGGGAGAAATAGCAATAACCTCAGATATGCAGATGACACCACCCTTACGGCAGAAAGTGAAGAAGAACTAAAGAGCCTCTTGATGAAAGTGAAAGAGGAGAGTGAAAAAGTTGGCTTAAAGCTCAACCTTCAGAAAACTAAGATCATGGCATCTGGTCCCATCACTTCATGGCAAATAGATGGGGAAACAGTGGAAACAGTGTCAGACTTTATTTTGGGGGGCTCCAAAATCACTGCAGATGGTGATTGCAGCCATGAAACTAAAAGACGCTTACTCCTTGGAAGGAAGGTTATGACCAACCTAGATAGCATATTTAAAAGCAGAGACATTACTTTGCCAACAAGGGTCCGTCTAGTCAAGGCTATGGTTTTTCCAGTGGTCATGTATGGATGTGAGAGTTGGACGGTGAAGAAAGCTGAGTGCTGAAGAATTGATGCTTTTGAACTGTGGTGTTGGAGAAGACTCTTGAGAGTCCCTTGGACTGCAAGGAGATCCAACCAGTCCATCCTAGGGGAGATCAGTCCTGGGTGTTCATTGGAAGGGCTGATGTTGAAGCTGAAACTCCAATACTTTGGCCACCTCATGCGAAGAGTTGACTCACTGGAAAAGACCCTAATCTGGGAAGGATTGGGGGCAGGAGGAGAAGGGGGTGACAGAGGATGAGATGGTTGGATGGCATCACTGACTCAATGGACATGGGTTTGGGTAAACTCCAGGAGTTGGTGATGGAGAGGGACGCCTAGTGTGCTGCGATTCATGGGGTCGCAAAGAGTCGGACACGACTGAGTGACTGAACTGAAATGGACTGAACTGTGGTCCACTGGAGAAGGGAATGGCAAACTACTTCAGTATGCTTGCCTTGAGAAGCCCATGAACAGTAAAGAGGCAAAAAGATATGAAACTGAAAGATGAACTCCCCAGGTTGGTAGGTGCCCAATATGCTACTGGAGAAGAGTAGAGAAATATCTCCCCAAAGAATGAAGAGATGGAGCCAAAGCAAAAGCAACACCCAGTTGTGGATGTGCTCGGTGATGGAGGTAAAGTCCAATGCTGTAAAGAACAATATTGCAACCTGGAACATGGAATGCTAGGTCCATGAATCAAGGTAAATTGGAAGTGGTCAAATAGAAGATGGCAAGAGTGAACATCAACATTTTAGGAATCAGTGAACTAAAATGGACTGAAATGGGCGAAGTTTATTCAGAGGACCATTATATCTACTACTGTGGGCAAGAATCCCTTAGAAGAAATGGAGTAGCCCTCTTAGTTAACAAAAGAGTCCAAAATGCAGTACTTGGATGCAATCTCAAAAATGACAGAATGATCTCTGTTAGTTTCCAAGGCAAACCATTCAATATCACAGTAATCCAAGTCTATGCCCCAACTAGTAATGCTGAAGAAGCTGAAGTTGAACAGTTCTATGAAGACCTACAAGACCTTTGGAACTAACACCCCAAAAAGATGTCCTTTTCATCATAGGGGACTGGAATGCAAAAGTAGGAAGTCAAGAGATACCTGGAGTAAAGGCAAATTTAGCCTTAAGTACAAAACAAAGCAGGGCAAAGGCTAACAGAGTTTTGCCAAGAAAATGCATTGGTCATAGCAAATACCCTCTTCCATCGACACAAGAGAAGACTCTATACATGGACATCACCAGACAGTCAATACTGAAACCAGATTGAATATATTCTTTGCAGCCAAAGATGGAAACTCTCTAAACAGTCAGCAAAAACAAGACCGGGAGCTGACTGTGGCTCAGATCATGAACTCCTTATTGCAAAATTCAGACTTAAACTGAAGAAAGTAGAGAAAACCACTAGATCATTTAGGTATGACCTAAATCAAATCCCTTACAACTATACAGTGGAAGTGAGAAATAGATTCAAGGGATTAGATCTGATAGAAAGAGTGCCTGAAGAACTATGGATGGAGGTTTGGGACATTGTACAGGAGGCAGTGTTCAAGACCATCCCCAAGTGCTCACTTCAGCAGCACATATACTAAAATTGAAACGATACGGAGAAGATTACCATGGCCCCTGCACAAGGATGACATGCAAATTCGTGAAGCGTTCCACATTTTTAAAAAGAACACATTCGAATCAGTTCTAATGAGGTGGATGAAACTGGAGCCTATTATACAGAGTGAAGTAAGCCAGAAAGAAAAACACCAATACAGTATACTAATGCATATATATGGAATTTAGAAAGTTGGTAAAGATAACCCTGTATGAGAGACAGCAAAAGAGACACAAATGTATAGAACAGTCTTCTGGACTCTATGGGAGAGGGCAAGGGCGGGATGATATGGGAGAATGGCATTGAAACATGTAAATTATCACATATGAAACAAATCGCCAGTCCAGGTTCAATGCATGACACAGGGTGCTTGGGGCTGGTGCACCGGGATGACCCAGAGGGATGGGATGGAGAGGGAGGTGGGAAGGGGGTTCTGGAAGGGGAAGACATGTACACCCTTGGCAGATTAATGTCAATGTATGGCAAAACCAATACAATATTGTAAAGTCAAAAAAAAATCACTAGAAAAAAAAAGACCATCTCCAAGAAAAAGAAATGCAAAAAAGCAAAATGGTTGTCTGAGGAGGCCTTACAAATAGCTGAGAAAAGAAGAGAAGCAAAAGACAAGGATAAAAGGAAAGATATACCCATTTGAATGCAGAGTTCCAAAGAATAGCAAGGAGAGATAAGAAAGCCTTCCTCAGCGATCAATGCAAGGAAATAGAGGAAAACAATAAAATGGGAAAGACTAGAGATCTCTTCAAGAAAATTAGAGATACTAAGGGAACATTTAATGCAAAGATGGGCACAATAAAGGACAGAAATAGTACGGACCTAACAGAAGCAGAAGATATTAAGAAGAGGTGGCAAGAATACACAGAAGAACTATACAAAAAAGATCTTCATGACTCAGATAACCACGATGGTATGGTTACTCACCTAGAGCCTGACATCCTGGATTGCGAACTCAAGTGGGTCTTAGGAATCATCATTATGAACAAAGCTGCTGGAGGTGATGGAATTCAGCTGAGCTATTTCAAATCCTAAAAGATGATGCTGTGAAAGTGCTGTACTCAATATTGCAGCACATTTGGAAAACTCAGCAGTGGCCACAGGACTAGAAATGTTCAGTGTTCATTCTAATCCCAAGGAAGAGCAATGCCAAAGAATGTTCAAACTACCACACAAGTGCACTCATCTCACATGCTAGTAAAGTAATGCTCAAAATTCTCCAAGCCAGCCCTTCAACAGTATGTGAACCGTGAACTTTCAGATGTTCAAGCTGGAATTAGAAAAGGCAGAGGAACCAGAGATCAAACTGCCAACAACTGATAGATCATCAGAAAAGCAAGAGAATTCCCGAAAATCATCCACTTTGGCTTCATTGACTATGCCAAAGCCTTTGACTGTGTGGATCACAAGAAAATGTGGAAAATTCTTAAGAGATGGGAATACCAGACCACCTTACCTGCCTCCTGAGACATATATATGCAGGTCAAGAAGCAACAGTTAGAATGGTACATGGAACAACAGACTGGTTCCAAATTGGGAAAGGAGCATGTCAAGGCTGTATATTGTCATCCTGTTTATTTAACTTCTATGCAGAGTACATCATGCAAAATGCCAGGCAGATGAAGCACAAGATGGAATCAAGATTGCCAGGCAAAATATCAACAACCTCCAATATGCAGATGACACCACCCTTATGGCAGAAAGCGAAGAACTAAAGAGCCTCTTGATGAAAGTGTAAGAGGAGAGTGAAAAAGTTGGCTTAAAACTCAACATTCAAAAAACTAAGATCATGGCATCTGGTCCCATCACTTCATGGCAAATAGATGGGGAAAAAGTGACAACAGTGACAGATTTTATTTTCTTGGGCTCCAAATCACTGCAGATGGCAACTGCAGCCATGAAATTAAGACACTTGCTCCTTGGAAAAGAAGTTATGACCAACCTAGACAGCATACTAAAAAGCAGAGAGATTACTTTTCCAACAAATATCTGTGTAGTCTAATTATGGTTTTTCCAGTAGTCAAGTATGTATGTGAGAGTTGTACTATAAAGAAAGCTGAGCACCAAAGAATTGATGCTTTTGAACTGTGGTGTGGGAGAAGGCTCTTGAGAGTCCCTTCGACTGCAAGAGATCAAACCAGCCAATACTAAAGGAAATCAGTATATGCATTAGAATTTGAAGCTCAAACTCCAATACTTTAGCCACCTGATATGAAGAACTAACTCATTGAAGAAGACCCTGATGCTAGGAAAGATTGAAGACAGGAGAAGAAGGGGACGGCAGAGGATGAAATGGTTGGATGGCATCACTGACTCGATAGACAAGAGCTTGAGCATGCTCCAGGAGTTTGTGATGGACAGGGAAGCCTGTTGTGCTGCAGTCTATGGGGTCGCAAAGAGTTGGACATGACTGAGCGACTGATCTGAACTGGGTCAAGGTGGGGCTCAGTTTATATGTATCCTCTCTGTCAGCACTTGTACCCTTTGCTGTAGGTAGCCAATTGCTTTTCATATATTTTATCTGTTTTATAGACTTTATGATAGGAATGAGTGCTAAATTTCATACCAGGTACTACACTGTCATGCTAATGGGAAATGAACTGAAGATGTCTGTACTTTATAGAGGTTATCTTATATTTTTTAATCTTCATATTGTCTTAAAAAAAAGACTGACACTAATCAGTATCTTTTCTTTTCCCAAACAATATAATGACTGTAGAAAGTCTTAAACCAAATTGTTCTTGTTATCTCACATGCCTATTGTTTTAATTCAATTATATTTTACCATTATTGTAAAATTGTTATAGTTTGATCCTACTCTGTTATTTAGTGTCCATTTTGTCAGTTTCTTAGTTCACCATAGTTTCTCACATTTATTTCTTTTCTTCTGAAATTAATTTTATTCAGCAATTTTCCATGAGAATTTGTTGGTGGTAAAACCAGTATTTTTTAACTGAAAATTTATTTCACTCTAATTTTGTAAGGGAATCATAGTTGGAGTACTATTCTACTTTGTCTGTGAATTCCTCTTAACTCTCTAAATGTGTTTGTTAGTTTGTCTTCTATCATTTCTATTAAGAAATTTAATCTCAAATTTATTTTGTTTTTTTTTTAGATATCTATTGTGATTTGATGGTTATTAAAGGTCTTCCTTTTGTCTTTGATTTTCAACATTTCACTAGGAAATGTCTAGACATAATTGTTTCCTTTTTATTTATCTTTTTCATTACTCTGCACGTTTTCAAAATCTGAAGACACATATCTTTAACTCAGTCTTAAACATTCTTAATTATTATTGACTTGAATGTTACCTTTATCCCATTCACTTTATTTTCTCCATTCTATGGTCCTCCACTCTATAGCCCTTGCACCATGCCCCTTCCCCCACCTCCCGCCCCACCCTACCGCATGTCCTCTGCCTGCCCTTTGCCTGTGGAAAAGCTTTAGCCAAAGAATAGGTTTAGTTAGAGAAGTGAGAAAATGCAGAAACAAAGGAAAACAGTAAAGGAGATCAAATAATAATAATGTAGTCATTAAGCACAGTCAAGGACCTTTAGTTCCTTCTCAAGTTCTATAGATAATATTCTGAGCTACAATCTGTGAGCTCTCTTATAGATACTGAAACCTCCACCAGGTAGAAGAAGTTAACTACATGATGACCAGACTGTACCCACAACATAAAATCCCACAATTCTGAGAACTGGCCTCAAAGAAATGGAAACAAACTGACAAACTGACCCTTAAACTGAAGATTAATTGTATCTAAAAAAAAGCAAGATGACACTGGTCACACCACAAATGACCAATTTGAAAGTAACTGTCAGAGCTGACTGTGTTGTTCCTGTATGTAGCCCTCTAACTCCATCTATAAAAGCTCTTGCCCACTGATTGTCAGCGGTGGGAGGGGGATGTTGGTCTTTGAATGGATGTCTGCCCCCTGTCTCCCAGTTGCCAGCATCCGAAATAAAGCAAATTTTCCTTTCGACCAACCTGGCCTCTTTATTGGCTTTTAAGGGGCAAGTAGCCAGACCCAGGTTTTTGGTCACATACCTAGGAGTAGAATTTCAGGCCACAGGGAATGTTTATCTTCAGACTTACTAGGCATTATCTGTTTTCCATAGTGCTTATAACGACATATTTGCCATCTTCATCTTATAAGCATTCTTGTTATTACCTATCTTCACCAGTACTTGGTATTTTCAGACTTTAAATTACACCAAACTAAGATATATCTCCTCGTAGTTTTAATTTTTATTTCCCTAGACACTAATAAGATTTAACATATTCTCATGTATTTGTGTGCCATTTTTCACCAATGAGAGAGCACTTATTCCAATGGTACGTTTATATAATCGTTTGAAGAAAATGGTTCACATTCTCCTGAGAGAAAAACTGAAGGAGGATGAAGTGCCTGGAGGACTCTTTAACCTTTTGTAAAGTTATGAGCAGCTCTGCTTTGTGAAATATTTCCAAATGCACTCCTGCTGTCACTTGTTGAACATGATTATCTCATCTGAAAGAAGTGTAATTCAATCTGCCATGAATGATCTTACCTTTGCTGTGTTTAAAAATATGCTATTGACAAAGCATTCCCCAAGCTGATATCACAAATTGTAAAAGTAGAGAAGGCTCCTACATAAAGTTTTGATGACCAAAATCAAAATGACATAGCAAAAACAAATATATCTATGATATAGCTTAAGTTGACACTGAATCTTGAGTATTGTTATGGAGACAAATAATAGATGTATTTATTAACATCTACTCTAATTTTACTGTTTTTTTATCCATATATTTTTATTCATATATTCTTAATTTTTATGTTATTTTTCTATTACATTACCAAACCCTAGTTTTCAGCAGATTTACTAGTTTATCTTTTATTCTTCCAATCTCATCTGGTCATTTTAAATTATGACATAGCCAAAGGCAAGTTAACAAGTCTAGACAGTATATACATATTTTCTTATTCTGCGGGAAATACTTTAATTATAACTTTAGTAAAGAAATCTTTCTAAGAGAAGATATAATGAGAAATGACTTATAGCTTTTAAAAGAGTATTTTTGTCATACTCATTTATCTCTTATAAAAAATTATATAAAAAAAGATAATTACTCACTTATTTAATCAGCCCATCTTTTTAAGTTCTAATTCAGTTAAAGCTTAACTGTGTCCCAAGTAAGACAAATATTTAAGTTTCATCTGTGTATTAAAGATGGGAAGTTACAGTAATATCAACCTGATTTAATGTGAACTAAACACAAGTAATGAAGCTATTGGTATTCTACGACTATTGAGAAAAGATTTTATTGGAGAAAACCAAGTGTTATAAGTATTAAAGCTTTTAGGATATTTCTTTCTTCAAAATAGGCATTCAGATATCTGTATGGACAATATAATGTTATGCTTGGAAAGCTGTATTTAAATTTCCCCTAGTCCTTGTTCAGAGCACTATTCTTTACAGAAAGGTGTTTTTTTTTTTTTTTTGTATGTTATAATTTAGTCACTGAATCTCTATTCTGTCTCAGCAGATATGTTTTTTCTTTTTATGCTGGTTCTGTGCATGTGTGTGTGCTCAGTTGCTCAGTTGAGTCTGACACTTCTTTGACCCTATGGACTGTAGCCTGCCAGGCTCCTGTGTCCATGGAAGTTTCCAGGCAAGATTACTGGAGTCGGTTGCTATTTCCTATTCCTACTCCAGGGGATCTTCCTGACCCAAGGACTGAACCACTTCTCTTGATTCTCCTGCAATGGCGTGTGGATTTTTTTACCACTGTGTGACCTAGGAAGCCCATTCTGGTTCTACGTTGGTCAATGATACACTCTTTTTAACTTTACACCATCCCATATTCCAATATTGTGCTTTTGACTCCTAACACTTTTCTGTCAGGGTTTTATATTTTTCCACAGTTGACACTCTGGGTTCACTGTCTCCATTTGCCATATAAGCAGTCTCAGCACACTCTGTAAATTGTAAATTATTGCTATATTCCCTGAAAAGGAAGGGTTGCCTCTCAGTGCTTCACTCCAGTAATTTAAGAGATAGTATAGAACACTCGGAGAAGGCAATGGCAACCCACTCCAGTACTCTTGCCTGGAAAATCCCATGGATGGAGGAGCCTGGTAGGCTGCAGTCCAGGGGTTGCTAAGAGTCGGACACGACTGAGCGTCTTCACTTTCACTTTTCACTTTCATGCATTGGAGAAGGAAATGGCAACCCACTCAAGTGTTCTTGCCTGGAGAATCCTAGGGATGGGGAAGCCTCGTGGGCTGCCATCTATGGGGTCGCACAAAGTCGGACACAACTGAAGCGATTAGCAGCAGCAGCAGATAGATTACTCAGGCTTTCACCTGGAAAATGAATAATTTAGGTATGAAAGTCACCTGAAATCTTCCCCTCCACCTTCCACCATTTCTTACTTCTGATTTCATAGTGCCAAATAGCTGCCTGGACTATTCCAACCTAATTTATATTATTAGTCACACATGGCTTGCATCCAAATTAAAAATGATTTAAAAACATAAATATATAAGTATAAAATTATCATAAGCTATGGATAAAATATACATTAAGAATTACATTTAAACAAGAAAAAAATCAAATAAATAAACTAACTCTACACCTAAAGCAACTAGAGAAGGAAGAAATGAAGAACCCCAGGGTTAGTAGAAGGAAAGAAATCTTAAAAATTAGGGCAGAAATAAATGCAAAAGAAACAAAAGAGACCATAGCAAAAATCAACAAAACTAAAAGCTGGTTTTTCGAGAAGATAAACAAAACTGACAAACCATTAGCCAGACTCATCAAGAAACAAAGGGAGAAGAATCAGATCAACAAAATTAGAAATGAAAATGGAGAGATCACAACAGACTACACAGAAATATAAAGGATCATAAGAGACTACTACCAACAGCTATATGCCAATAAAATGGACAACCTGCAAGAAATGGACAAATTCTTAGAAAAGTATAACTTTCCAAAACTGAACCAGGAAGAAATAGAAGATCTTAACAGACCCATCACAAGCACGGAAATCGAAACTGTAATCAGAAATCTTCCAGCAAACAAAAGCCCAGGACCAGATGGCTTCACAGCTGATTTCTACCAAAAATTTAGAGAAGAGCTAACACATATCCTACTCAAACTCTTCCAGAAAATTGCAGAAGATGGTAAACTTCCAAACTCATTCTATGAGGCCACCATCACCCTAATTCCAAAACCAAACAAAGATGCCACAAAAAAAGAAAACTACAGGCCAATATCACTGATGAACATAGATGCAAAAATCCTTAATAAAATTCTAGCAAACAGAATCTAACATCATATTAAAAAGACCATACATCATGACCAAGTGGGCTTTATCCCAGGAATGCAAGGTTTCTTTAACATCTGCAAATCAATCAATGTAATACACCACATTAACAAATTGAAAGATAAAAACCATATGATTATCTCAATAGATGCAGAAAAAGCTTTTGACAAAATTCAACATCCATTTATGATAAAAACCCTCCAGAAAGCAGGAATAGAAGGAACATACCTCAACATAATAAAAGCTATATATGACAAACCCACAGCAAACATTATTCTCAATGGTGAAAAATTGAAAGCATTTCCCCTAAAGTCAGGAACAAGGTGAGGGTGCCCACTTTCACCACTACTATTCAACATAGTTTTGGAAGTTTTGGCCATAGCAATCAGAGCTGAAAAAGAAATAAAAGGAATACAGATAGGAAAAGAAGAAGTAAAACTCTCACTGTTTGCAGATGACATGATCCTCTACATAGAAAACCCTAAAGATTCTACCAGAAAATTACTAGAGCTAATCAATGGATATAGTAAAGTTGCAGGATATAAAATTAACACACAGAAATCCCTTGCATTCCTATACACCAATAATCAGAAAACAGAAAGAGAAATTAAGGAAACAATACCATTCACCATTGCAACAAAAAGAATAAAATACTTAGGAATATATCTACCTAAAGAAACAAAAGACTTATATATAGAAAACTATAAAACACTGATGAAAGAAATCAAAGAGGACACAAACAGATGGATAAATATACTGTGTTCATGGATTGGAAGAATTAATATAGTGAAAATGAGTATACTACCCAAAGCAACCTATAGATTCAATGCAATCTCTTTCAAGCTACCAACGGTATTTTTCACGGAACTAGAACAAATCATTTCACAATTTGTATGGAAGTATAAGAAACCTCGAATAGCCAAAGCAATCTTGAGAAAGAATAATGGAACTGGAGGAATCAACCTGCCTGACCTCAGGCTCTACTACAAAGCCACAGTCATCAAGACAGTATGGTACTGGGACAAAGATAGAAATATAGATCAATGGAACAAAATAGAAAGCCCAGAGATAAATCCACCTTATGGACACCTTATGGACACCTTATCTTCGACAAAGGAGGCAAGAATATACAATGGAGAAAACACAATCTCTTTAACAAGTGGTGCTGGGAAAACTGGTCAACCACTTGTAAAAGAATGAAACTAGAACACTTCCTAACACCATACACAAAAATAAACTCAAAATGGATTAAAGATCTAAATGTAAGACCAGAAACTATAAAACTCCTAGAGGAAAACATAGGCAAAACACTCTCCGACATAAATCACAGCAGGATCCTCCATGACCCACCTCCCAGAATATTGGAAATAAAAGCAAAAATAAACAAATGGGACCTAATTAAACTTAAAAGCTTTTGCACAAAGGAAACTATAAGCAATGTGAAAATACAGCCTTCAGAATGGGAGAAAATAATAGCAAACGAAGCAACAGACAAACAATTAATCTCAAAAATATACAAGCAACTCCTGTAGCTCAATTCCAGAAAAATAAATGACCCAATCAAAAAATGGGCCAAAGAACTAAACGGACATTTCTCCAAAGAAGACATACAGATGGCTAACAAACACATGAAAAGATGCTCAACATCACTCATTATTAGAGAAATGCAAATCAAAACCACAATGAGGTACCATTTCACACCAATCAGAATGGCTGCTATCCAAAAGTCTACAAGCAATAAATGCTGGAGAGGGTGTGGAGAAAAGGGAACCCTCTTACAATGTTGGTGGGAATGCAAACTAGTACAGCCACTATGGAGAACAGTGTGGAGATTCCTTAAAAAACTGGAAATAGAACTGCCATATGACCCAGCAATCCCACTGCTGGGCATACACACTGAGGAAACCAGAATTGAAAGAGACACGTGTACCCCAGTGTTCATCGCAGCACTGTTTACAATAGCCAGAACATGGAAGCAACCTAGGTGTCCATCAGCAGACGAATGGATAAGGAAGCAGTGGTACATATACACAATGGAATATTACTCAGCCATTAAAAAGAATACATTTGAATCAGTTCTATTGAGATGGATGAAACTGGAGCCCATTATACAGAGTGAAGTAAGCCAGAAAGGAAAACACCAATACAGTATACTAATGCATATATATGGAATTTGAAAGATGGTAACGATAACCCTATATGTGAGACAGAATAAGAGACACAGGTGCATAGAACAGTCTTATGGACTCTGAGGGAGAAGGTGAGGGTGGGACGTTCTGAGAGAATAGCATTGAAACATGTATATTATCATATGTGGGGCAGAACACCATTCCAGGTTCGATGCATGAGACAAATGCTCAGGGCTGGGGCAATGTTATGACCCAGAGGGATGGGATGGGGAGGGAGGTGGGAGGCAGGTTCAGGATGGGGAACACATGTAAACCCATGGCTGATTCATGTCAATGTATGGCAAAAACCACTACAATACTGTAAAGTAATTAGCCCCCAACTAAAATAAATAAATTTATTTAAAAAATAAGAATTACATTTGATAATTAAATAAGATATACACTCTAAGCTTATCATATTCTCATAATTAACCTATTAGTACATTATTTTCTTGAAAGTAATACCTACACAGAATATTAATGTTGCTGATTATTATTGCCAATAGATTGCTCAGATACGATTTACAAAATAAGAAATTTAGAAATGTCAAGGTCTTCAGTAGGAGGATGTTAGAATAAATACGAGATACAACTATTTCATACTCTTTCATACATAATGATTTCCTAAAAAGAGACACAATTCAAATATTCAAAACTTTCTAAAGACTTGTTTCATTTGGAAGAAAAAGGATATAAAATCGACTAAATATAAGTGTAGGTAAAACTGTTGAAATTTGAATATTGTCAGTGGATTAAACCAATGTCATCTCTTCATTTAATTTTGGAGTAGAGTATTGCAAAATGTCACCACTGCAGGAAACTGGATGAAGAACACAGTGGATTTCCCTGTACTATTTTCTGTAACTGCATGTTAATATAAAATTATCTCAAAAAAAAAATCCATTATTCCTACTTTTTTCTTCAGATACAGTTTTTTATTATATACCTCTAGTATTTTGTTCTTTTTCTCTATTGGGGGTAATTTCCTCAAAACTGATAAGCTGACAGGCTCAAGTCAAATTAGACTGCAACTGACAGTCAAAGGTTCACTCCTTTTAAAATATCTGGTTATGTACACTTTATCTCATTGCATTAATTTAATTAGAATTACTGTTTTTAACACTAGTGACATCACATTTCTTTTGTAAGACTCAAAAAGCATTAAAAACTTAAAATATTTAAATCATTAAACCAACAAATGCAAAGTGTTCTTGCAGAGTTGATGACACTGTAAAAAGGAGTTATCGGATTATAGACAGTGTCAGCAGTAAATAGCTTCTGAAAAGTTCTGAATGAATCTGGTCTCAATAGTTTGAATTTGACATGTAAAACTCGATTAGAGGTGTCAATGTGAACATGCAAAAAAAGTGGGGTGTCTGAAGCCATGTATGGAAATGTGCAACAAATATTGTGGTGTGACATGAAATCTAAAGGGGTGGGGTAACCTTACAACCTCTTAGTTGTACAAAAGAAACTCACGATATAAGATGTTTTTAATAAGGAGACATTGAACAGTCACCTCTTCCACTCCCCCTGACATCCCACTCTCTGCCCTGCTCCTCATACTGACTTCACTGTGACAGCACTCTCTGCTACTCACAGAGAAAACAGATGTCTCACATAGAATTGTGCCTACATAGTTATCATTTCCACCTCCAAGAACACTATCAAGTGTCTCTCATTATTCTGGGATAATTCCTCCTCTTATACTTCATATTCATGGACTCCCTTTCCTCTGAAAAATTCCCTATCAATATTAAGTATTTTCTCTTTCACTCAAATCACGGATTTAAGCCTTTCAAATGACTCCTCATCCTCAGCTGATACCTGCTCAGATGGCTTGCATCAGAAAAACAAACAAACAAAAAATTCCTGTCTTTGAATATATACCCTCTTCTAAATATTACCTTCCTTCTCTGAGAAATAGCCATAAAACTAAGATATTATAGGTATGTGGTAAAATTAGCAGACTTAGCTATCTTTTAAAAATACTCTCTACTCATTAGTTACTTAGATTTGTTTTCAGGAAAAAATGAATTTTAAGTAGTGAATAAGACAGGGGCACTCAGTCTTTGGTTTATAAAATACCTTAATTCTGACACATTTAGTAGGACACTCAAATTCTACTAGACAAAAATGATTTTCATACATCTCAAAGAACTCACAACAATAAGCAAATTTGTAAGAGAAGTAACATTTTATATATGTACATAATGTTTATATATAAACATTATATGTAAACTATAGGGACATATTTACCCCAGAAGTAAGATAATTGTGATAATCCCAGAGGATCTTGCTAGAGAAGAGAAAATAACCATTCACCACCACTATTATTTCTCTCTTCCTTACTGTGCCCAAAGGGCTACTGCGCAGCCTCAGCGCAGTTACCACCAGTCTGTCTAAAGATCATGTTGCAGTTAATGACATACGCACCTGTGCTAGTGCATATCAGCTCAGCTCACTCCCTAAGAAGCTGAGAAATTCCTTAGGCATCAGTGTTTATCTGAGGTCCTGAGGGCTGCTTGAAAAGATCTGATCTCTGCTAGATGAGATCTATGAAAAAAATTGATTATATTCTTTGTAGCCAAAGATGGAGAAGCTCTGTACAGTCAGCCAAAATAAGACCTGGAGCTAATTGTTGCTCTGATCATGAGAACCTTATTGCAAAATTCAGTCTTAAACAAAAGAAAGTAGGATAAACCACTAGACCATTAAGTTCAGTTCAGTTCAGTCGCTCAGTCGTGTCTGACTCCCTGCGACCCCATGAACCGCAGCATACCAGGCCTCCCTGTCCATCACCAACTCCCGCAGTTTACCCAAATTCATGTCCATTGAGTCAGTGATGCCATCTAACCATTTCATCCTCTATCGTCCCCTTCTCCCCCTGCCTTCAATCTTTCCCAACATCAAGCAGGGTCTTTTCAAATGAGTCAGCTCTTCGCATCAGGTGGCCAAAATATTGGAGTTTTACCTTCAACATCAGTCCTTCCAAAGGACACCCAGGACTGATCTCCTTTAGAATGGACTGGTTGGATCTCCTTGCAGTCCAAGGGACTCTCAAGAGTATTCTCCAACACCACAGTTCAAAAGCATCAATTCTTCGGCACTCAGCTTTCTTTATAGTCCAACTCACACATCCATACATGACTACTGGAAAAACCATAGCCTTGACTAGACGGGCCTTTGTTGACAAAGTAATGTCTGCTTTTTAATATGCTGTCTAGGTTGGTCATAACTTTCCTTCCAAGGAGTAAGTGTCTTTTAATTTCATGGCTGCAATCACCATCTGCAGTCATTTTGGAGCCCCCCAAAATAAAATCTGTCACTATTTCCTCTGTTTCCCCATCTATTTGCCATGAAGTGATGGGACCACATGCCATGATCTTAGTTTTCTGAATGTTGAGCTTTAAGTCAACTTTTTCACTCTCTTCTTTCACTTTCATTAAGGGGCTCTTTAGTTCTTCTTCACTTTCTGCCATTAAGGGTGGTGTCATCTGCACATCTGAGGTTATTGATATTTCTCCCGGCAATCTTGATTTCAGCTTGTGCTTCTTCCAGCCCAGCGTTTCTCATGATGTACTCTGCATATAAGTTAAATAAGCAGGGTGACAATATACAGCCTTGACATATTCCTTTTCCTGTTTGGAACCAGTCTGCTGTTCCACGTCTAGTTCTAACTGTTACTTCCTGACCTGCATACAGGTTTCTCCAGAGGCACGTCAGGTGGTCTGGTATTCCCATCTCTTGAAGAATTTTCCACAGTTCTTTGTGATCCACACAGTCAAAGGCTTTGGCATAGTCAATAAAGCAGAAATAGATGTTTCTCTGGAACTCTCGCTTTTTTGATGATCCAGCAGATGTTTGCAATTTGATCTCTGGTTCCTCTGCCTTTTCTAAAACCAGCTTGAACATCTGGAAGTTCACGGTTCACGTATTGCTGAAGCCTGGCTTGGAGAATTTTGAGCATTACTTTGCTAGCGTGTGAGATAAGTACAATTGTGCGGTAGTTTTAGCATTCTTTGGTATTGCCTTTCTTTGGGATTGGAATGAAAACTTACCTTTTCCAGTCCTGTGGCCATTGCTGAGGTTTCCAAATTTGCTGACATATTGATTGCAGCACTTTCACAGCATCATCTTTTAGGATTTGTAATACCTCAACTGGAATTCCATCACCTCCACTAGCTTTGTTCATAGTAATGCTTCCTAAGGCCCACTTGACTTCACATTCCAGGATGTCTGGCTGTAGGTGAGTGATCACACCATTGTGATTATCTGGGTCGTGAAGATCTTTTTTGTATAGTTCTTCTGTGTATTCTTGCCACCTCTTCTTAATATCATCTGCTTCTGTTAGGTCCGTACGATTTGCATCCTTTATTGTGCCCATCTTTGCATGAAATGTTCCCTCGGTATCCCTAATTTTCTTGAAGAGATCTCTAGTCTTTCCTATTCTATTGTTTTCCTCTATTTCTTTGCACTGATCGCTGAAGAAGGCTTTCTCATCTCTCCTTGCTGTTCTCTGGAACTCTGCATTCAAATGGGTATATTTTTCCTTTTCTCTTTTGCCTTTCTATTTTCTTCTTTTCTCAGCTATTTGTAAGACTTCCTCAGACAGCCATTTTGCTTTTTTGCATTTCTTTTGCTTGGGGATGGTCTTGATCCCTGTCTCCTGTACAATGTCATGAACCTCCATCCATAGTTCATTAGGCACTCTGTCTATCAGATCTAATCCCTTAAATATATTTCTCACTTCCACTGTATAATCATAAGGGATTTAATTTAGGTCATACCTGAATGGTCTAGCAGTTTTCCCCACTTTCTTCAATTTAAGTCTGAATTTGGCCTGCTCCTCAGACCATTAAGCTATGACCCAAATCAAATCCCTTATTATTATACAGTGGGGGTGAAGAATAGATTCAAGAGATTAGATCTGGTAGACAGAGTGCCTCAAGAACTATTGATGAACATTTGCAACATTCAAACCTCCTGGAGGTGGTGTTCAAAACCATTTCAAGAAAAAGAAATTCAATAAGGTGAAGTGGTTGTCTGAGGAGGCCTTACAAATAGCTGAGAAGAGAAGAGAAGCAAAGCAAGGGAGAAAGGGAAAGACATACCCAACTGAATGCAGAGTTTCAAAGGATAGAAAGGAGAGGTAAGGAAAGCTTTTTAAGTGAACAGTGCAAATAAACAGAGGAAAACAATAGAATGAGAAAGACTAAAGATCTCTTTAAGAACACTGGAGTTACCAAGACAATATCCTATGCAAAGATGGGCACAGTAAAGAAACAGAAAAGGCAAGGACCTTACAGAAGCAAAAGAGTTTAAGAAGAGATGGCAAGAATACACAGAAGAAATACACAAAAAAGGTCTTAACGATCCAGATAATCATGATGGTATGGTCAGTCACCAAGAGCCAGACATCCTGGAGTGTGAAGTCAAGTGGCTCTTAGGAAGCATTACTATGAAAAAAGTTAGTGAAGAGGATGGAATTCCAGCTGAGCTATTTCAAATCCTAAAATATGCTGCTGCTAAAGTGCTGCACTTAATATGCCAGCACATTTGGAAAACATAGCAAAGGCCATAGGACTGGAAAGGGTCAGTTTTCATTCCAATCCCAAAGAAAGGCAATGCCAAAGAATGATCAAACTACTGTACAGTTGTGCTTATTTACACGCTAGCAAGATACTACTCAAAATTTTTCAAGCAAGGCTTCAACAATATATGAACTTTCAGGTGTACAAGCTGGATTTGAAAAGGCAGAGGAACCAGAGATCAAATTGCCAATATTCGTTGGATCATAGAAAAAGCAAGAGAATTCAAGAAAAACATGTACTTCTACCTCTTTGACTATTAAAGCCTTTGACTGTGTGGATCAAAACAATTTGTGGAAAATTCTTAAAGAGATAGGAATACCAGACCACCTTACCTGTCTCCTAAGAAACCTGTATACAGGTCAAGAAGCAATAGAACCAAACTTGGAAAAATGGATTGGTTCAAAATTAGTTAAGGCGTATGTCAAAGCTGTATATTGTCACCCTGATAATTTACTTATATGCAGCGTACATCATACAAAATGCCAGGCTGGGTGAATGGAGTCAAAATTGCTGGGAGAAATATCAACAACCTCAGATATGCAGATGATACTACTCTAATGGTAGAAAGCAAAGAATAACTAAATAACCTCTTGATGAGGATGAAAGAGGAGAGTGAATAAGCTAGCTTAAAACTCAACATTCAGGAAACTAAGATCATGGCATCTGGCCCCATCACTTCATGGCAAATAGATGGGGAGAAAGTAGAAACAGTGATGGATTTTCTTTTCTTGTGCTCCAAAATCACTTCATGGACTGCAGTCATGAAATTAAAAGATGCTTGCTCCTTGGAATAAAAGCTATGAGAAGCCTAGACAGTGTATTAAAAAGCAGAGACATCAATTTGCTGACACAGATCCATCTAATCAAACCTATAATTTTTCCAGTAGTCACATACAGATGTGAGCATCGGACCATAAAGGAGGCTGAGGCTGAAGAAAGAAGACGTGAAGTGAAAGTCACTCAGTCATGTCTGACTCTTTGTGACCCCATGGACTATACAGTTCATGGAATTCTCCAGGCCAGAATACTGGATTGGGTAGCCTTTCCCTTCTCCAGGGGATCTCCCCAACCCAGGGATCAAACCCAGGTCTCCCACATTGCAGGTGGATTCTTTACCAACTGAGATATTAGGTGCTTTCAGATTGTGTTGCTGGAGAAGATTCTTGAGAGTCCCTTGGACAGCAAGGAGATCAAACCAATCAATCCTAAAGGAAATCAACCCTGAAAATTCATCAGAAGGACTGATGCTGAAGTTCCAATACTTCCCCACCTGATTCAATGAGTTGACTCACTGGAAAAGTCCCTGGTGCTGGGAAAGATTGAGGGCAGGAGGAGAAGGAGGTGACAGAGGATGAGATGGTTAGATGGCTACACTGACGCAATGGACACAAGTCTGAGCAAACTCCAGGAGACAGTGAAGGACAGGGAAGCCTGGCGTGCTGCAGTCCATGGGGTGGTAGAGTCTGACACGACTTAGGGACTGAACAACAACAAATGACAGAGAACTGGATGGTAGTAGTGCAAAGGGACCCTCATTCATCCCTTATTTTTCAGACCTTGTTTTGCCAAGCTACAAATTCTAGTAGAAAAAGTAAAGTAAAAATGCAGTCTACCACATCATTTCTTAGAACTGCAAAATGATTTTCATCTTTTATTAATTTTAAATTGAAGTATAATTGATTTGCATTGTTATGTTAGTTTCAGGTATACAGCACAGTGATGCAGTTTTAAATATATAAAACATGAATATAAGTGCATATATGTGTGTGTAAATATATACATAATTTATATTTTCAGATTATTTTCCCTTACAGGTTATTACAAAATACTGAGTAGAGTTCCCTGTGATATACAGTAGGTCTTTGTTGATTATATTTATATCAATACATAGCTGTATGTGGGCTTCCCAGGTGGCTTGGTAGTAAAGAATCCACCTGCTAAGGCAGGAGATACAGGCTCAACCCCTGTGTTGGGAAGATCCCCTGGAGAAGAAAATGGCAAACCACTCCAGTATTCTTGCCTTGGAAATCCTATGCACAGAGGAGCCTGTTGGGCTACAGTCCATGGGATCACTAAAGAGTCAAACACACTTAGTGACTAAACAAAAACAGAGTTGTATGTATATGTTAATTACAAATTCCTAATAAGTTTAATTTTTTAAAACTATTTTAAGACCTTTTAACATGATTTCTCTGAAATTAAATTGTATGCTGGGTAGTTATTTGTCTCTATCCATGATTAAGAGGAAGAAATTTTAACTTTATAAGCCTTTCAAGAGTTTTTCTGGATTAATCTATGCTTAAGTCACACTAGATGCAGCCTTTAAGTAACTGTCATTCAAGATAGTTCAATGTTTGCCAGTGAGCAATTCCAGGGCTGCTGTCATTTGCAATAGGACCACCCATCTCTGCACAATCTTTTACTTATCTTTCTGTTTCTGCTTCAGAGTTGCTTTTTTTTGGGCTTCAGCAGCACTGAAGGAGAATATTCTGCTGACAGTATGATGTGAATCTACTCTGGTTCCTCCCAGGGAAGGTTTGGGCTTATATCTCTTTGCCCTTTTCCAACACTTTACTAAAGCTTCCAGCATTCTCTTCTTTATCACAATCTTCAGAGCATGTCCAGGATCATTACAAAGATAACACTTAAGTGTTAGATACTGAGTCCTTCATCTTGGGAGCTGGCCCTCAGTGCTCTCTCAGCAATCACATCCTCTCTACCCCCAGAAACATGAAAAACTTTAGTTGAAGCTTTTACTTTTTCTTGAAACATTTAAAAGCTGTAGGTAGCAGTTCTTTATACCTCTAGGAACTTTTGGTTGTTATATAGCTAACAAAAACATTCTCCAACATTTACCAATATACAATTATCAAATTAAGGAATTTAATGAGATACTGTTATCTAATATACTTTCTTCATTCAGTATTTTAACAGATATCCCAATAATGTCACTTATAGCCTTTTCCCCTGATCTGGATCCAGCTCAGACTCTTGCATTACCTTTGGTTTCCCTGTCATTTCAGTCTCCTTTAATCTGGAAGAGTTCTACAACCTATCATCTTTCACAATTATATTTTTGAAGTACAAGCCTACTATTTTGTAGAAGTAGAAGCTTTTGTCGTTATATTCGTCCTTGCTGTTGTTTTATCTCTTTCTCTGTATCAGCTGTCCGAACCAGTAAAACTCCCCCACCATGCCCCATCCAAGATGAATGCAGATATCTTCCACTTCTTCCCTCTACACAACAACATCAATAACTGGACAAAATTAGTGAAGGTTAGGTTTACACAAGGGGATGTAAGAAACTTATAGTATCTTTTAAAAACAAAAACAAAGTGTCCACTTCATGGAAGTTAATGATTAATCTGGAATTGCTGTGGTTGAGTTCTGCGTGCTCATAACACACCAGGATGGATAATTCAAGTATCCCTTTGATATATGTTTCTGGAGTTTAGTAGAGATGTTGGACTGGAAATGTATTTGGAACAAATCTACACAAACATGATGGATATAGAAAATGGAGTAAATATTACAACATAATAAAGGAGCTGGAGAAAGAAGAAGGAAAAGTAGAATTCTGAGAGTGCTTACATTTACGGCAGAGAAAGGGGGAAAACCTATAAAGATGCAAAAGAAATAAAGGCATAGTGAAAGAACTAGAAAAAGATTTACAAGAATAACTCCCAATATATCAAGGAAGGAACACTCCTTAAAAAGGAAAGAAAAGGTGTAAAATATCACAGGAACTGAGCTCAAAGTGTTCGATGGCTGGAACCAAAGCACACTATTAGGAGGAAGTTGTTCTTGTTGAGTTTGTTGCAACAGGAGATGAAAGGAAAGCTGAGTGGGGATAAGAAAATCCAAGAGGCAAGTAGAGATTACTCTATTGTGCCCTTTGACACTGAGAGAAAGGAGGATCATTTAATGACTGCATGAGAAATTAGAAGGTTTGAGGGAAGGCATTTTGATGTAGAGGTGAGCTAAGCATGCACGTAGAGAGCAAACAGCTAAAGAAGAGAGAAGATCTGCCAAATTCAAATTAAGTAAGCTAAGGGCCTCAGCACATTAATTAAGAGTTTTAATCTTCATAAGAAAAACTAGATCAATACTGAGAAGAAGAGAAATATTAAAACTTCTCACATTAGATGATCTCAGTTTCTGCAATACAGGAAACAAGATATGTTGATTGCTTTAGCAAGCAAAAATGACTAAGGATATGGACTCTGAGGGAGAAGGTGAGGGTGGGACGTTCTGGGAGAATAGCATTGAAACATGTATATTATCATATGTGAAACAGAACACCATTCCAGGTGCGATGCATGAGACAAATGCTCAGGGCTGGGGCAATGGGATGACCCAGAGGGATGGGATGGCGAGGGAGGTGAGAGGGGGGTTCCGGATGGGAAACACATGTAAACCCATGGCTGATTCATGTCAATGTATGGCAAAAACCACTACAATATTGTAATTAGCCCCCAACTAAAATAAATAAATTTATTAAAAAAAGTGATTTGAAGCACTGCTTGTAATTAAATGTACTGTCAACATTGAGGACCTGTGGAGGACTGATTCCATGAATATGCACTGAAGCCAAAGAGCAGCCCATAATTAACACAGAACATAATGGAGAGAAGCCCATGATTCTGATCTTAGTAAAGTAAGTGAAGGAAAAAATTGATCCTCATGGTTTAAGCAATGCCATGACTGAAATGGGTTGATCATCATAGAAGCATGTGACTCTGGAAAGGCTCTATATGGCTTAGTGAAGAAAGGCAGAGTGAGCCACAGAAGAACTTTATGGTGGCAAAAATCAGACTGAAGAACTGGAGGGAGTGAGAAGGAAAAGGAGGCCGTTGATTAAGAGGCAGAGATACAGACAAATAGTCAAAGCCACTTTGTTGGGAAGTGATCTGGAAGTACTAACAGGAAGAGGAAAGTAGACTGATTGTCAATAAATGAACCAGAGAAACAAAAGGTATCTGAGTTTTACCATTCAAGATAACTAGGTTTTACTTAAAGCAGTTAAGATGAGATTTTTCTTGAAAAGCAAATGTACACCAAAGCTTGCTTAAATTTAAAACTCCAAATGATGTGGTAGAAAGTAAGAAGTATGCTGGCAAAGTGAGTAGTTTGGAAAGAATGATCAGCAGGAATAAGGGGAGCAACGGAAATAGAATTAGGTTAGATCAGAAATGCTGATTAAGGAAAGGGGAAAATTCTAAATATGACAAATATGTAATTGGTTGTTGGAAGAGTTTTTACATTTAATCATTTCCAGTGTTCCATTTGGAACACTAGCAAGATAAAACAGAACTATAAAACATTTCTCACTTTATTTTGATTTTTTATCATAGACACTTAAAGATATACTCATATTAAATAAAGTTGGAAACATGTTAACAAACAGTAAATGTGCTATTTGGAGTTTAGCAATGAAGCTTTTATTAAAAATAATTATTTTTTAAAAGATAACTTTTTGTGGATAAGATCCAGTAGGGTAGAAATCCTACTCTTAGTGAATGTTCTTGAATATGGAAAATATTTTTATATAATTTTATTGAATCAAATATTCCATTACTGAAGGACATTTTAAAAATTAGCAATGAATCAAAACATATTTAATAATGCAGCATATTAAGCATATTTTAAAAATATTTCATGTACTCTGACAATGAAATTATAGTTGGCAAAATCTTTCTAAGACAAAAGGATTATCTCATAAGCCAATATTGTTTAAAGATGTCTATCTTCTGAAGGCTTAAGACTATGTGATTTCACGATTTCTAAACAATGGTGACATATTTTTTTTGTTGTTAAAATGTAGAAGAGTGCTATTTTATAACTGAACTTTTCTTTCTTATAGTGAATGACACTTAGAATAAAAAAAGAAATAAATTGAGGTTTTATTTTATTTAGGAAGTAAACTGAATGAAAAAACATTGAAACTGTCCAGGGATTCCTATAGAGTATGTTGAAGCCAATATGCTGTGCCAGGTAAGGCTTTGTATAAAGTGGACAATTCAGTTGTCCTCTAGGATTAACATTGTTGGAAACAAATAGGTCTCAAGGCACTTACTAGGTTTAGTGTGTTGTTGTTTGCCTCTTAACCTAGAGCAATGAGTCACAGTAGGTACATGACTTCTTCTCTCTTCACTTTTTTCATAATTCTCTCATCTCTACACTCATAAACTATAGCATCACAAAAATGGCAAAAAAAAAAGAGAGAGAGAGACTAGAAGAGGTAAAACAAAAGATCAAAAGAATAAAGGATCACTAGGTCCTTTTGAAAAACAATTCTCCAAAACATGTGGGTGGTCAAAGAAAAGAACAGAATCAAAAGATTGTATGAAGAAAGAGCAGAATTTCAACTCTGCAGCCGGGAAGGCATCAACACCAGCTATCTGATGAGATTTCCAGATCCTACATTGGAAGCAAATACCAATGTGTACCAGTAGATTTTTGTTAAATCTTGCATGTCTGTCTGTCTCTCTCTTTTTCTCTCTCCCTCCTTCTACCTCTTGTTTCACTTCTTTTTCAATCACTCTTTCTCTCTACATGTATACATATATATAGGTATAGATATAAATATAGATATCTATGGTTTGTTCCATTTTTGAATACACACAATGCTTAGTGGATGACAATCATGTGGTTAGAATGAAAATAAAGTCATCATTCAGAAAACAGACATTTATGGTAGAAAAATATCTGGATAATTGTGCTTCTTTGTTTTATCTGGTTTGCTGAAATTATTCAGATATAAATTTATAGTATGCAGGATACATATTAATTTTCATGACAAATGTTTGATGAGAAAAACAAAAATAGAAACCCCCTCAAATATCTCAGTATGGTGAACATTAAATATTCAAAGGTATGTAGAAAAAAGTCATAGTTTTAAGTAAAAATACTTTTTGCTTTCCTGTATAAAGTTTATAAAATGTACAGCAACATTGTGTCTATGATAAATTTCAAATATTATATTAAAAAATATTATAAATGAATGTTTTCCTGTGTCTCTTTGCCAGCTTGGTTAGTATAAAATTAACGAGGAAGGCAAGAATAATATCTTAATTAATAAATTTTTTGATTCACATATCTATTGCCAAAGTTAATATTTGTTTTTAATGTGATTTGCCTCAGAAAAACATGTTGAACACAAACAAACAAAAGAATTTTGTATTATTGCACAGTGAACCTGAAATTGCACTTATATATAATGAGGCCTTACTTTAAAAATTTCTTCACAACAAAGAGATAAAGAGAACTCTAATTTTTGAAATTCATCACATATGCTTTCTACTAAAGGAATACAAAGTTTTAATCTGTAGACTTTAAAATTACATATATTCATTACATATATTACATATGTTTCAAATTAAATGTCACATAAATTGACAACGTTTCAAAGAATAATGATGTGGATATTTTGATTGTGTTCAAACATTTTCAGCCCTAGTTCCTATACTTTATAAGACAGAACATTTACAATTTTTAAATATTTTCCAAGAGGATAAGTGCTTTGCAATTTAAAAAAATGAAATACAAAGGATAAAGAGATAATTAACTCAATATCATTTTTCAAAACAAAATAAGCTGTAGAAAAGTATCTCAATTATTGCTTTTACGATTATATATTATTTTTATTTGAAAGAGCACTAAGGTCATTGTGCTTAATGCACATGCCTTATAAGGAACCATAGAGTTTTTTCATTTACCATCAGTTATCCACTGATGTCTAGATAAATTTTTACAGTACCATAAATTTCCACAATATAAACTCAATAAAAGGCTATATGGCATGTACTTTGAAAACATCTGCCCTTGCCTTCTATAGTCTTTCTAGACCACAAAGGAGACCATGTTTAACCTTCACTTTAAACAATACACTTAATTTGATGAAAATCTTTGGCTTATAATACAAAGACTTTTCTTGGATATGAGCAGAAAAAAAAAATCAGTATCTTAAGCTTTCAATGTTGAAACTGGAAAACTGCCTTTTCCTTCATATAACCATTTCATCAAAGAAAACTGAGTTCAGAATCCTTTTTCTGCTACCACAACTACCACAAAATCTGCAAATATGCTATCTGGGGATCTTCTACAACCACTGAAATTGAAAGAATATTTACTATCATTTATAGTTTAATTTTATATTTAAGAAAAGAAAGAGGTCACTGAGTATACAGTTAAGTGTGTCATTTAATAAGAATGTGAACTAAAAAATAAGGATACTGAATTATCTCTGGATTGAAGCTGAAAAACCTCATGATTATTATTTTTATGTGCAACATGAAGTTGCCATTTTAATTTGTCAAACAACAAAAAAAAAGATGGAAAGCCTATATCTTAGGTTTTCTTTTTTTTTCCTTGAAACTGAACTCTTGATCCCACCTCTAAAGCGAATAAAAGAAAAAACTTTATGTTTAATAGGCTGTCATACAAATCCAAGTTGGAAAAGAATATTTACAGCAGAGAGAACGAATAAAGCATATGAAAGCCATGGAATTTTAAACAGACTTAACACTGTAGACAAAAGTTTTAATAATGCACTTGTAGAAAAATATGAGAATTTGATGGGGAGGGGCTAAACAAGGATTCTGACAATTTCATGATAAATTGGTGGAAGAGAATCCATAAATGTAATTTAAGAAACATTTCTCCTGCTTTTAAATCAAAATTAGTACAATGTGGAAGTTTTATAGTCTTATTTGTATGGGCTTATATGTCTATTATATTTATAGGATATAGCAAGTGAAACTTTCCAGGCAATATAGTTAATATCTTAGGAAATTATGTGCTCAACATAAAATCAAAAAATCTATTTTTTGCTTGTTTAGAAATGCACATTAACATCAAAAGCTTAAAACAAGCCAATGCAACATGCTGTAGTAAAATTCAAGATATACTTGGCAGCAAAATAAATGTTGACATAGCATGAATGTACTAATTACTGATGTTTCTCTTTGTCTTCAATAGCACTCTTGTTTTTTACAGTTTTTTAGTTCACAGTGCTTAAGATAACTTCACAGCTTTATCTGTCAGAAAAAGTCAACATAAAATCCTGAAAAAACTGTAGTTATTAAACATGTGCTTAATACTAGGTCACTGTATTAGATCTAAATAAGCTGCTAAACACAGTAAGCTTTGTGGGACCCATGGCTCCCGCCTCCTTCTACTTAATGATCCTAACCAGTTATAGAAAATCTTTTGAAAATTTTTTCAAAAGATAATATATACTCATAGTAAACATAATTTAAAAATTGAAGAAAAGTATAATCTAAAACATAAAATGTCTCCCACTGAACTCTTTTATTCTAGTCTCCTTCTAGGATATATATTATACTTACATACATTTTCTTGCATATACCTAGTATTGCCACTATATATACACAAATCCTTAGATTTATACAAATAAATCTCTTAGACCATGTCTTTTGCAATAAAATATAGATTAACCATATGCTCATATCAGTAATATATATCTCTCATATTCTTTTAAACAGTTGTTTTTTCACTATTTTAATACTTTAACATTTACATAATTGGTCACATAGAAATGGAGTTTTCATTTGTTTATAATGTTTTCTTATTATTTTAATCATGAAATGAAAAGTTTTGAACATATATATATATCATTGCAATTTATTGGATTATATTAGTAAGCTAAATTTTAAAAATAAAATTGTTAGTAAATATTGATTGCAAAAAATAAATTTTGTTAAGCGTGTCTGCAAATCAGATTTCCTCAATCCAATGTCTACAAATTTATGCAATTGATAGATTTTTTAAAAATAAACACAACTAAAGGAGAAATTAATTCCTATTAATATTGATGTTGTGAAGTGAATGTTTGTGTCCCCCACTAAATTTCATACATCAAAGATCCAAGCAACAGTATGGCTATATTTGAGATGGGGTCTCTAAGGAAGTAATTAAGATCAAATAAAGTTATAAGGGTGTGGCCCTGTTTCATTAGGATCAGCATCCTTATAGGAAGAGACATTAGAGAGCTCACTTGCTCTCTCTCCTCATGCACACAAGAAGGAAAAGGAATATAAGGGCGTAGTGAGAAGGTGGCTGTGTACAAGTCAGAAAACAGTGACTTCACCAGAAATCAACTAGCTGACACCTTGATCTCAGGCTTCTACCTCCAGAACCATGAGGAAATATCTTTCTGTTGTTTAAGGCACTCAATCTGTGGTATTTTGCTATGGCAGTCCAAGCAGATGAACACAATTGAAGTTGTCATAATTTTTCTGTCAATTAGATTGAATAATTACCTACATCAAACTTGTTGATGGTTATCCAGAAAAACCTTTAAACTTTCAGTGTGGCTAGATTTGGCTTGTTAATAGCCAATTCAGTAAAAAAATATATATAGCAAGAGACATAATATATATGTGTGTGTATACACATGGGGTTGCAAAGAGTCAGATATGACTCGGTGACTGAACAACAACAACATATATATGAGAAGCCCAGTGTATACACACACACACACACACACACACACACACACACATAAAAGATAACATAAATGGTAGAAAAACAAATCCATGTTTCAGAAAATATAACTCACTATATATGTTTCACTTTCTTTCTTATAAAACATGTGTCTTTTTATGAAAATCTTCATATTCAAAAGCATTTATAGAAATCTTCAAAATGAGAGATTTTTCTAAATACAAAAAATAACAAATGAAAATAAAGCCATAATATAAAGGAAAAATCATTGAATACACATACATTCAACTGTATAGTTGTAGTCAACTGGTTACTGTTTCATTGAATGTCTATTGATAAACAAGTTATTTTCCAGCATCCAAATAGAACAAACCATTACTCACAAAATACAACATTTCAGAAGCAAATCCTCTCAAATAAAAATCACACACTGGGAGTAAAATGAAAAGGGGTCATGAGAACTACCCAGATAAACAAGGAAATGAGAAATCTAAAACAGTCCTTACCTGACTTCAATTTCCAATAATATGAAAATGTTGGCAAGCTTACTGTGCCAAGGCCATCCCCATGAGAATATATGTATATAGATAAATACTAGTGTCCACATATTAACTGTATTAATATTTAAATACTTACATTTACATAAGTTTCTTTATTAATAACCATATTTTTATATATTTGAAATAATTTCTAAACCCATAGTTATTGAGGTCCATGAGTTCACACTCCACTTACAATCACATCACAGGGTTTATTCTAGTCTTCTCCGTCTCTGTATTTGTAACTTCCTTCTCTAATAGTGGGAAGCTGAGGTCCCATTATTCTTAATTTACTAACATATTTAACTCATTCTGCATACAAACCAATGTCTCATTGCCACAGCTACCCAGCCACTACGTCCAAACCTTGTTTATCTTGCACTAAGATAAACCCCATCTTCTCCCCATTCAGGTTTTACTATCCCAGGGTAATTCAGCCCACGTATAAACATCTCAGCCTACTTGTTCTCTGAAACCCCATAGCAAGCCATCCCTCCAGAGTGATGTCACACACCAGGCCACCCCACCCCGTCACAGGTTGGCTGCCTCTTTCTGTCTTGGTTCTCAACATCCCTCACCAGGCTGAACCTCCAGGTGAGCTCACACTTTGTTCCCTGTTCCCTCCACCCCTTCCCCAAAGGCTATAGGAATGTATCCCTCAGAAAGAGAAAGAGAAAGGGGAAATGAAAGGAGAAAAGAGAAGAGGAAGAGTCACAAGTCATAAGAACAAATTGTTCTTTTTCCACTGGAAAATCAAGAGCAGTGATTCTTGAAAAGGAAATGCTACAGATCCTGTGGTATGAAATGCATAGCCAATATATAATTTTGTGTTTGGAATAGGAAACTAATGTATTGTCTTCATGATATGAACTATTCAAAATGAATCCTGACAAAAATCTGTGTGGATAATCACAGGATCTTGTGGTGAAGAGGAAAGGAAGTTAGATTTTGTACTTATCAAAATGAAGTATGGGTTTAAAAATATTGCCATAAAGAGGATAGGCACCTTGTCATTCAGAGAATACCAGTTTTGCTGGCTTTATGCCAGTCAATATGTATTTGCATTGCAGGGTGAAAGGTAGAAGACACTTAAGTAATTCAAAACTAGGAAATCCTCAACAACCTTAAATTCTAACTCATAATATATACATATATATATATATATATATAATGTTCAATATTATTATATATTACATTTACTGTCAATACATATATAATTTTTAACATGTTTAAACACATGATGTTTAATATCATTATATTTAATGGTTAATATCATTATATATAGAGTGTTTAAAATCATTAAATTTCCTTTACAATGAAGCAGTTGTTAGGATACTTGCATGAAAATCTATGATTAGCTAATTAGAAAATCGTTTTCTTGCTACTGTTTTGTTTTTTAATGACTAGTAAATATTCAAACAAATCAGAAATTAACAGAGTGGGAAGTTATAGTGTCTCTATTATTAAAGTAGGCTTTATTGAGAGAGTAACATGATGGGGAGCTAATTTCATATCCTAGTTAGTGACCTCTTTCCTCCTTTTTTGGCTACTTGAACATGCTATTTCCACATCTAAAAAACTGTAACATAAAGGTCACATCATAATGTTCTTCCTCAATTAAGAAATAACTGAAAAAAGTCCTTTTAAGCTACGAGATATCTTTTGAATTACCAATTTCAAGAATTTATCTTAAGGAAACTTACCTAAGAAAATCAGAACATACATAATTTGAAATTATAGTAAAAAGGATATCATGCCATATATGAATTTAAAAATGGAAATCACCTGATGTCCCACAATATAGGATTGAATGAACAGTAGCTTTACTGTCATAAAATGGGGTATTACAGAGTTTTAAAAACAATTTGAAGTAGATATTGATTAGGAAATAATTGTTTTATTGTTTTTGAGTGAAAATCTACTATATAGCAGTATATATGAACATATTTTATATTAAAAGCAAATTAATGTGAATATATTTGCACATAGAGGAAGGTCTGATTGGGTATAGATTAAACTACCATTTTGTACTGGAGTTTCAATTGGTTTTATTTTTGATTTTTTGTTGTTTTTCCCCAAATTATTTTTTCCCTTTTTTTTCATTCTTTCAACAAATATTTATTAACTCTATCTTGTTGCAAGCGCAAAGAGAAAATTCCATTTCTTTCCTTGAAATAAATATAGTATATCAATATATTACTATACTTTCTAGCTGAGTACATATGTCCTATCTCTTCTTATTTATAGCTATCCAAAAAGGCACCTGAAAAAACATCCTGGAACACCTCAAGTTATACCCTGAGTGATTTAAGCCTTGGAAAACATTAAAATTAAACAGCACAAGGCAAACTTTTGAATTTGACCTTTAAAAATAAGAAAATTCAGTTAATAAGGAGAGAAACTTTATCTCTGAGCACATATGAAAATCTTCTGCCCAAGAAACTGTGAAGTGTATTAGCTTGAACTGTAGGTACACAGTGGATGATTTAGAAAATCAGAATCTTTCTTTAGCCGTGCACTATCAAAAAAACCAAAGAAATAATATCCTGATTCTTTATCCTAATTTCTAGCATAAAAATTCTGATTATTAGAAAAATGCTATTCTATCTAGCTAGTTCAGTTTGAAACACAATGAATTGGACTAATTATTTCTAAATTTCTAAATTTACTTTGCGTGAGCAAGCAGATTAATTTGAAATATTAATGTAATGATTGCTGAATAGGAAGGTGACTATAAATTACAGGAAAATAGTCTTTTACTTTAATGCTGCTTGTAAGCAGAGAGAATTTCAAAATAGGACAGTAGCTACTGGCCTATTTAATTTCTATAAGTTGGTGTAGGTGTTTGTGTTATAAATAGTAACACGTTGTCAAGAGGAGTTAAGAATGCTGCAGGAGCTTACAGACCAAGAAGTGTGACTTCATAAGAAGCAACCCTAAGATCTTCGTGTTGATTCAGATTACTAAGCTGCCTAAACAGATGAGGGCAATACTGGTACTGTTTACATTCTTATTTTGCTCTAAATTTGCAAAACTGTCAATAAACATCAGCTGAGATTTAAAGAGTCATTTTCTCTAATGTATACTGTATTTCCTTGCATTTTTACGGAAATAAACATTCTCCTGAATTACTACTTTCTCCATATCATGGGCTACAATCACAAAATTTTCTGCTAGGATGCTGTGCACTCCTCTAACAGAAGCATAAGTTCTACTTGTGAAGTGTTACTCTCATAACTGCGACAATGTTAGGATGAGATTGCCCCACTATCTTTGACACTACAAGATTTTAGGACCCAGCCTAACCCTAGCTGTAGAGGATACAAGAGGCTTTTTAAACTTCCCTTATGTAATACCTACAGCAGTTTGACTTGTGTAGATTAAGATACAAATGGAGGTATTGCTGCTTCTGCTACTGATGACGACCAAACTTCCCCTGGTTCAGGACTGTGTATGAAAGTGGTGATAACCAAAATAGCCCAGTTTCATCACTTCTATGATGTTTAAAAAATAGATGCCTTGCATAAAGGTCATTTGCTCTTCAGGTTTGCAAAACATAAAAACTCATGTTCTACATTATTAGTTAGAAGATCTTGTTATGCCATAGTTGAAAATATAAACTTGTGTATTTAGTAAAACATGATTGATTCTGTAGAAAAACTAGTAAAACATAACAGTTTCCATGGTGTAATAAGAGATCCATTATATGACTTGCTATTTATAGACAGAGATTGATAAGTTTCAACATAAAATAATGAATTTCATTTCATTCGTGTTCCTGTTATACTGAAACAAAAACCATAGCAAGAAGAACTGTTTTAGAAAATTTATATCATTAGGTCCAATGCCTGAATATGAGCCCAAAGTCTACTATCATCCATTAGGAGACAATATTTGGAATGACCCATTAGTAGGTAAAGAACCCACCTGTCAATGCAGGAGACATGAGACTTGGGTTCCATCCCTGGGTGAGAAAGATCCCCTGGAGGAGGGCATGGCAACCCACTCCAGTACTCTTGCCTGGAGAATCCCCATGGACAGGGAAGCCTGGTGGGCTATAGTATATAGGGTTGGAAACAGTCGGACACTACTGAAGAGACAAAGTACATTAGTAGGCAGAGCTAAGACTCAAGAAACAGAAATATCGAAGCACATTACTTATGTAGTCTTTCACAAGAGGTGGATAGTTGTCTATAGAAAACTGTCTTTCCATTAACTATGCAGAATTATCACTGAATATTTCAGTCCAGTCCTCCTGGCACCTAGAAGGGGCTGTATGATAGGTGGTCCTAAGGAAACACAAAAGAATCAATGTGTGTTTATAAGGGCCAAAGCATTTTAAAAGGGCATGTCGGACTTCCCTGGTTAAGAATCTGCCTGCCAATGCAGGGGACATAGGTTCAGCTCCTGGTCTTTTAAGATTCCACAGGCCTTGGGGCAACTAGGCCCACCATATACCACAATGATTGGGGCCATACTCTAGAGCCCATGCTCTGCAACAAGAACAGCCACTGGAATAAGACCATGCACTGCAACTAGAGAGGAGGCACTTCTCACAGAAACTAAAGAAAGCCCATGTGTAGCAACGAGCTCTCAACACAGCCAGAAGTAAATAAATAAAATTTAAATAAACAAAACAAATGAAACAAAATAAACCAATAAAAGGGCATGCTATCTCCACTTTCCTTTTCTACCAGCTGGATGAACAGAACTCCAGGTTTTAGGGGATGAAAGAACCACAAGATAGAAGCAGCTCGATTTCCCTAAATATCCACGTGCTCAGTTGCTCCATTGTGTCCGACTCTTTTGTGACTGCAAGCACTGTAGCCCATCAGGCTCCTCTGTCCATAGAGTTTTTCCAGGCAAGAATTCTGGAGTGGGTTTCCATTTCTTACTCCAGGGGATCTTCCCCACCCAGGGATTGAACCTGCATCTCTTGCATCTCCTGAAGTAGCAGGTAGATTCTTTACCACTGCACCACTTGGGAAATCCACCCCGTACCACACACAGAGAATAAAATTGCCCACAAACTGCAAACTGAATCTAGCTGACTAATATATGAACCATAATTAATTGTGTTAGGACACAGAAGTTTGAAGGTTACAAAAGATATCATCATTACGCTAACAAGTATAATTCTCTATAATATTCAAACAATCTTTTGGGGCAGGGAAAAAGTACTGGAAAAGAGAGGAGAAAGGATAAACACAGGTGTGATTGAGTTTTTGCTCATGTGTGAACAAAATGATCTACTAAACAATGATATAGCTAATACTCAATTAGATAAAATGTGCATATTCTCCTACATGCATCAGTTTAGCCAAGTTTGCTACTGCATTATGCACATCTTCTGGGCCTCAGTTTTCCTAACCGCAAAATAAGAAATTCTGCTAGGTGAACTGTATAATTACTTTCAGCTGTAACATTCCCATTTCATATTTCCACTAACACATGAAGCAATGTACTTTAAGTTACAAAGTGACCTTCTCTGAGAAGAAGAATTGTGCTATAGTGTAAAGAACACAGCACCAGTCACCTACCAGGATTCCAGGGTTTCCTCTACATCTAGATGGCTGCAGGTATTTAGACAAATTATTAATATTTAAATTTCCAGACTTCAGTTCCTTCACCTATAAAGTAAAAATAAAGGTAAAATTATCTCTAGGTTTCCTTTAAGCTCTAATATTCAGCAATTTATAAACAATCCCAGTCTGTGTGATTTTTATGGAAATGAAAAGCCAGGCCATTAGCATGCTTCTGAAATAAAGGGCATAGCTTTCCCCATCACGTGCTATCAAGAAGTTAGGCCAAAATCTGCCGACCCATAAATAACTTTTACGAGACAATGACATTTGCACCATGGGACCAGATGCCATGATCTTAGTTTTCTGAATGTTGAGTTTAAAGTCAACTTTTTCACTCTCCTCTTTCACTTTCATCAAGAGGCTGTTTAGTTCTGCTTCGCTTTCTGCCATAAGGGTCTAATTCTGGCCAAACATGGTCTACTTCTGGCCAAAATAAAACTGCCTGGTTAATCAATGGACAGTTTAGACAAGGACTCATCATTTCTTCTAGATGATGGTTAAATGAGATCCATGCTAGTTTTGACTATTTCTCTGCTGCATCCTTGATATTGGAGTGCAGGTCTGCTTGAAAAGATTTGAGGCCAAAGCCCTCTGGACTCTCTCATCACTTTTCTATCTGACCCTGACCCTTATTAAAAAAGAAGTGCAGTTTGCTTCTCTGACTTATTCACTGGTCTGACCCAGTTTTCTGTTGAAATCTTTGTCCTACAGTTTGTGCAACATGATTCTTAATAATAAGGTCTTGGCCCCTGTGACCTGAACCAACTGATTGCACCATGAGTTTAAGTGATCACTCTACTTGGATCAAAGAAGGAGAGAACGCCTTTCATTCTGTGTCAACATCATCTCAATAGTTGTCTTTCAAACAGCATTGTCTCTTTATCAGGCAAAAGGAAAACATTAATTTTAAATTTGTAGTCTCCTTAAATGTTACAAAGCCCATATATATTTACTATCTTTTAAATTCCTTCTTAGAATAAGACAATGTGGATAAAGCAGGTATTATTGTTATCTATATTTTACACACAAGAAAGTGAAAATCCAGAGAGGTTAAATGAGTTGCTCAAAGTTACACAGTAACTAGTGTTCAGAATTGAGATAAATTCTTAGGCTTTTTGAATCAGAAGCCATTTTTTTTTCTTCCAATAACCATATGACTGACTTGAGCCATTCAACAAGCATGAATCAAGACTAAGGGCCAATAAACATTTTTGCTTCTCTTTAGGAGAAGTGTGGCCAGAAATAACAAGATAAGTTGAAAGTAAACTTATGAATAGAACTTTGACTGGAGAGAAAAAAACATGACCCTGAATCTGCCACCCACATGTAATTTTTATGGAAACGTTTCTAGGCTGACTTGTTGATATAGTCAAGAAACCAAAGTACCACTAAAAGAGCGAATTGTTTAGGTACAGGGCCACAACACATGGTGTCCAGATCTGACTCAGAACATCTAGGATGTATTACTAAGTTGTTATTACATTAACAAGAATATAGAGCCTGAGAGAAAAAGATGACAAAAAGTAAATAAAAAATAAAAGTGCTGCTTTTATTATTAAAATTTGAAGCAAACAAATATATTTGAGGGGGAGATTATTGATAATTTCCTAATGACATGGTAGATAACACATCTAAACCTTGATGATTTGAAATTTCCTATAGACAAAATTGGGATAATATTGATGAAAAGTTTTATGAGCCAGTTGTGGGGGACCTTAAAGTGTGTTCTTTATTTCTGTGTTAATAATTTATAATTCAAAGTATTTTACAATAATCACTTTTATTTTACAAATTTCCTTCGAGATGGCTAAACCACACTGGCCGATTTAAATATGAAATATTTTGCATGCCTAATTATGGAATTAAGCAAATTTCCCAGCAGTATTACTATCTCTCCAATGATAAGAATACATTTTGATCCTACTCATATCCTTGAAAGACTTTATAATCTGGAATAGCTATTCTGTGAGTGTGT
This sequence comes from Okapia johnstoni, assembly GCA_024291935.2. Lineage (NCBI taxonomy): Eukaryota > Metazoa > Chordata > Mammalia > Artiodactyla > Giraffidae > Okapia > Okapia johnstoni. Next base: position 77,295,778 of record CM044312.1, on the reverse strand, counting down.
ACCTATATGTGAATGCATGTATTATTATTATGTATCCTTCTATAAGGAATCTTATTTAAAAATAGATATTTTAATTTAATTACCTAATTACTTTTATTAGATATGTTGGATCTACAAAATAAACTAACTTACACATAATTATTATATGATAGAGAATAACTATAGAATTGGTAACATATGGCTGAGAAAATAAAAATATCCTTCATCCTGTATTCGTGGACCAATGTGTACCAGTATGGATAAAGTATTTGAAATACAAACGTGAATAAAATTACCAGGTCCATTCCGAACTCTAATTCATTGATGTCACTGGCCAATAAGCTAATACAACCCATTCTGCTATTCAGTAGTAGAAACTTCTTTGTGCCTCAAAATGCTCCTTTTCTTTTTCTCTCTGGGCTCTAGTAAACAGTTATCTTCTTTTCCTCTGGTAGCTGCCATTACAACCTCTTTTTCCTAGGGTTCTTCACCATGGAAGCCTGTATTTACAGAGGATGTGGTCTTCTAAGTTGTATATATCTTGTTTGCTACCCCTTAAGATGTGAATGCAGACCTTATTCTACTTACAGTTCTACAATTAATCCTTATTAAGGAGCATAGAGGAGAATTTCCAAAACAAGTGCATTAAAAAACCTAGAATCCATATATTGTACTTCTCAATTTTAAGTGTATTTCAGAATTACTTTCTGAGAATTTTTAAAATGCATATCATGGGGTGCACCCAGGACCTACTGAATCAAATATATGGTAGTGGGCACCTGGGTATTCCCATATTTTAAACAAGTCCCCTAAGGGAAAGAAATCTTTAAAAAGTAATAATATAGCCCTTAACTGCAGATGGTAAATAAAATTCTAGGAAACTTGTCTTTAAAGTAGCATCTTTAAACTCTACTTGCTAATGACAAGAATACAGACTTTCATGTATATATAAAGTAAATAGTTAGTTAAATTATTTCCTTAAAGCTCATATTGATCATTGTTACTAATAAAAGCATAAATACAAAAAATATAGCAGAGCTGACATATCTTCTCCAAGTATATCCCCTTTGAACTGTATATCATGAAGTGAAATCAATGATGATCTCATCAGATATGCCAAGGAAACAAAAAACAATTATCCAAAATTTTCAAGACTATGTAAAATATAGACTCAAATCAAAGATAGTTAATAGTGTACTTCCAATGCAAAAGTACATTAAAATATTTGTATTTAAGAATTATTTTATTCCTAATTCATATTATATTAGTACAGTAGTAAATATATATCATTGCTAAATACGTATGTGCTGGGATATTTCAGATAGTTCTTACTCAGAAGTGTGCAGTCACATCCTCAAAAATTCTACAAACAATAAATTCTGGAGAGGATGTGGAGAAAAGGGAACCTTTCCACACTGTCAGTGGGGATGTAAAGTGATACAACTACTATGGAGAACAGTATAGAGGTTCATCAAAAAACTTAAAATAGAACTACCATATGATCCATCAATTCCACTCCTGGGCATATATCTGAAGAAAACGATAATTCAAAAAGACACAGGCACCCAATGTTCATCGCAGCACTGTTTACAATAGCCAGGACATGGAAGCAACCAAAATGCCCATCAGTGGATGAATGGATAAAGATGTGGTACAAATATACAATGGCATATTACTTAGCCTTAAAAAAAGAATAAATAATTTGCAGCAAGATGTATGGATTTATAGAGATTATAATATTAAGTTAAATAAGACAGAGAAAGACAAATATCATATGATATTGCTTATATGTGGAATCTTAAAAGATGGTACAAATGAACTTATTTACAAAATAGAAGTAGAATCAGATGTAGACAGCAAATTTGGGGTTACTGGGGGGAAAAGGGGAGCATAAATTGGGAGACTGGGATTGACATATACAAATTACTATATATAAAATAGAAAACTAATAAAGACCTACTGTACTGCAAAGGGAACTAGACTTAATACTCTGAAATGACTCATATGGGAAAAAAACCTAAGAAAGAGTGGCTATACATATACGCATAACTGATTCATGTTGCTGTACAACAGAAACTAGCACAACATTTTTAATCAACTATACTTCAACCTAGTGGAGGTGATGGAATTCCAGTTGAGCTATTTCAAATCCTGAAAGATAATGCTGTGAAAGTGCTGCACTCAATATGCCAGCAAATTTGGAAAATGCAGCAGTGGCCACAGGACTGGAAAAGGTCTGTTTTCATTCGAATTCCAAAGAAAGGTAAGCCAAAGAATGCTCAAACTACCACACAAGTGCACCCATCTCACACGCTAGCAAAGTAATGCTCAAAATTCTCCAAGCCAGGTTTCAATAATAAGTGAACCGTGAACTTCCAGATGTTCAAGCTGGTTTTAGAAAAGGCAGAAGAACCAGAGATCAAATTACCAACATTCATTGGATCATTGAAAAAGCAAGAGAGTTCCAGAAAAACATCTATTTCTGCTTTATTGACTATGCCAAAGCCTTTGACTGTGTGGATCACAACAAACTGGAAAATTCTGAAACAGATGGGGATACCAGACCACCTGACCTGCCTCTTGAGAAATATGTAAGCAGGTCAGGAGGCAACAGTTAGAACTGGACATGGAACAACAGACTGGTTCCAAATAGGAAAAGGAGTATGTCAAGGCTGTATATTGTCACCCTGCTTATTTAACCTATTTAACCTGTATTCAGGTCAAGGAGCAACAGCTAGAACTGAACATGGAGCAATGAATTGGTTCCAAATTGGGAAAGGAGCATGGCAAGGCTGTATATTGTCACCCTGTTTATTTAACTTATATGCAGGGTACATAATGAGAAACGCTGGGCTGGATGAAGCACAAGCTGGAATCAAGACTGCCAGGAGAAATATCAATAACCTCAGATATGCAATGACACTATCCTTATGGCAGAAAACAAAGAACTAAAGAGCCTCTTGATAAAAGTGAAAGAGGAGAGTGAAAAAGTTGGCTTAAAGCTCAACATTCAGAAAACTAAGATCATGGCATCTGGTCCCATCACTTCATGGCAAATAGATGGGGAAACAGTGCAAACAGTGACGGACTTTATTTTGGGGGGCTCCAAAATCACTGTAGATGGTGACTGCAGCCATGAAATTAAAAGACGCTTACTCCTTGGAAGTAAAGTTATGACCAAACTAGATAGCATATTAAAAAGCAGAGACATTACTTTACCAACAAAGGTCCATCTAGTCAAGGCTGTGGTTTTTCCAGTAATCATGTATGGATGTGAGAGTTGGACTATGAGGAAGGCTGAGCACCGCAGAATTGATGTTTTTGGACTGTGGTGTTGGAGAAGACTCTTGAGAGTCCCTTGGACTGCAAGGAGATCCAACCAGTCCATCCTAAAGGAAATCAGTCCTGAATATTCATTGGAAGGACTGATGCTGAAGCTGAAACTCCAATACTTTGGCCACCTGATGAGAAGAACTGACTCATTTGAAAAGACCCTGATGCTGGGAAAGATTGAAGGTGGGAGGAGAAAGGGATGACAGAGGATGAGATGGTTGAATGGCATCATCGACTCAATGGACATGAGTTTGAGTAAACTCTGGGAGTTGGTGATGGACAGGGAGGCCTGGCGAGCTACATTCCATGGAGTGGCAAAGAGTCGGATATGACTGAGCAACTGAGCTGAACTCATATTCCAATCAAAATTAAAAACATATAAATACCTTATATTTGAATTTAAAAAGAAGTGTGTAGTCAGAAAAGTCTAGAGACCAAAATTATAGACCTCTTTGTTTTATCCAATTAAAGGATCCCCCCCCGCAGAGTCACCACTCTTCAAGCAGGAAAGTCAATCAAAGAGGAATCGCTGAATGCCTTTTTATCTTAAGTGAATAATTTGTGTTCTTTTTGGGACTTCTACCCAAGTGGCACTTTTGGGGCACTCAGTCATGCCTAGGAATCATTTCCTTTTTCATGGACAAATCATTAAATGGCAAAATAATTAGCTAAGTAATGATTATTATTAAACCATACAATTCCATGAGTGCTATTGCTGATTGTTGAAAATGGTTAGACCACAGGTTAGCAATAGTAAATGATAACAATAATAATTTAATGACAATTTTCTGGCAATCATTATGCTAAAACAGTTCATCAAAGACAGTTATTTCCTTCATGTATAAATAAAGAAAAATCTATACTTGGGAAACTAATTGCTTGGCAGGGTTATAAAAGACTTCATAAGAGAGAACATTTTTATAAGTCCTTGACAGATAAATGGGTATTTGCTTAGGCACCTCTTGGCAAAGGACATTTCTAGGCAAAGCACCACCCCAACAAAAGAGTTCTCATATTGATTTCTGGGAGTTAGAACACTCTCATTCTAACTGACTAGATCCTCTATTTCACTGGCTAGATCTTGTTCTCCTTTATCATACTGACTTTTCTCCCCTTATCAGTCTTTCTTGTCTATTGAAGTGTCTGTTGAATTCAGTGTCCCAAAACAAATATCTTCTCATTTGTTTGTCAGTAATCTCCAAATATTATTTTCACTAGGCTATAAGATTTGTAAAAACAAGGACCGTAACTTTCTCACTCATTTTTATCTTTCCAGAGTCTAGGAGTATATAAACATATAGAAGGTATGAAATAAATATTTGCTGAGTGGATGACTGAATATATTAGTCTGGCTTGTCAACAGGCATAGGCACTATCACCTAGTGGTATCTAGACAGAGTGAAAATAAATCCTAGTTTGGCCTAAGTTTTGAAGACTTCCACGTAAAGAGAAGTCACAGCATGATGGCTAAAGAAGTATAGAAACCTGATGGATAATAAAAAGGTGTATATCAGATTAAACAAATTGGCCCTGAATCCAAGATGCTCCATATTACTCAATTTGTAATAGTAGCAGGTAATTTATTGATGCTGCTAAACCTTGTGGTCTATATTTCTAATATTCAAATAACAGTAACATCTCTTTCCTAAGATCTTCACAGAGGTAGATATAATATGAAATTAAAATAGCTATGCTTCAAGGCCTATGATTTGCATGGGTACCTTTCAAGCCCTAGTTGATGAGTATAGGACCATTATGAGTAGTTATACTATTTGCTGTTGAAGAAAATCTGGAATGTTCCAAAACCTTACAGCTTTTATATGAAAAAAAAATTTAGTAGAATTTCCTGTAATAATCAGCAAGGTTTATATGACCTTGGCTATAATAAGTTAGAAAGCTAAAAGGATCTTAAATTATCAATGATAAGATACACATTCTAATAACCTTGAAAGAGAAAAAAATGATTTTTTTCTGTGAAAAAAAATACCAAATTATTATTATATGAACAGGTCAAAAAGAATCATAGGAAAATGTGTATATGTGCATAGTCTGACCAGTTTTTAGAATGCTAGATTTGGGGATTATATGCAGAAATAACTATTTAACTTATGATTATAAAAATAGATGTTAAATTAAATGAATTTAATAGAGAAACAATCATCTTATTCTCACCAGACTAAAATTCAGTAACATCTTTCTCTTTATTTTGTTGTTTCTTCCTTTTCCTAACAAATGATACTAGAGAGAACACCTTGAAAGTGAAACTGTTAGTCGCTCAGTTGTGTCCTACTGTTTGTGACCCTATGAACCATAGCCTGCCAGGCTCCTCTGCCCATGGGATTCTCTAGACAAGAATACTGGAGTGGGTAGACACTCTCTTCTCCAGGGGATCATCCCCTTCGAGGGACTGAACCTGCATCTCCTGCTTGGCAGGCGGATTCTTAACTGTCCAGCCACAAGGGAATCCCAGAGAGGTCACCCTATGTACAACTACATTAATAAACAAATTATTAAAAGAGTAAAAATATTTTATTATAAATGTATACAACTAAAGCGTTATTTTCTAATGATGATCAATGTTGGAATCCCAGAGAGATCACCCTATGTACAACTACATTAATAAACAAATTATTAAAAGAGTACAAATATTTTATTATAAATGTATACAACTAAAGCATTATTTTCTAACGATGATCAATGTTGGAATGTGAAAATTGTCCAGTTACTATCAATCTACAATGCTGAATCAGTAATTTTACTCTAAAGAGCTGATCATGTTTGTTAGAGGAAGAAAGTGCCAACTAACCAAAACAATATGTGTATTCTATTACTCTTCCCATTTGATGTTTGACAAAATAAAATAGTGCCTACCCAAACCACAATATCAGGTTATGTATCCAACTGAGTTTTGTTTACTTGAAGCGACACACAGGATAGTGCACGTTTATGGGTTTGTATTACCACAGCCACAGATGGTAGCCACTGAATGTATGACATTTTTACATACATGCGCATGTTTTCAATGATGCTAAACTTAATAATTTATGTATTTTTTATATAGCCCGTGAGACTGAAAGGCAGCCAAAGAGAGCCACATCTAGAAATGTTGCTGATGTAAACTAAATTAAGTTGAGCATAATGTTATGCAAACAAAATGGAAACTAAAGATAAAACATACATATCAGATGCAGTTTTAGAACTAATCAAATACCGTGGGTCATAAAGGTGAAAGACATTATGTGCTTCTATTAAATGCTTAACGGAAAATAGCTTCTGTTTAATGCATCTGGAATAGTGTTCTCTCTTGTCTTCTAAAAAAAATTACACAGCACTGAGCAGAATAACATTCTTAATCCATCTGTGAATAAATACAGACTGTGGCAGATGCAGCGGAGCCATTAACACACTGAATAATTAGAAAATAGTTACCTAGAGATACAGAATCTACAGGGTTAGTATTTAAAAAACAATACGCATACTCTAGAATTACAACAAAAACAAAAAACTTTACCTGAAACTTATTAGTAAGCATTTTTTATTGCAATTAATATTTAGCTCACCTGATAACATATAAATGAAATGAAAAATATCATATTGTAATTTAGCAGACTACACTTTCAAAGGAATTTCAACTGTTAGAGCTTAGTATATCTTTGGGTACTTTCAGCATGTGTAGACATTTTCAAAAATCTGGTAAAGTCTTTTCCCATACTGCGATAGCAAATAGAAACACTTTTAAATGCTTTATTGTGTGTGTTTATAAACTAAGCACACTATATTTATTAATTAACTGATTACTGATAAAAATAAATTGTAAGAAAGACAATGACCATGACTCGTGTGCCCAACATAAGACAAATGTTATTCTTAACATCAGTACTATAAATTGCTATAAACTGATAATTAATAACTTCTAGGATAAATCCGCAAGAATAGAAAGCAGTTCTTTTAATACTTCACAAAATAAGCTTTCTTATGGGCAAAATTTAGACAAGTCATGATTCTGTCTAATGCACTGTAGAAACCACTATTTCATGAAGTTTAACTTAACAGATATTTTGCCTGAAATGCAATCACATTGTATAAATTTGCTATAAATTGAGTGGAAATGAAAAAAATAGCTAAAACAAACAATAAATAGTGCATGTTTTGAAAATAAAAATATAAATTTATAGATTAGGTTTCAGAAGAAGATCTAATTATCAAACCTAAAATTTTAAAATAAAAATATTATCTTTAGTAAATCAATGAATGAAAGCTAATTTACTCCTACTGTATAAATTTTTGATATTAAAATATATTTAAATGTCTAATTACACAAACACACATGCACACATATACAATTCACAAATAGAATTTTTTTTTAAAGTTTAGCCCATAACAAAGCTGAAAAGTGAAGGAGATCACATAGATACCATATTTCTCAGCAGAAGAAGCAATTAGCTCTGAAGTCTGTTTTAGAAAAAAAAAAACTAATTGAATAGGTACACACTGCTGTTCTAAAGCTAGAGTTTTTCCAGCAAACAAGATTTTTGCTTTTTTGAAGTGTTTTGATGTTAACAATCCAATTGCTACCTGGATGTAAATGCTTAGACTTTTTATCTTCACCTAAAAGCACAGGCCACATGAATCCTCTCCAGATGATATTGACAAAGAAAAAGGTGGAGGGAATATTGTGACTTCAATCTGGAAAAGGCCTTAAAGAGTTTAGCAAGCAGTAGTAGAGAATAGAGAATTAGAGAATAGAAATAGTTTAAAAAAATGTTTAGAATTGGATCCCATTTCTCTTTATATTTTCAACCATTTTTAGAACTCATCTTAGTGGCTCAATTTTTCAGAAGTTCTTTAAACTTGTCTTTAAGCCTATTCATCCTTCTTGGTTAAAGAGCATTGATGATGGCTGTGTGTGAGATATTGAGCCAGGACAGTAGAGAATCATGGAATCTCCTACTTAATCTTTCTCAGCATCATAAACCTTGATTCTTAACATTTATTGCAGTTTCAATTTTACATTTATTTGAGAGTCAATTGGATAGTATTTGTCTCTCAGCTAAACCAACAGTTGAGAAATTATTTTAACCACCATTTATCTTTAGGATCTGCAACATGGAGTCATAATATGTATTTGATGTAACATTTGATGAATGTATAAATAAATAAAAGCAGAGGCGACTCCCACAAAATCTTTTGGCCTAATCCTACTGAAGATCATGGTAAGCAATAAGCCTAACAGTCCTGCAGATCATATGTTGACTCATATCTTACAGTATTTACAGATCAAACAAATTAGATGGAGTAATGTTCAGCATGTTAGCTTAGCAGCTTTTTTACCCTTTGTTGTTTTAGAAAAAGTTTCGATCTCTAAATATGATCCCTCTCAAAATAATCTTTAATCTTACTGAATGTTTATATCTATTGTAGTTGTGCTAGTTAACCCTTCAAACTGGTTATTAACATAAAAGAAGTCCATGATATAATTTTATATCATTTTTCATTGTACCTTTCCTGTGTGAACTCCTAATGATCCTAAAATATTTATGCACATATGGATGATTTCCAATTAACTTGGGAGTATCAAAAGACTGTGATTTGAGGAATTCATTAATGCATAAACTAAGTAAAAGAGGAGTAAGCCTATCTTGTATAAAGTAGCTTAAAAATAAATTTTCATTTTAGAAATCATTTAGGTTATGACTATATAATTATTAACAAATGTTTTGACAGGTGAAAAACAGGGCAAAATAAAAAAATAGATTATTTTCCTAGGTATATAAATGTATGTTTTATTATCAAGAGATAGTTTTATGAAAATATTAATTAGCATTTGCTAAGAAAGATTGTGGTATGTGATAGAAGTAGCATAAAATGAATTTAGTTCAGGATCATCCAATTAGCCAGTTGTGCAACTTTGGGCAAGCCATCCTGACTCTCAGCTTATTGTCTGTAAATAAGCAGTTTGGATCAATAGATGGCAAACCTAAACTTTCACAGTTTTCTATGGTAACTTCAGGAGTTATCATTTGACTTCTGCTATTTTTTCAAATTTTTGAATGCAGAATTTTAATATATCGTAGTTTGCCAGGTTTAATAACCAAGAGAAAGATTGAGAATTTCAGCATTTTTGTTATTTTAAAGAAAAGACATTTTAGTTGACCTTGATGAGATTTAAGTATGTAGATACTACATATAAAATGTTTAAAGTCTTAGCACTCAAAAACTAGTTGATCATTTATTATACTGAAAAAATCTTAGTATACTGAATCGAAGAGCTTGAGTTTTTAGAGTTAGTACTGGTTGGTAGTTTGATACTAAAACGTTACTTGGGGCAAAAAAGGAATAAATCATTATAAACTGTCAAAGGGAAGGTGGGATGAAGAAGATAAGATGAAGAGGTGGTCAATAAAGAACAATTAACTCTCTGGTCGTAAAAGCTTTCAGGTAATTGCTAAGAAACAGAGCATGTACTCAGTGGTGACATGTTCTGATGTATTTGCCTCCCCCGGTTCCTCTTTCTCCTCTTTTCAGAGGCCTCCTCCTCCTCCTCCTCCTCATTGACAAATGCCTAACAAGTACCTACCCAGGAGACAGAATGTATATGTAAACTATGATGATTGCAATTTGCAGAGAGCTTTAGTACCATCACACAGGTTGTACTTATGTGTTTGTATGTGTATTATATCTAAAATCTATACTTTTATTACACTACAAAAATAAGTGGTATTCTCACAGGCTCAGTTTTACCATCAGTCATATCAGTAGATATATTTTGAGTTTGCTCTGTTAAAGAAAGTTAATACTCAGATAATTCCATACACTCATTTTGATTGATATATTTTGTTGTTACTACTATTAAGTTGAAAAGTAGACCATATATAGTGTTGATCTGGGGTTAAGTGAGACTAATAGGGTATAAAGAATTTTGATGGAGATAAAAAGACTAGTAGGGGTGTAAAAGAGCCAAATGCCCTTGACTATATTCAATTATAATGTTCACATAAGTTACCCTTGTCTTTCTTCAGACCTCTGACCTCTCAAAGTCCAAAACAAAATTTCTGTCTTTCAATTAACATATCTAGATATTTGTAATGATGTGTGGATATCCTTTGCTAGTTAAAGCTGTGTGTGTGTGTGTGAAAGAGAGAGGAAGATGGTCTTTAAGTGCCTTGGCTTACTCACTTTCCACGCCATTCTTCTCTTCTCACATTTCCCAGTGGCAGTGTAGGGTGAGATGTGATGGAATAGGTGAGAATAAAGGGAGCTTATCACTTTCTCAAGGTCAGCTAGGCTGTTTCTCCAGGCTCAGATTTCTAATTTTTTGATCCTGTACAAAGTATATGTTGAATTTATATTTTGGAAAATGCCAAATAAGCAAGTAGCAAAATCAAAATTAGGCCTAACCTAAGGCCAGATAAATGAAACTGCAATTTTGAAAGACTGACTGTTCACTCTACTCTGAGGTCAGTGAAAGAAGCAAAATTACTTTCATCTAGCTCAGGTGGTGATGCTATGACTAATTTATTAAATTATTTTCCTTCCTATAGTGAATGACCAATATAAAGACTTATCTTTCTTAGTTTTAGAACTTGAAGACTGGTAAAGATGAATTTCTTTGAGGCAATCCATAAATTAAATAATTTTTTTTAATGCTTAAAGTAAATACTGAATGTTTTCACAAAGTTAACATGACAGCCTTAACTTGTGTTTGTTTGTTTTTTTTTAATAAATTTATTTATTTTAGTTGGGGGCTAATTACTTTACAATATTGTAGCAGTTTTTGCCATACATTGACATGATATTTTTCACAGAACTAGAACAAATGATTTCACAATTTGTATGGAAATATAAGAAACCTCGAATAGCCAAAGCAATCTTGAGAAAGAAGAATGGAGCTGGAGGAATCAACCTGCCTGACTTCAAGCTCTACTACAAAGCCACAGTCATCAAGACAGTGTGGTACTGGCACAAAGATAGAAATATAGATCAATGGAACAAAACAGAAAGCCCAGAGATAAACCCACGCACCTATGAACACCTTATCTTCGACAAAGGAAGCAAGAGTATACAATGGAGAAAAGACAATCTCTTTAACAAGTGGTGCTGGGAAAACTGGTCAACCACTTGTAAAAGAATGAAACTAGAACACTTCCTAACACCATACACAAAAATAAACTCAAAATGGATTAAAGATCTAAACATAAGACCAGAAACTATAAAACTCCTAGAGGAAAACATAGGCAAAACACTCTCCGACATAAATCACAGCAGGATCCTCCATGACCCACCCCCCAGAATATTGGAAATAAAAGCAAAAATAAACAAATGGGACCTAATTAAAATTAAAAGCTTTTGCACAACAAAAGAAACTATGAGCAAGGTGAAAAGACAGCCTTCAGAATGGGAGAAAATAATAGCAAACGAAGCAACAGACAAACAATTAATCTCAAAAATATACAAGCAACTCCTGCAGCTGAATTCCAGAAAAATAAATGACCCAATCAAAAAATGGGCCAAAGAACTAAACAGACATTTCTCCAAAGAAGACATACAGATGGCTAACTTGCGTTTTTATTTATAAATACAAGTACCCGTTGCTTCACAAAGTCACTTAAAAAAAAAAAAGTCCTCAACTTTTGTAGCTAGATATAGGGCAAAAGATCATTGCAGTTGGTAGGCAAAATAAAAATAACATTTCTGAATTTCCACCTGGATCTCTACTTTCACTGAATGTATACCTTGTTCAAGTCCTTTCTTGAAACAGAATGATTAATAGAGTCTTCACTGAGTATCAGAAGTAATGTTTACATTCTGAAAGAATACCATACTGATTTCTTCTAAAGCTGACTTCAGCAAACCATTTTCTCTACAAGCAATCATTGTATGTTATTAAGCATATATTCTCTGAAAAGTAGTGCATTGAAACATTTGTTGAAGCATTTCTTTCAACATAAGAACTACTATTCTACCTTGTTGGAACATCTTGCATAAATAAATGCCAAGGAAGTTATAAAACCTCTCCTCTTTTATGGAGTTTGGCTAAAGAACAATGACAAAAACTTCTGTGTATTACCAGTAATTATGTCACAGGTCACTTTAACCACTTATAAACATGTAATTAAAGAATGTGAAAAAAATTAAGTTTATGATTTCTCAATTAATCATAACCTTCACTGTGTCTGTTCTATTATTTATGACAATTGGAAAACAACTTGCAAATTTCCAAGCTATAAATATTGTTACTTTTGTGACATCAAGAAATCTGTTGGTAAGGAAGTAAGACAGAAAGAAAATTCATTTAATATGATTTGTTGTTCAGTTGCTCAGTCGTGTCCGACTTTTTGCAACCCCGTGGAGTGCAGCAAGCCAGGCTTCCCTGTCCTTCACCATCTCCTGAAACTTGCTCAAACTCATGTCCATCGAGTCAGTGATGCCATCCAACCATCTCATCCTCTGTCATCCCCCTCTCCTCCTGCCCTCAATATTTTCCAGCATCAGAGTCTTTTCTAAAGAGTCGGCTCTTTGCATCAGGTGGCCAAAGTATTGGAACTTCAGCTTCAGCCTCAGTCCTTCCAATGAATATTCAGGACTGATTTCCTTTAGGATTGACTGGTTGGATCTCCTTGCAGTCCAAGGGACTCTCGAGAGTCTTCTCCAACACCACAGTTCAAAAGCATTAATTCTTCAGTGCTCAGCCTTCTTTATGGTCCAACTCTCACATCTATACATGACTACTAGAAAAACCACAGCTTTGACGATCAGACCTTTGTTGGGAAAGCAATGTCTCTGCTTTTTAAAATGCTGTCTAGGTTGGTCATAGCTTTTCTTCCAAGGAGTAAGTGTCTTTTAATTTCATGGCTGCAGTCACCATCTGTGGTGACTTTGGAGCCCAAGAAAATGAAGTTTGTCACCATTTCCAATGTTCCCCAAACTATTTGCCATGAAGTGATAGGACAAGATTCCATGATCTTTGTTATTTGAATGTTGAGTTTTAAGCCAGCTTTTTCACTCTCCCCTTTCACTTTCATCAAGAGGCTCTTGAGTTCTTCACTTTCTGTCATAAGGGTGGTGTCATCTGCATATCAGAGGTGGTTAATATTGCTCCCAGCAATCTTGATTCCATTCACCCAGCCCAGCATTTCATATGATGCACTCTGCTTATAAGTTAAATATGCAAGTTGACAATATACAGCCTTGATATACTCCTTTCCCAATTTGGAACAATTCCATTGTTCCATGTCCAGTTCTAACTGTTGCTTCTTGACCTGCATACAGGTTTTTCCGGACACAGGTAAGGGGTACGGTAGGCTGGTATTCCCATCTTTTTCAGAATTTTCCACAGTTTGCTGTCATCCACACAGTCAAAGGATTTAGATTGGTCAATGAAGCAGAAGTAGGGATTTTCTGGAATTCTCTTGCTTTTGCTATGATCCAACAAATGTTGGCAACTTGATCTCTGGTTCCTCTGTCTTTTCTAAATCCAGCTTGAACATCTGGAAGTTCTCAGTTCACTGGTGAAGCCTAGCTTGAAGGATTTTGAGCATTATTTTGCTAGCATGTGAGATGAGTGCAATTGTGTGGTAGTTTGAGCATTCTTTGGCATTGCCTTTCTTTAGGATTGGAATGAAAATTGATCTTTTCGAGTCCTGTGGCCACTGCTGAGTTTTCCACATTTGCTGGCATATTGTGTGTGGCACTTTCACAGCATCATCTTTTAGGATTTGAACTAGCTCAGGTAGAATTTCATTATCTCCACTAGCTTTGTTCACAGCGACGCTTCCTAAGGCCCACTTGACTTTGCATTCCAGAATGTCTGGCTGTAGGTGAGTGATCACATCATTGTGGTTATCTGAGTCATGAAGATCTTTTTTGTATAGTTCTTTTGTGTATTCTTGCCACCGTTTCTCAATATCTTCTGCTTCTGTTAGGTCCATATCATTTCTGTCCTTTATTGAGCCCATCTTTGCATGAAATGTTCCCTTGGTGTCTCTAATTTTCTTGAAGAGATCTCTAGTCTTTCCCATTCTATTGTTTCCCTCTATTTTTCTTTTTTCTTTTTCTTTTTGCATTGACCGCTGAGGAAGGCTTTCTTATCTCTCCTTGCTATTCTTTGGTACTCTGCATTCAGATGGGTATATCTTTCCTTTCCTCCTTTGCCTTTTGCTTTTCTTCTTTTCTCGGCTATTTTTAAGGCCTCCTCAGAATTTGTCTTTTAGCATTTCTTTTTCTTGGGGATGGTTTTGATCACCACCTCTTGTACAATGTTATAAACCTCTATCCATGTTCTTCAGGTACTCTGTCTGTCAGCTCTAATCCCTTGAATCTATTTGTCACTTCAACTGTATAATAGTAAGGGATTTGATTTACATCATATCTGAATGGTCCTGTGGTTTTTCCTACTTTCTTCAATTTAAGTCTAAACTTTGCAATAAAGAGATCATGATCTGTTGCACAGTAAGCTCCCAGTCTTGTTTTTGCTGACTGAATAAAGCTTTTCGATCTTTGGCTGCAAAGAATATAATCAATCTGATTTCGGTATTGACCATCTGGTGATGTCCATGTGTAGAGTCTTCTCTTATGTTGTTGGAAGATGGTGTTTGTTATGACGAGTGCATTCTCTTGGCAATACTCTGTTAGCTTTGCCCTGCTTCATTTTTTTTTAATTTTTTTATTATTTTTTATTAAAAAATTTTTTTTCCTGCTTCATTTTTAATATGATGACAACATATTAATCGTTGATCATGTAAAACCTCTGCTACAACAAAAGTTATGTAGAACTAGGTATGTACAAAGACCATGCTTCAGTTGAACACTAAGTCTGTAGCTAAACTTAATGACTACATAATGCACAGGGTCTTTCCCTTCTTCACTCCAGACCTGCCTTCAGACTTAACCACATTCTGGTATGCAAATGCCATCCAGATGATATTCTGGACATCTCTCTCAAATTGCTAACATTATTTTAAGCATCTGAGTATCTTCCTTTAATCTTCAGACCCTAAAGAAATGTCATTAGAATTTAAGTATATGTAACAAGGGTAAATTTTTAAAGCTCTGCATGTGCCTCCCGTCTACCTTTCTGAGCCCTTGGCCTTCTCCTGGTCTTCCCAAGCTGTCTATTTCCTGGAGCCTTGAAATTTATTTCAGAAACAATGCTTAGAAAAATAACAACAGGCTGCATGTGATGTTCAATAATGAGATTTGCAGCAAGCAATTGTTTTTGGACATAGGATTTTCCTGAAAGACAGTTAGTTGTCTTTTTTATCCTTTCTTCCTCTAACATGTTCAGAGGTAGGACTGCCCTACTGAACCAATGAGTTTTATATAGAGAGTAAGTTATCCATATTTGGAAACAAGAAGAAAAGAAGGAGAACGTTGGTGATTTCCTGACAGTTGTGATTAGAAAGGAGAATAGAGAAAGAAAACAGGGGCATGAATCAGTTAAGTATATTCCAATGTAGGCCTGGAGAGGGGAATGTTTATTAGATAAGTCAGTGAGGAGGGAGGCTACGCCTTCAACCAGGTACCAATCTGGGAAACTCATGCCAACCTGGCAGTCTGTCTGAAAGAGGGCCTGAGAAGTCATTTTTCTCTGAAACTTGTTCTCATGGGACCCAGCTAAAAGGACATTGCTAAGAGTGTGGAGAGACTGCCAAGGTCACGTTGTCAGAGCAAGAAAATCTGCATTGATTGTTACAAAGGAAATTGCTTGAGTTGTGCCTACATGCTCAGAGGATCTCAGTGTTCTGTAGACGCTGTGAGAGCCGAGGTAAGCCTGAGACAGGAAATGCTACTGGGCCTGGTGAAATCAAAAGATCACTAGTTGCCACAGTCATAGACTTGAGTGAAGAAGTTAACTGGGCAAGTGCTACTCACATGGTAAGGTGGATGTTCTGGAGGATCGAAAAAAAAGGAAGATGCTATCCCCTGAAACTTTGGTATCTCCCACTGCATATGAGGCTACTCAAGCACCAGGGCATGCTTTTAGGGAAAGAAGTAGAGACAGGGACAAATTTTCCAGGAGTTTGGTCAGTTTTTTAGCTGAAAGAGATCAAAAACAATATAAAAATAAAGTTTAAATTATTGATTTTGGCTAAGATAAGTGAGGAGAAAGGAGAAGAGAAGGAAAAATGAAAGACATGGGGAAATGAGGAAAAATAAAACAAAGTTTTTTTGTTTTAATTTCTCTCTGATTACTGATGTTACTACTTATCAGAAATTTTTAAAATATCTTTGAGTATTTTTCAGGGCCTAGAGAGTACCAAGAAAAACCATAACAGTG
This sequence comes from Okapia johnstoni, assembly GCA_024291935.2. Taxonomy (NCBI): domain Eukaryota; kingdom Metazoa; phylum Chordata; class Mammalia; order Artiodactyla; family Giraffidae; genus Okapia; species Okapia johnstoni. The sequence goes on along the minus strand of CM044312.1, from coordinate 77,279,190 downwards.
AATTAAATTCTTACTGGATTGGAAAGAATAGAACCAAGAGTGTTAATAGCAAAAAAGTATATAAGAAAGCCCATTCCTACAGTTAGAGGAGGATAATACTGAGTGAGACTTGGGAACTAAACCTGGTTCCAATGACCTCCTTACCTCCAAAAGCCACTACTTAGCATGTGCACAAGGCCTCTTCTCTCCAATCATACTAACAATCAACCACACGGAAGGGAGAAATCACCAGTGCCCATCACTGCTAGGAGCCATGTTCTTATACAAAGTGAGAGAACTAAATAAGCCTTCTCCATAGAAATGTTATATATTACACAGTATGTTTCAGTTACATTGTACTGGCTTAGGTCTGGGGGATACTTTTAGGAAAAATTTACTTCTAAATCAAACCAAATCAATAAGTGACTTCAGAAGGCTATTTTGAAGTGGTTGACAGTCTGTTTTTACCATACTAGATCAATGGTTGTCATTTGAAAGGACTATTCATTCAACTGCTTTGGAGAATAGTCAGTTTCAAATGCCTTTGGCAAGTAGGAAATGTCACTGCCCTCAGATGACTAACATAGGAAAGGTCAATTAAGTAATAGTCTAGTTTAGACTACCAAGCATCTTCCTTGCCAATGCCAAAATATAAATTTATTTTTTTAAGTGCTCAAATGTTATATATTATGAATTAGCTTTAAAAAGTATTTGTCCTTAAAGCTACTTTTTTCATTTAACCTAGATTACATAAGACATATAATTTTCAACTATTTATCACACTTGAACCTTCTTTCCCTGATTCTATGGGCCATTCCTTGAGTTCATATCCTTATTACCGTGGAATATTGTAATTATCTTTCAGAAGTTCTATTGATTTCTAATTTTCCCCCCATCCAAAACATGCTATTGGCAGACTAGAATTCTTAAAGCAAGGAGTTTTAAGATTGCTTGCTTTAAGAAATCACTACAGTGTTCAAAGTTTTTAAAATGTATTTGTTTTTCCAATATCTTTCCTGTTCCATTTGTGAAGTCCTAGCTTTCTTAGTAAGGCATCTAAAACTTGCTTTGATATTTTACATATCTACTTTTTCATTCCTGTTTCTTACTTTCTAATTTTATAGCTACCTATTTCAGAAAAATTAGACATTTTCATATTTTCCTTAACACACAGCCCACATTCCCACATCAGGACTTTGTTCACATGGTTCCTGCATGAAACAACCTCTCTTTGCAGCCTCTTCCACTTACACCCCCATACTTTCCAGGTGTTTATGTTCTGGTTCTACCTGTAAGGACCTTGCCCAAAGTCATCTTAACCACAGTCTGTCCATACACTTAATTTATAATCTCTTCCGCATAATCTCAGATTATGTCTTTTCTCTGAGCTCCAATAGAACTTTTAAGTCTTTTTTAAAAAATCCCTTTCTGTCTTCAAAGTGTTTGGCAAAACTACAGTTTTGGTTGTCTCTAATACTTAATTTAATCATCTCATGAAAACATGCTATATGAACATATTTATATTTCCAAAATAAATTGGGCTAAAAACATATACCATGCTGTGTTTCTTACTAACATACCCACACCCTTCTGGGTATCTTTTGGGTATACTTCCACTCCAATTATATCCACTCCAATCTCCCTCTCAGATACTGGTCTTAATTCCACATTACTAAGAAGAGAGGCAGCAATGGATAGACCTAGAGATTATCACACTAAGTGAAATAAATCACACAGAGAAAGACAGCTATCATAAGATACTGCTTATATGTGGAATCTAAAATAATGATATAAATGAATTTACTTACAAAACAGAAGCAGGCTTCATTTCAGTTCAGTCACTCAGTCCTTTCTGACTCTTTGTGACTCCATGGACTGCAGCACGCCAGGCTTCCCTGTCCATCATCAACTCCTGGAGCCTACTCAAACTCATGTCCATCAAGTTGGTGATGCCATCCAACCATCTCATCCTCTGTCATCCCCTTCTCCTCCCAACTTCAATCTTTCCCAGCATCACGGTCTTTTCAAATGAGTCAGTTCTTACATACATAGAAAACAAAATTATGGTTACCAAAGGGGAAAGGGGGAAGGGATAAATTAGGAATTTGGGCTTTATATATATATATGTGTGTGTGTGTGTATATATATATGTATATATATACACTATATATACATATATATATATACTACTATATATAAATATATATATATACACTATATATATAGTGTATATATATGTATATATACTATATATAAAATAGAGAAACTGTATAGCACTGGTAACAATATTTGATACCTTGTAATGACCTACAATGGAAAAGAATCTGAAAAATAATATATATATATATAGTTTATATATGTACATAACTGAATCACTCTGTTGCACACCAGAAACTAACACAACAGCGTAAACTGGTTAAACTTCAATAAAAATAAAAGGAACTTCCACAAGCTCACAACAAATCTTTTGCCTATTAACCTGATCTTCACTACACATAGCTCGGCCCTCTCTCACTTTACCACAAACTCTCCTTGCTCTTATTAAAAGTGACTTTTTACCTTGGGTACTAGACCTTATTTTTTCTTGCTTCTATGCAAGGAAATCATTCCAAAAGTTCTCTCCTACTTCTTCGTTTCCATACTATATAATTACCATTGGTATAAACCATATTGTAATTGTTTTGTGAAAAAAAGGAAACACTTCTGGGTTTCTGTAGAATAATGACAACCACCTACATTGGAATCTCTTTTCACAGCCTCTAAAAAATCCATATAGAACAAGAAGGAACGCATATGAAACCGCCCTTAACGCATTCCTATATCTTAACTAGGAGACAGAAAATACCACAATCCTTAATTTACATAAAAGTAAGGAAACAAACATCCTAAACTGAGTAGTGCCAGATCTGGAAGCCACAAGCGAGGATGAGACTGAACAGAAACCCATGAGAGATAGAATCTTTCATTTAGGTGCTGAAGGAGGTCATAGCATAGACTGCTGGGGAATTATTTAAAAAAGGACTTGAAAACACAGAATCAAAACTAGTACTTTGGGAAGGCAAGCCATTGATTGGGAGAAAGGGACTCCTTGGGGAATTGGTGCTGATGGGAAAGAATAAACAAGTGGTGGAAACTAAGCATTCTAAGGAAAGAGAATCATAAAATCAGAAGACGTTATCAATCTTTCTCCTCCACTGAAATGAAAGGAGCCATCTACGAAGAAAACTGCCTCCAGTTGTACCAAAAGAACTGAGAAACTAAGAAAGTTAGGAATCCACACCCAAACTCCTCATAGATAATTACCTGCTTTGCTGGTTTAGGAAAATTTCTTCTTTCAGAAGGAACAGACATTAGCAAAAAAAAATCTATGTTTAATTTAGGGAAAAAAAAAAAAAAAGCCAAAAATGAGAATCAAAACATTTCCAGTGATGAAAATCACTCTCATTCAAAATAAAAATATCAAAAAGAAAAAACAAGGAAAGATGAAACAAAACTAGAGAATATAAAGAAAAAACTATAGAAATGTGAAATTATACATATGTGCATAAAGTGCAAAATAATACAAGTTTCATCAAAATAAATTAATCATATTAAACATAATGAGCTTAATCCATCTACTAAAAGGTAAACATTTTCAAACTGACTCAAAGTAAAAGTCTACTATATATGCTGAATTAATGAAATAAGTCTAAAAGGATGTTATTCAGAAAGCTGAAAATGAAAGGCCGGGCAAATATGTATCAAGCAGCAAAGGAGGCAGTTTATAATATAAAAGACTGCAATACACAAAGGAGATGTTATGGTTATCTATTGACCAAAGATTAGAACACCTAACTTTATGAAGTAGAAACTACAGGCAAAGGTAGAAGAAATAGATAGAAAATAAGAGGATAGATCACATGAAAATATATAGACTAACAGAGAAAGTGCCTTTAACTCAAGTGCACAAAAAGTCATGAAAACTGACCACATATTTGGCTGTTCAAATCTCCCAAATTTCTATAAGCATAAATATTGCAAACAACATTTTCTTACATGGATACAATGTATTTAGAAAATAATATAATTTAAAAATAAGTAAGAACAACAATATCTCCTTTTCCTGGAAAAAAACACCTCTATTAATTCATTGGAGGAAGAGGAAATAGGAAATTAAATTGCAGAATTTCTGAAAAATAATGACAATTTAACACTACATATCAGACACTCTTGGCTCTAATTCAAGTGATAATCAGAAGAAAATGTATGTGTTTATATCAATAAAAATCAGAGTGAAAATAATTTAATAAAATTCTCAAAGCAAAATTTTTAAAAAAGGAAACTAAAAAAAAAAAGCAGGAAGCAAATAACTAATGCATAGCAAAAATTAATGAATTTTAAAATAGAAAACAGTAATCAATGAAAAAGTTGTTTTTCAATAAAAAATCAAAATAATTACTAGCCCACCTAATTAAATATAAAAGAAAATTAACAAGAAATTACAACTGATAAAAATCAATGAAACAAAAAGAAAATTAAAAATTAAATAATTATTGACTGACTCTAGGCAGGTAAATTTATAAACTTATATGAAATAGATAACATCTAGGAAAATATAATCTACCTATATTTAACCCAGTAGAAACAGAAAAGTTGCATTTATATAGCAGAAAAAAAGGTATTAAAGATTTCCACCAAACTTTCATAGACCAGACATTAACAATTATACGATAGTATTCACGAATAACCTGAAAGAATCCATGATGAAAGTTAAGGAAACAACAAAATAATTCAGAAAATTAGCAAAATATAAAATTAATATGCACACAGCAATAGCCTCTACATCTGGGGCTTACCTGGTGGTGCTAGTGGTAAAGAACCCACCTGTCAATGCAGGAAATGTAAGAGACATTGGTTCGATCCCTGGGTTGGGAAGATTCCCCCAGAGGAGGGCATGGCAACCCACTCCCAGTATTCTTGCCTGGAGAATCCCATGGACAGAGGAGCCTGGTGGGCTTACAGTCCATAGGGTCACAAACAGTCAGACATGACTGAACCAACTCAGTATGCACACAACCTCTATATCTATTAACAATACCCAGGTAAAAGATATAATGAAAGGAAAACCTAACTTACAATATCAGCAATAATGTAAAACAATGTAACATTAAGAAAGATACATGGGAGTTTCCTGGCAGTCAATGGTAAGGACTTGGGGCTTTCATGACCATGGGTTCAATCCCTGATTGGGAAATTAAGATTTTGCAGGCTGAATGGTGCAGCCAAAAAAACAAAAGAAATGTACAAAACAGTTAAGAGAAAAGCTTTAAAACATTATGGAAAGACACTGAAGTAAACTTGAACCAATAAAAGGATGTTGTTTGTTATTGGTTTGGAAGAGTCAAGATCATAAAGAGTCAATCCTCCTCATCTTGCATGATTATTTTCTATATGAATCTTAAAATCAGTTGGTTTACCTCTGTAAAAAAAAAAAGATTAACTATGAATCATACTATGTGTGTCTATCTTCTTTCACCAACTATTGGTTTTCTGAAGTTAATATACATCGCTGGTATAGTTGTAGTTTATTTTTATTGCTCTATAACCTTCTCTTATGTGAACTGTCCACAATGTATTATCTTTCCTATTGGTGAGGATAGTTTGCATGGTCTCCAAGTGAGACTATTTCAAATAATTTTGTCATGAACATTACTGTATAGTTACTTTGATGAAGATATTCATACATTTTTCTTGGGGCTCAATCTATGCATAAAATTGTTGCCTATAGGGTATGCATACATTTAGGGTTTGGTACATAATGCTAAAGAGTTTTCCAAAACGGTTGTAAAAATTTACATTTCCATCAACAATGTATGAGAGTTTGGATCCTCCCATCCTTAGCAACTATTGGCATTTTGTCCTTTCATTTTGGTCATTCTGGTGGATGTGTAATGGAATCACACTGTAGTTTTAATTTGCATTTCCCTGGTAGCGGCCAACATTATTGGCCCTTTAAATACCCTCTTTTATGAAAAGTCTGCTCAAGTCTTTAGACCATTTTATATTACTTTGCCATCTGGCCTTTGGTTAGATTTAGTCAAGAGAAAAGTTTGTAGATGATCAATAAATGAGAAACAGAAAAATAAAGTGACATATTTCAAGCATGTTCATGAAGCATTCTTAGTGATAACAAAACATTGGAAACAACTCAACTGGCTATCAACCTGAAAATGGATAACCCACGACATCTTCCTACAACAGTATCATTAAAAGCAGTGAAAATGAACTAAACAACGGCATACACAGCAGGGAAGATGAATCTTAGATACTGCTGAGTAAGTGAGTGAGTGAAAGTCGCTCAGTCATTTCTAACTTTTTGTAATCCCATGGACTGTAGGCCTCCAGGCTCCTCTGTCCATGGGATTCTTCAGGCAAGAATACTGGAAAGGGTTGCCGTTCCCTTCTCTGAGGATCTTCCCAAACCAGGGATAGAACACAGGTCTCCCACATTGCAGGCAGGTTCTTTACCATCTGGGCCACCAGGGAAAAGAAAGTCACAGAAAATTATTATTTTTAGAAAGCTTTTACTATTTTTATAAAGTTAATAAGAATAAAACATCATGTTGTATATTGTTTAGAGCTATAATCATAAGTACAGAAAAAAGGCAGAGAAAATAAGCACTAAATTTAGAATATTGTTCATTTCTGTACAGTAGGCAAAAGGATGGAATCAGGGAAGAGCACAAAGAAAAGTCCAGAGAGTTGTAATTTTCTAACTCTTAGTTTAAGTGGCATATTCTTCAATGTGAGTTCTATTTTATTGTGTATACATGTGTGTTTGCTATTTTTTCTATTTCAAATGCCACATAACAAAAGTAATTTTTAGAAAAGGCTTTTTTTGAGGAGGGGGGGTGGCTATACAGTACAGCTTGAGGGATGTAGGATCTTAGTTCCCTGATCAGGGATCAAAGCTGCAGCTGTGGCAGTGAAAGTGCGGAGTCCTAACCACTGTACTGACAGGGAATTCCTAAAAACAAGACAGTCACTGTACACTCAAGTTTGGAGCCAGAAAACAAAATTCCCATTGTATACATGATTATATCTCTAGGTCTATTTTCTAGACTTCTAATTTGTTTTATTTGTTTATCTGATCTTTAACCAATACCTCACTGTTATCAACTGGCTATCAACATGAGAATGGATAACTCCCGATGCATTCAAACAATAATATCACTAAAAGCAATGAAAATGAACAAAACAACAACATATACAACAGGGATACACAAATATCATAAGTTTGTAATATTTTAATAGTTAATATTGGAAGATCACCATTTTTAACACTGGACATGCTATCAATCATACCATACTTACAATATTAACTTTCATTAGTGTGGATCACTTATTTTTTATTCTTATTCTTAATTAGTGAAGTACTAATTTCTTGATAATTTTTAAATGGTCATGTTTTCATCTTTTAAAATTAGCTCCATTCTTAGAAATTTTACATATTGTAAAGTTAGAGATAATTTTTAAAATACACATACTATCATAGACTCTTAATGTATTCTTTTGGCAAACACATGAATAAATTTTGGGAAGTAAAACTGCTTGCCATAGGTAAACATAATTTTGCTGAAATGTCAAATACAAAGAGAAGGTAGTTTTTTAATAGTAGTATAGTGGCTCATTATTATTCAGTAAATTAAAATAAATAAAATTTAAAACATTCAATTATTTGATGAACAAATGTTCCTTGCAAATGAAAATTCCAGTAAAGTGTATCTATGCTTCAAGGGTCAGAATGATCACTGAACTAGAGAAACTTAAGTTATAGGATTCCATTTTAAGCTTATAATTTACAAAAACAATAACTCCATGTTAAACTGGGCATTTTGGAAAGTTGTATTTGTTATTCGATAAGTGAGATACAATTCAGTCTATTTCAGTAGAGAACTTGCTAAAGTAAGGGTGCAAATTAGGCCCACTTGCCTACCTAACACACAAGCAGATCCAGCCAAATGGAAAATGTATGATTTAAGTCATTTTTTTTTGGTATGTAAAAGAATAACAATGATGGACTAAGGATTTAGCATTCTGGCCTGTTTTAAACCTTTGACATTCACTTAGTTACTAAGTTATTAAATGATAATGATAGCTACGTGACAGTCATCCTCTTGATCAGCAGAGATCATTTCCCACTAACCCCATCTCGACTGCTGTTTTAGGAAAACATGGCAGGCATTTAAAAATATATTTATCTGCAAATCATAGGATTTAATACATTTGTTAATTTTCATTTCTGAAGAACAAGTAGGAGAGAAAACTATGCAGAAAATGAAAATCAGGATTATCTTAACTATTATACATTTTACTTTTTAATGGAAAAATATGCATCATCCCACAGCTAAAGAAATATTAGAGGGATAAACACAGTAGGAAAGGAAATCATGAATTTTCTCCTATTTGTGGAAACTGATGGTTTAAGTTTATCCAGCACAAACCTCACTATTTAGGAAAGAAATTCTATCTAATGCATTTATTTGGAAAGTACTTTTATAATATCTGTTAAGAATCTGTGGGTTATTTTGGAAAATTTTCCCCCATTTTTTAGGGATACTGATTTCGTTGTGGCTAAGCTGCTGTGTAAGACTTTGAACAAAGCAGAAGTCCTGGAATATCTTCCTGATGTCTGCACAGACCTGTTTTCTCCAGTTACTGCACAAAGGAATAGTTTAATTCCACTTGGAATATAGGTATGTTTGAGTTTCAGGAAATAATAGAGCGCGGTAGATTAGTTGTGAACTAGAACAAATAAGCCACAAGAGGGCATATTTTTCTTGGTTTCATCACTCTTAAATAAATAAGGCTTGCCTCAATTAGGTATCATAGGAATCCCTCCCTTCCTCCCACTTTCTTAGAATACACTATGTCCACAGCATGCTCTAAGGGTGGAGTGGTGGTGGTATGAAGTATTAAGAAAAGCAAACTTAAAAGATATTTTTTTCTTATATGATGTATAGGAAAGTTGTTTGCTTTCACTTAAAATATTTCTTTGGGGATGGTTTGTTTATATAAGAACATTGTTAAAAATAAAAAAAAATTAAAAAAAAACAAAGTGTCATTTATTTTATTTTAAACTCCTCCATTCTGCAATAGCTCTGTGGAGTCCTATATCAGACACAGAAAGCCTTTCCAGCTTCTAGTGAATGTTCATAGTCAAGGAGGTTTTCTTCTCTGAGGTCTCAGGACTTGGGCCAAAGGGGTTGGGCTGTGTTTTTATTTTTGTTTTGAAGTGCATTCCTGCTGAATTTAATTATTCACCACACCCCAACCCAGCTAAGTAAATATAACCTTAAGATTCTGGCTTAGAAAGGGTTTGAAAAATAACTGATTTTTATTTTTTCCAAAAAAAAAAAGGAGCTATATAGCAGGGTGCTATTTTGCAGAGGGCATCAAGGCAGGTCACAAGAAGCTAGGTGATCACTCCGTCTTCTTGTCCTTCATGTCCTCAGGTATAACATGAAGACTAGAGGGCCTTTGAAGTCTCTCCTAAATCTAAATGTTTATGATTATGATGTTATAAGAGTTTAAAACACAAAGACATTACAGTTTCACATTCCGATTAACTAAATATAAACTATCCTCTGTCTTTATTTGATGATGAGAAATAAGGGTCCATTTACTTCTGAGAGTTCTATACCTGTGTAATTAATACTGCATTAAAGGTGAAAGTCAGGTGTGTTCTTTTCCACTACTAAACATGATATAATGATCTTAATATGTTACTACCTAATGATCCAGTGATGAGTGAATTGTCATGATCAAATGAAACAGATGTGAAAAAATATCTTCAGTTTATAAAGGGAAAGTATCTGATAGAAGATTAGGAGTTGGGTGAGGTGCTTTCAACTCATGTCATCACTTGCTTCAATTAGACAGAAACTAACACATACCCCAGTTTTCTCATATGAGTATAACAATATCTTTTATCTGTTGGTACTGATGTGCTAATACATGGGAAAACATTCATAAAACAGTATTTTAATTTATAAGGCAGAGAGGTTTTATGTCTGACCTAGGTGTGATTAGTTTTATAGAAGTGAGCACTAAATGGCTTGGGTTTCATCTCCATTTCCTTGTCTCTGTGTACAGAACCTTGCAGTCTCTTTTATCTGTCTTTTTCCTTTTAATTTTCATAGCTTTGTCAACAGAAGACTGTACAGAAAAGTACTTTCTACTGAAAGTATAGTCAAATCCTCTGAGATTCTGCTAGATTTAAACTCTGGAGCCAGTAATTATCTTTCTCCTGTCTTCTGGGCAGAGGTAGCTATATGTGGAACTGGAAAAGCCTAGAATATACCTATTCTATCCTTTTCCATCCCTGCTACCTTCCTTTATGGGTTCCAACATAGATTAATGATTCTTGAAATTCTACAATTAGAATTTTATTCTTTAGCATTATTCAGTATCAAAATGTAATTCTTAAGAAATACTGTATTTCATATTATCTAATGTATATCTACTACCATAGAGTGAAAATGACTTTGATTCAATCTGTGAGCCCTAATGAAGATGAGTGGTGTGTCACAGAGGAAGAAACTGGACACTCAAGACAAGTTTACTCATTCAATAATGTTTCCAAGCACCTGGAAGGAATTTTGTTTTTCCTTTCTTGCTTTTCTTTTTCCCCTCAGTCTAGAACAGATATAGAAGCACCAATTAGGTAGTTCTGATGATACACACTGGCTTCCCTGGTGGCTCAGCGGTAAAGAATCTGCCTGCAATGCAGATGTGGGTTCCATCTCTGGGTCAGGAAGATCCCCTAGAAGAGGGCGCAGCAACCCACTCCAGTATTCTTGCCTGGAGATTCCCATGGACAGAGGAGCCTGGCTGGCTACAGTCCATAGGGTTGCAAAGAGTCAGACACAAGTGACTGAGCACGAATGCTTGATTAGAGACATCTCTTTCAGTGTAATTAAGGATCATTTGCTGAGACTCGAACAGTCACCCTTGAAGATAAGCTAAATTATATAAAACACCTTACATTTTAATAAAACTTTCTGTAAAATACTTTTCATTTGTGTGTGTATGAGTGTGTGTGCTCAGTCTTTTCCTAGTGGATGTTACTTTAAGAATCCATATTGGGTATTAACCAACACTGTAGGCCAGATTATCAAACTGCTTTAAATAACAGTTAGTTTCAAACTCTTAAAAACAGTTGTAAAACCATACTAGTGGGATCCTGTAGAGTTAGTAGAAATTTCAGAAATAAATTCAGTGACTAATTATTGTCATCACATCCACTGTTTTCATTAACTCATTTAACCCGCAAATATTTGTTAAGCACCCACAATATGCGAGACACTCAGAGAAGTATCGTGAGGATTACAAAGCCCTGGACACAGCTGAGGCCATTCATCACAACTGAGCTGTGTGGTTGACTCTGCCTGCTGCGTGCTCAGAGTAATTAAGAGGAAAGAAAGCACAGAACCCAGTTTCCAGATGTTGTCTTCTCATGGTATGCTCAGGATGCCCTAGAAAATCCAGTCTAAATTTGAAGTCAGGGTACTTCAAACTAAATGAGTTTAATACAAATTCATAGGCATTCATTGTTTTAGGAGCTGGGGAAACAAGAATACAAAACAGGTGATACTCTTGTATGGGATGCAGACAAATGCATAACTTATTATGATATAAGGTGAAAGATGTATTTGGTGTGAAATCAAAGTGCTTTGGAAAAACAGGAGGGAGTGACTATTTCTTTGGGGGTTTGGAAAAGGTTGAGACAGTAACAAAAGGGAGATGTCATTTGGCTTGAGTATATTAAGCTAGGATTTGAGACAGGAGGGAAAAAGGGGAAATCCAGAGTTAACCACAATTCTAGTTAAATACAACATTCTGGCCAACAGGCTGACAAAATATTAGAAAATTAATAGAATAAAAATCAAAAGCTACTTATTACGAACCCACCATGTGCAAAACCCTAAGCTATGCTGGGGGAGACAAAAGAGGCATTTTGTCATCACAGTGAGCTTGCAATTTGGTCTAGGGGCAATGAACTAAACAAATAAAAACAACATAAAAATATTTCAAAATGCAGCAAACATATAAAGTGCATGGTTAACTATAAAATGAGTGGTATGACACTGAATAGAAAGCATGCAGCAAAAAAACATGGCTATATGTTGGAACAGTCTGTAAATTTTCCTGTATCCAAAGAGGAAAATTATGGGGTTGGTTGGTTGACAGTCAAAACCAAGGTTACAGGGATGGGGCAGTATGAGACACAGGAAAGAACCTTGGTTAGAGTTAGGAAACTTGAGTCCCTCCTAAGCTGGCTCTGCCACCAACCATCTGTAACTTAAAATGACTCATTTAGTTCTGGTGGCTCTCAGCTGCAGAGGAAGGCTGAATGAGGAGTCTCCTCCCCCGGACCAGTTCTTCCATTGTTGCCATTGTCTGCTCACTGCCCCCAAACCAAAACCCCCCTTGTCATTTGCCAAGGGAGCTCTGAGACCTTACAAGCCGTGCTCTTAAATCAAGCTGACAAATGCAGGACCCCGTGGCTGCTTTTTTTCAGAGGTTCCACCCCAAGTCGGTTTTACGTTTCAGACTAATAAGTGCAAGGTGTGTGACCACGGACCTAGAGTTCCCATGATAGCCACGTAGCCAATAAGACCCAAAGTTTCAGGACTCATCATTTGCACAGCCCTTCTCCATGTCCCTGAGGTCAGCCTGATAACGAATTCATTTCTAACAATCTGTGAAATCATTAATATTTCTGTATTCTTTTTCTTAAAGAGGATCCCAAATCTTCCAAATCGTGTGAGTTCCAGGCTCCACAAAATGTGGATTCAGCCTATTCCTCATACACTTCCAAGTTTTCTATTGTGTGACCAAGGTGTGTACAAATCTACAAAGGGAAACTAAGACAGGAATAAGTGACATAACTCTGTTGGTCTGGTATGAGGTAAAGAGGAAAAAAGACTTACACCTTCTGTGTGTGTGTGTTTTTTCGTTTTCCTTCTGCTTGGTCCTCCCTCGGTGCCAGCCCTTTCTTGGTGGGCTGATTTCTGTCGCTCATCTTTCAAGGCCAGTTCTTTCAAGGCCACTAACAGTAACAGTGGATCGTAATTTTACAGACTGGAACACAGGTACTCTTTTAGAGTCCTAGAGTTTCTGAGACAAGGTTTGTCCTGTTTCTTCCTCAGGGAGTCTTTGGAGACTTCATGGTATAGAATAAACAGGCCCTAAATTCACGGAGGCGAGGGCTCAAATGTCAGATGTTCCTTTACATACACAGTGCCCTGTCCGGAAAAACATCTCCCAGCGCGGCTGGGGCTACATTTAATCCACGCTGCTGACAGCCCGCGCGCCGACGGGGATGGACTTCTGCACGCTGGGGAGGACTGGCGTACGCACTGAGAAGGGGGGCCAAGGGCTGGGGGAGGAGATCGGAAGGGGAGAGGTAATCCCCGGCGTTTCGAGCATCCCCTTTTTAGAAAGACTGAGTCTCTCCCGGGACAGCTGCTGCGGTCACACCACAAACTTAAAAGCCGGCCTCCCGCTCCGAGCGTGCCTTTCCTCGTCACCCTCGCCTCCCCTCAGTTCCAGCTGGTGCCTGGCTCCGCGCCGCTCCGGCAGGGCGCTTGGGGGTCAGCAGCGCCCCCTGCCTCCCGGCCAGGCCTCTGCGGCCGCAGCCTCCGCTCTCCACCAGGGCCGCCCGCGGCTCCGCGGCTCCGCCAGCGCTGCCGCTCAGAAGAGGTCGCGCCGGTGTCCCGGGTCGCCGCCTCCCTCGCGCACCGCCTGCATCCCCTTCCTCTCTTCCTGAAGAGACAGCGGGCATCCGAGGGAGGGAGAGAAGAGGTCGCGGCAGGTAAGGCAGGTTTCGGGTCACCTGCTGCTCCTGTGGGAGGGTGCTCTGGGGACCGCGGTGTTCAGTAGGGGGTGACTGGTTTCGTTTCGGGTGGCCGAGGGTCTGAAGTGAGGATGCCGAGCGGCTGGGAGATACGGAACGTTATGGGACTAATAGAGCTCTCCAAAGCTGACAGGAGTGGGTGCGCGGGGGGGGCCAGACGGAGAATCCGGCGCTGAGGCGCGGACGGTTCGGGCGCGCGGCACAGGGACAGCGTGGCGGCGGGCGCAGCCCCCACAACTCGCCGCCACCGCCGCAGCCTCCTCAGCCCGAGTCGGGCAAAAGTTTTCCTCTCGGACGCGCCCGGGAACTTCTCTTGCTCTCGCGTTCCCTCCGGGACGCTGGCTGCCGGGAGGGAGTGCGTCTGAACGTGCCCCCTGGCTCAGCCGGCTGCAGGTTCATTCGCAGCCGCGTCGGTGGGGACCGTCTGAGGAGGACTTGACCTGGGGCGTCTGCGCCCTCGCTCGCTCCTTTTCCCGACGGGTGGGGGAGGGGACGGGGAGACCGTGGCGGTTGTTTGTGTTGTGGTGCTTTGGGGGAGGGATGGGCGACGCCTTTTACCCTGTGAGGGAACCTTGACGCTCCTTCTGACGGGAGCTTGCATCTTCCCAGACTCGGAGGGCAAAGTTGGAAGCAGACACGAGCCTCAAAGCTGGCTGACTGGGAAAGGCGGATCTTGCCAAACGCACTCTTGAGGGAGCCGGGCATCCCCCGGTAGCCTCGGCTGGGCTCGCTCAGAAAAGGCCCGAATTTGACTCCTGCCGGGAGTTTAACCCGGCTGATTTAACCCCGAGGGGTGTTCCCCAACACCCTCCCCGCGCGCCGGGAGTTTAGGCGTTAATGGTCGGCCCTGGAAGCGCCGGGGCAGTTTTCGGCATCAGCTGATTCTCCTTCCCTCACGACTGGAGTTCAACCTCGTGGGCTGAGTTGCTTTGCTTGTTTCCCGGCGTGCGGAGGGGACCTGACAGGAGAAGGAGGAGGCGTCGCATTCCCGCGACCAGGCTGGACTCGAAGGGACTGGACCGGAGCCGCGCGCCCAAAAGCTGCGGCCGCTGAGGTCCCCAATTCTGAGTTACCGAGGCGGAGTTAAATAGGTGAACTTTCCGCTGTTGAGCCCCGTGTGAAGCTGTAATTAAAGGCAAATGTCTCTACGAGGACTCTTCTTTCCCCACCAAAGCCCCTCCCATCCTTAGCCTGTCAATGCCATTTGCCAAAGAAGGGGCGAGGGGACTGAAAGTCAAATTTAGCCGGAAAGGTTCTCCTCCGGTGGGTGTGTGTTGAGGGGAGTGTCCCTAACGGATGGAAAGGGTTGAGGGCAGGTAGACGGGATGAGACCCCCTCCGGGGTCTGGCGCTGCTATAGTGTATCCATGGCAACCGCCGGGGCAAGAGCGGTCAGAGCCTTCCGGGTTCTGCACGTGGAAAGAAAAATGTGAAGGGTGGGGAAGGGAGAGAATCACATGTCATCACTCCCGTGTTGCCTTCGCTTCTTCAGCTGTTCTGAGCCAGACAGCTAGGAAGATGAGCAGGAAAGGTCTGGATTGGATGTGAGCAGCCCCAGCCAGCAGTTACTTTAACTCTGTCCCGCTTCAGAGTCACTGAGGCCTGTACTAGCAGCTAAAGCTGGCCAGAGAAGCCGTCGCTGATAGGCTATGAAGTGATGGTTCAGGTCAGGGAGATGGGAAAAGACCTTGGACTTTGGAAGAGAAAAGGCCAGGAAATACAGGAAGGTGATGTGGGAAGAGATAAGAATAGGGTCAAGAGGTAGCTGAGAGACAATACAAGGGTACTGATCTGGACTGCCAACATTTCAAATGGAATTTGCCCATTTATGAAGTGGAAAACTGGTGGAAAAGGGAAGGGACAAACACATCGCATCCTAGGTATTTTGTACATTATCACCGTTAATCTCAACAGCAGTACGTTTCTTTTTTTTTTTTTTTTTTTTTTTGGTACACACAATTTTATTAGGCTTTATATTAGTTTCAGTCAGTAACCTATATTGTGTGACTGCCATTGTCTGAAACCTCAGCAAGGTCTCTTGCCCCTTTATCCGGTTACTGTGGTCAGATTTTTCTCCCTCACAGCCAGTAATTAGGGTTAAAGTAGTGCATTTAAGGGCTTCCCAAGTGGCGCTAGTGGTAAAGAACCTGCCCGCTAATGCGGGAAATGTGAGAGAAGGGTTCGATCCCTGGGTCTGAAAGATCCCCTGGAAGAGGGCGTGGCAACCCACTCCAGTATTCTTGTCTGAAGAATCCCCATGGACAGAGAAGCCTAGAGGGTTACAGTCCTTAGGGTCGCAAAGAGTCAGACACGACTGAAACAACTTAGCCCGCATTGCATTTAAAGTGTAGGTCAAAAGTGTAATGCTTTGGAAAGGTGCTACATTAAGCCATGAACACACCATGTTTAGTTAGTTTTTCTTTTCTTTAAAATGAAAAAAAAAAGAAAAGAAAAGAAACAGAGTTAGAAATGTGGGGTGTCCCATTTTGGTTTTTTCAATTTTAAGAAAAATTATAATTCTTAAAAGTGGTATTGGTGGTTAACGGAGTAAACAAAGCAGTCACTTTCCTTTTAGAGATGAGAATAATGAGATGTGAAGGTGTTAGCTGCTCTGTTCAAATATAAGCTAGTAAGAGGTGGAGATGAGACTGGAACTGTTTTACCTGGATGTAGGTCACCTTTTAAGAACTTCAGGCAGCTTTCTATGACGCCATTTAAAGGACCTTTCTAAGATCAGTTTGATGCAGTATCTGTATATTATAATTTACAGGGGAAAAGCCCCAAGAATTTAAATGGGATTCAGGATTGAAGATGGGTATAGGCCACAGCAAATGTGTAGAACAGGAATCCTATGTACATGATCTTAATAATTTATATTTATACAAGTCATTGTGCCTTATCGAGAATTATTTATAATGTTTATATAGGAAAAACGGAAAGAAAAGAAACATTTTATCAAATAGAACCCCTTGGCTGTGTTGAGAAAATTCTCTGAGGTTAATTAAGTTTTCCTTAGTCTACTTACTGCCTTCATGACCTGATACTTGCAAACTTACTTTATATTTTGGCACCATCATTTCACCTTTGTGTCTGTGGCCCATTTGCTTGCAAGTAATCATTTGACTCTTGTTACCCTCCTGCTAACTCTCTGAGAGGGAAGATCAAGGAAAAAATGCCTGGCAATGCAAAATGTTTTGAAATTTTCAGAGAACTATAACCAACACCAGCAGAAACTAAGGGTAAAGGTAAAGAAATAATTATGTATCTTTTCTTTTGCCTTTTTGCAGACTTTGTACTTAATAATTTGCTCTATGATTTTGCATGGGAAAATGCACAAAGGTAGACTGTGTTTTCAATCTCCTTTGTGTGTGGAGGGAGCTGGTAAGGGTAGGAGTGGGATTTATTTTTGGTGTCAGGGAGGGTCTGGAATATAAACAATTACAAAGGCAGAGGAAGCACATGTACTGTTTCCAGTGACAGGCTAACACATTAAATATAGGTTTGAACTTGAGTCACCAGGCTGAATTACTCTCACATCTTTTCCAAAACTAGGAAATATATTGTTTGGAGTTGGAGTTAAATTAAGGCTATATGTTTCATGGTGCTCAGTTCTTATTCCTCATGGTCTTTTTGCATTGCATGGGTATTTGTTAACTATCAAAAGGTTTATTACAGACCTGAAAGTTATCTGAAGATGTCCTCTGGAATTGGCAGGTATTTCTGTTGCCCTCTGTTTGTTTTCTGCTTGGACAGAGTCACTGGGTTAAGTCATCCCTGTATTTATTATTTAGAATATCAGCTTATCAATCTCAAGGAGAAAACATTCCAGTTGATGGTGATTTAATGAATATTAGTATGTCTTC
This sequence comes from Okapia johnstoni, assembly GCA_024291935.2. NCBI lineage: Eukaryota > Metazoa > Chordata > Mammalia > Artiodactyla > Giraffidae > Okapia > Okapia johnstoni. The sequence continues at coordinate 77,261,449 of CM044312.1, read as the reverse complement.
AGATTGTTTGTTACAACTTCATTATGGAAAAGAAATGTGACTGAACTTTACTTTTCTGTCTGGGAGACATAATAATTTGATGATATATGTTTTTTGGGTAGAATTCTTGTCAGTTAATAAATGATTTATTTAATAAACATGAGTAACCATCAGTTCAGTTCAGTCGCTCAGTCGTGTCCAACTCTTTGTGACCCCATGAATCACAGCACGCCAGGCCTCTCTGTCCATCACCAACCCCCGGAGTCCAGCCAAACCCACGTCCATTGAGTCAGTGATGCCATCCAACCATCTCATCCTCTGTCGTCCCCGTCTCCTTCTGCCCCCAATCCCACCCAGCATCAGGGTCTTTTCTAATGAGTCAACTCTTCGCATGAGGTGGCCAAAGTATTGGAGTTTCAGCTTCAACATCAGTCCTTCCAATGAACACCCAGGATTGATCTCCTTTAGGATGGATTGATTGGATCTCCTTGCAGTCCAAGGGACTCTCAAGAGTCTTCTCCAACACCACAGTTCGAAAGCATCAATTCTGAGGCGCTCAGCTTTCTTCACCGTCCAACTCTCACATCCACACATGACCACTGGAAAAAACATAGCCTTGACTAGACGGACTTTTGTTGGCAAAGTAATGTCTCTGCTTTTAAATATGCTATCTAGGTTGGCCATAACCTTCCTTCCAAGGAGTAAGCGTCTTTTAATTTCATGGCTGCAATCACCATCAGCAGTGATTCTGGAGCCCCCAAAAATAAAGTCTGACACTGTTTCCACTGTTTCCCCATCTATTTGCCATGAAGTGATGGGACCAGATGCCATGATCTTAGTTTTCTGAAGGTTGAGCTTTAAGCCAACTTTTTCACTCTCCTCTTTCACTTTCATCAAGAGGCTTTTTAGTTCTTCTTCACTTTCTGCCATAAGGGTGGTGTCATCTGCATATCTGAGGTTATTGCTATTTCTCCCAGCAATCTTGATTCCAGCTTGTGTTTCTTCCAGCCCAGCATTTCTCATGATGTACTCTGCATATAAGTTAAATAAGCAGGGTGACAATATACAGCCTTGACATACTCCTTTCCTATTTGGAAACAGTCTGTTGTTCCATGTCCAGTTCTAACTGTTGCTTCCTGACCTGCATACAGGTTTCTCAAGAGACAGGTCAGATGGTCTGGTATTCCCATCTCTTGAAGAATTTTCCACAGTTTGTTGTAATCCACACAGTCAAAGGCTTTGGCATAGTCAATAAAGCAGAAATAGATGTTTTTCTGGAACTCTCTTGCTTTTTTGATGATCCAGTGGATGTTGGCAATTTGATCTCTAGTTCCTCTGCCTTTTCTAAAACCAGCTTGAACACCTGGAAGTTCACAGTTCACATATTGCTGAAGCCTGGCTTGGAGCATTTTGAGCATTACCTTACTAGCATGTGAGATGAGTGCAATTGTGCGGTAGTTTGAGCATTCTTTGGCCTTGCCTTTCTTTGGGATTGGAACGAAAACTGAACTTTTCCAGTCCTGTGGCCACTGCTGAGTTTTCCAGATTTGCTGGCATATTGAGTTCAGCACTTTCACAGAATCATCTTTCAGGATTTGAAATAGCTCAACTGGAATTCCATCACCTCCACTAGCTTTGTTCATAGTGATGCTTCCTAAGGCCCACTTGACTTCACATTCCAGGATGTCTGGCTCTAGGTGAGTGATCACACCATCGTGATTATCTGGGTCGTGAAGATCTTTTTTGTAGAGTTCTTCTGTGTGTTCTTGCCACCTTTTCTTAATATCTTCTGCTTCTGTTAGGTCCATGCCATTTCTGTCCTTTATCGAGCCTATCTTTGCATGAAATGTTCCTTTGGTATCTCTAATTTTCTTGAAGAGATCTCGAGTCTTTCCCAATCTGTTGTTTTCCTCTATTTCTTTGTACTGATCGCTGAGGAAGGCTTTCTTATCTCTCCTTGCTGTTCTTTGGAACTCTGCATTCAGATGGGAATATCTTTCCTTTTCTCCTTTGCTTTTTGCTTCTCTTCTCTTCCCAGCTATTTGTAAGGCCTCCTCAGGCAGCAGTTTTGCTTTTTTGCATTTCTTTTCCATGGGGATTGTCTTGATCCCTGTCTCCTGTACAATGTCACAAACCTCTGTCCATAATTCATCAGGCACTCTGTCTATCACATCTAGTCCACTAAATCTATTTGTCACTTCTACTGTATACTCATAAGGGATTTGATCTAGGTCATACCTGAATGGACTAGTGGTTTTCCCTACTTTCTTTAATTTAAGTCTGAATTTGACAATAAGGAGTTCATGATCTGAGCCACAGTCTGCACCCGGTCTTGTTTTTGCTGACTGTATAGAGCTTCTCCATCTTTGGCTGCAAAGAATATAATCAATCTGATTTCGGTGTTGACCATCTGGTGATGTCCACGTGTAGCGCCTTCTCTTGTGTTTTTGGAAGAGGTTGTTTGCTATGACCAGTGCATTCTCTTGGCAAAATTCTATTAGCCTTTGCCCTGCTTCATTCTGTACTCCAAGGCCAAATTTGCCTGTTACGCCAGGTGTTTCCTGACTTCCTAATTTTGCAATCCAGTCTCCTGCAATGAAAAGGACATCGTTTTTGGGTTTATTTCTAGGAGGTTTGTAGGTCTTCATAGAACCGTTCAACTTCAGCTTCTTTGGCGTTACTGGTCAGGGCATAGACTTGGATTACTGTGATATTGAATGGTTTGCCTTGGAAACGAACAGAGATCATTCTATCGGTTTTGAGATTGCATCCAAGTACTGCCTTTTGGACTGTTTTGTTGACCATGATGGCTACTCCATTTCTTCTAAGGGATTCTTGCCCACAGTAGTAGATATAATGGTCATCTGAGTTAAATTCACCTATTCCAGTCCATCTTAGTTCGCTGATGCCTAGAATGTTGACGTTCACTCTTGCCATCTCCTGTTTGACCACTTCCAATTTGCCTTGATTCATGGACCTTACATTCCAGGTTCCTATGCAATATTGCTCTTTACAGCATCAGACTTTGCTTCTATCACCATGCACATCCACAGCTGGGTATCGTTTTTCTTTGGCTCCATCCCTTCATTCTTTCTGGAGTTATTTCTCCACTGATCTCCAGTAGCGTATTGGGCACCTACTGACCTGGGGAGTTCATCTTTCAGCGTCCTATCTTTTTGCCTTTTCATACTGTTCATGGGGTTCTCAAGGCAAGAATACTGAAGTGGTTTGCCATGCCCTTCTCCAGGGGACCACATTCTGTCAGACCTTTCCACCATGACCCATCCGTCTTGGGTGGCCCCACAAGGCATGGCTTAGCTTCATTGGGACAGACAAGGCTGTGGTCTGTGTGATCAGATTAGCTAGTTTTCTGTAATTTTAGTTTCAGTGTGTCTGCCCTCTGATGCCCTCTCGCAACACCTACCGTCTTACTTGGGTTTCTCTTACCTTGGACGTGGGGTATTTCTTCATGGCTGCTCCAGCAAAGTGCAGCCATTGCTCCTTACCTTGGACAAGGGGTATCTACTCATGACAGCCCCTCCTGACCTTGAATGTAGAGTAACTACTCTCGGCCCTTCTGTGCCCATGCAGCCGCTGCCCCTTGGACCTGGGGTAACTCCTCTCGCCACTGCCCTCAGCCCCCAGCCCCCGGCCCAGCCTAGCTCCCGTCGGCCGCTGCCACCAGCCCCGGCCTCTGGCCCGGCCTAGCTCTTCTCAGCCATGCTTCTGTGCGGAGCCGTCGTGGCCGCCTTGCTTCTGCGCGGAGCCGAGTAACCATAGCTCTGGTTGAAAAGCTTTTCTTTTTATATGTACCTGGAGCTATATAGATAACCTAAGTAAAGTATTAATCAATAAATATTTCAAGACTTGATAACATATTCCTTGAAGGAAAATGAGACATTCATATTTGTGAAATAAGTAGTAATAACAACAGTAATAATGACTGACCATGGGAAAAATTTGTTAATCCCACACCTTGTTACCTCAAAACTTAGTTAAAAAATACTTCTTTACTCTAGGAAATCTTGGCCAGAATTCCTTTTTATTTTTATATCTTCATTCTGCCTTTCAAGCTAATATTCTGAGTTTTTCATTCGTTTTCTTACAATTTTCTTTATATTCCTAACTGTATCATAAGGACTTGGAAGTTAAGATTTGTATTCCCTAACTTTTTATAACTTTAGGTTAGTAGAATGCTAAACATATTTAGATACTTAACAAATATTGAAATCTAGTTAATTACCAAGCAGTTAATAGAATGATTTTGAATCACTTTGTCCCCTATAAAAGATCAGCTTAAAGATCTTTGGTTTTATACTTTACTTTCTCTGAGATTTTAGAAAGGAGAGTTTTCTCTTTTATATGAGTTTTAACCTTTCATAGAAAAAACAAGTTGAGATGCTTAGTGTTTTATCATAATGCTTAACCTATAGGAGCAGTGTAATGATCATGTGAAATAGGGTTTATAAGAATATTTAGTAAAAGGTGGCATATTACAAAAAGTTATTTTATTTTTGAATTTATTATATTTTTTTAGAAGGATCCAATTAGGAAATGAGAATCTGCATCATCTGTGTCCACATTATTTCACCTTAACTTTAAGTTGTTGTTGTTTAGTTACTAAGTTGTGTCTGACTCTTTGTGATGCTATGGACTGTAGCCCGCCAGGCTTCTCTGTCCATGGGATTTCCCAGGCAAGAACACTGGAGTGGGTTGCCATTTCCTTCTCCAGGGCTCTTCCTGACTCAGGGATCGAACCCACGTTTCCTGCCTTGGCAGGTGGATTCTTTACTGCTAAACCATCAGGGAAGTCAAATTCTCATTTTTACTAGTGTCACAGTGTCCTGTAAAACATCTAAAAGAACCAGGGATCCTCAGAGAAATGGCTGATTCTAGGACTGGGGCAGGAAATGTATGTGAACCTGGATCATCTTGTGCCAAAAAATAAACAAGTGTCCCAAACACACACATACACTCACCAAACCAAATATGCACAATGCTATGGGTATGTCAAAGAGATCTAGGAACCAGCTGAAAAAGTTCCCAATGGCCAACACTAGAATAATTTGAGAAAAAAAAAAAAAACTATTATTGATTATAACCCAAGGTATAAAATACATATCCATGGGACCATGCTAATATAATTGAATGATGAATAAATACAGGAGAAGAGACAAATCTTCCATCCAGTAGAACTTCAAATAGTTTATGCAGGTATCTGGCCCTCAAGGAAGGGGAACATATAACTCCTTACTTCTGAAATGAGCTGTGCATGGTTACTTCCTCCAAAGAGTACTCAGCATGGAAAGGAGGGGAAAGAGTACTTTACAGTAAATAAGCCGAGCTGAGACTGTCTCAGCCAAGTGATCAGGGTCAACCTCAATAGTCCTAAAGTGTATTGGTAGTATGTGCCTTTGATATGAAGGATGAAAGGAATATTCCCCCTCTCAACCTCTCCCTTGATATGTCCTGTAACTCCAATAAAACCATGAGAAAAACATAAGACAAATTCCAAAAGAGGGGCAGTCTAAAATATATTTGACCAGTACTCCTCAAACTGGTCAAGATCATAAAAAAACAAAGTAAGTCTGAGAAACTGTTATAAGCAAGAAGTCAGAGAGACACGAACTAAATGTAATGCGGTGTCCTGGGTGAGACCCATGGAAAGAAAAAGAACATTAGATAAACACTAAGAAAATCAGAATAGACTTGGACTTTAGTTAATAACAAAATGTCAATATTGATTTTATTCATTATAACAAATGTCCATTCTATCTATTGTAAGATGTAAAAATAATAGGGAAAACTGAATGTTGTTTCTAAGGAAACTTTCTGTACTATCTTCTCAGTTTTTGTGCATGTAAAACCATTCTGAAAAAATAACATCTGTTTGTAAAAGTTATACTCGAAAGCATATAGATTAACCATGGTGAGAAACTATATAAAAGGTGAACCATTCTCTGGTCAGAAAGGTTAATGTTGTTCAATTAAATGTTTACTTTATTCCCCTAGTTCAAGGTGGAACTATGCTACTGTTTTTTTTTTTTTTCCTGTTGATGCTAAATATAATAGATCTCATCATAATAAATGCATATTTTGAATTAAGTGTTCTTGTAATTACTTATTTTTCAAAATAAAATGTATTACTTGGATTAATAAAAAATTTTACATCACCATTGTGGTAGGTTCTCGTGCAAAGAAAGCTATGTACCAGTCATGTTCCATAAATCAGCCTTAAATATTAAAAGAAAAGGCACACTTTTTTCATACTTTAGTCTTTGCTATTTTATTCATATTGACAAGATCCATCTTCTGTGCCAGATGTCTTCAGTTTTACATGACGATTGCGCTTCCAAATTCTTGCCAAAATGGCTCAATGACTATGTTCTTGTTTCTCTTCTTTGAATCTCAAGGACTTCTGCTACATTAAATATGCTAAAGATTATTCCATATCAAATGTTATAGGTATAATGCACGTATCATTGCTTATTTTAAAAATTAAAAATTTACCTAAGGAGGCTTTTATATCCCTCAAATTCTGAGAAATTGCGACTTACATATGTTCCAGAAATGTAGATATGTGTTGCCATTTCCATTTGTATCTGTGTGTGTTCAACTCTTTCCCTCACTTTACATATATACTTTCTGTCTATTATAAAACTCACATTATTCCTTCTATTCTCTGTGTTACAAATGGGTGCATATGTTTTGAAAGTCCAAGGATTTTTTTTTCCCTTTTAGTAAGTTTTCTTGCTTATGTGCTTAGTCACTCAGTCATGTCTTAACTCTTTATGACCCCATGGATGATAAACCCCCAGGCTCCTCTGTCCATGGGATTTTCCAGGCAAAAATACTGGAGTGGTTTGCTGTTTTCTGCTCCTGGGGATCTTCCCAACCCAGGGATCCAACCTGTGTCTCCTGCATTGGCAGGCTGATTCTTTACCACTGTGCCATCTGGGAAATCTCTTGCTTATGGTTGGACCAAAAGTCCTGTCATTTCACCTTTATACATGCTGATGTCTTATTTTTTTATTACCTCATATTTATAATTATTTAATAATTACCTGACTGTGCTTTATAGTCAACTTTCTGTTGAATTTGTACTCTACTGTGGCAGTGGTTCTTTTTTTACTTGTCTTGTTTTTAGTTTGTATGAGTCATAGCACACAAAGAAACACATTTCAAGAAGTTGTTTGAGAAAAATCATGGAATCCAGTCCCAGAATATGTGGCTAAAGGGCCTTTTTTTTTTCTTTTTTTTTTGGTGATACCCCACTGAACTTCCAGAGATTCCAGGGACAATGTCTGAAAAAGACCCAGATCAAATTTGACTAGTGTGCTCTGGGCTTCCATTGGAATCTTAGGTACAATGTTTTCGTTTTTGTTACATGGAAGGATTGAATGCAATTTTTTAAAAGAGAGATCCTGCCTATGGTAAGTCAACTCATTCAAAAAGAAGAATGAAATACAAATTCTGACCAAAACCTTTAGAAATAGTTTGCATAATTTGCATAATAGAGATGTGAAATTTATGCTTTTGCATGGACTATCATTGACTCCTTTTTAACTTTCTATCAATATATTTTCAAGTAATTGATGACTTATGAATACATAATTATAACTAGGGTACTATTTTCAAAAAATCTTTTCAGATGAAAATAATCATCTCAAATCTCATCAACTGTGAGATATGACTCTCCTTATCAGAAGACAGGTTTTTAAAACAGCTGTGAAATTGTATACTTACTAACTTTACCCTTCACATATATTCTGATTCAAAATTCACTCTTTTGGCCACACTAGCCTCTGTCTTATACCTTCAAATATTTCCTTATCATGATCAAATTGGGGTGTTAAGTTGCTTTCCAAGCAGTTTGGTACAAGGTTGAAGTAGCCAGACTGTTCTGTCTGTAAAAGTATTTGCATGACGAAATAGTGTAAGATGAGTTATGTATAATTATAAAATTGGAAATTAGTATAAGTCAAGAAATTATTGTATCAACTTATGAAGACTTTTATCACCTGTAAAGTGGTTGTTCAAAAGCATTTGTACTGGATATACAGATGAGAGGATAACATTTCCCTTTCTTTGACTTGATTCACATTTCTCGGCGCCGTGGGGATTGTTGTCTTAGACTACACTGTGATGAGTTTTGGCAGAGAGTGTTCATTGTTCAGGTTTTTAAAAGGGCAAGTTTTTGGCAGAAGTAGCTTACATAGAAAAGGAATGCTGTGCTTACACGTGTGCATTCAATAGACCCTTCAGAGAGCTTGGGCTAAGATCCTGGGATTCCTTACTTCACCCTACTCCAAGTCTCTGAATGTTGATTGCTTAGAGCTCTTTTGTTTTGTCATTATCACATAGACCTTTTCACATTCCAGAAAATGATACTTTTGATCCATATTTCAAAACTTTTTAGAGTACAAGGAATGGTCATTCATATCCTGTGCACTTACACTTGAGATGCTAAAAATAAGAATTGCATTCAGATCTGCTTTACCTTAATATTTATCAAACATGTAACCATCATCTTCGTGATGGTCACCAATCATTCATTTTATATTTTTGTAACCTTTGGTTATTTCTGATAATCAGAAATGACAATTTTGACTTTCTCTTTTTTCCATTACTTTATTTTATACAAACAGGGTTTAAAAGTGTGCTTTATGTGGGTGATATATTAAGATGAGCAAAACCAAAAAAAGTCTTATAAATTCTCTAAATTAATAAACAGGACAGACTTGCATCAACCACATGGGCTTACAGTTTCTCTACTCTTTCATTTGGGGACTTTGTGCTGATTTCTTCTTTCACTTGGATAGTTTTGTCTCTTACTGCCGTCACTTCTGCCCCAAACCAGTGCCCACTCCCCTAGGTACCCTCATGTACGGCCGTTCAGTCTTGCTTGAAAAAGTGCTTTTCACTTAAATTCTGCCCTACTGTCTGTAAGATCTTTCTCAGTTCCAATAACTATTTCTTTCTTACTTGGACTAAGTTTCTCAAGAATAAGGACCAAGTAGTTGCTACCTTGACATTTTTCTCCATACTTCCATGCATATCACCAAGTCTTTCACGTAATAAGTACACAATCTCTAATGCTTGAATATAAATTATTCTATTCAGAACCCCTTTTTTGTTTTTTCCTCTTGTAACTACTTTAAACATATACTTCCTCATGAAGTTATTTTCACACACACATTCCTTCATTGTAAAGGTTATTTCACATATTCATATTACTCTTGATGCCTTTCCATCTTGAAATTCCCTTTTCATCTTTTCTTTAATTCAAGAAGTATTTATTGAGTGCCTGCTATATGCTGGGCACTATACGAGTCACTGACAAAATACAAATGAGAAACCATGGCTGCAACCCTGAAGTAGGTGACTGTAAAATAATTCATTATCATCAAGGGTCAAATCAAATCTTATGATATTAAAGCCAAAAAACAAAGAGTCCTACTCATAGTCTTGGCCTTTTCTCTCTGCAGCCTTTTCTTTAATGATGTCATCCTCTCACCTTAATCTCTTTTATCTTTATGGAGACTATGCTCAGAGCATTATCTCCATCGCTGACTTCCCTCTCAGGTCCCAGGTACGTCACCACACCACTACAACCCCTGTGGGTTAGTCTTCATTGCTCTACATTATGTGTAAAAAGGAGATCACTCTGGAAACCAAAGGAGTCTTTGATTAGTGGAACTTTAAACTGAGGCTTTCAAGTGTGGGAGGAAATGTGGTGCTGTGGTTAAGGTTATGCCCTATGGAAGCAGACAGCTTGGATTCAGATCCTAGTTCTGTCACCTCTGAACTGTGTGATTAGACAAGTTACTTGACCTTTTTATGTCCATTTCCCATCTTTTAACTGGGGGTTCATGAAAGCACTAATCTCATAGGGTTATTGTGAGATATAAATGGGTTAATATAGGATGATCAAACATTGCATTATACTGTATGTTATCTTTCCATTATCCTTACAAGATGATGCAAGTTACATATAGATCAGATTCTCACACATCTCCACACTGTTCTGCTGCCTTCTTGTTCTTTATCTGCTGGATTCCATTAATCTCATTCAGAAAAAGGTCCTTTGGTGACCTCCTTCAGGTATATTCCTGGATAAGAGAATGACATTTTAGGATTAACTATTACCACCTCCTTCTTTTGCACAATAGTGTGTTTAAAGAAACATCATTTGGGGCACATTGCGACTGAGTATGCTATAGGGATGTGAAGGAGAATCCAGGGCAAAGGAACCCTTTAATACTAGCTGTCACAGAAGCAGCAGCTGCTTGTAGAAACTAAACAGCAAGTAATAAAATCCTTTGGTGCCCTATCTAAATTTCCAGGTTTATTTTGTAGCAGTTCACCATTCCTTAGCCATCTACTACTGGATTTATAACACTGCACATTCCTTGAAGTGCTCCATTCCCAAATAAACAACACAGATTTGTTCAACAGCCTTCATATCCCCTGCTTCTGACTTCTTTTTTTTTTAAACCAGTACACAGATATTTCTTTAGCCTTCCAATGTGGGCCTACTGTCATTCTAATCCCCTGACCTCAGCTTCCTTCCCCTGTTTGACCACTACCTTGTCCCTGTACCTCTGCTAACCAGTTATTGCACTTGAAACTTCTTATTAAATGCTCTCACTACTTTGTGGTTTCAGAATATTCTATTTCAGTCTTGTTTATAAGGAGTGAAAGAAAACAGAGTGACCTAATTCACTATCCATCCACTAGAGGATTTGGAAATTGGCCCAGCGACAATCTCTTGTAGTGCAGTCTCATGCCTGAGGACGGGACTTTTTCTAGACCCTGTACCATTGCTGAACTTGCTGCCATGATCTAGCTAACAAGAGGTCCCTGGATTCTTGCTCTCTAAAGGTTGAGCTTCAGGGAATCTTGAAGGAACCTGCAGTACAGCACTTATGGGATAAATTTGCCCAAGAGAAGCATCTCCCAAGGTGGAAGTTTAGGAAGAATCCAGAGACAAATGGGTAGCTCCTGCATCTAGATATAAGCAATCTAATATGCAAGGAAAACCTTTGTCTCAGGCTCTCACCTTCTTGGCCCTTCTCTGAAATATAACTAGTGGAAGCAGCAAGTATGTTAATCAATGATATTTTTCAGAAATTGAACTTAAAGGTCACTTCAGCTTCTGAGCAAGTGGAAGTGAAACTGAATAATGTTCTAGTTATTTTATGGGAAAATACTTTTCTAATGCTGTTTTTGGTATTGTTTCAGATTAGTCTATTCTCATAGTTGGCTTATGAATGTTCATCAATATATTTTATATAATTAATAATTAGTAAATTATTTTCTACATCTTAAATTATGAACCTTATATATATCATATCAATAACTATATGTAAGACCCTATTTCTACTTCACAGAAAATGAAATTCTTCAGAGATAGGATAAATAAGATTTACTTGAAATAATTTCTGAATATTTTCTAAATAATTAAAAATCCTCTCACAGTGCTAATCCCAGGAATGTAAAGTGATTTCCTGTAGTTGCAAATAGATAGATGTAAATCAATGTAAAATCTTTCAAATATATATTAATATATATATCTTTAGTGTGTGGCATTTTCTATTCCATGAATCTTAAGGATAATTTTATTAGAGCAAATTAAAAGAAGGAAACAATTTTAAAAACTAGAACCCAGAGTCAATTTAGTTTGTTTGTTTTCTTTTTATAAATTCACTCTTACGTCTGTTGGCTTTTTATTACTTTAGTGAGTAAATATTTATAAATCTCCTGGCTTGTTTCTTGATGAAATTTTAAGTAACGGAGATAATTTACATTACTTTTCTAAGTATTTTGCTGAGGCAGGGGAGTTCCATTTTCAAATGATTCCTTTTAGGTGTTTATGAGGACTAGCCAGGCTAATAGTGGTTTTCTGGGTAGTTTCAGGGTCATTAAAAGAGTGTGACCAGGGCCAAGGTAACACCTATTCCAGGTCTGTAGTTCAGGACTGAAGACAGAGAAGGTGGAACAATCTAGGGGTTCACATGTATGTTCTTCTTTTGGGGCCCTATAATTCCTGGGTTGTATCTGATGGCTCTCTCTTCTTGCTCTTTCACTGGTTCCCCTTTCTCTTCCCCCCACTTACTGCCTTTTGCCCACAGTTCTGTTCTTTTCTGTCTACAGACTTTTCTCCCTGATCCATTCACTCTCCTCATTTCTGTTATTATTTAGATGAGAAAGACACATAAATTATTAACCCTGACCTCTCATGGTCTTGATCCCTCTGCCAGTGCTTTTTCAAATAGACTCTAGTCTAAGGCAATTAATCATCCATTTAATAAGCAGTGTAAATTCTTACTATGATCTCATCATGTACTTTCTTCCAATGTAGTTGTGATTTTGTACACACAAGTGTTGATCTTGTGGTGGGAAGGCAACACAGTTTGGAGTCACAATTTATTATCTGGGAACACTTGTTATTTAAGTCTATCAGTCTTGTTTTACTCATATATTGAAGTGGGGTAAATGACAGCTCTGTATACAAAACACATGTGAGTATTAATTGAGACAGTGTAAGTAAATTTCTTCCAGTGCCTGACACCATGGCTATTTAATAAATCAACACTGATAGTTTTATTTCTTCTCACCAATATACATTAAGCATATTTGACTGGTTACAAAAGCTTTGAAATGCCAGGGTACAGACTTCAGGTTTTATACTGGAGGCACATGGGAGACACTGAAAGTTTTTGAACCATGAAATAACCCAAGAATTAGTATTTTAGGAAGATGAGCCTAGGAATAATTTACAGGGAGACCAACTAAGAGACACTTTGTAGATAAAATAAGGGCTGGACCAACACAATGGTGTTGAGAATAGAAATAAGGGTGCTCGAGAAACACAGGGCTATCATATCAGACTTTCACTCTTTGTTATTTGTGTATTTCATGATATTTCCCTGTTATATAGTCAAAGCATTATTATTATAATGTGAACTTTGCTCTCAGCCTGACTCAGAACTATTTTATATTCCTCTCAGAACATAGATGTGTTAACATTAAAACTGTCTCATTGATGTTATACTTTTTGAAACCAATGTATATTGTTCCTAGAATTCACAATGCAACAAGTAACATCTTACCACATATAAAGTCTGAGGTCAGACTTGATCATAGCAGGATATAAAATATCTCATGAATTTTTTTTCCTGCTGAAGGAAGTTTTAAGTATTTCATATTAAGAAAATAATCCTTAGATATAGAGGATGGAGAGACTGTGTAGACAGCAACTTTCAAGCAGATATCACAGAACTGGAAAGAAAAACCTATGAAAATCTTAGCTAAATATTTAGTTTGTAAAATAAAAGAGTGCTTTCTTATTTTGTTTTCATGTATGTTTAACATTTAGCGTCCAGTATTTCTCATGCTGTTCATCCTTTTGTCTTTTTTTTTTAATTCTCTTGATACTCTGTCTATATTTCAAAAACTAATGCAAACTCATATTCTTCCTCCAAATAACAATTTATAAAACATAAGTAAGTTCAGTACTTATTTACCCCATCACACATATTTGTATTTTATAATAAATTATTTTAATTTAAAATTCATTTTATACCTCTGGCAAATCACCAGCTCCTAAAGTGAAGATGTATAACCATATCTGGTTCATTATCCTTGACATCTAGCATAGCAATCAGTCTTTGTGGATTTGTAATTACAAGTGAAAAAATAAAATCAAGTAGAGCTGTGAGAGTTGAAAATAAGATCCTGAGTCAGCATTGGCAAACTGTTATTTTGTTTAAATAAATAATTAAATAGATGCTTTGGTTATTCTTTTTCAGTTTTAGTTAAATCTAGGGATCATAGAACGATTATCCTTCTCTCAATCAAAAACATCTAAAATAATTCTCACAGATAGCAGTTTCTGTTTAATTAAATGTTTAAGTGATAGATGAATCTTCTGTACCAGTAAGATAATAACCTATGGAAATCGTCCAGGTACTCTATTTTGCATCCTTACTATCAGTTTATTCTGACTTTAGATTCAGCTCAGTTCAGTTCAGATTACCTGCATTCAAAAGAATGTTAAGGACAAAAATTACTATGTGAAAGTAGCAGATAACCTATTAGTTTAAGAAATAGTGCTCCTAAAGTTCAGTTTTACATTCTTGGTAAATATATTGAATTTGTGTTTATCCGATATGGTATTTTGGCATTTCTATAACATGGGTATATTTTGTTAAAACTTATTTAAGAGAACTAGTACCTGAGGACTTTTGTTTGTTTGAATTCCAACCTAGGAAATGGAGCGTAAGCCTGATAAATCATCAGTCTTCGGATACCTATTTTGAAATTCCTATTATTAAAAAAAATATATAAATAGTAAAACAATTTTTGTTTCATAGACTCGTGACATTTCATAATTAAAAGAAAAAACCTAATTGAATGTCTAGTCCATCTTCTTAATTTTACAGAGAGGACTGAGGATGAAGTAATGTGAGTTCTTCCTTCCCTCCCTCTCTCTTCCTTCCTTAAACATGAAAGAACAGCTTCTATATTCACAGATTGGTGCTGAATGTTTGGAGAGAAATGGCCCCAGGCTTGAGTAATGATCCATGTATATAAGACACTAGTTGTAGTGTGTTCATAGGCACACGATTGAGTCATCACAAAGCTGAGATTATAACTGAAGTCTTGTCCCTCCTAAAAGGGCAGACATGCTTCTTTTCACTAACGTGACAGATGATTTAGAAAATAAATTTAATACAGGCTGTGAGAACTGTTGACACTTATACCCAGGCAAAGTAATGGCTGCTAGTCACATAATGATGGCCATTTCTGAAATAATACATTAATTTTCTTATCTGATAATCAAAAACTCTGCTCTGGTTATGATCATCGATGCTATACAGCTGCTCTTGACCTGATCTCTGTCTACTTTAATTATTAAAAAAGGGTACATTTACAAATGTGTACCTTATATTACTACTATGGAATTTTTAATTTATAGATCCATGAATACACACTCATATATACATATATATGCATATATCTGAAGGAGAGCAAATGTGTTATCCTCCAAAACTGCCTTTTTAGCATAAGGGTTATCTTGCTGGTTGTTTTGAAGAGACAACAGCTGTAGGAGAAGCTTTGAAAATCTTGTAGAAGCTACCCTTTTGTAAAAACAATTAATATTTATAAAGGACATCTCCATTTGTGAGAGTGTTTACTACTCTGTACCAGGAAAGATGACTGAATCTCAAACACTGGTGTGTGCAAGGCAGTCTCCTCTTAGCCAAGGACCCTGACCAGTTTTTGTGAAAACCTTATATACCCTAAGTGTACATGCTCAAATCCCCCCTCCTCAAATTCTCTGAAACTAGTCTGAACAAAGGAAAAGAAAGATACAATCAAAGTTAACCCATGATTCATATGCCTTAAACCCATGATTCGTATGCCTTAAGCCTAGGTAGTTAACAGTGGACAGTTATCAATAGGTCTGTGGTCATACCCCAATAAGCATAATAGAATTTATGATTCTATTGGGTTACACAGGTAATTAGGGTATTCTTTTAGGCGATGGAGAGTCTAGGTAGGAGCCCTAGGGCTCTTCCATCGCGGGGGTGGCGCGGTGCGGGGGGGGGGGCGGTCTGGTTTTCCAGTTGGCATGTAGTTTCCAAAGATACTGGGCATATAGCTCAAAGTCCACAGTATGGCCCAAGATTGAGCCCTACTTTCAAGATGGAGCCTGTTCTGTATATTTCCTCCTTCATTAAAGGAAGGAATGATTCTTGTATAGGATGAATATCTGTGAAGTGTTTGTTGTGATGCTGTCATTGGTTTACGGCATTCAAGAAGGTTCTTCCAGACAACCTGGAAGTCTTTGATTTGTTTTCTTTTTCCCTATTCGAGTTTACACTGTGACTTCCATTGTTACCGCTCAGTTTTGGAATAACCCCATCATCCAAGAAACCTAACCCGTAGAGAGGCTAATTGGAGAGCAACTTGCACTCATGCACATTCTGTAACTCATTTGTAAAGAGAGGCTTTCAATAGTAACTCAGCTATTTTTAAATAAAAAAATAAAAATAGGTCACTCTTAAACATTGTTAAAAGTTATTCAGTAGTATTTTCTATTCATTACTCTGAACAGTTTGTTCTGACCAACTTGTATTGGTTGAAAAGACAAAACTTTCTGAGGACTGGTGTCTAACTGCACATCTTGCCCCTCCAAAATGCTAAGTAGCAGGTAAGTTATAGGTCTTTTCCGCATTTTTAAACACGAAACTCTGGTACAAAATGCTGTCAGAACATTCAACAATAGTGTAGACTTTAATCCAAAATAAATGTCCTTATCAAAAGTATTCATGTTAATGGTATCCTTTGCAGTTACTGGTATGTTGTTTATAGTTCTTTGTCTGTGGGAGGTAGCCTTATGTAAAATGCTGCCACTTTCCACTCATCATCTGGGTGTGAACAAAGAAAAAGAGATAACATTTTTACACAATATCATACTTTCTTGATGTGGTCACCTTTAATAATAGAAACCAAAAGAAACATTTCCCAATGTATTCATCATAATTCTACCAGGAAGCAGATGTGCAGTCTTATTTTTCTCTTAATCATGTATTTATTTATTGCATTACATCTTTCAGTCATGTATATTTTCCTGTAGAGGGAAATTCCATCCTTCCTGGAATAATAATTTCCTAAGTTTTTTATGTATTTTTTTTTTTAACTGATGAGTTGATGTGAAAATACACTCTCCCTTCTTAAATGTATTGGTCTTTTGAGTGGATCTCTTTACAGATAGAGCTCCAGTGCTTGTAACTCTTCCTGAGGATATTTCTATGTTATCAGAAACCCCAAAAATAAAAAAAAATAAAAAAAAAAACAGATCTAGGGAGTTTCAGGGGAAAATAATCGTATTCCTACTAAATTACAAACAAATGAATCTCCCACAGTATCTTCATGGAAAATTACAGGATCATCTAAAGATGGAAATTTAAAGTAACTCAACCTCCTATTATTCTAGCTCTTTCTTTCATTCACTTGTGCTGAAATGATTTATGTCTCCATCAGAAGATCCCAGCCTTGACTGTCCTCCATCTTTCCAGAATCTCTTGGTTTCACTTATCTATGTATACAGCCTAGATCTTCAGACCAGGCATTTCAAAGAAAAATTTTCAGCCTGCTATAACATCTCATATGCTGACATAGTTGATGTAGTTTCCTATATAATGATGCATATATTTGTTTGGACTCTTTGATTTCCACGTGGGTTTCTATTCATCTGAGTCCAGTGAATTATCTTCTGGTTCATCAGCCATCCTTGCTGATGCGTATTTCTCTGGGCCAAGTAATTTGTGTTGATCTCAGAACAATGTTCAGACAACTTTGGACAAATTTGGTAATTCATACTCACATTCACAACACCTGTTTGTCAAATTGCCAACATCCATTGTATCATTGAAAAAGCAAGAGTTCCAGAAAAACATTTATTTCTGCTTTATTGACTACACCAAAGCCTTTGACTGTGTGGATCACAACAAAATGTGGAAAATTCTTAGAGAGATGGGAATAACAGACCACCTTACCTGCCTCCTGAGAAATCTGTATGCAGGTCAAGAAGCAACGGTTAGATTCAGACATGGAACAACAGACTGGTTCCAAATCAAGAAAGGAGTTTGTCAAGGCTGTATATTGTTATCCTACCCATTTAACTTATATGCAGAGTACATCATGCGAAATGCTGGGCTGGATGAAGCACAAGCTGGAATTAAGATTGCTGGGAGAAATATCAATAACCTCAGATATGTTAGATGACACCATCCTTATGGCAGAAAGTGAATAGGAACTAAAAAGCCTCTTGATGAAAGTGGAAGAGGAGAGTGAAAATGTTGGCTTAAAACTCAACATTCAAAAAATGAAGATCATGGCATCTGGTCCCATCACTTCATGGCAAATAGATGGGGAAACAATGGAAACAGTGAGAGACTTGAATGAATATCCTGATTATTCATTTGAAGGACCAATGCTGAAGCTGAAACTCCAATACTTTGGCCACCTGGTGTGAAAAACTGACTCACTGGAAAAGGCTCTGATGCTGGGAAAGATAGAAGGCAGGAGAAGAAGGGGACATCAGAGGATGAGATTGTTGGATGGCATCACTGACTTGATGGGCATGAGATTGAGCAAATTCCAGGAGTTGGTGATATACAGGGAAACCTGGTATGATACAGTCCATGCGGTTGCAAAGTCGGCAACTGAACTGAACTGAAATCACAACACCTATAAGCCATCATTCATATGATGATATGATCAGTTGTTTTGGCCGTAGTCTGTTATATGTTATACCCTCCTGTATATAAACTCCAACTCATATTTCTTTCCCTCTATGTCATAAAATGTAAAATAAAACATGGTTTTACTTTCTTAACCTCTTTATTTTTGTTGCTACCAACTAGTAATCTCAATTTAATTAACAAGAATCATGAATAGTTGATGCTCTTGTTTAAAGGGAGTGACCAGAAGTGGACTTAAAGGCTGTGAATTTTGAAAAATTGTTATACATATGCATCAAGTTACTGAAAAATCACAAATGATGAAATCATTGTGGGTAAGGCACAGTTTTCTCCTGATAATGTTATTCTTTCATCATCAACTATACTCTTATGTCACTATTGTCATTCATTTCTTGTTCAGAGTGATGGCAAAATCCAATTCAAATGCCTTCATTTGGTATGAGCTGGCTTTAATCTAACTTTGCTGCTTAGTTCACACTCATTTTAGCCATACAGAATTATAACATCACCTCTTTTCTCATGCCATATCTTATTTGTCTCTTAAAATAATACCCATTCTCAAATTCCAGCTTAAATGATTCCAGCTTACTATGAAATTTTCAGATTCTACTCCATTCCCCTCCTATCTCAGTCAAGAAATAATTTTTAATAATTTAGTTCATATTTTATATCTCTTTTATAGCACTTACATTCTGCCTAAATTACAAACAAAATACTGTGGAGTTGAATCTTATACAGGTTCTAAATTCAATATTTAAAATCACATCTTCTCAATGTTACCCTGAAAAGTCATTAAATTAATACATAAAATGTATTATACAGCATTTGTGTGCCACATTAGAAGCTGACATTCAGTCTGCCAATAATATGTAACATTGAAAGTTTTCCTTCTACATTGGATCAAGTCACTGTTTCTTCACTTCAGCACAGATGAAGTAATAGGCTTGTATTTAGAGTCTGTGTTATATGAAAAAGTTCCATGCCTCTTTAAACATGAAAATCAAATACAGCTTGATGAGATGCTTAGACTATGAGAACTGAGAATGACAAAGGAGATTTCTTTTTTCTTCCCCTCAAAATTATTTTTAAAAAGCTAAGTTATCCAAAAATTCTTCCTATCATCTCGATTTTCATGACATTTGGTTGCGTACTTTCCTAAACGTTTGGGTAAGTAAGTAGATAGAAAGAAAGAAAGATAGATAAATGGAAGTTTGGGTAAAAATATATTATTTTGGAGACTATGGTGGTTTAGTTGCTAAGTTGTGTCCAACTCTTGTGACCCCATGGACTGTAGCCAGCCAGGTTCCTCTGTCCATGGGATTTTCTGGTCAAGAATACTGGAGTGGGTTGCCATTTCCTTCTCCAGGGGATATTCCAGACCCAGGAATTGAACCTGGATCTCCTGCCTTGCAGGCAGATTCCTGCATTGCAGGCAGATTCTTTACTAAGTTAGGAGAGAAGGACTATATCAAATTTTAAAACTTCTGTGCATCAGAACAAAGAACAGAGTGAAAAGGAAACCCATGAAATAGAAGAGATAATTGAAAATCGTATATCTGAAAAAGGTTAATATCCAGAATACATAAAGGACTCCTACAACTCAACACAACTACAAAAAACTAATTGAAAAATGAGCAAGGATTGAACAAATATTTATTCAACGAATATTTAGAAGTAGCCAATAAGCATATGAAAAGATATCCAGAATTACTAATCATTAGAAAAATGCAAATTGAAACCATTGTGAGTTATCACTTCACATTTATTAAGATGGCTACTGTCCAAACAACAGAAGTAACATGGGTTGGTAAAGATGTAAAGAAATTGGGATCCTTGTTGCATTGTTGGTGGCAATGTAAAACTATCTAGCCACTTAGGAAAACAGTACTGAGGTTTCATTAAGAAAATGAAAATATAGTTACCACATCATCTAGCAATCCCACTCTGGGTATACATTGCAAAAACTTGAAAGCAGGATATCAAACAACTATTTGCATATGTAAACTTATTGTGGCATTATCCAAAATAACCATGGGGTGGAAATAACCCAAATGTCCGTCATTGGATAAATGGACAGACAAAATGTTGTATGAGAAGGGGGCAACAGAGGATGAGATGGTCGGATGGCATCACCAACTCAATGGACATGAGTTTGAGCAAACTCCAGGAGATGGTGAAAGACAGGGAAACCTGACATGCTGCCATCCATGGGGTTGCAAAGAGTCAGACACAACTGAGTGACTGAACAACATCAACAACAATGGAAAGTGATTCAGAGTTAAAAAAGAAGGAAATCTTGTCACATGGCAAACATGGATAAACCTTAAAGACATATGCTAAGTGAAATAACCCAGGAACAAAAGACACATGGTATTTGATTGCACTTCAGTGAGGTATCTAAATAGTCAAACTCACAGAAACCAGAAAGTACAATGGTGGTTTCAGCTGCTGGGGGCAGGGAGAGATGGGGAGTTGTTCAATGGGTACTGGAATTTCAGTTTTGTAAGATGAAAAAGTTCTGGAGATCTGTTTCACAGCGTGTACATATACATAACAATACTGAATTTTACACTTAACAATGGTTAAGATAATAAATTTCACGTTACTTTTTTTTTAAACAAAACTAAAAATGACTAAAGAATACTAACTTAAATAGCTAGTTTAAATCTAGGATGCTTGGCATTATTTGATGTAGTGGCTCAGTTTGAATTATTTTTCAGGAAAGGCTTTGCAATAAAAGCATTGTTAAAAGAACAAACTTACTCAGATAGACCTTTGTTCAAATCCATGCTCAGCTGCTGACTAAAACACTGGCTTAATTTTTCTGAGCATCAGTTTCATCACATGCTAATTTGGATTAAAAATAGTATCTACCTGTAGAAACTTGAAATGCATTGAAGTTCATCATATAGTAAGGATTCAGAAAAGGTTGTTTATTATTATTATTGATGGTTCCATTTAAAAAAATAATCATTTGTAACTTACAGTGCAAATTCAAGACTTCTTTGTTAGAAAAGGCATCTGTGACTTTGCTCATTTCAATTTATACTTGGAAGATAGGCAGTACTTTTTTTTTCTTCCTATTTTTGAAAAGGCATTCAGACATGAAATGCTTGATTATTTACTTGAATCAGGATTGAAACACTTGGCTAGTTGAAGGCAATTCTGGGAATGAGAAAAAGGGCCCCTCTTTGAGTGATTGAAGCTGGATTTCTAAATTGGATCTTTCAAAAATAATGGAATTCTTTGCCCATTTTCCATGAATTTACATTTTTCATAGAAAATTGTCTTGGATCAGATAAATTTTAAATAACATCTCTTATTTTTTCATTACTTTAAAAAATGCAGCCCTAAATAATCTTAATCTTTCTTACTCTCCCTAATATCCTTTCTGCTGGATATTTGATTCTTTCTATATTTAGTTTTCTATCCTGTGACTATTTTTAAAGCCTTTGTTTTTTTCAGATTCCGTTTCTTATTTTTCAAGTTTGATAAATATACTCTCATGAATTTTTAGAAATTTAGCTTTGTTTTACTGTTCACTTTCTCACAAGCACTATGAACTTTGCTTGGCAAGAATTTTCTTACTAAATTATGATTCTGTTGTGTGGTGAGTGATATTTTCTACTTTACACAGATAAGGAAACTGAGACATAGATTACATAACTTGCCCAAGTTCCCACTCACGAAGTGTGAAGAATGGGACATGGACCCAGGTGGTTTGATTTCAGAGCTCAGGTTCTCCAGAGCTGCACAAATATTACCTCATTTTCTCAGAGATGCACTTTGAAAAGCTGCCTCTTTTTTTCTTTCCTTTATTCTCTATATATTTTACAGTCCTACTCATTTCTTTAAGGAATATCCTCCTTCCTTTCAAAATGTAGATCAACATTTTAGAATGTAATGTGTTCTGTTGTGTGCTCCTGCATTTCTTACTGCATCCCTGTTCTCCCAGGTCACTGACTCACTGTTGGGGATTCCTTGGCCTCTTTGCCCTGTGGCATTCAGTTGCTAACTCCATTCTTTTACTTCTGTCTTCTAAGGAGTCTGAGCATTTTGAATGTCATTTTCCTTTCAGTCAGTTACAAGATGATGTTTGCCTCTGCTGAGTGTATTTCCTTTAAGCTACCGGAACCTTCAGTTCTGCAGATTGCTCCTTGGTGCATTTGGCATGAAGCTGCCAGATTTCTTTTTGTACATATGTTTGCTTTTCTGTTCCTGGAAACTCCACAGAGTTTCCTCTCTTTTTCTACATTTTTCTTCTTCAAGTTTCACCTCACTCGCCTAGTATACGTCTGCCATATTGTTATCTCTCCACCCCAGTTCACTTCAGAATATCCTCTTGTTCTGAATGCTTCAATCTACCCAAACCTTCCACTGTCTTTTTTATTGTGGCAAGAGTTGTATTTTAATCAACTACGCCATGTCATTCTGTGAAAACCAATGGCTACACATTCTGGAAACTTCAGCAACTAAGTTTTTCTATTCCTTTTTTTTAAGTTTTTTTAATTCCTTTTTTTTTTTTAACCTGATCTACTTTATCTGTTTCCTTCATTCCTCTCATAAGAATCGTGCTTTAATGATTTGCAGGAAGCTCATGATGAGGACCTGGCTTTACACAGTAATCACTCTGAAGTGAACTCTGCGTGCTTATTGGTGCTGTAATTGAGGACACGAATCATATAAGAAATTCAGGGCAGTGAAAAGATCACAGGGCATGCAGTCAGAGGATGCAAGTCTTTTCCATTGGTGGTTCTTCTTGTCAACCTGATTTTAGCTTCTACAATATTTCCTCTTACTCTCAGCTTTATTTGTCAAGTGAAGGATTAATAATACTTAACTCCAAAGGAGAGATTCGAGTGAGACAAAAAGCACACACATATTTTGTAATTTGGAAATTGCCATACAACAGGTACAAATTATTATTATATTGGCTTTCAAAGCACAGAGATGAAAATTTGTCAAGCACATACCAATGTAGATAAAAATGAAAGGTGAATATGACTAGAACTGTATAAGGATTTCATTTATTTATACAGTTTTCTCTCTAGCATCAGAAGTTTTCTTAAAATATTGACATTCATTTAAGGTTTTATTTAATAAAAGAAAATTTCTACATAGCCTTATGAATATTTGAATGTGTGAGAGTGGTAGGTAACATGCTTTGCTGATCTGAATATCATAATCCAAAAATAATACCATGTATGTAGTTCACAATTTCTTCGTGTGATAGGATGGCTGTTCCAGTGCAATTCACAGGGAAAACACAGATGGGTGGCAAGGACATGCATTGGCATGTGTTAGTATGGGTGAAGTTCCACCTGGAAATCCTTTGCTTCCTTCTGTGAGGAGTCATCTCACTCCCACAGGATTGGTGATTTCAAGGTTTTATATCTATCTACCCACATGTCTAATTATATAAGTGATTCATTTACAGTTTAATCTTTAAAAATACCATATTTCAAACCAACACAGAGACTCACTGGAAGCCATATTAAAAAGATTTATTATCCTATTTTATTCCCTTATGAAAACTACTGAATTATTATATACCATCTCAAGCCATTAATGAAGACCTATGTATGAACAAAATATGGAGGATAAAACTAAGTTTTTCAGTTCTTTTGAAAATGAGCTTGAACTGTTAACAGGATTCTCATTTTTTTTTATTCTGTTAATTGCTTTGTCTTCTAGAATCGTGGTAACCAACTGAGTGGTCAAGTTGCTTGTATCTTATGCAAACAGACTGATACCAGCAGTTTCCTAGGACGTGCCTCGCTCCACATCAGGTGAACAGATTTGTCATTTGCATGTTAATACTTCCCTTCTTAATTTCAGAGTTGTCTTCTTTTCTGCCTTCTTGCAATTGTTCTCTGTGAACCTCTCCCCTTGGTACCAGCTTAAATAATAATGGTTTTCCTCTCGATTATTTATGTCCTTTGACTGTTTGTAGATAGCTACCTTGCCCATCCTCTTGTTGCTCTGCCAAGAAGTGCTTGTTTAGTGCTTTAATCTTTTATCATAAATCATTTTTTTCTGCATCTTAATCACTCTTCCATCGTGTCTCTGAACTCCTTCCAGCTTCTCTGCACCTTTTGGATAATGAGGTGCCTGGATCTGAGCACCAGTTGCGGTCCTCCCAGCAGTCCTGTCTAGGAGGGTCCCATCATCTCCAGGATGATGTTTTCTTGTTCCCTTAGGTGCTCATTAGAGATATGATGCCTGTCTCTATAGGCAGAGTCAAGCACAGCTTCGTCTCCCTTACTCTCCTGCAGCTCTCTTCTGACTTGTCCTTTTTCCAGAGTGAAAATCCCAATTTCTCTCCTCTTCTCACTCTCATTTTCTTGCTTCTAGCTCTCACTATAAGTCTGTACATATCATTCTTTACTGTTTTTATTTTATTCATCCTGCCTGCTTCATGATCTAATTAATTTATTTCCCCTTTTCTCTCCATTTCTTGGTTAACTCAACATCTTCCCAGTCCCACCATTTTCCAGTTGGTGCTGACAACAAACCATCCATCTCTTAGTCAAATTGACTTCCTTCACTCCTCCATTGGAAAAGATACTCTTATCTCCTTATGTTTATCTAATATCCTACCTTGTCATTTTTAGACAAATAGTAGCTTGGCATTATTTTACTAGGTTTGAAAATTTAGTTTTATCAGTTCCTTAGAGAATGAAGCTATACATTCTGTTTACGACTACTGTGTGGAACTTAAGAAAATGACATTTAGTTCAATTTTTAACCTGTAAATTGTATATTTTGGAGAAAGACATGATAGGTCTCATGACTCTGAAATAGTTACAGTGTAAATCATGGTTTGTGTTTCTTCAGTACTTGTTAGTCCTTTCTTTCTTCACTGCATTCTTCCCTGTCTTTCCCACTTTCTTCCTTCCCTCACACAATGGTTTCTGAAGTCCTGGTATCTGTAGGATGGTGTGACGGGGAGAGTGTTGTACCTGTGATTCTAGACCCTGTTCTCAGAGTGTTGAATTGTGCAGCCACATCAGATCATTTACATTGTCACTTGTGTCCTCATATATAACAAGAGTGAGGTTCCCAGACGTGATGACTGAGAATAAAGCAGCATTTTATTCACAAAGTGTAGGAATGGTGAGACAGAAATCCTAAATAAGGTTTAAGTTGGATTGAGGAGAGCCTCAAAAAATTGTATGGGAAACAACAGCAGGCTTCCTGCCAAATGAATTTCATCAAAACCTTCTACAGTATGAATGTGTTTGTGTATGAAGGAAGAATTGATGTGAAGGAGGCTAAGAAAAGATGCTAGGGAAATATTTTAATAATCTAGGAATTAGGTAGTAAAAGCAGATAAGGATTAGAGCTTGGAGGAAAATTTGAATCTGGTATTATGCTTTTGGGAAACAACTTTACAGTCAGTGGCTGGTCAGAGTCTTTCCACCTGGAGTGTTTTCATGGTTAATCCAGACTCCTGAATATCCCTCTGTGACTTGCTGAAACGGAGTACTTGGAGATGGTGTCATGGAAACTGTGTTACAATCCCCTGAATTGCTTCATATGCTTATAAGTGGTTACAAAATCTTCAGGTGAAAGAGTTGTCATTGTCACTATCAGTTAATTTTAGGGTCTAGTGTTACTAGGAAAAGGAGTACCTGAAGGAGGTTAATGGACCAAGAGATTAGGATCATGGAGGGAAAGGCTGTGATGCATAAGTGATGTGGTTAAACAACCAATAGACGCAATAGGTGTGGTTAGTGGGAATGGTTGAAAAAGTTTAATTAAGGAATTTGTGAGAGACCTAGGAATTCTGAGCTTCTGCTTTTAGTAGAACAGAAAAACTTCTGAATGATATTGCAAATCAGTGTGCTCACACTAATTTTTAAGCAAAAATTGAGAACAGAATATTGTTGGGGAAAAATATCCCAAGTATCTAAATATTTGTTGTTTTGTTCTCTTTTGTTTTCCCCAAAGACTAATGACATATGTAAAGCTATAAATCAATGCTTTTCATTTATTTTCAGCTTCCCTTGTGGCTCAGATGGTAAAGAATCTGCCTGCAATGTGGGAGATGCAGATTTGATCCCTGAGAGAGGAAGATCCCCTGGAAAAGGGAATAGCAACCCACTCCAGTATTCTTGTCTGGAGAATTCCACGGACAGAGGTGCCTGGTGGCTACAGTCCATAGCGTTGCAAAGAGTCAGACACAATTGAAGCGTCAGAGCACACACACACAGACACACACACACTGGTATTTCAACATTAACTTCAAAATTGTTACCTTGTTTGATAGTGATATAATTTATTTACTGCAACATTTTTAGTATTGACTTATTTTAGCCATCTAAGCAAATAAGAATGAATCTTTATTTCATAAAATTTTGTTGTGTTAGTCGCTTAGTCGCGTCTGACTCTTTGCGACCCCATGGACTGTAGCCTGCCAGTCTCCTCTGTCCCGGGGCTTCTCCAGGCAAGAACACTGTAGTGGGTTGCCATTCCCTTCTACAGGGGATCTTCCCAACCCAGGGATTGAACCTAGGTCTCCTACATTGCAGGCGGATTATTTACTATTTTTTCTCCAGGTGGATGATTTATTATTACCAAATTAATACAGATTATTTGGTCTGAACCACTAAAAGCTTCATAAAATGGAGAAAAATAAATCAAAACCCAGGTCTTTAAAAATATCTGACTTACAAAGTAGGATTGTGTCAGGGATAATGAGGCTTTCTATATCTCAAAATGGCATTTATTTCCTGAAGCATGCCAGCCTGTCAGCACAGTGACTTACTCTGTCTATCTTTATAAAGAAGAAAGTAAACTATTATGCAGACTCACTTCCGTTTGGGAACCATAGTGCCAAGTGTTAATAGCAACATTATTTTCAAACAAAATGTGTTAGAAACATTACTTTTTTGTTATGGATTTCATGTGGGAATTTCCATGAAGGGTTTATATTTTGTAGTCTATAATATAGCCACATGGCATACTATTTTCTTTACAGTACCTATTATGTTAATGATTTGCAGGGTAGACAGATTGGCCCTTTAGTAAAGAAATGTCAATTTCTTAACCTCTGATACCTGTCTTTTTGAATGTATGATTTATACTGATTGAATATGGGTGGTATATTGGTGATATATTTGGAGGGAAATTTAAACACATGAAGAGATGGAGTTTGCTGATAGGTTGGTAAACATCTTAAAATTTTTTGATATTGGATTTGAATGCCAGCAAGACCATAAGAACTAAAGAGAAACTTGTTTTTCTTAAGAGAAAATTTTGGAAGTTTGTTAAGTGGATTTGAAAATCCACTTATTCTTTTAGGTAGTGGAATCAAGCTCTAACATTCTATGAAGTACATAAAAGTTGGAGACTGCTTTTCTGTATTAAGACTTCTTTATCATATGGCATAGTATGAGATATAAATATAGTAACACCTCATTTTATCTACATGTAGCATTCCTAAGCTAATATATATAAACTTTATATATGAGAAGTTGATTCAAAACTACTAATCTTTAGAAGAAAAATCGATGTGATTGAATAAATTCAAATAAATTGAACTTAAAAGCATATCAGGTAAAATTTGTGATGAGTCATATTGTTCACTTATGATTTCAACAGCTCAGCATTAAATTGTTGATTAAGATGCTTCAGTTTTTAAATGAGAAATCAAAGACTGTTTACTTGTTCTCTGATAGATGCAAAAACCACTTTGTTAATGTCAGACTTTTTAATAATTTGCTTTCTATTAATATTAAAGAACTAACCTGCATTATAAATAAATATCAAAATAAAATAAAGCAATAAACCATCAAAATATCTAAAATGGATAACTAACAAGGTCCTACTTGTATCACGCAGGAAATTATGCTAAATGTTATGTGGCAGCCTGGATGGAAGGGGAGTTTGAGGGAGAATGGATACATGTATATGTATGGCTGAGTTCCTTTGCTGTCCACCTGGAATGATCACAACATTGTTAATCAGCTATACTCCAATATAAAATCAAAAGTTTAAAAAAATAAAACATTAATATCTGTAAATATGGTACACCTAGAAGGTAAAAAGGCTACAATTATATTATTATGCTATTTCAAATAATGTTTCACAGTCGCTAAATAAATCAGTCATTTACAAAATGTATTTAACATCATCAGTAGGAGCTGCTTACTGATTTGTCTATAACTAAAGATTCATGTACTCTTACCTATTGCTCTCTTGTTGAAAATATATTAGGCTTCAGTATGACTAAGTGTTACTAGAGATTTAATATGTATCCATGGAGAAGAAATAACTAGTTGACCTATCAAGGCAATTAACATTAACACCATCACCTCATGATTACTGAGCTCTAACGGACAAATTAACTAACCTCCTAGTGACTTAGTGTGCAGTAATAAAAATATTTTATTAGTTATTATTATCTCTTAGCAACATGTTTTTAACTTATAAGAGAAATTAAAAGTATTTCTATTATGCTGAAGTGTTTGGAGGTGAAGTGTATTGATAGCTTCATCTCACATTTAAAAACATTTTTTTAAAAAATCAGATGGATTGGCAGGATGTGTAGATATGTGATAAAGCAAATATAGAAAACTATTAATCATTGAATCTGGGTGTGAGTCTATGGATGTTGCTGTACACTTTATGTTTTATAAATATTTAAAATTTTTTATAACAAAAATTTGGAAAAGCATTTGCAACATAGACTATTACATCATTTTTGAAATGCAATCAGTGTGATAAAATATGAAGGGAGCTGCCAATAATAACATTATATAATTCCATATAAGTAGAAAGACAAGCTATGCTATATTTTAAAATATGAAGTATGTTTTTAAAGTAAATCTGAATTTTAGCTAAATTCCTTTCAGATGTATGTATTTCTTGAAAAATATTTTACTCTTTCTCCAGATTATGTGTTTGAACCTAATTATTTTTTATGGTCATCTATTATTTGGAGCTAATCTAAAGTTATCACTTTGTGTTATATTTTCATCAATGGGCTTATTCACTTTTATAGTTCTCTCTGGTGCATTTATAAAGTGCACTTTATACTGTACTTCTACTTTCCTATAACCAAGGAAACAATCTGTACTTCTGTATTTCAAGACATTGCCATCCCAACCATTACTTCATTTGCAATAAAAAGCACAAAAAAAATGGGGCAAGTGCATTTCATACATGTTTATTTCTAAAGTGTTAATAAATAAATGCCTAATCGGTGTTAGCACAGAAGTGGCAGACTCCCCACATGGTAGTAGGATTTGTGTACCTATCTTTCCATTGCCTCTCATCTATTAGTCCTTCTGGGTTTTGTTTCATCTTTTTTTTTTTTATTAAAATATTTAACTTAAACTATCACAACATTGTTAATCAGCTATACTCTAATACAAAATAAAAAGTTTAAGTTAAAAAAATAGTTAATGGTCTGTTTACAGCACATGTTATCAGCCACTATCAATTATTACCATCTGACTTTAATTGAGAGCTTTAACTACTGTATAGCCTAAGAAAATGGAGTATAGGGAGAGTTGGGATCTTAGAGGTCTGTAACATCTCAACATTTCTCAGTTTAGTAGGCACAGGGGAGATAGGAGTCCAGGTGCTCAGTAGCAAGCTTTAGCACTGTGTTCTGGAAAGGAGGAGGAGACAAGGGCCGGCCTCCTTGGGCTGAGCAGATAGAAGGAGAGGAGAGTGTCTGCGTGACGCTTTGCCATAGCTAGCAGTCTGTGGATAATATATGGCCATACCACACGCAGTATTCTTTATAGATATGGTCAGTTCAAAATCTTGGATACAAATGATGATTGAATCTCTGCTATGTAATTCTACTGGTATTTTTCAGTGAAACAATTTCAGTGTAAAGTCATTATGATGCTTTGACTCCTACTAATCACCTAACTTTTAATATCGTCAAGATTAGAAATTACCTGTCAATAATTAGTTTCCTGTCTCAGAACCAGGGTCACAGCCTTCTGTTAATATTCCAATACGAACAAGTGCAAGTATCTTAATTTCTTAGGCTACTTGAATTTGATTTACATGGGCACTGACAGTAAAAGATTGACAACTATGATAGGGCTTTCTATGATTTAATTAGACTTATAGAATAACAGAATTTACCATGTGGGTAGCAAGCATTTGGTCACTTTATCACCTAAATCAATATTTGTATCTGTTTTCTAAGATTTACTTTCTATAGAACTTACTTTCATAATGAGATTATCAATGTATATTTGAAGGCATATCACTAGTACCTAATCTTAGAAATGTTCTTTTATTATTAAATTATTATTAGCTCTGTAAATGCTCTATTGTTTCACTGTTTTCCAGGTATCGTCAATAGCTCTCATTTTTTTTTTTTTTTACTGTAAGACCTTTTACACACTTTTACTCACTTCTTCAATCTGAGATCATTCTCATCCTTATCAACTTGTCTTCCCCACAAACACAATGGAGGTTTGTGTTGTCCTCATACTGTACGACTAGTCCTCTTTTTAGGCAAGAATACAGATATCTTTTGACTACCAAATTTAATTTGTTCATCTGAGATCGAATTTAGTGGTGAATATTGAAATCTCTGTCATTTGCTCATGGTTAGCAATTATCCTTTCATATGCAGCTTTGATTTAGTTTAATAAACAGCAAGAGGTCAATTCACTCATTATTTACTTGCACATTTCAGTAAAATTTGCCCGTCAGGTGTTTGAAATAATCAAACCTAAGATCAAAAAGCACCCTCTCTGTGTAAACAAATACTTAACCTACAAGTAAGTGTAGGTGTGAAATAAAACATAAAATATAACAAGAAAGAGATCAAAGTGAGGGAAGCAGGAAATTTTAGGGTGATAATATTTTCCTATATTATATTATCAGGCCATAACAACCATACATAATGCACATTTGATATTGTCAGGTTATTTTATTTCTCTCCCTCAGTTTTTGTCACATCACAACAAAAATTGGGAACGATGGACTAAAGACTTTGAAACAACAAACTAGTTCAGTTCAGTTCAGTTCAGTCCCTCAGTCATGTCCGACTCTTTGTGACCCCATGGAGTTCAGCAAACCAGGTTTCCCTGTCCATCACTAACTCCTGGAGCTTACTCAAACTCATGTCCATAGAGTCGGTGATGCCATCCAACCATCTCATCCTCTGTCATCCCCTTCTCCTCCTGCCGTCATTCTTTCCCAGTATCAGAATCTTTTCTAATAAGTCAGTTCTTCACATCAGGTGGCCAAAGTATTGGAGTTTCAGCTTCAGCATCAGTCCTTCCAATGAATATTCAGGACTGATTTCCTTTAGGATGGACTGGTTGGATCTCCTTGCAGTCAGTCCAAGGGACTCTGAAGAGTCTTCTCTAACACCACAGTTCAAAAGTATCAATTCTTTGGCGCTCAGCGTTCTTTATAGTCCAACTCTCACATCCATACATGACTACTGGAAAAACCATAGCTTTGACTAGACGGACCTTTGTTGGCAAACTAATGTCTCTGCTTTTTAATATGCTGTTCTAGGTTGGTCATAGCTTTTCTTCCAAGGAGCAGTTGTCTTTTAATTTCATGGCTGCAGTCACCATCTGCAGTGATTTTGGAGACGAAAAAAATAAAGTCTCTCACTGTTTCTGCTCTTTCCCCATCTGTTTGCCATGAAGTGATGGAACTAGATGCCATGATTTTTAGTTTTCTGAATGTTGAGTTTTAAGCCAACATTTTCACTCTCTTCTTTCACTTTCATCAAGAGGCTCTTTAGTTCTTCTTCACTTTCTGCCATAAGGGTCATCTCATCTGCATATCTGAGGTTATTGATATTTCTCCTGGCAATCTTGATTCTAGCTTGTGCTTCATCCAGCCCAGCATTTCTCATGATGTACTCTGCATGTAAGTTAAATAAGCATGGTGACAATGAACAGCTTTGACGTACTCCTTTCCCTATTTGGAACCAGTCTGTTGTTCCATGTCCAGTTCCAACTGTTGCTTCCTGACCTGCATACAGATTTCTCAGGAGGCAGGTCAGGTGGTCTGGTATGCCCATCTCCTTCAGAATTTTCCACAGTTTGTTGTGATCCACACAGGCAAAGGCATTGGTGTAGTCAATAAAGCAGAAGTAGATGTTATTTTTGGAACTCTCTTGCTTTTTCGATGATCCAGCGGATGCTGGCAATTTGATCTCTGGTTCCTCTGCCTTTTCTAAATCCAGCTTGAATATCTGGAAGTTCGCAGTTCACGTACTGTTGAAGCCTGGCTTGGAGAATTTCGAGCATTACTTTGCTAGCGTATGAGACGAGTGCATTTGTGTGGTAGTTTGAGCATTCTTTGGCATTGCCTTTCTTTAGGATTGGAATGAAAACTGATCTTTTCCAGTCCTGTGGCCACTGCTGAGTTTTCCAAATTTGCTGGCATATTGAGTTCAGCACTTTCACAGCATTATCTTTTAGGATTTGAAATAGCTTAACTGGAATTGCATCACCTCCACTAGCTTTGTTCGTAGTGATGCTTCCTAAGGCCCACTTGACTTCACATTCCAGGATGTCTGGCTCCAGGTGAGTGATCACACCATCGTGATTATCTGGGTCATGAACATCTTTTTTGTATAGTTCTTCCGTGTATTCTTGCCACCTCTTCTTAATATCTGCTGCTTCTGTTAGGTCCATACCATTTCTGTCCTTTATCGAGCCCATCTTTGCATGAAATGGTCCCTTGGTATCTCTAATTTTCTTGAAAAGATCTCTAGCCTTTCCCATTCTATTGTTTTCCTCTATTTCTTTGCATTGATCGCCGAGGAAGGCTTTCTTATCTCTCCTTGCTATTCTTTGAATCTCTGCATTCAGATGGGTATATCTTTCCTTTTCTCTTTCGTCTTTCACTTCTCTTCTTTCCTCAGCTATTTGTAAGGCCTCCTCAGACAATCATTTTGCCTTTTTGTATTTCTTTTTCTTATGGATGGTCTTAATTACTGCCTCTTGTACAATGTTACAAACCTCCATCCATAGTTCTTCAGGCACTCTGTAAGATCTAATCCCTTGAATCTATTTGTCACTTCCACTGTATAATCTTAAGGGATTTGATTTAGGTCATACCTGAATGATCTAGTGGTTTTCCCTACTTTCTTCAATGTAAGTCTGAATTTGCGATAATGAGTTCATGATTGGTGATGGATAGGGAGACCTGGCGTGCTGTAGCCCATGGGGTCATAAATAGTCAGGCACGATTGAGTTACTGAACTGATCTGAGCCACAGTCAGCTCCTGGTCTTGTTTGCTGACTGTATAGAGCTTCTCCATCTTTGGCTACAAAGAATAAAAACAAACAATCAAACAAACAAACAAAAAAACCAAAACCAGACTAGTTACAGCTTAGTTAACATCTCAGGCAGATAGATCTTTATTAAACAGACACTCCTAAGACATGGGAGCAGTCTGACCCCAAAGGAGTAGTTCTCCCAGTCCCTCTTGACTTCCTCCTTTTTATACTTCCCATCTTTTCCTTTTGGTTGTGCCCTGTGCAAAATAGGGCTTGTACCCACCACAAATCAAGAAAGGAGATGCAAATGGGCAGCTGCAGGTTACGTAACAACAGGCTCTGTTGTGTATGTCTTCCCATAATTCAGTATGCTATAATCAGATGTATATATGTGTAGAATATTTATGAACCCTTAATGGACTCCTGGTTTCCTAAGAGTCAGACATGACTGAGCAACTTCACTTTCACTTTTCCCTTTCATGCACTGGAGAAGGAAATGGCAACCCACTCCAGTATTCTTGCCTGGAGAATCCCAGGGATGGCGGAGCATGGTGGGCTGCCGTCTATGGAGTCTCACAGAGTCGAACATGACTGAAGCGACTTAGCAGCAGCAGCAGCAGCAGTTTCCTAAGGTTACTTGAGGAAGCCCCTGTAGTTAGTTTGCATCCACTGTGTGCCTAGGGTATGTGTGCAGGAGTTGGAAAGTCTTTGTGGTTATTTTTGTAGCACATCTGTGAGCTCTCCTGGGTGTGTCTGGGATGGGGTTTAGAAGTCAGCTTGAATCCATTTCAGCTAGGCCAACCCTTGTTGCTCATGCCTAACTTCTTACCTAACAATATAATTAGAAAGTAAATAAAACCATTCGGGACAAATTTGTAACAGATTTATTTTGCAAATTAGTTTTCTGGACATTTTCATTGTTTTAATCCAAGTGAGCTAGAAAATTTGATTCTTTTTAGAGAGGTTCTAAAATTTGTCAGTTTATAATTTGAATTACAAGTTATTTAACATCTTTTAGGAAAAGTGTAGCATAAAACTTCAAGATAGCCTAGAACCTTCAATTCAGTATAACTGAATATGAAATATTAAGGCAAAAAGCATTATATGAGATGCTTTGAGAATGTAGAAAGAAGGTGTGCTTAGTCATTCAGTCCTATCTGACTCTTTGCGACCCCATGGACTGTAGCCCACCGGGCTCCTTTGTCCGTGGATTCTCCAGGCAAGAATATTGGGGTAGGTTTCCATGCCCTCCTCCCAGGATCTTCCCAACCCAGGGATCGAACTTGTGTCTCTTACGTTTCTTGCATTGGCAGGTGGGTCTTTACCACTAGCGCCACCTGAGAAGCCCATAGAAAAGAATGGTATTCAAATAAAGTGTAATAATTAAATTAAAAATGGCACGCCTGAATGATTATCACACATAAGCACAAATCAATAATAAAGCTCAATTTTAACCAATATTGAAATATGTTCTACTCTGATTGTTAAATCTTCTGATGAAGAACTATATACTTTCTGGAGTTGATTTGGAAAATGATCTATTACTGTTTGTTAAGAACATAACACTCTTTTGTTTGTATGTTTGCTTTGTTCAGTTTTGCTTTAGTTTGGGATTACAAGATTTCCAGAAATTGTTTATATATGTGTAAATGTAGAGAAACTTACCTAGTTTTATTGAAGATTTTCAAAGTAAAAAATTAAGGAGGGAAAAAAGACTGTACAGAACCAAGAGAGGGAAGGAGAAAATAAACTTCGTGAATAACCATTTTCTGTATTCGATTTTTACATAGACTTTCTGTGGCAATTTACTTATGTGGCTTTACTTTCCTTTTAGTCTCAATAACATTAGATAACTTCTAATTTCCTAAATGTGTGTTTATTTCTTTATTGTATGTAATAGTGCTATTTATTTTCATTTTATATTGGTGTATAGTTGGTTAACAATGCTGTGTTAGTTTCAGGTGTATAGCAAAGTGGTTCAGTTATACAAGTACCTATATCTGTTCTTTTTCAATTTCTTTCCCCATTTAGATTATTACATAATATTGAGCAGAGTTTCCTGTGCTATACAGTAGGCCCTTGTTGGTTATCTATTTTAAATATAGCAGTGTGTGCATGTCAGTTCCAGACCCCCAATTTATCCCTCGCTGCTACCTCTCCTCTCTGGTAACTGTATGCTCGTTCTCTAAGTCAGTGAGTCAGATTTTGTTTTGTTAATCAGTTCATTTGTATCATTTTTTAAAAAAACTTCCAGTTTTAAGCAATATCATATGATATTTGTCTTTCTGACTTAGTATGTTAATCTCCAAGTCCATCTATGCTGCTGCAAATGACATTATTTCATTCTTTTTAATGGCTGAGTAATCTTGCATTGATGTATGTACCACATCTTCATCCATTCGTCTGTCGATGGACATTTAGGTTGCATCCATGTCCTGGCTATTGCAAATAGCACTGCGATGGAGATTTCTTAAAAAGCTAAAAACGGAGATACCATATAATCGAGCAGTCCCATTCCTGGGCATATATGTGGAGAAAAATATGATTGGAAAGAATACATGCATCCCAATGTTCATTGTAACAGTGCTATTTAAACATTTGTATTGCTTGGCAATTGAAAGAAGTTCAAGTTGATATTAAACTTTTCAATATTATAACTTGGTTAAATTATTTTTAAGACTCTGAAATCATTGTTTTGAAATATTATGTTATCTCACATTTACAATGAAAGGAACTCAACGGGAAACAAACAAGCAAACAAAATAACATTGTCACTATGAAGGGAAGTCAGTGCGAAGAAAGTCAGCTTTGGATTGTCTCCAGTGGGGCTTAATTTTGGTACCACAATAAGGACATTGTTATACCAGGGTACTACCTACCTGGTGAACTTAGACATAAACTTGAAAACAACAACATAGAAAAGCTTCATTGACTATAATCTTCTGGCTACAAATCTGGCAAGAGCTAGAAAATACAGAAGAGTGAAGGAGATATTAAAATAAAGCTTGAAGAGTCAAGCAGTAAATTAATTTGT
The DNA here is from genome assembly GCA_024291935.2 of Okapia johnstoni. NCBI lineage: Eukaryota > Metazoa > Chordata > Mammalia > Artiodactyla > Giraffidae > Okapia > Okapia johnstoni. The sequence goes on along the minus strand of CM044312.1, from coordinate 77,224,928 downwards.
ATGTTGTATTAGCAAAGTGGGTGATGCTACTTGTAGTGACACATTTTTAAATTTCCTAGAAAAGCACTTAGAATGAAAATTTCCAAAGCTTTTCAGTTCATAGTACCTTGGCTCAGTAACATTTCCATGGCACCATTATGCTAACAAATGAACAAAAAGCAAGAATTCTGTTAATTAAATAGTTGCAGTCATGCAGCTTATTAGTTCTGGTGACTCAGACAGTAAAGAATCTGCCCTCAGTGTAGGAGATCTGGGTTCAATCCCTGGGTCAGGAGGATCCCCTGGAGATGGCAATGGCAATCCACTCCAGTATTCTTGCCTGGAGAATTCCATGGACAGAGAAGCCTGGCAGGCTACAGTCTGTGGGGTCATGGTCAGACACGACTGAGTGACTAACACAAGCCACTTAACAAGTATTTATGTTCTGACAGCCTAAATTGAAAGAAAAAATAAAATTAATAGTTTTACTCTTAAATAACCATAATTACTTATTGATGGGTGTGTGTGTGTGTGTGTTTGTGTGTGTGTGTGTGTGTTGGGCATTGCACCACTTCTCAAACCTTGGAAACAAATGGAACACTGTCATCTTCATTACCTGTTCCACATGGATCTTTAGGAGACTTGCTTTTTATCATATGACCTGCTGAAAACCCAGCTTTGCACAGCTATGCTGCCCTTGAAAGGAATGTTGCACTCTCTAACATTGAAACTGTGAAATACCTTGACTAGTAATTTGTAAGGATGCAATATCTGTGTCTGACAGATGTTGAATGCTGTTCTGTTTACCTTGACATTTTAAAATATCCCTCAGCACATCCTATAAGTGCTCTTAGCACTCCAGGATGCCTTGGCACACAGTTTTGGAATCATGTAGACTATTAGATGCTAATGTGAATCATAGGCCCTGAATCTTAAAATTGAGAACTCAGAAAACCTCTACCAGAGTGAAAGTAAATGGAAAACACTGTGAAGCAAGCAGTGTTTATTCTTTAACGTGTATTATTCTTTAATCTCAGTTTTCTAGATTTTTTAGTCTAGTTATTGCAGGTATTTCTCAAGATTCACGGTATAATTTTTTGTGGCTTTGGAAGTTTGATGTTAGCAAATCAAATGACTGTGCCAGCAGTCGTTTGGCACAAATGTTGTTTATATATTTTAACAAAATAATATTATCAGAGTCTATTGGGACGTTTTAAATTTTGACATGGCATTTTAAGAGTTGGACTAAATGTTTTTCAAAGTTTCCAACTACACATTTTTCCAACTACCTTTTCTCAACAGTCTATGAGATGTGAGAGGAGACTTTCTATCTTCTCATGTGTGTGTCCTAACTGTAAATATACCCTGGGGTGCTGTAAGTCAGGGGATTTTAACTAATTTTCCATTTTATCTCATTTTTGCATTTAAGTAACCCAGTTAACTGTATAAACATTGTTTCCTTTTAAAAACAAATATCTTATGGAAATGTGTATTTAATCTTAGCTAAGGAACTCAGTGGATCTTATTTGGATTATTAGAAGAAATCAAATATGAGAATTTTTAAACTAGATGATGTTATCTGTTTCCTGAACAATAAACTATGAGAACTATCAGTGTCCCCAACTGAAGGCTCAGAATCAAAAACTAAAGCAAATTATATTAAAGTGAATTATTAAGAATATAGATCAATTTTTAAGTGAAAAGTGAAACAAAATATAATAATGTAGAGTTCTTACATGTCTCTCACAGGGGGGCTAATACTGATCATTCATGAAGATACCTCATTCCTATCACTGACATCCTTATGATTTTGAATTTTTTTTCTCATCTGTTCATTTCTTTTGGTAGATCTAGATTTATTTTTTTTTAAATCCTACTTTCCTACCACCTACTTTGTTAATAAAGTTTCCATACCTGTAAGTAAATTTAGTCATCATAATCTCTGCTACAGTAACAATTAGCTGGCTTTTGTAGCAGGGATAACTGGTTTAATTTTTATTCAGTGACTGAAATCATTTCTTATATACTAGATAATCAGTGTTTGAAGGAATGAAACCCAGAACTGGTGCTGGCAGGCTAGTTTGTCTGGGACCTTGTGAATTCTCTCAGCTAAAAAAACTTTTAAAAATCTTAAGAGATAAGTAACAGGGAATTGGTCATATAAATGAAGGCTATATGGCTATATGGAGGGTAGTGGGAAGGGCATTTCACCTGTGTTACATATACAAGACTGACTCTGGTTTTTCCATATCTAACTACAAGAGCAGAAAGCAGTAACAGCCTACATTGTGATTTGCAGTATCTAGGTAAGTGAAGGACTTCCCAGTTAGCTCAGAGGTAAAGAATCTGCCTGTCAACGTAGGAGACATAGGAGATGCCAGTTCAATCCCTGGATTGGGAAGATCCTCTGGAGGAGGAACTGGCAACCCACTCCAGTATTCTTACTTGGGATAATTCCATGGACAGAAGAGTCTGGTGGGTGACGGTCTGTGGGGGAGCAAAGAGTCAGACATGACTGAAGCAACTGAGCACGCACACAGTGAAGTGAACTATTAGGAGAAAATAACAATATGTAAATAATATGGTACTGGAAGAAACAATAATTTGATATTTCTAACTTCATAAATTCTGTTACCAAAATGTTAGAAATACAAGTGTGTGTATCTATATGTGTACATACATATACATACTTATATATGTGTATGTGTGTACATGTGCTTTACTTATATGTGTGTGTATGTGTGTTTCCAGATGTTACATCTAAAATGGATTGTGGCATTATATTTTTCATGATTGGTATTGAATTGCTTTCTAGCTAGGTAACTAGTCACAGGTCTGTAGATAGAGACAGATTTACAGATAATTTGAAGTAGGGGTGATTAGAAAGATGGACAGAATCTCTACCCCTTTGCCTACAACTTGAGTGAATAATGTTAACATTGTTGTATGTAGCACAATGAACCCCTCTGTAGAGGAATGAAGATGTTTACTTGCTTCACTCACTTCATCCTAACTGCTGGATCAAAGTGCCTTCTTTTGTACTTTTCATTCCTGAGGCTCTTTTCTTGAAGTGTTCATGTTAAATTTGCTACACCTCTGAGTACCCACCCAGATTTGCAACATAGTTTTTTAGCCTGCTTCAAAAGTTTGCTGCCTTATTACCAAAAGTATCTGAAGATTTTGCTGTTCATACACACACACACACACACACACACACACACAAATATATAATATATGAAAAGACTGGTTCTTGTCATTCCTCTATTTCTTTTATCTATGAAGTCTGCCACTATGCTGTTTTTCCTTTTGAAAATATGACTAATTTATTTTTATAAATATAATGACATGCTATTTTAAGTGCAGAATTAAGTAAAGGATTTAAAAATAGTATGTGAAATGTAATGTCATGTGTGCAGGTATACATGTATATACTGTAAAATTTTAGAATACAATACAAATATAAGGTAGACTGCATTATCTTTTTATACCAACTGGTTTTTCTTTATGTGTGTGTGTTTTGAATCTCTGTTTGTTTTGTATTTGGGTCATCAAAAATAACTTCATTTTTCAAATATACTATAATTTCTCCCCAGTATAGGTCCTTCTCTCCACCAGATACTTTATAATTTTTTGTTATTAAACACACTGTATTATCTTGCTCGATGAGATTGACTCATGAAAGTTTCCTGTTCTTTTATGCAAGTTCTTTCCTATGAGTTATATTTTCAGTACTCCAAGTGTCCAGCAAAGTAGCCAAGGTAGCTTTTCAAATGTCAGGTTTCTCTGGTATTTTGGACAGGTTGAGATTTAAACTGTCTATAAAATGGCAAGAGGAGAAATGCAATTTCCTAATTTGTCATTCAGTTCTTAAATACCTTTAGAACTAAAGATAAACAATAGCAGTACATAAAGTACATCAATATTTTCTGATTACATCATTGTTTGATTTAAGAAACGTAGTTTGGTCTATACCCTCCGAAGACAATAATATGTTGTTCAGATCATCACATCTGTGTCAATACTTCACAATTTTTATTTGGCTCCATTCATTCACTTACTCGTGATTTCTTTCATTCTCCATAATAAGTTTAACGTGTCTTATATACCAAGTATTATGCTAGATTAGGAATAAAATAAAGGATAAAAATAGAAGCTTCTAACCTCCTAACTCCTATACTTCAACAGAACCATTCCAGGAAGAGGTTAAAAATTTGGAAGATAGATTAGTGTGACTCTGTCATTTATATTGAACAATTCAGAGCCTTGAAGCATTCTTAATGAGGTTTCAAGGATTATATTTTTCTTCCTTGCCTTATAAACAAATAAATTAAACCAAACTAAACACTAGTAAAAGCCAAGCTAGAACTGTGTATATTATCCAGCTGCTCCAGAATTTCCCTCCAAAACTTATTTGTTCTCCTTAGTTAAGTACAGTGATCACCAAAGCCAGGTTGATATGAAATGACAATTTTCCCACCTTTGAGATGTTAATTAATGGATTGGCATAAAAGTAAGAATCCATGGTGAATCCTAATCAAATCCTATGAGATATTAATATCTTCTCTATGTTAATAATATGTTTCAAAGTAAGTGGTGAAGGGCATAAGGGAGATAAGCACAAATACAACTTTAATTTGAGACTCTAGACTCACATAAAAGTATTGAATATTTGTGTGTGCTTGCACACATGCTAAGTCACTTCAGTTGTGTCCAACTCTATGCAACCCTATGAACCATAGTCCCCCAGGCTCCTCTGTCCATGGAAATTCTCCAGGCAAGAATACTGGAGTGGGTTGCCATACTCTCCTCCAGGGGATCTTCCCAATCCAGGGATTGAACCTGTGTCTCTTAAGTCTGCTGCACTGGCAGTCGGGTTCTTTACCACTAACTCCACCTGGCAAGCCCGAATATTGCAGAATGACTGAAAAAAAAGGCTATGTTTAAATGCTTGGAAATCTAGATAAAGATCCTCACAGAAATTCTGGTGTTTGTGTAAATTGTGTTCATTTTTCTGTCACGTCAAATCTGAGGTGAAAAATATATCTCTATGCTGGGAATCCTTTCCCCTCTATCTCATAGCAAAGCATTTTTTCCTCATCTGGGAACAAGCATAAGGGGTTCAGATCTCCACATCTTTTACATAAGTTTCAAAGCTAGCTTTAATTTCACCTTTTATTTATTTAATTTTAATTAATGTAAATTTTAAAGTGGTACTCAATTCACTTATTTGAAAACTTTCGTTTGTTGAAACAGGGCACATTCAGTTTCCTTTTCAATTGTAAATTCTGTGAAATCTGAATACAGACTAAGTATTTCTGATGAAAATTTAACATTCAAATAGAAAAATGCTGAAAGTGTAAAATGTGCAGCTGGTTTGGAAGACTTAGAATGAAAAACATCAAGTATTTGATTAATGCTTGATCTATTGATTACATGTAAAAATGATATTTTAATATATTGAATCTAACAGAATATAAAAATTGACTTCATCTGTTACTTTTTAGTTATGTGTGTGTGTGTGGATGTTAGTTGCTCAGTTGTGTCCAACTCTTTGCGACCCTATAGGCTGTAGCCCAATAAGCTCCTCTGTCCATGGAATTCTCCAGGCAAGAATCCTGGAGTGAGTTGCCATGCCCTCTCCAGGGCATCTTCCTGAACTGGAGATTGAACCCAGATCTCCTGCATTGAAAGCAGAACTCATATGGCTGCAAAATTTTTTAAAGTACATTTCTTGCAGTTTATTTTTATTGGATATAACTAGTATATATTTTAGAACTGATTATATTAAATATAATATTACATTGTTGTTGTTCAGTCTCTTAAGTCGCGTCTGACTCTTTGCGACCCCATGGCCTGCAGCACACCCAACTTCCCTGTCCTTCAGTATCTCCCAGAGTTTGGGCAAACTCATGTCCATGGAGTTGATGATGCCATCTAACCATTTCATCTTCTGTCATCCCCTTCTCCTCCTGCCCTCAATCTTTCCCAGTATCAGGGTTTTTCCAATGAGTCGGCTGTTTGCATCAGGTGGCCAAAGTATTGGAGCTTCAGCTTCAGCATCAGTCCTTCCAATGAATATTCAGGATTGATTCCCTTTAGGATTGACTGGTTTGATCTCGTTGCAGTCCAAGGGACTCTCAAGAGTCTTCTCCAGCACCACAATTCATTATAATATTACATATACTAACATATTTTTATGTTATTTTTATCTCCGACTATCTTGAAATTACTGTGATAATAAAACTATTAACATTAACTTCAGAACTTATATGTCAGGTACTCTGGTAATCACTTTACTTCTATAGCAACTATATGAGTGTGCCATGTCATTTCATTTTCATACCTAATTGCATGTAGCATTGTAATTGGTGTGTAGTAGGTACCCATTATCATTCTTATGAATAAGTAATTTTTAAGATGCTCTTATTGGAAGTAATTTTTGCTTCATGGGTACAGGTATGAGAGACAGAGCTATTGGAAACAGGGTAAAAAAAAAAGTTTTAGCAAATTGCCTGAGGTAGACTTCTTTTCCTCTTAATGTTACTTTTGCTAATTAAGGTGGCAATGTCTTAGCATTTGCTGTTGAAAGAGAAAGTCTTTTCACTTCATGGCTCAAGACAGAAATATTCAGGGAAAAAAATGTGTAAGATGGGTTATATTTATTTTAAGAAACTATCACTCAACCAAAAAGAGAAAAGGTTATTACATTCACATCATATTGCTTGTCTGAGAAACTTTCTAGTGAGAAAATGAACAGAGCCATAAAGTTAAAGAAAATATTGACAGGGTTTTTTTCAGATATTAAGAAATAGCAGCCCTTCTTTCCTTTCTTATGATGACTCTCTGGGATCTGTGAAACCAAACAAATATCAAAAGGCTTTATTCTTCTTTTTAAAAGTTGTCTACATCCTGTTCTGTGAGATCCATGACGAATGCAAATTGGGAAAAGGCTGTATTACCATGGAGAGCAATTAAATATAAATAGGGCCACCATGAGATAGATTCCTTATTTCCCTGATGTAGTCTGTGTATTTTATAAATAAATTATGACATATTCAGAAAGTTTTTATTGTGGAATTCTAAATAAGGTTGTAATTTGATGTCTTGAAATAAATTTTGACTTTTAAAGTAATAAAATTCATATGGAAGTAACTCTGATACTGAAGTTGTAGATGAAACTAAGCACTTTCTCAACATTTTTCTAGGTATTTTTGGCTCAAAAATATGTTATATTTGTAAAGAAATGGCTTTTTAAGCTTTAAGTAAAGCATTGAATAATTAAAAAATTGGGAGACAAACACCCAGCAAATTGTGCTTTTTAGTGATGTTGACATATAGTTTAGAAATTCTTATATACCCAAACCAACTAAAATTCATTGCCAACTTCCATATAATTCACAGAAACATATTGTTGGGTTTTTTTCTTGTTTTGGGGGTGGGGTGGCAGTTATATTTAAATAGTACATTAATGTATTAAAGCTCTGTTTAAATGCATTTTTAAACTCTTTTCCTATTCTCTGTTTTTGAGTGCAAAGTGCATTGCACACATCATAAATTAATATGAGAGACCCCAAATAGGGTCTCTCAGTGGCGACTTTATAAACCAGGCCCTGTTTATTCTGTGTGTGGCCACTTTGGTTATTAGTAGGAGTTACACTGAATGCCTTTTCCCAGATTTATGAGACTTGGCACAAAACTTGAGAAAACAAAACCTCACTTTTCTCTATAGAAAACATTATTAGATACTAAATAAACATTAATTTAGGTAAACTGGTACTACTCAGTCCAAGAGGAAAATGCTCTTAGTTAGATTTCATTCTGATGGGTGAAAGAATGTAAGAGGGGAAATTGCTTTATAGAAGATCACAAAGAAAGGACATTAATTTAAGTGATGGCTAAGACTGTTCTTAGCATACCTTCATGCTCATTCATGAAGGCAGTGCTCCTCTGCCAGGGAGACATGCATCATGCTCTTGTCCCAGTGGAGAAGGGTCAGGAGAACACACAATCTTTTTAAGATTAGCACAAAATCCCTGATAGCACAATGATTAATTTTCTCTGAATTCCAACAAAGGCTTTGGGAAATAAGCATCCTGTGCAGTTAACACATGGGTTTTAAATAACTTGATAGCATTGAAATTTATGAACAGGTTAAAGCATTTTTAAAAGGATACCTTGAATCTATCTCTTGTCAACAATTAATGTCATAGAAAAAGGGAGGGATGATCTGCATGCTAGGTTAAAAATGAGAGCAACACACTAGGTAGAGTGTGTCACATGGAATTGGATCCCAAGTTGGACAAAGTAATTGTAAAGAAAAATTGGGGGACAATCCTGAAAATTTTAATAAGGACTGGATATTAAATAAAATGAAATTTTATTGACAGGAAAATGGAGGTAATTAACTTATAAATATACAAAATAGAATATTTGATATGATCTCCTTGTGATAAAAATATGGGATAAATGGAAAGATAAACAAGACTTTAACAGTGATAATCTCTGAGTGGAGTGTGAATAGAAATAGAGATGTTTTTATTTTCTTCTTTTTGCTTGTCTGTAGTTTAACTGTATAGAGTGCAAATATGCAACTTAAGTAATAATTACAATCTATTATTAATAAAACAATTAACCAGCAGTAAAATTTGCCTTGATACTTATACTAAAATATCGTGTATTGTGAAAATGTAAAAAAACCCTAGACATCAATCATTGCATTGGGTTATTTTTGTTTTGTGGTGTAGAATACCACAGGTTATTTTAATGATATTAAATTTGTTTTTCTTGATAATAAACTAGTTTTACAAAGAGCAACACTAGAACTTTGTTAAGAAATAATCATCAAATCTCTCTACAGTAAGAAGACTAAAACAGGTATGTTCTTCTTCTGAGAATTATAAATGCATTTTGAAGTTTTAGGGTAACAAACTACAAAACAGACTATTGCTCTAATAAAACTTTTTCAAACTCCTTTCACTCCCATCCCTGATCATGTTATGCATTCATTCATTTAGCATGAGGCCATTCTCTCAGGGAAACTTCTTGAAACTTAGATTAAGAAGGCTTGGGCCTTAATAAGGACTCTGTGGTAATCAGAAACTGTTAGTAAGTGTTCATGTCTTGCAAGTTGTAGACTATAGATTGTGCAGAGTAAATGACAAATGACAGAATTAGGAAATAAATTAGAAGAACTCTATTGTAACTTATAGCACCAAATTGTGTGCTGATGTTTGAAGTAACACCATGATGAAGAATGTCTCAACTATTTTCTTTTAATGTGTCTTTGTATATATTAGAACAGAAAGACACCTTAAAGACCATCTTCACTAATCCCTTCATTTAAAGATGAGGAAACTGAAATTCACAAAGATAAAATAATTTGTCCACAGTCACACTGACATTTATTGGCAGAGCTTAAACCAGAACTTAATTCATGTAACTTATGCTATTGTGCACTTTTACTCTGTCACGTTAAAAATTTTCCCTATTTGAGGAAGGGAGGAAAATGCAGAAATTAATACACATTGTTGAAAATCATATTGAAGTTACAAATGAGAGTTTGATATTAAACTGATTTCTCTTGGAGGATCAGATATCTCCCTCTAAAAATTTAAGAACAGTAATCTCAAACACATTAGTTCAATTCTGTTGATGTGGTGTTTTTATTTTAGCCCATTATATAACATATAGTGTCATATACTATCATTCTATTTAATTAGTTCTCATGTTCAGGGGACATGTAACTATATAAGAATTATGAAGTCCAAGAAGTCATGTCTTACTCTTCTCAAGATTGACTGAATATGAGTTAAGTTGATTTTATTTTTAATCTGATTCAGATTTCAAGAAGAAATAATTGCATTCTTCAAAAACTTGTTTTGAATTTCTCTTTTCAATTTTCATGTCAACTGAGATATTATGGTTTGTAACCATATCATGAAAATGCATTTGGACATTTTTATCATCCCACCTGGTATATTGAGAGAAGAAAAATGCCATGTTAAAGAAAAAAAAAAAAGGAAGAAAGGTCAGAGGCTATTTCTTTACACTAAAAAGAAAATCATTCTCCTTCTAGTTAAGGTAGAGGAAACATGACTTTTTTTCTAACCCTCTATGCCCAGTAAGTACAAATCTCCAAATGAGAATTGTCATTGCTTTGAATGCAGTAATTTTTTAAAGAATGAATATGTTTTAAATGTTCACAGTTAAGACCGCTCAATGTCACTTAAGTTGTCCCATTTAGATGGTAACTTCCCCATCCCAAGTCTTTATCGCTTCTGTTTTTCTCTATAGCATTTCCCACAATGTGACTTATTATGTATTTCCTTTGTGTTTATGTCCTGTTCCTTTTTCTAAAATACTGGTGCTTATATTTTAGATACCATTGATCTGATCACCAAGGGTGATATTTTTCTATATTCACTCGGTATCTGCAGTGCCTGGAAAGGTGCTTGACACTTGGACATTTAGAATGTGCTCAATAAATAGTCTCTTGAATGAATAAGCCAATTAACAGTCATCCACAGTAGTGGTTCAATTATTATTTTAAATCAGATGAAATAGAATATTTATCTCCTTATGTTAACAAATATTTTATATTTATTATATACTGTAAGTCACATCAGACATTTAATTTTACTAGTATATCAGTAAATATTTTTCATATATGTGCATTAAAATTATAGGATACATTAATAGTAGCCTGCAGTAATATTTTAACTGCTCAATAATTTCAGCAGATAAAAAATTAATTTTTTCCGTTTTGATAATTCTAACTTTTTTTGCTGTGCTGATAATTTAACTCTATGATTTTAACCTTCACCTAGAGAAGAAAAAAAGCAATGATTAAGTTTGTTTGTTGTTATTGTTCCATAGTGGGAATAATTGCTTATTCTGCAAAAGCATTTCAAGTTACAGTGTTTATCATTTGTCTCATTTCTTATAAAGAAATAGAATGTATGCCCTAGTCTAGCCACAAAAATGAGATAATTCTGTAGCATTTCATGAATTCTAAGATGAATATTTTTTCCTATTTTACCATCTCTAAAAACAAGATGGATCATACAAACAATGGCATATTATAATTTGATTGGCAACATTTTTTTCTTAATAATTTTGTTTCTCTCATTCATTTCACAATTGTTTAATGTCCTCTAACAGAAAAATATACCATGTGTGAGCATATGACTTTTCTAGTGTTTTTAATAACTGTTTCTAGATTTCTAACAACTGCCGTATTACTAAATTCTGTTGTTCATTTTACATACAAGTTTATGTAGTGACATTTAATATCAAAAAGTAAGTGTGTTCCCTTGCCATAAGTAAATTTATTACAAATTTCTCTAACACTCTTGTTTATATTTATAGTATGCTTCAACAAAAGCAGCCTAGCTATGTCAAGATGCCCCTTCATTTTCTCTTCTATAAATGTCCAACCATTTCAAATATGATTAGAAACTATGCTGACAATAATAATTATAAAAATGAATTACTCTTTTTTGACATTGCAATCTATAGGTTTTTTTGTGAGAAAGACAAAAATATTTTCAAAATCCAAGTAGTATAGCTATCTTGTTATATTAGTGTCATGTTATTGTAGCTTTAAATTTAAAGCGCTTGGTGAAGCAAAATTCAAAACTTTATAGAAAAGCAGTTAATTTGAATAGTAGCTTTTATATTGAAGTAGCATCTATATTGAAACTTTTCATGGGTCTTTGTTCCTGTCTTGGAACTCTTGAATGATTATATCTGTGATTCACTTGTATTTTCTTGAGTAAAGCTGATTTTTTTAAACCACTCTGAAACATTTTCACAAAATGATAGTCAATACTATGCTTACTATATGTATGGATATTGGGATACAATCTAAAAATAAACATTAGTGTTCTTATTGCTAATGAAGTTAGCAATGTCTGAATGTCTGTTAGCAACTGTCTGTATGGCTTTTTAATTTTGGGAAATTGGAAAGCAATTCATCATGACTAGATCTACCATACTGGAATTTTAGATTTAGAAAATACCTTAAAATTCCAATGGTCCAGCTTCCATGTTTTGAAGAAAAGTATAGACAGACCTAGAGAGGTCTGTCTGTGTTTGTTTGAACTTCTATAACAAAATGCTGCTGACTGGGTAACTTACAAATACCAGAAATTTATTGCTGGCTGTTTTGGAGGCTAGAAGTCCAGGATCAAGGTGTCAGTATGGTTGCCTTCTGGGGAAAGCCCTCTTCCTGGCTCATAGCCAGTGCTTTTTTTCTGTGGCCTTTCATGGTGGGAAGAGTTAGGGGGTCTTTCTGGAGCCTCTTTTTTTTTTTTTTTTTATTTATTTATTTATTTATTTTTTTATTATTTTTATTTTAGTTGGGGGCTAATTACTTTACAATATTGTAGTAGTTTTTGCCATACATCGACATGAATCAGCCATGGATTCACATGTGCTCCCCCTCCCAAACCCTCCTCCCACCTCCCTCCCACTCCCATCCCTCAGTGTCATCCCAACGCTCCATCCCTGAGCATCCGTCCCATGCATAGAACATGGAATGGTGTTCTGCATCACATATGACAATATACATGTTTCAATGTTATTGTCCCAGAACGTCCAACCCTCACCTTCTCCCTCAGAGTCCACAGGACTGTTCTATGCATCTGTGTCTCTTATTCTGTCTCACATATAGGGTTACCATTACCATCTTTCATATTCCATATACATGCATTAGTATACTGTATTGGTGCTTTTCTTTCTGGCTCACTTCACTCTGTATAATGGGCTCCAGTTTCATCCATCTCAATAGAACGGATTCAAATGTATTCTTTTTAATGGCTGAGTAATATTCCATTGTGTATATGTACCACAGCTTCCTTATCCATTCGTCTGCCGATGGACATCTAGGTTGCTTCCATGTCCTGGCTATTGTAAACAGTGCTGCGATGAACATTGGGGTACACGCGTCTCTTTCAATTCTGGTTTCCTCGGTGTATATGCCTAGCAGTGGGATTGCTGGGTCATATGGCAGTTCTATTCCCAGTTTTTTAAGAAATCTCCACACTGTTCTCCATAGTGGCTGTACTAGTTTGCATTCCCACCAACAGTGTAAGAGGGTTCCCTTTTCTCCACACCCTCTCCAGCATTTATTGCTTGTAGACTTTTGGATAGCGGCCATTCTGACTGGTGTGTAATGGTACCTCATTGTGGTTTTGATTTGCATTTCTCTAATAATGAGTGATGTTGAGCATCTTTTCATGTGTTTGTTAGCCTCTTTTTATAAGACACTAATCCCATTCATAGGCTTCCCTGGTGGCTCAATGGTGAAGAACCTGCCTGCCGATGGAGGAGACATAGGCTTGATATCTCATTGGGAAGATCCCCTGGAGAAGGAAATAGCAGCCCACACTAGTATTCTTGCCTGGGAAATCCTATGGACAGAGGAGCCTGGTAGGCTACAGTCCATGGGGTTGCGGAAGAGTCAGAAAACAACTGAACGACTAAACAACAACAATCCGATTCATGAGGTTTAACCCTCATGACTTAACCACCTACGAAAGGCTCCATTTACAAACACCATCATCTTTGGATATTAAGATTTAAACATACGAATTTTATGGGGGTGGAAACATTCAGACCAGAGCAAAGTCATATAAATTATCTGAGGAGAAAAAGCTTGCTGGTGGCAGAAACTGGCCTTAAATTAATATCGGGAATCCATGATGATATGTCTTTCTTCAAACTGATAGTCAGATGTTTATTTATACCATGATGTTTTCCGTTAAAGACCCTTCCATTATTACAAGAAGGTATTGGTCAGCTATGGTTGCTGTTAAAAAGAGTGAAAAATTCTGAGTGGGTGACAAATGGAATATCTTGGTTTTGTCTTTTGTGTTGATTGCTTGAAATATGATTTAAAGTAATGGAGTCATTCAAACAATGTGAGTGTTAATCGTATAGTTTGATATTAGCTTCTAGTATAACCTAATTATATTAGCATTGATATGTGTAAATTAACATATATTTTAATGTTAAATGCTTTAAACATCAGTTTACATATTTAGTCCATATTCTTCATGTATTAAATAGGTCTTCTAACCTAATGACATCTATATAAATAAGTGAACACAAAATGAACAGTACTATACTGCTGTAATATTTTGGTACAAGGGTGTTGAGTGGTGGCATATCCTATAGTTTTAAGAATATGAATGTTGTTCAGTTCAGTTCAGTCGCTCAGACATGTCCGACTCTTTGCGACCCCATGAACCACAGCACACCAGGCCTCCATGTCCATCACCAATTCCCGGAGTCCACCAAAACTATGTCCATCGAGTCGATGATGCCATCCAACCAACTAATCCTCTGTCGTCCCCTTCTCCTCCTGACCTCAATCTTTCCCAGCATCAAGGTCTTTTCCAATGAGTTAGCTCTTCGCATGAGGTGGCCAAAGTATTGGAGTTTCAGCTTCAACATCAGTCCTTCCAATGAATACCCAGGACTGATCTCCTTTAGGATGGACTGGTTGGATCTCCTTGCAGTCCAAAGGACTCTCAAAAGTCTTTTCTAACACCATAGTTAAAAAGCATTAATTCTGTAGCACTCAGCTTTCTTCACAGTCCAACTCTCACATCCATATATCACTACTGGAAAAACCATAGCTTTGACTAGATGGACCTTTGTTAGCAAAGTAATGTCTCTGCTTTTTAATAAGATCATGGCATCTTAGTTTTCTGCATATTGAGTTTTAAGACAACTTTTCACTCTCCTCTTTCACTTTCATCAAGAGACTCTTCAGTTCTTCTTTGCTTTCAGCCATAAGGGTGGTGTCATCTGCATATCTGAGATTATTGATATTTCTCCCAGCAATCCTGATTCCAGCTTGTGCTTCTTCCAGCCCAGCATTTCTCATGATGTACTCTGCATATAAGTTAAATAAGCAGGGTGACAATATACAGCCTTGATGTACTCCTTTCCCTATATGGAACCAGTCTGTTGTTCCATGTCCAGTTCCTGACCTGCATACAGATTTCTCAGGAGGCAGGTCAGGTGGTCTGGTATTCCCATCTCTTTCACAATTTTCCACAGTTTATTGTAATCCACGCAGTCAAAGGCTTTGGCATAGTCAATAAAGCAGAAATAGATGTTTTTCTGGAACTCTCTTGCTTTTTTGATGATCCAGCAGATGCTGGCAATTTGATCTCTGGTTCCTCTGCCTTTTCTAAATCCAGCTTGAACATCTGGAAGTTCACGGTTCACGTACTGCTGAAGCCTGGCTTGGAGAATTTTGAGCATTACTTTGCTAGCGTGTGAGATGAGTGCACTTGTGTGGTAGTTTGAGCATTCTTTGGCATTGCCTTTCTTAGGGATTGGAATGAAAACTGACCTTTTCCAGTCCTGTGGCCACTGCTGAGTTTTCCAAATTTGCTGGCATATTGAGTTCAGCACTTTCACAGCATCATCTTTTAGGATTTGAAATAGCTCAACTGGAATTCTGTCACCTCCACTAGCTTTGTTCGTAGTGATGCTTCCTAAGGCCCACTTGACTTCACATTCCAGGATGTCTGGCTCTAGGTGAGTGATCACCCCATCGTGGTTATCTGGGTCATGAAGATCTTTTTTTATAGTTCTGTGTATTCTTGCCACCTCTTCTTAATATCTTCTGCGTCTGTTTGGGCCATACCATTTCTGTCCTTTATTGTGCCCATGTTTGCATGAAATATTCTCTTGGTATCTCTAATTTTCTTGAAAAGATCTCTAGTCTTTCCCATACTATTGTTTTCCTCTATCTCTTTGCATTGACCACTGAGGAAGGCTTTCTTATCTCTCCTTGCTATTCTTTGGAACTCTGCATTCAAATGGGTTTATCTTTCCTTTCTTTCTTCATCTACACCTCAATATTTTATTTTATTTGTAAGACATAACCTATCTATTTCTCTAGTTCCTCTGTCACAAATTTACATATGTTTTTAGGTTATTAAAGACTGTCATTTATGTTTTAGAAAATTTATAGACTCTTATATCCTCCAAATTCATTTAGTGTTTGATAAATCAGAAGAGCACTTTTTATGTTTTCCCTTTAAATTGTTCATTTCTAATCAATCTAATAAACATTTTTTAGGCTTCTACTTTGAGCCTAGTCAACTTCTATGGGATATTTAAGGTAGATTTAAAAGAATGCACATTTTCTGTGTTTAAGCACCTTTTAACAGTTTTGGAGCGCTAAGAGGTGTGTACAGTTTAGGCCGTATACAAGATAACTTGGCTGTAAGTTAGTGTGTTAGAAAAAAATGTGCCATAGTGATCGTGATAGAGAATGAATGTTTTGCCTTGGAGTTTATCCATAAATGCTTTTTGGATGAGATTGGATCTGGGAGAGCAGGATATCAAGCACAGAGAGAAGGAAATGAACATGATTTGGATGGCATGTGTTTCTTGACCGTCTTGACTGGAACAGGGAGTACACATTGAGAAAGAGAGAGAAAGTAATTTATGTGACGAAGGAACTGGGAGAGGGAGTTTATATTTTAAATTTGAGATGGCATTATAAAAAAAAAACAGTTTATAAAAACAAACACATCTGGAAATATCAGTCACTCCCAAGATTGAAGTCTACAGATGGAGTTCAGAATACCAATTGTAGTAATCCAGGCATATAGCAAGAGCTACTCAGGGCTCCCTTTTGACAGTGAAGTAGAAAAAATAAATCCTAGACATAAATTAGCTTGTATATCACTAAATGACACAACTGACATTGATGACAGACTTGTTTGCTAAGTAAAGAACAGACATACCTTTCCCTTTTCTTCCTGTGCATATGTTTCTTCTCTATTTGATAAAGAGAAATTAGAATAGATCTCAAAGCAGGTTTTCTGGTAACTGACTCTGCCCTAGATATGATCCAATAACCCTAATCCTTGAGAAAACAAGATGGAAGTAAGTTGAAAAAATTAACCTCTTTTAAGAAATAGGTTTGTGTATGCTGTCTGTTAATTATTTTCATAATATTTATGTGCACTTTACTAGCACTATATAGTATCTGTGTTAGGTTGAAGACATATTGACATACTATATTTACATAAAAGAACTCTAACACTCTGAGTGGTTAATTAAATTCCTGAAGATAAGATGTTCAGTTGGAGGCAAAGCCAGGACTTCTGTGACACCTTAGAGCTTTATTGCTCTTTCTGCTACAACATGATTCATCCTTGTTCGTGTTCTCTGAGTCCTTTATAAAATAATAGCTAGAGGAACTGACATACTAAAAAGTCAGATTTTAATAGTAAAAGTTGTGTGGTAGAATCTATAAATAACAAATTATCGAAAATGTTTCTCCCAGTTGAAAATCTCCCAGTTAATGCACATTCGTTTTTAGCAACAATAGAGCTTCCCAGGTGGTTCAGTGAAGGAGATGCAGGAGACATGGGTTTGACCACTAAGTTGGGAAGATCCCTTGGAAAAGGAAATGGCAACCCACTCCAGTATTGGTTGGGAAATCCCATGGACTGAGGAACCTGGCAGGCTATAGTCCATGGGATCACAAAGAGTCAGACACAACTACGTGACTGAGTGACAGTATGCGTGCATGAAGGCATAATTTACCTTTCAATGGTAATTATTTTAGCCCTTTTTATAGTATTGAAGTTAAAAACATGCTTCTAGACAGTTGCATACTTTAACTGCTTTAAACTTTATCATAAAATACCATTTATAGATAATAATTTTTCTTAAAATATATGAATTTACAAGTATGCCCTAAGTAGATGGATGATATATATGTCTGTTTTAAATGGTTCAGATGCAATATTTGAAAAATGAAAGTTGCATGCCTACTTTACAGTGATGCTTATCAGAGTCCCTGGCTGTCAACCCTTTTTGAGTGAATAAGTAAAATAGTACTTATTCACTTGAACTTAATATAGTAAGTTACACAGTAACTTTCAAAAAAGAGAACTCCGTATTAGAGTAATGCAATACAAGAGTTTCATCTAAGAGTGCCTGAAAAACTGATTTTTTGAAGTGCCAAGGATAGGAAGATATCTTTTTTCTCATCATTTTATGATCAAAAATTATTTGTTGTTCTTTGACATTCCAAATGCATGCATGCACTATTGCAATTGAACTTCACATTCTTTCCTGCCCAAGACAGCAATAATCTCTACATTTCCACTTTTTTTTCTGAGTGGTTTGCATATTTTACCATTCCTATTCCTTTTTCATCTAGATATGGCTTTACTCAGGAAAATGTTTATGCTATGAGTGTTTTAGGACTATGATTATTGTAAAGACAGAATGAGTTTTTAAATATGAGCTTAATTTCTGCCAAGCTCAATTTTGTGCTTTGCCTTCTAGATAAACAACCATTAACATAAGGAGACAAGGAGTAAGTATAAAGGTGATAGTAAAAGAATCACATTAAAATATTATTATCTTATTACAAAAGTTTATCCACTGAGACCAATTGGGATATGGGGGGGAGTGAAACTTAATATTTTCCAACTTGCTAATGGGCATTCGCTCACTTCCGAGTCATAGGTAGCAACAGGATCCATTGGCAGACCATACCCTGTTGGGGGAATAGAACTATCTTAATCTGTATTGAGGAATATTCATCATAATGGCTAAAGTTTATTATACACATACTATGTAGAAAGAGAATTTAATGTTTAGTATTTCAAATCAAAGAATATAACAAAAGTTGCAGTTTTTCCTAAATTTTAAAGAAATTCTTGTCCAGGGAGTGGTAAAATTAGAACTCACACACAGGCCCACCTGACTCCAGATTTCAAACTTTTTACTATTTCATGGTCCGTCTATATACAGGAGTTTTCTGCAACATTCTCAGAGTGAAGTGAGAAAAATGTGATTCTGAAAATTCTTTGAAAAAAAGATACTCAGAAATACCAAGAATATCCCTGACCTGCTCAGTTATTTCTCCTGTTTTCTAGGTATGAATCTTTGTAGCAGACATGAGGTTCTTCTTGTTCTATTCAAAAGCTTACATATGTTTCTGGTACTCTTAAGTTTGCCTAGACTTTTCAATTCTTCATGATATCACACACAGAGATGACATATGGATATTTTGGCTGCTTTATCACCATGCATCATATAAGTGGGCTGCTAAAGGATAAAGAAAGAGGTTGGCTGCTTCTTTCATTTATTTAACATATTTATGCTCATCTTCTACATACTCCATGCCAGACACTGTGCTAGGCTTTGGGGATACAGCTATGTATGTGATTCATATCTGCCTTCATGTAGCTTAAAAGAAACACGTGTCTGCTGTTGAAAATTACACTTGTTCTCAAAGGTACAAATGCAGATCTTGTGAGATGTAGGGAATGGCCTAAATATCATTTGGAAGTATTTCTTAAACTGTGATTTTACCATACTATAACAGATTACTGATATGAATACTTTGAAAAACTATTGCCGTTATAATTAAAACTAAAGTTCCCAACATGTAAAAACTTTCAGAAATACCTTTAGGTTGATTTATCCTCAAAACTGTTTGTAAATTCCAAGACATTTATCAAACATATTTAGTAACCCCAAATTGAGTCTTCTAAAATAAAAAACATTTATTTTTCACTTGGCCTTTGTTATTATTTTCTAACAATTTCCAATTCCAATAAAGCAAGTGTGTTCTTTTGGTTAGGATTTAATTTTGGCAGTACACATTGCTAGTGCTCAACAAACTGGAAGTTCAGAGAAAATAATGTATTATTATTCCTGTATTATGGGATCTTATCTAATTGTGCCCGGAAAAAAGCTTACATTGTGGGATGAAAGTTGGGAACTTTAATGCCAAATTACGTAAAACACATTTGCAAGCATGATAGGGGAACATGGGAGTTTCCAGGTTTCCTTTTAAGTTTCATCCCCATTTAATATCTTTGGAAAGATAGTTGCTATGATAGTTCATGCAAAAGTGGAACTGTAAGCCAGCCATTTCTGAGAGCTAACTATGTGCCTCGCATGGTCATAAGTGCTTTCCATGAATGATCTCATCTTATTCTTGCAACAACCATATTTAACAAGAACTGATAATCCTATTTTATAGATGAGGAAACTGAGATCAGAGAAGTTAAGTTAATTCTTTCAGGACATAAAGCTGATAATCAGCAAAATGGATTACAATCCAAACCATCACCAGGCTGTGTTACCCTTGGGAGATTCAAGAAAGTTATAGTTGCTGTAACACTTGATAAAAATAAATGAGGCTAATTATTGAGGATGCTGAGAGATTATATCTAAAGCAAATTCTGTGTTTTATTTTAAAGTATTTCTTTATTTGGATTCCTTGGGTCTTAGTTGTGGCGTATGAGATCTTTGTTGTGTCATGTGGCATCTTTTGTTGTAGAGCACAGCCTCTTTAGCTGTGGCATGCAGGCTTCAGAGCACTTGGGCTTCCGTAGTTGTGGAGCACAATCTCTCTAGTTGTGGCACTCAGTTTCCAGACCCTTCAGGCTTTAGTAGTCGTGGCACAAGGCTTCTCCAGTTGTGGCTGTCAGGCTTAGTAGTTGTGGCAGGGGTTTATTTGCCCCCAGAACATGTGGGTTCTTAGTTCCCCCACCAGGGATCAAACCCATGTCCCCTGCATTGCAAGGAAGATTCTTAACCACTGGACCACCAAGGAAGTCCTGTGAATTCTGTATTTTAAAATTCAGACTCCAGTGCTTGTTTCACTTGTGAGTCAACCTCAGAGGTAGGAGGTGATATGATATTTTCTCTAAGAGGGAAAAATATAAAAAATGAGTAAATGTACATCTGTAGCTGGCTGCTCAACTCAGGAATCTCCTGCTCATTCTAATTGAGGCAGAAAAGATTTAGGGTGGTTATTTATTTATTTATTTTTACAGTTAGCTGTCTTTTATTTGTGTACAAGGTGCTCTGCCACTAATTTCTGTGAGATCTCAGGGACTCACCATGATTGGTTGCTGTAACACTTGATAAGCTTGTTTCACTTAAGCTTGAAAATGAATGTGTTGCAAATGAGGAACATTCTACAAAATAATGAATCAGTGTAATTAAAAAAATATCAGTATTGTGTTGGAGACACAGACATAGAAGAACAGACTTGTGGACACAGGAGGGGAAGGAGAGGGTGGGATGAATGGAGAGAGTAGCATGGAAACATATACACTAGCATATATAAAACAGGTAGCTAGTGGGAATGAAGTTAGATCAACCATGTTTTGTAAGCTGTTATGAATTTGAAAATATGCTTTAAAATAAAAGAACAATTTAGGTAAGTGAAAAAAAAACTTGTAAAATTGATCTTGGATAAAATATAACTTATTTTTAAAATTTATGTTTATTTTACTTTTTCGCCACACCATGTGGCTTGTGGGATCTTAGTTCCTCAACCAGGAATCAAACTCAGGCCCTTGGTAGAGAAAACAGAGTCCTAACCACTGGACTGCCAGGGAATTCCCAAAATACACCTTTTTAAATGAAAGTGAAATTGAAGTCATGTCCGACTCTTTACGACCCCATGGACTATAGCCTACCAGGCTCCTTGGTCCATGGGATTTTCCAGGCATGAATACCAGAGTGGGTTGCCATTTCCTTCTCCAGGGGATCCTCCCAACCCAGGGATCGAACCCAAGTCTCCCGCATTGTAGGCAGACTCTTTCCCATCTGAGCTACTATTTTGTGAAGGAAAATTCTTTTAATTAACTACTTAATACTTTAGATATGTCAAAGGATATAAGCATCTTATAAATTGTGTAAACTTAAGTGACATCACAATTTGAGTAATTTTTTTAAAGAAGGTGAAAAGCAAAGGACACTGCTAACAGTTTGTGCAAGATCATTCTACCCATTTTAAAAGCAAAGATGAGGGGTAGAAATGGAAAACAGTACACTGAATTAAATAGGCTAGATGAATAGATGTATAAAAATTAAAACATATGTGTAAAGTATTAAGATCCAATGCAAAGGATATATTTAATTATAACATGTCATTGCTATATTTTGAATATACCATTGAGTATGGTATATTGTACAATTCCAAGTATCCCAGAAGGTTATTTAAATTCTCTGTTTTTTCCTTTGAAATTAGTACTGTTTCTGGAAAAGAGACCAAGAGAAGCCTAATCCTTTTAATCTCTTGAGTGTGCTCAGTAGTCATGTCCAACACTTCACAACCCGGTGGACTGTAGCCCACTAGGCTGCTCTGTCCACAGGATTTCCTAGGCAAGAATAGTGGAGTGGGTTGCCATTCTCTTCTCCAGGAGATCTTCTTAACCCAGGGATTGAACCCATGTTCAGGAAGGCAGATTCTTTACCTGCTGAGTCATTGGGGAAGCTCCCACATTAATTTGGCTGCACTGAGTCTATGAGGCGTGTGGGATCAAGTTCCCTGACCAGGGATCCACCCCGGGACCCCTGCATTGGGAGCGTGGTGTCTTAACCACTGGATCATCAGGGAAGTCCCTTTAATCTAATCTTTTAGTACAAGTGAAAATCTTAAGGTCAAGTATTATACATATTCACCAATGTTTATTCATTCTATTTTGATTTTAAGGATTTATATGATGTTATTATTTGATTGGGTAGTTATATTCTCTTTCTTTAAAAACAACATCATTTAATTTTTTATTGGAATATAGTTGATTTAAACAATGTTGTATAAATTACAGCTGTGTAGCAAAATGGTTCGGTTATTCATATATGTATGTATATTTTTAATATTCTGTTATAGTTTATCATAGGATATTGAATATAGTTCTCTGTGCTATACAGTAGGAGCTTGTTGTTTATCTATTCTACATATAATAGCTTACATCTGCTAACCCCAACTTCCCACTCCATTCCTTCCCCAGCCCCCTCTGCCTTGGCAGCCACCAGTCTATTCTTTATGTCCATGATTCTGTTTTTGTTTCATATGTAGGTTCATTTGTGTCATATTTTAGATTCCACATTTAAATGATATCATCTTGTATTTATATTTCTCTTTCTGACTGACTTCACTTAGTGTGATAATCTCTAGTTGCATCCATGTTCTGCAAATGGCATTATTTTGCTCTTTTTATGCTGAAACGTGTATACATAAACCAAGTCGTCTTTATCCGTTCATCTGTTGGACATTTAGGCTGTTTCCATGTCTTGGCTATTATGAATAGCGCTGCAGTGAGCGTAGGGTGCATATACCTTTTTGAATTATAGTTTTGTCTGCCTATATGCCCAGGGGTGAGATCATTGTATCATATGTTTTCTGAGCAACTTCCATATTGTTTTACACAGTGGCTTCACCAACTTACATTCCTGCCAACAGTGTAGGAGGGTTCCCTTTTCTCCACACCCTCTCCAGCATTTGCCTGGAGAATTCCATGTGTAGAAAAGCCTGGTGGGTTACAGTCCACGGGGTTGCAAAGAGATTTTCACTTTTTTTTTTTTCATTCTTACTGGTGTGAGGTGGTGCCTCATTGTAGTTTTGTACATTATTTAATTTAAATGAGTAGCTTTGGAAGCACTCCAGACACAATTGTATCTTAGTCTTTATATAACAAAATTCAGACCATACCTGCTTAAGCCATAGAAATGGAGTTTATTTACTTGCATGGTCATTTGTTTGTTTTGGTGGCACCCTGTGATTATTTTTTTCGTTTGTCTTCATATTCTTGAAGGTTATACAATAGTTTCCTGAGATCTCTCTATTTTACAAGCCTTATAAACTGTAGGCATATGTTAAGATCATTACTAAATGTCTTATAAACATAATTTGCTTTTGTAGTTAAAAATAATCTTAATAGAAAATTAAGACAAATCAAACACAGTAATTGAAAAACGGCTAATACACATTGATCACTTACTATGTACTGGGCATGGTGTACATACCTTAATCCTTAAATGAATGAGTTAAATACTTCTGTAATCTACTATTTTAGATGTGACAAGGGAGACACAGTGAGTTTCAGTAACTTTCCTATCAATAATTAGGAGGAAAGTGGCAGACCTAGGCTTTGCACCTGAGTGTTCAAGTACCATGTCAGTCTACTTCTGGAGGAATTATGGAAGGTGTAACTGGGTATGTTTAGAACTATAGGTAGAAGAAATTTAACAAGCAAGCATGTAAGTATAAAAAAATGAAAATTATAATACTAGCTTATACATACAAGTTATAACATTACTTTAAAATTATGTTTAGTGTTTTAATAGCAGAACTAAACCAAACAGGAAAGTATTGACTGAGTCAGAGTCTTGGGAACTTTTGAATTTCTGGTAGTAGCTGGTAGATCAGCTATGGCAAAATTCAGAGTTCTATTGTAGATAACTGTCTTCAGAGACCCAGCCCTTTTCTAGGCTAGCAGCCCCTACAATGAGCATGTGCAGACTTATCTTGTAATATTCCCCTAAGAAAGACTTGATAGTCATGTTGTTGAATTCAGTTTGCTAAAGATAAATTTTAAAATGTTAGTGACTTTCACATTTAATTACATTAAAATTGTTATTTCTTTTTAGCACAGTTGGGTCAATTATCATGAAATTAAAATCTGATATAAAGACTGAGTTTCTAAATTCTGCATATGACTCCTAGTTCCTTTCACACACTGCCTATTTTTATTCCCAGATAGTGTTATGTTTATGAAGTTAATTATTTAAACTTTTCTCACTATGCAGGTGGATGCCTTACATTATTAGAAATGTTTATTTCCCTTAGGCATTTCATTAAATAGTGAAGAAATAAGTAAATTGTGTTAATGTGTTTAGCACATGCTTTTGCTTTTTAAAAAAGTCATTTAACTTGTCTTAAGTGTTTTGATCTCAAAAGTACCTACATTCCTAGAGAATTTATGTGAATACAAAGTTCAGGGTCACATTTTTCCTGCCATAAGCTGTTTTTCAGAGTAATAAGTTTGCTTTTAGATATTGATGCCTGCATGCTAAGTCACTTTGGTCATGTGTGACTCTTTGCAACTCTATGGACTGTAGCCCTCCAGGCTCCTTAGTCCATGAGATTCTCTAGAGAAAAATACTGGAGTGGGTTGCCATTCCCTAATCCAGGGGATCTTCTCCACTCAGGGAAGCCCATCCTTACTACAAGCATCAGGAGAATATAAGATACCTCCATTGCTTTGAAAGACAAGGTACTTGAGGTGCACGATTATTTCAGCTGATACAGAGACCATTGGGCCAATAAATAAATTAGTTTGTATACAGAAAATTTATGTATTTTTATTAAAGGGTCAATTTTTAAAAAGTTTAAATCCATTTATTGTTCACGTAGCAGAAATAGTAAATCAGTATTGTAAAGTCTGAGAAAATCTTTATTGGCATATAACTCATTATCTAAATGAATAAGTAAATGTGTACTTCAGGAAAGAAAGCTAAAACTTTCTGTTATTTACCAAATTATCAGTCAGTTTTTGATGATAATGATATTTTTTAAGGTACTAAAATTGAGGAACCATTCAATAATAAACACATGGATAACTATTTTTTTTTAATTTCAAGAAAATATAATTGTTTTGCCTTCTTAATTATGGTAATTTCTACTCTGCTTTATTCAATATTTCATTAATTTAAAAATCTCCTTTTAAACTGCAGGGGGCACATATCAGAATATTTGAGGTGTAGGATGTTAAGTTTTAAACAACATTCAGTTTAAATAATGTACATTTATATTTTGAACACAAAATGTAGACATTTGACAAAATATCCTAGAATTCTCATAAAGTGTGTCAGAATTCCAAAGGGTGAGGAATAAGATTATCTTGGTCATGAAAAGATGCATGGATCAGAATGCTCTCTAGAAAATGAGAATATGGAAAGGAAAAGCTTAAGCCTTTGAATCAAGGATTAATCAATTTAAAGACAAACTGACTATGATTATGCTTTGTTACTTTTTCTGACCCTACAAATTGATAACCATTAGTAGCCAGTTAATATGAGATTTAAGGCTAAGAAATAAGACTAGCAAAGCCATTTACAGTCGTATTTTATTAATTTTTTCTGTGTTTATTATTTGAACAGTTTGGACCTTGGAGGCACTTGATTTTTTTAGAACTTCTTACAGTGTAAGCATGGTTTTGCTGTTACTGTCATGTTCAAGAAAAAATGTAACCCACAATATTAAATCTAACAGGTTACACGTGTATGTTCTGAAATCTCACTTTCTATTATTTTTTTATTGAGTTGGATTCAGCTGGGGTAAGATCCTAGTGGATTTAATCAAGCTTTAAGTGCAAGGCTATATAAGGCATGCAAACTCGAGTGACATGTAACAGTGGTTCTTTGTTGAGCACAGGTTTATTCAACAGTATACTTTCAGTGTAGTTTAGAAATAGAAACATTATGTTTAAACCACTGCAAATAAAAGTGAAACTACTATAATTTATTCTTACTAAGTTTAGCATGTAAGTTTCCTTTTTCATTATTTCTGAAAGATCAGGTAATCTGTCATACTCCCTAGAATATATGAATTGATGAGGAATTCATGACATCTGAAGACAGTTGTTGTTTAGTTGCTCAGTCTTGTCCAACTTTTTGCCACCCCACTGTCCATGGAATTTCTCAGGCAAGATTACTGGAGTGGATTGCCATTTCCTCCTCCAGGGATCTTCACGACCCAGGGATCAAACCCAGGTCTCCTGCATTGCAGGCAGATTCTTTTCCATCTGAGCCACCAGGGACACCCATGAAGAATAAATAGCTGTTTATAAATTAAGAAATCAAGGATTCTTTTCCTCCTTTCCCCAACCTACACACACACACACACACACACACACACACACACACACACACACACACACACACACACACACACACACACACACACACACACACACACACCTGAGAAATGATCCTAAGTCTAAGTTCAGGGTTTTCAGGTATGAAGATTTATATTGTATTTTAATTCTTATCCTAAGCATAGAATCTAGTTTTTCACCATAATTATACATTCTCACATCAGTGAATTTTGGGACAAATAGATATAAATAAGACAAATTAATGAAGTTCAGAATGTGAAATTTTATATCCCTTGTTCCTCAAATAATATCTTTGACAATTTACCATCCATCTAATAAGTTCTGGACTCTGTATTCCTTTGGGAAATGGCACAAGGCCTTCTTGAGTGTGAGATTATGCATCTGAATCTCTGATTTAGTGGAACAGTGTGTAAAACTCTCTCATAATCAGAACACTCCCTATTGGCTTCACATCTGAAGATCCCCAAGAGTGCTGTTTGTCCCAGTGCACATCTGGAACAGATTATGTGCAGTTAATTGGCTCCAGGTCGAGCTTGTCACAGACAGTAGCACGCAGTATAACCTATGCAATTCACCAAATCCACCACTTCAGGTTAAATCACACCTACTTCTGTAATTCTTCCCAGATGCAGGACACACACACTTGTGGATACAAAACACACACACACACATATGCACTTACATACACTGGAAGATAGCAAAGTATCAATAGATTAGTGGAGAGGTTGTTGGCAATACATTTAGCCCATAAGTGATCTCAATTAAAAGTTTAACTGTTGAGTTTAAAGGATGGTTGGGAGGAGAAACAAAGAATTAGGAACAGCGGATTATAGAGAGTGACTGTTTTATAGGAGAAACATATATAAAGTTTTAAAAAACTTTTCAGGAGGTTCAGAATTTTTGATTTATTTGTCCGTCACCCTTAACAAATGTTTCAGCACGTGTGGGCACTTACTGGAATGTCACAGTAGCAAGAAAAGCAGTGCTTTGATTTTTAACTTATTTAACAATATTAATGAGTTAGGTAACAGGCAACAGTATGACTACTGTTCATTGAAAACTGAAACATCAATCTTCTTAACATAGTGTTGGAGGCACAGGGCATGTCTTAGCGATTAATGACCAGTTGGAGGAGTAGCTATCTCAATACATAGCTAAGGGCCATTAACCCCAACTGGTCATTAATTCACAGGAAATGTTCTGTACTGAGGTCATTATTGCTAATAAAATGCACACAGAGAAAGTTTCCTCTCTTTTGCCTGTGTACATAAACATGCATTCACAGTACATGCACAGTTACATGTCATAAAAGAGTAGTATTACACATGTCCAGAAGTGCAGGAAAACTAAACCTAATGAGAAATTTAATATACTTAAACTCTTTGTTGTTGTTGTTTAGTCACTAAATCATGTTCAACTCTTTTCTGACCCCATGGACTGTAGCCCTCCAGGCTCCTCTGTCCATGGGATTTCCCAGGCAAGAATACTGGAGTGGGTTGCCATTTCATTCTCCAGGGGATCTTCCCCACTCAGGGATCAAACCCGTGTCTCCCGATTTGGTAGTCAGGTTCTTTACCACTGAACCACCAGGGAAGCCCTAGTTTAATCCCGACATTCAACTAACCTTTCACTCTTTTTGGAGATATGGGTAGGTGGAAGTATGCATGTTTGTATGGCAAAGCTGTGGATCTGCTGTGATCAGATACCCATGTTCTGCTAACATGAGGATGTTGGGAAAATTGAAAATAACAGGCAAGTGTGATCAAAAAAGCACTAATGAAAATGGATGATAACAGCACTCATAGTCTAAGACCAAAGGCAGTGTGGAATAACTGCATCATTTGAGTTCTACTATATTAGATACCAGAACAGGCATGAGCCACATTTAAGTGTTAGGCAGGGAAAATGTATATTATCATATGTGAAACAGAACACCATTCCAGGTTCGATGCATGAGACAAATGCTCAGGGCTGGGGCAATGGGATGACCCAGAGGGATGGGATGGGGAGGGAGGTGGGAGGAGGTTTCAGGATGGGGAACACATGTAAAGCCATGGCTGATTCATGTCAATGTATGGCAAAAAAACACTACAATATTGTAAAGTAATTAGCCCCCAACTAAAATAAATAAATTAAAAAAAAAATGTTAGGCAGAATTCCTCTTTGGTTTCCTCTCTCCTTCACCCACTGAATCATGCTACCTCCCTTACCCGTTTTACTTTTATCATGCTTCCAGCTTTGTTGGAACTCTTCACTAGGTATCATTGTCATCTGGAACTGTCTCTCCTTTTTTTTTCTCTCCTTTTTTATTCTCTTTATGAAACTAGCTTTGTCTTACTTAAGCCTATATTGTCAACCTTTGATTGTCTTCCATAGCGTCTTATCAATATCTTGATATTAGCAGTTATTTCTTGAGAGTTTATTATTTGTATCTAATCAACTGCTCCTTTTAGAAAAGAATCTTATCTTTATTTTCACCTTAATAAATGTTTGGCGATGAGTTATGGTGTTAGTGACCAGGAGTATATATATAATGTATATTGTTAAGTGTATATTCCTTCATTTGCAAAAAACAAGTTTTTAAGGAGAATCTGTAATGCAAAGAAGGTATCTGTGTTTTACAGGCATAAATGTAAAATTAAAAAGGTGCAGAAATGAATTTTATAAGACACCAAGTAAATGAAAGCTCACATAATTTAAAACTAATTCTTATAAATTTTTCTGTAAATCAATGAAGTGACTGTTTTGTGCCAACAGTGTAAGTGTTGTCCTAATAGTTTTTATATAATACAACTTTTTAGTATTTTAGAGTTTGTTTTAAAAATGTTATTTACAGAGGGACTTCATTAGTGTTTTATTCTAAAATATATATATTTACTTAAATTATTAAAGCTAGAATTTTCATTAAGGGCTGCTGATAATATAGATCTTTTACTTCAGACTGAAATTTTTGTTTTCTCTTAAATTATATCATTCAGTTCAGTTTAGTTGCTTAGTCGTGTCTGACTCTTTGCAGCCTCTTGGACTACAGTGCACTAGGCTTACCTGCCCATCACCAACTCCTGGAGCTTGCACAAATTCATGTCAATTGATGCTATCAAACCATCTCATCCTCTGTCATCACTTTCTCTTCCTGCCTTCAATCTTTCCCAGGATTTGGGTCTTTACTAATGAGTCAGTTCTTCACCAGGTGGCCAAAGTATTGGACCTTCAGCTTCAGCATCAGTCCTTCTAATGAACACCCAGGACTGACCTCCTTTCGGATGGACTGGTTGGATCTCCCTGCAGTCCAAGGGAATCTCAAGAGTCTTCTCCAACACCACAGTTCAAAAGCATCTATTCTTCAGCGCTCAACTTTCTTTATGGTCCAACTTTCATATCCATGCATGACTACTGGAA
The DNA here is from genome assembly GCA_024291935.2 of Okapia johnstoni. NCBI lineage: Eukaryota > Metazoa > Chordata > Mammalia > Artiodactyla > Giraffidae > Okapia > Okapia johnstoni. Next base: position 77,194,851 of record CM044312.1, on the reverse strand, counting down.
AAACCATAGCTTTGACTAGACACACCTTTGTTGACAAATTAATGTCTCTGTTTTTTAATTTGCTATCTAGGTTGGTCATAAATTTTCTTCCAAGTCTTTTAATTTCATGATGCAGTCCCATCTGCAGTGATTTTGGAGCCCAAGAAAATCTCTCCCTGTTTCCATTGTTTCCCCATCTATTTGCCATGCAGTGATGGGACCAGATGCCATTTGATTTTCTGAATGTTGATTTTTAAGCCAGTTTTTTCACTCTCCTCTTTCAGTTTCATTAATATGCTCTTTAGTTCCTCTTCACTATCTGCCATAAGGGTGGTGTCATCTGCATATCTGGCAATCTTGATTCCAGCTTGTGTTTCATCCAGCCTGACATGTCCCATGAAGTACTCTGCATATAAGTTTAAAAAGCAGGGTGACATTATACAGCCTTGACATCAGTTTAGTTCAGTTCAGTTCAGTCACTCAGTCGTGTCCGACTCTTTGTGACCCCATGAACCACAGCCTCCCTGTCCATCACCAAATTCCGGAGTCCACACAAACCCATGTCCATCGAGTTGGTGATGTCAACCAACCATCACAATCCTCTTCCATCCCCTTCTTCTCCTGCCCTCAATCTTTCCCAGAATCAGAGTCTTTTCCAATGAGTCAGCTCTTCTCATCAGGTGGCCAAAGTATTGGAGTTTCAGCTTCAACATCAGTCCTTCCGATGAACACCCAGGACTGATCTCCTTTAGGATGGACTTGTTGGATCTTCTTGCAGTCCAAGGGCATCTGAAGAGTCTTTTCCAACACCACAGTTCAAAAGCATCAATTCTTTGGTGCTCAGCCTTCCTATAGTCCAACACTCACATCCATACATGACTACTGGAAAAAACATAGCCTTGACTAGACAGACATTTGTTGGCAAAGCAATGTGTCTGCTTTTTAATATGCTATCTAGGTTGGTCATAACTTTCCTTCCAAGGAGTAAGCATCTTTTAATTTCATGGCTGCAGTCATCATCTGCAGTGATTTTGGGGCCCAGAAAAATAAAGTCAGCCACTGTTTCCATTGTTTCCCCATCTATTTGCCATGAAGTGATGGGACCAGATGCCACAATCTTAGTTTTCTGAACATTGAGCTTTAAGCCAAATTTTTCACTCTCCTCTTTCACTTTCATCAAGAAGCTCTTTAGTTCTTCTTCACTTTCTACCATAAGGGTGGTGTCATCTGCACATCTGAGGTTATTGATATTTCTCCTGGCAATCTTGATTCCAGCTTGTGCTTCTTCCAGTCCAGCGTTTCTCATGATGCATTCTGCATATAAGTTAAGTAAGCAGGGTGACAATATACAGCCTTGATGTACTCCTTTTCCTCTTTGGAACCAGTCTGTTGTTCCATGTTCCATTCTAACTGTTGCTTCCTGATCTGCATACAGATTTATCAGGCAGCAGGTCAGGTGGTCTGGTATTCTCATCTCTTTTAGAATTTTCCACAGTTTATTGTGTTCCACACAGTCAAAGGCTTTGGCATAGTCAATAAAGCAGAAGTAGATGTTTTTCTGGAACTCTCTTGCTTTTTCAATTATCCAGCAGATGTTGGCAATTTGATCTCTGGTTCCTCTGCCTTTTCTAAAACCAGCTTGAACATCTGGAAGTTCATGGTTCACGTATTGCTGAAGCCTGGCTTGGAGAATTTTAAGCATTACTTTACTAGCGTGTGAGATGACTGCAATTGTGCGGTAGTTTGAGCATTCTTTGGCATTGCCTTTCTTTGAGATTGGAATGAAAACTGACCTCTTTCAGCCTTGACATACCCCTTTGTACATACCCCTTGACATACCCAATTTGTAACCAGTCCATTTTTCCATGTCTGGTTCTAACTGTTGCTTCTTGACCTACATGCAGATTTCACAGGAAGCAGGTAAGGTAGTCTGGTATTCCCATCTCTTGAAGAATTTTCTGCAGTTTGTTGTAATCCACACAGTCAAAGGCTTTGGTGTAGTCAATATAGCAGAAGTAGATATTTTTCTGGAATTTCTTGCTTTTTCTATGATCCAACGGATGTTGGCAATTAGATCTCTGGAATCATCACAAAATGTCAAGCAAATGTGAAGAAAATATGTGTGGCATATTTGGTACATTATTCTTAAATGAGTATCTACATCAACTTGATTCTTTTCATGTGTAGTAACCTTCTAAATCAAAGAATTAAATATGCACAGATTACACAAAGATAGAATAGTTTGGTACTTCCTACAGGTAATTAAAGTAACTGAGAAAACATACTGTATTAAGCATTCATGTTGAATACTTCATGAATAAACAACATACAATCTGTAATGTATTCTTTGAATATTTGTCTTATATATAAAATTAATACATATATAATTCGTTTTATTTCACCTTCCAAGACTGATTTTGACTTCTGAGATTTAAGATAAATTTAAGGAATCTTGATTCACAGTCATTCTAATAAAAGCATTTTAATAAAGAGTTGATCTTCCATAAGAAAAATACTCTTAGTAGACTTTCTCTTAAAACTATACCATATAGGCATAAAGTATTTATTTTGATATTAAATAATTAGATAATTACTAAAGTATAATATTTTTTCATTATGGCTTAACTGTCACTAAGGAAGTACAGAAATTATTGATACTTGAAGCAGGTACCACATCTGGAATCCTTCTCAGAAGCAGGCAAAGCAATGTTGTTCCTATAAGTTATGTCTTAGAAAATATCGAGGAGAGGGAAGACTTTTCAAGAGTTGAAAATAACTTGATTGTGACATAATGAAAAGCACATAAAATACTTTGGGGCTAAGGAGGCTGATTCTAGCTAAAGTCTGGAACAAATGTTTTAATTCATCTCTTATTTGTCATATGACCTTGAAAGAATTATCAAAATCTGTACTTCAGTTTCCTCATCTGTAAAATGAGGAAAATATATAATTACCTGTCTTTCTTGGATGTCACTAGCATTGATAAAAAATAAATGTAGGCATGTTAAAAATGTTAAGAGTTTATTTGAGCAAAAATCAATCTGAATTGTGTGATACCAAACTGGAATTATCAACCACTAACACTGAAGAAGCTGAAGTTGAAATATTCTATGAAGCCCTAAAAGACCTTCTAGAACTAACAACAAAAAAATGTCTTTTCAACAAGGGGAGTGGAATTCAAAAAGGGAAGTGAAGAGATAACTGGAGTAACAGGCAAGTTTGACCTTGGAGTACAAAATGAAGCAGGGCATAGGCTAACAGAGTTTTGCCAAGAGAATGCACCTATCTTAGCAAACACTCTCTACCAACAGCACAAGAGACAACTCTACACATGGACATTACCCAATGGTCAATACTGAAATCAGATTGATTATATTCTTTGCAGCCAAAGATGGAGAAGCTCTATACAGTTAGCAAAAACAAGATCAGAATCTGACTGTGGTTCAGACATGAACTCCTCATTGCAAAACTCAGACTTCAATTGAAGAAAGTGGGGAAAACCACTAGGCCCTTCAGGCATGACCAAAATCAAATCCCTCATGACTGTACAGTGCAAGTGAGAAATAGATTTAAGGGATTACATCTGATAGACAGAGTGCCTGAAGAACTATGGATGAAGGTTTGTAACATTGTACAGGAGGCCGTGATCAAAACCATCCCCAAGAAGAAGAAATGCAAAAGGCAAAATGGTCGTCTGAGGAGGCCTTACAAATAGCTGAGAAAAGAAGAGATGTGAAAGGCAATGAAGAAAATGAAAGATATACCCATTTGATGCAGAGTTCCAAAGAATAGCAAGGGGAGATAAGAAAGCCTTCCTCAGTGGACAATGCAAAGAAATAGAGGAAAACAATAGAATGGGAAAGACTAGAGATCTCTTCAAGAAAATCAGAGATACCAAGGGAACTTTTCATGCAAAGATGTGCTCAATAAAGGACAGAAATGGTACGGACCTAACAGAAGCAGCAGATATTAAGAAGAGGTAGTAAGAGTTCACAGAAGAACTATACAGAAAGATCTTCATCACCCAGATAATGATGATGGTGTGATCACCAACCTAGAGCCAGACATCTTGGAGTCTGAAGTCAAGTGGGCATTAGGAAGCATCACTATGAACAAAGCTATTGGATGTGATGGAATTTTGGCTGAACTATTTCAAATCCTAAAAGATGATGCTGTTCAAGTGCTGCACTCAATATGCTAGCAAATTTGGAAGCAACAGTTTCAACGGACTGGTTCCAAATTGGTAAAGGAGTACATCAAGGCTGTATATTGTCAACCTGCTTATTTAACTTGTATGCAGAGTACATCATGCTAAATGTCGGCTGGATGAAGCACAAGCTGGAATCAAGATTGCTGGGAGAAATATCAATAACCTCAGATATGCAGATGGCACCACCCTTATGGCAGAAAGCAAAAAGGAACTAGAGTCTCTTAATGAAGGTGAAAGAGGAGAGTGAAAATGCTGGGTTAAAAATCAACATTCAAGAAACTAAGATCATGGCATCTGGTCCCACCACTGCATGGCAAATAGATGGGGAAACAATGGAAACAGTGAGAGACTTTTATTTTCTTGGGCTCCAAAATCATTGCAGATGGTGACTGCAGCCATGAAATTAAAATACGCTTGCTTCTTGGAAGAAAAGCTGTGACACACCTAGACAGCATATTAAAAAGCCGAAGTTAATTTTCCAACAAACTTCCATCTAGTCAAAGCTATGGTTTTTCCAGTAGTCATGCATGGATATGAGAGTTGGACCATAAATAAAATTGAGCACTGAAGAATTGATGCTTTTGAAATGTGGTGTTGGAGAAGGCTCTTGAGATTCCCTTGGGCTGCAGGGTGATCAAACCAGTCCATCCTAAAGGAAAGAAGCCCTGAATATTCTTGGAAGGGCTGATGCTAAAGCTGAAGCTCCAGTACTTTGGCCACCTGATGAAGAACTGACTCATTAGAAAAGATGCCCATGCTGGAAAAGATTGAAGGTGGGACAGAGGAGATGATTGGATAGCATCAGCAACTTAATGGACATGAGTTTGAGCAAGCTCCGGCATTTGGTGATGGAGATAGAAGCCTGGTGTGCTGCAGTCCATGGGGTCGCAAAGAGCCTGACTCAACTGAGCAACTGAACTGAACTGAAACTGAAAGTGGTTAGGAGCACTCCACTGATAGATGGATATTAGGGGAAAGACTTACAAAGAAAATTTTCAAAACGGGGAAGATTATTTGATTGTCTATACCTTAAAGCCTAGTTAACTGTTTGATTTGTTGTTCTTAGTGTTCTAAGTTTGTACTTTTGAGGCATTTACAGGCTTAGGCTTTGTTCGATTAGATAGGCTATCATGGCATTAGAGAGACCTCTGTCTAATGATATACTTTTTAAATTAATTTATCAGCATTAGGCCATTTAATTTATGTAAACCAGATTTTTTCTTCTCTTTCTTTTTTATTTTCTAAATTATGAAAGTAAGATAACACGTTATAGGAGACTTGGAAAATACAGAACAAAGTTACATATAGTTCCACTATATATTATAATTATTTTTTAAGTAGATAAATTAAGATTTTTAGTTGGAGTTTCAATATCAAACTCACAAAAATTCATAGAATGAATATACAGAAAAGTAGAAGTATGTAGTGGATGTGAAAAGCACCATGAACCAATTCAACGTAATTAAGAATTATACAATTTTCACAAAATAGTAGGATACAAATTTTGTCATAGTTCCCATAGAGTATAAACTAGGAGACACTGGAACATATCCAAGAACATAAAAGAAGGTGCAAAAATTTCATGGTTTAAAGGTATTGAAATCATATAGAGTCTGTTCTCTTATTACTGTGGAATTATGTTAGAAATCAGTATCAAAAGATATTTGAAAATTACCCACATATTTTCAACTGTGATGTGACATTTACCAAGGAGATATTTGACTTAGCCATTTAAAGCCTCACTAAAGTTAGAAGACTGAAAAAACACAAAGGGTGATTGTAGAGAAGAAAGCACTTCAATGAGAAATTAATATCAAAATGAGAGAATAATATCAAAGGTACTTTAAAAGCTCCATGTATTTGGAAATTAATGTCCACTTTTAAATGATGGATATATTTGAAAAGCCATAACGAGGAAAATTAGAAAATATTTGTAACAGAATAAAAATGAAAAGGGAATTTATCAGAATTTGTTGCATGCAGCTGAAGCTGCTCAATGCAATTAAATAAATATGGATTCTTGTATAAGGTAAAAAAAAACAAACAATGAACACTAGCATTAGATTTTTACACCACTTTTTAAAAAGTACCTGGTTCATGTAAATTGCTCAATGAATATTATTTATAATTATCATTACAAGGCTTAGTTGGAAATATGTGAGTTTTGATTTATTCCACGTCTTAAAGACAACCAAGGCAGCTTGATTGTGGCAACCTACTTAATGACTATGTGCTCTTATAAATTCTTTTCTTCTACAGTATTTTATATTCAGTGCCACCCTGTGTGGAGTAATGTAGGTTGCAGGTAAGATTGCCTTGTTCCAGGTCTAAAATCTGTAGTGGTGGCCCTGACCAGATCATGTTTAATTGTCCCAATTATAGGTAGACTTGAAAATATTTTTTGGTCAGAAACAAAAGAACTCCGTCAAAATGATAGCTTTTATTCAATTTTACTTGAGGATCTTTTCCTTTAAGGATGGTATGAGGCAAGAGTAGGCTTCTACCAGTATTCTTCTCTGATCACAAATCCATCAAGATACAGAAAGAATTGGTTCCTCCTATATTTGCATAAAGCAAGACAAACACTTTAGTAGAAGAAGAGATGCTAATCAACCTAAGTAGTTGAATTTTTGTTTTGCACTCATCTCCATGTCTGAATAAAGCCAGACGTTTATTTATTACACTTTTATTACTCAGTTCTGATTCATTCCCCCTGCAACAATTTGTAAGAGCAGAACAAGAGAGAAGGAGAAATTATTTTTTTAAAAAACATACATTCAGAAAATTATAATTTTCTAAGTATAGAGAAATCTGCAAACTGCTCTATTAATAGTTTTTTTCTTCTTTTTAGATTCAGTTAACACTGTTTGAAAGAGAACATGGTTTTCATCATGATTGTTACTAAAGATGAGAGACCAAAGTCCAGAAGCCACAATTTTCACCTTTTTCATGCCTTGATGATGATAAGCATGACCATGCTGTTTCTTCCAGTCATTGGAACTTCTAAGCAAAATATTCCAAGACTCAAGCTAACCTACAAAGGTAAATGTGTCAGTGTTTTTCAGCATCTCTTTTATTTAGAAACGCATTCTGAGTTCAGTGAAATGTTTGTAATCAGTTAATAATAAAATTATTATAGAACACAAAGCCCAATTATTTATTTTTGTTGGTGAAGAAAATAGATGTAAAAACTGTCCATGTATACTTTTCAGTTCATTATTTACAAGTATTAACTATTGATTAGCATGATTAGGAAATTTTTGTCCTCAAGTTGCAGTCAGCTTGTATTAAAACAAATCAATCTCTACATATGGTCAGGCCACTCAGGATGGTTTTTCTCTTGCTCTCTGTAAGTCTCCTGCTCAACCAGTACCTGCTTCACCTACATTTGACAGAATTTCCTACATGCTTACTGAGGCTCCAGCTAATGATTGTTCTAACTTTAGCCACCAAGATAGCCTGTTAAAGCGGAGGAAGGGGTCTCTGCTGATTTCCCCGGTAACTGATGAGCCAACCTGCTGTCAATTCTTTCTGTAAATGGTAACATCGCCCTGCCCCCACCACCGGGCCTCTGGGAGTGAAGCCTGCTGCCATGTTCTGCCTTGGGGTCAGTCATAACCTCTGTGGGTTGTTGCTCCAAGATCTTGCTTCAGACATATAAGCTCCTCTTCTGTTAAACCACTGATATTTCTGTCGCTGACCCTGGACTCTTTCTTTGGTCTTGAAGCTGGGCAAGTAGAGGCCCCCTAGGCCTGCATCGAGCAACCCTACACCCTAAAAATAGAAAAATGGTCAATTCCATACAGCTGCTACTAATTAGCTTATTCTTGGCATTTTTTAAAAACAGTAAGATATCTTCAAAATACTAACAAACTGACATATCTTGAATATCTCAAGCATATACATATTTTATTGTTTAAGAAGTGTGAAAGGCTTAAAACAGAGATGAGGAAACATTTAAGAAGTGAAATCTAATCACTTTTATATTAAGTTAAACATTTAAAAGCAAAGTTTATATGCTAGTATTTAACCATCATGTTTATATGTAAGTGTAATATATAAATATATATATATAGATAGAGAGAGAGAGAGAGAGAGAGAGAGAGAGAGAGAGAGAGAGGATGTGCCAAATTCATGCTTGAAGATTTTTTTTTTCCTGGTATCCTCTTGGCTTCTTTAATACCTTAACTAATGAGAGAAATATGGGGGATTCAGACTCCTTTATTCTGGACTTGGCAGATAAAAATAATGCTGGCAGTTTTAATCTTTAAGATAACTTTTTATCTTAAAGATTAAAAGGTAATCTTTTAAAAGATAACTTTTCAGCTCAAATTAAATATCAATAATAAAAGCTAATTTGATGTTTAATGTAAGCATAAGTGGAATTATTTTATTACATTCATTACACATTTCATATGTTGGTATTTGTTTTGAATTTATATCTCATGAACAAAAGAGTTAAGGTAGCATCATTGTCTTTGAGTTTTTACATTCTTCTCAAATTGCTAGAACGGGTAAAACTAACCTATGGTTTTAAAAAAAATCAAGACATTGCTTTTGCATGGTTGAGGGATGATCAAATGGAAAGGAATGCGAGAGGAAACTTCCTTAAATTATGGAAATGTTTTCTATCCTAATAGGGATATGGATATGGGCTTTTCACAACCCATCATATTGCACGTGTCCGATTTGTTTGCCTGTTTTTAAGGCAAATGCCTCTACATTTACCTTAAGTTCCCTGATAGCTAAGTTGATAAAGAATCCTCCTGCAATGCAGGAGATCCTGGTTCAATTCCTGGGTTGGGAGGATCCTCTGGAGAAGAGATTGGCTGCCCACTCCAGTATTCTTGGGCTTCCCTTGTGGCTCAGCTGGTAAAGAATCCGCTTGCAATGTGGGAGACCTGGGTTCGATTCCTGGGTTGGGAAGATCCCCTGGAGAAGGGAAAGGCTACCTACTCCAGTATTCTGGCCTGGGGAATTCCGTGGACTACAGTCCCTGGGGTTGCAAAGAATCAGACATGACTGAGCAACTTTCACTTCACTTCTTCATAGAACAGAAAACAAATATTAAAAATAAAACAGTTAAAAAAATAGAAAGTTTGAAAATAGATTGAAGGGAAAAAAAAGAAAATAATACCTGGTTTCTGTGATACAGTGAATAATGCCAGAGCATTGCATTGATGAATATAAACATGCAAAATAGACTTGGAAAGAAACTTTAATAATAGTTAATGATTACTCTCTGGGATTCCTCATGAGCAAAGCATTGGAATAAGGACTGTGTGTGAATTATGTTATCCTCATCACTACCCTGGGAGGTATAGATTATTACCATCTTCATATAAATAAGGATACCAAGGTACTGAGAAATTAAGAAATTAAGGTCTCAAATTAGTTGTTGGCTCAACTCCTGAGTCAGCCCCATGCTGCAGGGATCCTGTGTACCTATTCATATTTCTCACACCCTGGACAAGAGCTGTTCTTCCCTGAGGCACTAACCTACCTGACTGATTGTGTGATTTCAGTTGTCAAAATCAAATGGGGTTGAAGAAGACCACAGTTTCCATTTAAGATTACTCAGGGGCCAAAAGAGATTTACAGACTTGTGGGATTTCATCCCCTCTGATAGTCTTACAGGAAGTAAAGCTTGTCATTTGTAGTCATAATCAAATTTGTAGTCATAATCAAAATTTTATACGATTAATTGTAAAATGTTAACTCAAATGTGGTAACTTGATCATTTGAAAATAACAGATCAGGTCCTAAAAATTAAAAAGAATTAAAAACATTAATTTTAGATAGCTGCTGCTAATTAGCTTATTCTTAATAAGAAGGTTTTGGGGAGCTGAATCTGTTTTTGTACTTGGAGTACAAAGTACAAAAGCATGTAAGAGTTTAAAATCTTGTTTGATTTATCTCTCTATATATTCTGTATATTCTCACTTCTCCCAGCACCTAGTACTTATATAAAAGAACTGGTATAAATGTTGGATTCAATGCAATAAGAACTCTTCAGTTTATGGTTGTTATATTTAGTATACTTTTCAAATGTTATATTTTTTAGATATTTATTTACAAGTAGGTTATCTGCATTTCAAAAACAGTAGCAAAGATTGAATGTAGTGAAGGAATTTTAAAAATCTCTGAACTCACCCACGTTACACACACACACTCCCTCTCCCCTGCACCTCCTTCCTCCACTACCCTCCAATAGTGCCCTGTGGCTGCTGTTATTTATTCACTTCCAGGATATGAGGCTAGAAAATTCAGTCCAAATGAAAAGTTGATTGTAATTTTCAAAAATTATTCATTTTTATGAGCACAAAGTCAGCTTTACTTTCCATAACTCAAGCTTCCTATGTGCAGACCGGAGACACAGCCCATATCAGTAGAGTTAGCTACTTTGAACAGCTGCAAGATTATTTTGCAGGATTTCTTAAAGGTCAACAGAAATATAATAACCATTTTATCCAAAGAATGCCCTCTGATAGACTTAGTTTTGAACCTCTGAATCCACAGGAGCTTATTTGGTTCTTTTGTTGTGTAGAGAGATTCCCTTTCAGTTGAATATTTTGAATTCTTACACATTTATGCATGTTAAATCAGTTTCTAGAGTAGTAAGTAAGGAATCTGGAGGTCAGGATGATTTGGGTTTCTGTATTTTGTGTTATAAGGATAAAATATATATACATATATGGCCTTACAAGGTGGGCTTCTCACAGTGACTTGTATACTTTATACTGCAGATGTAGTAGATACAATTTTTGAAAAATGACCAACTTCAATCTTGAAATTAGTATAAACATTTTCTATATTGTACTCCTGATGAAGAAACTTATACAAGTTAAGGATATTCATACCCAGGAATCAGTAGTATCTGCAGTGGTATTTGGAAAACTCCTAAAGATGAGATAGGTAATACAGCTAAAGAGAGAATGTACAAAAGCTTTGGAAAAGGAAAAGCTGCTGTCTCCTTTGAATTTCTCTTCCAGATAGGAAGGCAAACAATAAACAGGTAAACAAACAAGTGAAGGTTATTTCAAATCATGGGATGTGCCATCCAGGATATAAAGCAAAAGACTGAATCCAGGACCCTAGTTAGACTTTATCATGTCTAAGTTTTAGGACACTATGAAGAACCTTGTTTTTATACCCATTTTATAGATAAGAAACATGAGGTCAGAGCTTGAAGGCCTTGCCCTAAAGCATGAAGCTGTTAAGTGAAAGAACTAAGTTGTGTGTTTCCATCTCTCTAGTTCAGGCCCATGTTCTTGCCACTTTATGCCCTTGAGAGAGATATTGCTTGTTCAGAAATAGAAATATCAAGATATATAAAAGAAGAAGAAAACAAGGTTTTCATTATTACATCTTTGGCAATATGCTCTTTTCCGTAACTATTGAGAGTACTAATTATTTTTGGCTTCTCCAAAACTTATAAGTATTTCTGTAGAAAAAAAGCTTGAAGTCACCTTTAAAATTTTCATCTTCTATTATATAAATAAACATTAGTGTATTTGATAGAATAGTAATTTTGTTGACTTTTCTGAGGAATGAATGGATAAGTCTGTATGTTTTTTATTATTTGCAAAGAAGTCTGTTTAACTGTGAAATGTAGCATGTCTCAAGTAGAGATAACAATTTGAGGCATCTAACTTCCTTGATTTGCTGCTGCTGCTGCTGCTAAGTCGCTTCAGTCGTGTCCGACTCTGTGCGACCCCATAGATGGCAGCCCACCAGGCTCCCCCGTCCCTGGGATTCTCCAGGCAAGAACACTGGAGTGGGTTGCCATTTCCTCCTCCAATGCATGAAAGTGAAATGTGAAAGTGAAGTCGCTCAGTCGTGTCTGCCTCTTTGCGACCCCATGAACTGTAGCCTACCAGGCTCGCCTGTCCATGGGATTTTCCAGGCAAGAGTACTGGAGTGGGTTGCCATTGCCTTCTCTGTCCTTGATTTGACTAAGTCTAATATTGATTCTGTTCATCTCGATTGAGTATAGCAATGAAGAAGGCAGATTCTGAAGCCAAACTGCTTAGGTCTTAGGTCTGTGAGATATTTGGATGTTTATTTTCTGTATTGCAGTTTTCTAAATGCATTAATGTATTTAATAAGGTTATTGTGAAGGTATCTTGATTCATGTAAAGCATGAAAAACAGTGTTTGACATAGTAAGCATTTAGATGTCAGTTATTATTTTTTGCAAATCATTATTACCTTGCTAGGTATTAATGGTTGTTCCTAGACCACAGATTTCCCTGTGTAAACAAGTTTGAAAAATATTACATAGTTTCCTCCTGGGGATTTACAGCATATATTAAAATCGCCTCTGTTTATTCTCAGAGATTTTCTACTAGAGTTAGTTTCTCTCAGTCCAGTACCACCCACAGATTGTGAATTTATTGAAGGTACTTTCCAGTATTTTTATCTTCATCATATTCCAGTAGTTAACAAGCCTTTGGATCATTATTGACCTTGATAAGAGGAGTGTCTTTGGGTGGTTGGTAACCTTCAGAGTGGGTTAAAAGGAATCATAAAATCATTCTGAAGCTGCTTTTGAAAGTGGACATTTTTGTTGTCAAATCAATGATTTGCTCTGAATAGCTCCCCTTAAGTACATAGTGAACAAGCATAGTCAATCTTATAGGAAGAATCCCCATATATATGTATATATTTTTCCCCCTGTGGAGCAAGTCATTGATACTTTAATTTCTAATGAACTCACTTGTTTTCCCAGACATATTTTCTTTAAACCAAGGCTATGTGTGGGATTGGGCTTTTGTCTGGCATGTTCAAGGATCCTAAAGAAGACTGTTAAAGGAACAACTGTTAATACCTAGCCAGATAATAATGTTTCACAAAAAATAATAACTGACGGTATGGCTAAAAAGAGATGGAATGGGGGAAATAATAAAAATGATTAAATCAGAGTTAATAGGAGGGAAGGAGGATCAGATTCTTTCACTGTTGCCATTGTTAAAACATTGGCTTTTAGTCTGAATGTTATGGGAGTCCCCTGGAGAATTTTGAACACAGAGGTGACAGGATCTGACTTTCGTTATTATCGGATCACTCTGGCTTCCGTATCATGTGCAATAAAAAGGGAAGATCAGGAAACTAGGGAGCTAAGTCTGAGAGGATTGTAATAATCCAGGTGGCAAATGATGGTCTGTGAGTCAGTCTCCTTCTGTGGAGGTAGAAGATGGGAAGGTAGAGCCAATACAGTTTGTTGATTGATTGGAAGTGAATGATGGTTTGGATGGGGTGGATGTGAAATAAGAGAAAAGTCAAGCCTAACCTCATGGTGTGTGTTTGTTTTTTGATCTAAGGTTGGGGTTAAAATTAATTGAGATGGCAGAGATTGTGAAAGACTGCTGTGTGGGAAGATCAAGTGGACATATTTGTTTGAGAAGTCTATTAGATATCTAAGTGAAATGCCAACAAAGCATTTGAGTATATAATTCCTGGAGTTATGGGCAGTGTCAATTGAAGATATGAATTTGGCAGTTAGCATATATAAATTTTAATTCCTTAAGTCAGGGAATTAGAGAAAGGAGGAATGAGCATCAACATGAACTAAAAGAGTGCTCAGGTGTGGAGGAGCAAAATCAGAAGTTGTGGTGTAGAGGAAATTATATGAAGAAAGTAAGAAGAGGACTTATCAGAAGTGCTTTGTTTAGCTCTGTCATGAAAGATAAGTAAAAATTAACGTTAAATTTAACAACAAAAGTCTATTGTTGACCTTGATAAGCGTAGTATCTTCAAGTATGGGAGCCAGAGCACAAGGATGCATTCTGGAGTGTGGGCTCAGGAACTGGAGATAAGTGTAGATGATTCTTTCAAGGAATTTTCCTATGATGGAGACATGGGCAGTAGTAGCTGAAAGGACAATGAGATCAACAGACTTTTTTTTTCTTTTATGAGTAAAACAATAATGTATTTTTGTGTTAATTGAAATAATCTAGGTGAGGAATAATTAATGATTCAGGAGTGATATGGGATAATCCATACCCTATTGAAGAAAATAATGATAAGACTCGATCTTTTCCTCTGAAATCAGGCTCCTTTTAGAACATAAGTTAATAAAAGTGGCTTATTTTGCATAATAAACTATTACCTGGTTCATTATCAGTGTCAACTGTTGTCTAGGTGGAAAGAGAGATTCAATAGATATGAAAATATATTCAGTTTGATATAATGATACAGGTTGTAAGTACTACATATGTGTAGAAAATTTATATGTAAGGATTTGGAAATATTCAAAAAGATTAAATGATAACATCAGAGCCACCTAAGTAGATAATTAAAAAACTGATCTGTCTCCTGCATTTCAGTTCAATAATGTCTGTATTAAAACTTGCCTGTATCCAAAAAATTTCTTTAGTGATAATTAAAATCTATTTCCTGGAGTAGGAAATGGCAACCCACTCCAGTATTCTTGCCTGGGAAATCCCATAGACAGAGGAGCCTGGCAGGCTACAGTCCAGTGGGTCGCAAAGAATCAGGCACTACTGAGCACACACACACACAAAATCTATTTAACAATATATGTAAAGCACTCTTCTAAATGTAATTGATCTGTAGAGGTTCACAGAGTGGTAGAAGTTACTAATATCACCATACCAAAGGTATCATATAAAAAGTGTTCTGGAATTAAGAACATATGGGAATCACTGAAGTCTGTGCAGTCAGCAGTGTCACCCCCACCCCCAGCAGGGTGGGGTGAAGGAGAGCTATATTATGAGACACTTTGATTGTGTCCTGGTTATGCATAAATATGGCAGGAACTTGTAAGAGTATAACTTAAGTAAAGGCAAATTTTTCTGGTATTAAACCCAGTCAACCTGATTTTTTTGGTTAAAGTAGATTTTTTTTTCTTTTAAATAGTAGGTTTACTATCTATAAATTATTGAGGAGATAAAAATTTTTATATGCAATTGCTTTTTGTATGACTTCATTTACCTAAAATTTGGCTCTAATTCCTTAGGTCTTATTAAGGACTTCTTACAGTGAGGGTCTTTCAATATATGTGTAAAATATAAATTTATGGATATTTTAAAAATGAATGTCATTGGGTCTTTTTAACAAAATTTGATGAATGCCTCTCAAGAACTTGTAATATACCTTTTGCATTTTTCTAAGAGTCCTTTAAACATGCTATTTTAATCCTATTAATTCAAAAGAGGCATAAATTAAAACTAAAGTGCTTTTTACTTAGAAAGATACTCATAAAGAGGTTTATTTCACCAAAGCCACAGTGAGCCAGACACAATCTAGAAAATAAGACAAATATTTCAGTAATCCCAATGGAATGGTGAAGTGGAGGAAGTGATAGAACTGTACTCATTGATCTTAAAATATAAAATATAGCTGTAGTTGGTGATAGGGCTTGGAGTTAGAATACCTAGATATGTTTTAACTCTCTCTTTGGCATGTACTGTTCTTACACCATTAAAATAGTTTGCTCTTTCTGAGTCTAGGTTTTCTCATCTGAAAATTATTGATAATCCTTCTGGTTCTCTTTAAGGATCAAATCAAATACTAGAGGAGAAGCTCCTTGCATGTAATAAAGCACAAAATGGCTGTTATGATAGCCTTCAGAGAGAAACCAAATATATTATTGAATTAATTGAAGTAAAATGTGAAGAAAATTCAAGGCCTTTAAAAATATAATTATATTTAGGCATTGTGGATATAATTTCTTCTGCCACAAATAATAGGAAATTCATTTAAGTCAATACATTTTCCTTCCATATTAATGGATATTAAATGGATTACTTCTTTGTATGAGAAAACTGAGGGGAAAAAGTTTTATGTGTCATTGGTTGAAACTAAGTAGGTCATTTATCACTTATAGCAGTTAAGCTAGTTGTAAGTTAATCACATTGGTCAAATCTGTTCATCCCTAACTTATTCTAACACTGTGGTATTATAGAGGGAAAAGAATAATTTGGCTATTTTGCGTAAATTAACACACCATCATTTAAGGGTTTGAGAGAAACTCTAGTGTGGGGAAGAAAGAAAGAGTCCAGCACATCAGGGCAATTGGGCCCATGGTTTTCTTTAGTGTTTCTACTCCAGCTGCAGTGTAAGGACCAGTAGTACCAGCATAAATGAGGAACTTGTTAGAAATGCAGAATCTTAGGGCCTTTCTCAGATGCCTCAATGAGAATCCATTATTTTAGCAGGAATCTGAGATAATTTGAATGCATGTTAATTCTGAGAAGCACTGCTTTACAATGCCTTACTTCTGAAACCACCCCTTGACACACACACACAAACAGGAGTACTTGTATGTCACAACAGGAATCTCTCATGATTACAGAGCATAGAGCCACAGTGGGGTCTCCAAATGGCACATTAACCTCTCTGAATTATTAATAAGCTTGCAATAAATTCTGATTTAAATGGAAGGTAGAAAAACCAACACAAACAAGAATCACTCCTTTGAAAAAATCAGTTAAATGTTTATTAGACTTCTTATGTGAAAAAGAGGTGATGAATTGCAGTGATGATTTAGACTTATTTTTATCTGCAAAAGCTTCCAGTCTTTTTAAAGGATGAAATAACTGCAAAAAGATTGATGCCATAATATTATGGTAGATAAATCAAAACACTTAAAAGAATTTCAAAGGAGGTTGGGTGTGAAATTGAACTTGGAAAATTGGAAGATATTTAGTTTATTGAATTTAACTCTTTGTTGGCATTAGATAATTTGATCATGAAATTCTAACAATTTTAATTAGGGGAAAAAACAGATAACTTCATATGGATTGGAGAGGGATTGGAGAGGGATGGGAGCAGAGAACAAGGTTGTTTAGGAACCTGTTACAGCAGTTTTGAGAAGTAGCAATGTGGCTGTTTCCCTAGCTGACGATAGGAATAAATGTTTGAGGAAGAAGAATGGAAGACTTACATGAGAAAATCTATAAGGCTTTAAGTTTACCTGGATGTTGATGTGAGGGAAATGCAATAGATTTAGAGGTACCAGTTATTTAAATAGGGGAATAAAAGAGTAAGGGAATAAGGAAGAACTAAAAACGATTCTGCTATCCTGAGCCTGAGAACTCAGTCATGTCATTAAAGTCATTATAATTGGTAGGATGAGGTGGCTGAAGGGAAAATGACAATATCAAGCTAGCTATTGGAAATTCTGAACTATGACTTGGGAGAGGCAGTGGGGTTTTAGGTGTCTGTTTTGAAATCATCAGTACAGAACTAACACTTTATGAGAAAACGGTTTATAGGAAACTGTAAATGGAAAAGCTTATTTCATTGTTTATGCTCTACTGCCTGAATTAAGGGGGGCTTCCCATGTAGCGCTAGTGGTAAAGAACCTGCCTGCCAATACAGGAGATGTAAAAGACACAAGTTCGATCCCTGGGTTGGGAAGATCCCCTGGAGTAGGAAATGGCAACTCATTCCAGTATTCTTGCCTGGAGCATCCCATAGACATAGGAGCCTGGTAGGCCACAGTCCATAGGGATGCAAAGAGTCAGACAGGACTGAAGTGACTTAGCATGCATGCACGCTTAAATTAAGGAGGCCATTATTCTATGACTATATTTTGAATCTCCCTCTTGCAAGTCCATAAACATATTCTGATTCGAATTCCATGCACATCTCTATAGAACTATCTTTCTTAGGTAAGAGAGAGGACCCTTTCGGGACAAATCCTAGGGAAAAGTTCCATGGATAACTGACATCTGTTTGTTCTAGATGAAAAACCAAATGGACATTTCCCTGAATCAATGAAAATTAATTTTCAGATCAGATTTCAGCTGAATGCCCAGCATAATAAATGAAAAACAAAAAAGACATATTCAGGCCAATTATTTTAAATTTTATAATAGCAGAGTGAGGAGGGAAAAAGAAACAAAAACAGAAGACATTCAAAATCTTGGGGGCACTGATGGCATGAGACTTCTAAACTGTAACTTTGGGTATATGGAAAATTTCAAAAATTAATTCACAGACACGTCTGGAGATGTGCTCACCAAAATAAGAAAATAAAGAATAAAGACTTGAGATCCAGGAAAGATGGGAGTCATACTAGGAGAGAAGTTGAAAAAAGTCTCAGAAAGTATTACTCAAGCCAGAGAACAGACAGTTCAGATTGGAGCAGGAGGAAGAAAGCGTCTAGGAGTGGGTTTTCCTGGAGAGAAACAAAAACATATGACAATTTCATTTGAAAATTTTATGGACACAGTTTTCAGAAGGTGTGGAAAGGTTTGACCATAATCTTAAGGAAGTCAAAGCAAATGTCACAATTGAGAAATTGTTAACAAAAGAAACATATTATTCAAGAAAGTAAGGATAATTAAAGAACACTGCTTTTCTAAGTAGGAAAGAATATTTACCTTGTACTAGTAATGGAATGATTAAATATAGCTTTCATAAAAATGGACATTCTATAATGTTAGGGACTTGGTTAGAGGGAAAGAGTTGGCCTAAGAAATCTAACGTTCTCAGTTTCTGTAAACAATAATTCAATGGAAATGTCTGAGTGATTGAAAAGATATTAGTACACACATATTATTTGTAAATATGAAAGTAAATAGAAAATAAACCAGTAAATATGTTAATAGAGTCTAGATTGGAGATAGAGAATTGGAGACGACAGATGGGCTTATATATGCCTCTTAACATTACTTATATATATATATATATATATATATATATATATATATGCTTAACTTTGATTAGTGTAATTTAAAAATATTATTGTAAAATATTAAAAGTTAGTCTCATCACTCTGTAAATTAACTTGTATGCATCTTAACTTGAGGAATCATTTGCTCTTGTCATATTTGTCTTGCTATTTGGAATCAATAATAAGTGATGTATTAAGGTTTGACATTTTTGAGTTTTTTAAAATTAAATTCACATTCTAAATTGAAAACAAATTTATGCTCACTTGTGACATGGTGTTTTGATTTTAAGTATTCCTTGAAATTTGAGGAGGAAGACATTCTAAATACCTTAAAGGGAATTAAGAAAATAATTGTCAAAGTAGAATGTATCTTTCCCAGAATTATCCTGTCAAGTATTCCTGAGGCAATTAATTTTGTTATTGCATTGTTCTTCTGGAAATGTATCAGTTATTTATAATGTTAGCCTTTTTTATAGGTCAGTAGGAAAATTTATTATGGCCAAGCTTTTGAGAATTTAAAACGATTCATTCTTACTCAGAGTAAGAATTTAAAAGGGATCCATAATCATAAATTATGAATCTCACATGTGATGGATTATAAAAGGCATCTATTGTTGAAAGCTGGCCAAATAAGAATAAACCTATGATTTAAAAGCATGGATGTGGATGAAACTGTGATGGTGTAAAATTACCACCCTCCTATTCCTATTCCACATCCTGTCCTGGAAAGAACGTATCTCTGATGATAAAACAGACCTTACTTGTTCCTAGTGTATGTTTCCCTATGTGGTGTCACCTGATTTATTACTGATACAGATAATGGTCTGTCTGAGACCTAATGAACAGAATGGTTTCCAACATTCCATTGCAGATGAGCAAATGAGAATTTGATTTCTTTTTCTTTCCGATTTGAACTTGCATTATTTTGCAAGGTAGAGTTAGACTTTTCATCTAGGAAAATAGAACAGTAATATATTCTTATAATTTAGTCTTTGGTCGAGATTTTAAGTTTGAATAACATTCTTTATATATTTTGAGAAGTTAGCTATGGAGACTTAAGCTTCATACATAGAGAATAAGCTGTATGTTTGATAGGTGAAGGTGAGCTATCTTGGTCACCAAAATCTTTTCATGTAGTCTCAGGCCTCAGAAAACCAATTGGAAGTCCGGTGGGACCAATTTAAGATGAGCTCTCTTTCCAAAGGTTAAATCCAAGAAAGAATTCTTGCCTTGCCTTGGACCAAAAGCAGGAGAAATAAATACAGGTTCATAGAGGGCCAAAGAGACTCAGTGAGTCACAAAATTAGGGACTAATTTTCATTTTGGAATGAACAGTTTGCTCTCTTTACTCAACTCCTGGCCCAAACTGAGAACAGGCTTTGGGGGTGGAGGGTAGTGAGGTTGGTTTTATAGCCAAAACATTTCTGGGAACTATGGGATCAAGGGTTTCCATAGAAGGAGTCTTGGGAGACTGACAGTCATGGAAGCCCAGGGAATTCAGAAGTCAAGAGGGAGAAGCTGAATTTATGGAAAAGGCAGGAATGAAAACTCCTTTACCTCTTTATTTAGACGGTGTTGCAGAGAACACACTGGAGAAGTGATTGTGTTCAAGAAACGTCAGAATAGCCCTAATGATATAATGGTTATTTCCTTGAGGAAAAAGATGGGTGGGTAGGGTAAGAATTTGTGTTTTTGTGCTGAATATCCTGAATGGTAGGAAAAAGTAACAGGGTTGTGTGTATGTGTGTGTTTGTCTTTCTTTCATTATTTTATTATTTTTTTTTTTTGGCAAGTGCCGAGTCCTAACCAATGGACCACCAGGAAATCCCCACGGTGACAGGGTTTTGATCTGGATTCATTTTTGGCTGTAGGTTTTTTCTGCTGAGGAGTTTGGCTGGAAGCTGACTTTGCTCAAAGATGATTTTATTTTTACCCCATGAAATTCTGCCCTTAATAACTTTGATTTTCTTCTTTAAAAAAAGAGCTTCCTGTTAAGTGTTCTTTAAAGGATGTGGGAAGCCATTTTTTAACCATGTAATCTTCTCAAGAGAGAGATTGTCAGCTCCACCCAGTTTAGAATTTCTGGCAATAAATGCAGGATTTCAAGGGTTTGGGATTTTGTTCATTTAATAGTGAACATTGAGGAAGTCTTTGTTGCCTAATCCTAAATTTGTTAGATTCAGCGTGACTGACCACTCCTTTCCTTTCTGGGGTGAAGAGGAAGAATGTAGAACATCAGGTCAAATGTTTCTTCAGGCTGAAAGAACAATTATATGAAGGGACACTACAGGGAGATATAAAGAATTCTTTACAGAACAAGCTATTGTTTCAAATAGGAGCAGGGACTGTGAGATCTTTAGCCTTCCCTTCACATAGAGGGGCATGTGGCTGTGAGTCAGGGGGTTCATTGCTGCCATCTTCTGCCATGAAGAGCAAATTGGTTTTGTGAAGCCCACTTAACCATTCTGAACCTCATTGAATTGGTAATAGAGAATTCAAACAGCATTATCAAGATCTCCCTTTTGCTCTAATTACCTTATACTGTATTTCTGTTCTTCCCAAAGGTTAGAGACTACCTGCTCCAGGGAATAGAGCAATGGCCTGTAGTAAACAGATGAATGAGTCACTTGATATGTGTCCATTTAAATTCGTTATTTGATATGTGTCTGTTTTAACAGAGTTCAATGTTGGTTCTAATGACACAGAACTTCAGTGTTGGAAGGTGATCAGAGACCATTTGGTTTCTCTGTCCACCATATTGGCAAGAGCTGTGTTATTTGGCTTGCTAATGAAGACACAGAGAGGAAACTCTTTCTATTTTACTATTAAAGGTATTTAACAATCTACTACTGTAAGTACCATTGTCCTTTGTCACAAGTACATTCTCAAGACTTCCCTGGTAGTCCAGTGGTTAAGACTCTATGTTTCCAATGCAAGGGGCATGGATTCAATCCCTGCTTGGGGAACTAAGATCGTACATGCTCTGTAGTGCAGCCAAAAAAATAAGGTCTCCAGCCCACTGCTGCTGCTGCTGCTGCTAAGTCGCGTCAGTCGTGTCCGACTCTGTGCGACCCCATAGATGGCAGCCCACCAGGCTCCTCTCTCCCTGGGATTCTCCAGGCAAGAATACTGGAGTGGGTTGCCATTTCCTCTTCCAGTGCATGAAAGTGAAAAGTGAAAGTGAAGTCGCTCAGTCGTGTCTGACTCTTTGCGACCCCGTGGGCTGCAGCCTACCAGGCTCCTCCATCCATGGGATTTTCCAGGCAAGAGTACTGGAGTAGGGTGCCATTGCCTTCTCAGCTCCAGCCACTAGGAGTTAAAAAAAAAGATATATTCTCATTTTTTGTTGTGGATGAGCATTTTCTCTGCACTAGGGTGTGAGGTCCATAAGAGTAGAGCTTGTTAGCAGAGTTTTTGCAACATATGCAGAGAACCTGGTGATCTTAGATGAGTCAGTTGTTTGCCTTCAGAAATCTAGTTTTATGAGGGTAGAGACTCACTTTGTTGTGTTAGAAATGAGAAATTATTTTAAGTATGTTATTAACTATGTGTGGGAGACATACAATTTATCTGTGCCTTTTGGTAAGATAACAGGAGATGCTGATGAACTCTGGATATACTCTTTAGCAATGCACACATACATACAAGGGGCTTCCCAGATGGTGCTAGTGGTAAAGAACCCACCTGCCAATGCAGGGGATCTAAGAGACTTGTGGGTTCAATCCCTGGGTTAGGAAGATCATCTGGATGAGGGCATGGCAACCCATTCCAGTATTCTTGCCTGGAGAACTCCATGGACAGAAGAACCTGCTGGGCTACAGTCCATCAGGTCACTAAGAGTCGGATATGACTGAAGTAACTTATCATGCAGGCACAGGCATACAAATATAGGAAAATACTATGCTCTTTATAGGAGTTTTGAACCACAGAACCATCCTGTTTCTCTGTAGTGGTTTCTTGATCATGGATTATGAACATCTTGTCTGTGTCATCATTCAATTAAAATCCATCTCGTGCAGGATTTCCATAGTTAAACTAGTAGAGTAAATGATTAATCATAACTTTAATGTGCTTATTTAAGAACTAATCAACTGTAGATTTTTCAAGAATCTATTGCTAGAACAAGAATGGGAATTTGAGGGCTTGGGTAATTGAGTGAGATAACAAACTGAGAACAAGGTGATAGGAAAATGAACTGCTAAAAGAACGGAAGGAGTGATTATGGTGGCTTAGGTCAAAGGTTTAGGTAGGAAGAACAAAGAATGCATTTAGGACCTAGAGGTCTGCAGAAAGGTGGGGCTGGTTAAGTAAGTACAGAGCAGACCCCCTCTGAATAGCATTTATGAAGCAACCCATTCAATCCACCACCAAAGTGGGGAGAGGGGGGAAACAAGATGAAGTCTCTGTTAAAAAGAATTATAAACTGTGGACAATATAAAAAATCATATGCCCGAGACTTGCTGGTTTAAGGAAAGAAAAAATAAAGCTTGGAAATATATTGCCAAATTATTAGTCTTTAATTTGCATGAGTTTTCAGCCTGCAGAGCCAGCATCCATATCTGATTCCTGAAATCCTGAGAGTATATCAGCTTTAGGTGTTAAGATACAGACTCTGGATTTAACTTTTTTTTCCTAGGCTTTTGTTGATGATCCTGTGGAAACAAAAGTGAATTTGCTTGGTTTGGCAGAAATGCAAGAAAGATAAGCTGCTTGGGGAAGAGGGAACCTGTTTCATTCCCTGTCCCAAGGTCTTTTCAAAATGTGTCAGCCTGAGAGATTTTCATATGTAATGCCTGAATCTAATTATTTAGTTTGGCTACAAAGCATCGGTAAAGCATGCTGTAATCGGTTTGATGCTAACATTGTCACAACATTAAATCATTTTGAAAAGATAATACTTCAGGTTAGTCAATATTTTTGCAGCTGTTTTTCCTTGTCAAATTTGTTTGAAACTAAACACAATAAAATTGGTTATGGTAAAAGAAAATAAAGCAAATGATGATGTCTTTTATTTTTCTCATTTGAGACAGAAAATGAGATGCAATATCCTTAAACGTCTTCCTCCTCCCCTTAGTACCACCATAAGTCAGGGACTTACCATCTTTTAGAAACTTCTGGATAGTCTCTCTGCCCCTATCTTTCCTGATTCTCATCCATCCTGAACACAGCAGCTAGACTTATTTTTGTAACACTCAGCTATACTCTTTGTCACTTTCTCTGCATAAAATATTTTATTGGCTTTCAGTTACCTATATAATACCTAACCTCTGCAGCCTGACGGCTTATACCCTGACTACTTCGAGACAGCCTCACTTTTCACTGCCCCTGCCTCTTCTCTCTGTTCCAGCATACTGAACTACTGCAGTTCCACACTTATTTATTAAGTGCTCAATTTGTCGCGGACTATGAGCTGTGTGGTGGGAGTTCCAGGATAAGTAAGACCTGGTCTTTGACCTGAAGGAACTCATACCCCATAGTAGGAAATGCATTAAACATCCAATATGTAAGCATAAGATGGTATATACCCTGATACAATACATTCTAGTGGTCCTCTGCTTGGGGTAAAATGTTTTCAATATTTTTCCTGTAAAGCTTCTTTCTATACTTCAGGAATGCTTGTAAATATCACCTCCTTCTGTAAGGTGATACATAATTAAGTACTTGAAAGATTTGTTAACATTTTGTGTATACTTCTATTAGAATTTATTTTGCTTATGTTGTATTGTCGATGCCTATTATTTGCATATGGGTCCATGAGCCCCCTGACAGCAGGGCTCAGCCATTCCGCGACCTTGTTTGTCTGCCTAATACTTAATACTTTCTAAGCTTATAAATATTTGTAGACAAAATAGCTTTTTAATGTTATTCCAAAATTATTTTAAAAAACACAGATTTTCTAATCTTCGTGAGTCAGATTTATTGGAAGATGAGATGATACTCCTTAATAGAACTCATTTGGTCCAAACCAGAGTTTAATATTCAAAGTAACACTTACTATTTATTGAACTTTTCCTATCTTCATGACATTGTTCTAAAAACTTCATATAAGTTACCTCCTTTAATCATGGGAATTATGAGTTGGGAAATATGACTTCCTTTTTATAGATTTTATAGAGTTTTTTAAAAAATCATTATTATAATAGCTGAAAGTTACACAGCACTGCCAGGCACTATTCTAATGCTGGTCATATGTTTACTCATTATTCTTCACACTTTCATGATTTATTGCATTGTTTTTATTAATCATTATTCCCATTTTATAGATGAAAAAATGAAGGCACAGAGAGGTTAACTTTCTTGCCCTAGATCATGCAGCCAGAATTGCAAAGTCCAGTAAAATGTAATGGACTTTAATAAGTGACAAGTGATGTTATTTTCTTCTTGTTATTTAATAGTCTAGGGTTGTAGAAAATGAGAAGGCATGATTAGTACTTGGAATAAAATATATTGAAAAGATTTGGGTTCCTGTAAACTCAGACCTAAATTTAAATTTACTTCCTTTTTTGTTTGTTTTGTTTGGCCATGTCATATGGCTTACAGAATCTTAGTTCTCTGAACCAGGGATTGAACCCCGGCCCTCAGCAGTGAGGCCCTCATCCTAACTACTAGGCTTCAGACCTAAATTTGAATAGAAATCTGTCTATATCACAATCATAACTAAAAGACTTAGGCCTTGTAACAGCCCCAAAATAAATGGAGACTGGGACTGAGGTTATATTATCACCTTTGCCACTGTTTTGTGATTTTAGGGCATGTGGCTTCATCTTGATGGAATTAAACATCTTCATTTATAAAATCATGAATTGGCATAAATTAATTTTTAAGGTCCCTTCTCATTTTATAATTCTGATTCCATCACTGGTTCAGGATCACATCTCCTTCAGAATTCATTACTTCTACTTTTACATCTTCCTGTATATGTGAACTTTGTGTGTGCATGCTCAGTCATGTCCAACTCTTTGCTACCCTGTGGACTGTAGCCTGTCATAGAATTCTTTAGGCAAGAATACTGGAGTGGGTTGCTATGCCCTCCTCCAGGGCATCTTTCTGACCCCAAGGATCTTTGTGACCCAGGGATCGAACCAGTATCTCCTGCATCTCCTGCACTGATGGCGGATTCTTTACCACTGAGCCATGGGAACTAGGCGGTGTGTAATCTTCCAAACATGGATATCATAAAAAGTAGAAGGGGAAAAAAAATGGTTGAGATTTATCACCTTTGCACATATCGATCATTTGATCAGTTTGCAAATCTTACTGTAGCTAGATGCATTAATTTATAACCTAAGAAAGCAAACAGGGTTGTGAAAAATTTTGTATTTGTTGCTTTTCTTCTAATATGTTTTATATTTATTTTGATAATAATATAAACATCATATCAATAAAATAAATGTATAAGTTGAATCTTTCTAAATAAGTGTGTGCTAAAATCTGTCTGTGGTTTGCATATATCTAAATTGGAATTTTCATGATGTATATGTGCATTTACAAAGTGGAACGTTGTGTGTATGGAAGCAAATAAATATTTTGCTTATTAAGAATTTTTTCTTTCTATCCTTTTTATTTTCCTATAGACTTGCTGCTTTCAAATAGCTGTATTCCTTTCTTGGGCTCATCAGAAGGACTGGATTTCCAAACTATTCTGTTAGATGAGGAGAGGGGCAGGCTGCTCCTGGGAGCCAAGGACCACATCTTCTTGCTCAGTCTGGTTGACTTAAACAAAAATTTTAAGAAGGTCAGTTTATTTCTGTCTAGTTGACTGGATGCATTTATTTTCATCTATGCCCCTTTCCTTCTCTTCTGTTTTAAATGATTCAGCATCAAAGGCAGTAGGTCATGTGCATGTCAAAAAGAACATATTAAAAGAACGTATTGCCTCTGGTACATATTTCTGGATTTTATGGATTTAAGCACATATGCATGCTTTTTGTTAACAGTGAGTGTAATATTAAAACCTTTGAAAATATGAATGAAAGGTATGAAAAGTTAGTAAATGGATGCTAACATAAATGCAACGTTTTAGATTTAAAAGCTGGAAAATGAGTTATTCATGAAGTATTAATGTTTATATCTGTAGCAATTATTATAAATTATTAAATTAATTTTCAGTGAACACATAAGCATACTTTAAAATAATAGTATTCCTCTGGTAGCATTTTAAACCATGCTGTCTTCTCCACACTCTAATTTTACATCTAAACAGGTTTCTTCTATGAATTACTCACATTCAGATAGTAAGGATGAACAATGCCTCAATTATGGGCTCATTAACAACAATCTTACCACTTAAAAGAAATATATGCTAGTTACTCAAAACTGAAAAGCAATTGCTATTGTATCCTACATTTTCAGCTAGCATTGTGATGCACAAAGCAAAGATGGCCACACTGTCTTAATTATTATTAACTATTATTGTAACTTAGTAAATATTAATATCTATGCAAACAAAAATGGGTACCAAGACTAGAGGAGTTGAATGACTAATGAAAAGACATATGATCTATTCTGCATCTGTAAGGTATATTTGGTTGTTTTTTCTTTCTCTTCTTTTCCATAAGAAATACTAGGAATCATTGCAAGGTTTCATGTCAATAGTTCCCAATACTGTATTCTTGCCTGGAGAATCCCATGGACAGAGGAGCCTGGCAGGCTACAGTCCACAGGGATGCAGAGTTGGACACAACTGAAGTGACTTAGCATTCACACGCTGAGTTAATAGGGACTTCATCCCATTCAGAAAGAGTTATTTATAGGTCACTCTTGGACTTTGAAGCTTCACATAACTTTCACCTACAATGACCACTTTAACTTAACCCTCTAATTATGAGGCATTTTTAATAACTAAATATCAGTTGTTCCACTATTTGAATATTATCAGCACTAAGAGTTTTAGTCTACATAGGCAAAATATTTGTCACCATATGTGTTACTATTGCTTAATGAGCACCTGCATTAGAAATATGGTTTTTGCTCTTTTAATCATTTAATTTTTAAGTAGCACTTCCACACATTTTGAGGCCCACCAAAGGAAAAGGAATACTTTTTTAAATAAGTGCTCAGGTATGGTAAAGAAATAACCTTTGAATGCAAATGTATATGTGTGCCTTTTGTGTAATCTGTGTTTCTAGAAGAATGAGCGCTACAGTATTGCCAGTAGTTCTTGAGTTGTGTCGGTCCAAACACACAAACTCATAAGGTTATCTTATTTTTTAAGATGATTATTATTCTATAGCCTAGGTATTGTTTATAGTAAGATAAAATAAACAGTTGTGTGGTAGAATTTGAAAAACTTACCTTTCATTCTGCCATTAAAGCTCCATTCCATTTATTCCATTTTAAAAAATATTTATTTATTTATTTGGCTGTCTGGGTCTTAGCTGTGGCACACGTAATCTTTAGTTGTGGTGTGCAAACTCTTAGTTGTGACATGTGGGATCTAATTCCCCAACATTGGGATTGAACCTGGACCTCCTGCATTGATAGCATGGAGTTTTAGCTCCATGCTAAGGGAAGTCCCTTATATAATAACTGGGAAGTCCCCCAGTTATTCTTAAGGGTGTATTTTTTCCTTAAGAGTATAAGTACTTAAAAAAATTCCTAGGAGAGGCTATAGATAATATCAACTAGTATCTCAATCATCAGTAAATATCTTTATGGCTCTTCTTATGAAAGAGGCCAAAGAAAATCTTCTTCAACTTTGTGGTTTTGCTTTAAAAGACACTACATAGCTAACAAAGCATTTTTCCAAATATGTCTCAGTCTTAGAATAATAACAAAAAGCAATTCATTCTTTTAAGGGAATTTGTTCTGGTGCTGTTCTCTGCCTTCAGAGATTGGAAAGGATTGGAAGAATAAGTCCATTTATCTGAACTGAGTGTATTAGATCATTGCTTAAAATAAATTCTGATAACTAACTTCCTCCTCTGGCTATTTTAAGCAAATCTCTCTTTGGCTATATTCCATGCTTGAAATGTACTAATATCTAATAAAATAAATGTTTATGAAATATTGATTTCCCTGATGATGTTATTGAAATAAATGGTCATTTGAACATACTATGACAGTAGGGTCTATACTAGAGACTTTCTGTTTAACTGACACTTATCTTTGTAAAATGAACAATTCATAAAGAGGTTAGGTATGCAAAGGTAAGAACTTATGTGTTTATAAGTATCCACCTTTAAAATTTATATAAATCATTTCAATTCTAAAATGTTCTTACTCCACAGTAGCAAGTAAGTGTCAAGATGTAGTAGTTGAGCAGTGTTTAGACCTACGTGGTTTGAGTTGGCTCAGTGCCCCTCGGCAAAAATCCAGACTCCTCTGTGGAAGAAACCACACATGTTGGGACTCTGTGGGGCTGAAGGATTGCCTTTGTATTCTTTAGAGTAAAGCAGTCTACAACACATAATTGACCTGTGAGTGACTGGTTGGGAATTTTTTCCTCTGGGAAATTTAAAAAAATATTGTGTATAAAGTATCCAATTGGAGTATCAAAATTTAGGATATCTGTTTATTTGAAGTTTTTGTACAAACAAGGATGTGCCTACTGAAAGAACAGCCATTGTCATTTCATATTTGCCGCAAGCATTTAGAGTGAAATCACTAAAAATAATAGCAAAAAGTCATTTCATAATAAATATTTAATAATAGTCTTCTTATGATCTTAAGTCTGTTCAGACTAGATTTTTCAGTCTTATATAATAAATGAGGCAGGTATATGAACGAGGAAGGTATATAATCAATAACCTTTGAGAAAATGGCCATAGAAGGAGAAAGTCAAAATTAGACCTTTCAGGGCATTTCCTCTATCTAGAGAGTCAAAATTAAGTAGACTGAATTTTTTTCAAATTCTGACATTTAGATAAGAGGGATAAGACTCTGATCCTTTTTTTTTTTTTTAATTTCTACAGGGACATAATAGACTTAAAGGCAAGTATAAGCATTACCAGGGACATGATGTCTCAGAATTTAAGGAGGCTTTTTCTAGAGTTGATCTGTTGTTGTTTAGTCACTAAGTTGTGTCTGACTCTTTGCAACCCTATGGACTGTAGCTCACCAGGCTCCTCTGTCCATGGGATTTCCCAGGCAAAGAATACTGGAATGGGTTGCCATTTCCTTCTCTAGAGGATCTTCCCAACCCAGGGATTGAACCCACATCTCCTTCATTGGCAGGTGGCTTCTTTACCATTTAGCCATGAGGGAAGCCTGTAGAGTTGGTCCATTAGTCCTCTATTTAGTTCAGAAATGTTAATTTCTGTGAATTTCTCTTGGAAGGTTTGAGACAGATAATGCACATTGATTTGATATTCGCTTCCCCCAACACTAGATCAAAATGAAGCATCAGATCCATTCGGAAGGGATCCCATTCCAAGGGCAGAGATCCAGATCTGTATTTAATCACTCCTACTAGTTTTGTTATAAGTTGAGTTCCCCCAGAGGCCAACTGTGAGATGAAGATTAGCTTGTAGAGTATTTGCAATGGAGGGTTTCTTGGGATCAACACAAGTGAGGGCATCACTAAGGAAGTAGCTTTAGACAAAGGGAGAAATGATCTCTGATGCAGTCTGAACAAAAGCCTCAGCTGACAGGCCATGCTGATAAGGTAGTAAACATTTCAATATTTTCTAGTATAAGTGATAATACCATTTTTCAGCTTCGTTTATCTTGTAAAAGAGAATATCCATTTTCTCCCCATCTCATACATTCACCATTACCACCATTTGTGTTATCTCTTAGAAAAATAAAACTCTGATCATATTTCTTCTGGCAATTTATAGACTTCTGGCAGTTCTCAATTTCCAAGGAACTTGCATAAACTTCAGGATTCTGTTGACTTCTAAGTCCTTCCCATCCATATCTACCCTGTTTCAAGTATCCTTTTTACCTACTCTTCCTTGTTCCCTCACTAGCATTTTGCTTTCTGTTTGCCTCTTTCTCTTTCTTTTACTCTAACTACCATGTTAGTTCTTTCCAAAATAATTCAAGTTTTGTACTTTGCTACAGTTTCCTGAAATTGCCATTCACTTTCTTGCTCATCTCACTTTTCATTTTTGAAGGCAGCTATCTAATTTTACTCTTTACCGCATCCTGTTCTCCAAGTGTTCCTCATCCTCAGGAGACATAACTATCTTTGTGTTTACTAGAGCATTTTATATATTTGTTGTTATTCAGTCGCTCAATCATGTCCAACTGTGTAGCCCCATGGACTGCAGCATGCCAGGGTTCCCTGTCCTTCACCATCTCCTGGCGCTTGCTCAAACTCATGTCCATTGAGTTGGTGATGCTATCCAACTTTCTCATCCTCTGTCATCCTCTTCTCCTCCTGCCTTCAAACTTTCCCAGCATCTGGGTCTTTTCTAGTGAGTTGGCTCTTCGCATCAGTGGCCGAAGTATTAGAGCTTCAGCTTCAGCATCAGTCCTTCCAATGATGTTTCAGGAGCGATTTCCTTAAGGATTGACTGGTTTCATCTCCTTGCAGTCCAAGCAACTCTCAAGAGTCTTCTCCAACACCACAGTTCAAAAAGCATCCTTTCTTTGGCACTTAACCTTCTTTATGTTCCATCTCTCCCATCCATACATGACTACTGGAAAAATCATAGCTTTGACTATACAGAGGTTTGTCAGCAAAGTGATGTCTGATTTTTAATACACTGTTTAGGTTTGTCATAGCTTTTCTTCCAAGCAGCAATCGTCTTTTAATTTCATGATTGTAGTCTCCATCTGCAGTGATTTTGCAGTCCAAGAAAATGAGGTCTGTCACTGTTTCCATTGTTTACCCATCTATTTGCCATGAAGTGATGAGACCAGATACCATGATCTTAGTTTTTCAAATGATGAGTTTTAAGCTAGCTTTTTCACTCTCCTCTTTGATCTTCATTAAGAGACTCTTTTGTTCCTCTTCGCTTTCTGCCATAAGGACAGTGTCATCTGCATATCTGAGGTTATTGATGTTTCTCCCAGCAATCTTGATACCAGTTTGTGCTTCATCCAGACTGGCATGTCCCATGATGTACTCTGCATATAATTTAGATAGGCAGGGTTACAATATACAGCCTTGACGTACTCCTTTCCCAATTTTGAACTAATCTGCCATGCCATGTCCAGTTCTAACTGTTGGCTTTTTACCTGCATAAAGGTTTTGCAAGAGACAGGTTGGGTGATCTGGTATTCCTATCTCTTTAAGAATTCTCCACAGTTTGTTGTCACCCACACAGTGTCAAATGTCCTATGTGATAAAGCTATTATCATCCATTTGTGTAATTATATCCCCCTTTTAGTAATACACTCCTTGAGTGGAGGAACTATTTTACATGCACTTCTGATTCTCCTTTAAACATTGTACAGTGTCGTACTTATAAAGAATACTAAATAATGTTTCCTCATTTTTTTTGAGTTGGTAATTTTGTTGTCTTCTTTTGAGTGTGAGACCAGTATATTACTCTTTAATCAATTAGTGTGCTTTCAGCTTAAAAGACACCTTACTTGGGCTGGTTAAAAAAAAATAAGAAGACTTATTAAATTATAGAATAAGAGTGTCTAGAGTTTGAGTGTCTATATAAAAGGTAATAGCATCTACTTAGCAATAATATGAACGATCCAGTTCTTTCTGTGTCTTCTGTCTGCCATCACTGGTGTTGGCATTATCCTTAGGTTTGTAGAAAGGTGTCTGTAGCAGTTTCAGGGGCCACATCCGGACAACGGAATACAAAGGAATAAAAAGCTGCTACTTACTATGTCTCATTCTTAGGAACAAGGAAACCTTTTAAAGAATTCCCCCTTGCATCTCCTTGGCCTAACCATGTCAATTCTAAATCTTATACTTGAAAGAGGGTTGGGGAAACTATGATTTTCTTACACCAGTCAGCTGCTTTAGATGGAAGAAGCGTTCACAAATCAGTCACTTTACAGACATGGAGGAGAAAACAAGTTTTCTGAAAAAAATAATTTTCTTAGGGGACTTTTTCTTATTATTAACATAGATTTCCTGAGGCAAACATGAAACTTTTCTCAGATAATCAAAAAAGACTGTGTATTTTCTCTTTGGAGGAAGTTATAAAGATTAGCTAGTTCTACAAGGAAATTATCTGAAAGGATTTATTTTTCTTTCAGGAGATATCTTGGAAAATATTCACTGCAAGTAAAAATCCTTGAAATAATTTATTTTTCTCCACACTGTATGGTAAAAAATGAAAAACCTTCTAACCTTTACAAATACTTCTCTTGCTTATGTAAAGGTTCATTTGCCTCTATAAAACTTCTCTATGATTATTTAATCTAAGTTTTTAAAATCTAATATGCTGCAGGTTTTTTTCAAATCTGCTTATATCTTGTAAGTTTTTTTTCCTTCAACATTGTTAACTGTTGTTCAGGTGATGCTGTCAGTCAGGAATATGTTACAATTTAACTCAGAGAATTAAAGGCTATATCATTATTGTGTAGCACTAGTTTTTCGCATTATACACTAAATATTTAATGTACAGATAACATATTTTTAACAAATCAAGTAAGTAGACTAACTTAAGAATCCTTGGGAATATTACCTAACAGAATTATATCTAAACTAATTTTGCCTTGATTGATTTGGGGTTGAAACCTGTTATATGGATTTGTAGAAGTAAAACTTGGAATAATTTTTAGTAACTGAACTTTGAATAATTTTTTCTTTTGGCCTTCTACCTAAGTCAGTTTTTTTTAATCTTTTTCACAGAAAACTTTGAGTGTCTATTATTGGTGCTAAGAACGTGGTATGAATGCATGCTAAGTCGCTTCTATCATGTCTGACTCTTTGCGACCCTGTGGACTGTAGCCATAGGATGGGAAAACATGTTTGAGAAATGGGGTAGAAAAAAAATCGTTTCTTCCCTCCACATGTATATTTCTCACGTGTGCATGCTAAGTTGTTTCAGTCATGCTTGACTCTGTGATCCTATGGACTGTAGCCCACCAGGCTCCTCTGTCATGGGGTTCTCTAGGCAAAAATACTGGAGTGGGTTGCCATGCCCTCTTCCTGGGGGTCTTCCCAACCCAGGAATCAAACCTTCCTCTCTTAATATATGCATTGGCAGCTGGGTTCTTTACCACTACCGCCACCTGTGGCTTCAGTTAAACTAGATTTCCCTGCCCTAACCCTTAACCTATCTCATCTCTAGAGTCAGGAATTTTAATATAGTCCTTGAAAAAGGTGGTCAACTGCAGACAGACATTTATATCCATTTATCATTCATTTATAAGTGATGCATGAGAAACCTGTTCAGTGTAGACATCACAATAATGAAAGTGTTTGACAGTTGTACTATATGGTTTAAGGACCCATGGCTTCTAAACAAATTATCCTAAACTACACAGTATGTCACTTTGACTACAAGTGAACATTCTCCACCTCAGCCAGCCTTAAGTAGTCCTAGCAATAATTCATGTAAAATCCAGAGCTCTGTCTATGTAAACTTTAGCAGTAATATATACAAGCTAAAAGTCTCTCACTCTTTCTTCTCACTCTTTCTTTTTAATGGAATCATAGTTGACAGTAAAAAAAAAAAAAGTCCAATACTCTGTTTGGTTATGTTATTTAGTTGGTTTCTTGACTTAATGAATTGTTGGGATCCTTCTATCTGAAAATGTAACTCATTTTAGAAGCAATTCAAACCATACTTGGGTAGAGTTAGTCTCCAAACCAGGATGTAAGCAAAAAGGTCACAAAGGGAATGATTTATTAAACTAAGTACTGCTTTTGTATCTATTAATGAAGCATTTTTTTTTGGTTTTCTTTTGTTTTCTTTTTTTTCAAGTAGGCTATAGAGGCTGATGAATAGACCAATGAGAAACAAGCTTACTCTAAAACTACAGTTATTTATTTTACCTACTAATCTAACATCAACCGTTATGTCAAATCATGGAGCATAATAATAAACAACTTTATTGTACCTCCCACAGTCCATTTCAATCTTCCCTGTGGGACTCAGTTTTCTCCCTGGACTTGTCTGACTTCAGCAGACCCCGTGGCTTTCCAGGTCACTCTTGGGTAGTACAGACAATTGTTATCCAGCAGTTAAAAGGTCCATTCTCATATAACAGAGCATTCAACCTCATTTAAAATTCTCCCTGTTTGGGCATGCCATGGGAGGGAGGGCAGGCTCTCGAACAGGGAGAAATTTAGAGGCTTCTTCACTCCTGACCCTACTTAGAGCCCCTCCTCTTTTGTGAGCTGTTAACACTCAGTGTCTGACCCTCTAGTGTCATATCAGGAGGAGGGGAGAGGAAAGGGGTTCAGGGAAGTACCTTTTGCCATCACCAGAGAGACCCCGCTTCTCATCTGTCTGGCCTTGTCAAACGTTAAAGGGTGACTTTTCTTTCATAAGCACCACTGTGAGTTTCTGGAATGTCCTCTTTTTGGAGTTCCTTCTCTTGCAGTTCTCTGGATACACGTGACTGTATTTCTGCTCTAACCAGTGTGTCCTGATTCTTTATCCTGAAGCAGGTTGCAGTTTCATCAGGTGTTAACTTCTAAAGTCTTTTCAATCTATAGTCTTGAATAGGATCTAAGGGGACCCCATACCCTCCCATTTTTGCATGAGCATGGCTCCCACCTGTCCCCTAAGAAACTGTCATGTGTATTTTCCTGGACACACTCTGAAATTTCAGGTTGATATCAGTATGACTCCTGAGCCTGGCCTCTGCTTCTGCCTCAACCTGTCAGTCTCTCTCTCATTCTTTACGCATTCATCCACAATGTCCCAAGCAGCATGTTTAACAGCTAGTGCATCTTCAGTCGTGTTCAACTCTTTGTGACCCTATGGACTGTAACTTGCCAGTCTCTTCTGTCCATGGGATTCTTCAGGCAAGAATACTGGAGTGGTTTACTGTTTCCTCCTCCAGGGGGTCTTCCAGACCCAAGGATTGAACCTGTGTCTCTTACGTCTCCTGCATTGACTGGTGGATTCTGTACCACTAATGCCACCTGAAGCCCCTAGTGCACCTTGAGGTGCCATCAAAGCTGATTCCCTGGCATCTACTCCTCACCCTGGGGCTTGTAAGACACATGATACAACTATCTGAGAGAAAACATCCTTCTCAAGGGAAAAGAAAAAGCTTTCTAATCTCCAGGATCCAACTATTTTATACCTTGAACATAGATGTTCTATATGATTCTTGGCCACCTACTTTGAAGATTTTTGCATCCTGAGCTAACATGTCATTTTCAACTTTTTCTCAGCTAAAATTTCTTTTTTAACATCTTGGTCTACTGTCTAAGTCATAAAATGAGCTTTCAAAAGAATGTTGCTTTACCTCCAAATGAAACAGGCAAGCTCATTGTATATCATTCCTGATGTATACACTCTAGAATCAGAAATAATGGAGAATGTCAGTATCCTTATTAGAATTTACA
Source organism: Okapia johnstoni (assembly GCA_024291935.2). Taxonomy (NCBI): domain Eukaryota; kingdom Metazoa; phylum Chordata; class Mammalia; order Artiodactyla; family Giraffidae; genus Okapia; species Okapia johnstoni. Next base: position 77,158,630 of record CM044312.1, on the reverse strand, counting down.
TTTTGGATAGTAATAGCCTTATTCAAAACATTTGCTGTTTTGCATCTTGTTTTCCATGTTTTTCAATGGTATTTCTGTTGGATTCTACCAAAGCTAAGCCGTAATTGAGAAGCTAATAAATGAGAGTGTAGGACATGCAATGATTATTTTTAAATAATCTAAACATTAATCTTCAATAGTTTACTTACACTTTGAGACAGTACTTATCTTTTTCCCTTGTTATTTAATTAATTAAAAATACTTTATCTTGAAACTGACGTGTCAAAATTAAATGCTGTACATAAAATGTTTGAAGAATTCCTATGCTATCTAATCAAATTTGAAGATTGTTAACTGGGCCCCAACAAAAACATATTAGCTAAATTTAAAGGGTTGAAGGCAGAAGCAGTTTAATACTTAAACATTTTTTTTGTGTTCAAGATAGTTGATGTTTGTTTTTAATGTAAAAAGCACTAAATATGTTTCTGGCAGAACAGAAGGAACTTTTCCTGTGGGTTTTAAAATGAGAAAGCAGTATATCAAAGCAATATAAATTTTATAGCCTACCTAAGAGGACTCCATATTTTTATGGAATAACTTGAGACAGTTTCATTTCACCTTGCTAAAGTTAGATCCCCACAGTTATGACCTTTAGATTCTTTCAGTTATTTAACCAAAAAAAAAAAAAATCACAACTATTTAAAAGGAAACGTTGGATAAAGATAAAACCGTTAAAAGCTAGAACTCAGACACTAAGAAGCTTTACTTTCTTTTTTAGCTTTTTGTTCATAGTCATTCCATGTTTATAAATGTGACAGTTTTTTCTTTTTCCTAGCAACCATAATGTAATTTTATATTAATTTTTCCTTATTTAACATGAAAATGAAGTATGTAATTACGAAAATTAGATTACTTTAAATTTATCAAACTATGCTCCTGTTTTTAAGCACTTTGACTAGAAAAATAATAATTAGTTTATAGTTTTAACTACAATAATTTTCAGTAGAATGTTTAAACACCCTTTTTGGTGTAGCGTGAAAGGAATTTATTTCCCTTTCCTTAGGGAAGCCTAAAACAAGAGGGTTTCTCATACATGAGCATCCTGTACTTGCTTGCTTTATATTGAGTATAAGCAGAAATGCTTTTATAAATCAGAGTGACCTTCTGACTCTATTTCATTAACTCATTTCATGGCTGAATAAGATATTCTCATCTAATGTGTGACCCTGGAAGTCTATTATTTAGGAGGAAAGACTCAGAATAAATAACTTCTCATTTAAAATCAAGTTATTGATGAAAGAAAATTGCCACTCTTTTTTTAGTTAATACTTGAAATAAAGAAAATATAAACCTTTGGAAACCATGCAAACATCCCAATAAATTAAGTTTTGGTATAAGGTGCCCTGCTTAGTTTCATGGTGATTAATCTGCTCCTATTGCCTGCAGAACACATGCTGTCTAGTCATCATAGAGGTGGAACAATTGCCTCGTTCATGGATGGGCTGGCTCCCCCGCCCGGGTGCTGATGTGCAGGTCCCATCTGGTCACTGTAATGGACTGTCAGGATGTTGTCAGACTGCTCAGACCTCTGCCAGAACTCTGACAAGAACTCTTTCTCTGTCTCCAATTTTACAGGAAACGGTGTAGATCATGTTTCAATAATTTTCAAGTACTTATTCTATATGCAAAGCTGTGCCAGGTGCTAAAGAGGTTAGAAAGGAAAAGTGATGTCCCTGGTCACTCAGTATCAGTGGTTACTTAACTTTAATGAGTCATATACTTGTTGAAGAAGATAATGGAGTCTGTGACTTGTATTCCTTACAAAATTCTGGAATCTATCCACAGTTGTAATTGTACCACAAATTCAAAATTACCAGCCTATTTGTAGATTTCTTAAATTTTCTTTTAATTTGTATAATACAAAAGCTAATTCTGCAGATAATGCTAAGATAACAGTTGAAAGCACAGCATTAGCTGCTAACAAGTGGTGCAGTAGAGACTTGAACTCCTGTCTTGCGAGTCCACCGCAGTTCATTGCTCTTTATGCCAGGAAAAGGTCCCAAGCTTAATCTGCTTGCAGAAAGAAAGGGGCAGATGGATGTGATAAACATGAGTGTATTGAAATTCAGAAGTAGACAGTAGAATAAAACTAAATGTATTGGTAGAACAGGCTTTGAGCTGAGTTCTAAAACAGGAAAGGGAAAGACAGTTCTTACCCAAGACTTCATGAGGAAAGTTATGTGCCCAGATTAGACCCAAAACTTAAGAATTGAAACTTCCCCTTCTGTAACAGTGTCTATGCTAGCCATTTTGAGTTCTATGAGCTTCACCGCTGGCCCTCCTGTCTTTATTTCTAGTACTTTGTTCTTTTAGCTTAGGTCTCCTACCTCTCTTATGTCCTGGGAACCCAGACAGTGGAGTAGTTACTGCTCCATCGATTGTTCATATCCTTGTATCATACAGCATTTAGAATGGAATTTTCCCATTTTTTTTACAACCATTCAAAAACTTGACTCCTGTTCTTTAACAGAGATGGCCTCTTGAATTTTTAAGACTGAAATTTTGTCTTTAATTAGATTTTATGAACAAGTTTTAACTTCCTCTTAGTATTCCATTCAATTGTTTTGACATCTCTGAATTAGGCCAAAGGGCATTTGACTGACCTTGCACTTGCTAACTTGAGTCAATTAAATTGCTTCTCCAAAGATGAAACAAACAGCAGATATAATTAGCATTCCTTAGGATGTTGTTATAAGGCCTTATCATTATTTGAATGTTTCTGTAACTTGCCTAGGATTAAATAATTAAAAATAAAGTGCCTAACATTTCACCTTACTAAGTGATAACTCTTAATAAGTTATATAGCTTATAAATGAAATTGTAATTGTTAGAGACTTTGAAGCACTTTGCTGTGAGCTCCTCCTGCCTATTTGTATTCAAAGTGAAGTAAATATACTTCAAAAAAAAAGGCAAATCATTTTGGATTTTGGAAAAAGATAAGCAGATATAGTTTGCTTATGATTGTGTACATTTGTGCTCATTTCACATGCTAGCGAGGTAATGCTCAAAATCCTTCAAGGTAGGCTTCAGCAGTACATGAACCATGAATTTCCAGATGTAAAAGGTAGATTTAGAAAAGTTAGAAGAAACAGATCAAATTGCCAACATCTGTTGGATCATAGAAAAAGCAAGGGAATTCCAGAAAAACATCTACTTCTGCTTCATTGACTACACTAAAGCCTTTGACTGTGGATCACAACAAACTGTGGAAAATTCTTAAATAAATGGGAATACCAGACCATTTTACCAGACCACATTACCTGCCTGAGAAACCTGTATCCAGGAAAAGAAGCAACAGTTAGAACCAGACATGGAACACGGATTGGTTCAAAATTGGGAAAGGAGTTCATCAAGGATGTATATTCTCATCCTGCTTGTTTAACTTGTATGCAGAGTACATCATGCTAAATGCAAGGCTGGATGAATCACAAACTGGAATCAAGATTTCAGGGAGAAATATCAACAGCCTCAGATATGCAAATGATACTCTTTTAATGGCAGAAAGCAAAGAGGAGTTAAAGAGCCTCTTGATGAGAATGAAAGAGGAGAGTGGAAAAGCTGGCCTAAAACTGAACATTCAAAAACTAATATCATGGCATCCAGTCCCATCACTTCATGGCACATAGATGGGGGAAAAGTAGAAACAGTGGCAGATTTTATTTTCCTGAGCTCCAGAATCACTGTGGACAGTGACTGCAGCCACAAAATTAAAAGACACTTGCTCCTTGGAAGAAAAGCTATGACAAACCTAGACAGCATATTAAGAAGTAGAGACAACACTTTGCTGACAAAGGTTTGCCTACTCAAAGCTATGGTTTTTCCAGTAGTCCTGTATGGATGTGAGAGTTGGACCATAAAGAAGGCTGATGCCAAAGAATTGATGCTTTTGACCAGTGGTGTTAGAAAACACTCTTGAGATTCCCTTGAACAGCAAGGAGATCAAAGCAGTCAATCCTAAAGGAAATCAACCCTAAATACTCACTGGAAGGACTGATGCTGGGAAAGATTGAGGGCAGGAGGAGAAGAGGGCGACAGGAGATAAGATAGTTGGATGGCATCACTGACTCAATGGACATGAGTTTGAACAAACTGTGGGACATATTGAAGGACAGGAAGAGAGGGAAGCCTGGCATGCTGCAGTCCATGGAATTGCAAAGAGTCAGACACAACTCTGTGACTGAAAAACAAAGCAAATAAAATCAACATAAGATTAATAGATCATAGGTTGTATTGTCTCTCTTCTGACTAGTAATATACATTCTGTAAATCTGAAAGAAACAGATACATACCTGTTTGTACTTGTTTTTTAAAGAAATATGTAGCCCTTCACAAAGTTACATGTCATCCTTGTGCAAGGAGCATACTAATCTTTTCTATATCCTTCCAATTTTAGTATTTCAGTGTCAGGTGAACAACAAAGGGGCTCAGCCATACATATATATGTATTTATCTATTCCCCATCTCCTAACAACTCGATTATTTTCCTTCCTTAGTAAAAATTCTTAACTCACTGCATAGCCTCTGTGCTAAGTTGCTCAGTCATGTCCAACTCTGCAACTCCATGGACCTAGGCTCCTCTGTCCATGGGATTTTCCAGGCAAGAATACTGGAATAGGTTGACATTTGGTGCTGACAAAGTGAGCACTACATATATCTATTTAGAAGTTAGTATCCGATCCTTTCAAGTGTAACAGGCAGAGGTGAATCTTTTGAAAGTGACCAATTTCAATTATGAAATACTTTGAAGACAACATAAGCACACTAACATGGTAAGTCAGTAAATTGTTGAATATGGAAACTGACTTATCAGACATACTTGTTTTAAAACATTAACTCATAAATTATCATTTTCAAGGGGAGACATTTTATACAGTTATTTACTTCTCTTCTTTCCCACATAGTTTTCTGTTATCAACTTGATCTCTAAGATAAGCACTCAAATTAAAACCAATTTGCAACCCCTAATTATTTTGTAGTGGTTTAATTAGCAGTTTCACCCTAGGTAATTATGTTGAGAAAAATTCTTGTGCTCATCTGGATCCACAGAAAAGATCTGTTTGATTTCTCATGTCTGCCCTGCACATGGATGGAAAGATCAGCTTTGTACATATTTGAGATCCTTCATGTCTAGGCTCTAAGGTCTGGAAGAGTACTCCCACAAAAATGAGAGCCTTAAGATCTGTGTCTGGTACATCATACAATGTTAGTTAAGAACTAGTGTTCTGTGGGAATATTTCAGGACAACTGAAATAAGGCAGTTATGCAAGTAACATCTCGGCTTCTGGTATGCCTCTTCTTGATAAGTGAAAGAAAAATGTCTGTGGGTAATTTTCTAAAGGAGTAATGACAAGTGTATAAACTTTTAGAAATAAGGGTATGTGTTTTGTTTGCCTTGCACATGCAGCTCTTAATAAGGTATGATGCTGCATGTGCAAAGCACCAAAGTGCAAGAGAATGTGTATGTCATTTTACTGCTAATAAATTCAGTGAAGGCAGTGAGAGTATTAATAATCACTGCCTTAAAACTTTCCCATTACCTAATGATCAAGAGAGCCTTTTATAGATATTGTGGACTTTGTATCTTCAAGTATGAGGTGTGATTTTTGTTTGAGCATGAGGCAGTCTTAAAGTATACTACCTGGGCTACTGAAATAATCTCAAGATCTCAGGTACTTCCTGGGCTTTTGTGTAAACCATGCTGATACTTGAAACTATATGTGAAATACTCTATCTCCAATCAGAATTAAAATCTCTGCCTCTGCCTCTGTGTGTCTGTGAGACTTTCTGTCTGTAGCTCTTTTTTTCTTACAGTTTTTTCCCCTCTGTATCTCTCTACACACACACATACACACACACACACATATTCAACTTGTCGCATTATACATGTCACTTCAAAAGATAATTGAAAAACAAATACGTTACTTGAACATATTTCTGCCAACTCTATGTAAGTATGTGTGGAATTTTGTTTCTTTGGCTTAATTTTTTTTTAATTAGTTTATTTTCAATTTTTTAACTTTAAAATATTGTATTTGTTTTGCCATACATTGACATGCATCCACCATGGGTGTACATATTTTCCCCTTCCAGAATCCCCCTTCTGCCTCGCTCCCCATCCCATCCCTCCGGGTCATCCTGGTGTACCAGCCCCGAGCACCCTGTATCATGCATTGAACCTGGACTGGCAGTTTGTTTCATATGTGATAATTTACATGCTTCAATGCCATTCTCCCATATCATCCCGCCCTCCCCCTCTCCCATAGAGTCCATAATACTGTTCTATTTATCTATGTCTCTTGATGTCTTGCATACAGAGCTATCTTTACTGATTAACTAGATACCATATATATGTGTTAGTATACTGTGTTGGTGTTTTTCTTTCTGGCTTACTTCACTCTGTATAATAGGCTCCAGTTTCATCCACCTCATTAGAACTGATTCAAATGTATTCTTTTTAATGGCTGAGTAATATTCCATTGTGTATATGTACCACGGCTTCCTTATCCATTCATCTGCTGATGGGCATCTAGGCTGCTTCCATGTCCTGGCTATTATAAACAGTGATGCAATGAACATTGGGATACACGTGTCTCTTTCAAGTCTGGTTTCCTCAGTGTGTATGTCCAGCAGTGGGATTGCTGGGTCATATGGCAGTTCTATTTCCAGTTTTTTGAGGAATCTCCACATTGTTCTCCATAGTGGCTGTACTAGTTTGCATTCCCACCAACAGTGTAAGAGGGTTCCCTTTTCTCCACACCCTCTCCAGCATTTATTCCTTGTAGTCTTTTGGATAGCAGCCATTCTGTTGGGCATGAAATGGTACCTCATTGTGGTTTTGATTTGCATTTCTCTGATAATGAGTGATGTTGAGCATCTTTTCATGTGTTTGTTAGCCATTTGTATGTCTTCTTTGGAGAAGTGTCTGTTTAGTTCTTTGGCCCACTTTTTGATTGGGTCATTTATTTTTCTGGAATTGAGCTGCAGGAGTTGCTTGTATATTTTTGAGATTAACTGTTTGTTGCTTCATTTGCTATTATTTTCTCCCATTCCGAAGGCTGTCTTTTCACCTTGCTTATAGTTTCCTTTGTTGTGCAAGAGCTTTTAATTTTAATTAGGTCCCATTTGTTTATTTTTGCTTTTATTTCCAGTATTCTGGGAGGTGGGTCATAGAGGATCCTGCTGTGGTTTATGTCGGAGAGTGTTTTGCCTATGTTTTCCTCTAGGAGTATTATAGTTTCTGGTCTTACATTGAGATATTTAATCCATTTTGAGTTTATTTTTGTGTATGGTGTTAGGAAGTGTTCTAGTTTCATTCTTTTACAAGTGGTTGACCAGTTTTCCCAGCACCACTTGTTAAAGAGATTGTCTTTTCTCCATTGTATATCCTTGCCTCCTTTGTCAAAGATAAGGTGTCCATAGGTGCGTGGATTTATCTCTGGTCTTTCTATTTTGTTCCATTGATCTATATTTCTGTCCTTGTGCCAGTACCATACTGTCTTGATGACTGTGGCTTTGTAGTAGAGCCTGAAGTCAGGCAGGTTGATTCCTCCAGTTCCATTATTCTTTCTCAAGATTGCTTTGGCTATTCGAGGTTTTTTGTATTTCCATACAAATTGTGAAATTATTTGTTCTAGTTCTCTGAAGGATACCGTTGGAAACTTGATAGGGATTGCATTGAATCTATAGATTGCTTTGGGTAGTATACTCATTTTCACTATATTGATTCTTCCGATCCATGAACACGGTATAATTTTCCATCTATTTGTGTCCTCTTTGATTTCTTTCACCAGTTTTTTATAGTTTCTATGTATAGGTCTTTTGTTTCTTTAGATAGATATATTCCTAAGTATTTTATTCCTTTCATTGTGATGATGAATGGAATTGTTTCCTTAATTTCTCTTTCTGTTTTCTCGTTGTTAGTGTATAGGAGTGCAAGGGATTTCTGTGTGTTAATTTTATATCCTGCAACTTTACTATATTTGTTGATTAGCTCTAGTAATTTTCTGATGGAGTCTAGGGTTTTCTATGTAGAGGATCATGTCATCTGCAAACAGTGAGAGTTTTACTTCTTCTTTTCCAAACTGGATTCCTTTTATTTCTTTTTCTGCTCTGATTGCTGTGGCCAAAACTTCCAAAACTATGTTGAATAGTAGTGGTGAGAGTGGGCACCCTTGTCTTGTTCCTGATTTTAGGGGAAATGCTTTCAGTTTTTCACCATTTAGGATAATGTTTGCCGTGGGTTTGTCATATATAGCTTTTATTATGTTGAGGTATGTTCCTTCTATCCCTGCTTTTTGGAGGGTTTTTATCATAAAGGATGTTGAATTTTGTCAAAGGCTTTCTCTGCATCTATTGAAATAATCATATGGTTTTTATTTTTCAATTTGTTTATGTGGTGTATTATGTTGATTGATTTGCGGATATTGAAGAATCCTTGCATCCCTGGGATAAAGACCACTTGGTCATGATATATGATCTTTTTAATATGTTGTTGGATTCTCTTTGCTGGGATTTTGTTAAGGATTTTTGCATCTATAATCATCAGTGATATTGGCCTGTAGTTTTCTTTTTTTGTAGCATCTTTGTCAGGTTTTGGTATTAGGGTGATGGTGGCCTCATAGAATGAGTTTGGAAGTTTACCTTCCTCTGCAATTTTATGGAAGAGTTTGAGTAGGATAGGTGTTAGCTCTTCTCTAAATTTTTGGTAGAATTCAGCTGTGAAGCCATCTGGTCCTGGGCTTTTGTGCTGGAAGATTTCTAATTACAGTTTCAATTTCCATGCTTGTGATGGGTCTGTTGAGATTTTCTATTTCTTCCTGGTTCAGTTTTGGGAAGTCGTACTTTTCTAAGAATTTATCCATTTCTTCCAAGCTGTCCAATTTATTTGCATATAGTTGCTGATAATTGTCTCTTACGATCCTTTGTATTTCTGTGTTGTCTGTTGTGATCTCTCCGTTTTCATTTCTAATTTTGTTGATTTGATTCTTCTCCCTTTGTTTCTTGATGAGTCTGGCTAATGGCTTGTCAATTTTATTTATCTTCCCAAAGAACCAGCTTTTGGCTTTGTTGATTTTTATATTGAATTACACAAAATTTTGCTGCTTTATACTGGAGGAGGGCACGGCAACCTACTCCAGTATTCTTGCCTGGAGAATCCCCATGGACAGAGGAGCCTGGAGGACTATAGTCCATGGGGTTGCAAAGAGTCTGACATGACTGAGCAACTGAGCACAGCACAGTACATTGTTTATCAACAAGGGATCAAAGGGAATATTTGAAAAAAAAACACCTTATTCTAATGACTAGGTAGCAAGTAAAAGAAATTTTCACCATAAATGATAATTAAAATGATTGCTTTTAAATATTGGCACAACTTCAGTGATCTTTTTTTCCTTTTAAGTAAATGTTTAGAGTCTGGAAGATAATCAGATATCTCCTAGATTGTTATTCTTAAGATAATTCTGTTTGTGATTCCTAAATTCTTGACAGCAGTATGTCAAAATAAGCCAATATAATCTCAACAACTTTATTTTTATGGCTTGAATGTTTCCTTAAGAAGTAAAATTTTCTTTATTATACTATCTTAGAATTCCTGTGGAATAACAATAATGACATAAGGATAATTTCTGTCTTTAACAGGTTTTAGACTTTATGGGATTGAAGGTGAATCATGAAAAGTGAGATAACATTTTGGGGAAAAATTCTGCTTTGTAAGCAGACATTAGAAGATTTATTAATATTGGTTTTTGAAGTCCAACAAATTTTCAGTGCTTGAATATCCTTGTATAGTATTTACCCACTAATCATAAACTCAATTCTTGAATGCTTGTCATTTTAGTATTAATTGCTTCATTTACTAGGGTGACATAATTCAGTTTAAAATTGTATGACTTAAAGTTAATAACTGAAAATGTACAACAATACCATTTAAACATCTTTTAAAATTTGTGCCCCTTTTCAAAGAGAAAAAAGAATCTTCAATTACTATATTACTGTCAAGTCTTTAAGACACAATTAGAGTTGAAACTATTAAACTAAACTAAACTATTACATAAGAGTTGAAACTATAAGATCAAGTAATTTAAAACAATTGCTCAGAATTCAGGACTGGTAGGGACTTTTTTCCCACATAGTGCTTCTAGGGCTCCCTGAGCATCCTGGCTCCATCCTCCGTGCTCCCTTCTCCCTAGGTTTACATCTTTGGTGGAAATGCCATTACCCTGTTTACAGAACTGTCTTCATGACTCATTTCGTTGACCTCAGTACCACACCTTACCACATATACAGAAGCCCTTTCATAGTTATGTGTTTAATGAACAAATGAATAATGAACAGTAAGTAATCTGTGCTAACCTTGGAACTTTGATTTAGACTTCAAAAATGATAAAAAAAAAAAAAAGATTGCTTTTACATTTTGTCAATCTTTAGATAACTCCTTTTTGAAGCTCCTATAAATATATTAAAAATCAATTTTAGAAACATCATTTATCTCATAATTTACTTCAACTCAAGCACCCAGTACATTGGTTTAAGGTAAAAGCAAGAACCCAGTGATATTCTTTTTCTTTTTTTTTTAAGTCACACTTAATATGAAAAACTCCTGTATTTCCTTTTTTTTTTTAATTGTATAGTACTAATACCAGTAAGCTATTCAAGTCTCAACAAATCTACAAATATTTGTTATAAATTTATCTCTGAAATATGATTAAATCTGACCATCATATAAGACAGAAAAGAGCAAGATCTGACATACTGAAAGGATTCAAAGAAATATTAATCTAGATTAGAGACCAAACAAAATGAGCTAGTGATTAAACAAGTTGACACATTGTGGATATACATTCCGTGTACCATTTATTTTTGTTCCAATGATACAAAGTTATCCTTTGTAAAATCACTGTTACACAAAAGAATCAGCAAATATAGCTTTGCAGTATTGAAAAATGAAAGAATTCTTGAGATTGCACAAAGTGAATATATGTAACGATACTGAACTATATGCTTAAAATAACTAAGGTGATACATTTGATGTTATGCATATTTTATCACAATTAAAAAAAATAATAAATAATCAGCAAGATAAAAGATGATATCTTGAGCTCATAAGTTCACATTTGAAGAAAAGGTTCCATAAATTCAAGGTGCTATTTTTAAAGGGGCAAGAAGTACACTCAGTTCAGTGTTTTTGCTGCCAGTAACTAAAAATAAAAATAAACAATAAAATAAAACAACTTGAAGAAACTCTCAAATTTCCTGATAGCTACAGTGTTTATTTTTGCTCTTCATATATTAATTGATTTAGGACTTCTTGACTTCAGGTTGATGAGAGACTGTTGTCTGTCATCTGGATTATGCATGGTGCATTTTGATTCATTTACTAATTTCATAATTAAAAACAGCTAATAAATAAACATCTGAAAACACACCATCCAGAACAAAAGCTAAAATCTGTTTTTTTTTACTGGTAATATAATCTTTGTCTTTTTACTAGTCTTGGATAGCCATCTTTCTGAATCCTGTATTCATCACTCTTCTGCTTTTGTTTTTATGTATTTATTGTATGTACATACATACCTAAAAAGTGCCTTTTATTTTAGTTGTTTTTAACATTATTCTAAGGAGATTATGCTGTTGGTCATTTTGAGGAATATACTTTTTTCATTAAAACTGAATTGCTGAGGTCCATTCATACTGCTTTCATTGCTGTAGTCCATTCATATTTTATTGCTGGCTGTTGTTCAAAACCTCAGATGTGCAGATGATACCACTCTAATGGCAGAAAATGAAGAGGAACTAAAGAACCTCTTGATGAGGGTGAAGTAGGAGAGTGAAAAAAAACGGCTTAAAACTAAATATTAAAAAAACTAAGATCATGGCATCTGGCACCATTAATTCATGGCAAATAGAAGGGGGAAAGGTGGAAGTAGTGACAGATTTCCTCTTCTTGGGCTCTAAAATAACTGCAGATGGTGACTTCAGCCATTAAATCAGATGATGATTGCTTCTGGGCAGGAAAGCTATGACAATCCCAGACAGTGTATTGAAAAGAAGAGCCATTACTCTGTCAACAAAGATCCGAATAATCAAGGCTATGGTCTTCCCAGTGGTCATGTACAGTTGTGAGAGCTGAACTATAAAGAAGGCAAATCGCCAAAGAATTGATGCCTTTGATCAATGGTGCCGGAGAAGACTCCTGAGAGTCTCTTGGACAGCAAGGAGATCAAACCAGTCAATCTTAAGGGAAATCAACCTTGAATACCCATTGGAAGGGCTGATGATGAAGCTGAAGCCCCAGTATTTTGGTCATCTGATGTGAACAGTTGACTCATTGGAAAAGTTCCTGATGCTGGGAAAGATTGAGAGCAGAAGGAGAAGAGGGTGTCAGAGGATGAGATGGCTGGATGGCATCATGGATGCAATGGACATGAACTTGGGCAAACTTTGGGAGATGGTGAGGAACAGGGAGGCCTGGCATGCTGCAGTCCACGGGGTTGCAAAGGGTTGGTTGGACACAACTGGGTGACTGAACAATTGTTCAAAATCACGTGAATGTGTTTTAAACCATTTCTGGACAAATAGCATCTTTAGGTCTTTATTGTGAGCCACATCCATGTTAGCTGGTCACCTGAGCCTGCTGCTGGATCAGCAACCATATCTGTGTACTCTCTTTGGTTAGATTTGTAGTTGTTAAAATATGCTGTAGGACTTCTCTGGTAGTCCAGTGGTTAAGACTCTGGGCTTCCAATGCAGAGGGCTTCAGTTCAATCCGTTGTCAGGGAACTAAGATCCCACATGCCATGTGATGTGGCCAAATTTTTTTTAAAACATGCTCTAAATGAACAACCTCCTTCATTTAAAAATCACAGTAATTGCATCATATACATCTATTCAAAGAATGTAAGTGCTATTCTATGTTCTCTTTGTTCAGAAACATAAAACCCTAATATTTGACTATGAATATAATATCATATAAACATTAATGACTTCTAAATCATTTGTTCAATTCCAGGTTTAACAAGTCTCTTTCAGTGTATTCCTTCAGGATATTTTCCTTTTTCCTCACCTATTAAAATATTTTCTGCTAACATTGGTGAGAAACATAACAAAAGTTTGTCAGGAACTCTTGGAACATATAAGCTACTCAGAGCTTGATTTTCTTGTTTCATCTTGCCTATAGCTTAACAAAGAGCAATTCTTTCTGTAAGCTAATGGAGTATTACAACAGTTTTAGGCTTTATTTTGAAAAACTTCCTGGAAGAACTTCTAAAGTTCACTAAAAACAAGACAAATTATTTGTGGTAAATTCAAGACTTTCAAGCTGATTAAAAGTGATCAATCAAGGAGCCTACTGCCTTTGTCTGTATGCATTTGCCCAAATAATATTTATTATGTAGTGTTTGAGACCTCCCTCGCCCCTCCCAGTTCAAGGGACAGACTTTGGGTCATGCTTTGGCTCTGTTGCAAACCAGTTTCATGGCCCTTGACTTGCTGTTTAATGACTATATGAAGAAATTTTCTGACACAAAAATGGTGAGAATATGTATAGCTATTTTAAAGGTCACTAAAAGATTTAAATAAGATAATGCTTATCATCGTATTTTAATGTTTAATTAAATGAAAGATGTGTCTCAGCTCTATATGTGTTAAATATTATGAACAATTTCACACTGGTCTTTGACTTGGAGTGATAACTTATGCTTGTGACAGAGAGCTGTTTCTCACACCTCATTGAACATTTATAGTGCACTACCGCTCTGAAAAAAAAAAAACAGGGTAAAAAGAATCTCTTACCTAAAGCAAATGCTAACCTGAAATTCTGTTGCAGTCACAATAAGAAGTTATACCACATGATTTATCTATTATTAAATACATTTCAAAAGAAATTATAATATTGACATTTAGAAATGGATGTTTCTGCCAGTTTTTTCTTATAATTTTTTTAGAATGATTTTAGAAAATATTTAAATCTCAAAATTGTTAAATCATAGCTAACAACATGCTTTTGGCTTGATACCCACTCTTTAATTTCACACCCTTTCCTAATTAGAATTGTAGGGTGTTTTAAATATTCAGATTCTAACACACCTTGAAATGTTTTACAGATTTATTGGCCTGCTGCAAAGGAACGGGTGGAATTGTGTAAATTAGCCGGGAAAGATGCCAATGTAAGTATGAGACTTTAAAAAATATCTTTGTTAAACTGGTACTGATATGATAGCAAATATTTATATTAAGTTTTATTGAATGAATGGCATTAGTGTATTATTTTTACAACCACACCAATATTCTGTGTAAAATTAATATAGTATAAAATCTACTTTGCCAAAATGAATGACATTATTCTCAGAAATTTAGAAATACTACACTTCCTAAAGTGTTAATTCTGATTGTATTTTCTTCACAAAAAAAAAAAAAAAAATACATTTAAAATATTTAAAAATAAACTATCAGGAAATACTATATTTCTAGAATTGTGTATTTTTTATCTAATCTGTGTATTTTGTGAATGCACACAAAATCATCAGTTGTTGTAGCATTACAAACACACACTTGATATTTAATTTTGGGTGAAATTAAACCTACAACTACAAGAATTCTTTCAGAAGCAGGCACTACAGAGATACTAAGAAAGATCGGTTGTCCTACTTGCTCTGCCCAATTGTGTTGCCTGTTTAATCTCCTGTGATGCTAAAGCTTTGACCACCTCTTGTCATCTGAAAGTTCTGATTCAGGTTAGATGCTCTGTATTCTGCCCTGACTTCTTGCACTGTAATGATAGGGAGAATTGCTCTTCTTTGAAAAAATAAGTCACCCCCTGAATATAACTCAAGATGACAAAGTTCCAACTTTGGGCAAAAGCATGGACATCATGAGGCTTCCTTTGCATCATCCTGGAATGTTTCCCCTAACCACTATAACCCAAGAATATTAAACTGAGCAGTGCCCTTATATTTAATAACAGCAAATAGTGTGTGTTGTATGAAAGCATAACTAGATTAAAAAATTCTCACTTTAATATTGTGATAAAGGTAAAGCAACATGATATGTTGCTTAATAAATTTAAGGGGAAGCTTAGAAGCCTACCAATCCAAAGTGAAAAATGAAAGTGAAAGTCACTCAGTTGTGTCCAATTCTTTGCGACCCCATGGACTGTAGCCCACCAGGCTCCTCTGTCCGTGAAATTCTCCAGGCAAGAATACTGGAGTGGGTTGCCATTTCCTTTTCCAGGGGATCTTTCCAACCCAGGGACTGAACCCAGGTCTCCTACACTGGAAGCAGATTCTTTACCATCTGAGCCAGCAGGGAAGCCTCATAACAACTGGTTTATTCACTCATTTGTTCATTCATTTACTCAACAAGTATTTATTAAGAGCCTAAATATGTATGGTTATATTCTTGAGTTATATTGATCCATATATCCAACTATGGATCAAAAATATTTCAAAAAAGAAATTCCAGACATTCTCAAAAAACAAACTTAAATTTACTGCCTTCTGGAAACTTTTATATAGTGTTTACATTGTATTTACAATTGTTTATATTATATTTACAATTGTTTATGTATCATTTACATAGTATTAAGTATTAAAAGTAATATAGAGATAAAGTATATGGGAAGATATGTAGAGGTTTTTCTGCCAATTTATATAAAGGACTTGAGCATCTTCAGATTTTGATATCTGTCAGAGTTTTGGAGCCAATTCCCTGAGGATACTGAAGGACGACTGTCCTGCAAAACAAAATAATCAAAACTAAAGAAAGAAACTTTTGGTTATGCCCGATTTTGTATTCAATCAGTGTTAAATGTGATCTTTTCGGGCACCTAATGTTAGCAGAAATATATCAGGGGCTGTTTGTTTCAAATGCAACAGGAAAACATTTTTATATTTATTTTACTAGAAATGAAAGAGATTAAACTAATTTAGAATATATTCTTCCTCTTATGTCTCTAATCTCTTCACCCAATTCAGTGTCAGGTACCCTGGGAGCAGGTGCCCAGGTCTGAAAGAGCAACAGTACTTTTTTGAGCTCATGGGGAAAATAGATGCTTTGGTTATGATTTTTCAAAATTATTTTGTTGCATAACAATAAAAGCCTATCATAAACAGTGTGAACATCTTAATGTTTTGTATTTCACTAGTATTGAGTGTCTGATGAAGAGGCAAGAAGGAAAAGGCTGTCTTAAATGTACTGCAATGAAATAGTGTCAGTTTTCCCATGGAATAGATGAGGGATAGGCTCTCAAGGTCAGACAATCAGTGAAGGTTTTAATTGTATCAGTGTTCTCATTTCAGTATGTTCACTAATTCCAGTTATATAGTAACTCAGTTGCCCCTCTTATTAAGTTAAAGCAAAGAGTGATAAACTTTTTTGAAGGTAGTGTCCTAGACAGCACATAAGAACCAGTATATGGAATCTATTCTTCCAATTCAATTGTATTTGAGAACTGATAGTTACCTCATGGCAACCCACTCCAGTACTCTTGCCTGGAAAATCCCATGGACGGAGGAGCCTGGTGGGCCGCAGTTCATGGGGTCGCTAGGAGTCGGACACAACTGAGCGACTTCCCTTTCACTTTTCACTTTAATGCATTGGAGAAGGAAATAGCAATCCACTCCAGTGTTCTTGCCTGGAGAATCCCAGGGACGGGGGAGCCTGGTGGGCTGCCGTCTATGGGGTCGCACAGAGTCGGACACGACTGAAGCGACTTAGCAGCAGCAGCAGCAGTCACCTCTAACACCTACTGTTAACTTAGGATTGGAGGTTTGGGGAGCTTTTCTCTTTTTACTGAAGTCTGTAAAGTTTGCTGTTGAAGTATTTATGAGTAATAAAAGTGTCTGTCTCCTTTTTTCATTTGTCCCTTTAAAATAATATTATATTTTAGAGTTACTAAGAATAGGTAACATATTTATAGTACTTACCATGTTCCAGGAACTGCTTTCAATGCTTTATACCTATAATCTTGATTAATCCTTAAAACAATATATTAGATTTTATTATTATTCCTCATTTTCCAAATGAGAAGACTGAGACCAGAACAATTAACTGACTTGCCCAATATTACGTATTCAGTAAATAGTGAAGCCAGGAATTAAATCCAGAAGGCTTGCCCCACAACCTGTGCTCTTATGAAATACTATAATCTACACATCAAGATTTGAGTTTTATGTGTAAGGTCTACAAACTGAATCCCTCAAACCATTTCTCTCTTCACTATCACCATAACACAGATCCTCATTTTACATCATTACACAGATTTTGGTCAACAGAAAACTGAGATAGTGTGTGGTTTTATTATCATCTCTTACTACCTTTGGCGTTACCCTCTCTCCTGTCTCTAGTAATTTTTACCTACTTCCCAAGAGTGTATTGAGAATTAACAAGTGTTTAGAAAGACTGTCTCTTTACACAAAGGTACTATATAACTGAAAAATAGTGAATTATTTACCATAATGAAAGTTAGCTAGTTGGTGTGGGGAGGGGGTGGAAGAACAGGATACAGAAGAGAACTAGTCCTCTTGCTTGAGTACAGTCCCCAGTTTTAATCCAGGGAAGGAAGAGGCAACAGGAAGCTATTTGGTCTATTTTGTTTCTGTTTAGAATATTATTCAACAGAAAGTCACTATACAAATGGATGGTCCTGTGATAGAACAGTGGGGTAAACAGCTCAGTCCTGGCAAAAGAATGGATGGGGTATGGGCAGCCTGGGCTGTTCATCAGCTTAACTATCAGGGCACACAACCTTGTCAATAGAGACACTGCATAGAGTTAAAGGATCTTCCGTCTCTAAAGTTCTCTGA
Organism: Okapia johnstoni; assembly: GCA_024291935.2. NCBI lineage: Eukaryota > Metazoa > Chordata > Mammalia > Artiodactyla > Giraffidae > Okapia > Okapia johnstoni. The sequence goes on along the minus strand of CM044312.1, from coordinate 77,140,790 downwards.
TTACATTTGTTTTCCATTTTAAAGAACATCTAAAAGTAAAACAAAGTGTTCATTGCAGAAAGTTTGCAAATTATATAGATTCATCTGTAAATATTTCTTTCCCCATGAACATTACCCAGAGATAGCTGGTGACATTTTGATGTTTATTCTCTATCTTATCTATTTACTATTTTTCAGAATGAAATCATTGTATACATAGTCCCTTAAAACATTTTTTTTTCACTTCGCAGACTGCCATGAGCATTTTCCCATGTCATTAAATTTCTTTTTATAACACTACTTTTAATAGCTGCACTGCATTCCTTTATATATTATTTCATCAATCCCCTATTGTTAGAATTTTGGTATATATCCAGTTTTTACTATTGTAAATGATGCCACACATGAAAAACCTTATATATAAATATTGTGAACATCTTCAGTTATTGGGTAGAATTACTAGTCAAAGGATATAAAATATTTTATGCATTGTAAAATGGCCCTCCAGAAAGTTTAAGCTTCTTATACTTCAACTAGCAGTACATGCTCTTAAGAGGGTATATTTCCCCATACCCTTGCTAATGTTATATACAACATATACTTAATGCTTAATATTAATACATTAATGAATGAAATTAATGTATTTAATTTTTGCCAATAAAACAAAATTATTTTTGTTTTTAGCTTGAAATTTGTTCATTACTATAAACACTTAATGTCTTATGTATTTGTAAAATTAAGATTTATATTCATATATGATTACTTTGTGTCCTACTCATGTAAAAAATATCCTTTCCTAGTTTTCCTATTTGGTGTTTAGACTTTTATAGGCACATCTCTCAATTTTTTTCCTGTAATTTTTTTTTTTTTTGCCCTTCTACCATAAGTGGTAGAAATCTGTTAGATATTTCATTTTTGAGAGAAATGTGATATTTGGATTTTCATATACTTATTCTGAAGTGTTGACAACTTATTAAAATGTTTTCAATATTATAAGACCTAAATAGATACCTTTGCAGACTGAATTTTAACAGAGCTCTACCTGACAAACCTAAGATGTACCACAATGATAGGCATGTGGCAAATGATCAAAAAAATTGAAGATCACAGTATTCTGCAAAATATACTAAACACAAAAACTGATCAGATTCTTAATTATAAGTGTCTTTTCATGTATCACCTTAATAAATTAAAATTAATGATTATAAGTCAGTTATCAGAAATACATATAAAGCTGTATTGGATTTAATTGAACTACATGTAAGATTAGAGACTTACAAGTACTTCTGTTTTGCTAATATTTTTCCAAGTATTAGTGGGAAACAAGTTCTAGATGTTAATACATAGACTAATAGGTATTTGTCTTTTCTCTAAGTATTAAGTTTTATATTTGTTTTATTTATTTAGCTGTATATCTATTTATATATGTGTGTAAGGATGTGTATGGGGCTTCCCTGGTGGCTCAGATGTAAAGAATCCACCTGCCAATGCAGGAGACGTGGGTTCAATCCCTGGGTTGGAAAGATCCCCTGGAGAAGGAAGTGGCAACCCACTCCAGTATTCTTGCCCTGGAACTCTCATAGTGTAAGGAGCCTGGCAGGCTACAATCCATGGGGTTGCAAAGAGTTAGATAAGACTTAGCGACTGAACAACAACAACAAAAAGGAACGTGTATAAAGGTAGATGTTGAAACGAGTAATATTACTTGAAAAAATCAGCAAATCGGTGTGTGTGTGTGCATGCTAAGTCACTTCAGTCGTGTCCAACTCTGTGCGACGCTAAGGACAGCAGCCTCCCATGAGATTCTTTGTTCATGGGATTTCCCAGGCAAGAATACTGAAGTGCATTGCTATTTCCTTCTCCATCAGATCTTCCCAACCCATTTATCCAAGCTGAGACTCCTGCACTAGCAGGCGGATTATTTTACCACTGAGCCATTACTACTATGTGTGCATGCATGCTAAGTCGCTTCAGTCCTGTCTGACTCTGTGCGACCCCATAGACTATAGCCCTCCAGGCACCTCTGTCCATGGGATTCTCCAGGCAAGAATACTGGAGTGGGTTGCTGTGCCCTTCTCCAGGGATCTTCCCGATTTCTCTTAAGTCTCCTGCATTGGCAGGTGGGTTCTTTACCACTAGTGCCACCTGGGAAGCCCAGAAAGTTGGTACTTGTTTTTAATTCTGTCTTTTTCAGTCTGTCTTATAGTGGAGAGTTGAGGAGGTGGGAAAGAGAGTAGGTAGGTAGAAATTCAGTTCTCTTCCAAGGTTGAGTATATCACTCACTGAGTTGAATTGTTTGATCACGTGCAGCAACCCTTACCATTGTGGCAATAGCTATAAATTAGTCAGCTTTCAGGGAAAATTAAAAAAGCTGTTTCTCAGAGTTTTCTTTCTTCATGCCTCACAGAATTACACCACCCTTAATAGCTATGCAGGGTGCTAAGTGAATTAAATCAAGTTAATTATTGCCCCTGCTATTTAAGCAAAACTTAATGAAACTTGTGCACAAAAAGAAAACACAGAATCTTTGAGCCTTAAAAAAAATGTTATAAATTAAAAGAGAAAGACTTGCTTCACTTGAGGCTGAAATGACCACCCTAGGCAAAATTTAAAATAAGAGACTTTATCTTTTAGAATCTTTTCCCAGGTTTTTTTCCTACAGGTAACCAATGCCTTCTTATTGCCTCCAGTCTTCTTAGAGAACTTCCTTCCAACTTCATCACAGGAAACTTTGGGCAGAGCTTTGGGTAAACTGAGTCAGAAAATTCAGGACTATCCCTACAGTGTTCTATTCCCTGGAAGCCCAATCTGAGAGAAGAGAGGAATTTCATAAATAAATCCTTGGTAATATCTCACCAAGTCAGGAACTAGCATAATGGGTTACTTTCCAGGGCTGGCTGCATCTTAATAATGTATTTCCAGAAAAGTTAAAGAATGTAGAATGTTTTAGGTGTGATTCAGAGCTTTTTCTTTATCATCACTCAAATTATATCTCCTTTGTGTGTGATGTTTCACTCTGGGCTTTATTTGCCTTTTTAAACAGTGCTGTGTCTCACAGTCTCTAATCTTTTGGACTTCATAATTTATAATCTGGAAAGACAGTTGTTTTATTTCTTTATACAAATATTTATTTCAAAGTCTTGTAAAATTACTGTGTTAGTCGGCTTGAGCTACCATAACAAAATACCATAAACTAGGCTGCTTTAACAACAGCCGTTTATTTCTGACAATTCTGGAGCCTGGGAAGTCCGAGATCAAAGTGCAGGTCGACTTGGTTTCTAGGGAAAATTCTCTTCTTGGCTCATAGGTGGCCATCTTCCGGTGGTATCTGCACAGAGCAGAGAGAGTGAGAGCAAGTGCCCTGGTCTCTTCTTATAAAGGCATGAAACCTATCAGGAGGATAGGTCAGCCTTCTGACCTCTTCTAAGGCTGTTGTTATTGTTCAGTTGCCAAGTTGTGTGTGACTCTTTGTGACTCCATGGACTGCAGCACACGATGCTTGCCTGTCCCTCACCATCTCCTGGAGTTTGCCCAAGTTCATGTTCATTATATCGGTGGTACCATCCAACCATCTCATCCTCTGTCTCCCTCTTCTCCTTCTGCCTTCAATCTTTCCCAGCATTAGGGTTTTATTTCCAATGAGTCAGCTGTTCACATCAGGTCACCAAAGTATTGGAGATTCAGCATCAGTCATTCCAAAGAGTATTCTGGTTGATTTCCTTTAAGATTGACTAGTTTGATCTCTTTCATTTCCAAGGGACTCCCAAAAGTCTTCTAGCTACTTACTTCCTAAAGACCTGACCTCCAACCACCATCACCCTGGGGGTGTTAGGGTTTCAACCTATGAATTTGGAGAGGACATAAATATTCACTCCATAACCATTCTTCTCTAAATTCTATGACTCTGCTAAAACAGAGCTTTTGAAAAATGATGTAATTACTAGCAGTGAGTCAATCTCACCTCACTCCAGGCATATCCCTCTACACTCTTCCCCTCCCTGTGTACTATTCCTTGTATAGATTTTACCCTTGCATAAACCTCTTCATACGGAAAAGATTAATAAGTAGAAGTCCCTTCACTGAACATGAGTGAGCAAGATGAAGGCTGGAGAATATTAGAATCTCTTACCCTACCAGTGAAGCCATTATTAGAATTTATCTGATGATCACCTACATTTTTACTCTTTTTTGCCCTGGCTTATCTCATATTACTGAGCCATTTGTTCAAAACCATTGGTAGGGTGAATTTTCTCTCTGAATTAAGTTTTCATTTGTGATTGTCTAACATGATATAAAAGAACATGAAGCTAGTTTTCTACAGTGCTTTTGTGTCAATAAAAAATAAATTCTCTTCATCAGATACCTTAATGGAAGGGTGAAAAACATATAATATGATTTTGTTAAGATTGTCTGCCAGATAAATTGTCTCAGTGAATGTAAAATTTTCTTTTCTTAGGAGTCTAAAAATAATACTTATATGAGAATATATATCAAATGTATGAAAATATTCAGGATATTAAGGATTCTACCATATGATTTGCATATCTTAAAATAAGGCTTTCTTTTTTTGCAGCACAAATATGTAAGCATATGTAGTTGTCCTGCTGCTATTAGAGAATTCTGACTCTCCCTACATGATAAACATCCTTCTCTTCTATGGCTAATTGAGGGACTGATACTGTCCTCTCATTTAGTCTTAAGCAACTTCTTTGTTTGTAAGGAAGCGGAGAGCAGAAAACTCAGTAAGTTAGTTCTTTGTAACATTTTTCTGTAGTAGAATGTGCAGATTTTATTCACTGGGATCTACAAATTCTTGAGACATAAGATTGCCAGGCCAGCTGGACAAAAAAGAACTACGTACTAGAAACTCTGTACCACAGCTATGCAGAAATAGCTATTTCCTTGAAAATCAGAACAGCCACTGAGAAACTGATTATTTTGTATAGATCAAAATCAGAGCATGTGATAAGCAATTATTAAGTGTTATATTCTTTATTTTAATCCACATAACAATCATAATCCTATCAGCTAAATTATCATCTGCTGTTTTCTTGGAGTCTTTGGGTCCAAAAATCATGAAGTTAGTTAAGAAATTGTTTCCTGTAATTATGTAAAGATAAGGGATGGCTTAGAGGAGATGAATTGAAAATAATAAGAATGAATATTCTGAAAAATTGAGTCACTATTTACAAGCAGTTTGGGGATAGAAAATAATTAAGTTATAAAGATACACATTTTAAAGAATACTTTTAGGCCCAAGCATTTGGAAAAGAGGCAGAAATATTAGTCTCTTAAAATTCTGACTTGGCATAAAAAATATTTATGGAAGAAATAGAAAAAGTTCTTGGAATAAGCTGGAATTAAGCTAAGTCTTAAAGGCTCTGTAACATTGAAAAAAATGGAAATAAAGTGGTAGGGCATTCTGAAAAATAAGAAGGGAATAATATATAGGAAGACATCTGTGTTAACTGTTATGTTTAATGTAGCTGATTCAGTTGAAACTGCACACAGTAAGATATATATGGGACAGAAAATGTAGGAACATCAGAACATAGCATTTGGTTTGGGTTTGGTTCTGTAGGTAATTCTTGAAAGTAAGTATAGGTACCTCCTTCATACTCTGTATATATTCATTCTGTAGATCCCATTGAGTCCTACTGTAGAAATGTGCATTCTGGTACTCTGGTTAGTTCAAAACCATAAAACTTCAAAAAAAGCTTTAAGTCATAGAAAACAAGAAAACATTGTTTTACCTCCTTTGCTAAGTCAGGTGTTAAGCATTTCTCATAAATCTTTTTTATTTTAGCACTTATTTTTGATGATTAATCTACTTGGAAAGCAGGTGGTATGAATGATACTCTGAAATACCTGAATTGTGTGCTAATGCTTTTATGTTTTTTATGCCCAATAGACAGAATGTGCAAATTTCATCAGAGTACTTCAACCCTATAACAAAACTCACGTTTATGTGTGTGGAACTGGAGCGTTTCATCCAATATGTGGATATATTGATCTTGGAATCTACAAGGAGGTAATATTGTGAAATAGCATGAAAACAATTTACTATAATAGCTTATTACTTACTGCCTATGACATAAAATAAGTAGATTTGAATACAAAAATTGAAGCATTTTCTGTATGAACTGAGTAAGAACTTATGTTCCCAACCACTTTATAGATTACTACCATTTTGATTATCTGCTTTATCCACCTAATAAAAACTTCTATTAAAAGTTTTTTAGTGACATGATAAAAATTAATAGTGTAAAATGTTGAAAGTGCTTGTTTTCTAGGCTCTATGTACAGCTTTATTTTCTCTTGAGCTTCCTATATAACTAGATATATTTATGATGTTGCTGTTGGTAAAAATTCGTTTCCTGTGAGACCTTGTGACAGAATGGTACCTTCTAAATAACTTAATTTTTCCCATCCAACAAATTTGACCTGTTGCATATGTTTACAATAGCAGACACTAAATACAGATAATTTTAATGATTTTCTTAAAATTGTATAGTTAGTTGTTATCATACTTGTTATCATACTGGACTTATTTCTGCCAAACCAAATTGGCATAGTGGAAATGTAGGAAGTATTAATTAGGAGTAATGCATTCCATCTATCAATGAGCATTTCAATAAATGAGAAACATACATATTGCAATAATTTAATCAATGTTAATTTGTTAGAGTGCTTTCTTTGTGTCATGGCCTGTGCCAGGCGCTTTACATGGATTGTTTTTTGGAATTTCACAACACTCTTAATGAAGTTTGTACCTTTATACCTTTATAACTCCCATTTTTCAAATTAGTGAAAATGGAATCTCAGTGGAAAGAAATAACATGCCTAAGATTACCCAGCTGATATATGGTCTAGCAAGGAATTAAACCCAAGTAGTCTATCTCTAGAGCAAGCATGCCCATCTGAGCTTTAGAATCTGTACTCTAAAGCATTACTTTGTATGGGCTGATGGGTTACACTGTCATCCTTATGTTTATGTATATACTTCTTGTGACTAACCACACATATTTTAAGGGTATTTGGCTGTGTGTTTGAAAGTAAAGTCTGGGCTCATAGTACAGGTTTCTTTGCATTGATTTAACTGATTCAAGCAGAGATCAAACCCATAACTGTGGCTGGATAAATTTTTCTCTCTAACCAACTTGTCTAACCAGCCCAGACTCAATGGTTTGAAAGTAAAGCAGCCCTGATAGTTAAATCTCTGAACCACTAGGAGACTTGGCAACTTGAATCCATCATTCTTTGTTGCTGGTGTAATGTTCTCTTGCCTGGCTTTGATGAAGGGTAATATATAACAGTGGCTCATAGCATAGCGTGTAATTATATGAGATAGCCCCACAGCTTGGATGTATTTTGAGGCCTGGGGCTAAAGGCCAAACTCACAACCTGCTGAGGGATGCAAATAGTGTTCTTTAACTCCTAAAAGTCACAAGTACTGAAAGGGAATTTAGAAGGAGCTAATGACTTAGCTTGAAACCGTCAAAAAGCCCTGGGGCCATCAAACTTACAGGTTCTGTGAATGAGAGAGTTATAAGTGAACAGAGGTATTGAGCCTTGTGAGTTTTTTGCTAGTCAGGAAGACAGGTAATTGTATGGCAACACCGCCTGAAGACTGTCCACTTCTGAAACAAATTATTAGTCCCAGGATTCACTGTCCAGCTCAGAGGGAAGGCACAACGTTCTCAAATAGATAAGGTTGCTTCTAAGATGACTTGGAAGAGGGAACAGTGACACAGAGATGGAGGAGAGAAGTGTGTAGAGTCCCCTTCTTGGGGGACACTCTTCTGTGACGGGGACAACGAGAAGAAAGAGGAAGAGCTGAAATGAATCCGATTTCTATCTTTGGCAGTGAGCTGGAGAATGTTGTTATTTATTGAGGTGAGACAAGTAACAAATTTGTGGGGAAAATGGTGAGTTAGTTTTATACATTCTGCTTTTGAGAAATGCTCTGTAGGTCATGCCAAGTGGGCAGTTGGATCTGAATTTCAGGACAGAAGTCAGGGCTGTTAACAACAACTGAGAATTTGAACATGGGGAGCCAGAGTTTGAATTATGGCCCCAGTCATTTACCAGCTCCATGGCCTTCTGCATATACTTTCTAAGCTTCTGTTTATTCAGCGAAAGGATGATGATAATAATAGTAACTCACAGAGTTATTTTAAGAATAAAATAAGAAAACAATTGTGTGGGCTTTGGCATATCACTTGCTCCATTCTGGTCACTTAATACTCAGCTGTATTAGGCAACAAGAACAGAGAAAGGTAAAAAGGCAAGTATTTCCAAAGTATGTATATAAACTTTATTTAAAAATAATGTCTGCCAAGTAACTATCTACTGTACAATACTGGGGGTACCTGATAGTTTTTTAATAGTTAGCTTGGAAGCATGTTCTTTCCTATGGAATCTCCCTTTGCTGCTGCAAACCTCATATTTAAATATTAATAGTATTCATAATTAATATGATATTAACAATAACTTTGCCTAGTTGTTGTGATGATTAAAATTTCCCATTCTTATCTTCTTCTGTCTTTACTTCAACAGTATTTCTCTGTGTGTAGTTTGGACAGGTGCTTTCTGTGTAATGAATTAGGTGGGACCAATCTTATAAAATTAAAATTGTCTCAAAAGTTAAAATGTTGTGTAATTCAGTTTATCTCAGGAAGTCCATTGTATCAGCCTTTATTTTTGACATCATTTTCCTGTTGGTGTCCTTGACTCTGGCTCAAGGAAACCTGCTTTCCTGTTCTCTCCTTTCTCCAGGAGATTATAAGGGAGACCTTGTCCTTAGCCTCCACAGATAACAATTTTATGGGCTTATCTTGAGAATTTCATGAAATATTACATTTTGACAACAGCAGTCTGTACAATTAGAAGGATTTATCTAGGACTTTGCATAAACTATGACATTGTCCCAGATGCTTTCTTAGGTTTTCCTTTTTAGCTTTTTACTATAATCTTCTGGCACACCAGAATTCAGTTTACTTTTTCCCTTTACAACATCCCATTATAGGCTTTAGAGTCAACAGTTCTGTTTGAACTGTGGAGAATAATGTGCCCTTAATGATATTTAAACATTCTTAAGGGCTGTGATCTGTAGGTGTTTTTTCCCGACATATCTCTAGCCCCATCCACGGTTGGGAAACATGCCCTAAAAGTGTTCTCATTGGACTTTTTTCATGCCTAGGCGCCACTATCACAACTTATCATTAGCTGAACTGTTCTAACTAAACATACTTGAGCTTGATCATGTTACATGGTCATGGTGAGTCTATAAATTAATTTCAGCACATTTTTAAATCCATGAATTTGAAATCCTGAGATTAGATTTGTTAAGAGCATGAACTTTGGAGACAGCCCTGAGTTCAAGCTCTTCCTCTGCCTCTTATTCATTATGTGATGTTGAACAAGATCCTTCTCCCTTTTCCTCTCAATATTCCTCTTGTAAGGCTGGAATTCATAAAGTAGCCACATCTTTACATTTATGGTGGTGATTCAGTGAGATAATATACATGAAATTCCTGCTCATGGTTAGCATGTATTAACTGTTAAATACCATCACTCTTAGTATTAAAGCTTATTTTCTTAAAACTATTAAATAGTGATTGTTAATCATGCTATTTAAATTAGTATTGCTATTTTTATAAGGCAGTAGTTACTGTTAGTACTGTTTAAAAGAAAAAGATGTGAAATGTCACATCATACAAAAATAATAATCCAAATAATCAAATTTTTTCTCTCCCTTGTGCTTCTTTGCTTGCTTTCTAAATAAGTGGCACTGAATGATTCCTTTTAATTGCATGTGTGTTCTGATATAACTCTGTAGATATGCCATCTAGAGAGAATGTCAGAAATGCTGAATTTCACTAGCGCATTTGCAGGCTGAGTCATCAGTCTTTTTACTGGATGGTAGTGTTGTCATTGTTATGAAACACTCAAACTCATGGGTCCCATATTCATTATACATTCATATTTTTCTTGGAAAGTTCAACTTAAGATGGTTTTTTTTTTTTCCCCTGAATATTAAAAGTCTGCCAATGCCATTCTGTCTGTGGCCACTATTATAAAAATAAATGTTTCTGCCAAAATAACTGTGTGGCTTTAATGTGCACAGTGTTTTCATAACAGTGAAAGTACTACATTGGAATTTTTTTTGCCCACATGTATCAATAGCTCTGAAAATGAACTGCCTGCCTTACAACACTTTTATGTCACTAAAATTACAAAGTATCATAAGGCTTAAGTAATATGGTATAGTTGCAGATGCTTAGGTAGATAGACCATCATAGTTCTGAAAGTATGATTATTAAATTTATTTCTTAGAGGAGGAAACTGGCTTATTAGACTCACTAAATTAGTCATTAGGCTTTAAGAAATAGGATTGGTTGATTGTGATTTTGATGATGATAGTGGTCCAGGCTAAATGAATTGATGAAGGCATTGAAAAATTCATTCATTATTATAATTACTATTTATGGCAAATAGAGACCAAAAAATGGGAATTGAGTCTTGCCAGAAATAATATTTGTGGAAGAGTTAAGAAGTACAGCTTGATGTGCATGCTACATGCTCAGTTTTTGTTGAATTAATGAGTTAGAATTTAGTTCTTATCTCCTATGTTCTTGCTGATTCTGATATTTTAAAAAAAATCACACTTGTGTTAATATTTCTCTTAACAGGAAGTTATTTTCAAACTAGACACATACCATTTGGAGTCTGGCAGACTGAAGTGTCCCTTTGATCCTCAGCAGCCTTTTGCTTCAGTAATGACAGGTAAGAACAGCAAAGGATACTTCTTGCTTTTAGGTGTTTTTCTAAAAAGGTGTGTGTAGATTCAACCACACTGTCTTAGTGAGTTAAAGATTATTTTGGATTAATCATCCACTGACTGTTTGGTGGTAGTTTTTTAGTGTCACATCTCTCTGTACTTAGCTCCTTATCCATAAAGTGAGTTGCCAGTAATCCTTAATGTCTGAACAGTTACATTTTAAATGAACTTCAGATTGAAAAGGCTGAAATGTGTTTAATGCAAAAGACATTCATGTGTGCTATAATTTTACATATAGATAACTCAGATTTTCTTATATTTAGCTTATATGCCCCTATTTGGTTCATTATGGCAGTTAAATTTAGCAATTCCTTGAACATAATATATTACAAAATATATTGAAGATTTGAGTGGGAGAAGTAATAATAAGATGTAAGTGGATAAATTAATAAAACAAATAAATCAAACTATAGAACACAGACAATAGAATGTTGTAACTCCTCCCCCCTCAATTTCACCATAACCTGATTATATTAATAGAAATGTGAAATTTTTGCTTGCACATTCAGTTTTCTCTTGCTTTGCATACATCATAAATTCTCTTACGAGAGGAACATTGTGTTTAAAGAAGGTGGTACTGTGTGGTCTGAAGTCTTTTCTGAGGAATGTCGACATGACCTCTGACCTCTAAGTTTCAGCCATTATAAGGACTGCTTTTGTCTTGGTTTTGTTCATGACTTTAGTCTCTTTTTATTTAACTTGTCCATCAGGTGTTTGAATAGACTATTAAGAGTGACACACCATGACATTTTAATTTTCACTTTGTGAGAACCAGTGCTCTTCTTTGATGTGAAAGTGTGTGTGTTTTGAAAATTATGTGACTAATGTTCAGTCATTATCCTCAATGATTTGTGACTCTGATCCATCAAATGGAGTTGACACACCTTTAACAATAGACTGTAGACATTGGTGACCTCTGAACCCCTAAATAATTTAAATACAAAGAAGACGGTTTTAAAACCTGGATATAGAGATCCAACTTTTATGTTGAAATATACTTTTTTTTTTTCTCCTGGCAAAATGAATGTTTTCAGTTTTATGTTTCAAATTAATGGTGTATTTCCTTTATGTCTCTACTGAGACATATTGTTGGTTGGTTGTCATGTTGTTGTTTGGTTCTTCTATTTTTAAAAATTTGCCCCACAATGAAATATTGCCTTGCACCATATGTATTTAAGAGATGGAATCAGTACCATGTCCACATTTACTTTATATAACTGGGAACTTTCCTGGTGGTTACCACTATGCCTTTCTATTGCAGAGGGCACAGGTTCAATTCCTGGTCAGGGAATAAGATCCCACATGTTGCACTGTGTGCCCTCCCTCCCCCCCCAAAAATAGTTGTACTTTACATAACTGGATTTCTCTCTTTTATGTGTAAGTGTGTGTGTTCCCCCCACCCCTTTTGGAAGTTGACTATTGTCATGAATAGTTAGGTTGGTTGTCTCACATAGTTCACTAAAAGTCTTATTTCAGTGGATGTAATTGCAGGATTTTTGAAAATATCTGAATCGCTTATGCAAAGGCAGAATTTTAAAGATATGTTTCTGAGAAAATTGAATTTTAGTGATAAAACAGTGATTGTAGTTGTTCTTATATTGACCTTAAAAGAATCTAAATGCTCTGTAGAGATTTAGATATTTTTTTAAATTTTAGTCTATTAAGTGTAACCCAAAGTAGTTGAATATAAAGATTTCTTGAAACAGAGGCTTAGCTCTCAAAGGGGCAACATGTTCTACCATGGGGACTGCATTCTTCCTGCCATACCCCGCCCCCAACAATGTGCTAACTTGCAACAGGAACATGGACCACCACTCCCATTTCCCCCCTCTTGCCCCTTGCATCCTTTTATCTCCCCTTCTCCCACCCGTCTCCCTTCTGTCCTTTCTTCTTCTCCTCTCCCTCATCTTAAACTCCTCTGCCCTCTCTTCCTCATTCTCTCCACTCTCCTTCTCCTTCCCCACCTCTCTCTGCCTCTGGCACCCCTCTTTCTCTTTTCTTCTCTCCTCTCTCTTCTTCTGTCTCTGGTAAGACATGGATATCCACTTTACACAAATAACAGGACAAAGAAGTTTGGTATGCGGTAATGGCCACATCTTTCCCTTTTCAGAATTTCTTGTTTATCAGAACTATTAGAGACATGATTAGCTACAAGGAATGCAACATGTTATAATTACAAAGTATGACTTCAGTGCTGAAAGCTCCCTTTCAGCAGAGGTTAGGCAAAGAAAAGTTGTGGTCACTGAGGTTGTGTCAGTTAAGTAAATACTAATTACACAATCCATTCCTCATTATGGCATTTACTTTTAAAAATTTTGTGTGTGTGTTGTTACAAAGAGGGACTCCTAATTATGACATATCTTTGAATTATTTGTGAAGAGAGGAAAAGAGGAGGAGCTCCTCCATAACAGAAGCTAAATGCATGTGCAATTATTAATTCAGGAGACTTTGGCCTTTTTTATATTCAAGTATTTGGAATCAGCTTACCAAAGTTTATTGTTATCTTTTCTTCAGCTGAGCAGATTTTTCAAAATCTGAAGGGGAAATTTACAAAACAATATATTCTGATGTAAGCAGTAAACTTCTTTGGTTTCATGCTATGAAATTGGTCCCTTGTCAGTAGTGTCTGCTGGTAAACTCTTAGAAGTCCTGTGTATTCTTTTCTCCCTTGCAGATGAGTACCTCTACTCTGGAACAGCTTCTGATTTCCTTGGCAAGGATACTGCATTCACGCGGTCCCTTGGGCCTACTCATGACCACCATTACGTCAGAACTGACATTTCAGAGCACCACTGGCTCAATGGTTAGTGATTTTCACACTTTGATTTTTTTGCCTTTGCTTTTGGGTAGATAAGAAACTCAGGATTATTCATTCAGATGTGTTTTGGAAGTTATTCAGCTCAATACATAAAATACATTTGAAATAGTTCCTCACTGTGTTAGACAGATCTCCAGGACCTGTTGCATATATAATAATAATAGCTGACATTTATTGTGCTATGGTCCTTGACATTGTTCCATGCTGTACTTGATTTTTAAAAAATATTCACAATGTTTTAATGTGAGGGAGGTGTTATTATTGTTATGTGCTTTTTAAAGATGAATAAACTGTGGTAGAGAGAAGTTGAGTAATTAGGTCAAGGTCTTAGAACTTGTCAGTTGCTGAGCTGGAGTTCAAATTGGCCATCTTTCTCCTATAGCCTGATTTTTAATGACTAAGCCAAATACTGTCTATGAACATAATAGAAAGGGGTTAGATTGTAACACTAACTTCTTTTGCTTAAAAAATAATTTCTTTTTTGGTTAAAACATGTCTCTCCAAAATTTTAAGCATATTGATATCAGTTTGATTATTTTTGTGTTTAAGGTCATACAGCGTTTAAAGTTTCTAACAACAAAAAAGGCCTCCTAAATGAATTTATTTAATGAAAGGAATGGTGAAAGCCTTTTTTTTTTCCTTTTGCCCTACTGCCTTCCAACAGGTCAGATTTTTATTATTATTTTCTACAGTTTTCCAGTTAACATAGGAACTTATTTCACCATATGGCAGAATAACTTAACACCGCTATCTAAGCAGGCACACAGAATTTCCCATTCCCACTAAAACCCATAAATATTGCCTTTTAGTGGAGGAGGCCTGGGTAGAGATTTCCTTGGGGCTATCTCTGTATCTCTCAGTATCATTCAAGCAGTGACAACATAAACAAAAGGGAAAAACACTTTTAAAACATTTCTTTAGTCAAAACCTCCAGATCCATTTGTTTACACAACAGTGTGATCCATTGACCAAGAGAGAACCCTATTAATAGAGTAAACAAACTTAGAATATCCCCAACTAAGTGATTACTGTTAACTGCTTAACACTTGTACAAGGCAGGACCATATCCTTGAATATGTGAGGTTTTTGTGGCAATAACTTGATTTGAGAGTGACTCCATAGATTATACTAGCAGAAAAGCTTAGTTATCTGCTCAGGTAACAAGACAGTATGCCTTTAAAGTGAAGTACAAATTTTATTTCCCAGTCTTGGGATGGCAAGTGTCATCATATTGCCACTCATTTAAGAGATTATTCTATTTTTTCCTTACCAGTGGCATGTCCAGAAGAAGTCATCAGTATTGCTAAGACAATAAATGTGAGAAATATGTATTCAGCTTTTATTTCTCTAGCATGCTGTTCTTAGTGCTATGAGAAGAGAATTACAAAGTAGGAAACTTGTGTTGGTTTAACTCATTTTTGATGAGCAGCTTTTATGATATACTGAATGCTGTTCTGCCCATTGGGCCTCCAGGGATTATAGGGGAGGGTTGCCGACCTCCTGGATGATGAATGCCCAGAGCATCAGAAGAGATGGCTGATGAGGCTGAAAAGTTGTGAATGTTTTCCTGAAGCTATTGTGAAGTTATCTATTATCTAATTTTTTATCTCAGTTTTTTATTTTATTGAAGTATAATTGATTTACAATGTTGCGTTAATTTATGCTGTATAGCAAAGTGAATCAGATATATTCAATATAACTATTGAATATATCTCCCTGTGCTATACAGTTGGAATTTGTTGTTTATCCATCCTGTATATACTGGTCTGCATCTCCTAACCTCAGACTCCCAGTCCTTTCATCCTCCACCCCTCTTGCCCTTGGCAACCACAAGTCTGTTCTCTATGTCTGTGAATCTGTTTCTGTTTCGCAGATTTGTTCATTTGTGTCATGTTTTAGATTCCACATATAAGTGATATCATATAGCATTTGTCTTTCTCTTTCTGACTTATTTTGCTTCATATAATAATTTGTAGTTCCTTCCATAATGTTACAAATAACATTATTTCATTTTTTTTTTATGGCTGTTCATCTGTTGATGGGTTTAGTTCTTTTTTTGTGTGTCTTTTTTTTAAGGTATAATTGACAAATAACATTTCACTAGTTTCAGGTGTACAACACAATTGTTGATACTTGTATATATTGTAAAATGATCACCATAATAAGTCTATCTAATTTCTATCAACACATATAGAGAATTTTCCTTCTTGTGATGAAAACTTAAGATTTACTCTTAGCAACTTTCAAATATTCAATAAGCTGTTATTAATTATAGTCACCATGATGTACATTGCATCTCCAAAAGTTACTTATAATTGGAAAGTTGTATCTTTTGGACTCCCTTTACTAATTCCCTAATCTTAACCAGAGAATCAGATCTTTGTTTTTTATAGAGATAACTGATAATAACAGGAAGGGAAGTCTAAAGGAGGAGGACAGAGAGAGAAGGGCCATTGCACCAAAGATAGTAAAATGAGGAACAGAACAAAAGTGGTGGCAATGGAGGTGGATATGGGATATACAGCAACAAATAATTGAAATAGAAGAAATTGTTTGGGAATAGAGGAAACCAAGGATATGAGCAAGAATGCAAGAGAAGATTTGGGGAACTGAGAAAACTTTGCAATTATGGAAGTCAGTGGAAAGGAAGTAATTGGAGGGAGAAAGTAGAATTCTCGCTGAATTGCATGCAGGAAACCGATGAAGAATTAGAATTACCTTTTATACTTGTAGAATGTTTACGGCAGATTTCTTTGTTCTTGTTGTTCAGTTGCTCAGTTGTGACCGACTCTTTGCAACCCCATGCACTGCGGCACTCCAGGCTTCCCTCTCCTTCACCATCTCCCTGAGCTTGCCCAAACTCATGTCCTTAGAGTCAGTGATGCCATCCAACCATCATCCACTGTTGTCCCCTTCTCCTCTTGCCTTCAATCTTTCCCAGTATCAAGGTCGTTTCAAATGAGTCAGTTTTTCATATCAGCTGGCCAAAATATTGGAGTTTCAGCTTCAGCATCAGCCCTTCCAATGAATATTCAGGGTTGTTTCCTTTAGGACTGACTGGTTGGATCTCCTTGCAGTCCAAGGGACTCTCAAGAGTCTTCTCCAGCACCACAGTTAGAAAGCATCAATTCTTCGGCACTCAGCCTTTTTATGGTCCAACTCTCACAACTGTACGTAACTACTAGAAAAACAATAGCTTTGACTACATGGAGCTTTGTTGGCAAAGTAACGTCTCTGATTTTTAATATGCTGTCTAGGTTTGTCATAGCTTTTCTTCCAAGGAGCAATCATCTTTTAATTTCAAGCATCTTTTAATTTTCATAATAAGACGGATGGTATAACCTGGTCTGCCCTGGACATTTTCAGTTTACCTTTGCTGTTCTTTAACTCTTTGAGGTGTCCGAATTTAGACACAAATTACAGCTCTGTTTCTGTGTAACTTAACTACCTAAGTTTAAATCCTGACTATCACTTATTTGTGACTTTGGTCAACCTTTCTGAACATTTAAATTTTTTGTCTAAAAATTTGGCATAAATTCTCTGGCGAATTCTCTGGCAGCCCAGCGCTTTCACTGCTGAGGGCCCAAATTCGATCCCTGGCCAGGAAACTAAGATCTCACATGCTGCGTAGTGCAGCCAAAATAAATAAATAATACATTTAAAAAATAAAAATAACAATTTGGCATAATAATAATAGTCTGTTCCCAGGGTGTTACAAGAATTAAATTGTATAGGGAAGTCTGATGAAAGACAATTGTAAAGCAACTCAGTGTCAATATTATCATCACCCTCATTGTCATTATTCCCGAAGGTGAGAAAGGTAGCAGGTGGGACTAAAGACCTGGGTGCTCTGATTCTCTGACATCTGTTTAATACTTACCATTTTTAGATATTAACCATCTGTTCCTCCTCTGTCTCTGTAATTCTGTGATCTTATCTATTCTAATAGCTTTAAATGTTTTCTCTGTTTCAGTGTTTTCTCAAACTGTGTTTCCAACCTTTTCCTGTAACTGTGCTGTGCTTAAGTCGCTTAGTCATGTCCGACTCTTTTTGACCCCACAGACTATATCCCGCCAGGCTCCTCTGTCCATGGGTATTCTCCAGGCAAGAATACTGGAGTGGATTGCCAAGCCCTCCTCCAGGGGATCTTCCCACCCAGGGATTGAACACAGGTCTCCTGCATGACAGGCGGATTCTTTCCCAGCTGAGCTACCAGGGAAGCCCCTTCTTATAACTAAGTTCTCTTAAAAACATTTATTTGAATGTCTGACATTTTCATCTCAGTTTAAACAAAAGGAACTAGGAACTAGTTGTTAATATGGGAATAAAGATACCTAAGCCTTGGCCTTGATTGTGCCATTGAAATCATTTGAGATTTATACAAGCTTTTTAGTGACCTTTTGCTTGAGTTTCTTTGAATAGTAAATAGATGTAGAAAACAATAACTGGATTTAAAACCTAAAATCCTGGGGATCTAATTAAAAATTTTCTTGTTTTCCCTTTCTAAACTGCCCTTCAATACCTATTTCCTGATTTTAATCTATCTTAACTTTCTTAATTTCATCCACCCAGTAACCTTGAAGTTATCTTTAATTTCTTCCTCTCCTTTATCTCCCTTTATCTAATCTATCACTAAGAGCCTTTACTTCCTTCAAAATATCTGTTGACCTTGTTTTTTCCATGGCCACCGTCTTTCTTTAGGTCTCCATCACCTTGTCCCTGTTTTATTGCCACTATTTTGTTGTTTATTAACTCATTTCCCTATCTCTGGTCTCTTCTGCTTCAAATTAATTTTATATAGCTTCCATCCTAGTCACTGTTATTAGACAGTTTTTAAGTATTATCTCAGTTAGTGGTATACTTTTGAGAGAATTACTATTTCCACTTTCTAGTTGGGGGTAGACTAGAAATCAGATTAATAGTCTGTGGTTAGACAGTTATTGTGCGATTGAAACTCAGGTAGGTGTCTCTAGCTCTAGACACTTTATTCTTTCCATTGTACGATACAATCCATCAACCTAAATTCTGATCTTGTGATTGCCTATCTGCTGCTCTTGCAGCCTCACTATAATCCATGCCATGTTGAGCAACAGCAAACTGAAGATGTGCGTCTGCTTGTGGAGATCACAGCAAATAGAGAACACATAGGTTAGGCAAGCCGGAGAAGGCAATGGCTCCCCACTCCAGTACTCTTGCCTGGAAAATCCCATGGATGGAGGAGCCTGGTAGGCTGCAGTCCATGAGGTCGCCAAGAGACTTCACTTTCACTTTTCACTTTCGTGCATTGGAGAAGGAAATGGCAACCCACTCCAGTGTTCTTGCCTGGAGAATCCCAGGGACGGCGGAGCCTGGTGGGCCGCCGTCTATGGGGTCGCACGGAGTCGGACACGACTGAAGCGACTTAGCAGCAGCAGCAGCAGGTTAGGCAGGCAATGTGGAAGCCCGACACAGCTGTAGCCAATATTGTGAACATTTGCTAAGGGATAGGCTGGCCAGAATCAGAAGAGCACAATCCGTCAGGAGACTCAGTCTGTCAGAAGCTTCCTGGTCCATGGAAACTATGGCAGAGCAAGGGAAAAATGATAGAAACTACATGAGATTCTTGTAAAGACATGCTAAGGGAAAAGATTGACTTTTGGGGGGACATTTCTATTTTCCATTTTGAGAAGTGGCTATTTTCCAGATATAGTCAGCCTAGTATCCAAAGATAGAGGTCAGAGGAGTCATCTGGATAGTGTCAGGAATACAGGGAGACAAAAAAGCAATGATTGTTAAATGAGCTGTGTTTGGGGGTTAGACATTATCTTATTCAACCTTACATTCCACAAATTGAGACTCAGTGTGAAGAAGCGATGTGTTCAGGTCTCCTAATGGCCAGGTCCATCCTTCCCTTACAATATCAAACTTCTGACAAAAGTATCATATCATGTCTCCTGCATTTTGGTGGCAGTTATGTAGATAAAAACTGTTTCCTCTTTAAACTGGACCTTACACAGCAGAGTTGCTGACACAGGCAACTTGCTCCAGAGCTGTTCTGTCCAATATGGTAGACAGTAGCCACTCATGGCTATTTAAATTTAAACTAATTAAAATTAGTTTCTTAGTCACTCTAATCATATTTCAAGAATAGCCCTGTGGGCTGGAGGCTACTTTATTGGACAGCACAGATATAAAACATTTCCATCATCACAGAAATTTCTACTGGACAGCACTGGTCTAAAGTGTACTTTTTATTAATTATGTGCATAGCATAATCAGACAGTGCAATACATGTCACATATCACAGTGCAATCCACCATCACATAATGCAACATGTGTAAATTTTCTTGACTACTTATTTAGCATATAGATGTGAAACTCACTCTGGGGTTTTGTTCAGTTACTAAGAACTGACAGGTACTTGATATTTCAAATAATGGGGCCAGTGTCAATATCTAACTACTTTCCTCTATATATTATTACATCATTGATTACTTTGTCTAATCTAATGCCAAAAGACATAAGAAGTATGAATCCTGATTCCTTCTTTGAGAAACGAACCCATCTAGTAAGTCCCTCACCAGGAGGGTGAAAAATTGAAGGTGAAATCCTATGGCTGTTCTAGACAAAGTCTGAGATACTTCCACACTTTTCTTTATCAACTTAAGCTTAGAACACATAAGGAAAGATACAAGTCAGAGGCTTACTCAAACACATTTGACATTTTTAATGAGAATTTTGAGATAAAAGTAAGAAGTATGACCATTTGGATAATGAAAACAAACAATGACGCCTCAGTTGCATATGTTTCTGTTTTCTTTCCTGGAGTAGATGAGAACTTTTGTTTTAAAATTTTTATTTCCAACATGTTGAGGCAGTTTTCATTTGAAGTTTCTCTTGGAGTACTTTTGTCTATAAATTGTTTTTCCACAAGGAAGGATAACATTTTTCAAAAGTGGTAGGAAAAAGATGCTACAAGAAGAAATAAAGGAAAGTAAGGAACTCACTATGTCTTAAGTCCTGGTGTAGGTGGCTCATCTGGATGAAACGATGTTCATAAGGAGAAATGAAAGTGATGTGTATTTTCATCAGGCCATATGGATTTATGCCATTTTCATTTGGCAGTGTCTCTTGATGTCATGCTAAAAGTTCATTTGTGAAAATGCATGATTTCAAACTCTATCCCTATTAAGGCATATGTTTCAAATGCCAAATGGGAAAAATGTACTCTAATAAAGCACAGGTGTCTCTTGGTATGATTTTAAATTATTTAATCCAACTATGCATGTCATATACTGGCAAAATGATATCTATTTTTACATAAACTTGGCAGCAAGTCAGAAAAGAGTTTCTATCATAAAATACTAATATCAGTATTCTAAGACACAGGACCTCAATTGAATCTGTGAGAAAGAAAACTCTCTTTCTTAAAACTAGTATTTACTTTTAACTCAAAATTATTATTTAAATCACAGAATAGTGTACTATTGGGTAATAACGCTTTATTTCATAATTAGATTTCTTCACATAATAATAAATATTTGGCTTAAATACTTCCACATTTTATTTGTTTACAATACTCCAAATAATTTTCTTACAGTAATATTTTTTTACTTGAAAAAGAACCAACATTTAAGAGTCCAATAAAACCACAGTCACTGAATAAACACAGTAAGATCATCTGTGTTATATATTAGTTGAAATTTAAAATAAATATAACTTGGAAAAATATCTACTCTATTTTGCCCCACTGATAATATAATGAAATTTCTGGAATGGGGACTAGTATCATACTCTAACTTTTGACCTTTTCAAATGGCAATACCTGGCAACAACACCTGGACAATGTTTTGCATAGCCAAAGAGGCTCTTCTGTGTATTTCTGCAACAGAATATGAATTAACATGAATTAACATTTATTTGTATTGATTTTAGGCAGAGTATATTCCACTCTGTTGTAGAGCTGTGTTTTGTTTGTTGAAATCCACAAACAAGAGACCACCAATGAGCCCATATAACTGCTGCTTCCATCTGTGTGTCTGAGAAAAGTTTTACAAACAACTCTCTCTCTCACAATAAAATCCTTTTTACCTGTAATGATTTTCTGTTTTAAATCTTTGAGATCTCATTTTCTCTGTGAAGAGAGAAGACTGCAAATTTTGTACCACTATGTTGTTTTTAAAACTATAAATTTGGCCCAATCATGGGCTTCCATGGTGGCTCAAACAGT
Organism: Okapia johnstoni; assembly: GCA_024291935.2. Taxonomy (NCBI): domain Eukaryota; kingdom Metazoa; phylum Chordata; class Mammalia; order Artiodactyla; family Giraffidae; genus Okapia; species Okapia johnstoni. Next base: position 77,118,941 of record CM044312.1, on the reverse strand, counting down.
AAAGAATCTGCCTGTGATGTGGAAGACCTGGGTTTGACCCCTGGGTTGGGAAGATGCCCTGGAGAAGGGAATGGCAACCCACTCCAGTATTATTGCCTGGAGAATCCCATAGATAGAAGAGCCTGTACAGTCCATGGGGTCACAAAGAGTCGGACTTGACTGAGTGCCTAACACTTACTATGTTATTTTAAAAGTATAAATTCAACTCAATCATGGCAGTAGTTCTGATACTAAAATTCAAAGGGTCATCACGCTGCATGGTGATAACTTCTACTTAAGTTATATTTAAGCACTATGATAAATTCTACTTGTGTCGTCTCCATTTTAAGCTTATGTATTTGTTGAGATAAAACAAGTCAATTGTGTTCCTATAATTTCTGGATCAGTTCAGTTCAGTCGCTCAGTCATGTCCGACTCTTTGCAACCCCATGGACTGCAGCACGCCAGGCCTCCCTATCCATCACCAGTGCCTGGGGTTTACCCAAACTCATGTTCATTGACTCGGTGATGCCATCCAACCATCTCATCCTCTGTCGTCCCCTTCCCCTTCTGCCTTAAATCTTTCCCAGCATCAGGGTTTTTTTCCAGTGAGTCAGTTCTTCGCATCAGGTGGCCAAAGGATTGAGGTTCAGCTTCAACATCAGTCCCTTCAATGAACACCCAGGACTGATCTCCTTTAGGATGGACTGGTTGGATCTCCTTGCAGTCCAAGGGACTCTCAACGGTCTTCTCCAACACCACAGTTCAAAAGCATCAATTCTTCGGTGCTCAGCTTTCTTTATAGTCCAACTCTCATATCCATACATGACTACTGGAAAAACCATAACTTTGACTAGATGGACCTTTGTTGGCAAAGTAATGTCTCTGCTTTTTAATATTCCATCTAGGTTGGTCATACTTTTCTTCCAAGGAGCAAGCGTCTTTTAAATTCATGGCTGCAGTCATCATTGGCAGTGATTTTGGAGCCCCCCAAAATAAAGTCTGCCACTGTTTCCACTGTTTCCCTATCTATTTGCCATGAATTGATGGGACCAGATGCCATGATCTTAGTTTTCTGAATGTTGAGCTTTAAGCCAAAATTTTCACTCTCTTCATTCACTTTCATCAAGAGGCTCTTTAGTTCATCACTTTCTGCTTTAAGGGTGGTGTCATCTGCATATCTGAGGTTATTGATATTTTTCCTGGCAATCTTGATTCCAGCTTGTGCTTCATCCAGCCCAGCGTTTCTCATGATGTACTCTGCATATAAGTTAAATAAGCAGGGTAACAATATACAACCTTGACTTATCTCTTTCCCTATTTGGAATCAGTCTGTTGTTCCATGTCCAGTTCTAACTGTTGCTTTCTGACCTACTTACAGATTTCTAAAGAGGCAAGTAAGATGGTCTGGTATTCCCATCTCTTTCAGAATTTTCCACAGTTTGTTGTGATCCACACAGTCAAAGGCTTTGGCATAGTCAATAAAGAAGAAATAGATGTTTTTCTTGAACTCTCCCTCCTTTTTCGATAATCCAATGAATGTTGGCAATTTGATCTCTGGTTCCTCTGCCTTTTCTAAATCCAGCTTGAACATCTGGAAGTTCCTGGTTCATGTACTGTTGAAGCCTGGCTTGGAGAATTTGAGCATTACTTTACTAATGTGTAAGATGAGTGCCCTTGTGTGGTAGTTTGAGTATTTTTTGGCATTGCCTTTCTTTGGGATTGGAATGAAAACTGACCTTTTCCAGTCCTGTGGTGACTGCTGAGGTTTCCAAATTTGCTAGCATATTGAGTGCAGCACTTTCACAGCATCATCTTTTAGTATTTAAAATAGCTCACCTGGAATTCCATCACCTCCACTAGCTTTGTTGGTAGTGATGCTTCCTAAGGCCCTCTTGACTTTGCATTCCAGGATGTCTGGCTCTAGGTAAGTGATCATACCATCGTGGATATCTGGGTCATGAAGATTTTTTGTGTGTAGTTCTCCTGTGTATACTTGCCACCTCTTCTTAATATCTTCTGCTTCTGTTAGGTCCATACTATTTCTGTCCTTTATTGAGCCCATCTTTGCATGAAATGTTCCTTTGGTATCTCTATTTCTTGAAGAGATCTCTAGTCTTTCCCGTTCTCTTGTTTTCCTTTATTTCTTTACACTGATCATGGAGGAAGGCTTTCTTATCTCTCCTCTATTCTTTGGAACTCTGCATTCAAATGGTTATACCTTTCCTTTTCCCCTTTCCTTTTCATATCTCTTCTTTTCACAGCTATTTGTAAGGCCTCTTCAGACAGGCATTTTGTTTTTTTGCATTTCTTTCTCTTGAGGATGGTCTTGATCCCTGTCTCCTGTACAATGTCACAAACCTACGTCCATATTTTTTTAGGCACTCTGTCTATCAGATCTAATCCCTTGAATCTATTTGTCACTTCCACTGTATAATCGTAAGGGATTTGATTTAGGTCATACCTGAATGGTCTAGTGGTTTTCCCTACTTTCTTCAATTTAAGTCTGAATTTGGCAATAAGGAGTTCATGCTCTGAGCCACAGTCAGCTCCTGGTCTTGTTTTTGCTGACTGTATAGAGCTTCTCCATCTTTGACTGTAAAGAATATAATCAATCTGATTTTGGTATTGACCATCTATCTGGTGATGTCCACGTATAGAGTCTTCTCTTGTGTTATTGGAAGAGAGTGTTTGCTATGACCAGTGCGTCCTCTTGGAAAAACTTTATTAGCCTTTGCCCTGCTTCATTCTGTTCTCCAAGGCCAAGTTTGCCTGTTACTCCATGTGTTTCTTGACTTCCTACTTTTGCATTCCAGTCACTTTTATGAAAAGGACATCTCTTTTGGGTGTTAGTTCTAGAAGGTCTTCTAAGTCTTCATAGAACTGTTCAACTTCAGCTTCTTCAGCATTACTGGTTGGGGCATAGACTTGGATTACCGTGATAGTGAATGGTTTGCCTTGGAAATGAACAGAGATCATTCTGTCATTTTTGAGATGGCATCCAAATACTGCATTTCAGACTCTTTTTGTTGACTATGATGGCTACTCCATTTCTTTTTAAGAGAAATGATCATCTGAGTTAAATTCACCCATTCTCGTCCATTTTAGTTTGCTGATTCCTATAATGTCTACGTTTACTCTTGCCGTCTCCTGTTTGACCACTTCCAATTTGCCTTGATTCATGGACTTACCATTCCAGGTTCCTATGCAATATTGCTATTTACAGCATTTGACCTTGCTTCTATCACCAGTCACATGCACAACTGTGTGCTCTTTTTGCTTTGGCTCCATCTCTTCATTCTTTCTGGAGTTATTTCTCCACTCATCTCTAGTAGCATCTTGGGCACCTACCAACCTTGGGAGTTCCTCTTTCTGTATAGTTTCCATTTTATCCCCTTTTTTGTCACACTCTAATTATGAATAATTTGTATTAAAGTCTTCACTCCTCCTGTCCATCCATGCATCTGAGTGACTGACTTAGGGTTAATGAGTCCTGTCTATGTCCTTTTCCTGTATATGAAATGGTAATCTATGGCAGTGACTCTTAAATGCAAATCCTTGTAAAAATCACCTATAGGGTTTTATTTATTTTATTTATTTAAAAAATGCACATGCAGATGCAGCAGGAGATTTGTATCCAGGTCAATCACATTGAATTGAGGCATCTGTAAATCCAAAAGTTGCTATATATTATTATCAATACCTGATCTGTGCCTGTGGAAACCCACAGTTGGTTGTCCTTTTTTCTGCTCATTGTTGCAATTTCTTTTCAAGTTGTTGGAAATATCAAGACTGGGCCTTCTTCTTAGCCATATCTTGGCCTTATGTCAGTATTTTCTTAACCCATATTGTAAGTGAAGCAAAGAGTCAATTCTTGCTCACTTTGTGTTCTTTGATCATAGAAGTTTTTCTTGTTCTAAGTGCCTTTGCATATGAGATATTGAGAACACAAAAATCCACTAGATTATTCCTCATTAACCAATTTTTGTCTTTGCTTTAATCAAATGATTATTATTAATCAAAATGTTTATTTCTGAACTATCATCCAATTACAGATCTGTTACTTGGTTAACTCCCATTTGTATAAAACTAAGAATTAAAAGGCCAAGTACTTTTTAAACAAGGCGTTAGTAACCCAAATTGACTTGTCATTGATGCAACTGCAAAGGAGTTGATTGTATTGCCATTATTTTTTTTTGCTTGATATGCATCATGGACAATTTTCCCTGTTAGTACATTTATAACTGCTTCATTTTTAATAACTACATGTTATACTATTGATAGCAATTGTGTGAATATGCTCAATTTTCCATCAATCTCTTATTTGTGGCCCTAATAATCACTATTATTATCATCCCAGTCATTATAATAATGAATAACATTTATTAAATCCTTATTATGTGTCAGGCACTACTGGATAGTAAATGCTTTACATGTATTAATTTATTTGATTATCGTATTAGTGACCCTAGATATGATGATATTGGTAACCTCATATTAGGTGTGAGAAAATTGAGGAATAGAGAAGTAAAAAAATTTTGCGTAAGGTCACCTTTCCAGTAAGTGGCAGAGACAGGATATAAACTTGGAAAGAGTGTCCTCAGAGCCAACAGTGAAGTCAACCCAAGCATTTTACTGGTTGGTTGAATTTTTTTGACAGTTACACAAACTATAGCAAATAACATCATAATATATCAAAATCTGAGATACGTTTATAGTTTTTCCTAAGCTCTTCATAATGGAAACTGTGGTTAAAAAAGCAATCATAAAAAAGGAAAATATAAAAGTCCAGTCATAAAAAAGGAAAATATAAAACCATTGACTCTTCAGGTTTGAAAAAAGGACTTTATGTGTAATTCAGTTGAATTGAGATAATTATGAATCTCAGCCAGTCATATTCTCACCTGGTCTCTGGAGTCTAAAGAACTTGTTCAAGACTTCTTTGTGCTACTACCTGTTCCTACTTTGTGTCACGTTTATTTGTGCATATGCCTCACTTCCACATTTCATTCATGTTTTTTATTCTGCTGCTAATTGTTTTACATACAAAAGATACCAGTATTATTGTGGCTGAATTATTTCAGTATTTTAACGTAGAGCCTCTTTTCTTCCAAACAGGAGCAAAATTTATTGGAACTTTCCCCATCCCAGACACCTATAATCCAGATGATGATAAAATATATTTCTTCTTTCGTGAATCATCTCAAGAAGGGAGTACTTCTGATAAGACCATCCTTTCTCGAGTTGGAAGAGTTTGTAAAGTAAGATATATTTATTTTACTTTAGGCATATGTGTGTATGTATGAATAATTAACCATGTAATTTTGAAATTAATCCCATTATTCATAAATGGCAGAGTAAATTCATGTTATCCTATACATATAATTTTTGAGATCCAACAGGGAAAAGAATTAAAAATTTTCCAATGTTAAAAATTATTTTTTCCAATCCCTGAGCTGTTTGCAGGTTTGAGTTAGCTCTGCTTGGCAGTTTGCTCCTTTTATTGGTGGGCTATCCCTCTGCCAGTTATCACTATTCCCAGTAAGACCACTGCATTGTCCTGATCCATGGACATTAAAATGTTTTGTACATTAAATAATCTTATTTTGAAATAGAAAGTAACAGCATCACTAGCAGAATCATATCCCATATTTTTTATCAAAACACATCACATGTAAAATTATATATTTTTACATAATAAGTTGAAAATGTGGTTATACTCTTACTATTTAGATATTTTCTAGAGCATTAGTCTAGATTAGGTTCTGAGAGAAAAACACAATAAGAAGGAAACACAAATAAACCAAAAAGCAAAACACTTATTTTGAAGAAAACTGAAATTTTTAATACTACCATTTTGTGGAAATTACAAGAAAACAGAAACTCTGTGAAACACTTCCATTTTGTGCCATCAAAGCTGTCATGTAAATAAATACAAGCTTTATAGAATAAAAATACTAGTGCAATCATACTTTACAGCATATTCTTTTGGTAGTTGAATTTATCTTCACTAAAATCACTTTTCTTAACTATCCAGACACCTTCGGCATTAACTCAGTTATTAAGAGGAAGAGCTGTTAACTTAATAAATACTCTCAGCAGGAAGGTTTCTTTGGTCTTGTACAAACTTTTCATTTTCTTCCATCTAAGCCTATCACTTTTTTTCTCAACCTGTGCCCTGGGGCATTTGAACACTTCCAGGGACAGAAATACAAACCTTCATTGCCCTTAAGAGTGCTAATGAAAACACGGTTTTTGAAAGAGGCCAAACTTGTGAGTGCAGATCATTCTTTATCTAGTGTCCTAGCCAGTAATGCTGTCTCCCATTGATCCCTTCACCCCCAGGGGACAGTCTCTGAAAAGCATCCTCATTCTTTCAAAGTCTTAAGAATTCACAGTCATTTCTCTTGAAGTCTCTCTCCTGGAGATGAATGGCCATTGCTTGAAGCAGTCGTAGTGTGTGAGTGTACTGAAGCATGCCTTAGCACAACAGTACCCCAGCCTGGAAAGCTGTGCTGTGGATGGACATCATTTGTATAAATGAACCATGATAAGTATGTCAAAAGAGATTTACAACAGTTAGATGTATTTTAAGAGTCATTTTGTGATGAACACATATAACAAGTATTAGCTTTGTGAACCAGTCCAATACTTATTTCTTGATAGGTCGATTCTATTTGATAGAAATTTGTTTGTAACAAAGTCATGTTTTTACCCTCATATTAAATATACTGAAAGTTAACTTTAGAGGTGGAGAAATACACAGGCTGCTCCATTTATAAATTTGTATTATAAAAATATAATCTAGACTTTAAGTATCAGCATGGGTTATTTTATTTATGAACAGACTCCTATAGAACTGAAAAAACAAGAGACTAATATATGAGTCTTTCCATCACAAAAAACTTCTGAGACCACACAGCAAGATTTTGCCACGCTATTGTGTTTTGATAAAAAAGCTAACAAATTGTGAGATCAAATAAGGATGTGTGATGGATGAATTTCTTTAAAAAAAATAGAGATAATAGAGGTTATTCTTAAATTGATGCATCTCTTTACTCAATCCCTGTCTTCAGTTAGCATCTTCTTCAGAATTTCCTGCTACACATATGATCCACTGGTCAGTGTTTACAATATTTGTTTCTAAATGCATCTTTGTAATTTCTTAATTTCTTTCCTGCCCTGTCCAAGTTTCTAACTTACCTAGTAATTTAGGATTAGCTTAGTAAAAAGTGAGCACTCCTAAGTAAAGATTTCACTGACAAGGTTAAAAATGATTTGAAATCTTAAAAAAAATATGTCCCACAAAAGAATAACAAGTTTAATTAAAAAACAAAAACAAACAGTTGAGCATCATCATTGTTGCTGGTATACATTATTTTTACATACAAAATATTTTTGTGACATTTTTGAAAATATATTTATTTCTGTTTCATTTTTTTTTTTTTTACTCCATGAGGTTATTATAATACTGTTTTTCTGTTTTCAACAAATAGTAACATAATGTATGTCTATGCTGTGAAACAAAATGATGTTCAATTAACAAAGATCTAAGAAGGAAGAGAGCATGCTAGAGAGAGTTAAGAGTAACTGTGTCCACTGTACTGAATTTACAAAGCTTTTCAGTAACATGAGAGTCCTTTATACTATTTGTTCCACCAGGATATCATTATTCCACATGGATATTTTTTAGGAAATATTAAGCTTTTGTTGTTCTTGTTATTATTGTTTGTTTTCTTTTTTGGGAGCTTCCTTGGTAGTTCAGCTGGTCAAGAATCTGCCTGCAATGCAGGAGACCCCAGTTCAATTTCTGGGCTGGGAAGATCCCCTGGAGAAGGGAATGGCTACCCACTCCAGTATTCTGGCCTAGATAATTTCATGGACTATACAGGTCACAAAGAGTCAGACACGACTAAGAGACTTTCATTTTCAGTTTTACCTGAGAATCTTCAGCCCAGTGAAAAACTGTTGACAATTTAAGAGCTCCCTACCTCTACAGCTACTAAAGTAAAAGTTGTTTTATTGACCTGACAAAGGAATTACTATTAGACTGAGTGGAGGAGGAACCAGATGTCAAATTGCCAACATCCGCTGGATCATTGAAAAAGCAAGAGAGTTCCAGAAAAGCATCTATTTCTGCTCTATTGACTATGCCAAAGCCTTTGACTGTGTGGATCACAGTAAACTGTGGAAAGTTCTGAAAGAGATGGGAATACCAGACCACCTGACCTGCCTCTTGACAAATCTGTATGCAGATGAGGAGGCAACAGTTAGAACTGGACATGGAACAACAGACTGGTTCCAAAGAGGAAAAGGAATACGTCAAGGCTGTATATTGTCACCCTGCTTATTTAACTTATATGCAGAGTACATCATGAGAAACGCTGGGCTGGAAGAAGCACAAGCTGGAATCAAGATTGCCGGGAGAAATATCAATAACCTCAGATATGCAGATGACACCACCCTTAATGGAAGAAAGTGAAGAAGAACTAAAGAGCCTCTTGATGAAAGTGAAAGAGGAGAATGAAAAAGTTGGCTTAAAGCTCAACATTCAGAAAACTAAGATCATGGCATCTGGTCCCATTACTTCATGACAAATAGATGGGGAAACAGTGGAAACAATGGCTGACTTTATTTTTGGGGGGCTCCAAAATCAGTGCAGATGGTGATTGCAGCCATGAAATTAAAAGACGCTTACTCCTTGGAAGGAAAGTTTTGACCAAACTAGACAGCATATTAAAAAGCAGAGATGTTACTTCGTCAACAAAGGTCCATCTAGTCAAGGCTATGGTTTTTCCAGTAGTCATGTATGGATGTGAGAGTTGGACTATAAAGAAAGCTGAGCACCAAAGAATTGATGCTTTTGAACTGTGGTGTTGGAGAAGACTCTTGAGAGTCCCTTGGACTACAAGGATATCCAACCAGTCCATCCTAAAGGAGATCAGTCCTGGGTGTTTGTTGGAAGGACTGATTTGAAACTGAAACTCCAATACTTTGGCCATCTGATGTAAAGAGCTGATGCATTTGAAAAGACCCTGATGCTGGGAAAGATTCAGGGCTGGAGGAGAAGGGGACGACAGAGGATGAGATGGTTGGGTGGCATCACCGACTCAATGGACATGAGTTTGGGTGGACTCCAGAAGTTGGTGATGGACAGGGATGCCTGGCGTGCTGCGGTTCATGGGGTCGCAAAGAGTTGGACACGACTGAGCGACTGAACTGGCTGAGTGGTATATTGTGATTGGCAGGGAGGAAGTTTTGGAAATAGGCAAAAATTACACAAAAATGAACAAAGGACTGTTTACAGGATAAGGGTGAATCTTTTTGTAACCCATTCCTTTATTATTTTATTATTTCATTATTTCAACAACAAAACGTAAGTTCTGTGCAAACTGCAGTACACTAGATGCTGGGAGGTAAGTAAATTACTGTCATTTTTTTTAACACCTTACAATACAGGTGAGGGCAATCGAGATACAAACAAATAATCACAATGTAATGTGATCAAGGTCAGACTGAGAACTCTACGCACTCCATGAAGCCTAATAATTGAGGGGTAGGAGGACTACACCAAGGGCAGGAAAGGAGGATATGGATTTCAGGCAGCCTTGTGACAAAATACATTTTGTTTACAGAACAGTGATATCTTATTGTCAGTGGAAATTGAGAGATGGTGGGGAGCAATGTTATTTCTTAAATTGTGGTTAATAGGAAGATAAACAGTATTATTTTCATATTAAGGAGTTTTAATTCTATCATGCAGACAATGAGAAGTTATAAATGTTTTTAGGAAGAGAAGTGACCTCTAGGTATTTAGCAGTTCTTTGAGGAATGCATCTGCATTGAGAAATATTTGTGACTGAGAGACCTGTTAGGTAGTTTACCAAAGAAAGTAGGAATGAAGAGATACAGGTAAGTTCAAGATATATTTCTAAAATAGTTCAGTTCAGTTCAGTCGCTCAGTCATGTCCAGCTCTTTGCGACCCCATGAACTGCAGCACGCCAGGCCTCCCTGTCCATCACCAACTCCCGGAGTCTACCCAAACCCATGTCTATCGAGTCGGTGATGCCATCCAACCATCTCATCCTCTGTCGTCCCCTTCTCCTCCCGGCCCCAATCCTACCCAGCATTAGGGTCTTTTCCAACGAGTCAACCCTTCGCATGAGGTGGCCAAAGTATTGGAGTTTCAGCTTCAACATCAGACCTTCCAATGAACACCCAGGATTGATCTCTTTTAGGATGGATTGATTGGATCTCCTTGCAGTCCAAGGGACTCTCAAGAGTCTTCTCCAACACCGCAGTTCAAAAGCATCAATTCTTTGGCGCTCAGCCTTCTTCACCGTCCAACTCTCACATCCATACATGACCACTGGAAAAACCATAGCCTTGACTAGACGGACTTTTGTTGGCAGAGTAATGTCTCTGCTTTTAAACATGCTATCCAGGTTGGTCATAACCTTCCTTCCAAGGAGCAAGCGTCTTTTAATTTCATGGCTGCAATCACCATCTGCAGTGATTCTGGAGCCCAAAAAAACAAAGTCTGACACTGTTTCCACTGTTTCCCCATCTATTTCCCATGAAGTGATGGGATCAGATGCCATGATCTTAGTTTTCTGAACGTTGAGCTTTAAGCCAACTTTTTCACTCTCCTCTTTCACCTTCATCAAGAGGTTCTTTAGTTCTTCTTCACTTTCTGCCATAAGGGTGGTGTCATCTGCATATCTGAGGTTATTGATATTTCTCCCGGCAATCTTGATTCCAGCTTGTGCTTCTTCCAGCCCAGCGTTTCTCATGATGTACTCTGCATATAAGTTAAATAAGCAGGGTGACAATATACAGCCTTGACGTACTCCCTTTCCTATTTGGAACCAGTCTGTTGTTCCATGTCCAGTTCTAACTGTTGCTTCCTGACCTGCATACAGGTTTCTCAAGAGACAGGTCAGGGAATGTTCTGTATCTAAAACAGCATCATTTACTTGAACGTACATTTATTGGTAACCAGCCCTCTACAGGGCATTTCTAAGCAATAGTCTGATAGAAGTTAAAAAAAAAATCACACCTGGACTCATTGAGCTTATAACCTAGTACATGATGTCTGAATGAAACAAGAAAACACACAGATTAACACATCACTGGAAGGTGTGATAAATGCTATAATGGAAAAATCACAGCATGCAATTAGGAAAAACAAGTAAACTTTAGATTGGAAATGGAGGGTCTTTCTCAGAAATTGACTTTTGAATCAGATGATAAAAATGATTAGGAACTTGCAGGGCAAATGTGACAGGGATGATGAAGAACATCACAGGCAGAAGGAAAAGCACATGTGAAATCTCAGAGGTGGGAAAAAGCACTTAAGAAATAAAAAGAGGTTTACTGTGATTGGAGCAAAACAGATGCATTGAAAATTAGCAGGATAGCGGTCATTTCCTTTTAAACCATGTATAAAATTTCACCAGTCTTCAGAAGTCTTATTTCCCCTGACCATAATTAGAATTGACTGATACTGCAGGTATTGACTCCATGATGTATATGAAAGGCTGCAACAACTTCCTGTCTTACTCGATCCTCCATGCATTTTAATTCTCCCTACTGCTGTTCCAGAGACCTTGATACTAGTCATGTAGACAAGAGACACCTATACTCTTAGTAACTGTGGTTTAGAGAAGATAAGGCAGATATTAGGAAAATGCACAAAGATATTCTGATATTTAAGATAAGAAACACCAAGAAAAGTTTATGGGCATAAATTTTATACACAAAGACATTCTGATATTTAAGATAAGAAACGCCAGAAAAGTTTATGGGTATAAATTTTATATTTGAACATATTGAACTTGATGTTCTCAGTTATGCTGCTATAATAACTAGTTGAAAATATAAAACCTGAGACTCAGTAGTGTCTAGATTCATGAATGTGGAAATCACCAGTGTATTGGTAGTTCTTGAAGTCATGGAAATATCTGAAATTTCTCAGGAAGATTTGTAGTACAAGATCAAAGGGCAAGGACAAAATCCTGAGGGACAATAACATTTGAGAAAGAACAGAGTGAAATGTCCACAAAGGCACTGAGAAGAAATAGTTTGATAGCAGGTAGAGAACTGGACAAGAATGTTGTCACAAGTCAGGGATAAAAACAGTTTCAAGAATAAAGCAGTTGTCATTAATGTTAGACATCAACATGTCTGACGTTGTCAGGTATAATTATAACTTAAATTCAGGTACTAGTTTTGGCAGTGAGAATATAATCAGTAACTTTTGCCCAAATGATACGAATCATTTGCCCAATTTAAAGTGAAATATAGGCCTACATCTCTGCTGTACTTTTTTCTAGCTCAGTTTCTTAGCCTAGATAATGAAGACATTCAACTCTACCATGACAGGTTTACCACACAAATGAAAGGCTTAAATGGGATCACATGAATTTGGATATGACAGATACAGAGGAAAGTACTAGAAAACATGGGCTACTGATACAGTGTTCAAGCAGTTAACCATCTAAGAGACTGACATGTAAATAATGTGAATACATGATCATACTGTCTTAAGTTACATGTCAAAAATCATGTATACACACATGTCATATGTACACACTTTTGGAGTCAGATCAATTAACTGTTTAGGAGTGTAAGATAATAGTGTGTGTATATTGTGGGGGGGTTTGGTGATGGTGAGAGGCAGGTTAGTTACTGAGAAGAGATGGTATTTTACTAGTATTAAATGTTAAAATTACTATTATTACTTTTCCATCATTTTTAGCAATATTTGTGCTTTGAGGATTGATCTTACTTCTGCATAGAGTCAAAGAATTTGCATATATCTCCTGGTGGCTCAGATGGTAAAGAATCTGCCTGCAATGCAGTAGACCTGGGTTCAATCCTTGGGTTGTGAAGTTCCCCTGGAGAAGGGAATGGCAACCTACTCCAGTATTCTTGCCTGGAAAATCTCATAGACAGAGGAGTCTGGTGGAGTACAGTCCATGGGGTCACAAAGAGTCAAACATGACTGAGCAACTAACAACCACTGGTGAAAATTATGTGAACAATTTAAACAATGCAAATTTTGGACAAGAAATAGGAACAGAGAGATTCACTAAATAGTAAAGAAACTCACCTAGAAGATAATTTCATAGGATGCTGTTGATCAATGACAGCCTCAGGAGAGTAAGTACCTTCATCCAAAGAATCTCTTTCAAACAGTATGATTATCATTATAAATGGCAGTAAATCTAATGAATTGTTTTCCAGTAGTGTCACTACTTTCTAGTCAAACAACTTCAGTTTTCTCAAATCTAAAATAAGGTGTTTAGCCTAGAGTGTTTTCTAAAGTCTTTGCCAGGCTCTATAATTCTTGGATTTGAACAGTCAGTATTTTCAAGTACTAAATGGTGCACCTTATACCCTGGACTGCTCTCATGATGGTAAATTACACAGATCTTTGTGATGAGGTAATAAATGCTAACTGAAAGAGTAGGTGAAACTGCATGAAATAAAGCTTCTGAAAAGATTTATGTCTATTTACTTTGCAAGCTAGTCCTTTCTGATGTGATGTTTATTACTGTGTGTGTGTGTCTGTCTGTCTGTCTGTCTGTCTGTGTTTCTTTTCAAAACCCACCTTGTAATGTGTGGAAATACCGGTCACGTTAGTGGAGCTTGCTTGCAGCTTTCTGCCTCAAGTTTGTTTTGCATTATTTTTGGATTCTATTCATTTTTGGAAATGTCTATTAGCTTACTTATGCTAGCCCACTCCAGATTCCAGCTGCAGGTAGTGCCAGTTCTCTTTTTGTCCTGTGGTATTTCCTTTTGTCCACGCCAGGAATTCAGCTTGGATGGACCTTTCACATAACTTGCCTGGGGATCTAATTAATAGCCCTTTTGCTTCGATTCTACTTGCATTGTCTATTTTGATATATGGTCCTATTTGGACAATTACTGCCTTTGAAGATTTGTGTTTTTAGGCTGATGACACTTTCGTATTTATTGTTCTCCCCCTTGTTGTGTTTTTTTTTTTTTTTTTTTTGCTTACTTACAGCTTGTCGCTTACAACCGAAATGAGAGATTTAGAGCCCAGAGTTACAGATGTGCTTTTGCTTCACTTCCATCTGTTTTCCTGTCAGAAATTCCTAGGCAAGGGTTTATACTGTTGGCTATAGCTTTTTTACTTTTTTTTAATTTAATGAACTCTGATCCTACCTGAAAAAGACTGCTGAATGTGCCTAGATTTGCCTAAATTTAATCTGTTAAATCTTCTTAGACAGTGATTTTTTGAACACAGTGTATTACCCGAGTCCTGCGTTTCTAATGATCTTTTTGAAGTACTTAGGAAAACATGTTCTCCATTTTGGTTCCCCAATGCCAAATCAAAAACAATCATCTCTAAACACTAGAGCTCTTTTCAAAAAAAAAAAAAAAATAGAAATTTTTGACTTGAAAGCCTATTCAGAAGTTATCCCTTAAAAACCACCGTGTTTAATACCTGTCATCCAAGTTTTTTGTTTGTTTTTTCTTCTCCCCTTTGAGATATTCGAGTTTCCCTAGTTTGCTTCTTTCACTACTTTAAGTATTTCAAGATTATTAGTAGATTAATAGAAGACTCATTATTATTTTCCTTTTATGCTTTTATATTTAGTGGTCATAACTTGTTTTGCATCTCAATGAAATAGTTAAAGGAACATAGTTAGGACATATTGTTGAAGAAGTCATATGCTGAAAAGGAAAATAAAACATAGTTCTCTCATTTGATTCAGTGGGTTTCACGTCACTATTTTCCATGAGTTCTTTAATGTATCAGAATATTCTCATTTAAGCTCTTCCTTGCACTATAACAATGTATTTTAATATATATGGTATGTCTTTCTAATTAGTCTCCTGGGAATCTTACTCTGGGTTTGACTTTTTATTTCTACTACATGATGATCATAGTTGCAAGCTTCTAAATAGGCCATCCTGCATTTGGATTACCCTTATCATTATTGACATGTATAGCCTATATAGATCATCTGTATTAAGTTTACAGAGTTTCTAAATTTTGTCCCTAGAATAATTCAGTGAAGAGTGAGGCACCCAGAGAGAAGTACATTGAACAATTGCTCTGAAATGTTAGTTATTATGATCTTATCTCCAGAATTTCCTGGTGCAAATGGGTGATTTGAAGCTATATCTCAACACAAGCTTATTTAAAACCTGCAAGGTACAGCAGTTATTATAAATGACATATCAGACACAGAATATGAATGATGTTTTAAAATATTATTCAACAGGCATTAAAGACACAGAAGTATTAACTTGCCCTAATATTTTTTAATTTATAAAAAGGATCAATAGAAAGCCTGTATGTTTGTCTCAATGTGATAGTGTCAGTTATAGAAAAACAAATGTTTTGTATTTTAATATTTAGATCATACTTCAGAAGAAAGTGTGTAGTGTTAGTTCAAGATAAAATCTCTGAGTATAAATGTTATTGACGGCTAGAATGGGGGAGAGGGGTGCAAAAACGTGCATAGATTATGGTTTTTAAACTGCTTCAGGGAATTGCATTCTCTTGTCTGCACAAAGATGCAGGAGAGCTCCATTAGGCAAAATAACTTTGAAGCAAAGGAGAATTTATAACCGCTGACTTCACCATCAAACTGTTTTTCTTAAGTGTTTAAGATGTTTATTTATTTGAAAAGCCTGGTGTCCTTCAAATTTAACTAATTAATATCGTTACAGATTTCTGAATGCACATTTGTATTTTAATTGAATACACTGTGTTCAATGTTCACAAATGTCTTGGAGATTTCGTTGATTTACAGAATCTTCAGGATTTAAGAACATAGGAGCTGAACAGCAGTTAATACAATTTCTAAGAGCTTCTGTTTCTCAGTATAAAGGTGAACATGACAATATTTATAAAGTGTTGAGAGATCCTTGGAGAGGATGTTATACAGAGATAAAATCATGTTTAACAGATGAACCAGCATAGTGACCTAAAGATTCAGAGATACGCTATTTTAAAAAGCAAGGAGGTGACAGTTTAGTACAAAAGTGGTTACTTCCCTTTCAGCCCTCTTCTGGGCTTAAAGTTCTCAGGGGGGATTTTGTGGATTTGCAAACAAATCCAGGGACTGAGAGCTGGCCCACAAAATCAGTCAACTGACACTTCCCTGCAGGAGAAATCCAACTCCTTGTGAACTGAACTTTGCCATCCCAGGTCATGCTTCTGGATGTCTGTAAGAGTTACTATCCAGTCATTAAATGCTTATAATCCATTCCTGAGAACTATTATCCCAGAAACTATACTTGTTTTCCCATTGACAGCAGGTGGCTTTCATCTTTGACCTGGATTTTTGTGTTTGTTTTTATCTTTTTATTCCTTGAGAGGCCACGCATGGCAGCTCAATGGGTAGGCGAGAGCATTTAAAGATTCTTTTTCTCAAAGGACTGAAGTTTCTATTTGTCAGGTTGAAAAAAAAAATATTCAGGTACAGTATAAATCTCTTTTCTTTTCAACAAATTTGAAGGTAAGAGAATAGAGTTTTTGATGGTTTGTCTTAAAATATGGGTGATAATTACAAATATAAAGAGGGATGGTGTCTGAAAATGAGCCATTTCTTGTCACTTTTATCTAATAGTATGTTGAAAAGAGAATGTGATTGCTCATTGTTACGATGACATAGTAATGTGTACAGTGTTAAAGGAATGTCGTGGAGCAAACACTTGATACTATCTGCCTATTCATTTCGCAAAATCATTTGGATAACTGCTAGGGGTAAAGCAGTGAACCAAACATGATCCCTGGCATTGTAGTTATGACAGTTGATCTGTTTCTTCATGTACATTGAGTCAATACTATTTTTAGTATGTATTGCTGGCTCCCCAAATGTACAAATATAAGTGATGACAATTTTATAAATATTATAAATATGTAAGAAGAATGCATTAAAATAGACTTTAGAGTTCTGCTTAGTACAACCTAGGCTCTGCTAAAATAAAACATATAAAGGCTAGGTGTGAGAATTTAAAAAGACTAAAGGTCATTAGAAAGATGAGGAGATAACATATTTTTAAATTTATTTAAAATCTTTCTTTCTGAATAATTACAGATAACACATTTTTTTCATAGGCATTATACTGTGCATTAACACAGAATTCATTATTACCTTAGGAGGAAGCATTAGTATTAACATCTGAATTTATATTAAGTGATCTGAGGATATTAGCAGTATACGTAAAAACTATGTCTAGGAAAATCTGCCTTTGTATATGCAGGCATTGGAAATCATTTAATAGCTAGCTGAAATATTTTTATTATTGAGCAGTGATACTCAAATAATAGATGTGGGTTCAATCCCTGTGTCGGGAAGATCCCCTGGAGAAGGAAATGGTAACCCACACCAGTATTCTTGCCTGGGAAATCTCATGGACAAAGGAGCCTAGTGGGCTACAGTCCACGAGGTTGCAAAGAGTTAGATACAGCTTAGCAACTAAACGACAACAACAACTTGAGTAATAGAGGCACAATATACAAAATATAAATTTAAGAGCAATTACAGTCATGTTTGCTTCTAGAGGGTTATTATATAAAATATATTATGTATTCATTTTCTTTCACTTCTTTGCTAATTACTAAATCTTTCAGTAATTCTTCATTATGTACTAAATTATATACAGATGCTTTGGTCTGGTATCAAAGCCTTCTTTGATCTTACTCCAGTTTACTTTGTAATATTTTCCTCTATTTCAGTTTATCCCAGTCTTCATCTAAACCAGGTTTGTCCTGGTTCACCTTACCCATCTCTGTTTCCCCCATTGTTCTTTGCTCCTCGTTTCCACCATCTAGAATATTTCCTGAACCAATCTCTGAATGTGTGAATTCACCTGTAATCTTAGACAATATTAAATCTTAGTGAGTTCTGTCCTTGTTTTCCCAACAAATTTCAGAGAAGACTCACTCAGATTTTTTGGCATTTATCTCTATTTTTATCTGTACTTTTTCTAAAGACTTCTGTCAATTTTATCTTGTATTTTTATTCATTAATTGTTCAATATATTTTAACAAATACCTGACAGTCAGAATGTTAGTGGCCTATTTGGAGTAGATGTTGGATAAAAAGAATAAGAATACATTTTCTGGTGAGAACTAAAAACTCCTAGAAAAATCAACTAGAAGTTATTTTGCTTTTTATTATTGCCATCTGTTAACAGTTCTATACAGTGTCAGTGACAGAATATTATTGCCAGAAAAATCTTTTGTTTGTCCAAGTTCTAAACAATTGCTGTGGTTACCATTGTGTTTCTATTATGTATATTTACATGTATATGTATAATCAGCCCCCAACACACATGAACTCAGCTACACACATTTCAAGGGTAAGCTCACATAGAGGGAATGCCCTGGTGGTCCAGTGGTTAAGACTCCACACTTCCACTGCTGTGGGCCCTGGTTTGATCCCTGGTCAGGGACCTAAGAAGCCACAAGTTTCACCGTGAGGCCAAAAATAAAAAGGAAAGGGTAGGTTCACACTCACTTGGAGTTATTTAATACTTATAACATTGAGACAATGCAAGCTGTGAGGTGTGACATTTTGTTCATTAAGTGCAAACGAGTTCATACTGCTTATTGATTTTGAATGTATTTAAAATTTTAAATTATTTTTTAAGTAGTTTGTTATAAACCTAAAGAATGCAAGCAAATAATAATGACTCATCTATATGGAGCTATACTTGAACTACTTCTGCTGTTTAGCAGAGATGGGTGTGAAACACCATTCACTCACTCTGGGTGTCACAGTACACCCTTGGTGTTGGTTATAAAGACAGCTCTGGTCTCCAGTCTGAAGGACCTTGCTTGCCCTGTTAGCTCTGCCACAGATCCAATAGCCTTCTGAGATTTGCTCTGGTCTATTAGGACATCATCTGAGAATCTATATTTCCATATTACCCATGTTAAAGCTCAAAGTGATCTCTTTCTGCTGCTCTCCCTGCTCTCTCCTCCTGTCTTTTCTTTCTTCAAAAAAACAACTATTTATTGTGTATGACTTTGAATTCTCCTGTTTGGAGTTGTCATTTAGATGCTTTTCTCTAAATTAATTTTCAGAGATTAAAGAATCACAGAGAAATTAGTTCTAGATATTCAGACCTGAAATTTGATAGTGAACTATTTATTAACTTCATAGTAACATAGCATGAAGGACGAATCTTTTTATATAATTTATCTTTACATGGAAATATAGTAATGGAAATCATAGCTTCATAATTTTTGAAAGTCAGAATTAAGTACTGAATGCATTTATGCCATGAAAGTATTATTTATTTAAGCATAGCAGATTTAGTTCAGCCAAATAAAAAAATTATATTAATCTAGCGTTCACAGGGACATATTAAATTAAAAATAAGAAAAATATCTTTTTATGGTGAATTAGTGAACAGCATAACCCTGTTTATTCTACCTAATTGATTTAAATGCCTACATTTTGCTAAATGTCTAAAAAATATTTTCTTTCAATTTTTTACTGAGGTATAATTGGCATACAACATGAGTCACAGGTATATAACATAATGATTTCATATTTGTATATACTGTAAAAGGATCACTACAGTAAGTCTACTTAATGTCCATTATCATATATAGTTGCAATGTTTTTTACTCTTAGCAACTTTCAAATATGAAATACAGTATTATTTATAGTCACCATGCTGTATGGTATATCTCCATGTCTTATTTTATAACTGGAAGTTGGTACCTTTTGACCCCCTTCCCCATTTCACAGACCTACCACTAAAGAACATGGTTAATGAAATATTTCAGAATAAAATAGTGTGGAAAAACATCAATTAGTACTTAAAACAAGATTGCTTTTATATGTATGCTATTATGTGTATGTTATGTTGTCTTGCATTTAATTAGTAGAGTACTATATTTGGAAAAGGCTATTTTTAGGTCATACCAAAGCATATTTCTAAAGGATGCAAATAATTCATCTAAATCATATGACTAATGTACAAATCAGTGCTAACATTTATTGAATACAAGTTGTCTGGCCTTTGCTAAGCACTTGACAAAGTTTTTTCCACTTAATCATCAAAATAATGATATCTCAACGCATTTATCATATTTTGTCAATGAGAAAACAGATACTTGGAGAATTAAATTGCCTTTTGTAAGTCATAGAGCCAAAATTGGCAGAGATGGGAGCTGATTCCAAGCCTGCATTATTTGCTGTTGGCTTGCATGCATCTGCTCATTCAGCAGAGCTATGGTGTTTACACTGTACATTTAACGGTGAAAAAAGAATTTAATGTTGAAGGACAAAACTGCCTTTTCCCTCCTTAAAAAATTCAAGGAGGAAAGCTCTTGAATTTCTTACAAAGAGAGTAAGCAATGACATCAGTAAGATACTGCCTATAGTAACCAGCAGTTTTAGTTGGTGATAAAATCACATTGGTATATCTGTATCTTATTTTTTCTTTTTCTTTTTTCAGAATGATGTAGGAGGACAACGCAGCCTGATAAACAAATGGACCACTTTTCTCAAGGCCAGATTGATTTGCTCAATTTCTGGAAGTGATGGGGCAGATACTCATTTTGATGAGCTTCGTAAGTCACATGTTTCTTTTCTCTTAAAAAAAAAAAAGGGAAGTCTTACTGCCTAATTAAGTAATTTAGCATATATTTTATTCTAGCCCCAATTACCTGATTATAAAGCCCAGGACAGCTTGCCGGAGTGGTACTTACTAAATTCCCACACACAAAAGAACATGGGTGAACATTGTAATGAAGCAATTCCCTTCTTTGTCAGCACCCTCAAAGTTATGATGGAAACTAAACTGTGGTCAGAAATGGATACTTATGAGCTCTGGGATCCCACAGTCCATCTATTCTTCATGCAGTCTTTTATCTGGAAGGAGCCACCAGTTGTAGGTAGCAAAAATATGGGCTCCTCGTTCTATAGATGCCCTCTGCTGGAGATGCCCTGCAGATCGGGTGAACTCTGTCCCTTCTGACTTTCTAGTAAAAAGATGCCAAGAAGCATTAGATTCTTCTCTTTCATCTCCCCTTTCTACTCCTCTGAGTGTGATGCTAGAAGGAATTTGTCAGTTGTATATAAAGTTAGCATCATTAGCTTTTACCTTTTGAAGTTTTTTTTTTTTTGGTTTTGTCATGCAATGTAAAAATGATATCATTGAATAATTGTTGTCAGTATTGCATTTACAATATTAAAGTCTGTGTTCAATATTCATGGATGATTTCTCATGCTGTATATAAGCATGCTCACCTCTTAAATAATATTTTAAGGGACATTATTTACACTGCTTTAGTATCAGTGTAATTACACTGTATCAAGTAATTGCACAAATAATACTGCACAAGAAATGCACTGCTCTAGCTGTTTTAATATTGTTACCAAATAGGTAATTGAATTATACTAACAAGCTTTCAGTTACAAGAAAACACCTTGTTTTAACACTGGAGGGTAAAAATAACCCATTTTTACTTTCAATTCTCCATGAAGTCACATACACCTAATAGGAAACAGACATGGAGCTTATCAAGTGAACTATCCCACTTAAAGGTGATGCAAGTAAACACCTCAGAGGTTAAATGTTCAACACAATGCGATAGTTAGTGACAACTGGACCTTTCCCCTTAATTTCTTATGTCATAAGGTAATGACTGTCACCGTTATCTTAATTTTACACACTATTTAGAGTCTCAGAAATATTGCATTACTAAGGAAAAAGAAAACGTGATATTGAGAAATACAAATTACAGTGAATCGTTATTTTTTTTCCATTAATAGAAGACATTTACTTACTCCCCACGAGAGATGAAAGAAATCCTGTTGTATATGGAGTCTTTACCACAACCAGGTAAGTTAAAAAAACTGCTGTAATCTTTCCAGAGAATTGATATATGTATGTAAGAAAATAGTTATATGTTCTCTTTCCCCCTTTCTTTTGTATAAAAAAAAAACACACATTTTTTTCATTTTACTTTTTGCATATAGTGTTTCCTAGATATCAATGCATAAAATGCCTCTGTTCTCTTTACGTCAGCAGAGTATCCCCTATACTGACTACCACAATTTATTTAATCAGTCCCCTGTACAGACATTTCCATTGTTTCCAGTTCTTTGCTAATACACATAATGCTTCGGTGACTAACTTTGTACATATGCTATTCCCTGTAGGAGCGAACATATCTCTGTGAGCTAAATTCCTAGACTAAAATTACTGGATACAAGGGCACATGCCTATATTAATCATAATAAATTGGTCGAGCTGCGTGACATAGAGGTAACACTAACAAAATATTGTCTAGGCTCTAATCAGGAGATGACACTCTCGACTTTTAGAATGTCTTCACGTGGACTTATTTGTACTTCCCCTTTACAAAGATGGGAGTGTGGCTATTACTATCACCACATCATCATTGCTCTACTAACTTAAGCAAAGGAAGTTGGTATTACATGTGTTTGACTGAAGAAGAGTAAGTAATTACTAGGACAAAAACTGAAGTTGTTTTCCTAACTTCTGCACTTTCCTTCCTTTTGCATAATGCTGTCCTATAATTATCACTGAGGCTCTGTGACTTCCTTAAAAGTTCTCTGAGCAGCCATGAAGCATTCTCAAAGAATATTTGGACCTCATTTAATCTTATTTAATGATAACTTTATTTAACTCAGTAACTTACATTTGACTCCGTTCCAAATGCACTTTTATTCTTGTTACTTATTACTGCCTATATTACATTCTTTGAAATACTTTTCACTTTTTCATAGTGCTTCTATCAATCATTATGAACGTATATTGATAGCAGTATTGGAGGAATTGTCAGTGTTGGCATTAGCATTGGACAAGTGGTCTTCCTGCGTCCTTTTGAATAAATTATTAAAATATTTTGTGGGCAACTTATGTTTTCTGAGAATTTACTATCATTTAGTCCACAATACCTTATGTATAAACTCAAATGGACTATTGGTTCAGATTATATCAGAAAACAAAATACTATTTAGTTAATTATAAAATATACGGTGGAAATATTTAAATACAATAATAGAGAGGATATGCTCGGAAGCTGCTATTTTGAATTCCATTTTTCTGCTATTATAATAATTTATATCTTAACTAAAAAGGTGCAGGGAGAGCATGTGCCTGTAGTTATTCAAGTATTTGAGCCCTGGTTCTCTTGACATCTTTTCATTCACAGAACTCTCTTTGAAGTCACTGTGCATTCCACACACAAGGCATAGATATGTGCCAGGGAAATATAGCCCCAAGATAGTTCTCTTTTTCTCCTACCAAGTTTTTGCCCATCCAGAGTGTGAAGTTACAAGTCAGTTCTTTGTTCTTGGTGTACTTGATTATTTTATTTTTAATGCTCCCCTGATGAGTGAGGTAATGTCGGGATGCAAGTCACATCCTTGGTCCAATGAGAAGATGTAATTAATCCACAATAACACCAATACCATTAAGCATAATTCCTTTAAAGTATCAAAGACAGATCATGTGATCTTTATGGGGGTCATCATTTCCCTTTGTAGCCTCTAGTTTTCTCCAAGCTGCCTGTTTACCATCAGATCCCAATGCTTCCCATTAATGTCATTACAAGAATTATTGATGATTGAGTTACTCATGTTAGAGAATCCTAAGCTCATTTGTGTAGTGCTGAGCTGAGCCTCTTAGAGTATAAGTGGTGATCTTATTTTTAAGAACACAAATCACTGTAAGTTTTAGATTCAGAAAAATGTCTTTTAATTTCTAGAAATAAAACAAAAGTGAAATGTCTGCCAGTGCTAACAATTTTCATCATCAGTTTGAGACAATGTGTTGAATTCCCATGGAACTTTTCTGCTCCTGAATTGGACATATCCCCTTCCCCTGTAATCATGATGAATTTTAAGCATCAGATAAATTGCATAAACTCATAAATCCAAAAAGGGATTAAAGAGATTATTTCAGTGTTTTTTAATTAATAAAAATTATATGAGGAAATTATTAATAGCCAGTATTTATGGACATTCATTTTAAGAAAGCAGATAAACAAGATATTTCCATACCTAAATATTCCTTTTTATAAAAGTAGGTAATGTAACTCTTAATTTTGTAAGTTCCTTAGAAGGCATTATGCTATAATTACTTCAAATACAATTCAAAAGTATGTGAATAAATGATACTGTTTCTTGCATAGTCCTGTCTGTCCTCCAGTTTTTCTAGGTGATTCCTATTTGTCCATCAGATATCAACATAGACACTATCCACTCCCTGAAAACTCACTAGAGAATCTTGTACTGGGTACCCATCTGCGTGTATAGTTTACTATAATTACTATAGTTATACTATAGTTACCTGCAATATAACTGTTATCAAACCTTATTCAGGATTATTTGGCTATAAGCTCCTTGAGGACATAGGCCCACTTTGTCTGAAGTACCTGTTGGACAGAATGGCCAGTGAATGACTGGATCCTGTCGCTTTCTTTCAGCTCCATCTTCAAAGGCTCTGCCGTGTGTGTGTATAGCATGGCTGACATCAGAGCAGTTTTTAATGGTCCCTATGCTCATAAGGAAAGTGCAGACCATCGCTGGGTGCAGTATGATGGAAGGATTCCTTATCCCCGACCTGGCACAGTATGTATTCAACTTAATAATCAAAATATTATTTTAGGTCCATATTCTCTTCCTAATTCTAATAAACTCTGTGATTCACCATAGCAACATGCACTGTGGTTTTAAAATAACTAATTATTTATAGTGATGTGTCAAAATGTCTGACTTTTACTGGAACTTAACATTTTTCTTTTGAGTAAGAATTGTTAAGTACTACAGCAAATAATGGGCTGTATGGTAAGGAGCACACTACCCTGAGAATGTAGTAGTTATCCTCAAATTGTCTATAGAATTGTCAAAATGATTTAGTATCTAGAATGACAAATATTCCAAGTTAGAAGGAAATGCCAAATAAGTATTTATTCCTCACATACAACTCTGCATATAGCTAGAGTCTTCTGGTCTCTATTTCTATTTTTAAAAGACTATACATCACTTATAATTGTTCATTTAACTTATATTTTCTCTTATTCTGCAATAATTTTTATTATGTTGCACCTTGGAATTTATTTTAGATGTGGAAAATACCTAGGAAACACTGAGTCCAAAATTCTATTAAAACAGCATAAATCATGTTTGGAACAGAGGTGAAACAAGTAAGAAATGTGATTTAGAGTTTATGCATCTGTTTAAAAAAAAAAAAACTTTGTAGTTTAAAATCTGTATGTACATGATAAATGGAAGGCTTTTGTTGATGTGGTTAAAACAGTTTGTTATGTTACTATTTTAGGACTGGTTAACTGATCTAATAGAAAGGTAAAATGCCTTTTAAAAAAGATTAATTCATTATAAATATTTCTACCAAGAACACTAAAATAATCATCAAAATCTCAGAAAAGTTACTGACTTAACCATCTAATTCTAATGAGTCTTATCTTTTCATATGTTTGTTCTTAAAGAGGAAACAGCTGGTAGCCAGGCTTTCTGAGTTCTCTTTTCATCTTCCTGTTATATAACCTAACTAAATTAGGGAAACATAGTTTACTACCATGTCTATTTTCCCTTTCAAAATTCCTCAACATAAATTTATTTCACGGATGTTTTCTGGACTGATAAGGGGTAATCACAACCTTGGGAATGAAGTTTTGCATGTAACATTATGGTTTTCAGTGTTCCCTTTTTCATTTTCTTTGAACATCATAGCTGTACTTGCTTGTTCTGTTATTTTTTTTTAGACAGTAACATAGGGTGTAGGCACTCAGGGTGTGCAGGCACTCTTCTAAAGCCTTTACAAACCTTAATGTCATCTTTATGATGACTCTGTGAAGCAAGTGCTGTTGTTATTGATGCCATTTTACAGACGAGCTGTATCAGACACAGGTAGGTGCAGTAACTTGCCCAAGGTCATGAAGCTGGTGAGTAGTGCAGCTGAGTTTTAAACTCAGATAAGCCTGTCGGCAGAATCCAAGCTCTTAGTCCTTGTACTCTGACACTATATTAAAAACTTGTTATGTTAAAATTATATCTGTTTTCCTCTTACATGGGAGATCTTTTGCTGGATATACATGCTATATATATATATATGTATAGATATAGGGCTTCCCAGGTGGCCCAGTGGTAAAGAATCCACATGCCTGTGCAGGAGACACAAGAGACACGGGGACACAACGAGTCGGACATGACTGAGTGACTACACACACACACACATATATAAAGCCCTATATGTATAGGGCTTCCTTTGTGGATCAGATGGTAAAGAATCCACCTGCAATGCAGGAGATCTGGGTTCGATCCCTGGGTGGGGAAGATCCCCTCGAGGAGGGAATGGCTACCCAGTCCAGTATTCTTGTTTGAGAAATCCCATGGGCAGAGGAGTCTGATGGACTACAGTCCATGAAGTTTGAGGGTTTTATTTATTTATTTTGAGGAGGATAGTTAAACTAAATTTCCTCTAGCTGAGAAAATCTTACAACATATGCTCATGGTCTCATAGTTTGTGAAGTGAGACTAGGATTAAATTTAGATTCACATAATTCTAAATCAAATGTTATTAACCTCCATGCCATTCTGCCTTCAAGTTGATAAAATCAAACAACCAAATAGAACCTTACCTTGTTTCTCCAGGGATCAATCTGTTCTGTACAAAAATAATAATGAAGTGTTGAAGCCTTACTGCGCTTGTCATTTCTTTTATTGTAATTCAGGGAACACAGCTTACTTTAACCAAAAGCATGGCTGAATAATTTGCTTTCTATGAAATGTCAGGAAAGTGGCTTACTAAAAGCCACTTTTCACTTAAGTTAAACATTTTAAATAGATTATTTTTAAAACTACCTTTGCAACTTATATTTTCTCAACCATGTTGCTCTTAGAGATTGAATTCTAAGTTGTTCTCTCAACAGTGCCTTCTGTTGACATTATCACTCCAGTAAAATACACACGGGGATTTTCTGTGTGCTGTAGCTACTTATTTTTTTTAGTTTAACAGACTTTTGTACTTCTTGTGATAAAAAGTCAAACCTAAACTCCTAGCCTTACGGTGATATCACTGCTCTACAATGTTAATGAGCCTGGCAACTCAAAAATGCACAAGATTCGCTAATGGAATTCCTTCACGTCAAGTGATTCTTCTGCCCTCTGGTGTCCAAACAAAATCTCTGAACAAATTATATTTTGTTCAAATGGGCCTTTTCAACAATTATGGAACTGCTGGGTCTTGGTAATAAGTTCAAAGTGAAATACAGTATGAAAGAATCCACCAAACAGTGAGTGATAATAGGTCAGATACAGAAATCAGATTAAGATCAGGCCAAAAAAATAGCACAATCTGGGAAAGATTTGTAATAGCAGGAAATTTTGATTCTTACATTTATTATTACAATTTTACTCTGTAGTTTCATTCTGTGTTGATAAGTTTTTATGTGTTTGTGTGTGTGTGTGCTTGGTTGCTCAGCTGTGTCTGACTCTTTGCAGTCCCATGGACTGTAACCTGCCAAACTCCTCTGTCCATGGAATTTTCCAGGCAAGAATACTGAAATGGAGTGCGATTTCCTGCTCCAGGGGATCTTCCCAACCCTGGGGTGGAACTTGCATCTCTAATGTATCCTGCACTAGTGCCACCTGGGAAGCCCCAATGATTTATGCATAAATGTTAACTATTAATACATGTTTATTTCAATATGAGCTTCAGTTTTTAAAACAGTCTCTTATCAGAAAGGTGAGAAGAAAGGACTTTTTGAAAAAAATTTACTGTGGTCAGAACACTTCTTACCAGATTTCTAAGTGTACAATACTATATTATTATCTACAGGCTGTAATGTCGTAGGGTAGCTCTCTAGAATTTACCCTGTGTAACTGAAATTGTATACCCACTATTGGAGACTTATCATTCTTAACTTCCCCAAACCCCTGGCAACCACTGTTCTATTCTGTGCTTCTATGCTTTTGACTATGTTATATATATGGGGCTTCCCCAGTAGCTCAGCGGTAAAGAATCTACCTGCAATGCAGGAGCCGCAGGAGATGTGAGTTCAATCCCTGGGTCAGGAAGATCCCCTGGAGGAGAGCACGGGAACCAGTTCAGTATTCTTGCCTGGAGAATCCCATGGACAGAGGAGCCTGGTGGGCTACAGTCCATAGGGTTGCAAAGAGTCGGACACAACTGAAGCAAGTTAGCACACATGAACGTGTTATATATATATGTATGTGGAATTAAACAATTTTTGTCCTTCATGACTGACTTATTTCACTTAGTGTAATGTCCTTATTTTCACTTAGTGTAATGTCCTACAAGTGGTAGGGTTTCCTTCCCTTTAACACTGAATAATATTCTGCCCTATATATATACCACTTTAAAAAATTCAATCATCAGTTACGAACATTAGGTTGTTTTCACATAAGATCTGAAGGGTTGCCAAAAAAATTAAAAAGTAAAACTAACACATGATCCAGCAACCCCACTTCTGCATATTTATCCAAAAGAATTAAAATTGGAATCTTGAAGAGAGATTAGCACTCCCATGTTCATTTGCAGCATTTTTCACAATAACCAAAATGTACAAAGTTTTTGAACTTAAAACATCTAAGTACTATATGTTTCACTACTTTTGAACCATTCTCCCATAGTTTTTAAACAATTTCTAAACCTCTAATTTTGTAAAAATAACAATTCATTTTTAAATTACATTTTCTCCCAAATAGTTACCGTTTTTATTGTTAAATGTTTCAGCTTTAATTTTAAAGATCAAATTTACATGTGAATTTCCCAACTAAGGCTTCATTTCTGGTAGGGAGCAATAAGAAGTAATTATCGATATTGCCTTTTAATTTCATAACCTATTTTTATTATGTGTATATTAGTGAATGAGAAATACATTAAAATTCCCATGAATAGCTTACACATCAGCAAAACCCATTCTTTCGTTGCGTATAAATATTAGAAAGAGGTGATGCAAATGGTGACTCTGAAAATATCTGTGAATTCCTTGTTTCAAGGAGATACTGTTATCATATCTTAGGATAATAATACATAATGACAATAATTCAGTTTTTAGAGAAGACAGGATATATGCATTGGTGCTTCACTTATTATTAGAATGCTTGCTGAGAAATTCCAACTTTTACATTGGTCCATGTCCTCAACAGCAGGGGTTTGAAATAAAACATGAAATTCATGAGTTCCAAAACTCACCCTATTTTCTCTTCCTGATCTACCTAAAATATTTGGCTTGAGCAATGACATATTTCTGCCAAACATTGTTTTTATAGAGCTGATGATTCTTAGAATTTTATGTTTCCACAAATTTCCTAAATTAGATGTCTTCATGAATCTCCTAAATTAGATCTGAGTTGTAACTTAGACTGGCCCCATTAAGTAAGAATTTTCCTGATTATCGTCACAGAAAAAATGGTTTTAAGATTGATTCAAAGATAAGGGTACAAAAAGAAAAATACTTCAAAAAAGTATCCTAAACTTCCTTTCTGTATTAGACTTTGAGTGCATGTGTGCTTAGTTGCTCAATCATGTCCATGTCCAACCCTTTGTGACCCTTGGAGTGTAGCCTGCCAGGCTCCTCTATCCGTTGGATTTCCCAGGCAAGAATGCTGCAGTGGGTTGCCATTTCCTTCTCCTGGGGATATTCCCTACCCAGGGATCAAACTTGAATCTCTGTGTTTCCCGAGTCTCCCCCATTGCAGGCCGATTCTTTACCACTTGAGTTACCAGGAAAACCATAGACTTTGAATCTTACCAAACCAAAACAAAAAGTAATGGAAGAATCCCTCACAGTGTTGCACTATCTTTTCATTTACGCATCTGATAAGTGTTTAAAGTTTGGTTGCCATTTCCTTTGTTTTAACTTAAGCTTTCCTAATTAATTTTAAGTATGTGGGAATCTTTGAGGAAATTAATTTTGTGTGTCACTGCCTCATAGATGCCTCTCTGTCATGTTAAATTCACAGTTTCATTTTTTCCCCAATATTTGTTCACAGTATGGTTTTCCACTTACTGGATAACAAACTTACCTTATTACCACTTCTAAATTACCAAGAATATCTTTAATTTTAATCCTTCTAGGTTTTTGATTCTGGAAGGGAGAAGCAGAGGAGGACTAGAACCTGGGCCTCCTGACTCCTGGTTCCTTAATCTGATACACTGAGACGAGCACATGACAAAACATCTCTCTCTTTTGCCTTTAACTGTATATAGGACATGTTTCTCTGACAGGGTGAGAAGCAGCTGATTCTAACAAGTCAATCTTTTCAACTGGCTTTCAGCCTTCTTTTCCAAAGGGCCAGCTTTCGCTTTTACAATAAGATTTTCCAAATCCCAGACTATTGACTGTGTTCAGTCATGTTTTCATTTTTCTGGTATAGAAATGTCTCTAAAAGACAGCCTTCAAAAACAAGAGATTTACCTGTCTCTGCCTCTGGCTCTTCTAACTCTTAAATTGAATATAGCATCTTTCTTGCCCATATAGGTTATAAACTAACTCTCAGAGGAATAAAGGGGCTAGGATGGCACCTATTATATTTGCATGTTTTACTTTATAAGTAAAAATCAGACTGCTTTACACATTTAGCTTATTTCTCCCATTTTGCAAAAAATGAAAGCTCGGTTCAGTTGTTCCCCATGCCATGTCTTCCCTAGCACGGGGTCATCCCTCTGGTTTGTTTGAAAGGAAATTGCAATCTGTAGAGAAAAGCTCTAAGCAGCAGGGGGAGAAAACTTGTAACAGCTGTCTGGGGCCCACCAAGGGGCCAAGTTTTCTCACTGGATAAAACCCATTTTTCTCCTTTTATCCATTGCTTCCCACTGCACTATTGAAGGCCCTCTACAAACACGCAGATGTGCCAAGCATAACATGATCACACCTAGTCCGGGTGGCAGCCTGCCAGGGAAGATAGGCATGGAACCAGGGTTCACTGATGCTGGGTTTACCCTTTCATCTCAGAGCTGCCTACCAGGTCCTTTTCTCTTCTGCGCTTGTGCTGGTATTGTTTCCAGCAAGATACGGACATTTGAGAGTTTTGGGAATAGCTCTCTGCCTCTTTTTTACCCTTCAAATTTCAAACTTAGAGTTTTTCTAAACAGTAGGTGGAGACACAGATAAGTTCCTTGATTTATTTCTTACAATCTCAGGAGCTAAAGTGATGGAAGTCAGGCAAATGTTAGAAAGTTGGGGGCAGAAATAAATTACCCTCTACAGTATATTCAGATGGACTGAGTCAACAGGTAGAACTTAAAGTACATACGTACAGAGAACACTTGGCTAGATTGTGACTACCTGGGATGTATGGTTGCAAATGGAAAATCTTCTAGGACTTGTGGAAGGAAAATAATTGAAGATGGTTATTTAGATGGAGCATTTCCCCACACATTCTCTTTCTCCTTTATGGAATTCTTCCCTAGTTTCTCTTTACCTACATAAGATGCTTGGCATCTCAAGTTATTTTTAGATCTCTGTGTGATGCAGGTACATGATATCAAAGGGGAAAATTCCCCTGGTTTTTAACATACTAAAATAACAATATTTGGTTCAAACTGTACTGTCTTAACCCTCAGGGAGTATCTCTACCAAATCACTTTCATTTGTGAAAGCAGAGTGGAGACGCCGACCAGAGAGTTCACACACAGCAACCTAGAGCATAAAGATCTTATCCAAACACTGGCTGCATGCCATGAGGAAAAGCTGCCATATGAAAAAAATACATTTTTGAAGATCATTTTATAATAGGCAATAGAAACCAGATTTCCTTTTTTTTCCTTAGATTTTAATATACTTAAACTTTTTTGTCAGAAGGTGAGCAAGAAGGAAAATTTATACATGTTCTTTGATAAATGGCCATAGCTTCATTCACCTATACTTTCTCATATTAAAATTTCCTATAATTTGAAAATTTGATGTAAAATCTGGCTTGAATGGTACAATATATCTTTTGAAATATTGGCTACTGTGTGATTGTAGCTACAAAGTCAAAAGAGCTGATTTTCTACAGAGAGCTGTTTCAAAGATGTAATGCAGGCAGAAATCTTGCATTTGCTTTGATTTTAATGATAGACCCACCAGATAGCACCAAGGGCATTTTAAGCTATAAGCTCACTATGAATGGCCTTTGACTCAAACATGCAGCCTGTAATTGGACAAGAGCTTTGTATCATTTGAGCTCCATATCCACTTTGAGTTACAGCTTAATCTGCTTAATACAGGGTTTCTTCCATTATCTAGTTGACAGATTTCACTTGGCTAAGAGCAAAGTGCTAGAAACAGTGACTAAAGATACAGATATAGGTTCAGGCCAACAACCAGCTAAGAATATGCTCAGTAAGTACCAAATGGCTAACATTCTAGGACATTTCTAACCTCTTTGGTGCAGATCTGGGACAAGACAATAAAACTGATCAAGAAAAGATCAGTTTCTTTTCACATGAAAGATTTTTTTGACAGATAAATATATTCTTAAGTTATTTATGGAAAATCATTAACAGACTTTTAAAATTACAACTTCTTTGATATTTCTTGTAATTTGGTGAGCTATTACGATTTTATTGCTGTAAATTTGAGGTCAGGGTCATTTATTGTGACTAACTATAGTATGTTTAGTTCCATAGAACGACCCTGGTGAATGCTTTGACTGAGAAGTACAATTTCAGCCTTGACAAGATTCTAATTAGTGCTGGGTATAAACAGCTCGGTTCAGTGCAGATTATGATTCCAACTTGCTGAAGAACCAAAATAGGGAGAAAGCAGGACTTTCTTATAAACTTTCCTTAATATTGCTCATTTTCTTTTCGATGCTTTCATCGTATAGCTAATTTTTTTCATTTCCCCCCCAAAAAATGTATTAGCCAATTAAGAATTCAAATATAACAACAGCATTATTCTGAGATAAATTCCTAAACTATAGTAAAATAAAGTAGATTTAGTTTGTGGGAGGGGAAATATTTGATGAAAAAAAGTCAAATATGAAGCAATTCCCTTTTCATATTTTTGGATAGAGGCACATCGAATTCATTTCATTTGTAGCAGTGTAAATTTTTACTTTTACCACCAGGGGACAGTGTACACTAACTATTGAATTAGTGGATACCAAAAGGCACAGATGAAGTGATGTTAGACAAGTGAAAAAATCCCGAGGGTTTCGCCACAGATCCTTTAGGGGAAGAGCTGTTGAATTGTTGAATTGTTCACAGTAAATTTTCACACCAGTTATGAAAAGCTAAATGATTATAATGTCAAACTATTAAAGCTCTTTTACAAGTAATTTTATGGCATGTTGATTTGTTTCGTTTTATTTTTTAACAATCATGGTTTTAATTTAAAATTTTACATTAATTAAAGGAAGTTGAAAATAATTGTGTTTATATATCACTTTCTTAATGATTTAAACTCAAATTTCATGTACTTTTGTAAAAAACAGAGCTCATTTTGTAAATTTTAGAAAATACAGATAAATGGATATAATTTAGACATTTCTTTTGAGCTTTAATAAGCAGGATACTTTGTTTTGTAAGGATCTCTTTGATGACCATTAGCCATTCCACCTACCAACAAGTTAAGACAGTTGTATTTTGAGATCTGAAGTTAATTCAAGAAGAGAACAGTGTAAAAGACAATAGAAATATCTATCACAGAGGTTTTATATTCAGTTTTCTGAAGTTATACTTCTTGGAAGAAAAGATATGGATGGGAATTACCAATTTTCACTTATGCTAACACAACTAAAAAAGACTATTTCAAAAACTGGAGCCCAAATGGACACGGATAAAAGATTTAAAATGTGTGCACAATTAATGTTTCGTTGAGGTATAGTTGACATATAGCATATTAGTTTCATGTGTACAACATAATTTGATATTTGTATACACTGAAAGATGATCGCAGTAGGTCTAGTTAGCATCAGTTGCCATCAATTGTTACTTTTTTTGTTCTTGTGATGAGAACTTTTAAAATCTACTTTCTTAGCAACTTTCAAATATGTAATACAGTGTCTGTAACTAATAGCCAGCATACATCACCAGGACTCATTTTATAGCTAGAGGTTGATACCTTTTGAGTCCCTTCACCCATTTTGCCCATCCCTCACCCCCCACTTCTGGCAGCCACCAATCTCTGTATCTATGAGCTCTTCTGTTTGTTCCATTGTTTAGATTACACATATATAAGTGAGACCATACAGGATTTATCTTTCTTTCTTTGACTTATTTCACTTAGCATAATGCCCTCAAGGTCCATCTATGTTGTTGCAAAAGGTAAGATTTCATTTTTTCTGTGGCTGAATAATATTTCTTTGTAATATTTTAGAATATTTTTGAAAGCAAAAGCTTGATTTAAATACACTCACGGCAAACTGTTTTTATTTATATCTAGATGTGACTTCATGTTGATCCTGTTGACCATTTCTTTAATATTATCAGTAATAAGCTTTAAAAACTTTGAAAGTAAATTAAAATTTCTCAGGTGGGTGAACAATGTCTTTACTCCCCGCCTCATTTCTTTTCAGTGTCCAAGCAAAACCTATGACCCACTGGTCAAATCCACCCGAGATTTTCCAGATGATGTCATCAGTTTCATAAAGCGGCACCCTGTGATGTATAAATCAGTATATCCAGTTGTGGGAGGACCAACGTTCAAGCGAATCAATGTGGATTACAGACTGACACAGATTGTGGTGGATCACGTCGTTGCAGAAGATGGCCAGTATGATGTGATGTTTCTTGGAACAGGTATGCTAGAGCCAGGTTACGGTTTCTTTCACATGAATTTTTCATTATTAGACAACCAAAAAATTCAGAAAAGTCTACTGGTCAAAATCAATGAGTAATTATTAGTTCCTACCTAGTCAGTGTTTTTTTAACTTGCATAACAAGTGCTTTTAATTGACCATCATACCTATCTCCCAGCCTCCATTCGAGTTGTGTGAGATTTCAAAACATATTTCTATATCACAACTGCAGTGTGCCTGCTATAGATGAGGTGCTCAATACATGTTTGCTGAATGACTATGGACTCAAACAAGTAGGCAAAGAAAAGTTTCTCTATCTTCAAACTTCACATTTCCTTCTTTCTACAGAGATATTTTACAATTCTACCCCAAAGGATCCCTTCACCCAATTTTAAGAATCCCTGACTTAGCTGACATAAGATGGCTTTTCAAAAAAGTTAATCATTAATTTGTAAAGAACTTAAAGTAAAAACTTCTTTGTAATTATTTTTCCTGCTTTTGAATTTTGTGGATTAATTATTCATTATTAGAACCCATTTTATTTACTTTTTGACTGCCAACTCATTAAAATGATTACTTTTCCTAGGAAAAGAAATATTATTTATTTGGCGCTTTTCAAAAAAGTAATATCTAATAGTGTATTGTGAATTCTAATGGCAATAAAAATAGCATGTATCATTAAAACAAAAGCACTGCATCTTGGATAATGTTGTATAATTTGATGGATCAAGCATTGCATAAAAAAATAGAAATTTGATGAGTTTTGAAGAAATTGACACTTTTACTGAAAAAGATTTTTAGGACTACAAAACAATTTTAGGATAATTTTATTTCTAAAAGTGTATTGGTTTTACAAAAGTTAGGTATATTAGGAAGCATCTGTGTGACAGACTCAAAGGACTTTCAAGAACTCCAGTTGTCAAACCTGATTATGCTGCAGATGGCGGTACCAAGGCACAGCGAAAAAGAGTGATGCTTTCCAGACTACAGAGATTACTACTGAAGCATCAAAACATGAAATAATTAGTTTGTCATTAATTCTAACGAGTTTGCCTCTTAATTGCATGGCCCACCCAAAGCTCATTCCTAGCTCTTCAACATTTCTGGGTCAGAAAAGCCATTTAGCCACTAGGTGGTACTACCTAACTTTTATTGAGAAAATTATAAGAATACTGAGGTAGACTGATTTCCAAATATGGTATTTGGAAAATGTATATCTAATATTTTTCAAAGATTCTAGAATCATTTAAAAACAATTCACGCTGTTTTGTACAAACAGGATTATTACTGTACATGTTTACATACTCCAGCCAGAAGTGCTCAGAAGTTTATAAACAACTATTTTTCATTTATTTTTATATAGGTCAGTCTAGACATTAATCTCCAAGTGGAAATTTTTTTTTTCTAAAATGTTATTTGGATCATCTTTCTGTAATAACATGCCACCTTGTGGAACTGCAATGTATTATTAATCTTGTGATAATTTTTTTTAATTCTAAAATAATTTTAGATAAAAACTTTACTTTCTAGCCCATTAATGTTTCTGTCAGTTAAATACATTTGATTAGTAGAGGCCACTTTTCTCATGTAGATACCGCAATGATTTCTCTTCCATTTGTTAAGATTATTAAAAAAATATTTGTCTTTCCTAGTGAATTGGGTAAGTACTGAAGAAGTATTTCTTACACTTAGAGAGAAAAAGTGTTAACGTATTTTAACCCTTTAAATTCCAAAAATGTTGTTTCTCTTTTATTATCATTTCAACTAAGTTTTAAAGGAGACATAAATATTCCTGTGCTAAGAATACCCTCCAAGTATGTGTCTTTTAATATTTGCTTTATAAACACATGTTCTATGAGCTGAAAGCTATAATGTTTCAGAAGAGGAGGATCATATATTAATACATAAGCTTCATTTCTTCCATGCTTTATTTAACCTGATTTCCTGAAAGGCATTGAGAAAAAACATGAGGGGAGCAATGTGAAGGTTGCGAACGTTTAAACATTGAAGTAGAAACAGAAGGATCATGCGTAATGTATTTTTTCAGACATTGGAACAGTCCTAAAAGTTGTCAGCATTTCAAAGGAGAAGTGGAATATGGAAGAGGTAGTACTGGAGGAGTTACAGATATTCAAGGTAAGACTTAGGCCAGAGTTCCGGGAGAAGGATGGTGAACCTAAGTAGTTCTTATATGGGATGTGTTTGTCTCAATATATCATCACTTTTTCTAGGGAAGTCTTTGCAGTTAACTCCTTTATTTTTTGTTTCCTTAAGTGAAGGAAAAAAGTTTAAAAAGCAACCAAGAGTGGGACTCACTTTCCCCTGTAGAATATAACTAAGCGTGGAACTCCTAGGACTACCTCTCATGACTGAGTTTTCCAAGCTTATGCTCAGACAAATCACTACAGTAGATGAAAGCCTGGGATCTCTTTTACTATCCAGATGCTGTTCTGCGTTATAAATTTTACTTTTCAGTTTTTCTTCAGTTGAATTTGAGAAAACTGAAAAGTGTATAAATCATGTTTCCCTGCATTTCTATAAGGAAATTTTTTTTTAAGTTGCATGATAGTATATCTTTATGTATGCTAAGTTCCTCTCAATCACCCAAAAAGTTAAGAGATCTAAAATAATAATTCTCCAGATTTGGGGAATATCCTTAGACTTTTAACAGTAAATCTGAATTGTGGCATTCTTTGTAGATGTTCAGTGAGATTCAGTTCAAAGTTATTTTCTAAAAATGAAATTAGAAATAAAATTGCATTTCTTAGAAGAGCTTTTGAAAAATATGCTGTGTCTTTTGTAACATTTTTGTTGAGACAGTTTATTAAAATATACTGTTTCCATGTGAACATCTATTGTTGTAAAGGAGAGTAGAGCCCTCCACTGTGAGGGGCTCAAGTTAATTAACATGCCGGTTCCATCGGTTCCTGTTTACACTATGATGACACTAGTGGTCCAGGAGTTAACAAGAACAAGACCTGCTGTCTGCCATCTACTGAAAACAAAGCCTTGGGTAGTTCCTGAGGGAAAAGTCAATGTCAAATATAAGTGTGAACCCAGAGGCCAAAAATAAAGCCCCCACAACACATATAGGCATGTTAGACTGAGTCTGTTCAGTGGTTGTTAGTGGTCAAGAAGAACTGTTTGGATTCCACTCTTAAGATTAAACAATGAACCTGTCTGCTTAATTCATTAAAAAAAGTTATTTGATAGAATGTCCTCATTTAACACTTTTCTTTTCATTTCTTTCATATACTTTCTTAAATTTTTTATATCTATTTTGATAAATTAATATATAGAGAAAGATTGATGATAGATGAAAAGAATTTTAAACATCCCATCTTTCTTAGTTTGGGAGCTTTTCTGTTCATATTTTAAATTTTATATTGCTTGCATAGAGATGTATTTTCTACAAATAAAACTTTCCCCCGTGAAATTATACACATCAAGTTATGTAGGGTTCTATAAAGAATATGCTCATTCACAAGGAGCACTATAACTTTTTAGAATTCTGCTACTTGAACAAGTTTTGAACTACTGATCTAAGTGAGAGCAGAAAGAGGCAATAAATAATTATGGAGATGTTCTTGTCAACACTAGTTTGAATTATATGGAGGCAGTTAAGATAAGCAAAATCAGAAGAGGGAGAAACCTTATGGGCAACTGGGAACAATTTCCAATGCAGAATGCCTCACATATATTTACGTAATTTTTCTTTAATAAGAAACTATTTTGATAATTTTTATTAAGGTTGAATCACTGCACATGGGAATGAAATAGCACACATTAAGATCTTTTTCTCCTCTACATAACAGAGCCTTAAAGTTTACTCCAATTATCTTTGGTACAAGATAAAATATTGGCTACTATAAAAGACTGTTCATGATTACTAACAGTTAACTTCTATTTTCAGCATTCATCAATCATCTTGAACATGGAGTTGTCTCTGAAGCAGGTAATTTCTAATTTTTGTGTAAAAATTAGCCACAAAAGGAAGACTGTTTGAATCAAAGTTTATTTTAGGGAAAATCCACTGAGGCAGGAAGTTAAATTATAAATCTATAAAAAGCTTTAGATTGTTTCTTTTGTAACAGATTATTGGGCATTGTTTCAGCCTTGCCTTAGGAGACATGGAACCCAATTTCATTAATTGAATAATACATTCTCCCTTTCTTTGGCTCTTAAAAATTGAGCTCACTTTCCTACTCTCATGAGAATGCCAGTCTGTCAAGGCTGTAAAGTAATTCATGTAACAATAGAATACTAGCACTAAACATTAAAAATGGTTTTTAATCAGGGAGTGTAGAAGTTAGACTGCAGTGGCAAACAGCCCAATAGTTGACCTCCAACCTTCCACTTAATATCTTACTCCAGAAGTCAATTTCCTCAACAGTAAAGTTAGAAGAATAATATCTACCTCCTAATAAATTGGATGCTGTATGCAAAATTCTAGACAGAAAGCTAGTACTAAGTGTAAAATAGATGGTAGCTAATAATAACACTAATAATACTTAATATGATGTCACAGTTCTTGGATATGATACTTCAAACCCCAGTTGATTCAAGAGGTTCAGACTTGCATTACCATTTCTATACATACTCTTGATATAGAAATAAAACACATGATAAATAATATGTTCAACATTAAGGTGTTGCTAAAATTGTCTTAATTCATAGATTGAGTACACTTAGTATGATACAAGCATTATTAGGAAAATATCCAAGTAGATTTCTTCTTCAGTCTTTTAATTTGTTCTTTAGTTCAACATTTAGTTCCTGAAGGCCTGCTACCGTCCTTGGAGGGTACAGAAATGGATGAATAGCATAGGTCTTCATCTCTAGAAACTCATGTCGAGCTGGAAGGCAAAGGCACATGCAAACACAGTAGTGCAAAAACAGAACCATGTACTAGGGAGAGGGAAAGGAGAGGAACTGATGGAAAAGGGGGCCAGGGGAGCAGCGGGAGGAAGCTAAGAGAAAGACAACTTGAGCTATGAAAGCTCTTGCAGTTAATCAGATAGAAAGAAGGATGGGATGGAGAAGCCAAGTAGAAGTGGGAACATTTGAAAAGGTATAAATAGTGAAAGATTGTAACTTATCCTAATAAGTTTGTGTATAGTTGGAGCAAAGAGCATACCTGTGCTTATGGAGCAAGGAGGCTAGAAAGGAACCCGGGGAAGTAAAACAGCAGAAGAGTAGACACATCTTTGCATGGATGCCCTCCTGAGAAGTTTAACATGTTTATCCAAGACAGTGAAAACCTTGAAAGATTTTAAGCAGGAGAGTGTCATGGTAAAATTTTCCTCTTAGAGCAGTCTGGTGTGGCAGTGTGGAAGATGGATTGAGTCCTGGGGTAATAGTAGGACACTTACAAGTGATCCTGGAAAGAGATGATAAGGACTTGAGACAAAGGCAGGGGAAAGGGAGGAGGAAGTAGATTAGAGTTCTGTATGAGAGAATGGAGAGATAAGGTGGCAGATGGAATGAGAGTGAAAGAAGATTCAGAGACAACTCCCAGATTTGTGCCTTGGGTGACTGGGATGCTGTCTCTTGGTCAGGTAGGGTAGGAAGTGACTTCCTTGGTGGTCCAGTGGCTAAGACTCCATGCTTCCACTTCAAGGGGCACAGGTTCCATCCCTGGTCGGGGAACTAAGAATTCCACATGCCACACAGCTAAAATAAAAAGAAAGGTAGGGTAGGAAGCATAGATTTTGGGAATCAGTATGTGCATATTTATGTTGTTTCCAAGATACCACTGAGTCTTTGTACAGGAAGAAGAGTGAAGAAGAGAACTGAAAAGAAGGAAGCCCAACATTTAGTGCAGAGAAAGGAGTCATCAAATGAAACAGAAATGTTAGACAGAAATAAAGATGGAGAACAGGAGAAAAGGAATAGTTTCAAGGACATTATAGAGAATTATATAGTAAAATAAATACTAAACAATATATGCATTTAGCCTCTTGGAGGTCTTAACTGGCAGATTAGTGGTTGATAGAGTATAAGACAGATTGCTATAGGTAGAGTCCACATCTGTTATTTGTGCCAGTATCTATTTCCAGATTTTTTTCCCCTCCATTTAAAGTTTGGTATGTCTCCTAGACTTGACCGCATGTCATTGGAAGGCACAGACCATGGCTTGTTCACTTGGATCATCCCTCCCCTCTGCCACCACCACATGTCCTCAAATAAATTCATGTAAGGATGTGAGGATGCTGTGCCTTATATTTAGGACTTATTTTCAAAATGTAATTTTATTTGCTGAGTTTATCAGTATCCTGCAGGTTTTCATGTGTGATATAGCATCCCACAAGCCTCCTTAATACTTTCTTCACAGTGATACCAAATACTTTCTCTCACATTTATATCTCATTTTCCTTCAGGGATCTGTACTTCATTAGCAAATGAAGTGGTTAGTTAAAACCACAGAAAAAGTTCTAGAAACCTCCTTTTGGTCATTTCTTATGGCAGGAGAAGCCCGTCAGTGTTGCCTATAGCATCTGTGCTTGATATAATCCACCAAAGTGTAT
Organism: Okapia johnstoni; assembly: GCA_024291935.2. Classification (NCBI taxonomy): domain Eukaryota; kingdom Metazoa; phylum Chordata; class Mammalia; order Artiodactyla; family Giraffidae; genus Okapia; species Okapia johnstoni. The sequence continues at coordinate 77,077,680 of CM044312.1, read as the reverse complement.
TTTCAACTATTAAGAAAGAATTTGACATCTTAATTCCTCAGTCTAGCAGCTGGTTTTTGACCTTCTTAAATTACTGCCAAGGTTACTCTAGCTCTATAGAATGCTGTCCAATTCAGGATCAACATCTTCAAAACACCATCCAGCCAGACTGAAGACTGACTTATCTTACTCTTCCTGTGGCACCCTAGGAGAGAGATTTAGATCTGTGATATGGTATTCAAGAAAGGGAAGTTCTTAAGACTAGGCTGAAAGATGCTTCTAATGCATTTGTTTTGCCTGATTTGCAGCAACAATTGTATGTTGGTTCCCGAGACGGATTGGTTCAGCTTTCCTTGCACAGATGCGACACTTATGGGAAAGCTTGCGCAGACTGTTGTCTTGCCCGAGACCCCTACTGTGCCTGGGACGGACATGCATGCTCTCGATATGCACCCACTTCAAAAAGGTGAGCAGCACCTCACGTTAAGAGGAAGCCTTCCATTTTACATGATGAACAGCTCACATGAAGTTGTGAGTAAAAGTTGGCCAACTTCTCTTGTAGTTAGTTTAAAAAGAAAACATACAGGAAACATGGTTTGTGGTAGGACTATTATAACCTAAGTGTTTTATAGTTTTTCATAAAGCTAAATTTAAGGAGGATACTCTTAAAAGTAATGTCATTGTAGGCCAACAGTACCCAGGCTAGGAATTTATTTACACACACATGGGCAAAAAAGTACCATAAATTATATGTTTGTTCATTTCAGCACTGTTTTCAGTAGCAAAATTATTGGAAACAACCTGAGTGCTCATTAATATGAGTTATGGTGGCTGATATATTAAAATATCATTATTTTAAAATGTGGTTTACAGTAACACTATTTATTAAAGTATCACTCAAAGTATATTTTGTTCTAGGTAAAATGTCAGCAAACTGTATATATATATTTTTTAATCTTTAGGTCTTAACAAGATAGCCAGTGAGCATACAATAGTGCTACTACTGCATATGCACTTCTTTTTTTTGAAAGTTAACTGATCTCTTAAATTGTAAATTCTAGTATCTCAGATTGAATGTATAGTACAAAAACAGACACAATGCCAAGACCTTTATATATTCCCTGAAATCTCTGAATTGAATGTAAGTGGGCACATACCATTATTTCAAGTTTAAAGTAAAAAGTCACAACATTTTTGTTAGTTTTTGACAAAGAATATACTCATCCTAGGTAGTCTTTGGGCAATGCTTTTCTTTTCTAGAACCTAAAAAACAGGAATGCTCATTAGTTGGTAATGAACCTTCAGTTTGATGAATTGATCCTGTTCCTTATGAAGCCAAGATTTAAAAACATTCTTGACCTTATGTACCTTATACCATCATATTTTTTTCTTTTTGTATTTCCCAAGACTGTATCTCTGACCTTGTAGACATGCCACTGTGATGTTCTCCCTTACCTAACATAATGTTTGTGTGAGCCAAAAAATGTGTATGATCGATGAATCGTCCACAAGACTGTCATCTGGTCAACATTTCCCTTAAGGAATATCCTACATATCACAGAACGTTCATTGTGACATCTGTGATCTCTGATGTGGCAACATAAAATAGCCAAAGCAAATGAAACTGCATGCTGAGTGTAAGATTTATTTAACTTAGATGTAGCAGGTTTTTTTTTTTATACAATGCTGCTAAGTCACTTCAGTCGTGTCCGACTCTGTGCAACCCCATAGACAGAAGCCCACCAGGCTCCCCCGTCCCTGGGATTCTCCAGGCAAGAATACTGGAGTGGGTTGCCATTTCCTTCTCCAATGCATGAAAGTGAAAAGTAAAAGTGAAGTCGCTCAGTCGTGTCTGACTCTTAGCGACCCCATGGGCTGCAGCCCACCAGGCCCCTCCATCCATGGGATTTTCCAGGCAAGAGTACTGGAGTGGGGTGCCATTGCCTTCTCCGTTTTATAGAATAAAAAACTGAAAATAGAAAATACAATATTTTCTCTTAAGGAAAACATGTGACAATAATGTACAAGGCCACTATTTTATTATTACTATCATTAGCACCACTATGAAAGAAACATTGTGAACTGTGTCAGTAGATAGAAATAGCATCTAGCCATTCATGCCATATCAAATTTGTACTTCTGTTTCAAATAATATTTATCTTGTTGTTTAATCACATAAATATAATAATGAATCTTCATATGATAAAACATTTTATATTTGTGTGTACTTTCTTACCCACTGACTAAAGCTCTTTTATATCTTGTTACTTTCCATTGACTGACTGAAAAAAAGAAGATACAAATAGTTACCCCTCATTGGATGTAGATAAAAACTGGAGTACATTTATAGTCAACCTGTTGTGCTGAATAATTTGTCAAAACCAAAGAAAAACTGTGGTGGCTAAATAAAATTCAGATCATCTTATTGCTAAAACAAGATCCATTCTGTTAGGACTCTACCTAACTAGTAGTACTTGGATTAATGTTGCAGTGATTGGAATACTGACCTGCATTTAAGTTAAGCAGTGAAACAAGTACAGTTCTGCTTCTGCTACTGTTATTAGTATTAGATGTAGACTTTTCATATTCCAGATACCATGCTTGAAGTTCTAAACAGTTTAATCCCTTTTCCATAGGCGAGCTAGACGCCAAGATGTGAAATATGGGGACCCAATCACCCAGTGCTGGGACATAGAAGACAGTAAGTATAGGTCTACTATTCTTTACTCTCATTGAAAACTGTAAGCCTAATCTTTGTGTGTCTTTTTTATTATATGACTTGAAACATCGTTTACGTAGGAAGATCCCATTTTGTGTAACACTTGTGTTCTGGAAAAGCAATAGAAGGTTTTATAAATCAGCCCCCTGTTCACGTGCCTAAGTGAATATAATTCTTTGTTATATTGTTATTTGTTTCATATGGCTTTTAAAATTCCTATACGAAATCCCATGGATAGAGGAGCCTGGCAGGGCTACAGTGCACAGGTCACAAAAGAGTTGAAAACAACTTAGCAACTAAATGACAACAAATGAACAAAAAAGAAAACAATCTGCACATTCATGGATTTTAAATTTAAGTGTGTGTTAGGGGAGGGAGAGAGCAACAAAAAAAACAAGTAAAATATATGCCATGTTATAAGGACTTATAAAACACTGCTGCTGCCTAAGACTCTCACAATCTCTGTCTCCACTTTATCACATCCCCTTCTTGTTATGCTCCACTGTACACTGCCTTTTCTAAGCACCATCACCACTCTAACTCAGTCCAATTTTTGTCAAGATCCCTTGCCAATCCAGTGCACACTTTTCAGCACTCATTATTACCTACTCTCTAGCTCCTTCCTCCCTGAAACACTTTCTTCACTTGGCTTCCCTGCAGTGGTGCAGTGATATGCTGGAGCCAGTTCTTATGGCCCCATGAGAGCTGATTGTTTATTATGTAGGCGTTTTTTGAGCTGGTTTTAAACCATTGGTACCTTGAATCAGCCACGGTGGGAGTTCTTATACCAGAAAAATCAGCAAGCACTACAAATCAGGGCCTTGCGTTTAGAGAGATGGTCTCCCAGCACATGTATGCTTCATGGCACCACATGCAAAACTTCTGGTTTTTCTTTTACCATATAGGCTTCTCCTTCTGAGTGTTCTTAACTTTCCTTTTCATTCTACTATCTAAACATTCCATCTCTGTCTCTTCACTCCCTAACACTGTCCATTTCAACACTACCAGAAGTTTTCTTTAAAAAATTGAAGTATAGGTGATTTACAGTGTTGTGTTAGTTTTTTCTGGTGTACAGCAAAGTGATTTAGGTATTTTGTTGTTGTTTAGTTGCTAAGTTGTGTCAGACTCTCTATAACTCCATGGACTGTAGACTGCCAGGCTTCTCCGTCCATGGGATTTTCCAGGCAAGAACACTGGAGTGGGTTGCCATTTCCTTCTCCAGGGGATCTTCCCAACCCAGGGACTGAACCTGCGTCTCCTGCATTGGCAGGCTGATTCTTGACTACTGAGCCATCAGGGAAGCCATATCTATTTATTCTTCTTTATATTCTTTTCCATTATGGTTTAACAGGATATTGAGTATTGTTCCCTGTGAAATTCAGTAATTGTTGTTGCTCAGTTACCCAGTCATGTCTGGATCTTTGCAACCCCATAGACTGTGGCATGTCAGGGCTCCCAGTCCCGCACCATCTCCTGGAGTTTGCCCAAGTTCATGTCCAATGCATTGGTGGTGCCATCAAGCTATCTCATCCTCTCAGGCCCTCTTCTCCTTCTGCCCTCAATCTTTCCCAGCATCAGGGACTTTTCCAGTGAGTCAGCTGTTTGCATCAAGTGACCAAAATACTGGAGCTTCAGCATCAGTCCCTCCAATTCAGGGTTGATTTCCCTTAAGGTTGACTGGTTTGATCTCCTTGAAGTTCAAGGGACTCTCAGGAGTCTTCTCCAGCACCACAGTTTGAAGACATCAATTCTCTCTGGTTCTCTGCCTTCTTTAATGGTCCAACTCTCACAACCGTATGTGACCATGGGGAAGACCATAGCCTTGACTATACAGACCTTTGTCAGCAGTGTGACATCTCTGCTTTTCAACACACTGTCTAGGTTTGTCATAGCTTTCCTGCTGAGAAGCGGTCATCCTCTATAGAGTAGGACCTTGTTTTTTTTTTTTTTTAATCCATTCTAATATATAATAGTTTGTATCCACTAATCCCACATTCCCAATCCATCACTTCCCTATCCCCTTCTCCCTTGGCAAGCCTTAGTCTTTTTTCTGTGTGGGTGAATCCGTTTCATAGATAAGTTCATTTGTGTCATACTCTAAATTCCACATATAAGTGATATATGGTATATGTCTTTTCCTTTCTGACCTGATAATCTCTAGGATCATCCATGCAGCTGCACATGTCATTATTGCGTTTCTGTTTATGGCTGTGTACTATTCCATTATATATATGTGTGTGTGTGTGTGTGTGTATGAACATTATGAAAATCTTCTTTATCCGTTCATCTGTTAATGGACATTTAGATTGCTTCCATGTCTTAACTATTGTAAATATTGCTGCTGTGAACATTTAGAGTGTGTGTGCGTGTGTGCTCAGTTGCTTCAGTCATGTCAGACTCTTTGGGATGCGCTGTAGCCCACCAGGCTCCTCTGTCCATGGGATTCTCCAAGCAAGAATACTGGAGTGGGTTGCCATGCCCTCCTCCAGGAGATTTTCCTGACCCATGGATCGAACCTGCATCCCTTATGTTTTCTTCATTGGCAGGCGGGTTCTTTACCATTAGCACCACCTGGGAAGCCCATGATCTTTTGAAATGAGTTTCTCAAAAGCACTAGTCTGGTTCCTACCTCAGCCCTGTCTGCATTTGTTTCCTCTGTACCTGAAGAACTCTTCACTTCAGGTGTCCACATGGCTCTATCCTCACATCATTTTATTCTGTGAATGAAATATTAGTATCAGTGTTAATTTCTCAGAGACACCCTTTCTGACCAACCTACCTGAAATACCTTTCTTCCCTTCTATCCCTAATTATTCCCTAATCTGCTTTATTTTTACGTGTACTGCATAACACAGCCAGATACTATATTACCTATTCATTCACCTGATTACTTTGTCTCTGTCACTGGAATGTAAAGGGCGTGAATTTGCCTGCCATAATCACTAATATATTCCCTACATTGAAAGTAATGCCACTGTGGTAGGCAAAAAAATGTCTGCCTCATACTTAGGTGAAGGGAGGGATACTCAGAGGGATAGCACTTGAGCTGTTCCTTAAAGAAACAATCACACTTTCCTAAGTGGATTAAGTAACAGGTATTAAAATCAGAAAGGACTCACATAGGTTTGGTTAAGTTCATGACCATCCCTATGTTATTCTATGGAGTTTGTGTTTACCCTGTAAATGATAAGGAACTATTTCATATTACTAAGAAAAGTTGTTTTTAAAAATAAAAGTAATTTACTTTGGTAGTTTGGTGATCGATTGGAATAGGAGAAGTCAGTGATAGAGAATCAATTGTGAGAATTAAAGTAGAAATTAAGAGGGTATTTTCAAACTAAGGGTTTTGAATCTCAAGGAAGAGAAAGGGTCACATGTGAACAATTGTTTTTGGTAAGGAAGAGAGGAGACGAGTTGCTTACAACCCACCATAAATATGCGTTGCATTGACCCGGTAATCAAGTTTTAAATAACTGGCTAATAAATCTTTTGTTCATCAATTGTTACATACTGTGATATTGCACAGTAATTAATGATAGTGTTAAAACAATGTTAACTATATATAATCTTGCTGCACTGACATCAGTGACATGTTCTAAGTATATTATGAAGAAACATTCCAGATATTTCTCTATGAAAAAAAAATTTTGCCTGCAATCTGAAAGATTAAAATATTCTTTAAAATTATTTTACACTTGAAAGATACATATTATACTATTTAAAAACATTATTGCATGCAACTTTGTACCTTTAAAAATGGATAGTAATAAAACACTTGTGAAAGTGCTGCACTCAACATGCCAGCAAATGTGGAAAACTCAGCAGTGGCCACAGGACTGGAAAATATCAGTTTTCATTCCAATCCCAAAGAAAGGCAATGCCAAAGAATGCTCAAACTACCACACAATTGCACTCATCTCACACGCTAGTAAAGTAATGCTCAAAATTCTCCAAGGCAAGCTTCAACAGTTCATGAACTGTGAACTTCCACATGTTCAAGCTGGATTTAGAAAAGGCAGAGGAACCAGAGATCAAATTGCCAACACCTGCTGGATATTCGAGAAAGCAAGAGAGTTCCAGAAAAACATCTACTTCTGCTTTATTGACTATGCCAAAGCCTTTGACTGTGGGATCACAACAAACTGTGGAAAATTCTGAAAGAGATGGGAATACCAGACCACCTGACCTGCCTCTTGAGAAACCTGTATGCAGGTCAGGAAGCAACAGTTAGAACTGGACTTGGAACAACAGACTGGTTCCAAATAGGGAAAGGAGTACATCAAGGCTATATATTGTCACCCTGCTTATTTAACTTATATGCAGAAAACATCATGAGAAATACTGGGCTGGATGAAGCACAAGCTGGAATCAAGATTGCTAGGAGAAATATCAGTAACCTCAGATACTCAGATGATACCACCCTTATGGCAGAAAGCAAAGAAGAACTAAAGAGCCTCTTGATGAAAGTGAAAGAGGAGAGTGAAAAAGTTGGCTTAAGGGTCAACATTCAGAAAACTAAGATCATGGCATCTGGTTCCATCCCTTCATGGCAAATAGATGGGGAAACAGTGACAGACTTTATTTTTGGGGGCTCCAAAATCACAGCAGATAGTGACTGCAGCCATGAAATTAAAAGACGCTTGCTCCTTGGAAGAAAAGTTATGACCAACCTAGACAGCATATTAAAAAGCAGAGACTTTACTTTGCCAACAAAGGTCCATCTAGTCACAGCTATGGTTTTTCTGGTAGTCACGTATGGATGTGAGAGTTGGACTATAAAGCTGAGTGCTGAAGAATCGATGCTTTTGAACTGTGGTGTTAGAGAAGACTCCTGAGAATCCCTTGGACTGCAAGGGGATCCAACCAGTCCATCCTAAAGGAAATCAGTCCTGAATATTCATTGGAAAGACTGATGCTGAAGCTGAAACTCCAATACTTTGCCACCTGATGTGAAGAACTGACTCATTGGAAAAGACCCTCATGCTGTGAAGGATTGAAGGCAGGAGCAGAAGGGGACCACAGAGGATGAGATGGTTGGATGGCATCACGGACTCAATGGACATGAGTTTGAGTAAACTCCGGGAGTTAGCGATGGACAGGGAGGCCTGGCATGCTGCAGTCCATGGGGTCGTAAAGAGTCAGACACGGCTGAGCAACTGAACTTAACTGAATAGAACATTATATATATGTGTGTGTTTGTGTGTGTACACATACATATATGTTTAAATTTACAAATAGAAAATTTTAAACTCAGAGATAAAACAAACATTATTGGAAAATTCAGTAAATTAATTTGTAGTAAAACTGATGTGGGGATGACTTGTCAGAGGGTCACTTTCAACTGATTTGAAGATGGATTTCTTATAATCAGCTCACTATTTCGCTTTTCCAGTTGATTTCACTAATTTAACGTTTACTTAATTGACTAGTTTTTTGGTTGAATCTGTCTAATTGAATTTCTCCCAAGCCCTTGCCCATCACCTAACAGTCAGCCTGCATCCTCCCTGCTTTGTTTATGAACTCCCTTTGCTCAGGAAAACGGTCTCTGTTACTGTGAAATGATGCATGTCTTTCTCCTCTGTGATCGGCACAGGTGATCTTCCTGTGCATTAGGAGTTTATTAACTGAAAATCATGGCTATAATCTGTTGAATTGGCAGAGAGAGAATGGATAGACTACAGATTTCAAGTGGAATCCATGCATTTTGAAAGTTAGATAAGGTTAATTCATAATATGGTCAGCATGCTTGACTTAATCTTTGCTAGTAAGACACAAATAAGTTCAAAAGAAGTTTCTAGAAAAGAAACCTAACTATTGGATACATGTGCATTCATGCCATTTGCTGATAATTCAGGGTGCTTAGATTTAGGATTCACTTAGGTCCCTTAAGCCTTACTCTGGTTTATGCCTAAAATGCTAAGTGGGCCCATCTGCAGAATTGAGACATCTGAATATACGATGAAAAAGTGCATGTTTGGGCCAGGCTGAGAAGCTGTCATTTTTTATTTGATCAAATTTGAGCTACAGATCTTAGATCACACATGGAACACAGCCTTTGGCTACTCTGGATGGAATGTATTTCAGATGGTGCAGTTGATTTATGAGAAGAAGGTGTCTGAGACACTGATCCTTTAGCCTCCCGTTAACTGTGTTATTGTAGATGCATGAGGGGCTATAATATCCCTCTTTGAATAAAAGATAACATTTTGGGGGCAGATAATATCCTGATTCAGAGTGTTAGAATATCCAAGTATAGGGATTCAAGTATAGGGAAGTGCACTTACTTTTCTGATACTGAAATATCATATGGTCATAACATACGGTTTGTGGTCAGCTCTGTGGACCAATTCATAATGAATTTCTCTTTAAAGGTGAAATAAATTGCTCTTGCAGAACTATCTACAAAATTGGTTATATTTTCTACAAAGTAAAAGGTTTAAAGTTAAAAGATGTTGAAGTTTATTCAGTGCAACTCAAAGAGGCTCAATGTTAGTTATATCTTGTGAATTCTTATTTAAAAAAAGAAATTGCAAAAGTTAATATATTGATGAAAGAATAAAAACTGAAATGCTAGGATAGAGTTTAAAAAATTAATCTATTAGTTAATATTTTGCTCATAGGTAACAAATACTATGCTATGAATTTCATTTCTCTTTAATAATGTATATGAATCTTTCCCTCATGGCATCTGTTCTAAATCAGTCTATTTTCCCATTGCTTTTAAAATCAGGTCAAGGTTAATCTCCTATTCCATGTTTGCTTTCCAGGCATTAGTCATGAAGCTGCTGATGAAAAGGTGATTTTTGGCATTGAATTTAATTCAACCTTTCTGGAATGTATACCTAAATCCCAGCAAGCATCTATTAAGTGGTATATCCAGCGGTCAGGAGATGAACATCGAGAGGAGGTAAGTTATAGTCATCAAAGAAAGATCACCTTGAGGGAAAGAGTGTAAAACTTACATCAAATTTAGATTGTGAGAGAAGATGTTCAACTTTTAGTGCCAAATGCAGCTCTTATCATTACTTGATAACAAGGAAAGTAAAATTTTATACTCTGATATCCAAGGTAACAATGCCTTTGAGAGACAAATAGCCCAATTTAATGCAAATGTGTTAATAAAATACATTTAGAAGCAGACAAATAAAAAAAATGTACATGATTCTTCCTCAACTTTTTGTTTTTCATAGATTCTCTATATTTTAGAACAATTCCTGATCAAGAATGAGATTTTTCCCTCACAGTAGCACAATGACTAAATTCTAACTCACATTGTATTCATTTTAGACTATAAAATGAAACATGTCAAGTTTGTATGAAAATGGAAATATGTATCTTATCATATCATCACATTAATAAGTTGGAAAAGTATCTAGACAACTGTACCTTTTCACTCTAGTGTATTAAAATTAAATCAACAGAGAGGGAAAAGTAATATGGATGCTCTACTTTTGACTTTTCCCTGTTTCAGTTTTTCTAACACATATATGTGTTTAAAACATATTACAAAGATTTTGTGAGATAGGTAAGTTATATATGTTACTGAATTTAATGAGATGAGTTTGAGTAGTCTGAGAAATTGTATATTAATATTATTTGAATAACATGAAACAGGTTAAATGACAGAATTTGAGAAACCAGTGATAATCTAGAATTCTAAAAGTCCCAGTATTAAATTAAGAATAATGTAATTGTAATGGAATGAACACAGAGTCAGAATTAGATGAGTTGAGTAATGACTCTCTTTGGTAATGTTACTGAAGTCCCATGGGCCAAAATTTTCTAAGGTAAATAAAATAAATGCAAAAGTTCCTGTCAAAATAAAATGAAAAAAAAATGAGAATGTGAATTTCAAAGCAGAGGATTACTCACAAGTGTAAAATAATTCATCTAACATCGCAGACACTCTCTGTCTGGGAGGATGTGTGAAATAGGAAGTAGCAGTAATGATGTGTTCACCCCGACTGCTGAGGGTTTCTGAGCAGGTGGTGACTTCTCTAGCACTCAGTTTCTCTGCCATATGAGTAGGAGGACCAGATGTCCTCTAAAATATCAGCCTTCTTGTTAACTCTATAAACATTTAAATAGGATATGTAATCAGTCAAACATTACTGTGGAATTGTGTTTCTCAACTTCAGGCAGTTTTGCTCCCCAAGTATTCATATTTTTGGTCGTTGTGACTGCATGAGGGAGGATACTACTGGTGTCTAGTAGGTAGAGGTCAAGGATGATGCTCTTCATGGTGCAGTGCTCAGTTCCTCACTATAAATAACTATCCAGCCCCACCCAAATGTCAGTAGTGCTGAGGCTGAGAAACCTTGGAGTCAAAGAACCAACTTTTATGGTATGGTCCACTGTTAAATTAAGAAGTTGTTATTCTCTTCATCTAAGAATAATTTCTCTATCAAAGTATTGACCCTTCACATATTTAATACTAAGGGAATAATTGTCTCATGTCCTTATGTCATAATTGTCCTTGTGTCAAATATGACAAACAATTGTCCTTATGTCAAATTTTCTAATAAAACTTGATTCTTGTTGTTACATCCAGAAGTTTTAAGACTATGGCATATCCATATTTATACTAAGTGCTTAAGAGTTCACTGTTTACCAATATATAGTAAAGTTTTATCTGATGTAAAAATGATTTAAATTCAAGATATAAAGCATTTATTATTTATCCATGAAATATTGGAAGGACATTAATCTGAATTTTTTAACATGCAGGTTTTAGTTACATTACAGTATTTTATTTTTGAATATCTCAAATGACTTTTTAATTTTAGTCAATAAAGTTTGATGATTTCTTTTCAGTTAAATATAATTTTTTAATAACGATTTTCTTCCTCCGTGACAAATTTAATCTAACTTTAAAAAATGTTGAACTCTGCTTGGGGTGCCCTGGCAGTTATAGATACATACATTTGCCTATGCATGTTTGCATTCATATATTTTATGTTTCCAGAAAAAGCTATACATTACTTTAATGTACATTTTATCATATAGTCATGGTGGTACCAAGCTCCATAAATTTCAATGAAGCAGAAATAGTGTATTTATTGAATTATACTTAAAATATTTTAGCTGTAATGTTTCAACTGATATTTTCATCTATCTTTGTAAATAAGCAGTTATACATTGTCCAGGATATGCAATACTGCTTCCTGAGCTGAGGAAAGGGACAAAATCCAGACTAGATTTGAAGCATTTTTCCCAGCAGGATACCCTCTACCAAGAAGGTCAGTTTGAAATCTTTCCTCCACTCAAAAAAAAAAAAAACACAAAGCCTGAGGGAAGGCCCAGGATCCCCTGTGGCACAGAGGCTGTCACCAGGTTATTCTCTGCTAGGAGGAGAACATTTCCTTGTCGAGTTGTTTCACAGTTGGGTGCTGTTGGGAAGGTCATGAGTCAGTTGTCTGCTGACTTTCTTATAGAGCTGTTCTTGAAATTGATGATGTTTATGTTGTAACCAGCAAGTTAATTGACAGTCCCCAAGCTTCTATTGAATTTTTGAGATCTGAATAAATAATATACCATTTGTGATAGTAATTTTTCCGTGGATTTTTAAAATATTTTTAAAACACCTTCAAATGTTTGTATGTTTCTATCTGTAGGTCTTTATTTTTGTTGCTTTTATTATAAAAGCAATATAAATGGTTTTGAAAATACAGTAACATATAGAAGACTATGAGATCACAAAGTGTAGATAATCACACATATATTTTGATCTCTATTTCAGGTTTTTTTCCTATTAACCATTACACTATCAGCAATTTCCCCTGCCATTCAATTTTAATACACGATTCCTGTCCCACACCCTTGCCAGCCTGATATCACAATCATCCACTCACGTTCCATGTTTTATTTAAATAGCTTGTGTTACCTCTTAAAGTAATCAATTTTCCTTTAGCTAAATCTTTCTCTACTTGTCTGTTTTCTTAGGACAGATTCTTAAATGTAAAATAAGTGAGTTAAAGACTTTAATATTCTTACAGCTTTGGATAAACAACTGTATATTGCTAATTTTTCATCAAAATCACCATATTGGCAAACTGCCTTACCTATTACTTGCTTGGTTTATGTTGATACATTCATTTACAAATTTTAATAAACCCTTTATATATTTAGATAGTAACATTCAATATTATGCATAAATAACTTTTTATTATGTTTTATATCTGTAAAAATTTTTTGTGTCTTCATAATACACACATTTAGACACATCTGTTGATTTATATGATTTCTCACTTGTGCTTAGAAGTTCCTTCCCCAATAAAAACATATATATATTTTCTCATCATTTTATGATTTTACTTTTACAAATTTTTGTTTTTCGGGGATTTTTTTGCCCTACTGCATGGCATGTCGGATCTCAGTTCCCCAACCAGGGATAAACCCATGCCCCCTGAAATGGAAGCACAGAGTCTTAACTACTGGACTGCCAGAGAAGTCCCTACAATTACAGTTTATATATTATATTTACGTTTACTCCAAGATATTAATCAAGAATGAGTTATGTATTCATTTGATTTTTTTCTCTTTTAAATAATGAGCCAGTTGCCTCAGCACTATTTTTAAATGAGTCTTCATCTATGTTTGTTGAAGGGAAATACTTTTGAAGCCCTAGTCACTTCGAAGACACATGCTTTAGCTATGAAAGACCTGGCAGGTGAATTATCTGCAAAGGAATTATCATTAGGTTGCTATTATCAGAGAATCAAGTCCCTGACCTTTACCTGCTGCTTAATACCTAACTGTCCTTTGTCCCAGTCCATGTTTCTCTTTTCATTTTAAATGAATTGCCCTTCACTGAAGATCTACATTTAATAATGCCAAATATATTATCCTTGTTCACATTAGGCAAATGGATAGTCGACCCCAGTTCAAGCGTGGTTTTGATTTGTAAGGCTGAGCAGCTTTTACATATCACTAGAGTGGAGAAAATTCTATGAGTTTAAATCAGTGGCCAGAGATTACATTATCTCTTTGTAGAGAAGCTGAATTTTCTAAATTGACTGTGCTGACATTTCACTGTCGAGATGCAGTCTGCATAATGCATCCTATTCCAGCATGGAATGAAAGCATTACAGAGAATGAGAATGTGAAGGAGGCAAATGTTAATCAACCACTTAATTTCTGGGTCACAGATTTCTATCTCTAGATTGCAAAAATCCTATGAAAATATATCAGTTAAAAATGTTTTGTTAGAGATACTATTTCATTAAAGGCATATTTTTGAAATTTTAGGAAGAGAAAAAAATATCCCTTAAATTATCTAATAGAATTTAGATAAATCCAAAAATAAATTCATTAAAGCAAACTTTTTATCTGTAGGTCAAAAACCATAGAAAATGTAAGCATTCCATCAAAGAAGAAAAGTGAAGGACCCTGATGGGGTAATGAAATGCCAGGTGTTTATGAAACCCTGAATTCTGTAGGGACAGAAGTAGACTGGAAAGGAGGGAAGGGGGCCATACTTCAGAGTAAAATACGTAAACAGGACACAAAATGAGAATAGCAAAACTAATGATAAAGTGCTGTGTAATACGTGTGAAATCGCAAAGTCATCATTTCTTCCTGTCAGAAGCTTAAAAAGAACAGTAACAAGTACTGAGTCAGAGTTGTGACAATCTCTAAGAGTCACATTAAAGGCAGTTTAGCAAGATAGGATGGATGGGACACATGTATACCTATGACCAATTTATATTGATGTATGGCAAAAACCATCATAATATTGTAAAGCAATTATCCTCCAATTAAAACAGATAAATTAGAAAAAAAAAATTACCAAGAATACCAGCTAGAAAAGAAAATCCAAAGATGAACTGTAACTGAAGTCACCCACTTTGATCATCTTGCTATTAATAATAGCCACAGGCCATTTTCCATTAAAGAATCACAGAAGTAAAGCTTCAGAACATCACCTCTCCAGCAGTATAGCAGTATAGCAGTCTATGATGCTTCTAATAATACTTCACATTTAACCTTCAAAGAGCTTTACTTTTAACCACCCCCCCTCCCAAATACACCATATGCTGTGTCACCAACTTGATAAATGAGAGACCAATCAGGGAAGATAAATGAGTAGTCATAGGAAGTAGAGCAGAAAGGAACCAGAACCTAGGCTATGGAGTCAGAATTTCAGTTTCTTGATCTAAGATGTATTTAAATTAAACAATAATTCCTACAATAAAATTTAAAACAAAAAAATATAGTACACATTAAATTTGAGATTGTTATTTTTGTTTAATCTTTTAGAGCTCTACCAATTCAAATTCAACTTTTACTCTAGGCAGGAGATTTCTATAGTTTCTAAGAATATAAATGAATTAATTCAACATGAGTTTTTACTACAGTAGCATTTTAAAATGTCTGGGCCTTTAGAATAAAGCCATTAGAAAAAAAAAAAAAAACACTACACACCAACTCAACCAAATAGGCAAAGTAAGGGAAACAAGCAAACCCCTGATGGTGTGGATTCAGTGTGGAGCAAAGGCAGGGCTGGAGACCATTCAGCCTCATTAACCAGGGATCTGAGCTGTGACCTGCCTTTGGCCTTGTGTGGTACCCCTCCAGCTACACTTCTCTGGCACAGAGGGTGGTTAGCCATATACTTGTGAGTTAACTGGGCTGGTAGCCAGAGATGTTTCTTTTCCTTTTCTCATATTTCCAGAATAGGGGGATTTTTTTTCCTACATATTTTTCACATAAAGATGCAAAGTATAGTCCACCCACTGTGAATAAATTTAATTTAGCCGTCTTTATGCCTCTTTGATTTCCATCAGCTCAAAGTCCACAATACAGGGGCAGATGTGTAAACTGGGAAATCTTCCAGACTTCTTTGTTGTTGTTAACGTTATTCTACTTAGTGCCGAGCCCGCTCAACAATACTCCACATTAAACAGGGCTGTTGTGTTGGTAAACATGCCTCTAGTTTATTGAAGACAGGTTCACTATTCACACCACACTGGGGGCCAGGAAAGCTTAAACATTTGAATTGTCTTTCTGTACTATTGCTTCGAAGGGCAAAGAGCATCACATTCCAGGGGCCGTTCTTTTTGTTCATTGAGCTTTCTCATACTCAAAGTCACATCACAATGTTATAGTATACTGAGGTATGGGAAGTATTTTCACAGATGACATAGTCTAAAGTATCATACAGACACACAGTATCAAAAGTCAACTCATAGTAAAAAGTGAAATTCAGCTTTAAATGTTGATAACCTTCTGACTATATGATACTACTCAGTTACAGCTCTAACATCCCAAAGGTTGTGTCCTCCATGCCTTTCCACTTGACTTTTAACAAGTCACCACTTATAGTTTCCATATGCTATTCAGCTCATTTATTTGGCAATATCTAGAAAAGAGTAAATTCCTTCAGAATCATCATTCTCTTCTACATGATAGGTAGTAGTGTGCACTAAAGCTCTTTTTCTACACAGTAACTGCCAATGTTACATTCTAGTTCTAAAATTCAGATACAAATCGGTGTTCTTAGAATACCAGTTAGTATGTGGAAGTGAAGTGAAGTGAAGTCGCTCAGTCGTGTCCAACTCTTAGCGACCCCATGGACTGTAGCCTATCAGGCTCCTCCGTCCATGGGATTTTCCAGGCAAGAATACTGGAGTGGGTTGCCATTTCCTTCTCCAGGGATCTTCCCGACCCAGGTATCGAACCTGGGTCTCCCACATTGTAGGCAGATGCTTTTACTGTCTCAGCCACCTGGTCAGCTGATAGTTTCCAGGTTTACTTCGTTTTCATGACTTTTTATTCCTATCTGTAGATTGGGAGGAAAAACTAACTATATTCCAAAGACTCAGTTAGATATGATCAGATGCAACCATACATCTCTGGGGGCAGCTACTTGAGCTGAATTTTTCACTCTCTTCCACGACAGCTGACAGTATTATGCTTAATGACAGAGAGATGGGGACTAGATCTTTTAGATTCATCTAAGTAAAACTATGCAGCCTCTCTGGCTCTCATTTATTACCTACCTTTTTTCAACTCTGCAGGTAAAACACGATGAAAGGATCATCAAAACAGAATATGGGCTACTGATTCGAAGTCTGCAGAAGAAGGACTCTGGGCTGTATTACTGCAAAGCACAGGAGCACACTTTTATCCACACCATAGTGAAGCTGACTTTGAATGTCATTGAGAATGAACAGATGGAAAACACCCAGAGGGCAGAGCATGAGGAGGGTCGGGTCAAGGATCTGTTGGCTGAGTCAAGGTTGAGATACAAAGACTACATCCAAATCCTTAGCAGCCCAAACTTCAGTCTAGACCAGTACTGTGAACAGATGTGGCACAGGGAGAAGCGGAGACAGCGGAACAAGGGCAGCCCGAAGTGGAAGCACATGCAGGAAATGAAGAAGAAACGAAATCGAAGACATCACAGAGACCTGGAAGAACTTCCTATAGCTGTGGCCACATAGTTTTCTATTTAATTTAAAGAAAAGAACTCTTTATCTGCAAAAACACTGTTGTCTGTTTTATTCATCCTTATATTAACTCATAAGAGCTTTCCAGGGAGTTTTACTAAAGCACAAGAATAGTAATCTGAATAAGACTATATGGTGGATATGGCATTAGTAAGGGTGAATCATTCATGTGAACCACTTTTCCAAGAACTAAAACTTATACCTGCAAAGTTTCAGAATTATCCTCAAAACAGGGGCTTTATACTTGTAAATGTTTTATATTCTGAGTTTTTGAATTTACTATGTAAATAACTGAGCTAAGAAAGCATCACATTTGACATTGAAATAAGGTGCTTTATGTCCTTTGCACGGCGTTTAAGCATGGAGTTTACCGTGCAGTTGTTGCTTTATGTTCCTATGAACGGATATATCATTCCACTTTAGAACTGGCTACCTGGTGGTAGGATTGGAGGGAAGATGCAAAATACAGCTCACAGTATCAACAGGAACTTTCCCAGTGAGTGATTTGCTCTTGACGTATGGTTTGGAAATTTGGAGAGGTGCATTACTCCTTTCAGACCCCAGGGGTTACAATTTAGTGTCCTGCAGCATTGATTTACTGAAGGGCATAAATGTCCCTCCCAGGATTCCTTGTGACTTGTCAGGATAACAGGTTCACAGAGAGAGCTTGGTGCTCAGTTATGTGTTTTTAGAATATGTGCTGAGCTTTATAGGGACAGAATGCTTAATAAATATTTTAATAGGGTATGGGAAAGCATTTTAATAAAAGAAAACATCATGAAGTATACTGCATCCTAATGGGAGGGCACGCAGATGGGATTTGTTAAGGGAAAGAAAGACAGCCATAAATTCTGGCTTTGGAGAAAACTCCTATCCCCATAAAAAGGAAGAATAATCACAAATACAGTGGATGAAAGGTAATGTGGCTTTATGCACTGGAGTATAAGTAGCTGCCAATTTGTAATTCATCCGTTAAAAAAAAAAAAAAAAACTCTAGATTATAAGAAACTGCAAGCAAAAGCCTGAGGAAAAGTTACATCTTCTAAAGGATCATGGGAGGAAAGAACACAAATTTATTTACAACCAATGGAATTTCAGTATGTACTGCCTCACTTTTTTCTAAAAATTTCATCATACTCTATAAATTATTTCTATTTAGTGTCTTTATTCTCTCCTAAATAATAGATTATTAGATTTTATTTGAGTGAATAGGAAAAAACAATATATACATATATAGAGATAGAATTAGATAGACAACAGTCGTGGGGAGTGGGAATACTATGTATTTGTTAAATAACGAAATGCAAAAATTTTTACAACGGAAAGGGTTAAATTAACTCTTTGACATCTTTTTCTTCACAACCTTTTTTGCATTTCTGAGATTATATGCTATATAGTCTCATTGTTTTAGTAATTTAATAATAAATAAGTCTACTGCATGTAAAGAAAACAAACTCACATTAACATTTTTCATGTTTTGTTAGCGCTTTCAAATGTTTCCAATTTGACCTTCCCTCTGAATATGTATGGTATGTTTCCTGCCTGTTTAAGAAGGACTCACCTTTCCTTCATACAACACAAAACCCTTAGCCTTCTTCTGTTTTGCCTTTTCACGCCCTTTTTAGTGTGAAATGAAAAATTAGTCACTTCCTCACACAGAGGCAGCTTTTCAGAAAACTAAATAGCAGACATTGCTTGTTTCTCATGCATTGTACGTGTCTTGAAAGTAAAAGCCTCTGAGAAGGCAACTTATTACAGAGTTCAGTATCATGTCTGTTCCTGGCTTTATGCTCAAAACGTTCTATCTTACCCTCATTGTACTTGCATTGCTTACCTACTCAAAGAAGTCACACTGATCTATGATGTTAAGTCACCTTTTGACAGGATACATATAAACATTTGTAGACGTTTTACTATAAGGAAAACTTAAGGAAGATAGTTTTTTTCAGTGAACCAGAACAAATCATTCTATTAAAAATTAATCCATAAGAATAGTTCAAGCAAGATCAGACTGCTAACAAGACTGTTTGAAACTATTGATTTGCTGGCTTAAAATCTTCCCGGAACTCATAATAAGCTCAAAGCATATGAGTATGTTTTTTAAAAAGATTTCCAAAAATGTGTATATTAGACAGTAATGATCAAATTATGGATAGCTTTGGGAGAATTATATAAAACTCAAGTGTTAGGATTGACTTGTGAAAATAAATTTGGTTTTCATCAAAATATGAATGTCCAAGCCATTTTTTAATTAATTCTTTCTTATCTTAGTTATTCAGAAAAAAGTTAGGAGGAAATATAATGGACAGCTAAATTTTAATGGCTGCTTTGGATCTAAATCTATTAATTTATGATAATTACTTAAATATGTTTGAAATATTGTTAGTAAAAAAGTCATGTAATAAAACTTTTATTGGCAAAGATTTATGTATATTTATAAAAACAAGACATCTAAGCTGCTACATTTAATTTTTTAATCTTTTAATTGCTTAGAACACTTAGGGGAACAGTGTGAGTATAAGTCTAGAGATAACACACAATGTATACTTCCTCACCACTGGAAGTTTTTACCAAATTTTCTTTGAAATAATGAAAAATAAAATTATAGTTAATAGTTTCAAATTTGCTAAAAAATCAGCTTTGTATGGAGAGGTCTTAAAATGTATGTGTTTAGCCTTAGTTTTATGGGTTTTTTCCCCCCATGTTTTGAATACATGTCTCTGACTTGCATATTCATCATTTGAATTTCATTCCAGCTAAATCTGAATTTCATGCTGCTAAATCCTGACTGTGCATTCATTTACATTCAATGTATTGGGAATTTTAAGTTTGTTTAGAAATGGATAGTCTAAATAATTAATGTAGAACCTATTTTTCCCCAAAGAGCTCAAAACACCACATTCACATTATTAAAAAAACATTTTTGAAAATCAACCAAATTATTTAAGAAATGGAAAATAGAGAAAATTAAAAATGTGCAAAAACCACAACAGTAGTGAAAGAATTATAACTCACACCATACCTCACAAATCCGTTAGCTAAATACTGCTTACCTACAATATGCTGCCTGCAAAATGGGTGTACTCTTGAATTGCTCCTTTGGTCTATGTTTCAGTTCTTTATATGCTATTAACTTTTGTTTCTGCTGAATTGTATAAACTCAAGCAAAAAATAAGTTTACAGTTGCCAGTGCCTGCTTTTCTACATTATATTGAAAATTAAAATTTCAAGGACAATTAGATGTCTACAAATTGTTAAATTGAACAAGAGCATTAAACACTGATATTTTAAAACTTAAATATATCTCATGAAATATCATAAATAAAAGTGGAAATGAAAGCTGAAACAGCTTCCCTTTATAATTTGTCTTGGACAAAATGTTGGAATTCATTAGTCTTATTTGGAATGAAGAATTTAGAAAAAAGATATTTAAAATGTTTTTATAGAAATATTTTTTTCACAGTAAATGACAATATTTAAATAATTTAATTTACATTTGAGGTTAAAAAAAGATAAAAAATTCCAAGATTGGACACATTGACAGTGCAAAGACAGGAACATATACATGACTTATACCTCTCATTTAAATATTTGTCATATTAAAATATTTATGGTATGTTTGAAATAGGTGATTTTGGGGGGAAGGGCAAAAAATCTGTCAGTTAATTGTGTAATTTAATTCTTATTAATTGTAAGTGGTTAGCAATCTACTTTGAATTTATAGTTTTGCTATTTTAAAAGAAATGTAGTCTTGTAATCTAAAATAATTGCAAGTTGCTAAATGTATATTTTGGTTGTATTATAATAAATACAAACATTAGTGTTTTATAGTTATAAACAGAATGTTGGTTTGTGTGCAAGTTTTGTTTTCAAACCCTAAACATGATAACCAAATTTTATACATACAATCACACTGAATCAAATACAAAGGAAAAGATCACCTAAAAAATTTTAGTAGATATATTTTGCACTGTAAGTATGCAATAAATTCCCTTATGAAAAAAAAGAATAATTTTCTCTTCCCAATTATTATAATTATCTACTTAAGCCTTACTGTGATTTAATTTAGACTTGAGTAGACTGAATTAATATTACTATTCAAGTAACAACTTGTAAGATTTCCAATTACCATACTATAAGTGAAAATTAAAAATAGTCATCTGTATGTTAGCT
Source organism: Okapia johnstoni (assembly GCA_024291935.2). Classification (NCBI taxonomy): domain Eukaryota; kingdom Metazoa; phylum Chordata; class Mammalia; order Artiodactyla; family Giraffidae; genus Okapia; species Okapia johnstoni. Next base: position 77,056,359 of record CM044312.1, on the reverse strand, counting down.
TTATGAATTTAAATTTTTAAAAGCATAAGTTGAGGTTTCTAGTTTTGTTTTATAAAGAATTTACTTGAATTTCTTTTAGAGAAAATTATATTTCTTATTGATTTGGTACACCCATGTAGGATATTTTATATTTGCAAATAGATAATATTATAATATCCCAAACCTGTAATGAAATAACTTGTAGCAATGTTGTAAAAAGAAATGTCAAGTTTTCTGAGTGCTTTGACAAGCTTCAAACATGAGAATTTATGCTAATGTGTATATATAAAATTTTAAAAAGAAAAAAAAATTATATTGGATCCTCTTAAGAGCATGCCCAGGCTGTTACTATAAATAAAAATACAACCTAAGATTAATAACTGAAAAAAATTCCACGTGTAATTCTTTGACTATAGTAAGACATGGGAGTGATCCTCAGAAAAAAGGAGACAGAAGTTTAGCACTTAAGAATCAAAAAATCTATAACCACACAACTTGTTATCTGCATTAGTATGATTTGCTAGTCCAGGAAACTCATGCCTAGGATGATGAAAATGTAAACAACTATTTTTTGCTTCAGAAGCTCATATACTTGTCATTTGTGTATATATTAGTACAAACGAATCTTGGAAAAGGGATTTGCCAATACTCAGTTCAGTTCAGTCACTCAGCTGTGTCCGACTCTGCTACCCCATGGACTGCAGCATGCCAGGCCTCCCTGTCCATCACCAACTCCTGGAGTTTACTCAAACTCATGTTCATTGAGTCAGTGATGCCACCCAACCATCTCATCTTCTGTGGTCCCCTTCTCCTCCCACCTTCAATTTTTCCCAGCACAGGGTCTTTTCAAATGAGTCAGCTAATCATATCAGGTGGCTGAAGTATTGGAATTTCAGCTTCAGCATCAGTCCTTCCAATGGATGTTCAGGACTGATTTCCTTTAGGATGGGCTGGTTGGATCTCCTTGCAGACCAAAGGACTCTCAAGAGTCTTCTCCAACACCACAGTTTAAAAGCATCAATTCTTCAGCACTCAGCTTTCTTTACTGTCCAAGTCTCACATCCATACATGACTACTGGAAAAACCATAGCTTTGACTAGAAGGACCTTTGTTGGTAAAGTAATGTCTCTTCTTTCTAATATGGCTGTCTAGGTTGTTCATAACTTTTCTTCCAAGGAGCAAGCATCTTTTAATTTCATGTCTGCAGTCACCATGTGCAGTGATTTTTGACCCCCCAAAAATAAAGTCTGTCACTGTTTTCACTGTTTCCCCATCTATTTGCCATGAAGTGATGGGACCGGATGCCATGATCTTAGTTTTCTCAACGTTGAGCTTTAAGCCAACTTTTTCACTCTCCTCTTTCACTTTCATCAAGAGGCTCTTTATTTCTTCTTCACTTTCTGCCATAAGGGTGGTGTCATCTGCATATCTGAGGTTACTGATATTTCTCCTGGCAATGGGGTTCTCAAGGCAAGAATACTGAAGTGGTTTGCCAGTCCCTTCTCTGGTAGGCCACGTTTTGTCAGAACTCTCCACCATGACCCTCCGTCTTGGGTGGCCCTACATGGCACGGCTCATAGTTTCACTGAGTTAAGACAAGGCTGTGGTCCATGTGATCCGATTGGTTACTTTCCTGTGATTGTGGTTTTCAGTCTGTCTCCCCTGTGATGCAGAAGGTTAAGAGGCTTATGGAAGCTCCTGATGGGAGAGTTTTCCTGCGGGGGAAATTGGGTAAAACTGTGTCTTGCCAATATTCAGTGAAGTTTAAAATGCACATACACCAAGAACCAGTTTTTCACAATTAAGTATTTCCTTGAGAACCTTCTCCACATGTGCAGCAATAGGCATTTTTAAAAAATATTTATTGTAAGATTAAATATAATAGAAAAAAGAGAACAATGTCTGTGTTCTACAGAATTGACTGAAGTATAGTCACTAGATGGATACAGAAGTTTAAATGGGGGGAGGGGAAGAGCTGCATGCATCTATTAAGAAAAGTTTAAGAAACAGTGTGAAAGAAACAGAATCCCAGAGTATAGGAACACAAAAAGAATTATACTGTGTTTTCAAGATGAAAGAAGCAAATGATACTGCTTATGGATACATACATTCATATGTAAGGAGTAAAAAGGTAAAAAACATTTCTGAAAAAGTTAAACACTATATTCAGAATATATTTTTCTCTAAGAAATAAGAGAATGAGGACACAGGGAGGTATGGCTATTTCAATAATGTATTATTTCTCTAAAAAATATAAACTCCATATTATATACTACATATATTTGCAGTAACTAGTAAATTTAAGTGTTAGCATTTCACAAAGTTGTGTGTTGGATTTATAATTTAAGTATATTGCTCAACATAATTCTACATGCTTGAAGTATTTCATAACAAAAAGTAAATGAAAGATTTAAATTGCAATAAAAGAACAAAGTACTCAATAGTAAAATCTAGAAAGAGAGGGGAAGAGAAAAGAATAACATATAGAAATACTCAATATGCAGCCATCATAATAGATGCAACCTTCCAGTTCCACTGACTTACATTATGGACTTTCTTGGACACCCTGATTATTTTAAAATGTGACAGTGAGGACCCCGTTTAGCCTCAGGGACCCTGGAACAATGTCTGTTTTTCAAAGCAATACCTTATTGTTATGGAAACGCCGAAGGCATCTAGGATATCGAACCCTGTGCTTAATGTGCCACAGGACTCCAAACAGCTGAGTTGGCCTTTCTTGGAATGAACACTGTTCAAGGTTGATATTTAAAATACAGAGTTTCTTCTTTTTGGCTTACATATCAAATTTATAAACCAATTCATGCTTTTTAGGTAACCTGAAGAAATATTTATATCTTGCAAAATGCCTTTAAACAATCCCACAAATCATTATTTTGTTTAGGAAAAATTCTACATCATTATAATACACATTTTTAATCTACTGTGGATGTTTTGCTCATGTGTAGAGAAAGGCCAAAATTTAGTCTAAAATTTTTGCCCTTTGCAAATGTCTCAGTTTTAATGGACCCTGTTAATGAGGGGCTAGTATATTTACATATGCACTGTAGGAGTAGAAGGGGGCATAGTGGAGAGTATTAATTTAAAGTACATAAACTTGAATAAGAAGAAAATGAGACCAATTTACCAGGTAGGAAGTTATCATTTAGCATCAGGAAAGGGGTTGTTTCATGGGCCATATCCCTCTAAGCTTTTAATATATTGAAACAAATTACTATTGGGCAATTATCTCCAATTATCGAGTTTAGTTATAATTGCAGCCCTTTCCTACAGGTCATTTTTACTACTGAAAAACAAATAAAAATGTCAAATCTCCCATGGTAATCTGTGTTGTTGTAGTTAGTTTTTGGAGACATTTGGAAGCAGTCTTAGGTTTCAGTGCTCACAGGCCAAGTTAAGAGTGAGAATAACCATATCTTACTCAGGTGTGGAAATTGTAGAAAGCTGACCAAGAAGGCAAAGTTCTGATTGTTAGAAACTTTATGATTCAGACTAGATGAAGATCTAATCCTGGACACAGGGAATGACATTTTGATATTTTTAATCAGACATGATATAATGAGATTTTCATCAATTTAGCATTTGAGAAAAAAAAAAAACAAAGTGAAAAATGACCCCTAAATTTCTATGTTTTGCAACTGGATGGATGATAGTTAAACACAAAACAAAACTAGGAATTATAGTGAGGAAAGGAGGTTAAGGTGGGAAGATCATAGTTTCAGCGTTGAACACTGAGTTTCAGATGATTTGAAGAGTGTATGGTAGAGAGTTTGATATATGGGTTTGATGCTCAGGAAAAATGAAAGCTGAAGTTATTCGTGGTTATTGGTACAGATGAAAGAAGTGTAGTAGGGAAGGCAGTGAATATAAGTGAGAGGTCAACTTAGCCTGTTGGTGTGTATCCTGATGCGAGTAACCATTAATTTCTCTAATGAGATGAGATGTCTCTAAGGTATCAAACAGCTTAAAAATTTATAATTTTTTCTTATATCTTCCACCAGAAACTTAATTTCTGGAAGACAAAGTCTCTATTCTTAATATCTAGTGCAGTCTCTAGCAACTTGTGAAACAACTTTTCTGTAAAACTCTCATGATTCATTACTGGAAACATTTTCTAAAATTCCTACCCCATGTACTTCTTTTAAAATCAAATTGGCAAATTTTTGAATGTCCATCTGTTTTAAACAAAAAATTACAAACTGGTGTTGTGGTTTTTTTTTTTTTTTCTTTGTTCAGGTGGACTCAGTGCCATAATCTACAAGATTTAAATTGGTAGAAAGGTCCATATAATTTGTAATGGATGGTTTGTTTAAACACAAGGACTTTGAACAGGTCTTTGAAGAAAACCTTAAAGATTTAAATTAATGGCAGAGTCAAGAATATAGATTTACCTGACAGATATTCTTTGATAATAATACTTTAAATTATTTTATTTGTGCCATAGCATTTCCCTGTACAGTTTACATTAAAGAAAACATAAGTCCTAAGTGTAATCTTCTTGGAAAAACATTCTACTAGACATTTACAGCCCAGCATTAAATGAGAGTCAACCAAACTTATAACCCTGTTTACCAATTTTCAATCCTGTTTATATTTTCTCAAAAATATAGTTGAATTAGGCATATTGGTTACATTTATATTATACAGTTTATCAATCAAATAGCAAAAATTTCTCTGACTTAGAACTATTAAGATGTATTGCTTAAGATGCATCATACATATATTTTTAAAAAATGAATTACTGACATATGATTTTTATTTGGATCCAGGATGATATATGTAACTAGAGAAGAAACCAACAGAAAACCATCAGAAAAACAAGCATTGGCACTGGCAAAGCTTGGAACTACTTGCTTTCTTTGACTATATAAAAACAGAATCAAGCAACAATCCTTTCTTTTGGACACTTAATATTAATTAATGCTATTCATAAATGCATTTATATAGCAGTATTTTACATTTCTAGTGAAGAAATCTAATTAAAAAATAATTATTTCTGAGTACATAAAGAGTTGTCTGTAATTTATATGATGCAGATGTATATCTGGGGAATCTCAGTAGGAACTCCACACCAAACACATTTAGAAATTTTCCTTTGTTTTCCACTTTATCTCACCAAGGGAGTGACTGATATGAAGTGGTTTGTTGCATCTCTTGAAAAGATGGCAAATTGGTTAAGCTTTGATTCATGCTTCTCAACGTCAATATTATGGTGTGAGGGATGAAAATGACCATAAGGAAATAAAAGTGTGCTCAATTCTTGTATTACTGGTAGAAAATGAAGATATTGATAAAGGTAAGGAATCAGTAACAGTGAATTAATTGGCATATGGCTTAAGGACAACCTCCATAAATATAAAAAAAAACAGAGAGAGAGAGAAAGAACTGGGCTCCATTTCAAGTTCAACATGAAGATGTGGGTATTTATAGCCAAGAAACAAGAGAGTTGGACTCAGTGGATAAAAAACTACTAAGACAAACCAGTGGCTAAACTGACCTGATGGGATCTTTGCTAAAACTGGGTGACACAGAGCCAATAAAGATGGACACTGAAGTCCAAGATTAAATCAGTCCAGAAGAGGCCTTCAAGGAGCCTGACTAAGGTTTGGTCAAGGAAAGCTTTTTTTTTTTTTTGTTTGTTAGTGCAGCATCCCCAAGCCCAGGATGTGGGGTAGTGAAGGAGGATGGAATATACATGTGTAGCCTGTAGCATTCACATGCATCTGTTTGAAGTTCCCTGAAATTCAGGAAGCACACAGACTCATGGGCCTGAGGCCTCCATTTATACTCTTGCCCCAACCCAGCAAATATAATCGGGCTTCCCGGATGGCAAAAGTGGTAAAGAAACTGCCTCCCAATGTAGGAGACATAAGAGATGTGGGTTTGATCCCTATGTCAAGAAGATCCCCGTATTCTTGCCTGGAAAATCCCATGGACAGAGGAGCCTGGCAGGCTACAGTCCATAGGGTCGCAAAGAGTCGGACATGACTGAAGCGACTTAGCATGCACAGCCTAGATATGGGGATAAAATAAACAAGCGAGTAAGCAAAGAGAAAGAATTTGAATGAGCCAATGATAATAATGTGTGATGCATTGTGGACTATGACCCACTCAAGTCTCAGTAGCTGAAGGTACAAGAGAGAGAAAGAGGGTTGCATTTGTGCAGACCGAGAGAACACAGTCACTTGCCTACTGGTCCGTAGGAACATCTACTGCTTCATGGACAAGAACACCCTGCCATGAATGTGACTGGAAGAAGAGGGCTGCCTCCTGTGAAGGGACTCCTAGTCTAGATTTCCTCAGAGGGTTCTTAAGATTGCTATGTTTTCATTGGAATATGGTTTTTGTTTTAGTTAATCTGTTTTTTTATTTAATCTTTGAAATATCTTTATATATATTTTTTTACCTAGACTTTTCCAAAATACTGGTCACAACCTGAAATATAGTATTTTGGGGGAAAATGTGATTTGAGTTTCAAACTGTGGAATCCAATAAATATGAAAGTTACTAATATCCAGCAATTATTGAATGCACACAGAGTGTCAGCTACTTTACAAACATGGTCTCAGTTAATGTTCACAACAACACTTAGATGCAAGAATTATTATTCACATTTTTCAAAAGAAGAAGCTGACACTAGCAGATAATAAAAGTGTGATTTGATATCACTATAGATATTACAAAGCTGTTACATGACAGAACCAAGATTTATATCCACTCTGTCTGATTCTAAATTCCAAGTTGTTAACAGTAACAGTCATGTTTCTTGACCCATTTCTAAAATGAAAATGTCTATAATAAGTATTCTCATCACTGCTACATGGAGATTTAATTTTGTTTCTATTTATTAACAGCTAATAATTATAGAAGCTAATATTTACTTAATGCAATCTTCATTAAATTCTCTTAACAATATAATGAAGTAAATACTATTTTAACATTGTTAATGAAAAAACTAAGAGTTCCAGAGATTAAGTTTTCCAATGATATTTTCTTTATTTTACACATAATTATATAGACAGAGTTGGTACTAGTTAAAAGGACTTTAGAAATACTAATTTGTTTAATTCCCACAACCTCATGTGAAATAGAACTATTTTCAACTAGATTTTACAGATAAGGAAACTTAAGGCACAGAGAGGTGATATCACTTGTCAAAGCCACATGAAGGCAGAGACAGGGTTTAAAGCTAAGTGGATTGGGTCTAAATCATTCTGTGTTCCCTTGCAGCTGCAAGTTGATAAAAGCAAGCAAGCCCTGATGCTAAAGTCCAACCCTTAAACTGTGTTCTGAGAACATCTGTATTTCATTATTTCAGTGAAGAAATTATACTTAGGATAATTTAGGTAACAAAAAATTAGATAGTCATACTAATTTTCATGTTGCAGTATAAGAATTCTTATTAATTGAATTTGTTTTTCTTTTCTTCTGAGATGATGTCCATCCTTCTCATTCTTTGGATTAATCTCAAAGATTTGGAAAATGCCTTCATGGAGTTAGGAAATAGCACTGAATAAACTGGGTAGTAGCTGGGGCATAGGTTAAAATATTCATGTTCATAAATTCAATTAGTAGCGTTACAGTTATTTATTCATATTTGGAAAATGAAAGCCTTCCTTTTTATAAATAGTTACTTTTGTGTTTTAACATTACCCTTTCAGCTAAGATCAACTGTGGTTTTTAGAGTGAGTATCAAATAAATATCAAATGAAGATTCCTTTTTATATCTGAGAATCTGCTGGTCAAAAGTTAACGCTCTTCTGCTTAGAAGAGAACTTAAGTGAATTATGGCTCCATTTTAGGAGGGATATTAGACAGAAAACCTTTGCTGGAAGCTCAGAGGACTTCAATCCATTTTTCCTTTTGGCATAGATTGCTTTTTTCTCCAGGGAGCCAAGTCTGTAATCAGGATATATGTCAAGTAACACTATCAGTTGGAGCAGGCTGTGCTTTTCTGCAGAACAGCATTTGTATATATTCTGTGCTGACCAAGGTGCAGGACTGGTTACACCCAAATTATTGTGCACAGGAGAGTGGAGTGGATTCCAAAAGAAAGTTGCAGGCAATTACTATAATGAGTATTTATAAAGAAAATGAACTAGAGAGAACACCTTGTCCTAAAATTTCTTTCGACTGACTAGGAACAAATTTAGAAAAAATAAAAGATAAGGGAGGAGTGAATAATAATGTTCTAAACTGTAAGTTTCTGGTGAGTGAAAGCCTGACAATTTTCCACCAATATTTTATGGTTTTTTTTTTAATTTCAATTTGTCCTCTGTCATTTTTTTTTAAATTTAAGAAGGGTTTATTATGCAAACACGTTGTGAATTAATATGTACTATATAATCATCCAGTATTATAAAGAAAGAGTGAAGTAACACAGTTTTATTAACTATGTTTTATTAACACAGCTTTATTAACTGTGTTTTATTAACACAGTTTTATTTGTATCTTTACTTTCCTCTTGGACCTTACTTTTGAACTGGAGATATCCCTAAAGCAATGGGATTAGACATATTTCATCAGGAAAAAAATCTCCTCAGAAACAGAATCTAAACTCCTCAGATGTGTGTGTGTGTGTGTGTGTGTGTGTGTGTGTGTGTGTGTGTGTGTGTGTGTGTGTAGGGAATCTTTACTCATTATTCTGACTTATTGTGTTTCAAAGATGTGTGAGGTAAGAAATAAATCTGGCCAGGAAAAAGAAAGCAAAAAGTTCATGAAAATGTCAATGCTTTTCTAAGAGGACCTTAGTATGGTAGGATGTTAACAGATAACCTCTCTCTTCCTCTTCCTGAAATCATCTCCCATATGATTTTCATAGTTTTTTCTAGCCTAGTAAAACTCTACAATATCCTTCCTGGCAATGGGTCCACAGTTTAGCCAGTCACAAATGTTCAACTACATATTTATTTGACTAAGTATACATAAAGACACGCACTGAGTAGTAGGTATCAAGTGTATGTTTAGTTGCATATACACTGATTTATATATACATAAAACATGCCCACATCTAACAGATGTTATGAGATTTTGATATAAAAAGAATTAAAAGAAGTCTAGTGGTCAGAGGAAGGGCAATGGGATAAGATAAAAAGGAAGATGGAATTGATGAGACAAACAGTAGCAGAGATTATGACTAGAAAATTAACATGGAATAAAACCTGGATGAGAAGCCAAGTGTAAGTAAGGCCAGAAAGCGTCTCATTATATGGCCCTCAAGTTCTGAGACTGATTTGGAAGTGATGCAAACACCAGAATCTGGGGTTGTAGATGTGAGAGAGGGAGAATTACATTACATAAACTGTAGTGGAGTTGAGCTTCCCTGGTGCTCAGATGGTAAAGAATCTGCTTGCATTGAGGGAGTGTGGGTTCGATCCCCGAGTTGGGTAGATCCCCTGGAGGAGGGCATGGCAACCCACTCCAGTATTCTCGCCTGGAGAATCTCCTTGGACAGTGGAGCCTGGTGGGCTACTGTCCATGGCATTGTAAAGAGTTGGACATGACTAAGGGGCTAAGCACATAGTGGAGTTAGAGTGAGCAACCACTTCTTTCTTCTCCAGGAAAAGAAATAATCCTCAGCTGGAAGGATCCCAGGGATGAAAAGTAATATATAAATTAAATAATGGTACCTCTTACATCCAGAGGACTGACCTGGAGTGACTGTGCTGAAGGTGAGAAAGAAGGAAGGATGGGGCTACAGCCATGGAGATGACAGAGATCCTAAATTCTCTCCTTCATCACTGTTAGATTCAGACCCAGTTTTTCTAGGAAAACCAATTGAAACATCTCTAGAAAGTTTGCCTAGCACTAATTTTTTTTTCCTGCAAAATAACCAGCTCTAATCAAGTTTCCACTCATTTCCAGGTGTATTTAATGGTCTTGACAGTGTGATATGGAATTATTAGAAACTCTCCTCTGACAATAGAACAATTCCTGTCTTTCGTCCACTATGATGTTAGACACTTCTGTTTTTAGAAATACGAAGAGTTTTCCAAGGATAAATACTTCTATCTCTTTTTAAATTAAAATGTTTTATTTATTTCTCAAATGAAAGAGACTCAGTTGCAAATTGCTTCAACCTCCCCTTATCTATATTACACCTGTACCTATTCTTATCCATTTAAAATGTATCTTAAAATTTGAAGCTAATTTGTCCACTTATGCTCTTGACATCATCCACTTCTGTCTTCACCAAGAAATTCAGTCAGTTCAGTCGCTCAGTCGAGTCCAACTCTTTGAGACCCCATGGACTGCAGCATGTCAGGACTCTCTGTCCATCACCAACTTCCAGAGGTTACTCAAACTCATGTCCATTGTGTCAGAGATGCCATCCAACCATCTCATCTGCTGTTGTCCCCTTCTCCTCCTGCCTTCAATCTTTCACAGCATCAGGGTCTTTTCCAATGAATCAGTTCTTCACATCAGGTGGCCAAGGTATTGGAGTTTCAGCTTCAGCATCAGTCCTCCCAGTGAATATTCAGGACTGATTTCTTTTAGGATGGACTGGTTGGATCTCCTTGCAGTCCAAGGGACTCTTAAGAGTCTTCTTCAACACCACAGTTCAAAAGCATCAATTCTTCGGTGCTCAGTTTTCTTTACCATCTAACTCTCAATTCATACATGACTACTGGAAAAACCATAGCTTGCTTAGATGGACTTTTGTTGGTAAAGGAATGTCTCTGTTTTTTAATATGCTGTCTAGGTTGGTCATAATATTCCTTCCAAGGAGCAAGCGTCTTTTAATTTCATGGCTGCAGTCACCATCTGCAGTGATTTTTGAGCCTTAAAACATAAAGCCTCTCACTGTTTTCATTGTTTCCCCATCTATTTGCCATGAAGTGATGGGACTAGATGCCATGACCTTAGTTTTCTGAATGTTGAGTTTTAAGCCAACTTTTCCACTCTCCTCATTCACTTTCATCAAGAGGCTCTTTAGTTCTTCTTCACTTTCTTCCATAAGGGTGGTGTCATCTGCATATCTGAGGTTATTGATATTTCTCCCAGCAATCTTGATTCTAGCTTGTGCTTCCTCCAGCCCAGCACTTCTCATGATGCACTCTGCATATAAGTTAAATAAGCACGGTGACAATGCTGTCTTGATGTACTCCTTTCCTGATTTGGAACCCGTCTGTTCTTCCATGTCCAGTTCTAAACTTTTGCTTCCTGACCTGCATACAGATTTCCCAGGAGGCAGGTCAGGTGGTCTGGTATTCCCATCTCTTGAAGAATTTTCCACAGTTTGTTGTGATCCACACAGTTAAAAGCTTTGGCATAGTCAATAAAGCATAAGTAGATGTTTTTCTTAGAGAAGACAATGACAACCCACTCCAGTACTCTTGCCTGGAAAATCCCATGGACGTAGGAGCCTGGTAGGCTACAGTCCATGGGGTTGTGAAGAGTTGGACATGACTCAGTGACTTCACTTTCACTTTTCACTTTTATGCATTGGAGAAGGAAATGGCAACCCACTCCAGTGTTCCTGCCTGGAGAATCCCAGGGATGGTAGAGCCTGGTGGGCTGCCATCTATGAGGTTGCACAGAGTCAGACACGACTAAAGCGACTTAGCAGCAGCAGATGTTTTTCTGGAACTCTCTCACTTTTTTGATGATCAAACAGATGTTGGCAATTTGATCTCTGGTTCCTCTGCCTTTTCTAAATCCAACTTGAACATCTGGAAGTTCACGGTTAACGTACCGTTGGGCCTGGCTTGGAGTTTTAGCCTCAGCATCAGTTTCAGCTTCAGCATTCAGCTTCTTTGCATTCTTGCCACCTCTTCTTAATATCTTCTGCTTCTGTTAGTTCCATACCATTTCTGTCCTTTATTGTGCCCATCTTTGCAAGAAAAGTTTCCTTGGTATCTCTAATTTTCTTGAAGAGATCTCTAGTCTTTCCCATTCTATTGTTTTCCTCTATTTCTTTGCATTGATCACTGAGGAAGGGTTTCTTATCTCTCCTTGCTATTCTTTGGAACTCCGCACTCAAATGGGTATATCTTTCCTTTTCTCCTTTACCTTTTGCTTCTCTTCTTTTCACAGTTTTTTAAGGCATCCTCAGACAACCATTTTGCCTTTTTCCATTTCTTTTTCTTGGGAATGATCTTGATCCTGCCTCCTGTACAATGTCACGAACCTCCGTTCATAATTCTTCAGGCACTCTGCCTATCAGATCTAATCCCTTGAATCTATTTCTCACTTTCACTGCATAATCATAAGGGATTTGAGTTAGGTCATACCTGAAAGCTCTAGTGGTTTTCCTTACTTTCTTCAATTTAAGCCTGAATTTGGCAATAAGGATTTTATGATATGAGCTACAGTCAGCTCCTAGTCTTGCTTTTGCTGACTGTATAGAGCTTCTCCATCTTTGGCTGCAAAGAATATAATCAATCTGATTTCGGTATTGACCATCTGGTTATGTCCATTTGTAGAGTCTTCTCTTGTGTCATTGGAAGAGGGTGTTTGCTATGACCAGTGCATTTTCTTGGCAAAACTCTGTTAGCCTTTGCCCTGATTCATTTTGTACTCCAAAGCCAAATTTGCCTGTTATTCCAGGTATTTCTTGACTTCCTACTTTTGCATTTCAGTCACCATGAACTTACTGCATCAAATTTCAACATTACTTCTTTCTTGACTATAGTCTCTGGTTATATCTCTTCACGTCTCCTTTCTTTTACAGTCATGTTTCAAGATGATGTTGCTTTAATTGCTGTATATATTTCTTCCATTTCCTCGTATTCTTCAAATCACTGAGTTTTCTTATGATAACCGGTAATGTAAGTGGTGATAATTCCAACAAACATTTATTATTATTTTCTTATTCACTCTTTCTACCAACTCTGACACTGATGATTAATAGTGAATTCTACTTGAATTAATTTCAGATTGGTGTGAAATTCTGAGTTATGAATTTTTGAATTTGAAATAGCGAATTCCTAAAATAGTGAATTCTTGAAATAGTGAATTCTTCAATTAATTTCAGATTGGTTTATTTTACTTAGTAATATGCATTTAAGTTTTTTGATTTTTTTTTATGGCTTTATAGCTCATTTATTTTACTGTTGAATAATATTTGACTGCTTGGATATACTATAGCTTATTTATCCACTCACTTACTTAAGGACATCTAGGGTGCTTCTACATTCTAGCAGTTATGAATAAAGGTGCTATAAACACCTGCATGCAGGCTTTTGTGTGGACTTAAGTTTTAAACTCCTTTGTTTTGGGTCAATACCAAGGAGTGTGACTGCTGGATCATGTGGTAAAAATATATTTAGTTTTGTAAGAAAAGGAAACTATAAGCAAGGTGAAAAGACAGCCTTCAGAATGGGAGAAAATAATAGCAAATGAAGCAACAGACAAACAATTAATCTCAAAAATATACAAGCAACTCCTGCAGCTCAATTCCAGAAAAATAAACGACCCAATCAAAAAATGGGCCAAAGAACTAAACAGACATTTCTCCAAAGAAGACATACAGATGGCTAACAAACACATGAAAAGATGCTCAACATCACTCATTATTAGAGAAATGCAAATCAAAACCACAATGAGGTACCATTACACACCAGTCAGAATGGCTGCTATCCAAAAGTCTACAAGCAATAAATGCTGGAGAGGGTGTGGAGAAAAGGGAACCCTCTTACACTGTTGGTGGGAATGCAAACTAGTACAGCCACTATGGAGAACAGTGTGGAGATTCCTTAAAAAACTGGGAATAGAACTGCCATATGACCCAGCAATCCTACTGCTGGGCATACACACCAAGGAAACCAGAATTGAAAGAGACGTGTGTACCCCAATGTTCATCGCAGCACTGTTTACAATAGCCAGGACATGGAAGCAACCTAGATGTCCATCAGCAGACGAATGGATAAGGAAGCTGTGGTACATATACACAATGGAATATTACTCAGTCATTAAAAAAATACATTTGAATCAGTTCTATTGAGATGGATGAAACTGGAGCCCATTATACAGAGTGAAGTAAGCCAGAAAGAAAAACACCAATACAGTATACTAATGCATTTATATGGAATTTGAAAGATGGTAACAATAACCCTATATGCGAGACAGAATAAGAGACACAGATGCATAGAACAGTCTTATGGACTCTGAGGGAGAAGGTGATGGTGGGACGTTCTGGGAGAATAGCATTGAAACATGTATATTATCATATGTGGGGCAGAACACCATTCCAGGTTCGATGCATGAGACAAATGCTCAGGGCTGGGGCAGTGGGATGACCCAGAGGGATGGGATGGGGAGGGAGGTGGGGGGGGTCAGGATGGGGAACACATGTAAACCAATGGCTGATTCATGTCAATGTATGGCAAAAACCACTACAATATTGTAAAGTAATTAGCCCCCAACTAAAATAAATAAATTTATTTTTTTAAAAAAAGAAATTGCCAAACTGTTTTCCAAAGATGCTGTACCATTTTATATTCCCACCAGCAATGAGTAAGATTCCCTGTTACTTCACATTTTCACCAGAATTTGGTGTCACTGTTCCATAGTTTGGCCATCCTCATCAGTGGGCAGTGCTGGGTCAATGTGGGATTCTTTATAGGACTGAATAACTAAAGACTGAGTCCAGAGAAAAAGAACATGTAAGGTTAGAACTAGTTTTACATTGTATTTACATGGGAGTCAGGTAGGAACTTGAAGAAAGATTTTGACTATATAGAAAGGAGAAGCATGCTAAGGAGCAACATACATGGAGAAAGATGGGAGGAAGCTTCTGTTTCTTTATACCACATGTTATTGGGTTTCTTGAAGACCCAGAAATCCATGTGTGAGAATCACAAGCAAGAAAAATAAATAGGTTTCTATTATGTACACTAGAATTTGATAATTTTGTCTACAGTGTTTGTGATACTGAAATCAAAAACTTTTTTATAACAAATAATCATGAAGCATTCCCTGTGAAAGCACTACAACAATTCAATTATTGCATAAGATGGTTAAATTAATCCAAATTTTACCTTGATTTGAAAAAATAATTTTATGTAATGGAAATAATCAGATCTTTAAGCATATTTTACTTTCTGAGTTATTACCAATTTGGTAAAAGTTCACTCACGATTCAATGTACCACATAGTTTAAAAGCCTTTAGAAGAAAGTTCCAAAAAACCTTTGCATGAAAACAGTGTTATTTTTTCCCTGAATCAGTCTTTAACAGTTACAGTTACACCTAGTTCTGTTTAATGAGTTAAGTGCTCTCATAATGGTTTACCACCAATACTTTCCTCCAAGAAACTAATATAGTCTGTATATTATTGAAATGTAAAATTTGATTAATAGAAAAACTGCTTATTTATAAAAGGGACTTCAATCAATGCTTTATTTCAAGTAGGCAGTAGATATATAAACATTGGACTCAGATTAAATGCACAGTTGTGGGAATGAAGAGAAACATGTTATAGACTAACATGAGCTATCTGACCATGTTTTGCTGACTATAATCAAAGATTAAAACAAAATCATTCAACTTATATTGATTCCTATCACTTGTATCATTTGGTTTATACTAAAAGAGAGTCAAATATAAACAAAGCTGCTGAATAAAACATAGAAGCTTTGGCAATTTTGGACTCTTTACTTGATTAGAAGTTCATTAGACAATGAAACAACTCTCTAATAAATTAGAAAATAGTAAAGATACAATATAATTTTATATAGATAAGTGTGTTCAACAATGTTCATCTAGTGTTGATATGTGTACATCTTTGAAGTGTGTGATGTGGTGGAAAAATTAGGCTGGAAATCATGATCCTGGGTGCTATTCTGGGAACTGACTCCAATAGATGAATTCTATCAGATTTCTTTCAGAAAAATGAGAATGTGTGGATAAATATGAGTTTGCCAAACAGTACTTTTTAGAATACTCTTCTAGAAAATATTAACAGGTATGAAACTTAAAGAGGGTGAGTGATCATATAAGTTTGGGAAGTACTGTATTTTATATTGGGTCTTGAAAATCCACAGTGTATATTTATAAATTAGACTCTAAATAAAGGATGCAATTTAACTTTCATGGGGACATGTGTTTAACAAGTTTAGTTGAACATGAAACACATTTTTTATGTTATTTTTAGACCCATTTATAAGCCAGATGACTTTCAAAGTTTTTCCTCATTTTTTTAAAGTCCATGATTGCCTTTCTGAGAGCATTTAGATAACATGCCAGTTAAAAGAAATCTGTCTTTATCAATGGTATCTAAATTCATGAGCAATGACAAGAATAGAAATGTTTTTAAGGTATTTTGCTTTGATCAGGCACTGATGGATGTAGAAATTGTGGACTCCCTATTTTACTTGTAAACCATGTTTTTCTGAGCATGTCACGGAAATGACTACATTCTTTTAATAACATTCACTGGGATCAAGGACAAATGATTAGGATTTTCAGGATGGGAGGAGAGAGGAAGTTTGAAGTATCAGTCAGTTCAGTGGCTCAGTCATGTCTGACTCTTCTGGGACCTCATGAACTGCAGTGCACCAAGCTTCCATTTCCATCACCAACTCCGGGAGCTTGCTCAAACTCATATCCATCGAGTCGGTGATGCCATCCAATCATCTCATCCTCTGTCATCTTCTCCTCCTCCTGCCTTCAATCTTTCCCAGCATCAGGGTCTTTTCCAATGAGTCAGTTCTTCACATCAGGTGGCCAAACTACTGGAGTTTCAGCTTCAGCATCAGTCCTTCCAATGAATATTCAGGACTGATTTCCTTTAGGATGGACAGGTTGGATCTCCTTGCAGTCCAAGGGAATCTCAAGAGTCTTCTCCAACACCACAGTTCAGAAGCATCAATTCTTTGGTGCTCAGCTTTCTTTATAGTCCAACTCTCACATCCATACATGACTACTGGAAAAACCACAGCTTTGACTAAATGGACCTTTGTTGGCAAAGTAAAGTCTCTGCTTTCTAATATGCTGTCTAGGTTGGTCCTAGTATTTCTTCCAAGGAGCAAGCGTCTTTTAATTTCATGGCTATAGTCACCATCTGCAACATCTGGAGCCTCCCAAAATAAAGTCTGTCACTGTTTCCACTGTTTTCCCATCTATTTGCCATGAAATGATGGGACTGGATGCCATGATTTTAGTTTTTTGAATGTTGAATTTTAAGCCAGCTTTTCACTCTCCTCTTTTCCTTTCATTAAGAGGCTCTTTAGTTCTTCTTCATTTTCTGTCATAAGGGTGGAGTCATCTGCATATCTGAGGTTATTGATATTTCTCACAACAATCTTGACTCCAGCTTGTGCTTCATCCAGCCCAGCATTTTGCATGATGTACTCTGCATATAAGTTGAATAAGCACGGTGACAATATATAGCCTTGATATACTAATTTCCCTATTTGGAATCAGTCTGTTGTTCCATGTCCAGTTCTAACTGTTGCTTCTTGACCTGCATACAGATTCCTCAGCAGGCAGGTAAGGTGTTCTGGTATTCCCATCTCTTGAAAAATTTTCCACAGTTTGTTTTGATCTACACAGTCAAACGCTTTAGAGTAATCAATAAAGCAGTAGTAGATGCTTTTCTGGCATTCTCTTGCATTTTCGATGATCCAACGAATGTTGGCAATTTAACTTTAACTTGATTTAGCTTCTATTGATAAAAATCTTCCTTAAGAACAGGTCAGCAGGTTTAAAAGTTGGCTGTCATTAGATAAGGGTATTGGAATGCTGGGCTCAATGGTAGGACACCTGAGGCTTCCCTAAGGGTACTGAGATCATTTTTATGTCTATTTACTATAGTCGGTTCATCTCCCATTTCAAAAGTGAAATTTGCCTGAGAAGTTTGGGTGATGAAATTTTGCATCAACTACAACCATTTGCATGTGAAAAAAAAATACTCCTGGAAGATATATCTTTTCTCTCATTCTCTAGAAATCACAAACATTTCTCCATATAACAGAGTGAGATGACTATCTCCCGAAGCAATTCTTCTTCTCTCCCCACCAGCTCCCATGGAAATTACCAACAGAATATAAAAAGAAGAAAAAGTTACATCAGCGTAGAAAACTAAAGAAGTCTATTACTGAAGACCTCCCAGAAATTTCAGAAACTGTTATATCTAGACAGATGGGATAAGTTTAAAGGAGAGCATGGTAAAAACATTTGGGATTTTCCCTTTATTACCGAAGTTCAGAGTACTGACAAACCCCACTAATATCACTACATATAATAGAAACAACAAGGGCAATTTAAGGTGGGAAGGATTATCAATCCAAAAATTAGATAGTTGGGGGCTGTCCTTGATTTGTGCAGCCAAGCCAGACTGCAGACCCTACAAGGGTCATTTATGCCACAGCACAGGATAGCTTCATAGGAGATTCCATGCTGTGACTTCTCTCACTCTTGACTCTGTCTTAATTCCCCAAGTGAGAGCTCTGACATTACAAAGTAAATTCACAGTAGCTCTGTTTTCCTTTTCTCTTTAGATAGATCTGAAGATTTCAGGAAGAGACCCATCAATATCTGACAGGATTTTCTCGTCTTCTGGTTTGATTGTGAATCAGTAGTCTCCATAGAAAAGGCTTAAAGGGAGGGCAAACCATAACAGGAGAACAAGAACTATAACCATATGAATAAAAGTATTCTGCACTGAAAAAGTTGGAGGTCTGGCAGTTGTGAGCTGGTAGCTAGACCTAATGTTTCCAACTGTGCATAAACGATGCTTGCAGAATACTGCTATACCTCATTTTATTATGATTCACTTTATTGCCTTCAGCAGATATTGCATTTTTTTGCAAACTGAAATTTCATGACAATTAAGCAAGTCTATTAGTGCCATGTTTCTAACAACATTTGCTCACTTTGTGTCTCTGTGTCACATTCTGTCAATTTTCACATTTCAAACTTTTTTGTTGTTACTATATTTCTCATGGTAATCTGTGATCAGTGATCTTTGACGTTACTACTATGACTTGCTAAAGGCTTGGATGATGATTATCAACAAAGTATTTTTCAATTAAATGTACAGACATATTTTTTTTTTAAACAATGTTATTCCACACTTCATTGACTATAGTACAGTGCAAACACCCCTTTTGTATTCACTGCAAAACTAAAAACTGCATATGATTCATTTTATTGCAATATTCACTTTGTTGCTGTGGTCTGGAAAGAAACCTGAAATATCTCAAAGGTGTGTCTGTATAAACAATACTCAAACCCGGCCACCTGGTGACTCTGGTGGACAAGACAGATGAGGCTACTCAGTGATTATGCCTGAAACAAGACAGAGACAAGGATACCCAGAACTATAAAAATAACAGCCCTTCTGCTAATTATCACAAGGGACAATGGCTTCTTTATCAATGACAACTTTAGCTTGACTTTAATCCTTTCTCTTTCCAGATAAAAATGACTAAGACAACTGTAACTGAACTGCTCTGTTTCCTGAGAGTAATCACTCCAAAATAGACCTCCATTTTCTCCATCCCTTTGTGGAATCACATAGTCCAAGCCCTAATATTATAATAAGCATTTCCCACCCCCCACAAACTTCTCCAGAAAATCCACATGTTGATAGCAAGGCAAATAAAGTGTGTTTTTGGAAGTCATGGCTGGTGGGCTTTGATCCCAGTTTGACTCATCAGAGGCTGTGATTCTACATGAATTAGTTGGACAAAAAACAAATCAAAACAAAAATGGCAACACTAAAGATAATGGGGAAGAGAAAATTTCAGATTTCTTTTATTTTTCTCCTTTTCAAGTTTATTCAAGAGAATATAGAACTCTGAAACCTGAGCAGATTGATAAAGAGAAATTTGAGGCAAAAGGCGATTTCATGAAGACAAGAACCAGAACCCATAAATTTAAAAGTAAAAGGTAGTCAGTGACCACTAGATTGGAGATTACCTAAAATTAGCTGAGTGAAAGAGGACAATGGAATGCTGAGCAGACATAATGATATAAGGCACACAGTGGATGCATGAGCAGGGATTGAATCCAGCACCTGTAACCTGTGCCAAGCAGTAGGTTTTACGAAGCTGAATCCACCTAAAGAAAGGAAGCATTTTTACTAACCCCCTCTTCAAAGCACCATCTGTACAGAATACATAAAGGTTAGAATATGTTAATGACAGATCTGAAGAAAAGTATATTTCAGGTATATTTCACAGTTTAGGTTAGTGCTTCCCATGCAGTGGGCCACAACACATGCAGGTAGTCAGAAACTCAACTGCTCATCCTTTGGGCACCCCTAAGATCTGGAGTAGGCTGGAACCCTGAAAGTCAATCCTCTCCAGCTGCAAGTAACCGCATCTATTCATCCCTCCTTGCCATACATTTTATGAGCCTGCTGTGACATGAAAAGATATGGAATCACTGGCCTTGAACAATTCACTTAGTCAACCAGTACTGATCATGGTGTGCTTAGTTCTGTAGAACAACTGGACAAAAACACTAAGTACCCTACAAGTTTTCCAATTTTATTGTCTCTCCTGCCTGTGTGCTCAGTTGCTTCATTCGTGACTGACTCTTTGTGACCCTATGGACTGTAGCCCACCAGGCTCCTCTGTCCATGGGATTCTCTCCAGGCAAGAGTACTGGAATGGGCTGCCATGCCCTCCTCCAGGCGATCTTCCCAACCCAGCGATTGAAGCCGCATCTCTACACTGAAGGCAAATTCTTTGCTGCTGAGCCACCAGGGATGCCCTACTATTTCTCCGACTACCGTCTCTCCTACTACCATCCAGCTCTTGTCTTCCATCGTTTTCTCCCTCCTCTTCAGGAATCTTGTTAGGTACTGAACCTAGACTCTTTATAAATACAGTTTTATTTATTTATTTCATTTTGGCTGTGTTGGGTCTTTGTTGCTGTGCATGGGCTTTTTCTAGTTGTGGCGAGCGGGTGCTACTCTTTGTTGCAGTGAGCAGCCTTCTCATTGCAGTATCTTCTCTTGTTGCAGAGTACAGATCCTGGGTACATGGGCTTCAGCAGCTTTATAGCACAGGCTCAGTAAAATGGCACACAGGCTTATTTACACCTTGGCATGTGGGATCTTTGCTTCCTGGATCAGGGATCAAATCTGTGTCTCCTGCATTGGCAGGCGGATTCTTTACCATTGAGCCATCAGGGAAGCCCTGGACTCGCTAGCAGCCTTCACTTCAATTCCTTAAAAGGATTGTATTAAGATACATGGATCAACAACCCACAAAATTCCTAAAATTGTTACTGGCAAACAAGCATCAGCTCATGGCGGCAAAGAAGAGAAACACTGTGTATAACTTCAGTGAAAGGAATAAGTGAACTGTAAGCAAATTCAGGTTGATAAAGCTTAGTAAATTGCCTTAAAGTAGGAGAAGGGCTCTTTGGCCCTATTTAAATTTTTTATAGCTGGATGTAGAGTTCTATTGTGCCCTGTGGATTCCCAGGTGGCACTAGTGGTAAAGGCTCTGCCTGCCAATGCAGGAAACACAATGAGATGTGGGTCCAATCACAGATCAGGAAGATCCCCACTCCAGTATTCTTGCCTGAAAATTCCTTGGACAAAGGAGGCTGGTGAGCTATAGTCCAGAGAGTTGCAAAGAGTTGGACATAACTAAGCACACACACATACACACACTGTGTTCTATTTAGGGATTTTCTGAAATAGAAGTTGTATTCTAGAAGTTCAGATGTTCTTAACAAATTCCAGATATAAATTCATTATTTCAATGCTGCTCTCTCCTATTCTACTCTTTCTGTTCTAGCTCCTTTTAATGGGATGTTACTGCTATTGCCCATTTTCCTATTTATTTATGATGTGCTCAATACAGTGTCTGACACTTAATAGATGATAAATTAAGGTGAGTTTCACTTTTCTTAAGTTTTCTGTTTGAGTAGATCTTTTCCCCAAGGTTCTTCTCTCCTATCTAGTCTACCAAAATTTTTCCCATACCTTTTCTCACACTTCCTTCTGTATATAATCTGGGCTGACATTGTTCACAATTCTGGACTTCATCACATTTGTAATTTAATGGCAATGCCAACTTCAACTATGCTTTTAAAATACTAAAGGCCCAGTGATTACATTTCAAAACAAATATGTTAGGCCCATTGTTTGGAAAAGATCAAATCCATAGTTCTTTTTCTGGATATGATGTTATTCTAATATTCACCCCTCATGGAAGTTGTTCCAACTAATTAGACCCAGAGTCTTTTCCTTTCACACATCTCTTCACTTAGCCACTTGTCCAAATCCTATATTAGGAGAGTCAAAAAAGGGAAGAGATAAAAACACATTTCTAAGCTTTTAAAGTTTTCCCCTGAGTTCTCTTGAGAACTAGGACTCAAAACCACATAGATGTTGCTCCCTTTAAGATAAAAGGAGATACTGTTACCCCACATGGTGAGTAAATCATAATAAATCTAAGACTCAGAACAAGATGAGCATTAGCAAGAGACCAGAGAGCAAGTTTAGAGAATCTGAGGATTAGCCAATTGCTCCCTAATGTCAAACCAAGACCCAGTAGAAATAATCATTCTGACATCTGACAGAAGAAGTCAAAGGTCAGGATTCAATGTCACCATAGTCTGATTCCCCAACTTCACTGAGCAGGTGCTTAATAAGGCATGATTATTTGTTATGTTTAAAGAGGTCAGAGCAAAGTAAGATGTAGAATCACAAGTGAGAATGATTCCTGGCTCTATTATTCTGGTGAGAACACTGTAATCTTTTTGTTAACAACAGTTATGTTAAGGTCATTACTTTGTCATAGTTGATTTCTCTGCCTAAGGAAAATATGGAATGCAAACATATTATATTACATGGAACTAGTAATGTCACTGATGAGTCTTCAGTGATTACGAAGGATAAGAAAGAATTTAGGGTCAGCAGAAAGAGCTCTGGGTGATCAGATAAAAATGCGTTTTACTGAAATTTCTAAGTGAAAAGTTTGTGTAAACAAGCAGAAATTTTCACACAACCATCACAATTTATCCATGAAAACAGAGAATAAGAGCAAGCATGAGATAGAAGAGAGAGTCAGATCTTTCCACCACAAATGTAAATAATTCTGTGACCGTAAGAAGTTTCAGTTAATGAGAACGTCTTTACGCATAACAAGCATAACATCAAGGATTTAAAATATTTCTTAGTAGGATTAAATTTTTGTCCTTAAAATTTGTTTATATAAACAAGTTTAACACTGAAACAAGTAACAAAATGGGCAGCGGCTTAAGAACCCAAAGTGCCTGGGTTTGTAGCCCATGTTCCCCACCTACTGAGGAACCCTTGTTTGAGCATGTTTCTTAACTTCTGTATCTGTTACTGTGAAGTAACAGTACATGATTATGAGAATTAATAGTGACAATCCTCATGAAATAAATACTTGTTGAAAACTGAACCAACACTCAAGAACACTAGTCTCCAAGTCTCTTGGTATTTATGCCCTTGTGTATTTTCCTTCCATCTTGAATCTGCTGGCTCCATGACTTATGTTAAATAATAGCAATCTTTAGACAATAATATTTGAATATTGTTCAAATATAATATTTGAACATTATAATAATAATGAAACAGTACAGAAGTGACACTGTGCCAAGTCTTACATCTAATCCTTAAGAAGGTCTGGAAGGTTCTATTTTGAGCTCTGGGGAGCCCTGAACCACAGACATATTAAATCTGGCCATCTTACTGGAGAGACCACAGGCAGAGGTCCTGAGGCTTCAGGGCAGGAGAGAGAGGCCTAGTTCAGCCTGGTCTTCCAGCTCTCCCGGCCAAAGAGCCAGGCCTGTGATAAGGCCATTTTGGATATTCCAGCCCCAGTGATTCTCTAACACCATCAGCATGAGAGACATAAAGCAAGCATAGAAAATTATTACAAGGTCAACTCAAAGCATTATGAGATATAATAAACTATTGTTATTTTAAGGCAATAATTTGGGGGGAGAGGGTGGTTTGTTATACAGTAGATCATAGAAATCAACAACAAGGAAAACAATTGGAGTTATCCTGTTCAGTGAGGTTAAGCACTTGAAATGTAGCTTGCAAGCCTGAGAAATGAAATTTTGAATTTTTTAAAATTGCACTTCACTTTAGTTTTTGATTTTCTATTTTATATAGGAGTATAGATGATTAATGATGATCTGATGATGTGACTTGATGAGCTGATGATTTCAGATCATCAGCTCTTACAGCAAAATTCAGCCTTTAATTAAAGAATTAAAGAAAGCAGGGAAAACCACTAGTCAAGTATGACCTAAATCAAATCCCCTATGAGTATACAGAGGAGGTGATGAATAGATTCAAGGAATTAGATCTGGTAAACAGAGTGCCTGAAGAACTATGGACAGAGGTTAGTAATACTGTACTATTTGGCACTATTTGTACTGTTTGGAACTGACCAAAACCATCCAAAAGAGAAAGAAATGCAGGAAGGCAAAGTGGTTGTCTGAGGAGGCTTTATAAATAGCTGAGGAAAGAAGAGAAGTAGAAAGCAAGGGAAAATAGGGAAAGATATATCGAACTGAATGCAGAGTTCCAGAGAATAGCAAGGAGAGACATAAGGCCTTCTTCAATGAACAATGCAAAAAAGTAGAAGAAAACAACAGAAGGAGAAAGACTAAAGATCTCTTCAAGAAAGCTGGAGCTATCAAAGGAAAATTTCATGTAAAGATGGGCACAAAAAAGTACAGAAACAGTAAAGACCTAATAGAAGCAGAAGAGATGGCAAGAATACACAGAACTGTACAAAAAAGCTCTTATTGAACTGGAAAACCATGAAGGTGTAGTCACTCACCTAGAGCCAGATATCCTAGAGTGTGAATTCTAGTGGGCCTTAGGAAGCACTCCTACCAATTAAGATAGCAGAGGTGATGGAACTCCGGCAGAGCTATTTAAAATCCTAAAAGATGATGCTATTAAAGTACTGCACTCAATATGTCAGCAAATTTGGAAAAACCAGCAGTGGCCACAGGACTGGAAAAGGTCAACCTTTATCCCAATTCCCCAGAAGCGCAGTACTAAAGAATATTCATACTACTGGACAATTGTACTCATTTCCCATGCTAGTAAGGTTATGTACAAAATACTTCAAGCCAGGTTTCAGCAGTAAGTGAACCAAGAACTTTCAGATATACAAGGTATGTTTAGATAAGGCAGAGGAATCAGAGATGAAATTGTCAACATTCGCTGGATCATAGACAAAGCAAAGGAATTCTAGAAAAACATCTACTTCTGTTTCATTGATTACGCTAAAGTCTTTGACTGTGTGGATCATAACAAACTGTAGAAAATTAAATGAGATGAGAATACCAGGCCACCTTATTGGTCTCCTGAGAAACCTGTATGCAGGTCAAGAAGCAACAGTAAGAGCCAGACATGGAACAACGGACTGGTTCCAAATTAAGAAAGGAGTACAAAGAGGCTGTATATTGTCACCCTGCTTACTTAACTTATATACTGAACACATCATGCAAATGCCAGGTTGGATGAGTTACAAGATGGAATCAAGATTGCTGGGAGAAATATCAACAATCTCAGATATGCAGATAATACCACTCTAATGACAGAAAGTGAAGAGGAACTAAAGAGCCTCTTGATGAAGGTGAAAGAAAAGAAAAAGCCAGCTTAAAACTCAATATTAAAAAAACTAAGATCATGACATCCAGTCCCATCACTTCAGGCCAAATAGAAGGGGAAAAGGTAGAAGCTGTGACAGATTTCCTCTCCTTGCACTCTAACATCACTGTGGATGGTGACTGCTGCCATGAAATTAGAAGACGATTGCTTTTTGGCAGAAAGCTATGACAAACCTAGACAGTGTTAAAAAGCAAAAGCATTAGTTTGCCAACAAAGGTACATATAGTAAAAGCTATGTTTTTTCCAATAGTCATGTATGGATATAAGAAGTGGACCATAAAGAAGGCTCAGGGCTGAAGAATAGATACTTTTGAACTGTGGTGCTGGAGAAGACACTGGAGAGTCCCTTGGACAGCAAGGAGATCAAATCAGTCAATCCTAAAGGAAATTAACCCTGAATATTCATTGGATGGACTGATGTTGAAGCTGAAGCTCCAATACCTTGGCCACCTGATGCAAACAGCTGACTCATTGGAAAATATCCTGATGCCAGGAAAGACTGAGGGCAGGAGGAGAAGAGGGTGACAGAGCATGATATGGTTGGATGGGATCACTGATTCAATAGATGTAAACTTGGGCAAACTCTGGGAGATAGTGAGGGACAGGGAGGCCTGGCGTGTTGGAGTCCATGGGGTTGCAGAGTTGGATATGACTTGGTGACTGAACAACAAATATATGATTAATAATGTTATGTTAATTTCAGATGTACAGCAAAGTGATTCACACACATATATGTGTGTATATGTATATATACACACATGTACCTATTTTTCAAGTTCTTTTCCCATTTAGGTTGTTATATAATATTGAGCAGAGTCCGTTGTGCTATACACTAGGTCCTTCCTTGTTGGCTATCCATTTTAAATATAGCAGTGTGCACATGTCAGTCCCAAACTCTCAATCTATACTTCCCCCACATATAACTGTAAGTTCATTCTCTAAGTCTGTGAGCTTGGTTCTATTTTGTAAATAAGTTCATTTATCATTTTTTATTCTGTGTGTGTGTGTATATATATATATATATGTGGAAGATGTGGTACATATAACAACGGAATATTACTCAGCCATTAAAAGGAATGAAATAGTGCCATTTGCAACAACACAGATGGACCTAGAGCATGTCATACTGAGTGAAGTAAGTCAGATAAAGACAAATATCATATAATATTGCTTAAATATGGATAATTTTGAATTTTATATAGTCTAATTAATTTAAAGTTAAAAGCTGGAGCAATGTATTTTTTTTCCCACTGAACACAACTTCATTTAGTTAGGGTGATGTTTCACTTTGAGCATTATTTGTAGTGTTGTTATTAGATTGTAGTTTGATCATGACCTGTGTCATCTACAATTACACATAACATATTACCAAGATTGCGATTAATGTTGCTAATAATATTTATGTCAATTAATTACTGAAATGATATTATTTTGGATATATATTGTGTGTGTGTGTATGTGCTCAGTTATTCAGTCATGTCTGACTCTTTGTGACCCCATGGACTGTAGCCCACTAGGCTCCTCTGTCCATGACATTTTTCAAGCAAGAATACAGAAGTGAGGTGCCATTTCCTCTTTCCGGGGAATTTCTCAACCCAAGGATCAAACTGGTATCTTCTGTGAATCCTGCATTGGCAGGTGGATTCTTTATCATTGAGCCACCTTGGAAGCCTCGTGAATATATTAGGCTACATAAAATGAAATGTATTATTAATATTAATTTATTTATTTTTATTTTTTGAAATGACTTCTAGGGAAAAAATCACATATGTGGTTTACATTATATTTCTACTTGACAGAATTGTTATAAAGGATTAATCATAGAGTTGTTTTAAAGTAGACTTTGAGCTTTAGAACAGTTTTAGATCCCATATGCCTCACACCCAATTTCCATTATTATTAACACCTTGCATTAGAATGGTTCATTTGTTACAATGGAGAAACTAATGTTTGTATATCATTATTAACTAAACTAATTTTTTATTCAGATTTCACTAGTTATTTCCTAGTGTCCTTGTCTTTTCCAGGGCCCCATTCAGGATATCAGATTATATTTAGTGCTGTAGCAGCAGCAGCAATGTCTACTTAGGCTCTTCTTGGATGTCACAGTCTTTCAGACATTCTTGGTGGTCCTCGAAATAGTGGTCCTCAAAAATAAATGTCCATGTTTTATTTATTGAAATCTGTGAATGTGTCTTTATCTGGAAGAGTAGTCTTTTCAAGTCTACACTCCAACCACTAATGCCAAAGAAGTTAAAGTTTAATGGTTCTATAAAGACCTACAAGACGTTCTAGAACTAACACCAAAAAACGATGTCCTTTTTATGATAGGGGGCTGAAATGCAAAAGCAGGAAGTCAAGAGATACCTAGAGTAACAGCAAGTTTGGCCCTGGAGTACAAAATGAAGCAGGGCAAAAGCCAACAGAGTTTTGCCAAGAGAAAACACTGGTCATAGCAAACACACTCTTCCAACAACAAAGAGATGACCCTACACATAGATATCACCAAATGGTCAATACCAAAATCACACTGATTATATTCTTTGTGGTCAAAGATGGAGAAGCTCTATACAGTCAGCAAAAACAAGACCGGGAGAAAACTGTGGCTCAGATCATGAATTCCTTATTTCAAAATTCAGACTTAAATTGAAGAACGTAGGGAAAACCACTAGGCCATTCAGGTATGACCTAAATCAAATCCCTTATGATTATACAGTGGAAATGACAAATAGATTTAGGCGATTCGAGCTGACAAGAGTGTCAGAAGAACTATGGACGGAGGTTCATAACACTGTACAGGAGGCAGTGATCAAAATCATCCCCAAGAAAAATAAATGTAAAAAGGTAAAATGGTTGTCTGAGGAGGCGTTACAAATAGCTGAGAAGAGAAGAGAAGTGCAAGTCAAAGAAGAAAAGGAACGATCTATCTATCCAAATGTAGAGTTCCAAAGACTAGCAAGGAGAGATAAGAAACTCTTCTTAAGTGAGCAATGCAAAGAAATAGAGGAAAATAATAGAATGGGAAAGACTAGAGATCTCTTCAAGAAAATTAGAGACATCAATGGAACATTTCATGCAAAGATGGACACAAAAAAAGGACAGAAGCTGTAAGAACCAAACAGAAGCAGAGAAGATTAAGAAGAGGTGGCAAGAATACACAGAAAAACTATAAATAAAAGGTATTAATGACCCAGACAACCACAATGGTGTGATCACTCACCTAGAGCCAGACATGTTGGAATGCAAAGTCAAGTGGGCCTTAGGAAGCATTACTACCAACAAAGCGAGTGGAGGTGATGGAATTTCAGGTGACCTATTTAAAACCCTAAAATATAATGCTGTTAAAGTGTTGTACTCAACATGCCAGCAAATTTGGAAATCTCAGCAGTGGCCACAGGACTTGAAAAGGTCAGTTTTCATTCAAACCCCAAAGAAAGGCAATGTCAAAGTATGTTCAACGTACCACACAATTGTGCTCATTTCAACTACTAGCAAGGTTATGCTCAAAATTCTTCATACTAGGCTTTAGCAGTACATGAATCAAGAACTTCAGATGTACAAGCTGGATTTACAAAAGGTTAGGAATCAGGGATCAAATTGCCAACATTCATTGGGTTATAGAAAAAGCAAAGGAATTCCACAGAAACATCTACTTCTGCTTTATTGACTTTGCTAAAGCCTTCAACTGTGTGGGTCACAACAAACTAGGGAAAATTCTTAAACAGATCACCTTACCTGCCTACTGAGAAACCTGTATGCAGGTCAAGAAGCAACAGTCAGAACTGAACATGGAAAAACTGACTGCTTCCAAATTGGGAAAAGAGCACATCAAGGCAGTATATTGTCACCCTGCTTATTTAACTTATACGCAGAGTACATCATGAGAAATGCCAAACTGGATGACGCACAAGCTGGAATCAAGACTGCAGGGAGAAATATCAGTAACCTCAGATATGCAGATAACACCACCCTAATGACAGAAAGTGAAGAGGAACCAAAGAGCCTCTTGATGAAAGTGAAAGAGGAGAGTGAAAAAGCTGGCTTAAAATTGAACTTTCAAAAAAAACTAAGATCAGAGCATCCAGTGCAATCACTTCATAGCAAATAGATAGCAGAACAATGGAAAGAATGACAAACTTTACTTTCTCGGGCTCCAAAATCACTGAGGACTGTGACTGCAGCCATGAAATGAAAAGATGCTTGCTCCTTGGAAGAAAAGCTATGACAAATCTAGACAGCATATGAAAAAAAAAACAGATATCACTTTGCTGACAAACGTCCTTATGGTCAAAGCTATGGTTTCTCCAGTAGTCATGTATGGATGTGAGGTTTGAACCATAAAGTAGGCTGAGCTCTGAAGAATGGATGCCTTCTAACTGTGATGCTGGAGAAGACTCTTGAAAGTCCCTTGGGTAGTATGGAGTCAAAGCGGTCAATCCTAAAGGATATCAACCCTGAACATTCATTGGAAGGACTGAAGCTGAAGCTGAAGCTCCAATACTTTGGCCACCTGATGTAGCGAGACATTAGAAAAGACTCTGATGCTGGGAAAGATTAAGGGCAGGAGGAGAAGGGGATGACAGAGAATAAGATGATTGGATGGCATCACCAATTCAATGGACACGAGTTTGAGCAAACTCTGGGAGACAGTGAAGGATGGGGAAACCTGGCGTTCTATAGTGGATAGGGTCTCAAAGAGTTGGATACAATCGAGTGACTGAATAACAACCAGTGAAAGATCCCAGGTAAGATCTTCCTGAGTTATCTGAGCAGGTCCTCAATCCAATTACAAGTGTCATTATATGAGGCAAACAAAGAAGACACAGAGAGAGAGAGGAGGAATAAGCAATGTGATCACAGAGGCAGAGATTGGAGTGATGCCACCACAAGCACAGGAATGCAGAAGCTGGAAAAGTCAAGGGACAGAATATCTCCTAGAACCTCTTTGGGGAGAACAGCACTGCCAACTCATTGAGAAATTAAAACAATGACTTTGACAGTTTTGACAGTACCAGTCAGGTTTTTTCCCTCACGTGCCCTCTATTGGAATTTGGCTGATGTTTTTCTCATCATTAAAATGGGGATATGCATTCCTGGGAAGAAAACCACAGAGATAAAGCACACAGTGTATCAAATGCACATACTATCAACATGATTTATCACCACTGATATTGACCTTGATCATCTGGTTCAGGTAGTATTTCCCCACTATTAAGTTACTCTTTTTTCCCCTCCTTTGCACATTGTATTCTTTGGAAGGTATTGTGACAAATCAAAATAAAACTTATAATCAAAAGGGAAGGAAGAGATAGCCATGGGAGTTTCTGAAAGGAAGGCATAGATACTGAGTGACTAGTGATCTTGGAGAAAAATAGATCAATAACAACCATGATGTAAAACTGGTGGGATCACACTTGAAAAAGAGGGGAGAACTCTACTTCTCTGAAACAAGAAGAAACAAATAAAAGAGAGGTAAAAGAGATAGACATTGATTAGGTAATTCAAAGAAAGACTGAAGACCTCATAGAGGTCTCTTCTCAAGAAAGCAAAATTCACTTCAACAAACATTGAGATTTACTATATATCAGACATTGAACTTAAGATTCGGAAGGATCCAAATTTAGAATATTCAATTTGTCTTAAGGCTTCCCTTATAGCTCAGAAGATATTTATCACTTGAAAATAAAGAATATCATGTGAATAAGGTATAAAAATAAATATAGCAATGTAGGGGTATTTTAAAAGAGCAGGAGAAAGTAATATTCACATCCCTCTGAAACTCAGGAAAGTTTCCAAAGATTAGCTGGTATTTGAGAGAAAAACCACCAACCACAAAAACTGACATGGTAGAATGACCTTAAAATAATTGTCAAAATAGTTCTCAACTTTGCAGTTTCTGAAATGCTATTTGTCACTGACCCAGAATTGATTAGACTTGGGGATAGAATTCAAGCCAAGAAAAATCATAAAAATATAAACTAGACTGAAAAGTATTAATTATATTGAGAACTAAAACTGTCAGACAAGCTCTATGTGGAAAAGCTATATGAAAAATTGAAATCTTAAAAGATTGTTTGATAAACTTTGAATGGGAGAATGGAGTATTTGTTTTTTACATGGGTTCAATGTGTAAGATCATTAACCTGGCAAGCTTCAGTTGCACAGTCTGTGAAAAATGAGACTAGAAATAGCTCTTACATCAAAGGATCAAATGAAGGAAGGCATGCTCAGCACAGGGTCTGGAACATAATAAACTCCCAGGAATTATTATCATTACTATGACTGTTATATTTGTTTAGTCATCAATTTCCTTCCCTATCCGGGTTTCCTTCAAGATGGCAGCCATATCATACTCATTTATGCCCCTCAAGTGGCCAACAAAATTCTTGTCATCAAGAAGAAATGCAATAATCAGCTTATTCCACTTAATTAAAAAGGAGGTGATTATGTCAAAGAACAAGAAATAAAGACAATTTAGAAGTTGATAGAAACAATGTGCTTCAAATGAGTTTGCTCCTTAAAAAAAAGGAAAACATAAAATATTTATCCATTTGAAAAGATATCTTATTAAAAGCAATTTTAATGCTCTAAAATGTATACACAAGAAAACGTATACATGAAAAAGTTGTAATTCCCTTTATAGCAATACTGTGTCCTGTTCTTGATTAAATGGAAAGAAGGACAAGCATGAGGGAGTGGGGTTGGGGCAGCTGTGGTTTGGAGACTAGGCTACTATTTATAAGTAAAGAATGGAAAAGAAGGTGTCATAAAGTTAAACTAGGGAGGTCCAGTACTAACTAAATCATGGGATTGTCTCTATGGACTGACTTAAGCCCTTTAACAACTTCTCTGTTTTATTCTCTCCATCTGTTTTATCAACATTATCCTGAAAATTGATTCTTTCAAATGTAAATATATGATGGTAGACAACATTATCCTGAAAATGATTCTTTCAAATGTAAATTATAGTGACACGATGCACTACAAGTGATAACCTTTCTTTCTAAGGATCTAAGAATATGAATTCTTTGCTTGAAATCCTTGTCCAAGATCTTTCTCTTTTCCCTTAGTAAAAGAAACAGTATCATGTTTAGTAACCTGACCCTAAATTACAGACTTGGAAGCCTTTAATATATCACATTTAACTGCATTTATTTTCTAAAGGACATACAGTACAGAGCAACTCAGAATTTGAAATAGTGTATTTTGAATAAGTCAAGGAGAAAAGAATTTCCTTTGTGATTCAGGGTTTTAAACAGTCTGCATTTTTAATAATTCCATAATAGGTATCATACTGACTCAGTGCAGATGAGAATACAGCCCAATATGCTTCAGCACACCAGTGATTTTCAGGTCTAGAATATTAACTCAGCGCCTTGTAACCTGAAACTAAATATCAACCTTCCTACTTCAAAAAAGGACCATAGGGAAGAAAAATATTCCAATACATTCCTAATCAGCATACAATGTGTCGGTCTTACAGTGAGACCTGGTAAATAAAATCTCTAAAATGAAACCTCCATATGAGGTAAATCAGTTTTTTGGGGTCAATAGGGTACCATTTGGTAAATTACCTCTGTTCTTTTCTACCATGAGAGATTGATATTCCCTCACTTATGTGAGCTGGTAATGCTCACCATGCATTAGACTCTTCTGAATTGCTCCAAGGATCATGCTTGCTTGAATAAAACTGAAAATATTATAAATGGATAATTTAGACTTTAGGCCTGAGGCTAGATTCATGCTGTTACTTGGTCAGGATATTGGCACTTTCTCTTCTTTAATTAATGTTTGCACAACAGTGACATGAGCTAAGCTCGAATATCCTCCCAGAAATCTGGCCCGAATCCCTCTTTGTGTGGGTTTAATTTGCACCCTTCGAGGTATTTCTGTGTATTATAGTTGCTTTCATACCAGGTTGAACGGAATTTCAGACATGATTGAAAGGAGTTCTATTTTCATAATTCAAAATAATCATGCCCCAGCTACGTGAATGGAGCTCTCTGGGTGGTAATCCTGCAGTTAATCCTCTCACTTGAAAATGAAAACATTCATTTGTGATCTTTATTGAAGGTTATCATGTCTACAGAGCATGTGTTTGGCGTGACTTCAGAGTATGGTTCCAGTAATTTCTACTGTGCTGTATATTAATCATGTCAGTGCAGGGGCTCAGTCTTATGTCAGAATCAAAAACCTAGTCTTCATATTTTCTAGTGTGGAGGAAGGTGATAGTAACCAAGCAGTCCAGGAAGATTCAGCAGGCTCAGAGGAAACTTCATAGAAAATGGGGATTAAGAGACAGATTCCCTCCCCTGAATACTAAATACTGTCTTTTTTCCCCTCTGTACTAATAGAGGGGCTTGCAATCACCATGGACTTGGAAATCACTCCTGGAAAAATTAGTACACTCAACTATGTGTTCCATCATAAATTTCACAAATCAGCATCATCCATTCCTGTTGTCTCATCCAGTCAACTCAGTTCCTCTTCCTACCTCCCCTTACTCTCACCATGCAGATTCTGCCTCCTGCCCAATCACCCTCCAAAAACTGCTGTAAGTTCTAGCACAATAGTCAGCTCTGGATCACCATTCTTACAATAGTGATTACTTGAATGGATTGGAGATTCCCTAGTGGCTCGGTGGTAAAGAACCCACCAGTCAATGCAGGAGACGTGGGTTCGATCCCTGGGTCAGAAAGATCTCCTGGAGAAGGAAATGGCAACCCACTCCAGTGTTCTTGCCTGGGAAATCCCATGGACAGAGGATCCGGATGGGCTACAGTCCATGAGGTAGCAACAGAGTTGGACACAACTTAGACTTAGTGACTAAATAGCAAATAACAAACAACAACAATAGTTGAATGGATTATTGGAATTTGAATTAGCCATTTGACACACACACTGTGAATGTGTGTGAGAGAAAGAGGTTTTCCTTATCTGCTGCATATCATTTTTTTTTCCCTAGGGTTCTATTGCACTTTCTTGTTCTTCCTCCCTTCCCTAGGTTCCCTTACTCTCTTGGTCTCCGAATCTCCCTCTTTTTGTCTTTCTCTTTTTTATTTCCTGTCTCTTTAGCTTTCTGTTCTCATTTTCACTCTTTTCCGCACTCTCTCTCTCATTTTTTTCTCTCTCCCTCTAATTCTGTTTCTTCCTCTCCATCTTTCTTTAAATTTGAATTTCTCTAGATTTATTTTCCTTGCAATTAAATAGGATGATGAAGTTTTTAAGCATCTTGTAAGACAAGCAAGCAATCCAAGTTTATTTTTTAAGTGATTATGCTGTTTTGGGAAATTTCCTTTGCACCTCACAAATCACCCCACTTTATCTAAGTGTAGGCAGGAACACCATTTGTGGTGATGCCTTTTAAACACTGGATATTAAAGGCTCTGCTGACCTATTTTGAAAAATGGCGTGAACTGTTAGCAGAACTATGATCTATTTTCAGATGTGAGAATGGAAATTGTGAACTCTGAGAAGCCTGGTGGTATTACTGCTAAATCATTTGTAAACCGTTAAATGATATAGTGATGGGGGTGCCAGTTCCTTCAGCAGTATTCCCTTTATATTTCAACTCTCCAAGACTTTTCACAACTGCTTTCTCAAAAAATTTTGAGAAGAAAAGGACATAAAATGTAGAAATTTGGAATTAAATCTTTCATTTGGGAATTCACTAACTAGAAGGGAATGTGTGCTCTTCCAGCTATTTTAAGATCTGAGGACAATATAGGAGAAGTGAAACCTCAACATTCTGTATGATGTTGTAGTTTCACATGTGGTCATTTTAATGAGACTAAATTATCACCTGCCTAAAAAAGTAATTGGTTTAAATAACCTAAGTTTATTTCCTTACCTTTACCCAAATTAAATGCTCTGTTATGTTGTGTTTCCTGGGTTAAACTTTATCTCAAAACTGTACATTGATACAAACAGTAGTTTGTAACATTACATCTACATGTTAAACTGTAATAAGAATATCAACCTCATGTACTTACCAACCAATTTAAGAAACAGATCACTTGACTAAAACATAAGCCCCTCTGTAATCCTGGTACAAATTTTAGTCTTTTTCAATCCATTTTATCCTTCTGGCTCCCTGTAACCCTTCCCCCCACCTCCCATATGTCCCTGCCTAGGATGCAAGGCAAAGGAGACTATAAGGAAAGACAGTATTCATCCTTGCCTTATTCTCATCTTATGGTTTTCAGTGTCTTACTACTAAGCATGACTGATGTTGAAGCTGAAACTCCAATACTTTGGCCACCTGATGCGAAGAGCTGACTCATTTGAAAAGACACTGATGCTGGGAAAGATTGAGGGCAGGAGGAGAAGGAACGACAGTGGATGAGATGGTTGGATGGCATCACTGACTCAATGGACATGAGTTTGGGTAAACTCCAGGAGTTGGTAATGGATAGGGAGGCCTGGCGTGCTGCAGTCCGTGGGGTCACAAAGAATCAGACATGACTGAGTGACTGAACTGAACTGAACTGAACTGATGATGTTTGCTCTAAGTTTTTTTGTTGATGTCTTTGTATCAGAATGAGGAAAAAAATTCTCCAAGAAAAATCACAAAAAACCTCCAAAAATAGAATCCATAACCCATCAGAATCTTTTTAAAAAATTATTTCTGCACAGTATACTATTGAAAGAGTGTAAGAATCTTCTTGCTAGATGAAGGACAAAGTATTATATTAATTTAGATTTAACTTAAAACACAGTATACTTAGGGGATTATCATCAACTGACAATATTTCTCATTATATATTTTGGTACAATGCCAAGTTTGACATTAATTGACAGTTATTCTGACAATAGGAAAAGGAGTACGTCAAGGCTGTATATTGTCACCCTGCTTATTTAACTTCTATGCAGAGTACATCATGAGAAACGCTGGGCTGGAAGAAACACAAGCTGGAATCAAGATTGCCGGGAGAGATATCAATAACCTCAGATATGCGGATGACACCACCCTTATGGCAGAAAGTGAAGAAGAACTAAAGAGCCTCTTGATGAAGGTGAAAGAGGAGAGTGAAAAAGTTGGCTTAAAGCTCAACGTTCAGAAAACTAAGACCATGGCATCTGGTCCCATCACTTCATGGGAAATAGATGGGGAAACAGTGTCAGACTTTATTTTTTGGGGCTCCAGAATCACTTCTGATGGTGATTGCAGCCATGAAATTAAAAGACGCTTACTCCTTGGAAGGAAGGTTATGGCCAACCTAGATAGCATATTTAAAAGCAGAGACATTACTTTGCCAACAAAAGTCCGTCTAGTCAAGGCTATGGTTTTTCCAGTGGTCATGTATGGATGTGAGAGTTGGACGGTGAAGAAAGCTGAGCGCCGAAGAATTGATGCTTTTCAACTGTGGTGTTGGAGAAGACTCTTGAGAGTCCATTGGACTGCAAGGAGATCCAATCAATCCATCCTAAAAGAGATCAATCCTGGGTGTTCATTGGAAGGTCTGATGTTGAAGCTGTAACTCCAATACTTTGGCCACCTCATGCGAAGGGTTGACTCACTGGAAAAGACCCTAATGCTGGGTAGGATTGGGGGCGGGAGGAGAAGGAGA
The DNA here is from genome assembly GCA_024291935.2 of Okapia johnstoni. Classification (NCBI taxonomy): domain Eukaryota; kingdom Metazoa; phylum Chordata; class Mammalia; order Artiodactyla; family Giraffidae; genus Okapia; species Okapia johnstoni. The sequence continues at coordinate 77,019,220 of CM044312.1, read as the reverse complement.
CGACAGAGGATGAGAATGGTTGGATGGCATCACCGACTCGATGGACATGGGTTTGGGTAGACTCCGGGAGTTGGTGATGGACAGAGAGGCCTGGCGTGCTGCAATTCATGGGGTCGCAAAGAGTCGGACACGACTGAGTGACTGAACTGAACTGATTCTGACATATAAATAAATCAGCATTTTTTAAAAGTCCTCAGTGACAAAGTAATAATCCTACATTCATCTGTGCATGGATGATAAATGCATTATTGATGTAGCATTTAGACAACAAAGAGGTGTGGTACAGGTTTTGGCCAGGTGGAATGACACTGAATTATGAAAAAAAAAAATAAAAGACACAACAAAATTTAAAAGCCAATGATTTAAATTCTTGTCCAGGCATGAAGGGTTGGAGTAATTTTCTATCAATCAAACATTTCTAAAATAAAGCCATCTGTCTATCATCAACTGAAACCCCTAAGAATATTTAACTTAATGCAGTAACTTACTGGGATTTTTCCTTTAGCTGTCAGTGATATTTGAATATATCCAGTAAAGTCATGTACAGATGTGAGAGTCGGACCATAAAGAAGGCTCAGCACCAAAGAATGATGCTTTTGAACTGTAGTGCTGGAGAAGACTCTTGAGAGTCTCTTGCTTGGACAGCAAGGAAATAAAACCCCTCAAACCTAAAGGAAATGAACCCTGAATATTCATCGGAAGGACTGATGCTGAAGGTGAAGCTTGAGTATTTTGGCCATCTGGTGAAAAAGCCAACTTCTTGGAAAAGACCCTGATGCTGGGAAAGATTAAAGGCAAAAGGAGAAGGAGCTGGCAGAGGATGAGATGGTTAGATAGCATCACCAACTCAATGGACATGAATGTGAGCAGAGACAGTGAAGGACAGGGGAGCCTGGCATACTGCAGTCCATGGGGTTGCAAGGAGTCAGACACAACATAGCAATCAAGCAACAACAACAATATTTGAATTGTTATTAACCTCTCATTTATTTTAATTTAGAAAGCCACTTTCTAATAAGGTTGAATTATGGAAAAGTGGGAGCTGGCACTCTCTCTGCAATAATTTACCTGCTTAATGGTATACAATATGGAAGAAAGTAATATTTTCGCCAAACTGTCAGTGAACAAACCTGGTACTACTTTTATATCAAGAAAGTGGATATACAAATGGGCAGCAGCCAGATCATATATGACAAAGACCTCTGACTCATAGTCTGAGTGATCAGCAGGAAAGGCAAACCATAAACCATGGTCTCTGCAGCCCAGAGCAGACAGCATTTGGTCAATGAGTGCCAGCTTCCCTAGTTTTTATCCCTGCTTCCAACTCGTGATCAACCAGTGAAAGTCAAATGCGCTCCTCAACGAACTATATAGAATTCTGCACTATAGTTAACCTCATCTAGCTTCCCCTTGCCAACAACTTTTAATCGTATACATAAAGCCTCCCTCTCCCTTTTTAAACTATAAAACTATCTTTGGGTCTCCGCCAAACCAAGGTGATGGTGGCCAACTCCTTTGTAATAGCAAGCTCTGAATAAGTAGCCTCTGTTTGTTCTCATTTGGTGGTCCTCATTTATTCCTACCACACATCTTTACACAACAAGGTATGTTAAATATTCACTGAAAAATGTAATAGAACATTTTATTCTATTTTTTTAAATATTTAAAATATTTCATAATATCTTTGAGAAGATATCCAGGGCCAGTGGTAGATTGATCACATGCTTTATCTACTTTCAATGAGCACTCATTAAAATGAACTTCCATCAATGAAGAGAATGGTTACTGAGCATTAGCAGACAAGGTATCTCAGTAGATTTCTAAAAGACTAGGTAAATTACCTCATGGGAACTGTGGAGGACACTATAGTCAAGTATAGAATGGAAGAAGCATGTTTCTTGAAGTCACAAAGGCCTTAATAAATGGTCTTATATTCAGAAAAAAAAATTTTTTTCCTATAGGAACTAAATGAATTTTTCCAAGAGATCTAAGGGATCTAGTGTCCCAAAATAGAGAGGTCTGGGTTTTTGAACTTTAAACAATAATAACCAAACCCTCTGCCCTCCTATATTTATCTGAGAAGTGCCAGATAAATATAAACTGTTCCTAACTGGCACAAACAAATGGGGAATTCTATTGCTGTTTAAGATATAATAAGTCTAGGCAAGACCAAATTTCTCATTACAACAGGTAGAAAAAGCTGATTAAATTACAAACTTCATATTACTTTTTAAGGCTGAGAGATATATACAGTGAAAGAAGTCCTGACTGGCTAAAATTCGAGATATTCTCGTTACTCACATATAAGCTAACAAGAAGCAGCTTATTTCCTTCCTTGGTATCTGGTGATTCTGAGAATGGACTTAGCAAGTAGCCTTTATGAGGGGAAAGAAAATCCCAGAAAAGCTTTTAGCAGCTGCAAAGAGACAGTAACAAAACTGGGTATTTGAGGGTCCCAACTGAGGAGTGAATTCATGAAGAATTTGCTGAAGTCTAGAAGTAGTGGAACAAATAAAACTTAGTCTGATAGGAATGTAATCTGCCTTCTCATATTATTAAGCAGATATTCTGGATATAAGGTGTTAATTCAAGTAAAGAGAATGATCCTGACAGTTTTATTGGTTGGTTTATACCAAATGAATTTGAAATTGCAGATCTTCCTTGGTATGTTATAGAGGAAGGTATGGAAAAGCTCATAGAGACTGGAAGCCTGAGTAGATTTATCATTTAAGGTCAGCTCAACCAGTAAAAGTGTCTGCCTACAATGCGGGAGACGAGGGTTCGATTCCTGGGTCGGGAAGGTCCCCTAGAGAAGGAAATGGCAACCCACTCCAGTACTCTTGCCTGGAAAATCCCATGGATGGAGGAACCTGGTAAGCTACAGTCCATGGGGTCACAAAGAGTTGAACACAACTGAGCGACTTCACTTTCTTTCAACCATCCTCTTAATATGTCCCCTGGGAGTGTCTAGTGGACACTCTCTTTACAAAGTTTTATAGGACTACATTGTTGAGGAGAGTCCTGGCATCCTACAGGAGTTCTGTGGAGGCTGTTCTCCACTGGTTAGGGATACTTTCATAATGCCATTGAACTGGACTCTGTGAATTCACTATGGATGATGTGCCCTGACAGTAGAAGCCAAGTAGTGGCACTTAATCACCACACAGAAGATGATTGTGGTGACCATGATGGGCATCACAATCAAGGCAGTAATTAAAATGGCTTTACCAGCTGACATTTTTGACTTTGGCTAATTGGGCCTGGTTTCCCTGTAACTGAAATAGATGGCATTCTACAAAAATCTTACTTGATTTATATATGTAAAAGCGTTCTAAATCTGGTTAATGTTAATAGAAGTCTGACTTGAATTAACAAAATGGAGAGCTATAATCCCTCCACCAATTCCTATACTTGATCCAGTTCACAGACTCAGAACCCCTAGACTATATGAGAGGGCAAGACCTTTGGAAGAAGAACCTTGCTATAATGACAAAAACATACCATAAATCTTCCTCCTTCTTCAGAGAACTTGTAGCCATTTTTCAGAGTGACTGAACTTGTGAAGGGGGAATAAACAAACTACTCAAGGATTACTGAGCACTGACTCTGAACTGACCCTAATCCCTGGAGACACCAAACACTAACACTGGCCCAGCAGTGTGAGTTGGAGTTATACGGAAGTTACATGATCAGTGGAGGGCTGGCTCAAGTCCATCTTAGGGTGAGTCCTGTCGGTCCATAAATACACTCTAGGTTTATGTTTTTGTTTTTTAATTCACTTCTGGGATTCTTTGCTGGAATAAATAAACTTAGTAACTAGTAGAATCCTTACATATGTTCCTTGACCTATGGACTTGGTGAATGTTAGGAAGCTTCTGCAGCCAACACTCATAGCAGATGGGGGATGGGTAATCCATCGAGTAAAGGGGATCTGCAGATACTTCTGGGTGGCTGGGTATGGGGATGGACCCTGACATTTAAAATTTTTCACTTAGATTTTATCTTCATCTCATTCTTTTAAATCCTCTTTTCATTCCTTTCCATGTTTGAATTTTATTTCCATAGGATATTTTATATGAATTATAAACAATTCAAAGATAAATGAAATTCTACCTTTGAATTTGACCTTAAGATAATACAGTAATGGTTTGAAAGCACCTTTTTAACAATTTCTATTGTATAAACCGGGGATGCCAATGATTCAACCCAAAGCATAATGCCTCATTCTTCAGAAAATGTGGGGTAACTAATACCAGTTGGCTTTAAAATGTCTTGAATTTATTACAATTCTCATTATTTCACCATGTTTCTGCTGATATTCGTATTGTGTGATGAGAGCAAAAAGGTCTTTGTAAACATAACACAGAACCATCATGTTAGTACTGAGAAACTTAGAAATCACTTGGCTCAACTCCCTTATTTTAGAGATAATATTGTCAGAAGATGATGAGTTGATGGAGTTGGCAGATACTTAGAAAAACTAGGACTCCTCACCACTGTGCTGTGTATTTAGTCACTCAGTGGTGTCTGACTCTTTGTGAACCCATGGACTGTAGACTGCCAGTCTCCTCTGTCATGGGAGTTCTCCAGGTAAGAACACTGGAGTGGGTTGCCAGGACCTCCTCCAGGGGATCTTCCCAACCCAGAGATTGAACTCAGGTCTCTCTCATTGCAGGAGGTTTCTTTACTGTCTGAGCCACCAGGGAAGCCCAACTACTGTGTTGCAGTCCCCCATTTACCCACTTTTCACAAATTTATGAAGTCTTAATTTTAGACTGAAAAGGTTTGTTTATTGGGCTTAGCTGATTATCTGTTATGTCCTTATATATCAGGGAAGAGATAAATAAAACCAAAGCAGATTCATTTTGTTGCAATGAATATTCAGTTAGTTGAATATAAAAAAGAAATGATGGGATGATTTATTTATCAAAGTTTTCCTTAGAATATATATATATATATGTGTGTGTGTATATATATATATATATATATATATATATATATTTCCCCCTGCCCCCCGCCCCCAGGGAAGGGGAAAGTAGATTGTGGGAACTTTTAGGATAGGATGCAAAATTTTAATGTACATATCAGAAGAGAAGATAAGGTAGGAGCTTGCTTGACCCAGAGATAGCCAATAAGGTTAATTATGCTAAAAACTAGTGGTCAATTCCAGGGAGGTTGAATAAAGAGAGGAGAAATTTACTGATTAACATATCTAATATTAAGGGTGCAAAAATGTGTTAAGCATACTCTGCAGCAACATGTATAAAAGTAAATGATATTTTTATATTTACCTTCACACATGCAAAATATCTCTGGGAGGATACATAAAGAATTGATCATATGAGTTTCTCCTGACAGGAAACCAACTGGTTGGAAAGAAGGAGGAATGGAGAGTCTCCAATATATGCTCTTTGTTAATCTTCATTTTTAAATTGTTTAATTTAAATTTTAAACCATTTAAATGTGTTGCCTACTGCAATTTTGAATTATGAAATGAAGGTAGAGCTCCAGATTAAAAAAAATATGATGACAATAATATTTAAAACCTTATATTTGTTAACCACGCACATGTGACTGGTATTTTACAAGCATCACCTCATTTAATCTTTACCTCAATCTCATTTCTCAGACTTGGGGAAACGGAAGTTTGATGAGGTTCTCTTTATAAGTTTTCTGTAGGTTTCACTCTGTGTGAAAGCCAGCTACAGCACTAAACAGTTGCTTTCAATATGAGACTAAAAATTAAATATCCAGACAAATCCTGCCTACCAACTGGCATTACAATTTCCCCAACTGTTTTTTGGTGAACACTGCATGTTAGCAAATCTATATTCTAAAATTTGATTAAGATGGACTAAAATAGAAACAGTATGCGGTACCTAAGGAATCGATCAGAAAGACTGAATTGTGAATTCAGAACCTTGTTGAGTGCAGTTGCAGAGTACTGCCAGTGGATTTGGACCTAAAATCACTCTGCCCTTGGTGTCTTCCCTCTCCTGCCATTGAGAATGATCTTCAAAGCAGAGAATTGGTTTGTGGTATGTTACAAGCCATGTGGAAAGCATTTTCCTCACTGACTGCTGAGATTGAGTGTGAGCTTAAGTTTACCTTTTGAAAAATCTTTATATCATTTAGCAGATTGACCAATATTACACTTTGCATACAGAGATACAAATTCTACACACAATTCAAACATTATGTTTATAAGAGAAGCAAACCAACAGACTATGCAGGACCAACCTAGACTTGAACCAGTGTTACAATTCTATAATCTTGTTTTATATTTTGTTGAATATCTGAAAGAAGATATTTTTCAAAGAAACTTCAAAGATTATAAATAATTCCTAAAACACCAAAATGTGTAATACTTTTACACATGTAACAAAATTCATGAATCTCTGCGTGTTTCATATTTGCATGTGTGTGTGCTGGATATTTGTAAGTTTATCTTAATTATTGCATAGTTTGAAAAGTTTGAAAAGAAGTGATTTTAAGTGCATAAGAATTATGTTGATAAAATTTTAACTTCCTGTCCTCAATCTATAATTTCAGAATTGATCCTGTTAATCTATACTAATTATTTTAGTAAAATAATATTTCTTGTATTGTTTTTTTGTGTGTGTTATCAGATCATACTTGCCTCAATAACAGATGGTTATTCCACTTTAAAAGAATTTCAGAGATAGGCCTTTCCTAATAATTCCTGTATTCTAATATAAATACCTTCTTTTACATTATGAACTCAAACTGCATTCCATAAATTACTTTTAGTGCCTTAGTATGATTCCTAAAGCAACTCAAATTGAGAATTATACACTTCACATGCCAATAACGTTAACACAAAACTATAGCCTTTTAAAACTGGATTTCATCTCCTATAAATTTATTTTTAAAAGAAAATATAATTTTCAAGAGCAAACTCAAATGTGCCTCATACTGAACTACATTTGAAATACTATATTCTGCAGAATGATGTGGAATGAATCCTCTGTGTTATCAGATTTTTATTTTTCTAATAAGGGAACAATTGGCTTCTAAATTTCACTCACACACCACTCATTTCATGAAAATGCCACACCACCTGAAAATAATCTAGCACAGGGCTACATCTCACCAAGTATAAGGGAGATGGAAACATTTAAGTATCTCTTTGGAGGGAAGGAAATGCTATCTCTAGTGTGCCTCTCTAGACACTGTGTCAACTTCATAGTTAAATTATACTGTGGACTCATACCAAGTCCTCCTCTTGGTCATACCTTTTATCCCTTTATTAACCTTTAGGCTTTTATGATCTGTTAGGTATAGATAGATACACATCTGCTCCACAGACCAAAATCATACACAGGCACCTGCCTAAATATTTCAAAGGCTACTAGTAAAAATACCTTGATGTATAAACAGTGCCCAGCTTCACTTTAAGATGAACATATTTTCGATGCACCACAATCCTCATGGCCCTGTTCTCAGCAACTCACATGGTTGACACCTGTGGCTAGTTGGTTTTGGATTTGTGTGAGGCATAATAACATCTCAGTTTCAAAGTACGTTGCATCATTTAACAGGAGGAGGGTGCAAATCAACCATGGGACCACATAATAAAAATTCATTAAAAAAACAGTTGTACCCAAGTGGAAATTTAATTTGAATGGGTCCAAATATTATTATTGGAATCTTAATTTTTTCAAAAGCAATATTAGAGTGTTTAAAAATATCTTGATTTTGTACCATTTATTTCGAAGCCTTAAAGAAGTTAATTAGTACAAGATGGGTATTCTATCATTTAAATATTTTTTCATTAAAATTTTCTAGTTTTTTCCCCAAATGTTCCAACAAATGTTAAAATATGTTGAAATATAAGGAGTACACTCAATAATTAATAAATCTGTGTTTACTTGAAGACAACAGAGGTAACAGAAATTCACTTTTAACTAGAAAAAGTCTGGATGTCTATCAAATGGTACATAGAAATAAGAAAGCTATAGTTAAGATTATTATTATTATTTTTTAACCTTGGCAAGGTACTGGATTTAGAAACAGTCACAAGTAAGAATGTAATACTAATCATATAATTAATTGATGGGACCATATTATTATACAATTGAGAAAAACAGTATTCAAAATGACACCATGAAGCTAAACTGGCTTTTATAGTATTTAAAGAAAATATGGCCAAACAGCTATATGCCAAATTTAGGATTGTGTTGCATTTGGGAAAAATATAGTCCAGAAAGCCTTTGTTAACATTTTGGCAATGCTATAAGAGGTACAGAAAGAGACATTGGGGATTAAGTTTGAATAAGGGCAAGAAGAATATAAACAGGAGTAGCACTTTTCGTTGCTACTATAATATGTTCTTTTGTTGAAGACAACAGTTTATTCTTAGGGGAGTATTATTTTCAGGCCATGAAGTTTAGAAATTAGAAAAATAAAAGGCTTCACAAAATGCCATTAATTTTATAATTATATAATTTTCCTGCTATCTTGAATAATAAATGATAGAAATTTGACTTGAAAATGCAATGTTAGTTATTGATATGCAAATAGAGAGCACTTTCCATTTCCTCTTTTTCCCTCATCCTGAAGGAATACTAAAGTAGATGTGTTATTAGCAGTTGACTGTATCATTAAGGGTCTGTAGAATCTGAGTGGATTTTGAGTACGGCTACAAGTCCCCAGCAAAATAATTGTTCAATGAAGACATTACAGGCAATTTTTAACATACATTGGCTTTTGTGGTCTATTTTTTCATGAAATCAGGAAAAGTCAAGAAGTTGAATGCATGGGAAATCCGATAGGTCATGAGCAATTGAACATTCATCACACTGTGTGTATTTGCAGTAAAAATAACACAGAAGACTTATGGCTAAAGATAATCTACTTATTGCCCAAAGATACCTCAAGAATAGATGATTTCTATTACATTGTATGTCATATGTCTTTGACACCTTAAATTTTATTTCATTGTTTTTATAATGATACTATTGAAAATAGTACCAGGGGAAATGGTTTTAAAATAAGATGGAAGCAAAAGATATATTTAGCTACATACTTCTCATTGGTCACTACAACTTTCTCTAGAAACCAAGACACATATACCATTATAGGTGAACAACATGGACACAGATGTCTTCTTTGTTTTTGGTTTCACTAGGTGTTCTCCAATACTATGATTAAAATAACAGCAAGTAAGACACAATTATGTTGTCAAGGAATCAAGAGCAAATGTAAGATTTGCTGCTGCTTCATTACTTCTCATAATTTTTAGCGGCTAGCCCTTTAATACAGGTGTTGCAGTTATCACTGAGGGAATCTCTTAGCTTTACTTCTCTTTCAATCAACTTTCACTGACTTGTTGATGCAAGGAGTGCATTTGCCTGCAGCAACTAGCTTAAAAGCACTTGTAATTCAGAGAGGGACATTTATATTGTTTCTGCTAAAACATTACAATTATAATGTTCTGCAAAATTTATAGATGGAGGAAAGAATCAATTTATGATTTCCAGGAGGAAATTACTGGTGTCATGAGAGAAAGGAACCAGTAATTTTGCAGTTATCAACAGTTTCAGGAAGGTTCACGTCCACTCTTGTTTACCCCTCTAGTTGAAATTTGAAGGTACTGTATGACTGATGACAACTCTTACACAAGTTGGAATGTGAACAGCTTGTGTAACCAGTATTTCTTTAGACCACCACAGGAAGCTAAGGACTCAACAGTGTCATAATCATAACGAAAAAAGCTCAAGCCCAACTATAGAACTGTGAGAATTACAGATTCCTTCAGATCCTTATGCTCAGTCTTGTCCAACTTTGTGACCTTATGTCCTGGAGCCCGCAAGGCTCCTCTGTCCATGGAGTTTTCCAGGCAAGAATACTGGTTGGGTTGCCATTCCCTACTCCAGGGGATCTACCTGACCCAGGGATTGAACCCACATCTCGAGTCACCTGGATTGGCAGCCAGATTCTTTGCCACTAGCACCACTGAAGCCTACCCAACTATTTTAAGCATTTCCTACTAGGAAGGGGTCTCACAATGCTCCCAAGAACTCTTTTAGATTCTATAAAACACATAGTTACACTTTAAGTGTATTCCTTTTCTGCTAAGGCTCAGATACTAGTGAATGGCGGCTGAATTTAGCAATCATTTTAGAGATACGATATCAAGAGCTAATATTTCTCTCTCACTCCACACTTTATAGATGTTGTCTCTCTCTTTCCTCAGCAAGGTGTTCTTCCTTTAAAGTATCTCATATATGCTGGTCCATATCACTGGCCCTTTAGATTTGCTGTTGCAGGCCTTCTGATATTTAAAAATAATTTTTATTGTGGTAAAATGTACATAAAACCTACCATCTAAACCATTCTTAGGTGTACAATTCAATGCTATTAAATACATTGACACTGCTGCACAATCATCAACACAATCCATTTTCGGATGGTTTTCAACATTCCAAACTGAAGTTCTGTACCCATGAACAATAATTCCCCATTCTCTCTGCCACCCAGCCCCTGAAAATTGCCCTTCCACTTTTGTCTCTAAGAATATGACTTCTCTAGGTATTTCATAAAAGTAATATTGTATAATATTTGTCCTATTGTGTCTAGCTATTTCTCTTGGCATAATGTCTTCAAGATATATCCATGTTGTTACATATATCAGAATTTCACTTATTTTTAAAAAGGAGTAATACTCCACTGTATGTGTATGCCATATTTGTTTATTCATCCATCAGTGGACATTTGGGTTGTTTCCACCTTTCAGGTACTGTAAAATAATGCTATTATGAACACTGGTATACAAATATCTGTTCAAGGCCCTGCTTTCTATTCTGGGTATGTATGCGGCAGTGAAATTGCTGAATTATGCACTAATTCTATGTTTAACTTTTTGAGGAACTGGCATACTGCTCTCCATAATGGCTGTACCACGTTACATTCCCACCAGCAAAGCACAAGTGTTCCAATTTATCCACATCCTCACCAGCTCTTGTTATTTTCTGATTTTTGATAACAGCTATACTAATAGGTATGAAGTGGTATCTCACTATGGTTTGATTTTCATTTCCCTAGTGATTAGTGATAAGCATTTTATCATATCCTTATTTGGTCTTCTGATATTTTTAGATCATACTACCACATCTAGAACTGTGTTCTATGCTAGAGCATGTAGAAACAACAATAGATTTAGTCATTAAACTGAAGGTCACGAAAACAAGTTCCTGGTCCTTAAATTGAAATTCATTTCTATACAAATTAAGAGAATCTTTTCAGGCATCTAGTGCCTAACTTACACTGAAATTAGTACCTTGAAGAAGGTACAAACATAAACAAAAACTAACTTTTAGGTCATGGGCCAAGGTATTAAGTCGCAAATGGCAAAAATAATAGCTATTCAAGGTTGGAAAACTGATGATCCATCATATGCAAAGCAAAAATTTTCTGTAATAGCTGGAGGGGAACTAGCAGATTTTGATCCCACTGAGAATAACTCTATGTGAACTTTTTTCTTTGAAAAATAAACCAATGTCATTAAAACATGCCTCAAAACAAATCCGGGGTGTAACCTTTAAGACAAAGCTCCAGGACATGATCTACTAAGGATGTGACTGGCACAACCTTTGCTAGGCCTCTGAAAGGATTAAGGTAGATGCTTTGAGTCAGACATCAAGAAACCAATCCTAAGAAAAATTAAACTCACAGTGTGCCAAAATCTGGTATGTCCAAAGCCTTAGTAAATAAATCTAGAGGAAGCGTACAGGTCAAAAGAGTTATTAGTTATGAATCATAAACACAGACTACCTATAGAATTTGTTAGCTCAACTGACAACAAAATACTTTAAAATTTAAGATATATGAATACCTTTAGAATTATAACTTTATACAGGTACAAAGTGGGCTTAGAAAGTTACTCAACCAAGATTTTGTTCCTCAATGCCCTTTTCCAATATAACCAAGGTGACTGACATCAAAGAAGGACATGCCATGTAGTAAAGCAACAACCATGGAGAAAAATGGACTAAGGAGCTACTCCCAGAAGGTAGATAAGGGCCTGATGAAGGGGCATACCATAACTACGTAAGGTGAACCATGTAACATTTGGCCTCTAGAATTTCAGAATTGCTGAATTACTGTGGAATAATAGCTACTGTATGATTCTCATCCCTCCCCCTTTTACATGGGAGTGTTTATTACAGCTGTTCTCTGGTACTAATGGTATGCAGAGGACAGTTTACTCATCTTTTAGTTCATCAGTCTCCTGATCAAGAGGCTCCTCATCTGGCTCTAAGGTAAATCATTAGATCCTGGACTTCAAGCCTGATGATGTGACTGCATAAGAATTTGGGAGTTGGGACAGGGAGAGTGAATTTTGCAGTGGTAGACTGAAATTCCCCCACAACTCTCCACATTCCTTTTGCCATAGGATCTTTCAGGTCTCTAGAATAAAGGGATATATGTTCTCATACCATCAATACTGAGCGAGGCCACATGACCAGTTTTGGCTAAAGAAATTTTACCGGAATGTGATGCAAACAAAGATCTTTAAACTATTTGCATGGCATGGCTTTGCCTCTTGTATTCTACTTGATAATCATTATATAAACATGCCTTGGAGTTCTGCAGGTACAGGAGCATTTAGATACTTGTGGACTGAATGAAATCCAGTGAAACCTGGACTCAACTTGAGCCATTATGTTAAATGATGCAGAGCCATCTTATTCAAATTACAAACCTGTGAGTGGGAAAAGTAAATGCTCTTATTGCAAGCTACTAAGATTCTGCAGAGGTTTGTTTCATATTTATTGTGGCAATACTTGATTAATAAGGAGATAATTAAAGTAAATTTCTATTCTGCAAGGAATTTCTCCTTTTCAATTTCCTCTAAAAATTATTAATAATGAAGAGCTATTCACCGAGGACAACCTAACTATTGATACATTGCTTTTGGTATCTTGATTATATTCTTCTTAAAAACAACTTTCCACTTCTCCACCTACTCCACACACCTATTTTAATACATTAAATGAACATGATTCCAATCTACTCTCTACATATTTATTTAGAGTTTTTGTATAGTATAAACTATATTGTATCTGTGCAAGTTTACTTTGCATAAATTATACACGTTTCTTACTACTTTTCATAGAAAATGTTTTATTTTGAGACTGTAATGCTGAGATATATAAGTCATATTCCTTGACAGTGAATTTTGCAGTGGTATTCCAGCACATGCATGCAACAATCTTGATTCTCCTATTCCCCTGGTCATAACAACCCAGATGGTTTTTTTCTTCCACAAATACCAATAAGATAAGTACCCTTGTCTATGTTTCTGTCTGAACTGCATGAAAGTTTCTCTGTGTTGTATATCTAAAGGTAAAAATGCTTGGATACCCTGAATTCTGGAAATTTTCTCTACTTTGAGTTTACAATAGTATTTGTTATTTTAATTTACACATATGTGATTACTTGTGAATTTGTATCATTTTCCCTTTCCTATTGGATTTAATACATGTTTCTACTTTTTCCAGGGCAAATGAGGAACAGCCATAAGGAAACAGGGCTTTCCAAGTGGCACTAGTGGTAAAGAACCCACCTGCCAATGCAGGAGACATAAGAGACGTGAGTTTGATCCCTTGGTCAGGAAGATCCCCTGGAGCAGGGCCCCACTCCAGTATTCTTGCCTAGAAAATCCCAAGGATAGAGGAATGGATTACAGTCCATGGAGTCGTAAAGAGTCGGACACAACAGAAGCCACTTAGCAAGCATAAGGAAACACGAAAGCACTTGTGTCTGAAACTCCGTCCCCCTTTGTTGTTTGCTGAAGATCCTCCCATGCCACATCCAAAGCACACTGGGTCACCCTAATGATTTTCCCTAGTGCTGAAGGGTGTTGGTAAGAATGGCACTGAGATCAATTAACCTCCCTAATCTCTCTTTGGCACACTTAAGTTTGGGATTCATGCTATTTTCTATAAAATTCAAAATCTCCAAAATATTTTAACTTGATCAGCTTGTTATGTTAGTACTTTTTAATAGTCCAATAGCAATTTAGAAAAAAAAGAACATATTTAAAATCAAGTAATATATTTCAACACTATTGTGGACTGAATATTTATGTCCTCCAAAATTCTTATGTTAAAGCCCGAATTCCCAATGTGATGGTATTTGGAGGTACACCCTTTTGGAGGTAATTAGGTTTAGCTTAGCCCATGAGGGTGTGGCCTCGTGGTGGGATTAGTATCTTTATAAGAAGAGAAGAGAAGAGAATGGGAATGTAAACTGGTATAGCCACTGTGGAAAACAGTATAGAGAATCCTCAAAAAATTAAAACCAGAACTACCATATGATCCAGCAATCCCACTTCAGGTTATATATCCAAAGAAAATGAAAACAGGATATCTATGAGATAACCACACTCCCGTATTCATTGCAGCATTGTTCATAATAGGCAAAATATGGAAACAATCAAAGTGTCAGTCAATGAATGAAGAGATTAAAGTGATGTGAGTATAATACATGCAATTATATTGATATATGAAGTCAATACATAATGGAATATTAATTAGCCTTACAAAAGAAAGAAATCCTGCCATTTGGATATGACATGGCTAGACCTAGAGGGCATTATGCTAAGTGAAATAAGTTTAGACAAAGACAAATATTCTATAGTATTACTTACAGGTGGAATCTAAAAAGCCAAACTCATAGAAGCTAGTTACCAGGTAGTTACCAAGGGCTGGAAATTGGGAGAAGGTAAGTAGGGGATATTGTTGACCAAACAACATAAACTTCCAGTATAAGGTGATTAAGTTTTAGGGGCTTAATATACTACATAGTAATTATAGTTAATAGGCTGTATTATATATTTGAAAGTTGCTAAGAGAGTAAGTCAAATGTTTTTACTACAAAAGAAAGCAGTAATTATGTGATGTGATGTAGGTATTAGCGAATGCTATGGTGGTAATCAATTCTGTAATATATTAGTATGTCAAATCAATATGTTGTTCGTGTGTGTTAACATTACACGATAATATATTGTATTGCATTAAACTTATGTAATACTATGTATCAAGTCTATCTTAATAAATCCAGAAAAAGAAAAAAAAGAAGAGGAAGTGAGACTAGGGCTGTTGCTTTCCTTCATATGAGGACATAGAACAGCTGCCTGCAGGCCAGGAGGAAAATGTCACTAGGAATCAAATTAGCAAGGAACCTTGATCTTGGACTAAAGTTGCCCCATCTATTTTGCTATGGTGGCTTGAGCTGACTAACACAAACCTCCTTCTATGAGCAGGTTCTCATGCATAAAAAATTATCTAGTGGAATACTTTGCTATTTTTCTTCAAATTTATGTCAGTACTATGCTATAGAAAGATGATTTATAACACCTTCCAGCACCTTTCTTGAATTATTGCTGGTATTCCTCCACAATCCCAGGCACATTAGTGTGGGGATTTTCTTATTTCTTTCTGGTGTATTATAGATGAGCACCTATATTTTTACCTTATAGCACTGTCTTCACCATTTTATACCATAATGAAATAATTATAAACTAAAGATCTTAAGTACAAATTCTGAAATTTAAGAATATTACTTGTCAGTATTATAATATTGACATGTAGAACTAAAATTTTTCAGACCATTTGTTGCAGGAAGGGGGGGGCCCTCTCCAAGGTCCCAAGAGAGGGCTCTTGTCTAACACTTGGAAAAGAATTGTCTGAGGAGACACGTGCTGACAAAGCAAGAGACTTTATTGGAAGAAGGCACCCAGGCCTTTTACCAACAGAGAGAGCAGCAGGGTAAGGGAACCCAGGAGAGCTTCTTTCAGTTGTTAGGGGAAGCACACTGAAATCGCCCACCCTGGACAGGCTCACTAATAACCATCCACATGAGTTGTTTTATGACAGGAGGTCCTGGTAAGGAATACGGAACTAGTAAGCCACCATCAACCAGAAGAGTCGGAGAAGACAATGGCAACCCACTCCAGTACTCTTGCCTGGAAAATCCCATGGACTGTGGAGCCTGGTAGGCTGCAGTCCATGGGGTCGCTAGGAGTCGGACACGACTGAGCGACTTCACTTTCACTTTTCACTTTCATGCATTGCAGAAGGCAATGGCAACCCACTCCAGTGTTCCTGCCTGGAGAATTGCAGGGACGGGGGAGCCTCGTGGGCTGCCGTCTATGGGGGTCGCACAGAGTCGGACACAACTGAAGCGACTTAGCAGCAGCAGCAGCAACCGGAGGAGTTTAGGAAAGGTCAAAACGAGATAGCGCATGTCCGTCCACTTCCCCAGAATCCCTCTCTAGCATCCATCTTGGCTGAGCGATGCGTGCACCACCAGGAAAGACTCTGAATCAGAATGATGGGCCAAAGACAACCCGGAAACTAATCCCATCACCATAAAACCCTAGACTGTGAGCCACGTGGCAGAGCGGTTCTCCTGGGTTCCCTTACCCTGCTGCTCTCTGCCCCAGTGCCTTCTTCCAATAAAGTCTCTTGCTTTGTCAGCACATGTCTCCTCAGAGAATTCTTTTCCTAATGTTAGACAAGAGCCCACTCCTGGGGCCCTGGAGGGCGCCCCCCCCCGCCTTTCCTACAACACATTCAGCCTTCTATTTTCTAAACAATTTGAAAAGTAAATTTTAAAGTTCAATGTTGTTAATTCTAATTTATAGACAATTAAATTCAGTAAATAAGCAAGTGATTATATTAATTCTTATCAACAAAGTATTTCTTTTCTATATACACTCATACATACACAGAGAATATGAATTATATTCAGAGCAGAAAGATGACAAAAATAACTTCTTTAAAAGGGGAGGATGTGCTTTCCCATCTATTTTCTATTTGGAAATTCAAACCAGTGGAAGATTCAAAATCATAAACACAATCCAAGTGACAAATGCAAGACCACACAACCAAAGAAGATAGCTCTTTCCAAGGGTTATCACAGTTGTCAATTGTCCTTTCATTAGCATGTACACAGTGTCAATTTGAACAGACTCTATTGATAACCACTGAAAATAAATCACTTCAATAGTTAGGTAAACATAAACACTCCCAAATTGAGATTAAGACATCTTTCTGATCATTTTTAAGGAAAATCTTGCAGATGGTGTGTTCTCAATCCCAGGACCAATAACATAGTTTAACAGGGGACAAACATTTCTCAATATATTCCAGTGATAAAAGGTATATGAATTAGAACGAAATAATAGAGATGGCAGGTTTTTTAATATCTTACAATGTGTTTCAAAACATTATTTTAAACTTTTTTAAAGCATATGACATATTAGAAAACATTATACTGAAAATAAGGAATTATAAGACTGTATACATTTTTTCCTTCTGTTGAAGCCATCTATCTCCTCTCTAGTCATTTAAAAGCTTTTCATTTCTTTTTACCGTAACTTAACTTTCTAGCACAAAATTTCAACAACCTTTATTGTAGCCTACTAACCTGAGGTTCAAATACGTTTCAGAGGAAAATGATAAAATAACAGATAATTAGCTACTTAATATTAAAAATATTTATAGAAAGTATTCTCATTTATTTCATCACTGATATGTATTCTCTACTTAATGAAGTTAAGTAAAAGTAAAGGCCTACTATGGAGCAAAATGTACCTACAGTTAGCACTTTATTATCAGTGTAGAAGTTCACATCCCCTTTGCCTGATATGAAAACATTTGAGGAAGGAATCTCAGTTATCCAAAGAAATGACTTTTCTTTTTTAAAAATGTCAATTACCTACTCGTGTGTATGGGTACAGAATAGGATGCTTAGATCTACTCCCACCTCATCACACACAAAAAACAAACAAAAGCTAAAATCAGATTTCATGGACTTTAATTCCCACAGAATTTAGCAAGCACTGAAATTAATCAACATTATAAAAGTCTATGTAAATGTGCAGGAAACTGAGAGAAGAATAAGATTTTATTTAAACTAGAATCAATTTAGTTGAATACAGTATGAGAAAAACTGGACTTCATTCAAATCAATTTTCTCCAGGCTAAAATGAAAACACCCCTTTCTCTTACGGACTATTATGCAAAATTCTTTGACTTTTATATCTATTATGAGACTATTTTTGACATAAGTAGATACAAAAACAATTATCATTTAAATCTACTTAGTGAAACAAAAAAAAGCTATAGAAATTCTAGGAGAAAATAGCTATTGAGATACAAATTAGTTTGCAAGAAAACATCAAAAAAGGACAATTAACATTCTGTTGAATACCTTGTCTGTAATCTCTGTATAATAATTAATAAATCAGGGATTAACTCCACTGGCTGTGGTTTTACATGACTCCTATTCATCTTCTAGGAGAGTCTTCTTTGATCACTTCCTGAAGTGGGTTTGGATAGTATTCCTTCTTGGGTACTGAATGAATTTCACAGCAGGAATCCTGATCCTGTAAATCTGGGCATCCAATGTTTGTTTTAAATTTCAAATAATCAAATGACTTTGAAACCCAAGCTTGCGAGGTTTCTTTGGAATACACTTTACTCAAAAATTTCTTAGGCTTCTGGTCTGTTTCTCATGAATAACCAAGCCAGGAGTTCTTCCTTAGAACTATTTTTAATGAATAAGCTCTTTCTTTGCATTCGCTCTTCCATGACTCTCTCAACTTAATGCTGTCTATTCTAAAGCTATCAGGGAAAGAGACATCTCCATAGTATCTTTAAATTCTGCTACAAACTGTCCAGTTTTTTTTTTGTTTTTTCCTTTTTTTCTGAGCTTATCTTTCTTGTGGTAACTTATCACATACATGCTGCTAGCAATAATGCACTCATGATATCAACACTCTGCCTCACAGCTTTGCCCAATACCAGAAGTTCTTTGGGTAAGTTTTTTGACTTCCAGGTTATCAAAGATGACAATTTTACCAAATATTTTGCTATACTATAATGGAGATTTTCATGTTCTCAGTCCAGTATAACAGTTTCTTCGACATTCACTACCCAATTGTAAAGTCAGCTCTTGGCACATATTTTGGAGTTCTGTTGATAGCACCATTCTATTTCTGATACCATTTACTATTGGTCAGCTAACATAGAAATAAGTTTGTACAGTGAAACTCTCCAAAACTTGATGGCTTACAACAACAAGCTTTTAATTTTTGCTCATGGTAAACCAGCTACATGCTAGGTTCCAGCTTGAGGCTGCAGGATGGGTTCAGGCATGCTGCATGTGTTTCTATGTATTTTTGGACAAGCAGCTACCCAGGCCAAGCCACCTGAGCCAAACCATTCAAGCTTGTTTAAGGTCTCTGTAAGTCATGCCCCTTAATATTCTGTTTATCAAAGTTAAGTCCTGTGGGCAAAGCTCAACATCAATTAAATGGAAAATTTTAGTCCACTTACTCTGGGGCACAGCAGAGTCATTTCGCTGAATGAGGCAGGTGAAGACTGAAGAAAAACAATTCAATCTACATACATTCACCTAGTCATCTATTATTACCTATTATGTTTTTATCTTTTTTCCTATATAATAAGCAGAAGTGGTGCTATAACAGTATAAAAAGACATAATGTAATCTACAAATTAAATGCCAATCTATTTGTGTTTTTTAGTAAACTTCTACCCTCTTTTTAACATGATAATTTAAGGGAAAAGATATATATCTATATATACATACATATATGCATGTGTATGTATATGCTGCTGCTAAGTCACTTCAGTCGTGTCTGACTCTGTGTGACCCCATAGACGGAAGCCCACGAGGCTCCGCCGTCCCTGGGATTCTCCAGGCAAGAGTACTGGAGTGGGTTGCCATTGCCTTCTCCAGTGTATGTATATATGTATAAATGAATATACATATTTTATACATAATATGTACTTTGTCTATAATTTAATACAGATTATATATAAAATATATACCTGTTCTATGTATAAATAAAGTACACATTTTATTTGTAGGCTTTTTAATGATGGACATTCTGACTGGTCTGAGGTGATAATTTATTGTAGATTTGATCTGCAATTCTCTAATAATTAGCACTACTGCATCTTTTCACATTCCTGTTGGCCATCTGTATGTTTTCTTTGGAGAAATATCTATTTAGGTCTCTGCCCATTTTTCATTGTTTTTTTTTTTTTTTACATTAAATTGTACGAACTCTTTGCATATTTTAAAAACTAATCCCTTGTAGATAGCATTGTTTGCAAATATTTTCTTCCAGTCCGTAGGTTGTCTTTTCATTTTATTTATGGTTTCCTTTGCTGTGCAAAAGCTTTTAAGTTTAGTTAGGTCCCAATTGTTTATTTTTGTCTCAATTTCCATTACTCTAGGAGATGGAGCCAAAAAAATATTGCTGAGATTTTTGTCAAAGAGTGTTCTGCCTATGCTTTCTTCTAAAAGTTTTACAGTATTCAGCCTTATATTTAGGTCTTTAATCCATTTTGAGTTTATTTTTGTATATGGTATTAGAAAATGTTCTAATATCATTCTTTTACATGTAGCTGTCCAGTTTTCCTGGCATCATTTACTGAAGAAACTTTTTTCTGCATTGTATATTCTTGTTTTCTTTGTGGTAAATTAATTATGTGTAGGTTAACTTCTGGGCTCTTTATCCGGCTCCATTGATCTACGTATCTGTTTTTTTGTGCCAGTTCCATACTGTTTTGATTGATGTAGATGTAGCATAGTCTGAAGTCAGGGAGCTTGATTCCTCCAGGTCCATTCTTCTTTCTCAAGATTACTGTGGCATTCTAGGTCTTTTGTACTTGCATACAAATTTTACATTGTTTTGTTCTAGCACTGTGAAATGCCATTGGCATTCTGATAGGGATTGAACTGAATCGGTAGATTGCCTTGGGGAGTATAGTCACTTTAACAATATTGATTCTTCCAATCCAAGAACATGGTATAACTTTCCATCTGTTTGTATTATCTTCAGTTTCTTTCATCGATATCGTACAGTTTTGAGGAAACAGGCCTTCTGCCTCCTTAGGAAAGTTTGTTGCCTGGTATTTTTGTGATGCAATGCTAATTGGTATTGTTTTCCTAATTTCTTCTTCTGATATTTCATTGTTCATGGATAGAAATGTAATAGATTTCTGATATTAATTTTGTATCCAGCAACTTTACTGAATTCATTGATGAGCTCTAGTGTACAGATAATAATGCTGGAGAGTATAGGAAGGAAAAGGAACCCTCCCACGCTGCTGGTGGGAATGTAAATTACCATAGCCACTGTGGAGAACAGTATAGATGCTACTTAAAAAAACTAAAAATAGAGTCATCACATGATTCTATTTGACAGGCATATATCAATCCTGGGCATATACCCAGAGAAAACTCTTATTCAAAAAGATACATGAACTCCAATGTCCATAGCAGCACTATTTATGATAATCAGAAATGGAATCAACCTAAATGTCCATTGACAGATGAATGTATAAAGAAGGTGTGGTCATCTGACCTGTCTCTTGAGAAACCTGTATGCACGTCAGCAAGCAACAGTTAGAACTGGACAAAGAACAACAGACTGGTCCCAAATAGGAAAAGGAGTATGTCAAGGCTGTATATTGTCACCGTGCTTGTTTAACTTATATGCAGAGTACATCATGAGAAATGCTGGGCTGGAAGAAACACAAGCTGGAATCAAGATTGCCGAGAGAAATATCAATAACCTCAGATATGCAGATGACACCACTCTTATGGCAGAAAGCGAAGAACTAAAGAGCCTCTTGATGAAAGTGAAAGAGGAGAGTGAAAAAGTTGGCTTAAAGCTCAACATTCAGAAAACTAAGATCATGGCATCTGGTCCCATCACTTCACGGCAAATAGATGCGGAAACAGTGGAAACAGTGTCAGACTTTATTTTATGGGGGCTCCAAAATCACTGCAGATGGTGACTGCAGCCATGAAATTAAAAGACGCTTACTCCTTGGAAGGAAGGTTATGACCAACCTAGATAGAATATTTAAAAGCAGAGACGTTACTTTGCCAACAAAGGTCCGTCTAGTCAAGGCTATGGTTTTTCCAGTAGTCATGTATGGATGTGAGAGTTGGACTATAAAGAAAGCTGAGCGCCAAAGAATTGATACTTTTGAACTGTGGTATTGGAGAAGACTCTTGAGAGTCCCTTGGACTGCAAGAAGATCCAACCTGTCCATCCTAAAGGAGATCAGTCCTGGGTGTTCATTGGAAGGGCTGATGTCGAAGCTGAAACTCCAATACTTTGGCCACCTCATGCGAAGAGCTGACTCATTGGAAAAGACCCTGATGCTGGGAAGGATTGGGGGCAGGAGAAGAAGGGGATGACAGAGGATGAGATGTCTGGATGGCATCGCCTACTCGATGGACATGGGTTTGGGTAAACTCTGGGAGTCGGTGACGGACAGGGAGGCCTGGCGTGCTGCAGTTCATGAGGTTGCAAACAGTCGTACATGACTGAGCGATTGAACTAACTAACTAATACATATTTATAATGGAATATTGTGTGTAAATGTGTGTGTGTGTGTGTGTGTGTGTGTGTGCACGTGCGCTCAGTCACTTCAGTCATATCTCACTCTTTGTGACCCTATGGACTGTAGCCCTCCAGGCCTCTCTGTTCATGGGATTATCCAGGTAGGAATACTAGAGTACGTTGTCATTCCCTCCTCCAGAGGGTCTTCCTGACCCAGGGATTGAACCAGAGTCTCTTAGTATATCTTTCACATTATAAGGCAGTTATTTACCACTAGTGCCACCTGGGAAGCCCTACAGTGGAATCATTTTTTAAGATTGTGCATACAAAAGATATCATATGATATTTGTCTTTCTCTGCCTAACTCACTTCACTTAAGATGGTAATTGCGGGGTCCATCCATGTTGTTGCAAACGGCATTATCCCACTCTTTCTCATGGCACAACCATAAGAAATTATCATATTAAGTGAAGGCAGAGAAAGACAAATATAATGTGGTATCATTTATATGCACTATTTTTAAAAAATGATACAAATGAACTTATTTACAAAACAGAAATAGACTTACAGACACAGAAAACAAACTTGTGGTTACAGTTGGTGGAGGGGGTGGGGGAAAAGAGGCAAATTAGGTGTTTGGGATTAACATATACACATTACTATACATATACATATACACATTACTATACACAAAGCAGGAACAACAAAGGCCCATTCTATAGAATAGAGAACTACACTCAATGTCTTTAAAAATACAGATTTTATATATTATATATATGCATATATAACCTTTATGTAACTCTTTACTGGTAATCTACACAAAAAGTGAAGCTTTTTATTGAAATGTCAGGACAACTGATTGAATAGTCATTTACTCACACATCTCTTCATAAAACATTTAATGATCTCTCTATATGCTGGACACTGTGATAGTAACTAGAGGTTCCTAATCATCATCTTCCATTTTTCCTTTGGTCTTATTTACTTTTAGGGATTCTTTATATAGAAAATACATTACCTTTTTGTTTATGATGTGTTGCAGGTAAGTTTTTCACTTAGTTTATCATATATGCTTGCTTAGGTGTGTTTTTTTTACATATAGTTAAATTTATTTTTTGATACATATTTAATTGGATTTATCAATCACAATTTATCAATTATGGATTCTTAAATTTAGTCATAGGAGAGCTGCATCTTTGAGAACTTGAAAAAATATACATATAAAAAAGTTAATGGGAAACCTTGGATGCATTATTTAATGAGTCTTTAAGGAAGATGACTATTCATGCCATAAAATCAAAACAAAACAAAACAAATAAATCAGGAAGGAGTATGTTCTTTAGAATCTGTCACTTACAGAAGCAAAGAAGACAAAATAAGAAAAAGGAAACATGAAACTATACAATAATCAGTTCTTTTCAAACCAAAAGCATCATAATCTATAGAAATATAAGCCAAAAGTATGTCTCTCATTTAATTTTTAATCATAGGCAATTTTACCAAGTGAGCAGATTATTCTTCAACTGTCAAGCTTCCCTGGTGGCTCAGATATTAAAGAATCTGCTTGCAATGCAGGGGACCTGGGTTTAATCCCTGGGTCAGGAAGATCCCTTGGAGAAGGAAATGGTTACCCAATCCAGTACTCTTGCCTGAAGAATTTCATGGACAGAGGTGGCTCCCTTTTAACAATCTTGAACTGCTCCTTAGAATTCAGTCTTTTGATATATTTAAATCTGGAGACACTCAAAGCTATCTGAGAAAATGACTAGGCTTTATAGAGTGAGGTCCATAGTCATCTACTTTCATAGAACATATAGAAAGCCTTTTCTTGAATATGATTTGCCATAGTAAAGCAATTGTGAAGCCTGAATTTATTACAGTAATCACAGCATTGCCTGATACTGCACCAACTTTTATCAGGCACCCAGGTGCTAAGCAAACCTCACAGTATAAAGCAGCTGACAAGTTGAAGATAACCAGACTTTCAGTAGAAGTAAAAAATGTGGTTTCTAGCCAAAAAATAAGAGAAATGTCCATGTGAATGGCAACATAACATACCAAGGGTAGGTAGTCAAAATGAACAGTCATCGCTGCAGTGTTCTATAGTAACATATACTGTGTGCTTTTAATGTGTGTGTGCGTGTGTGTGCATGTGTGCATGTACAACTTTGTGCACGGAGAATGGGGATGCTAATATGTTTAAATAAGGACAGATACATCACCTTTATGTAAAGTTCTGCTGAAAATATGACACTTGTACAAGCCCATTTTTTGTTCTTGACAGTAGCTTGCTTTGCTTTGCTACATTCAGTGCACATTCTTTCTATTCATTGGGAAGCCATAAATAGACCAGTTTATATAAAGAATATCACAAAGCTATTTTATTTCAAACATTTTAAAAAAATATTTACTTTAATTGTCTCCCTGTGCACGCTGTTGTGACAAACGTGTCTGAAGATCCAGTGCTAACATAGAAAAGATTCTGTGCCAGTTATGCCATTAAGATATTCAAGACACTGCATTGTAAAATAATTGGACCTTGGAGAGCCTGGGAAATTTGGAAAAATCATTTGGGTAACCAAACATTTATGATTTTACAGAGGGGAAGCCAAAGACTCTTTAATGTGAAGAAATGCAAGACAGAACATCTGAGCAAGATCTGGCATACTGTTACTGAATTCCACTCCCTAATTCATATTATTAAACTCTTCAGATCACTTTAATCTTATAAATCATTAAATCACTTCCAGTCCATCCTTGTCTGTCCTTTCCAAACATTTTTAAACACACTCCTGATTCCCTATATATCATCTGCATGCCTGTTGAGAAATGCAATGCCAGTTTTTCTTATTTCCAATAAATTCATGTCATTGTTATCTAGCTGACAAGAAAAGTAAAAGGAAAAATATCTTTATAAAAATCCTTTGAGAATATGACACTTTCTCGTGGATTAAAAAAAAGTCACACTTTTAGACTATCACACATTTAAGAGCTAAAGTATAATGTTATGATAGGTTTGAAATTTAAAAACAGTAGAACTTCATCTTAATATGATTGAACATCGCATCATTCAGATACAACTCATAAAACTGGTCTACTCTTCCCCTAATTAACTGAAATAAACATTTTGATACACAAAGCAATATACATGACTGTATTACTGGTCTCCAAGATTTATATATGAGTCTTGCTGCACAGTCATTGAATTTTTCATGAAAGCATACCATTGGACAATTATTGAAAAATTGTAAACACTAGAAACAATTTTTGAATTGTCTGAATTGTTTTGTACCAAATGAGTAGGTGTTACCATTAAGAAAACGTATTGTTTATATTTGCTTTATTAGTATTGATGATCATTTTAAAATGAAACAACTATAGTAAAATACTTTGGTGATTAGAATTTTCTGACCACAGTTTAACAAACCAAAAAATTATATACATCACTCTCTCTTTTCCTGACAATTTTGTGATAATCTATTAGGAAGAAAATGTATGTCAAGTGTTGTTTACATATTTATACATCTTGCAGATATTTTGAAGTCATATTTGATTAAAGTTCACAGTAAATAGTCTAAATAAACACACTTCCCACAGAAACTAAGGAGATATATGTTCAGTTTCCAGGAAAGGAAAGAGATAACTGGGATTATAGAGTAGCATCCCTTTAAATATGATATGACTGTATAGTGAACTTGACTGCATAACTAAATACAATTATGTGAAGTAATATCTCTAAATCTGGTGTAACATCCTCTGATTGAATTCAGTCTCTTTCTTAATAATACCTACTATTCCTGGGTAGTATGAAAATAAAATATTAGAACTTACAACAATTAGACATGTTGATTTGTATTGTATTTTAGATTCTACACATAAGTGGAGGGGAGGAGAGGAGGAAAGGATTGGGAGTCTGGGATTAGCAGAGATAACTGTTAAATGTAAGGTGGGTAAACAACAAGGTCCTACTGTATTACATAGAAAACTGTATTCAATGACTTGTGATAAATCATAATGGAAAAGTATGAAAAAGAATATATATATGTAAAACTGAGTCACTTTGCTGTACAGAAGACATTAACACAACATTGTAAATCAACTATATTTCAATAACATTTGAAAAAAGAAATTACTGCAACTATACTCAGTTCAATACTCACTTTGTGAAAGACATGGCAGCTTAAAAAAGATATTTTTTGGCTATTCTACCAATGTATGGAAAGATTAACTGGTGAAATATAACACCTTCATTTATCTGAAGCACTTAAATTATTTTTATTTTTAAAAAAGATTCTATTTAAAACCAACTGTATGCTAGATTTAAACAATACAATCATTTTGTTGTTAGCCACTCAGTCATGTCCAACTCATTGTGACCCCAACTGTAGCTCACCAGGCTCCTCTGTCCATGTAATTCTCCAGGCAGGAATACTGGAGTAGGTAGTCATTCCCTTCTCCAGCAGATCTTGTGGACCCAGGGATTGAACCTGGGTCTCCCACATGATGGGCAGACTCTTTACCAACTGAGCCGCCAGGGAAGCCTTACCTGCCTGTCAGTGTAGGAGACACAGGGGACCCAGGTTTGATTCCTGGGTTGGGAAGATCCCCTAGAGAAGGAAATGGCAACCCATTCCAGGATTCTTGCCTGGAAAATCTGATGGACAGAGAGAGCTTGGCAGGCTACAGTCCATGGGATTGCAAAGAATCAGACATAACTAAGCAAGCACAGGCACACACACACACACCCAATTTTGTCTCATGAGAATATTATTTTTCCCTAAAAGGACAACTACACATATTTTTTGGAATATTAAGCTGTACCTGTGAGCAATGCTTTTGAAAGTCAGTAACTTGTCTTTTTTCCACTTTGGCCACAAAATTTCATTTTCCCAATACCAACCACTTATTCATCTCCAAATCTTATTTTAGGAAAAAAGTGATACCAAATCTCATGGCTTAAATGAAAATGGTTATTGGGGAAAAACAAAATAATCTATTAATTACTGCATATTAAATTTTAAATTATTAATCTAATACAGCTATTGGTTTAGGAGAGACTTGGGGTCACTGAGACACCAAAGCCCTTGGCCCTCTAAATGAATTTTTATCTTTTTTGATTCTTTGGCTGGTTACTTAACAAATATTACTCTGCCCTAAGCTACTCTTCCAGAAGTATATGGAGAAACCAGATTATTAAATATTTGCACTTGCTCTTGAGAGACAACAGAACAAGCAAAACATAGTTTCTCTACTGAGAGATACATATTCTAATAGAGGAAAATAATATGTTTCTATCATATATCAAGTCAGATCATGAATTCCTCATTGCCAACTTCAGACTTAAATTGAAGAAAGTAGGGAAAACCACTAGACCATTCAGGTATGACCTAAATCAAATCCCTTATGATTATACAGTGGATAGATTCAAGGGACTAGATCTGATAGACAGAGTGCCTGAAGACATATGGACGGAGGTGTGTGACAGTGTACAGGAGACAGGGATCAAGACCATCCTCATGAAAAAGAAATGCAAAAAAGCAAAATGGCTATCTGAGGAGGCCTTACAAATAGCTGTGCAAAGAAGAGAAGTGAAAAGCAAAGGAGAAAAGGAAAGATATACCCATTTGAATGCAGAGTTCCAAAGAATAGCAAAGAGAGACAAGAAAGCCTTCTTCAGTGATCAGTGCAAAGAAACAGAGGAAAACAATAGAATGGGAAAGACTAGAGATCTCTTCAAGAAAACTAGAGATACCAAGGGAACATTTCATGCAAACATGGGCTCAATAAAGGACAGAAAAGTTATGGACTGAACAGAAAAGGTATAGACCTAACAGAAGCAGAAGATATAAAAAAGAGGTAGCAAGAATACACAGAAAATTATTAAAAAAAAAAAAAAAAAAAAAGAACTTCATGACCCATATAATCATGATGGTGTGATCACAAACCTAGAGCCAGACATCCTGGAATGCGTGATCAAGTGGGCCTCAGGAAGCATCACTACGAACAAAGCTAGTGGAGGTGATGGAATTACAGTTGACCTATTTCAAATCCTGAAAGATGATGCTGTGAAAGTGCTGCACTCAATATGCCAGCAAATGTGGAAAACTCAGCAGTGGCCACAGGACTGGAAAAGGTCAGTTTTCATTCCAATCCCGAAGAAAGGCAATGCCAAAGAATGCTCAAACTACCACACAATTGCACTCATCTCACGTGCTAGCAAAGTAATGTTCAAAATTCTCGAAGCCAGGCTTCAACAGTACATGAACTATGAACTTCCAGATGTTCAAGCTGGATTTAGAAAAGGTAGAGGAACCAGAGATCAAATTGCCAACATCCACTGGATCATCAAAAAAACAAGAGAGTTCCAGAGAAATATCTACTTCTGCTTTATTGAATATGACAAAGCCTTTGACTGTGTGCATCACAATAAACTGTGGAAAATTCTTCAAGAGATGGGAATACCAGACCACCTGACCTGCTGCCTGGGAAATTGGTATACAGGTCAAGAAGCAACAGTTAAAACTGGACATGGAACAACAGACTGGTCCCAAATTGGGAAAGGAGTACTTCAAGGCTGTATATTGTCACTCTATTATTTAACTTATATGCCGAGTACATCAAGAGAAACGCTGGGCTGCTGGAATCAAGATTGCTGGGAGAAATATCAATAACCTCAGATATGCAGATGACACCACCCTTATGGCAGAAAGTGAAGAAGAACTAAAGAGCCTCTTGATGAAAGGGAAAGAGGAAAGTAAAAAGTTGGCTTAAAATTCAACATTCAGAAAGCTAAGATCATGGCATCCGGTCCCATCACTTCATGGCAAGCAGAGGGGGAAACAATGGAAACAGTGACAGACTTTATTTTGGGGGGCGCCTAAATCACTGCAGATGGTGATTGCAGCCATGAAATTAAAAGACGCTTGCTCCTTGGAAGAAAAGTTATGACCAACATGGGCAGCTTATTAAAAAGCAGAGACATTACTTTGCCAACAAAGGTCCGTATAGTCAAAGCTATGGTTTTCCCAGTAGTCATGTATGGATGTGAGAGTTGGACTATAAAGAAAGCTGAGCGCCAAAGAATTGATGCTTTTGAACTGTGGTGTTGGAGAAGACTCTTGAGAGTCCCTTGGATAGCTAGGAGATCCAACCAGTCCATCCTAAAAGAGATCAGTTCTGAATATTCATTGGAAGGACTGATGCTGCAGCTCAAACTCCAATCCTTTGGCCACCTGATGCAAAGAACTGACCCATTTGAAAAGAGCCTGATGCTGGAAAAGATTCAAGGCAGGAGGAGAAGGAGATGACAGAGGATGAGATGGTTGGATGGCATCACCAATTCAATGGACACGAATTTGAGTAAGTTCAGGGAGTCGGTGATGGACAGAGAAGCCTGGCGTTCCTTAGTCCATGGGGTTGCAAAGAGTGGGACACAACTGAGCCACTGAACTGAACTGAACTGATCGAATCATAGGTATAATCTATTCTGATGCGAACTGCAGAACACTTCACAAAGTGACATCTGAACTAATTCTTGCAGACTCAAGAGTTTGATAGATGATGATAGGCAGTAAATGGTGGAAAACATTCTGAGAAAAAAGTGCAAAAAAGTCCATGAGGTTTATCAGTGTGAGCCTGTCATTTGTGTGAATTTTAAATTATAGCAGAGCTTTGCTGTAATAGTTTTCTTGTGCTGCTGCTGCTGCTAAGTCGCTTCAGTCGTGTCCGACTCTGTGCGACCCATAGATGGCAGCCCACCAGGCCCCGCCGTCCCTGGGATTCTCCAGGCAAGAATACTGGAGTGGGTTGCCATTTCCTTCTCCAGTGCATGAAAGTGAAAAGTGAAAGTGAAGTTGCTCAGTCGTGTCCGACTCTTAGCGACCCCATGGACTGCAGCCTACCAGGCTCCTCCATCCATGGGAGTTTTCAGGCAAGAGTACTGGAGTGGGGTGCCATTGCCTTCTCCAGTTCTCTTGTAGTATATGTCAAAATTCTCTTTTTTGGAGCAAAAACTAGAACTTGTATAGCTTGCCTTTTCAGTAAAGTAAGGGTCTAGTGGGAAAATTAAGGTAGTTTTAGTTTAAAATAAATGTCATGCACTACCTTTTGTTACCTGAGCAGCAAAGTTTCACTCTTTGTTTTACAAAAAAATATTGGAAAAGTTTGAATGTTCAACATTTGGAGAATATTATGTTAATAGGCAAGAGTTAGTATTTTTCTAGTACACTTGATCTTTATCATGCGCCTTTCAGAACTTTATTTAATATTAACTTTTCTAGTTTTTAAAAACCAACTTCCTTTTCTTTTACATTATCAGGAGAAGCACACTGACAATTATGGAATAATTGTAAAAAAAATTATGGAGTAAAGTAAAAAAAAAAAAAAGAATTAGTTTCCAAAACACATATAGTTTGAATACTACAAGCTGAAAATAGTGATGATAATCAAAGTCTGATTATGAAAACAATGAGAGCAAGCAGATTATATATGAAGAGAAAAATCAGTTCCATATATTTGATGCCATGTCTATACAGTCCCTGAATTCATGAGAGGTGGGTGATAACCTACTGATGAAAGCTGGGTAAGACCATGTGTAAAATACTGAATTCTATTCTTACTGGTATTGACAAACTGTGAAAGACATATATAGTAGTCATGAAAATGATTAAGAGGTCAATGACTCAATTCTTGATAAAATATTACAATGTAATTTGGAGAGATTAAGTAAACAATGTGATACCTATACAAATATTAATAACATAATACTCATAAAGAAGTGAAATTACTTGGCTAACCCAAGAGCAAATTGTTAGAAATGATTAACTATGATCATATAATTACATTTTTATCTTAATTTTTATGTAAACTGTTAAACTTAATATTGTATGTTTGCTATGTCTACTGACATGTGATAGAGTTTGAAGCAATAAATATGAGGTCATTCTAAACCCTTAGTTTCTTGTTGAAGATATTTTGGAAATTATAACACTAGCACTTGCTGTTTCTGGAGCTACAAAAGGTGCCATAATCAATTAGAAAGGAGCAATGTGTGTGATTTAAAATTAAGTACATGTGTTCAATTTATTTTTCTTAACCTTTTGAATACATATTTTTCTTAATATCTTTTACTGTGGACACAGCTTTATTAGAATACTAATCCTGATTGATACAATTGAATTTCTGTTGATTAATTTTATCTCAAGTGGGAGATTTCTAAGGGGAGGCTAATGTGTAAACAATATTCAGAATCATTGTTACTTTGTGCCTGTGACCTGATTTAGTGAAATAATAATATTTTGGACACACTTGCTTTTCTTTATGTTACAATAACTGTATTTATCATAGAACATTCACAGATAGTTCTCCCAAAAGCATTATAATATTATAGTCATGAAGAACAGTTCCTTAGGAAAACAAAGTGACATCCGAACATTCTTCTGGCCTTTGCCTTTTAAGTTGTGTCCTGAAATAAATGAGAAAGTGGAAAATGCAATTTCTACCTAGCCACTTTCATTCCTTTATTGATCAGGAACTTCTCTGAGAATTCATTAACTTGCACTTGAAGAGTTGCTTCATCATGTGTCTGATATAGTTGGGTGTCTGACATGTACAGGAGACATAGAATTAGATTACGTTAGGTAGTAGAAGAAGTGGTGAATTAAAAATGAAGAATGAATAAAGACATAATTACAGGAAAAATACAGTGACTAAAAGAGAAGGGAAGATGTATGTTTAGTCGGTCTTGTTTCCTCCACTCATTATTCACACATTAGCTTGAATTTCTAAATTAGAATTTCAATAATATAATATTTTTATACCCTTAAAGTAACTTCTAATCCACTATCCTAATTTTAGGCACTACAAGAAGACAATGTGAATTTTATCAAATTTCTCAAACATCCTGGTTTTAAAATTCAAAGGGTAAATAATCTTAAGCAGGGAACCTTGATCTTTTTGAAGGGAATTGATATTAAGTAGGTTATTGTTCATCATGTATGAAACTATTTAGCTTGAAGTCTTTGAGTAGAACAGGCAGGAAATGCTAACGCTGAGGACCAGGGCTTGCAGGATACCCCTGAAGGGTGGGATGCAGGTTCATTGCAACTGACAAGCTGGCACTGAGTTTAAGTTTATATATCAGTACTTCAAAGCCTCTTCCAACTTTAAGATTTTGTGGCAATTTAGTAATTTCCAATTAAAGTTTTATTACTGGAAGGACAGAAAATTAAAAAATTGAATAACATTTATGTGGAATCAACATATACATAAAGTAACAGAACATTTTATAACAAACATATCTATGATCAATACATTCTTACTCTTCCTAATTAAATCTCAGATCACAGGAAAGTGATATTGAAGGTCACTAGTTCTGATATAGGTCAGCATTAAAGAGAAACTTGTTTTGCACTTTATATAATGCAAGTCTTTTTCCACTTCAAGAAACAGCTCAAAGATTTTCGTCATGAAGCCCATAACCCTAAATGCTCAGTAAATATTTAAGAAGAACTAGCTAATGGTATATAATAGAGCTTTTCCATTTATAAAACCAACAGTTTTGGCCTGAAAACTGAACTATAAAGTGTATTTTAGATATTTACAAACTATTAAAATTGTTCATGAGTATCTTCAAAATAAGATTTGAAGAAAAGAAAGAGTCTGGAGTTTAAGATTAGCAAAATAAAATCTTATAATGCATACCAGCAATATTTTAAATCTGTGTTAGAATATATTGTACTCTAAGATTGATTCCATTTGAAAAATAAATTTACTGCAGAAAAATGTACCAAAATATTCAATGTACTTCACATTTAAAATTTCACATATAATCAGGTACGTGTTTATTTGTTAGTACATAATGTTCTAAATTGACTCATCTTAATTTACCTATATACAGACTGGCAGATTTGCCTTTACCTATTATTTTTGCAAGTTTTTAGGGTAAAATCTATAACTAGATCATGAAAATGTATAGGTTAAAATTCTCAACTCATCTTCCCCAAACTTTTCAATTCATGGTGAAATTAAAATCGATTATATGGAGAGAAAAAAGTTGAAATGTGCCAAAATTAGAGACTTTGATGCTCTGCAACTTTAGAGATCATACGGCTGATATTACTCTGGATTAGTTCACATGATATGAGTAGCTATGATCTTATGAAATGATGTAAATTACTGTTATGATAGGCTATAAGTTATTATTATTTTTTGCAGAGAATCAAAAACATGGAAAACAAAGATAATCTTAAATGCTATTGCAAAATATTTGCCAAGCTAGAAAAACACATTTAGTGTCATCAAGAGGTATGAGTCAGACAGATGATTTCTGGTGATGACAGGCTGGGTGATTCCTACTTTGGATCCCTTATACAATTAGACTTCAGTTAGATAGAGACTGAGGCTGGTGACCTTTGAAGACTTTTCCCCCTCACCTGCTTAGCACCTGGGATGGGATGACTGAAATTCTTGAGGTCTTTATTGGTTACCTCTCTCCCCAGGAAGTATCTTTTTATTTTGTACAGGCTCTGTGGTTTTTAGTCAAACAGGAAATGCCTCTTCAAGTATCACTCTA
The DNA here is from genome assembly GCA_024291935.2 of Okapia johnstoni. Lineage (NCBI taxonomy): Eukaryota > Metazoa > Chordata > Mammalia > Artiodactyla > Giraffidae > Okapia > Okapia johnstoni. Next base: position 76,985,225 of record CM044312.1, on the reverse strand, counting down.
TTAAGAACTTTGAGCTTCCTATCAATAATATTAGAATTTACTATAAAAACAAAAGGACAGCCTCAAATCACCTCCAGAAAGGTTATTTTCTATCTTGGGCCTTATGTCAGGCTGTTGTGGAACAAGTCCCTTAAAATTCTTAGGAGCCCTATTACTTAACCAAATTTCTTTAAGGCCCTTAAGTCTTTTGAGGTTTTCTATGGTGCAGCATTTTTTTTTTTCTTCATTTTTTATCTTAGTAAAGGATTTAACTGCCTCGTTTTGAATTGTATCTTTGCCCATTTCTCACTCTGAGAATATTTTGCTGGGGAAAAGAAAGATTTCTATTTTTGAATACAGCAATTCCTTGTTCCTATATATGTCCTCTAAATTATGCTAAAAAATGGAACTACTTTTTCTTTACGGCATCTTTCTCTTCCCTATTATATATATCTAAAAGAAACAATGTAGAATTTTCAATTTTTGGTGTTGAAATCTTCTTAATTATGCACAAATTATAACTCCTTTCTATTTTTCACATTACAGAGAAAAAAATTTCTGTAACTTTTCTGTCAGCATATAATTGGCACCTTTCCTTCACTGCCCTTCAAGCCCACATCAACAGTTTCCTTGAGTCCTTTTCAGCTTCTAATAACTTTTTTAAATGTCCTTTCCATTTCTGCCCACTGCATGGTATGAAAGCTAATGACGTACATTTTATATTTTTTTCATACATCTATCCTGCATCTAAAAACTAAATACCATTTTAGTTATTAATTGCTGCAAAATGAATTACCCCAATATTTAAGGGTATACAGTGACAACCAACCTTGTACATAAAATATCGGGGCTTTCCAGGTGGTGTCAGTGGTAAGGAATCCACCTACCAATGCAGGAGACATAAGAGACATAGGTTCAACCCCTGGGTTGGGAAGATCCCCTGGAGGAGAGCATGGCAACCCACTACAGTATTCTTGCCTGGAGAATTCCATGGACAGAGGAACCTGGTGGGCTATAACCCATAGGGTCACAAAGAGTAGGACATGACTGAAGTGACTTAGCACACAATGAAAACAATTATATTTTTAAATTTATTTATTTTTTAATTGAAGGATAACTGCTTTACAGAATTTTCTTGTTTTCTGTCAAACCTCAACATGGATCAGCCATAGGTATTCATATACTGAAATTCTGTGGTTAAGAACTCAGGTGGGCCACAGCAAGGAAGGCTTAGCAGTGGAGTCCTACCTAGAGTAGGTCAAATGGCTGGAGAAGGCTGGGACAGCTTAAGAAGGGCTGTAAGTTTTCAGCTTTAGTTGTTGCTTTTAACTTTGAGACCTCCTAGAGCTGGAATATGCAAGGTGATTCCTTTACTCACATGTCTGACAGCTGGTCTGGGATAGCTATTTGTGTATGTACTCAGTCATTCAGTCATGTCCAACTCTTTGTGAACCCAGGAACTGCAGCCTGCCAGGCTACTCTGTCCATGGAATTTTCCAGGCAAGAATACTGGAGTGGGTAGCCATTTCCTCCTCCAGGGGATCATCCCGACCCAGAGACAGAACCCATGTCTCCTGCATTGGCAGGAAGATTCTTTATCACTAAGTCATCTGGGAAGCCCATAGCCATCTCCACATGGCCTCTTTACTTGGCTAGCCTGAGTATTCTCATAGCATGGTGGTCTTAGTTTCTTCAACTTTTGACATGGCTATTGTGATAAGTGGGTATTCCTAGAGTTCAGTATTTGAAAGCTAGTCTTGAACTCATGCATCATTATTTATGCCACAATCTTTTGGCTATATATGGTCAGAGCAAATTCAGTTTTAGAGGGGCCCATCCAAGGGTGTGAATATCAGGAGGCATGATTCACTAGGGGACTATTTTGTAGGCTTAATTAACAAATGCCTATTGTCTAGTACAAGAAATGGCTAGAGGCCCAGTAGAGCACATAAAATTAAAAGAGGAGTTCTAGAGATTATCACACTAAATAAAGCAAGTCAAAGAAAGACAAATATCATATGATATCACTTACATGTAGAATCTAAAAAGATGATATAAATGAACTTATTTACAAAACAGAAACAGACTCACAGACTACACAAACAAACTTATGGTTACCAAAGGGGAAAGGTGGGGATGGGGAGGGTAATCTTAGGAGTTTGGGATTAACATAAACACACTACTATATGTAAAATACATAATCAACAAGGACCCACTGTATAGCACAAGAAACTCTACTCAATATTCTATAGTAACCTAAATGGGAAAGGAATCTGAATGTTCAAACTACCACACAATTGTACTCATCTCACATGCTAGTAATGGTCAAAATTCTCCAAGCCAGGCTTCAGCAATAGGTGAATCATGAAATTCCAGACGTTCAAGCTGGTTTTAGAAAAGGCAGAGGAACCAGAGATCGAATTGCCAACACCCACTGGATCATCGAAAAAGCAAGAGAGTTCCAGAAAAACATCTATTTCTGCTTTATTGACTATGTCAATAAAGCCTTTGACTGTGTGGATCACAATAAACTGTGGAAACTTCTGAAGGAGATGGGAATACCAGATGTCACAGAATAATCATTAGCAAGATTGCCAGACCACCTGACCTGTCTCTTAAGAAACCTGTATGCAGGTCAGGAAGCAACAGTTAGAACTGGACATGGAACAACAGACTGGTTCCAAATAGGAAAAGGAGTACATCAAGGTTGTACATTGTCACCCTGCTTATTTAACTTATATGCAGAGTACATCATGAGAAACGCTGGGCTGGAGGAAGCACAAGCTGGAATCAAGATTGCCAGGAGAAATATCAATAACCTCAAATATGCAGATTCTGCTGCTGCTAAGTCGCTTCAGTCGTGTCTGACTCCGTGCGACCCCAAAGACGGCAGTCCACCAGGCTGCCCCGTCCCTGGATTCTCCAGGCAACAACACTGGAGTGGGTTGCCATTGCCTTCTCCGATACGCAGATGACATCACCTTTATGGCAGAAAGTAAAGAGGAACTGCCGGGAGCCAGCTCACGAGATCCCACCCATGACAGAGTCATGAGAAAGAGGACTGATTTGAGCAAGGCTTCTCAGGCCTCAGGGAATCTCAGAAGGCTGCCTCAGCGCTCACCTTAAAGATATCTGTCTTTCTGATGTTTACTATAATAAACCTCTTTTTATTTTCTATGACTTAGGCAAAAGGCCTTTCCTGATTCCCTTCTAAAATAGATCATTCTGAAACCTCAAATCAACAAGGCCCCTGAACGGTAGCACCCTAAATAAAACTATCTAGGATATAGAGTATGCTGATCTAAATTCCTTTTGCTAACATATTGGTTTGTTTAATAAATATACCTGTGCCTTTGGAGCTAATGTGCATGGCTGCTCCTTAACAACAAAACAGCATTGAGAGCTTCCACACAAAAAGCCCCGATGGGCACAGAGCCCTTTGTAGGGAAAAAAAGCTTGTTAGGAAATATAAGAAATATTGCTTTATGAAACTGTTACTTAGTCTATATTTACTCACTATGTTTTTACTCTTAACGTATTTAGCCTATGTAATGAAAGTATAATAGTTAAAAGATTTATATAAATAGAAGTTTAGCTTTAATACAAATAATAAGACAATTGTTGATTTAACTGATGATTCTTACTTAGAGCTGACCTTCAGCTTGCTGTTCTATGACCTTATGGGACCACATTCTTTTCTGTTAAGCTCAAGGCGTAAAGTAAATTACCGAAAACAGGTTTTACCTTGAAATTTTCTATTGATAAATTCTTTCCTGCTGTGCCTGATACAAAAGTGTTCTGACTGATCAACCCTTATCAATGGAGAGTCACAAAGATGTTAGCAGGCCCCCAGGCCATAAGATGATGTAAACAAAATGAGGCTTTTTGTAACTAAAAACAGGCAAACAGTTTCGATGAAGGTCAAAAACTGCTGGCCTATTAAGCTGAATTGATAGGCCCATTAAGCTGAATTCATATGCCCATTAAGCTAAATTGGTATGTCCCTTAAGCTGAATTAGTATGACTCTATGCTTTACATGTTTCTATATACCACTAAAAATATAAAAGCTGCTTTAGAAAACAATAAAGGAGGAGACACTTGGAAATGCTGAGACTCGCTGTGTCTTCTCATTCGCATCACCGACGCCGTCCATCCTGAGGGAACCCTGACCAGCTGGAGCAGGACTCCGGCAAGGAACTAAAATGCCTCTTGATGAAAGTGAAAGAGGAGAGTGAAAAAGTTGGCTTAAAGCTCAACATTCAGAAAACTAAGATCATGGCATCTGGTCCCATCACTTCATGGCAAATAGATAGGGAAACAGCAGAAACAGTGACAGACTTTATTTTGGGGGGCTCCAAAATCACTGCTGATGATGATTGCAGACATGAAATTAAAAGATGCTTACTCTTTGGAAGGAAAGTTATGACTAACCTAGATAGCATATTAAAAAGCAGAGATATTACTTTGTCAACAAAGGTCCGTCTAGTCAAGGCTATGGGTTTTACCAGTAGTCATGTATCGATGTTAGAGCTGGACTGTGAAGAAAGCTGAGCGCCGAAGAATCGATGCTTTTGAATTGTGGTGTTGGAGAAGACTCTTGAGAGTCCCTTGGACTGCAAGGAGATCCAACCAGTCCATCCTAAAGGAGATCAGTCCTGGGTGTTCATTGGAAGGACTGATGTTGAAGCTGAAACTCCAATACTTTGGCCACCTCATACGAAGAGTTGACTCATTGGAAAAGACCCTGATGCTGGGAAGGATTTGGGGCAGGAGGAGAAGGGGACGACAGAGGATGAGATGGTTAAATGGCATTACCGACTCGATGGACATGAGTTTGGGTAAACTCCGGGAGTTGGTGATAGACAGGGAGGCCTGGCATGCTGCAATTCATGGCGTCGCAGAGTCGGACATGACTGAGTGACTGAACTGAACTGGTACTTTTCATATTCTTTCATTTAGATTTCAACATAGCGGCATTCATCTTATTAGGATCTTTATAAATCCTTCATAAAAACATATGGCAATCTTATATATACACTGTACATATCAAACTGAGATAATGTTAGATTTTTTTTTCCATTTGAGGCTGCCTTACAATCTTTCCTGATTATTTCAAAAATGAATGATTTGTACCACTAAAAGAATTTTCATTCAATCCCTCATTTATGACAATTTCTTCTTTCTTCACATTTTTATTTCAGTCCACGGATGACATTCATGATTAAAACTTAATCAGCTTGAAATAATTATATTCAAAAATTCTAGTCTATTTAAAGATGTTTCCTTGCTAACAAGTTAAAAAAAAATAGCCTTTCCTGTTTGTTAACCCTGAAAAGTTCTCAGTTGACCAAAACACATTTTGGGAATTCTAAAGAGATAAATATTGTCTCTATATTAAGACATAAGCTTTGGAACGAGTAGCAACACAAGGGACACATTGTGTTTGATACTGATAGTTTGTTAGTAAAATAGAGATTCAAAATTTTCTTTGAGCATGTAATTATCAGCTGAGACATTATGGGCACAGCATGAACACATACTGTGACTAATGATCTTAAGGATGCAAAGTGTGGAACAGAGCATAAAATGGTATTTGAATACACAAACCTTATGTTGCCCATCACCTCTGAGCAGGGAATATTGTATCTACAAACATGAAATAGACCACTGGTTTACAGGGTCAGGGAATCGGAAAAAAGAAGATAAGATAATGAATTAAGAGGGGAAAAAAGGAGGGAAAACACACAGCACAGATGGTAAATGAAGTATGAGATAAGGGGAAGAACGGTGGCAGTGGTGCTCTAGTTCCATGGTTTTGTTTTTCACATTTTTAAGTGAGTAAACTTGGATAGATTATTTTAATAGCCTGGTCATAGTTTATTTTCTTCTCCTTCTTTCCCTCTGTGTACATCAGTTCAAATTATTTCCATATTGGGATAAATGGCACTGATACAGATGCAGGTGAAGGAAATGGTCCTCTACTAGTTTTTCTATTAATTTAAAGCAGAAACAATCCTTCTCTATCCACCTTCTCCTTTTCTTCTTTGGGTTCATGAATATCTCCTTCCAGCTTTCCCCAGATTGTTGCAGCTACAGCTGCAAAACACACACTAAATAGAGCACATCCATAGTGAAAAAGAGAGGAGTTAGAAGGGCTTAGGTTCAGTGAGTGGTCTCCAAAGTCTGTTCTTTGTAATATCTGTGGACAATTATCATGTGATCGGATTGTGAATCTTTTTCTTTCAAGAGAGAAAGTGCATTTTTTTTTTCTAGGGAGTTTATCTTTTATTCTTGGTTACTGCTCTAGTGTGTTTACTACATGGGGGCATGAGGAAATACCTATTATGCCCTGCAAATATTTTCAAAAGGAGATGTCTGTTTCAACAAGATTACATTTAACAAATGAAAATAATCCTGGTAATTCTGTCCTATAAATTTTATTTCCATTAGGATTGAAGCTTAAAATTGAGTCTTGTAATCTGTTTATTCTTATTTGGAGCAGAAGTCATGACTAAAGAGAATTTCTTTTTGATCCTGAATGTTTGACAGATAGTGAGTGGTTAAGACCACACAAGATTAGCTGAAGCTGTCGGAAGTAAATTTTAGAAGGGAAATGATTAAACTACTTTCTTACAAATATGAATTTTTGAAACTATTCCCTGAAAGAGTTCTATACACCTCTACAGTATTCTTTTAATAAAATTACACCTGGAAATTTGTGTGTTTTGCCCAAGGCATTTTGCTAGAGAGATATTTGAAAGGTATCAGAAAGATAAATGAAACCACCTGGAAACTGTCACTCCAGTTGCAATCACTGGCCTTCCCTGGGTTGGAGTTAATGTTCCCTTTACTGCAGCTGTCAACCTCCTACTCTGCTCTTTACAGCTCCTCTCAAAACCATATCCGTATCAAAAGGTGTCAACTAGCTTTCATAGGCAATAGCAACTCCACTTTTCCGAAGTGCTGTTATTAAAAATATGTTAATAATATTGATAATAACTATTTAAATATTTATGAGGGCAAACTATACGACTCAATCCTGGAAGAAAACAAAATTGCTCACAAAGTCAGGAAGCCCAAGAAAGCAGAACAAAGTACCTCAAAGGAGTATAAAATAATCATTTTCACCCTAAAATATTAAAGTCTGAGAGACAATTCAGGAGAGGAATAATCAATAGGAGAATATAGTCAAAAAAGCTTGAGTAGCCCTGTTGAAATCATTGTCACTATGCAGATGGAAGTCACTTCTCACATAAAATATGCTTAGAATTTTCAATTTACTTTTATATTTTCTTTTCCTCAGATTTTAAGAACTTGTAAAAAACATACACTTGGGCATACCGCCAGAAAAAACCACAATTCAAAAAGATATACACACTAATGTTCACTGAAGTACCATTTACAATAGCCAAGACATGGAAGCAACCTAAATGTCCATTGAAAGAGGAATGGATAAAGATGATATGGTACATATGCACAATGTATCATTACTCAGCCATAAAAATGAAATAATATCATTTGCACCAAAATTCATAGACATAAGAAATTATCCTAAGTTAAATAAGTGAAACACAAATATCATATGATATCACTTATATGTGGAATCTAAAAAAAAATGATATAAATAAACTTAAGAGAATCATAGACTACAAAAACAAATGTGTGATTACCAAAAGGGAAACAATGTGGGGGGTAAGCTAAGAGTTTAGGATTAACATATACACACCACTGTATATAAAATAAATAATCAACAAGAACATACTATATAGCACAGGGAACTCTACTCAATATTCTGCAATAAATTACATGGGAAAGATCTGTAAAAGAAAGATATATATATATATAACTTAATCACTTAGCTGTACACATGAAACTAACACAACACTGTAAATCAACTATACTTCAATATAAAATAAAAAGTAAATTAAAAAATATATAACATGAAGTAAGGAGAATTTAGAGAACCATATGTTAAACATATCCAAATATTTCTTCAGTTGCATGACCAAGAAAGATAACAATGTGTTTAAAAGGGAGATAGAAAAGGAATAAGCAGTAGTAAAATGTAAACTCTGCATTATGATCACACAGATATTTCCACTTTTAAAAGCTTACTGATATTCTCAAACAATTTTATACATATTTAATCTTCTACCTTCATGCATATATACTCAGTATAGTTGCTGAGGCATGTCTGACTCTTTGAGAGTCCATGGATTGCAGCACGCTAGGACTCTCTGTCCATCACTAATACCCAGAGTTTACTCAAACTCATGTCCATTGAGTTGGTGATGCCATCCAAACATCTCATCCTCTGTTGTTCCTTTCTCTTCCCACCCTCAATCTTTTCCAGCATCAGGGTCTTTTCAGACGAATCAGTTCTTTGCATTAGGTGGCCAAAAGATTGGAATTTCAACTTCAGTTTCAGTCCTTCCAATAAATATTCAGGACGGATTTCCTCTAGGATGGACGGGTTGGATCTCCTTGCAGTCCAAGGGACTCTCAGGAGTCTTTTCCAACACCACAGTTGAAAAGCATCAATTATTCGGCACTCAGCTTTCCTTATAGTCCAACTCTCACATCCATACATGACTATTGGAAAAACCATAGCTTTGACTAGAAGGACCTTTGTTGGCAAAGTAATGTCTCTGCTTTTTAATAAGCTGTCCAGATTGGCCATAACTTTTCTTCCAAGGACCCAGCGTCTTTTAATTTCATGGCTGCATTCACCATCTGCAGTGATTTTAGAGCCCCTCAAAATAAAGTTTGTCACTGTTTCCACTGTTTCCCCATCTGTTTGCCATGAAGTGATGGGACTGGATGCCATGATCTTAGCTTTCTGAATGTTGAGTTTTAAGCCAACTGCTTCATTCTCCTCTCTCACTTTTATCAAGAGGCTCTTTAGTTCTTCTTCACTTTCTGCCATAAGGGTGATGTCATCTGCATATCTGGGTTTATTGATATTTCTCCTGGCAACCTGGATTCCAGTGTGTGCTTCATGCAGCCCAGCATTTCTCATGATACACTCTGCATGTAAGTTAAATAAGCAGAGTGATAATATACAGCCTTGATGTACTCCTTTCACAATTTGGAACCAGTCTGTTGTACCATGTCCAATTCTAACTGTTGCTTCTTGACCTGCATACAGCTTTCTCAGGAGGCAGGTCAGGTGATCTGGTATTCCCATCTCTTGAAGAATTTTCCAGTTTGTTGTGATCCACACCGCCAAAGGTTTTGGCATAGTCAATAAAGCAGAAGTAGAATTTTTTTGGAACTTCCTAGCATTTTTCTTTGATCCAGTGGATGTTGGCAACTTGATCTCTTGTTCCTCTGCCTTTTCTAAATCCAGCTTGAACATCTGGAAGTTCACAGTTCATGTACTGTTGAAGCCTGGCTTGGAGAATTTTGAACATTCCTTTGCTACCGTGTGAGATGACTACAATTGTGCCGTAGTATGAGCATTCTTTGGCATTGCCTTTCTTTGGGATTGGAATGAAAACTGACCTTATCCAGTATTGTGGCCATTTCTGAGTTTTCCACATTTGCTGGCATATTGAGTGTAGCACTTTCACAGCATCATATTTAAGATTTGAAATATCACACCTGGAATTCCTTCACCTCCACTAGCTTTGTTCATAGTGATGAACATTCTAGGATGTCTGGCTCTAGGTTGGTGATCACACCATTGTGATTATCTGGCTCATGAAGATCTTTTTTGTATAGTTTTTCTGTGTATTCTTGCCACTTCTTCTTAATATCTCCTGCTTCTGTTATGTCCATACCTTTTCTGTCCTTTATTGTGCCCATCTTTGCAAGCAATGTTCCCTTGGTATCTTTAATTTTTTGAAGAGATCTCTAGTCTTTCCCATTCTATTGTTTTCCTCTATTTCTTTGCACTGGTCACTGAGAAATGTTTCTTAATCTCTCCTTGCTATTCTTTGGAACTCTGCATTCAAATGTGTATATCTTTCCTTTTCTCCCTTGCCTTTCTTTTCATAGCTGTTTGTAAGGCCTCCTCAGACAACTATTTGCCTTTTTGTATTTCTTTTTCTTTTGAATGGTCTTGATCCCTGTCTCCTCTACAATGTCACAAACCTCCGTCCATAATTCTTCAGGCACTCTGTCTATCTGATCTAATCCCTTGAATCTATTTGTCACTTCCACCGTATAGTTATACGGGATTTGATTTAGGTCATATCTGAATGGTCTAGTGGTTTTCCTTACTTTCTTCAAGTTAAGTCTCAATTTGGCTATAAGGAGTTCATGATCTGAGCCACAGTCAGCTCCCAGTCTTGTTTTTGGTGACTGAATAGAACTTCTCTATCTTTGGAAGCAAAGAATATAATCAATCTGATTTTGGTATTGACCATCTGGTGATGTCTGCTTGAAGAGTCTTCTCTTGTGTTGTTGGAAGAGGGTGTTTGCTATGACCAGTGTGTTCTCTTGACAAAACTCTATTAACCTTTTCCCTGCTTCATTCTGTACTCCAAGGCCAAATTTCCCTGATATTCCAGGTGTTTCTTGACTTCCTACTTTTGCATTTCAGTTCACTATAATGAAAGGGTATATTTTTTGGGTGTTAGTTCTACAAGGTCTTGTAGAACTAGAAGGTCTTCATAGAGCCGTTCAACTTCTGCTTCCTCAGCATTACTGGTTGGGGCATAGACTTGTATTGCTGTGACATTAAATGGTTTGTCTTGGCAATGAACAGAGATCATTTTGTCTTTTTTGAGATAGCATCAAAGTACTGCATGTTGGACTGCTTTGTTGATTATAATGGCTACTCCATTTCTTCTAAGGGATTCTTGCCCACAGTATTAGTCATAATGGTCATCTAAAAGCTACTATAAAAGCAGTTACTTGTGCGCAAATTGTGTCTTACTATTCACCACAATCAATATGCAGTATATTTAAATCATAAAGTGTGTTTTCAGTTCAATTCAGTCACTCAGTCATGTCCGACTCTTTGTGACCCCATGAACTGCAGCACACCAGGCCTCTCTGTCCATCACCAACTCCTGGAGTCCAGCCAAACTCATGTCCACTGGGTCAGTGATGTCATCCAATCATCTTATCCTCCGTCGTCCCCTTCTCCTCCTGCCCTCAATCTTTCCCAGCATCAGGGTCTTTTCAAATGAGTCAGCTCTTCGCATCAGGTGGCCAAATTATTAGAGTTTCAGCTTCAACATCAGTCCTTCCAATGAACACCCAGGACTGATCTCCTTTAGGATGGACTGGTTGGATCTCCTTGCAGTCCAAGGGACTCTCAAGAGTCTTCTCCAACACCACAGTTCAAAAGCATCAATTCTTTTGCACTCAGCTTTCTTTATAGTCCAACTCTCACATCCATACATGACCACTGGAAAAACCATAGCCTTGACTAGACGGACCTTTGGTGACAAAGTAATGTCTCTGCTTTTGAATATGCTATCTAGGTTGGTCATAACTTTCCTTCCAAGGAGTAAGCGTCTTTTAATTTCATGGCTGCAATCACCATCTGCAGTGATTTTGGAGCCCCAAAAAATAATGTCAGCCACTGTTTCCGCTGTCTCCCCCTCTATCTGCCATGAAGTGATGGGACCGGATGCCATGATCTTAGTTTTCTGAATATTGAGCTTGAAGTCAAGTTTTTCACTCTCCTCTCTCACTTTCATCAAGAGGCTCTTTAGTTCTTCTTCACTTTCTGCCATAAAGGTGATGCCATCTGCATATCTGAGGTTATTGATATTTTTGCCGGCAATCTTGTTTCCAGTTTGTACTTCTTCCAGCCCAGCGTTTCTCATGTAGGTTAACAATAAAATTCTTTCCCATAAGGACTACTGGGATTAAAACCCAGTAAATGAGTGGGTAAATAGTTGAGTTAACCCATGATCCACTAAAAGTAAATCTTTTAATTTTTTTTACCTTCATGAATTACTATACCATTTCTGTTTTTTTAATTATTGTAACTACAGCTATTTTATAATCAAAAACTAAAATCATATGCTGATTATGGATTGGATTAAAAAAGAATACGATCTAAAATCAAATTTTAATTATGTCAATACTTGAAATAATTCTGGTACCTTCAGATTATGAAAATAAGACTGTTTATATTGGAGCAAACCAAAGTATATCACACTGCAGAGGATTCTTAATGATATTTGATGAGTGTTACCTCTGCATTTTTAATTAGGTTATCTAATTTGATATGATTTTTTAGAGACCTTTGAATTGACTTAAAAGCAGGAATTGACTTAAACAATTGGAAACATAACCTTCACTACAAGTTATGGCAATTTCCTACAGTTATGAATAATGATGAACACTATTCTTATTGATTAACATCAGGTTTTATTAGAAGAAAGAAAGAAAGAAAAAGGTATAATTGGATTCACTTTAAATAAAAAATTGCTGGCAGAGGGCAGGTATGTAGATTATAATTGCTCTAATTCTAAAGAAATCTAAATTCTTCTGAATGCTTAATGATATGAAAGGTGGCTTCAATTTAATGTGGAAAAATCCTATTGTAACTATGTCTATTAAAGCATAATAGACATATGGAAATAGCTTGTGACTCAAATGAACTTCTATATATAATGCATGTATTGTGTTTCTGTAAAATGCCAAGATCAAAAGCAGACGATATTGGCTAATCCATGGACTATTACAATTATCGGAGGAGAATTCTGTCATTTACTGTGTGTCACTTGGGACTCCTTTGTTATGTTTAATGCAAATAGACAGGATATTTTCAGATTACAACTTATTCAGAATGGCTGATATTAGAGTTCATTTTGATATCTGAATAAGCTTTCCTCCCCATATTTCTTTGTTGGCCCCCATGATTGTCCTGTGCTATTTCCGCTGTACTTAACTTTTAAGTAACAATAGATTTTCTCTGTTTAACTTATTTCATAGGGCTTAAAGCACTTTAGCCAGTTCCTTTTAAGGGATGCTGAGGAATCCTAGTGATTTCATGGATAATTATGCAGTGAAACTAAGTCTCTCTAAATTAGAGTGAGTTAGGTTTCCAAAATCTAGTTGAAGGGATACTGAAACAACGTGACATATTTAAATTAAAATACTGTCATTAAAGATATTGTCTATCGCTGCTCTAGGAGTAAGATTTTGAGAAACCATTTTAAAAATAGTTATCAAAAATTAAAAAGTGAAACTTATTTTTAAGTGACTATTTAACTTAATCAAGTACAGACAAACTATATTAGACTTTGTATTCTCTGAGGAGCCATTATACTAAATAAGCTTCTGTGAATATTTTATAAGAAAATTTAAAGAAAGGCACTTAAATCAGGATACTACTATATGATTTATCTGTGAAAACATGTCACCACCACATGAAAAATTCCATTCTGAAATTCCTCCTCAAAACTCAAGGACTATACGCTAAGGCAACAGTGCAGGCTGTCCTATGGAGGCCAGTGAGGATTAGTAGCCTGGGTCCGTTTTCCTCCCTTTGGAACTGAAACCATACTCAAACCTCTAAACTCTTAGCCCCAGGGACTGGGAAGCATCGTGAAATTTTTTTAAAAAAAAACACTCTTCAAGTAGAAGAATTGCAAAAATTCGCACTTAACGTGTTAAAAAGCCACAGAATTTTAAATGATCTTATTTCGAGAAATAAAATTAAAATTTAAAGCATATATAGGTAAGTTAGCATATGATAGGTAAACTTAGTTCAATTAATTCAATTTTTGCTCCAAGACCTGGGATATTGCTGAAATTCCCCATATTAAATTACATTAAACCAATATTCTAGGATCCATAATTCTAGGGTCGTCTTTCTGCCTCTCTTTCCATGGCAACTGGAGGAATATTAAAGGAAATCAGATCATTTATCTCTCTGTTTATCACTCTGGATTACAATTTTTAATGGCTTTCTTTTACTGTTAGAGTTGCCAGATAAAATATAGGATGTGTTACATGTTATGCATCGTATTACTGTAGTATAAATAGTGATGAGACATTTTATAATAATAGCTATTAATTGTTTATCTGAAATTCCAGTGTGTATATTTATCTGCTAAATCAGTCACTCTATTGTAGTTCATAAAACAAGTGCTTTTTAGTGGCCTACACATCTCACCTTCTCTGGGACCTGTTTATCTTGGCTGCCATTATCATCCTCATCAGTTTCTACCATACTCGTCTCTACCCTGTTTTACAAACTGCAAGGTGAGCAATTAGGAAAAAGTGAAATCAGCTTATGGTTCTCATCTATATAGAGAGACAGAGAGAGAGAGAGGAGGAGGAGGAGGAGAAGGAGGAAACTGAAGCAAAGATCAAAGCGTATTACAACATGTAGTAAGTAAAAATGTTTCATAAAGCTCTTTCGAGTTATATATGTGTATGTGTCTGTTTGTGTCTGGGTGTATATTAAGTGGTAATATAAAACTAATTAACTGTGCTGTGTGTCAGAGTCAAGAATTTTGAAAGTCAGTGCTTAGCCACATTGCCATTCCTCACCTCAAATCTGAAAGTGAGTTTTCCTGTTTCTGGGCTTTTTGAAATTTTATGTGTCCTCTGCCTGGAATAATTATCTCCACATACCTTATTCTTCTCATGTATCTATCTATTTGTCATTCTTTAGTTCTAAATTTAAACAGATCTAAACAGGCTTAGAACAGTGACATCTGTTGAGTATGGAGAGCCTGCTTGGCCCTCCTCTAATGCTCTGGGACTGATAAACCCAGTATATTGAATGGTAATACACACCTTTTGAACTGTGGTGTTGGAGAAGACTCTTGAGAGTCCCTTGGACTGCAAGGAGATCCAACCAGTCAATCCTAAAGGAAATCAATCCTGAATATTCATTAGAAGGACTGATGCTGAAACTCTAATACTTTGGTGACCTGATGCAAAGAGCTGCCTCATTGGAAAAGACCGAGGCTGGGAAAGATTGAAGGCAGGAGGAGAAAGGGAGGAGAATTATATTTCATGCTTTCTCTTTGTTAAACATAATCACAAATAATGAAATCTGAGAATAGGAATTTATTTTGGTTGATCTAATTTACATATTTATTATAATGTATAACTACCTGATTTTTGGAAAATGAATTTCTGTGTTCTGTTTTTAATTTATAAGAGGGATTCATATCTTGTTGTGTGAAGTAATTTGTATAAATCTGTTTTGAGGATCGGAGAAAAACTCTTCTTGAATATTCTTATGTGGACTAAATAGCACTGATTTTATTCTGAGTGATACTTATAAAAGCCTTTGCATAATGTAACTCTTTTCCATTTATATAGACTTCTAAAAAATGAGCATGCTTGTCTTCTAGCTACCAACAACAGATGTGCTTAGCAGAAAACATCAGAAGTAGATTTTGCAGACTGTAAGTAAGATCTAGTAAAATTGGAATGAAAATTTGCCTTCAAGGGAGCCATGTGCTACTTTTTTTCCTGCAAACCTGTTTCATATTTTCCTTAGACGGGTAGGGGAAAGTATGAGACTCATTCATACTTCTGTACTAGCGCTACCTCTGCTTACCAACTTTTTAAAGACTTTTTAAAAAGGTTAAAATTAGTCCTTGTTTTAGGTTTTTAATTTAAAATCCATTCTGCCACTTGTATCTAAATAAGCCAATTTAAAATTCAGTCGCCTTTGTCATAGAGTTTTCAACCTGAGCATTCCTTTTCATTTTTTTTTTCTTTCTAAAATTTGCTCTGAATTTAAAAGCCATAGTGTTAGTTGCTCAGTGGTGACTTTGTGACCCCATGGACTGTAGCCTGCTGTGTTCCTCTATCCATGGGATTTCTCAGACAAGAATATAAGAGTGGGTTGCCATTTCCTCCTCCAAGGTAAACTCAAAAACATATGAGACTGCCTCTTCTAATTTACAACAAAGAAATTTACTGTGTAGGCTTCTTTTAATATTTATAAGCACTTTTCTAAAGTATCATATTCTATAGCATACCAATTTTCCTTTTAATAAAAATTATGAGAGGTTTTCAATTCCTAAGAGCAATCTTTTGATATACCCCAATGTTTTGGTATACTATATTTGTGTTAATAATTTGGGTAATAGGGTGGTTATTAATAGTAGATTTCTATAGCACTGCAGTTTGGGAAGCATAAATTTATTCTTTTAAATTCTAAACTATATTTTTATTTTGAAAAGATTCATAAATATTTTGCTTGTGAAATTTTAACAAACCAAATTCAATTTTTAAGCTAGGTTGTTTAAAAAATATTAAGACTTGGTGTTTGTTAGCCATTTACAATAGCCAGGACATGGAAGCAACCTAGATGTCCATCGGCAGACGAATGGATAAGGAAGCTGTGGTACATATACACAATGGAATATTACTCAGCCATTAAAAAGAATACATTTGAATCGGTTCTATTGAGATGGATGAAACTGGAGCCCATTATACAGAGTGAAGTGAGCCAGAAAGAAAAGCACCAATACAGTATACTAATGCATGTATATGGAATTTGAAAGATGGTAATGGTAACCCTATATGTGAGACAGAATAAGAGACACAGATGCATAGAACAGTCCTGTGGACTCTGAGGGAGAAGGTGAGGGTTGGACGTTCTGGGACAGTGACATTGAAACATGTATATTGTCATATGTGAAGCAGAACACCATTCCATGTTCTATGCATGGGATGGATGCTCAGGGATGGAGCGTTGGGATGACACAGGGGGATGGGAGGGGGAGGGAGGTGGGAGGAGGGTTTGGGAGGGGGAGCACGTGTGAATCCGTGGCTGATTCATGTCGATGTATGGCAGGGACTACTACAATATTGTAAAGTAATTAGCCCCCAACTAAAATAAAAAAAATAAAAAAATAAAAAAAAAAAAGACTTGGGATCTTTTTCAATAACTTTTTTAACTGTCTCTATGTGATTGCAGCCATGAAGTTAAAAGACGCTTACTCCTTGGAAGGAAGCTTATGGCCAACCTAGATAGCATATTTAAAAGCAGAGACATTACTTTGCCAACAAAAGTCCATCTAGTCAAGGCTATGGTTTTTCCAGTGGTCATGTATGGATGTGAGAGTTGGACGGTGAAGAAAGCTGAGCGCCGAAGAATTGATGCTTTTCAACTGTGGTGTTGGAGAAGACTCTTTGAGAATCCCTTGGACTGCAAGGAGATCCAATCAATCCATCATCCTAAAAGAGATCAATCCTGGGTGTTCATTGGAAGGTCTGATGTTGAAGCTGAAACTCCAATACTTTGGCCACCTCACGCGAAGGGTTGACTCATTGGAAAAGACCCTAATGCTGGGTAGGATTGGGGGCGGGAGGAGAAGGGGACGACAGAGGATGAGATGGCTGGATGGCATCACCAACTCAATGGACATGGGTTTGGATAGACTCTGGGAGTTGGTGATGGACAGAGAGGCCTGGCGTGCTGCAATTCATGGGGTCGCAAAGAGTCGGACACGACTGAGCGACTGAACTGAACTGAACTGATTCAACTATGCTATGAAAGTGAAAGGGTTAGTCTATCAGTGTGTCCTACTCTTTGCGACCCCACGGACTGTAGCCCACCAGGCTCCCCTGTCCATGGAATTCTCCAGGCAAAACTACCAGAGTGGGTTGCCATTCCCTGCTCCAAGGGCTTCCTGACCCAGGGACTGAATCTGGTGTGGGCAGATTCTTTACCATCTGAGCCACTAGGGAAGCCCATGCTATGAATGCTCTTTATTAAAATCTATTAATCATCAGGAAGTACTATGTAGATATTTTACAAGCAGTTAAAAATATCTTTTATTACACAATTATGAGCCTTTATTTCAAGAAAAATTTTGAAATTTTATTTATTTATCTGGATTCATTGTACTATACCTTTCTAGAAATACTATGCAGCTGTGAAAGAAATTGACCTTATCAGCACATACCGCATTTTTGTGGAACTGATTAGTTTTGTGTTTTGTAATACAATTTGCATGATGACAGACTAGAAGTTTGTTTCATATTAGTGCACAAGTAAATTTATTCTTTGATTTGCTACTGCAGAACTAATCACTAATCACTTTTTGAAAAATTGTTCTGACTTGTCGTTGGCTAGAAATCTTGACTGCAGAACACACCCATTGCTGAATGTAAGGCACCAGGTGCTATTGTTTTTTTCCTCAAAACTTGACAGTTGCAGCAGTTTAAAGACAAGTCTTGATGCATTGCTAAATTACTCTCTTCTTCTACATATAGATTGACATTTCATAACTTTCAAGCACTTTGCTCCCTCTTTTGTTGAAATGAGCACATGATTGAAATCACAATAGGAACTGAAATTCAAGAGACTACAAAATTTTTGGTGATCCTGTATTGGCTTTTTAATATAAAAATTACTGTTAAGAGGCAAGTAGTAAATATTGTTAGAGAAACTGAAAATGAAATACAGAAAGTATCTGTAGTACGTGTAAATTTCAAGGTTTCATCTATAAAAAGTGATTGAATATTATACTTTTCATATTGTCCCCAGTACTTGATCTATGCTTGTGCATCACACAACACCTTGAGAGTTTGCTACGTGTGATTTTCATCATTTAGTTTTTTCTTACGTTTTTCTTAATGTGCTGCATTAAGTAAAGAATTCAGTGGGAAGTAGTTGCAGTGACAAGTGTGCATGTCACATGAATTTCCTGGAATGTGCTGAAAAGTGTCCTTCTGCATGTCCAGTCTTAACTATCCAAAGCACTGTAAGAATTCTTCAAGACCTCCAGAAGGCTCACACATTCTAGGATCTTAATTCTAATTGTTTAGTTTATGCACTTAACAAGACAAATTGGAACTGTGTTCAAGATGACAGGAAGCAGATGTTGATAGTACCTGTAAATCAATGGTCATTTTATGTTTATTGTTAAAGGAACAAATTTAAAGTTTAAGAGTTTGACTCAGCTGGACTCACTCTGCAAAGGACACTGAAGAGTCGATGTAACTAGGGTGACCATGAGAATTCTCCCACTGGCTCCTCAGATCTTCAGCTGCAGGGAATTTACTTGTCAGATGACACAGAATGGTTTGAAATGGTTTGAAATTCACATTGTTGCTTGTGCCCAGGGGCTTCCCTCAGGCTGTTCCTTGACAGTGACTGAGCAAGGGAGGAATACCAAGGCTTGCTCCTGGGAGACACAGGGCTCCTCTGATGAATGATTTTGCCTTATGGACTCACCAGCTGCCTTGCTTAACTTTTCTGAACTACTGAATGGTAGTCTGAGATGCTGCCACAATCACTCACCTTCTTTTCTGCTTTATTTTATAGGAATTAGGACTTAGGAAGTAATTAAGGAATTAGACTAGTATCATGGTCACAGCTAATCTCTCCCAGGTTTCTCCCCAGTTTGTTTCACAGGCTTTTACCTTTTGAGATTTCCTACTCATTTAATCCTGTTTTGGAGGCTGCTTCTCAGAGGACCTCAGTTCAGTTCAGTTCAGTTGCTCAGTAGTGTCCGACTCTTTGCAACTGCATGGACTGCAGCACGCCAGGCCTCCCTGTCCATCACCAACTCCAGGAGTTTATTCAAATTCATGTCCATTGAGTCAGTGATGCCATCCAATCATTTCATCCTCTGTCGTCCCCTTCTCCTCCAGCCTTCAATCTTTCCCAGCAATAGGGTCTTTTCAAAGGAGTCAGTTTTTCTCATCAGGTGGCCAAAGGATTGGAGTTTTAACTTCAACATCAGTCCTTCCAGTGAATACTCAGCACTGATTTACTTTAGGATTGACTGGTTGGATCTCTTTGCAGTCCAAGGGACTCTCAAGAGTCTTCTCCAACACTATATTGAAAACCATCAATTCTTCAGTGCTCAGCTTTCTTTATAGTCCAACTCTCACATCCATACATGACTACTGGAAAAACCATAGCCTTGACCAGTTGGACCATTGTTAACAAAGTAATGTCTCTGCTTTTTTACATGCTGTCTAGATTGGTCATAACTTTTCTCCCAAGGAGTAAGCGTCTTATAATTTCATGGCTGCATTCACCATCTATGGTGATTCTGGAGCTTCCCAAAAATAAATTTTGCCACTGTTTCCATTTTTTCTCCATCTATTTGCTATGAAGTGATGCGACTGGATGCCATGATCTTAGTGTTCTGAATGTTGAGTTTTAATTCATTTTCAAAAGAGGCTCTTTAGTTCTTCTTCACTTTCTGCCATAAGGGTGGTGCTTTCTGCATATCTGAGGTTATTGATATTTCTCCCAGCAATCTTGATTTCAGCTTGTGCTTCATCCAGCCCAGCATTTCTCATGATGTGCCCTGCATATATGGTAAATAAGCAGGGTGACAATATACAGCCTTGACGTATTCCTTTCCCTATTTGGAACCAGTCATTTCCTCCATGTCCAGTTCTACTTGCTGCTTCCTGACCTGCACACAGATTTCTCAGGAGGCAGGTCAGGTGGTCTGGTATTCCCATCTCTTTCAGAATTTTCCACAGTTTATTGTGATCCACATAGTCAAAGGCTTTGGCACAGTCAACAAAGCAGGAATGGATGCTTTTCTGGAACTCTGTTGCTTTTTTGATGATCCAGCGGATATTGGCAATTTGATCTCCGGCTCCTCTGCCTTTTCTAAAACCAGCTTGAACATCTGGAAGTTCACAGATCATGTAGTGTTGAACCTCTCTTGGAAAATTTTGAGAATTACTTTACTAGTATGTGAGATGAGTGCAATTGTGCGGTAGTTTGAGCATTCTTTGGTGTTGCCTTTCTTAGGTATTGGAATGAAAACTGGCCTTTTCCAGTCCTGTGGCCATTGCTGAGTTCTCCAAATTTGCTGGCATACTGGGTGCAGCACTTTCACAGCATCATATTTTAAGATTTGAAATAGCTCATATTCCGTCACCTCCACTAGCTTTGCTCATAATGATGCTTCCTAAGGCCCACTTGACTTCACATTCCATGATTTCTGGCTTTAGGTGAATGATCATACCATCATGATTATCTGGGTCATGAAGATCTTTTTTGTACAGTTCTTCTGTGTATTGCTGCCATCTCTTCTTCATATCTTCTGGTTCTGTTAGGTCCATACCTTTTCTGTCCTTTATTGAGCCCATCTTTGCATGAAATGTTCCCTTGGTATCTCTAATTTTTTGAAGAGATCTCTAGTCTTTCTCATTCTATTGTTTTCTCTATTTCCTTACACTGATCACTGAGGAAGGCTTTCTAATCTCTCCTTGCTATTCTTTGGAACTCTACATTCAAATGAGAATATCTTTCTGTTTCTCCTTTGCTTTTTGCTTCTCTTCTTTTCACAGCTATTTGTAAGGCCTCCTCAGACAGCCATTTTGCCTTTTTGCATTTCTTTTTCTTGAGGATGGTTTTGATCCCTGTCTCCTGTACAATGTCACGAACCTCCTTCCATAGTTCATCAGGCACTCTGTCTATCAGATCTAGTCCCTTAAATCTATTTCTCACTTCCACTGTATAATCATTAGGGTTTTGATTGAGGCCACACTTCAATGGTCTAGTGGTTTTCCCTACTTTCTTCAATTTAAGTCTTAATTTGACAATAAGCAGTTCATGATCTGAGCCACAGTCAGCTCCCAGTCTTGTTTTTGCTGACTGAATAGAACTTCTCCATCTTTGGAAGCAAAGAATATAATCAGTGTGATTTCGGTATTGACCACCTGGTCATGTCCATGTAGAGTCTTCTCTTGTGTTGTTGGAAGAGGGTGTTTGCTATGACCAGTGTGTTCTCTTGGCAAAACTCTATTAGCCTTTTCCCTGGTTCATTCTGTACTCCAAGGCCAAATTTCCCTGATATTCCAGGTGTTCCTTGACTTCCTACTTTTGCATTCCAGTCTCCTATAATGAAAAGGACATCTTTGTTGGGTATTAGTTCTAGAAGTTCTTGTAGGCCTTCATAGACCTGTTCAACTTCCGCTTCCTCAGCATTACTGAGGCATAGACTTGGATTAATGTGATATTAAATGGTTTGTCTTGGGAATGAACAGAGATCATTTTGTCGTTTTTGAGATTGTATCCAAGTACTGCATGTTAGATTGTTTTGTTGATTATAATGGCTACTCCATTTCTTCTAAGGGATTCTTGCCCACAGTAGTAGATAAAATGGTCATCTGAGTTAAATTCACCCATTCCAGTCCATTTCAGTTCACTGATTTCGAGTATGTCGACATTCACTCTTGCCATCTCCTGTTTGACCACTTTCAACTTGCCTTGACTATTGGACCTAACATTCCAGGTTTCTATGCAATATTACTCTTTACAGCATCCAACCTTGCTTCATCACCAGTCACATCCACAACTGGGTGTTGTTTTTGCTTTGGCCCTGTCTCTTTACTCTTTCTGGAGTTAGGTCTCCACTGATCTCCAGTAGCATATTCGGCACCTACCAACCTGGGGAGTCAATGGCACCCCACTCTGGTACTCTTGCCTGGAAAATCCCATGGACGGAGGAGCCTGGTGGGCTGCAGTCCATGGGGTTGCTAGGAGTCGGACACGACTGAGCGACTTCACTTTCACTTTTCCCTTTCATGCACTGGAGAAGGAAATGGCAACCCACTCCAGTGTTCTTGCCTGGAGAATCCCAGGGACGGGGGAGCCTGGTGGGCTGCCATCTATGGGGTCGCACAGAGTCGGACACGACTGAAGCGACTTAGCAGCAGCAGCAGCAACCTGGGGAGTTCATCTTTCAGTGTCTATCGTTTCGCTTTTTCATACTGTTTGTGGGGTTCTCAAGGCAAGAATACTGAAGTGGTTTGCCATTCCCCTTCTTCAGTGGACCATATTTTGTCAAAACTCTCCACCATGTGCTGTCCATCTTTGGTGGTCCTACATGGCATGGCTCATAGTTTCATTTAGTTAGACAAAGCTGTGGTCTATGTGATCAGATTGGTTAGTTTTCTGAGATTGTGCTTTTCACTCTGTCTGCCCTCTGATGGAGAAGGTAAGAGGCTTAGGAAAGTTTTCTGATGGGAGAGACTGACTGAGGGGGAAACTGGGCCTTGTTCTGAATGGAGGGACCATGAGTAAAGTTAATCCAATTTTCTGTTGATAGGTGGAACTGTGTTCCCTCCCTGCTATTTACCTGGGGCCAAACTATGATGGAGGTAATGAAGATAATGGTGACCTCCCTCAAAAGATCCCATGCATGTACTGCTATGCTCAGAGTTCCTAGACTAAGACAATAATCTATTCTTACACCATGAAGTCTTAAAGAAGTCTCTCTGTGAATATGCAGATCTATTATTTTATTATAATGAGGTCCACATTTACTATAAAATATCCAAGGAAGTCAGAAATAATTTCATAAGTAAATTCAAACAGTTTGATGGACAATAAATTAAATATAAACTAAAAAAAAATGCTTTCTGTACCTCCATACCTGAAAATGTAGAAATAAAATATAGTGCTAACCTCCATATTACATATATTAACAATAGGAGTAAGAAGAATAAGTGAGTTAATGCTTTAAAAGACCTTTGCAAAGTGATTGGCATTAGCACGTAATTCATAAGAGTTAAATTTTAGCTATTTTATATTGAGAATTGTATGTGTAATCATATTTATAATTTCAGGATTGTCTTGGTATCTTTACGTGTTTTTATTTTTATGGTAGACTACTACTAGACTATAAATCTTCATTTGTCTTGATCCCCTTGAGGACAGAGACTATGACTAATTTACTTGGTATTTCAAGTACCAATGAAGGGCAAATTCAGAGTAAGTGTATGCTGCTGATAAGTCGCTTCAGTCGTGTCCGACTCTGTGCGACCCCATAGACGGCAGCCCACCAGGCTCCCCCGTCCCTGGGATTCTCCAGGCAAGAACACTGGAGTGGGTTGCCATTTCCTTCTCCACTGCATGAAAGGGAAAAGTGAAAGTGAAGTCGCTTAGTCGTGTCCAACTCTGTGCGACCCCATAGACGGCAGCCCACCAGGCTCCTCTGTCCGTGGGATTCTCCAGGCAATAGTGCTGGAGTGGGGTGCCATTGTATAATTGTGCTTATTTGCTCAGTTGTGTCAGACTCTTTATGACCCCATGGACTGTAGTCCACCAGGCTCTTCTGTCCATGGGGATTCTTCAGGCAAGAACACTGGAGTGGGTTACTGTGCCCTCCTCCAGGGGATCTTCCCAACACAGGGATCGAATCCACATTGTAGGCAGATTCTTTATGCTCTGAGCCACCAGGGAACCCCAAGTGTATAATGATCACCATCAAAATTTTTAGTCAAATTGTTGTCCTAGGGCAGCATTATTGGCACCATCTAGCAGCTTGTTAGAGCTGCCAACAATTCAAAGTTCCCTTACAGCCTTTATGGATTCTAACTTTGCACTTGATCAAGATCCCCAAGTGGTTTTTGTGCATATTAAAGTGTGAGATTCAGTGATCCAGAAGACCTGTCTATTGAATGTTCATCCGTTCTACATCCTCTTTCCTAAAATAACCCTAGTTGTAATCAGGTTATCACAGCCATTTGCTTCAGAGAAAATAAGTAGCACCTTTGCATGAGGGGAGAAGCCACATTTATCTAATCTTGGCGCGGGGAGGGGGGGGCTGATTCTTTTTGCTAATAATTTGTTTATCCACAGGCCAACAAGTCAGGAGGTAAATATAATGGAAGAAACTCTTCTGGGCAAGGAGTTATTTATTTTCAAAAGAGAAAACGCCCTTTCTTATCTCTGGATGTTGCTGTTTCTTTATGGCACTCTTAGCACTGACTAAGCTTCTTCTTCTTCTTCTTTTTTTAATTAGTTTATTTTCTATTTTTTTAACTTTACAATATTGTATTTCTTTGGCCGTACAATGACATGAATCCACCATGGGTGTACATGTTTTCCCCTTCCAGAACCCCCCTTCTACCTCCCTCCCCATCCCATCTCTCTGGGTCATCCCGGTGCACCAGCCCCAAGCACCCTGTATCATGCATTGAATCTGGATTGGGGATTTGTTTCACATATGATAATTTACATGCTTCCATGCCATTCTCCCATATCATCCCTCCCTCGCCCTCTCCCATAGAGTCCATAATACTGTTCTATTTATCTGTGTCTCTTTTGATGGCTCACATACAGGGTTATCTTTACCGATTGACTAAATACCATATATATGTGTTAGTATACTGCATTGGTGTTTTTCTTTCTGGCTTACTTCACTCTGTATAACAGGCTCCAGTTTCATCCACCTCATTAGAACTGATTCAAATGTATTCTTTTTAATGGCTGAGTAATATTCCATTGTGTATATGTACCACAGCTTCCTTATCCATTCATCTGCTGATGGGCATCTAGGCTGCTTCCACGTCCTGGCTATTACAAACAGTGCTGCGATGAACATTGGGGTACACACGTCTCTTTCAATTCTGGTTTTCTCAGTGTGTATGCCCAGCAGTGGGATTGCTGGGTCATATGGCAGTTCCATTTCCAGGTTTTTGAGGAATCTCCACACTGTTCTCCATAGTGGCTGTACTAGTTTGCATTCCCACCAACAGTGTAATAGGGTTCCCTTTTCTCCACAACCTCTCCAGCATTTATTGCTTGTAGTCTTTTGGATAGCAGCCATTCTGACGGGCATGATATGGTACCTCATTGTGGTTTTGATTTGCATTTCTCTGATAATGAGTGATGTTGAGCATCTTTTCATGTGCTTGTTAGCCATCTGTATGTCTTCTTTGGAGAAGTGTCTGTTTAGTTCTTTGGCCCACTTTTTGACTGGGTCGTTTATTTTTCTGGAATTGAGCTGCAGGAGTTGCTTGTATATTTTTGAGATTAATTGTTTGTCCATTGCTTCATTTGCTATTGTTTTCTCCCATTCTGAGGGCTGTCTTTTCACCTTGCTTATAGTTTCCTTTGTTGTGCAAAAGCTTTTAAGTTTAATTAGGTCCCATTTGTTTATTTTTGCTTTTATGTCCAATATTCTGGGAGGTGGGTCATAGAGGATCCTGCTGTGGTTTATGTCGGAGAGTATTTTGCCTATGTTTTCCTCTAGGAGTTTTATAGTTTCTGGTCTTACGTTTAGATCTTTAATCCATTTTGAGTTTATTTTTGTGTATGGTGTTAGAATGTGTTCTAGTTTCATTCTTTTACAAGTGGTTGACCAGTTTTCCCAGCACCACTTGTTATAGAGATTGTCTTTTCTCCATTGTATATTCTTGCCTCCTTTGTCAAAGATAAGGTGACTTTCCTGATAATGAAGCCAACAGAGGTAGGATCATGAGAGAGAGAGAGAGGTAGAACCACAGCCTTGACCTATTTTTATAAATGGTTTTTGTCTTTGGAAACCAAAGCCTTATTGACTGTATTTCAGTTCAATTACTCCGTAAAATACTCAAAGTATATAATAAGGGTAAAACTCTTTGAGTATGTAAAGCTCAAACCCTCCTTCCTGAAACACCTGTCTTTGGTGTTTCTTCTTTGTGGCTTTTTATCTGAATTCTTCAAATTAAGCCTCTTCACTACTACCATTTGCATTCAGGTATTACCTGTGGACACATTGTAATCCCATGCCGGACAGTCTTCTTGAGCCATTCCTTCCATACTGCCGTGGCTTTAACCACCATACATATGCAGGTGACTTCAAAAATCTGTATTTTTTAGCCTCAGCTATAGTTTTGAGTTTCACAGAAAACTAAAAGGTACATAGTGCTTTCATTATGGCCCAAACACTGAACTAAGTGCTCTAAGAATATTAAATCACTAAATTCCCACAGTGATCCTTTGAGGTAGGTACAATTATTATCACCATTTTATAGATGATGGATTTGAGGTACATAAGGTGTGATGGTTAGTTTTTTATGTTAACTTGACTGAACCACAAGATGTCCAGATTTAACATTATTTGTGAATGCTTATGAGTTTTTCTGGATAAGATTAACATTTGAATTGGTGGACTCAGTAGATTGTTCTCTTCAGTGTTGGTGGGCATCATGCACACTGCCCTTTCCAATATCAGTGGGTATTATCCAATCAAATCAGTGGAGTCTGAATACAACAAAGAGAGGAAGAAAAGTAGATTCATCCCCTTCCTGCCTGCCCGACCTGGGACGCAGCTCTTTCCTGCCCTCAGATTGGGATTTACACCATTGGCTCATCTAGTTCTCAGATCTCTGGACTCAGATTGAACCACACCACTGGCTTTCTTGGATCTTCAGCTTGCAAACAGCAGATCATAAGACTTTTCAGACTCCATAACTGTGTGAGTCAATTCCTCATACTAAATCTCATATGAAGTTAGGCAGCTTGGCTTTCAATCTGAGCTGTACTTCTCAACAGTTCTGCAACTTAGGCAGCCCTCCCTTAGACAGCCCTCCAAGTGGTTATGAATCTCTGGAGACCTTGACTAAGTCACAGAGCTAATAGTTTTATCAAGAGAACACACTGGTCTTAGCAAACACCCTCTTCCAACAACATAAGAGATGACTCTACACATTGGTCAGTACTGAAATCAGACTGATTATATTCTTTGCAGCAGAACATGGAGAAGCTCTACACAGTCAGCAGAAACAAGATGTGGAGCTGACTGTGGCTCAGATCATGAATTCCTTATTGCCAAATTCAGACTTAAACTGAAGAATGTAGGAAAAACCACTAGACCATTCAGATATGACCTATATCAAATCCTTTATGATTATATGGTAGAGGTTATGAATAGATTCAAGGGATTAGATTTGGTAGACACAGTGCCTAAAGACCTACAAACAGAGGTTTGTAACATTGTACAGGTGACCAAAACCATTTCAAAGAAAAACAAATGCAAGATGGAAAAGTGGTTGTCTGAGGAGGCTTTACAAATAGCTAAGAAAAGAAGAGAGGTGAAAAGCAAGAGAGAAAGGGAAAGATAAACCCAAGTGAATGTAGAGTTCCAGAGAATAGCAAGGACAGATAAGAAGACCTTCTTAAAGGAACATTGCAAAGAAATAGAGGAAAATGATAGAATGGAAAGACTAGAGATCTCTTCAAGAAAATTAGAGATATCAAGGGAACATTTCATGCAAATATGGGCACAATAAAGGACAGAAATGGTAAGGACATAACAGAAGAAGAGATTAAGAAGAGGTGGCAAGAATACAAGGGAGAACTATATAAAAAAGGTCTTAATGATCTCAATATAACCACGATGGTGTGGTCACTCACCTAGAGCCAGACATCCTGGAGTGTGAAGTCAAGTGGGCCTTAGGAAGCATCACTATGAACAAAGCTAGTGTAGGTAATGGAATTCTAGATGAGCTTTTTAAATCCCTAAAAGATAATGCTGTTAAAGTGCTTCATTCAATATGTCAACAAATTTGGAAAAGTCAGCAAGTGGTCACATGACCGGAAAAGGTCAGTTTTCATTCAAATCCCAAAGAAGGGCAATGGCAAAGAATGTTCAAACTACCATAATGTAGTGCTAATTTCATATGCTAGCAAGGGTATAGTCAAAATCTTTCACACTAGGCTTTAGCAGTATGTGATTTGAGAACTTCAGATGTACAAGCTGGGTTTAGAAATGGCAGAGGAACTAGAGATCAAAAGGCCAACATGTTGGATCATAGACAAAGCAAGGAAATTTCAGATAAAAGGGCTTCCCTGGTGGCTCAGCTGGTAAAGAATCGACCTGCAATGTAGGGGGAGACCCTGGGTTGGGAAGATCCCCTGAAGAAGAAAATTGCTACCCACTCCAGTATTCTGGCCTGAAGAATTCCCTGGACCGTATAGTCCATGGGGTCGCAAAGAGTCGGACACAACTGTGTGACTTTCACTTCACTCTGTTTCATTGAGTACTCTAAAGCCTTTGACTGTATGGATCACAACAAATTGTGGAAAATTCTTAAAGAGATGCAAGTATCAGACCATCTTACTATCTCCTGAGAAACCTGAATACACAGGTCAAGAAGCAACAGTTAGAACCAGACATGGAACAACAGACTGGTTCCAAACTGGGAAAGGAGTACGTCAAGGCTGTATACTGTCACCCTGCTTATTTAACTTATACGCAGAGTACATCATGTGAAATGCCAGGATGGATGAATCACAAGCTGGAATCACAATTTCTGGGAGACATATGAACAACCTCAGAAATGCAGATGATACCACTCTAATAGCAGAAAGTGAAGAGGAACTATAGAACCTCTTGATGAGGGTGAAAGAGGAGAGTGAAAAAATTGGCTTGAAACTCAACATTCAAAAAAGTTAAGATTATGGTGTCTGGTCCCATCACTTCATGGCAAATAGAAGGGAAAAAGCAGAAGTAGTGACATTTTATTTTCTTGGGCTCCAAAATCACTGCAGATGGTGACTGCAGCCTTAAAATTAAAAGACACTTGCTCCTTGGAAGGAAAGTTGGTAAATCTAGATAGTATATTAAAAAGCAGAGGCATTATTTGCCAGCAAAGGTCTAGATAGTCAAAGCTATGGTTTCTCTAGTAGTCATGCAGAAATGTTTGAGCTGGACTAAATAGAAGTCTGAGCACTGAAGAATTGATGCTTTTGAACTGTGGTGCTGGAGAAGACTCTTGAGAGTCCTTTGGACTGCAAGGAGATCAAACCAATCAATTCTAAAGGAAAGCAAACTCTAAACATTCATTGAAAGGACTGATACTAAAGCTGAAGCTCCAGTATTCTGGCCACTTGATGTGAAAAGCTGCCTCAGAGGAAAAGATCCTGATGCTGGGAAAGACTGAAGGCAAAAGGAGAAGGGGTGGCAGAGGATGTCATGATTAGATAGCATCACCAACTCAATGAACATGAATCTGAGCAACCTCCAGGAGACAGTGAAGGATAAGGAAGCCTGGTGTGCTCCAGTCCATAGGGTCACAAATAGTCAGACATTACTTAGTGACTGAATAGCAACAAAGGCACAGACCTAGTGAAAAACTGAACCAGAGTGTCTGTTTTTAAACACTGTTCTATTTTCCAGTTGCTTTCATATTATCAATAACTGAATTAAAAAGAATTTGTTGCTTTTTTCCATATAATAATGTTGGCATCTACCTAGTCACCAAATTAGAAACCCAAAACTGATCCCGAACTCTTTATTTCCCTTTTGTTGTTGTTTAGTGGCTCAGTTGTGTCCGATTCTTTGTGACTTGATGGACTGTAGCCCACCAGGCTTCATTGTCCCTGGGATTCTCCAGGCAAGAATACGGGAGCGGGTTGCTGTTTCCTTCTGCAGGGGATCTTCCCAACCCAGTAATTGAACTCACAGCTCCTGCATTGCAGGTGAATTCTTTACCACTCAGCCACCTGGAATTCCATCACCTCCACTAGCTTTGTTCCTAGTGATGCTTCCTGAGGCCCACTTGACTTAGTATTCCAGGATGTCTGGCTCTAGGTGAGTGATCACACCATCTTGATTATCTGGGTCATGAAGATCTTTTTTGTACAATTCTTCTGTGTATTCTTGCCACATTATACAGTGCCGGGAGCCAGCTCAAGAGATCCCCACTCATGACAGAGTCATGAGGAGAAGGACTGATGAGCAGAGCAACTCAGGCCTCAGGGATTCTTGAGAGGCTGCCTCAGCGCTCACCTTAAAAATGAGATCTCTCTTTCTGATGCTTGCTGTAATAAACCTCTTCTTATTTTCTGTGACTTAGGCAAAAGGCCTTTCCTGATTCCCTTCTAAAATAGATCATTCTGAAACCTCAAATCAACAAGGCCCCTGAACGGTAGCACCCTAAATAAAATTATCTGGGATATAGAGTATGCTGATCTAAATTCCTTTTGCTAACATATTGGTTTGTTTAATAAATGTACCTGTGCCTTTGGAGCTAATGTGCATAACTGCTCCCTAGTAATAAAACAGCATTGAGAGCCTCTGCACAGAAAGCCTCTATGGGCACAAAACCCTTTGCAGGAAAAAAGGCTTGTTAGGAAATACAAAAAATATTGCTTTGTGAAACTGTTACTTAATCTATATTTACTCACTATGTTTTTACTCTTAACGTATTTAGCCTATATAATGAAAGCATAATAGTTAGAGATTTATATAAATAGAAGTTTAGCTTTAATACAAATAATAAGACAATTGTTGATTTAACTGATGATTCTTACTTAGAGCTGAATTTCAGCTTGCTGTTCTATGACTTTATGGAACCACATTCTTTTCTGTTAAGCTCAAGGCATAGAGTAAATTACCAAAAACAGGTTTTACCTTAAAACCTCCTGTTGATGAATTCTTTCCTGATGTGCTCGATACAAAAGTGTTCTGACTGATCAACCCTTATCAATGGAGAGTCACAAGGTGTTAGCAGGCCACCAGGCCAGAAGATGATGTAAACAAAATGAGGCTTTTTGTAACTAAAGACATGCAAACGGCTTCGATGAGGGTCGAAGCTGCTGGCCCATTAAGCTAACTTGATAGGCCCATTAAAATATACCCATTAGGCTAAGTTGGTATGTCCCTTAAGCTAAGTTGGTATGTCCCTTAAGCTGAATTGGTATGACTCTATACTTTACATTTGTTTCTATACACCACTAAAAATATAAAAGCTGTTTTAAAAAACAATAAAGTAGAAGACACTTGGAAAACGCTAAGACTCGCTGTGCCTTTTCATTCGTATCGCCGACACCGTCCATTCTGAGGGAACTCTGGACCTGCTGGAGCTGTACTCCAGCAATACAGGAGATAGGGAGCAAGACCATCACCAAGAAAAAGAAATTCAAAAAAGCAAAATGGCTGTCTGAGGAGGCCTTACAAATAACTATGAAAAAAAGAGAAGCCAAAAGCAAAGGAGAAAAGGAAAGATATATCTATTTGAATGCAGAGTTACAAAAAATAGCAAGGAGAGATAAGTAAGCCTTCTTCAGCAATCAATGCAAAGAAATAGAGGAGAACAATAGAATAGGAAAGACTAGAGATCTCTTCAAGAAAATTAGAGACACCAAGGGAACATTTCATGCAAAGATGGGCTCAATAAAGGACAGAAATGGTATGGACCTAACAAAAGCAGATGATATTAAAAAGAGGTGGCAAGAATACACAGAAGAACTGTACAAAAAGAGCATATTTTTATCATGAAATAAATATTTAATTAAATATTGTTTCATTTGAATTTAAATCAGAGACTACTCTCTGTGGGCAAATACTTACTTCTATGTGCCTTGTTGTTCTATGTGAATATATTTTACCTGTTATCAGTTTTCACTCTGATTTATCAATGTCCAGCAGTCAAACATAGTATGTGTAGAATAAATATATAAACGCATGACTTATATCACTCCAAATGTGTAAGCTGTTGATTTCATTGCTAAATTGTTTTTTTTTTTTTCATTATGTATTTAATTACTGGATTAGTTGGAGGTGGAGTAGGAATAGGAAACATGAATCCAGAGACACAAACTTAAATGAATTAAAGGCTTATTTAAACATTTATCTTGCTAGCTCTTGATTGAAGGATTTTAAATTACTAGTGAAGAGCAGAACTAGACATTACCATGTGCATTATGACTAGCTTAGAGTCAAGATACTGTAAAATTCAGTCTTTATTTAACAGAGTTGACCCTTTACATGAAAGAGTCCTGCTTTTGATTAAGAACTAATTCAAGGGTTATTCAGAGACTATTATGTAAGGCCCTGTGTGTGTCGTCTTGGGATACAGGTGCTTAAAGCAAAATCTTGAAGAAATAATAGATATGGAATTCCCAAAAGATACCTTAGAATCTTAACAGAGTTCTGTTAAGAAGGAATTAGAAAAATGTATAAATATCTTAATATCTATACAGACTTAAAAAAAATCCCCCTGTATGCACAATATTCAATTTTTAAATAAGAGAAGGGAAAAAAGATATACTACAGAAACATTTTGAGCATACAGTATAGTCTATAAAGCAGTCATCTAGAAATTTATCAAGATTTTTCAAAGTTAGAAAACATAATTCCTTAGAAGTTTACAATTATTTTTAGTATGGTATCAAAGGAAAAGTAGATTTGATCTTGATGCAAAAGAGAGATCTCTTACTTGTTAAGAGAGACACTGCATGCTAAGGGGAATTTACAAGACTTATTGAATAATAGTGTAGGACATGTTGAGTTGGTCTTCTGCATTAGAAGGACAAATTCTTGGTACATTTCACTGTATCAAGTTGATCAAACTTGAGAAGGCTGACTCATGTTGATTAAAATCAAAAGTGACATATCTAAGCTACAATGCCAATTTATTTTCTTACAATAGAAATATAGCTGTCATAGTACATTTCCTTCACACAAGCTACATGAGGAGACCATTATCAGAAGATGGCCAGTTGACAACAGGATCAGAACTGGAGTCTGGGTGGTGGCAATATGGTGGAGGGATAGTTATATGATTTGAATATGTAACGCCCACAGGCTACATTAGACAGATGTATCCATTTTCTCAAGAGATTTTGCTTTCTCATTCCATAAGAAGAGTTATATTTTTAGTTCAGGCAATCTCTTTCTTGCATAATGTTAGATGGCTATTGCCAAAACTCTCCTTTTTTCCCTCCATATACATTTTTGACAAAATTCATTTGGCACTATTTTTTTTTTAGCAAAGTTAATTTTTTAATCCATTTGCTGTCAGGTTTTTCTTGTAATTCTATCTTCATTCAATGTTATCTCTGGCCTTATATTTAATGAGTTGAATTTAGAGTTCATCTTTTCAAGTGAAATTCTTTCTGTCTTATTTCATGCTTCTGGGTAAAGCTTTCTTGCCCTTCCATGCATTAAAATAGCCAAAGAGCAAAAAATTAGATTTACAGAGCCAACACACAATAGTTTCTTCACATTAAAATCATATTGCACATTTATATTATTGTAAACTGTATTTTTACTCCCATCATTTTGTAGAATAATGATTAGTGAGATAACATTAGATTATTTGAGGCTTATATAACATTTAAACTGTTACTACATATCTAACAAAAATACTCAGTGACATTTATAAGGTGCTTCTGTGTAGCAATTAAGGGATTGATTAAGAATAACTTTTTCTTTTTACATTTAATCAAAGATTAAACAAATTATCTTATACACAGTAGTTTGTACATCCTAATTCCCTACCACTGTCTTGCTTCTTCTCCCTTCCCTTTTCCCACCAGTAACCAGTCTTAACATCCATACAGACTTAAAAAAAATCCTCCTATTTGCATAATATTCCATTTTTTTTTAATAAGGGGAAAAAGATATACCACAGAAACAGTTTGAGTCTATAATACAGTCTATAATGCCATGATCTAGAAATTTATCAAGGTTTTTCAGTGAGAAAACATACTTCCTTGGATGTTTACAGTTATTTTTTTTATGTTTATTCTATGTGTGAGTCTGTTTCAAAAATCAGTATTTTTCACAAAAGCAAGCTTGGTTGACATATAACTAACTTTTTGGTTTGGAAGATCTGATATTGTCAAAGCAGAATGCAACCTGAAAGTCTTAATTACTCAGTTTCCTTCACAGTGTCTCAAGTGAGATAAATTCAATTAAATGAAGTTCCAGAGTTGCATTATAGGTAGTTGCTATCATTCTAGAATTTTGTATCAACTGCTATAGAAAAAAAATAATTTATAGACAATAATTACTGAGTTCAAAAAGAGATTTCTGCTTATCAGTATATTTCATTTATGCCATCTATTGAATGGGGAGACCATTCAGACAATTTATTAAAGGTGTTTAAAGCTCTTTCCATATTTTTCACAATTAAGAAGGTCAGATGACCAGAAATAGTTTTACTTAGCTATTTAGCAATTAAAAGAAAAACCATGTTATAAAAAATAATTTTCTCATAAACTGTTTCCCTAATGAAATACAGAAAATGTTCTAAAACTGGCAGTTTATTAAAATTTTCTTCAAGTTTTGTGTATTAGCAGTTTTTGTGTATACTTAAAAGCAATATTTTTTACAAATAACTAATATATTATTTTGATTGATATATTCAATATACATTTACTGGGCGCCTATGGCATAATACCACTGTTCTAAGCACTGGGAATATTCTCGAGAGGGATGTTAGACAATAAACAAGTAATTATAAAATATATCAAGTAATGAAGGCACTCTGAACCAAAAATAGAGCAGGACAAGATAGTAAAGAGTGACAGATGATTGGGGAGAAAGGGAAGGTACTGTTTTAGATAGAATTGTGAGGGAAGCCCTGGCATTTAAGGTAGGCCATAAAAGAAGTCAGAAAGGGTGCAGCTACTATAGAAAAGAGTATGGAGATTCCTCAGAAAACTAAAAGTAGAATAACTGTGTGATCTAGCAATCTACTCTTGGGAAATTACTGGACAAAACTATAATTCAAAAAGATACATGCATCCTATGTCCATGGCAGCAACTATTAACAATAGTCCAAACATGGAAACAACCTAAAAGTCCATAAATAGATGAATGGGAAAAGATGTGGTAAATACATACTGTGGAATACTACTCAGCCATAAAAAAGAATGAAATAATGCAATTTGAAGCAACATGGATGTAACTGGAGATTATCATACTAAGTGATGTCAGAAAGAAAAAAATAAATACCATATGATGTCACACATATGTGGACTATAAAATATGGCACAAATAAATTATCAACAAAACAGAAATACTCACAGACATAGAGAACAGACTTGTGGTTGCCAAGGCAGGGGTGGGGATAGACAGACGGATTGGGAGTTTTGTGTTGGTAAATGCAAACTATTACATTTAGAATGGATAAACAGCAAGGTCCTCATGCACACAGCACAAGGAACTATATTCAATATCCTGTGATAAACCACAATGGAAAGTAATATAAAAAAAGAATGCATATATACATATTACTGAGTCATTTGGCTATACAACAGAGATTGGCACAACAATGCAAATTAACTATACTTCAATGTTTAAAAAATGAAAAAAAGAAGTTGGAGAGGTGTACTTTATCCTTCTGGATAATGGGCAGCAGTTGGTCTGAGATTGAGGCTGACCAACTACACTTAATTAAGCTTTTTACAAAAAGATTTACCTTTAAGTCTAAACCTGACTACATTACTCCATTAAACTTTATTGGAGATTTCAGACTGCAGTACAATCTAACACTAAATGAAGTTCTGAAGAAAAAAATGCACTTTTAGTGCTAAAATCTAAGGGAATACAGGGCCCAGCCTCATTGTCCTCTAACTTAAGAAACATTCAGGTAACATATCTAGTATGAGTTATGCCAGTTTTAAGTGATGTATTTGAAGAGTATATTGACTTAGATGTGGGGGGGGGGGCAATGGTTATTTTATTAGAACAAGAGATAAGGATTATAAAACAGCCTCAAGCTTGGCTCAGAGTAAACACTTCACAGGGGTACATGCTATTGCTATTGTTATTATATTGGTGCTTGCTACTATTATATTGGCCTTGAAAAATGGAGGTAAGTGGGAAAATATGTTAACTATGCATAGGATGAATAAATGATGGTGGGCCAATTGCTAATCCTCAATCAAACAAGGCTTATAAGTCTTAGTGAAGTTGCTTAGTCGTGTCTGACTCTTTGTGACCCCATGGACTGTAGCCTATCAGGTTCCACCATCCATGGGATCTTCCAGGCAAGAATACTGGAGTGGGTTGCCATTTCTTTCTCCAGGAGATCTTCCCGACCCAGGGATTGAACCCAGGTCTCTGGCATTGTAGGCAGACGCTTTACCACCTGAGCCACCAGAGAAGTCCCTATAAGTCTTAGTGAAAGAAAGTGAAAGTGAAGTCGCTCAGTTGTGTCCTTAAAAATCTACCAAAAAAGATGTTT
The DNA here is from genome assembly GCA_024291935.2 of Okapia johnstoni. Taxonomy (NCBI): domain Eukaryota; kingdom Metazoa; phylum Chordata; class Mammalia; order Artiodactyla; family Giraffidae; genus Okapia; species Okapia johnstoni. The sequence goes on along the minus strand of CM044312.1, from coordinate 76,948,627 downwards.
CCCTGATTTTCATCATCCTTCTGGAAGTTTTTAATGCTATAGCCACTGCCCTATATTAACTCAACAGGTGCATGTAGCCCACTAGAAAATGCCAAAGAAAGGACTTTCCTGGAAATCCAGTGGTTAAGATTCTTTGCTTTCAACGCAGGCAGCCCAAGTTCGACCCCCGGTGGGGGTACTAAAATCCCACATGCCATGCAGATGGAGCAGGAAAAAAATAATGAAAAAAAATTTTTTTTAAAAATTTAAAAATGATATAAAGCTGAATTTCTTCAAAAAAAAAAAAAAAGCCAAAGCAACCCTCACTGCTTTATCTAGAGTTACAGGGATTTAGCCAGTCAAGTCTGTGGAAGAACTGTGGAGTGGAGGGGAATAAAGAAGGTATAGGCTGTTGTTGCGTTTCAAATGTATCCCACTGGAATCTGACTTTTTGTAACAAAAATACAAATACCAAATTGCTCTTTCCAGCTATTTGTCTAAATTCATACTGTTCTCTTTGACACGACTGCTGTTTCCACACCCACTACTTTCTTTCCTATCCAAACAATTTCTCATGTTTCATGACTCAAGAATAGAATTAACTTTTCCAACAAGGCTTCACTTATCTCTACCCATAACTTGTTTTGATGGGTGCTGCACCTTTACTTTCCAACAGCATGTTATATTTTGGCAAAATTGAACCTTGTGTATGAAACTTAGCTCTTCCTAAGTGTTTGCCTGCCTTTCATAGAGCAATACAGTTTGTTTTTGTTTGAATGCTGTCTTGACTCATTTTTAAGGCCTTGGCTAGAGGCCCTTTTCCTTTCTTGACAGCTAATTAGGACTACAGCAGACCTTTCCCTTTCTGGCTCTTATACTTCGGGCCACCTCAGGAACAGGTACCAGAGACTAGAGACAGCCCCCTTGAATGTGCAAAATTATTCAAATTGGCCAAGCTGCAGAGATTCCACAAAACCTAGTTAATTCTACCTTGCTTGCCATCCTTAAACTAGCCCCTACAGCTCCAGCTTGTTGCTATCTGTCCTCAGTGCAACCCCCTTTGTGAGTCCACAACTATAGCCTTCTCTGTTTGAGCTGCAAATACCAAAGAGCCCTGCCTTTTATCTATCCCAGTGTCACTGTATTATGTCCTTCCATCAAAATAACCTTAAAATTCTATAAAATATATAGCCAGCACACCACTCTCTGGTTTCTATCAAGATTACAGGAAAAATTCCTGGTTTCTAGGTACACTGGGTGGTTATATACCCCACCAGCTGGAGTCTCTCTGGAGAGTTTCACACTCATTCTCACATTTTATTAAGCATTCCTATAAACAGAACCCACCTGTGATCGCTTGAAATTGAATCACATGAAAATGCTAATATTTAATATTACTTGATCTCAAATATAGCAATTTCACCATCAACCTATATATATATATATATAGGTATATATAGGTATATACGGTATATATATACCGTATCATATAACACACAGCACGTGAAGTATCTAGCGGCAGGAAACGTCACTACTCCATGCTTCTACACTCTTCCCTATCATTCTTCAGTCAAATAGGAGTTGGTAAATTGGTTGATTGTAGTGATGGCTCTTCTCTAAGGACCATTCTTACTGTGGCTCAAAGCTAACACCTGTATACTTCCCACTCTCCTCTGTAAGCAAGTAAAGTAGGACCTAGTGCCAAGCCTTCTGCCCATATTTGTCAGCTCTTCCAAGCCACTCAAATTAAAATTATCCTTAGAATACTACTGGGAAGGGTAATTTAGGAAAGAATCATCCCTGTTAATACATGCCTGTTCCTAGTTTTCACCTAGAGATTTTCAGTACAATTTCAGTACAACCTCCACATTGGAGGTTGCTTTATCAGAAATTATAATCAGCAACATTTAGGAAGGAGGCTATATGGCAGAGGTCATGTGTTCTTACTGACTCTCATAAAACACAGACTAGGGAAAGGTCAACAATAGTGGTAGCACAAGGCTAAGAACATCTTTTGTTACAAAAGCAAATTTAATCTTTTCAGTTAATCTCTTGATAGGAGATTTGGGTTTGGTGATGTTTGAGTGGGGAAGGAGGGTAGTGTTGGAGTCTCTCCTTAAACCTTAAACCAAAACAAATGCATCAACAATTCATCCTTTGACAGAGAACATTGTATTGCAGAATGTGAGATGCTATTCTTATGTTAATGAGGAAGTACCTTGATTCCGAACATTCTCTGCACTCCTATTTCCTAGGGAAGTTTGGATGATTTGCGGGGCAAGATTCAGGAAGTTTGGGGAGCCGGTAAAATCTTATCATCATAGCTCCAAAATCTTTTTCCTACTCTCTAAGAAAATCTTATTTAAACAATAAAAAAAACATAACGATATAAGAGGATTGACCTACTTCAAAGACAAAGATCCTCCAGAGAATTCAGGAGCTATGAGAGTGATGAGGAGCAGAAGAAGGAAGAATGTTTAATGTGAATAGAGATTACGTGCGCGTGCACGCACACACACACACACACACACACACACACACACACACACACTTTTATGATCCAGAGAGGAGTGCCATATAATCACATTCAACTATTTCTTAAGAAATCTATTTCAATGATGATCTACCCAGCAATTAATTCTATCACTGAAAGTCCTGACTAAAACGCCAGAAGTAGCTTCACTGATCTCTTCAATAGGAAATCACTTAGAAAATTCCTTTCTTCTGGAACCAACTATTCTCAACCAACTATTTCTCTTTGACAGCCTAGCAAATTAGAGGGGTGACCTTGACAAGTTCCTGACAACAGCTGTGAGAGTCTATCATAAAAGACTAGCTCTGAAGATATATTCCATATGTGACAGATTAAATGAGGTCAATGAAAAAGTTCTAGCTGATTTCAGGTGTGCAAATACGAGCATCACATGTGACAGACAGGTAAAGGAGGAATACACCTACAAAATTGTTTTTCTTTATGTCCTCTGCCATTTAATAATGGCAGTTAAAGTCAGACTGTAAGAGATTAAGTATAAGGCATAACTATGAGAAATTTGGTATTAAGTGAAAAGAGAGTGTTGTGGGATTTTATTTATTTGTATGCGTGTGTATGCCTGCATGTGAGCACATGCATTTTGTTATTCATAACATAGGGGAAAATGTTTGTTGATGGGATGGAGTAAGAAGAGGGCATAAAAATGCTACACTGTGAACAGGTGAAATTAGGAACAAAGATGAAATTAACCATGGACATGGGTGGGAAGCTCATGCTGAAAAAGGAGGTAAAGAACGAGAGATACGGTTCTTTCAAAGACCCTTACTGACTGGTGAGTTAAGTGATTATTCCTGTAATGTATTCCTTTCCGAGGTATTGTATTAATAAAGTCCCCAGAATAGTGAATTATTTGCCCCAAGTTTCCCATTTCTGTGTTTTGCAGTTAACATCACAGGGTTTTAAGCTGAGTATGGACGTGTTAGCAGGACTTAAAACCCTTGAACTTTCTGTTACACTGCAGCCCAATTTTTATTCTTTTAATTACAGCCCATTCTTATAAAAAAAAAACAACTCACAGAGTTGAATTGGATTTTAGCAAATAAATAATGCAAGCTAAATGACCTCATTCCCTTAAAACCACTCGGTATTTGTCACTTTCTTGAAGAGACCTAAAATCAAGACGCTGCTATAGAAGCTTTCTTCCCCTCCATGCAGGTATACTATGTTTTCCCTCTTGAACTTCATGTTTTAGAATCTCAGGTACAATTTGTGTCTCCCTGAACCCAAAAGCCCTCTTGTATATGCCTTTTTCACTCCGCCTTTTCTTTTCCTTCATCTCTACCTCTCTGTTCGAACTAAACCCATTTCCCCAGGCCTCCCTTAGCACACACACACTTGATGGGTGTTAATTACTGCTAGTCATCTAAGTCTCAGGCTGGTCATTTATTACTTCCACAAAGCCCCACAGGAACTTTACTTCTATGACTTTGATTCTGATTTCTTGGAATTAATTATAACTTATCTTAACAATATATTTACTTGTCTGTTATTTGCTAACCAGAGAGTATGCTCCTTGAGAACAATCCATTTCATCATTTTTTTATAACAAAAATCTTAACTATGTCTAGCACATGAGTAGTCAATAAATACTTTTCTCATGTATAAACTCTAAGCCTTTTTTTGTTGTGTTTTGAAGTGGCAACCCAAGGGGGAGAGGGACGTATTTCTAAGTTCTTGTTTCTAATAGTTTACATATAGAAGATTATATGCAGACAAGTGATAGATGTTATGTCTAGGTAAATGTTTAGAAGGTACAGAATGCAAATAAGAATTACCAGTGATTTAAGCACAATACAGGAAGTAAGGCAGTGAAAATTCACTCTTCTGGTAACTGCAAATTCCTCAAGATAATTTAAGCTAATTTGATAATTTGATAACACTGAACTCATTGATACAATACACAGCTAAATATTAATGTTTAGAAATCTAGTATCTAATATGAAATACTTATTTAAAACATTTTTAAGTTAACTAAGACAAGTTAAGACCTTTATGTGAAATAATTAGAAAATTTGTCAATAGGAGTAGAAAGACATAGAATCTGAGTGAATAAATGGGAAGTTTATACTAAGCCATATTAGTAGCAAGATCAATGTTTATAGGAATATATTTGTTTCAAAGTGGTACCAAATAATCTATCCACTTTTAATTGATGTACTTAAATGCCTTCCACATTCTTTCAAAGAAAGATTGAGGGATTCTATGTCTCAATGCAAGAGAAATTACTGGTCCCCCTACTTGGAAACACCATCTCAGGTGACACATTTCCTAGGGGTAAGGCTATTTTTCAAAGATAACAACTGTGTATTCTTTAAAGCTACCCTTTGGTTACTTTGAACCCTTCAACTGCAATATAAGGTCATTTTGTAGAAAAGCAAATATCAGTCATATATATATGTACATATATTACCAGCTTTCTACTTACCAAATGAAAGCAGTGAACTGGTCTACTTTTTATCAAAAAAGAAAATCATAACTTTAAAAGTAGTAATTAAAATTAAATATCTTATGTTTAGTTATAGAGAAGCATATACATACTATTTGTAATCACAATATTATGCTTTCATGTTAGCCTGAAGCAACAGCTGTCTACTGTAACCATTTTGAAAATTTATAAAATACGTAAATATGTTTTTAATTACATATGTTGTATTTGGACAAAATTAATGTTTTTACCATTCTAGAGACTGAGATATAAAACTGCCACATAATATACATATCATTTATAATTAAGCTACACCCTTCAAAACACACACATACACAAAACCCACCATAAATTTCAGAACATATAAGATGCATTGTTTTTATTAACATGTAAGTTTTTCCATTTAACATATATTTTGAAAATTTTAATTCTGAAAGTAACCACAAGGATTGTAACACTTATTAATTGAAAAACTGCATTCTACCCTGTTGATAATTAAGATTACTAAAAATATATCTAAATAAGAACTGTTTTTGCTAAGTTGAGGGAAAGTTTAGGAACATTCAGTCAATTAGCTATTGTTCGAATTAAATCACTTACATTTATTTAGGAATAAACAAATTTTCTGCTAAGTCGCTTCAGTGGTGTCCAACTCCGTGTGACCCCATAGACGGCAGCCCACCAGGCTCTGCCGTCCCTGGGATTCTCCAGGCAAGAACACTGGAGTTGCCATTTCCTCCTCCAATGCATGAAAGTGAAAAATGAAAGTGAAGAGGCTCAGTCCTGTCTGACTCGCCACGACCCCATGGACTGCAGCCTACCAGGCTCCTCTGTCCATGGGATTTTCCAGGCAAGAATACTGGAGTGGGGTGCCATTGCCTTCTCCGAAACAAATTTGAATTAGAGGTAAATTAGTTCAGCTAACTATAACAAAGTAAGAGTTCCTTTGTATTTATTTTTCTTCATTTCTGTCAGAGAGTTGAATGTTTCTTCCAACTTATTTCTGTAATGTTTATTTATTTATATATCAATTGATTCTAATCCAAGGAAGTTACATTCAACTGAAGTTCATTCAATGTTGATATTCCATTCCACAATCATTTTAAAATTAACTTTTCATTATAAAAAATTTCAAAAGCAGGTTAAAACAGGTAAGACAGTATTACAAACCTTCACTTACCTATCACACATTTTTTTTTTTACCTATCACACATTTTATCACACAATTACTAACTCATGACCAAGACCATGTCATATCAATCCCTATTACTCCTTGTTCATTATATTATTAAATTCCAGACATAATATCATTTATATGAATTTCAATAAATATTTGAAAAGACGGACTCTTACTTTTCCAAAATAAAATCACAGTACCATTACCATACCCAAAATAAAAATACTGATATTCCTTCACTGTCACTAAATATCCAAAAATTTTTCCTGAATGTCTCAGCTTGTATGTCTGCTAAAAACAAGACAACAGGCCCCAAATGAAGTTCCTGTGCTAAACGCCACATCACAAACACTGAAACTTTATTAGTTTCAGCTTTAGCCAAGAAGCTAAATATGGAGAAGGAAATGGCAACCCGCTCCAGTATTCTTGCCTGGAAAATCCCATGGACAGAGGAGCATGGTAGGCTACAGTCCATGGGGTCGCAAAGAGTCGGACACGACTAAGCGAGATTTCACTTTCACTTTAGCCAAGAAGGACTCTTAAACCAGTCAACTAGGAATCACCTTGACCAGTATTAGTTAATCTGCCTAATAGATCCACAATCATCTGCCTAATAGATCCACGCGGTTCCCTCAAGGAAAGTTAACTTCCGATAACCAACTGCTATTTTTGCCTAATGCAACTTTCTTGCTCCCTTTCCCTTCTGCCAAGTCTTTCATTTTGTACAGGTCCTCAGAACTGTTTTCTTTCTGCCAGACTGGATACTGTCCAACTGGAATCCATTCTTGTACAAATAGAACTTACAACTTTTTAATATGCCTCAGTTTATCTTTTAACAGTCCTGGTATCTGAAGAGGGAACTGAAGGGAGACTCCCGCCACCCCTACCCAGCCCAGGCCCAGCCCCAGGCCCCAGGAGCACTGAGCAACCAGGCCTACGTACCCGTTAAATCTCACAAGGTTGCTGCTTTCTCGCTGCCTCTGGAGGTGGCTGGCACATCCCTGGATCTTCGTTTTGCAGCTTTTGTGTTAAAAGCCTCCAGACTTTATTTGAGCACTTCTTTTTCCGACCTCGGTTGAGAAACTAGCCAGAGTTGAACAGGGACTGACTCAAACACCCAGCTGGGCCCAGGGATGAATCAGTTTTAACTCCGAAGACGGACCGGTTCCGGGGTAGGACTGGTTTCAGCTCAGAAGCCGGACCAGGTTTGGGGACGGACTGGTTCCGACTCAGAAATCTGACGGGCCTGGAACGTGAGTGGATACGGCTTAAACTGAACTGGGCCCAGTGTCAGGCCTCAAACGGGTAACGTTTTGTTTCAAGGCTGAACAAGTAGGTTAACACTAACTAAAGATAATCTTGACTACCCGTGGCCACCGTAGAGACGGGCTAAGCGAGATAAACGGAACCGTTTATGAGGGGCCCTCAAGAAAAAACGGCCTTTCAGCACTCACTAGAAAGCCTGAAGGGAAAATTATTTTTCATCTTCTATGGTTTCTGGTGTGGAGAAGGAAATGGCAACCCACTCCAGTATTCTTGCCTGGAGAATCCCAGGGACGGCAGAGCCTGGTGGGCTGCTGTCTATGGGGTCGCACAGAGTCGGACACGACTGGAGTGACAGCAGCAGCAGCAGCAGCATGGTTTCTGGTGACTAGAAAAAGAAGTGCTGGCTCACCCTAGTTACTCAGTGCCAGTAGACTGGATCCTGAGAAACAAGCAGAAGTTACCAAAAGGTGAGAATTCTTACCAGTCATTTCTTCCGGTTTCTAACTGTGGTGCCTAGTGAAGAAAAAGATAAAATTTGACAGGTCCTTTACTTTCCTTTTTTTTTTTTTTTTTTTAAAGAATTGCCTGTTTGCAAAATGGTAGTCTGAGGAGGCCTTACAAACAGCTGAGAAAAGGAGAGAAGCTAAAGGCAAAGGAGAAAAGGAAAGATATACCCATTGGAATGCCGAGTTCCAAAGAATAGCAAGGAGAGATAAGAAAGCCTTCCTCAGTGATCAGTGCAAAGAAACAGAGGAAAACAATAGAATGGGAAAGACTAGAGATCTCTTCAAGAAAATTAGAGATAGCAAGGGAACATTTCATGAAAAGACAGGCACAATTAAGGACAGAAAAGTTATGGACCTAACACAAGCAGAAGATATTAAGAAGAGATGGCAAGAATACACAGAAGAACTATACAAAAAAGATCTTCATGACCCTGATAATCACGATGGTGTGATCACTCAGCTAGAGCCAGATATCCTGGAATGCAAAGTCAAGCGGGCCTTAGGAAGCATTACTACGAACAAAGCTAGTGGAGGAGATGGGATTCCAGGTGAGCTATTTCAAATCCTAAAAGATGATGCTGTGAAAGCGCTGCACTCAATATGCCAGCAAATTTTGTAACCTCAGCAGTGGCCACGGGACTGGAAAAGGTCAGTTCATTCCAATCCCAAAGAAAGGCAATGCCAAAGAATGTTCAAACTATGGCTTAATTTCACTCATCTCACATGCTAGCAAAGGAATGCTCAAAATCTTCCAAGCCAGGCTTCAACAGTACATGAACTGTGAACTTCCAGATGTTCAAGCTGGATTTAGAAAAGGCAGAGGAACCAGAGATCAAATTGCCAACATCCGCTGGATCATCGAAAAAGTGAGGGAGTTCCAGAAAAACATCTACTTCTGCTTTATTGACTATGCCAAAGCCTTTGACTGTGTGGATCACAGCAAACTATGGAAAATTCTTCAAGAGATGGGAATACCAGACCACCTGACCTGCCTCCTGAGAAATCTGTATGCATGTCAAGAAGCAACAGTTAGAACTGGACATGAAACAACAGACTGGTTCCAAATTGGGAAAGGAATATGTCAAGGCTGTATATTGTCACCCTGCTTATTTAACTTATATGCATAGTACATCATGTGAAATGCTTGGCTGGATGAAGCACAAGCTAGAGTCAAGATTGCTGGGAAAAATATCAATAACCTCAGATATGCAGATGACATCACCCTTATGGCAGAAAGTGAAGAAGAAATAAAGAGCCTCTTGAAAGTGAAAGAGGGAAGTGAAAAAGTTGGCTTGAAACTTGTTCAGAAAACTAAGATCATGGCATCCAGTCCCATCGCTTCATGGCAAATTGATTGAGAAACAATTGAAACAGTGACAGACTTTATTTTGGGGGGAGTTCCAAAATCACTGCAGATGGTGACTGTAGCCATGAAATTAAAAGATGCTTGCTCCTTGGAAGTAAAGCTGCGATCAACCTAGACAGCATATTAAAAAGTAGAGACATCACTTTACCAACAAAAGTCATCTAGTCAAATCCATGGTTTTTCCAGTGGTCATGTATGGATGTGAGAGTTAGACATCTGAGAAAGCTGAGAGCCAAATAATTGATGCTTTTGAACTGTGGTGTTGGAGAAGACTCTTGAGAGTCCCTTGGACTGCAAGGAGATCCAACCAGTCCATCCAGATGAAATCAGTCCTGAATATTCATTGGAAGGACTGATGCTGAAGCTGAAACTCCATTACATTGGTCACCTGATGTGAAGAATGGACTCATTTGAAAAGACCCCATTACTGGGAAAGATTGAAGGTGGGAGGAGAAGGGGATGACAGAGGATGAGATGGATGGCATCATCGACTCGATGGACATGAGTTTGAATAAGCTCCGGGAGTTGGTGATGGACAGGGGTCCTGGTGTGCTGCAGTCCATGGGGTCGCAAAGAGTCAGACATGACTGAGCGACTGAACTGAACTGAACTGAATTGAAAAATAAATTATCATTTATAATCATGCGGAATACTTACATGGTTCTAAAATCGTATTATAAAACACGATATAGGCAAGAAATCTAGTTGTAATCCCAATATCATATACCTGCTTTCCTCCTCCTTCTATAGGTAAGTATTTTAAAATGTGTATTTTCTTACACTTTTATATATATGAAAAATATTCATAGATATAGTGTGTATATATGTATATGCATTTATGTGCATGTGTGTGTGTGTGTATGTACATAAATATTTTCAAATCAACCTCCACCTTTCTTTGATAAGCAGGGGAAAGCATATAAACTTTTCTCTACTTTGCTATTTTCACTTAATATATTTTGAAGATCAGTCTGTGGCAGTGTATAAAGATTTTCTTCATTGTTTATAGCTTATTAGACTCTATAGTGTGAATTTTCCATAGTTTATATTACCAGCTACCTTTGGGTTTCTTTTTTCTTTCTTGTTCTTAAAGCAGCATTTAGAAATACTGCTAAAATAAATAGCCTTGTTATGGATACCTCTATATATTTTCCAGTGCAGAAATATGTGAATAGAAGGTGGAATTGCTGGGTTAAATTTCATATAAATATGCATTTTTTTGTTTTGTTTTTTTGCCAAATTTTCTCAATAATGATTTTATTTTGGCATACTCTTACTGATTTTTGTAGGACATAGTAAATATAAAATGACTGTCTAGTTTCTAAGGTTACTTTGTGCCTTCATCTGATTATTTCTCTGGGGAATTAAGAGGACTCCTTTTTGAAATCATAGACTCACAATGAATAGGGCAAACAAGTTGAATTCCTATTTGAAAGTTGGCCTAAATAATAAGTTGCTCATGCTACTAAATTATATGCATACATAAGGTGGAGAGTGCATGTCTGGAAATGATGTAACTGGACAACTTATCAAACCATAAATATTTTCTTATGTTTATAGTCTCACAGAATTCCAGGTCATTGTCTTAAAGGCATTAATGCTTGTTGACTATATTATTTCCATGTTTTATTCTTTTTTGTATTTGTTTGTATTTGTGTATTCTCTTGTGATTTCTTTTTCCTGAGATGATGCTAAAAAAAAAAAAAACTTTATCATGAAAATAACGGAAGTAGAAGGGAAGATTTTGCAAAGTCTGGCATGTTGAAAAACTTAAACATTTTAAAGTCTTCTGTGTAACAAAACCCCACTGTTACAAAAAGTAGTTCTAGATTTTGTTCATTGGTTAAGAGTTCCCTTAAATTACAAATTGGGTAACTTTTTCCTAGAGTAGTTCAAGACCTACAAATCATTTTAAGAATGTTTCACTTTGAAAATCGCTTGTGATCAACTGAGTATTAGAAATTTTTTTGTTAAAAGGTATAAAGAGGGAAGACAGGCAGAGAAAACATATCAGAAGGATTTCAAGTTTTGAGCTACTTCTCATTGTCACTCTTCCTTTTCAGTAAAGTTTTGTTTTAGTCCAAACTCATTCTCTTTCCCTTATCATCTTGCACTCACACTTCAGCTCACCTTTATTTGGCTTCCACTGTTCTCTGAAATGCCTCCCAAACTCTGAAACAATATCCTACTGACAATTTTTAATTCTTATCTTACTGGATATCACAGGTGCTTTGAACACTGTTGACATCTTCCTCCTTTTAAAAACTTACTACTCTAGAATCAGTGTAACAATCCTGTTCTGATCTCTTCCTCAGTCTCCAGACATTAAATGATGGAGCTACTCAGGTCTCTTCAAAATTCCTTCTTCAATTTTCTTTTTCATATGTAAGAAAAAGTTTCACATGTATCTATTCTTTTTGTCATATTCTTCTGGCCCTCTGTCTCATTTATACATTTGATTCCACATAAGCATGACTATAGAGTTTCTGAATCATGATGATGTTTCTTGGTACCTCTAATTGAACATGCTATAAGCTATTTTCAAATATTGATGGGCAAGGTGATGAAGAAAGAAGAAGCTTCAAATATTCATCTTTCTTCATCACCTTGCCCATCAATATTTCTAATCTCAGTTTATGTAATATTCACTAACAGAATGTCAAAACTTGAGCTCTTACTTCAAAATTTCTCTCTCACATTCACCTCTAATCAGTTATAATATTGGTATTTCTTCAGTAACTCTCATTGCCTACCTGTCTTTTATCCAAGGACCACATTTAACCTCTTTTCATTTCATGCCTTGTCCCTTTCAGTAACCACTCAACTTGTCTCCTTGCCTGAAGTCTTACCTAAGTCAAGCCAGTCATCTACATTGGGGCCAAAGGATTTTTTTAATGCAATATGAATCCTGTCACTGGCCTACTTAAAATATCCATTGTGTTCCCATCACATACAGGATATAACACAAGTTAACAAGAAATGCCAGTCCCGCTGGCTCATCCTCTCTAACTCCTTGCCTTAAGTATCATGCATTTGTTTTTTTAGATGATGTTTCCTAGCTCTATACCTTCACAAATGTTTCCTCTGGTCAAAATTGTCATCTTGCAGTTCTTTCTTATCCTGCTAACATTTACATATGCTTCAATATTCAACTCCTTGATTCCCCAGAACAATCTTATCATTCTCTGTACAACTTTGTCATTGAAATGGCTACAAAAAGTTGATCTTCTATCATTGTCTCTTTTCACAGTAATAGGATTGACTTTCTTCTTGTTTTCACAGCCTAAATACTTTAATTTTTTAATTTTATATCTTATGTTATAATCAACTAACAATATTGTGTTAGGTTCAAGTGTACAGGAGAGTGATTCAGTTATACATACACATGTATCTATTCTTTTTCAAATAATTTTCCCATTTAGATCTTTACAGAGTTTTGAGCAGAGTTTCCTTGCGCTATACAGTAGGTCCTCATTGGTTATTTGTTTTAAAAATAGCAGTATGTACATGTAGTGGTAACTTCTTATGCTCCAAATTCTGACAGATTGTATGGTGTGAGCAATGTTTAGTAAATGTGAATTAAATTGAACTAAGAAAGGTGTATTAACATTTCTGTACTGATTATGAAATCAGATAAGTTGGTGGACAGAAAACCATACAAAAGAATCAAGTCAATGGCATTGAAAAAATGCAGACATTAGCAAATGCTGCATGGACATCATGTTTCTTTTCAGCTTGTGAATTCCTTGATAGTGTTCAATAGCCACAGAGAGGTTGAGGATCAAATACCCAGAAATTAGCCTTCAAGATGATCCATGCAGTGAATTTATAGACAGTTATGGAATTCCAAGCCATGTTACTTGCACCAGATTTCCTATCCAGCTTTTTAAATTTGTATGTCATGCTCATATTTACTAGACCTCTTTTTTTCCTGCATATTGCAGTGGGCATAGCTTAGAGAAAAATTGTTTAAAGTTGTATTAAAAATATTTCTATATGCAAAGCATTTAAAAATAACTTGTGGCATTTTGAAGCACTCAGCACACTTCTAAGTTCTTCTATCTTTCATCTCCCCATTTGATATAGCCTAATTATTGCCAGTGCAAACAATTCTTACAAAGGATTAAGAACTCATATGACAAACAATAGGAACAGATGATTTCTTCAAAGCAAAGCTTTTTTAAATTTTAAAGTTCTCAAAAAATAGAAATTTAAATGAAAATCATATATATAAACCCTACTTGAAAAGTTTATATGGTTCTTGCCTGGGGGATTACAAAAAAGAAGACTTAACCAGCCTCAGTTAAATTTGGAAATTAACTTCAGAAATAATGTGGGTGGCACAGAAGTTTTCTAGAGAGTCTGGTAGGTAACAAATGAACAAATATATACCCTAACTAAAGATGTATTGAATATGTAAATAATTTGTGTTGTTTCATATTATATATATATATGTATATACATATAATTTTCTGAAAGTTTCTGTATACTTCTTTTCCTACATACTTTTATGGTTTCAAGAAAGACTTATTTAATATTCATTTTATGAAACAGATATTTGTCATTGGTGTTACAGCATTTTTCATACTGCATTATAGTCTGTAAATATTAGTTTCTCCCACAAGATAATTTCTTTGTGACTAAAAGTACTAGGTCAGCATTATATCCTTTCAGCCTAATTGTTTAATACTGTATAGACCTATATTTTTTGAAAAAAACAAATGAACACATAAAACTTCTATTTACAGTATCTCTTTGCAGGCTTATAAGTATGGATCAAACAGTTTGCAAGCAGACGATAAGCAAATGAATAGAAATATTAAATGAAACATTCATCAGTTTCTAAGTGTTATTTTTCAGCAATATCTCAAAATAGTCAATATTTGATGGATACTATCCAAAAAATATAGTGTAGATGACATAGTTATAACTAAAGCCATAAATAGTATTATTTCTGTTGGGTAGAGGTTGTATAATTTTTCCCGTGTATAAAACAAGGGAGCAGTGGGAAGAGCATAAATAACAATTTAAGCAAAAATTCTCTTTAGATATTCCAAACATTTTTTTAAAGTATAAGCTCTCCAAGCTAAAACATGCTTACTTTTGAATCTAAAACCACTGATTGTGTATTAGCAGAGGACTGTTTAAATCACAGTATATTGAATTATTCTGTAATTGAATCGAGCATAAATAGTACTTTATTAATCAAAGAAATCAAGGACTTCAGCCTGAGTTTTACATTCTATAACATGTAACTTTAGATGAAAGTTAAACTGCAGTTTTGGTATTTCTGACATTATTCTCTACTTGACTTGCACAAAACAAGACTCAAATCAGAGAAGCAGAGGACCTTGCAGGAACTTTACCACTTTAATGATTATAGATGGATATGTTGATAGCTACAGATAAATTGAGGGAGTTAGACAAGTACATAAATCGTATATAGACATATAATGAAATTTTCTATTGTGGTTAATAACAGATTTCAATGTATAAACACCTTGTCTGGATTTGTAAGCACTACTTTCTCATGATAATCAAGATCCAATACCCCTTCCATTACTTCTCTGTTGTCATGAAGAGCCTAAAATGACAAGGGCCAGTCATAGCTTTAGGTGTTCCTGGTAGAAATATCTCCTTCCTATTCACAACAAAACAAAACCCACATTTCAGAAAGCAATAATAATTTTCAAATTGATGTTAGTTATCTAATGTCTTTTGTCTTAAAAAATGTTAACTTATAATGTTTCCTTTAGTTCTAAACACAAAGCTATATTTTTAGCTATAATCAAAAATATATGCACACTTTAGAAAACAAGCGCATTTTAAAATGTACAAACATTTTATGGCAAAAAAATTGGTTTTATTTCAAGCTTTAGTCCTTTGTAGAAGAAGTGAAAGAAATAAAATATAGATATTGCCACTATGCGGCTTCTTTGGTGGCTCAAATGATAAAGAATCTGCCTGCAATGCAGGATACCCAGGTTCAATTGGGCTGGGAGAAGGGAATGGTAACCCATTCCAGTATTCTTGCCTTGAGAATTCCATGGACAGAGGAACATGGTGTTCCTACAGAACAAAGGTCTGTAGAGTCAAGGCTGTGGTCTTTCCAGTAGTCATGTATGAATGTGAGAGCTGAACCATAAAGAAGACAGAACAGAGAATTGGTGCTTTCAAAGTGTGGTGCTGGAGAAGACTCTTGAGAGCCCCTTGGAAAGCAGGGAGATCAAACCAGTCAGTCTTAAAGGAAAGCAACCCTGAATATGCATTGGAAGGACTGATCATGAAGCTGAAGCTCCAATACTTTGGCCACCTGATGGGAAGAACTGACTCATTGGAAAAAACCCTGATGTTAGGAAAGATTGAAGGCAGAAGGAGAAGAGGGTGACAGAGGATGAGATGGTTGGATGGCATCATCGATTCAATGGACATGAACTTGGGCATACTCTGGGAGATGATGAGGGACAGGGAAGCCTAGTGTACTGGGGTCACAAAGAGTCAGATAAGACTTGGCAACTGAATAACCATAACAACAGTAATTGCCACTATTGTTAAGGTATCTTATCTAATATTTTTGCTTTAAAAATAGTTTCTTAACTGCATGGAAACTGATATGATTCATGATAAAAAATGTTTCTTTTGTCTGTCTCTATTTCTGGCACAGAGTTCCTAAAACCCTTAGAATTTGCTAAGTGATGAGAGTCACAAAGATGTCTTTTGTTTTGTTCAAAAAGTTATTTCGGATTGTGAATTGCAGCTAAGGTTGGGGGCTGGTTGCCAGGAGAACCAACCAATTGATTGGAGGATTGGAATGTTCAAGGGAGAGAGGGTAGAGGTTGAATCAGTCATTGATGAAAAATGAGTTAATCAATCATGCCTATGGAATGAAGCCTCCATAAAACCCCAAATGGACAGGGTTTGGTGAGCCTCAGGGTTGATAAACATCTGGGGCTTTAGAAAGAGGGGCCTACTTGGGAAGAGCATGGAGGCTCTGTGCCCTTTCCTTATATCTTGCCCTATGCATGTCTTCCATCTGGCTGTTCCTTTTATAATAAACCAGTAATCCAGTAAGCAAAATGTTTCTCTGAGTTCTGTGAGCCACTCTAGCAAGTTAGTCTAACCCAAGGAGAGGGTCGTGGGAAACTCTGATTTATAACCAGTCAGTCAAAAGTACAGATAACAACCTGGGCTTGCTTCTGACCTCTGGTGGGGATGGGAAAGGGGCACACAGTCCTATAGGACTGAGGTCTCAACCTATGGAATCTGATGTTATCTCCTAGAATGTAGTGTTGGAACTGGTGTCAGAACTTGCTTGGGTGCATGCAGGAACCCCTCCATCCCCCATGCATGCATGCACACACACACACACCTTTCACTGGCTGGAGATTTTGTCCCCAAACCCAATTATGGGACCTAATCCTTCTTATTGACAGTGAGATGAACTATATAGTTTTGTAATTTCAACGTCAAACTTAATTTTGATATTATGTAATATGGTATTTCACATGCTATAAGTCTTTGACTCTATTATGCATTCATGTAGAAGATAACTTTTAAATATTCATTTTATATCATGGCAAGTTTTGGGTATAGATTGCTACATCAGGGGAAAAAAAAAAACTGTCATAACAGCATTGGGAAGAAATCCAAGACATCAATGTTGATCAATTCAAGATTAAAATATGAATATTCAATAAGTTGGATAAACTTTACTTATTAAGGAAATTAAATTCAATCTCTATTATGTTTACCATTTAAGTCAAAGCAAATGATGGTGTTAAAAGAGACTAATGGGAAGTATTTTGTCTAGAGATTAAATTCATTGGATATATCTATACAAATGAAGTTATCACATTCATAGGAATAATTTATAAACTATATAAATTATGTAAAATATTTATTATAATAAAGTTATATAAAGGAAAATTTATAAATGTTTAAAGATATTGCATTATCTAGATGTAGAATTACATGTTTTAAATAGAAATGTGTCTAGCCACCAATTATCAGGTGTTGATCATCTGAGAGATAATAATTTAGATGTTATTTGCTGAAAATTTGCCATCTGTTGGAAGATTCAGAATATTTGGAATAAATTAGCTATTTCTTTAGCACCCCTAAGTCACTTTATATCTTTGTGATACACATAAGTTCTTGAAATATTTGGTAGTTAAAGAAAAATATATATCAGTTCAGAAATGTAAAAACATATACTTTAACACATTTTTTCCCCTCTGAAAGAGTTATAATTTTTATAGAACAGTAAAACCAAAATTTAGCACTTAAGAATCTTCCTGACAGGGAGAATCTATTTTGGCATGATATAAACCACCAAATATACATGCAAACTTCATGACTTAATACCTCAAACCATGACAAATGTTTTGCTGCTTTAGCTTGCCTTCATTTTAAAACATCATTATATGTACTCTGAACAGTAACAGAATGTGTGCACTGTCAATAAAGCTAGTTTTCATCATAACATTTTAAAAACATATTTGTTTTTAACAACGGCTCTTCAAATGTACCAAAGACTGTCATTTGAAGGGAGGGATAAAAGGGAAAAAGACAGCAGTAGCATTTTGTATTAATAGTTTAAAATGTATTCTTAAGATTATAATTCATGTATGTGCTTATATATACATGTAGATTTTATATATATCATGATAAATGTTGACATATTTTAATAGTACTAAATACATGGATACTGACTCATTGGTAACTATCACTTATTGATGGTACACTTTATCCTTGATGCTGCTCAAGAAGTTAAAAGTTTGTTTTAGAAAAGAATCTCATTTTCTGCCAAGCCATTACTTTAAAGTAAAGGCTATCTTAATAAATTTACCGAATGAGAAGCATACGTGACCTATGAAAAAGGCCTACTTAATGTCTTATAAATTTTTGAAATCTAGAATCTTATTAGGACATTTAAGTTGTATGTCCTCTCTTGGGCGATCTGCTTATCAGACCAATGTAGAAAGTGTGACTGGTCATTTCAGGAAACGCCTGTCATCCCCACATCTTACAGGACTTATGCACACATGAACTTGGGGTGTTGTATGTTAGAAATGCTTGAGTGGGTCTTGCTGTAAAGATTGAAGAAAATGTGTATACTAGTGTCACTTAAGGAAAAAGCGGTGGTTTGAAAAACTACACATATATACTCACAAAGAAAGAAAAGCTTAAATTGGTATACTATACTAGTTCAGTGCAAATTCTGGTGTCAGAACTTAAACTAGGTATTTAATTGCTGTGTGCTTTGGTCTTTCTCATCTTTAAACTAAGAATGATAAAAAAAAAAATAACTCAGAAGTTGTTAGAGAGGACTAAATGCATTAATAAATGTCAAGTATTTAGAATCAGCTTGATCCTTAGGAAGAGCTTAGTATTATGATGATGATCATGATGGTGGAACTGGTTGGTGGTGGTGATGAAAACCAACTAGAATGATGTCTTTCTTAGTCTGAGTACTTCAAAAAGTAGACATGAAGACAGGGACTTCGTTATTGGGGAGAGGGTGCTCCTGTGAATGATTATAATGGAATAGGGAAAAGTAAGACCTGTGAGAGAAATAAGATGATAAAGAGTACATTATAAATGGGTTATTAGTGGGAGCAGTTGGAGCCCAGTCCTACTGGGGACTCTGTAAGAAGCCATGTAGAACATGCCTTAGAATCATCCCACTGGATTGTGGAAAGGGGAAGGAAGGGAAGAAGAAATAAAAATGGGCATTTAGTCACTGACATCATGATCCATTAGTTTAAGGTTGCCTCTGTGGTTGTTCTCAAAGGTCCGTGGTGCAGAGAAAAGAGAGACATAGGTACTTAACAGGGAAACTTAGCTTACTGGAAACCATCTGCCATTGCTGTATGTGAACCTGATGGGTCAAGTAGTTAAGAGTTAAAGCATCAATGTGGTCGGCTTCTTCCAAGTTAACCTGTAACTATGAAATTAATACAATGAAACTTTAGACAAATTCATGCAAAATTCACTACCAGATTATAAAGGAAAGTTTTTCTGATAATAATTGGCTTGGTAAAATATGAGGGGAAATTTACATAATTCTAGACTTTACATCCATAAATATATTCTATGTAATAAGTTTATTACATATTAGTTGTTAACTTATAGAAGAATTTTTCTTTATGAAGATTGTCTACTCACTTTTTCTAGCTCTGGTCAGCAAAGGATTACTATGAAATTCATTGTTCAGGCACTTTATTTTTTCCATAACCTGTGATGGCCCGTTATAAGAGAAAATTCCATTACAGAAAGTTGCCAAAAGTAGAGCGACTTCAAGTTGTTTTTTGAAAGGCAGATTAAAAACTGTAAGAGCACTAAGTAGAAATTTGATTTTAATCTATTTTCTGCCTAGCTGTGGGCTACTCTGATTTATGCACATATACAGTGTTTTTTAAAATGCATTTCCCATATGAATTAGACTCTGACATCCCACTTTCAGTTTTACTATAAAGAGACTGTCTTCTCAGAGGATTGATTCCTTTTATAAACAGAGCAAAATAACTACTGCACTGTAATACCAGAATAATTCAGAACTAAGTGATTAGACTAGAGTTGTGTTCCCAAACTGAGGGTGAAGAGTTTTGGATTTATGGGAACAGACACCTAATTTCAGGTATATACCAAGCATTCCTCATAGTCTGAATAAAGAAAATATTTAGCACAGATATGTAACAATAAATTGTGTTTCATGATGTAAAAATTTACTTAAGAACATAACTGAATTTTTAGTAATATTTTATCAAGTATTTATTTACTGAAGATAACCCTTATACAGATCATAGCATTTTTTTGAAAGAGCTGTATATTTAGTATTAAAAATTTGGATTCAAGTCCTCTTTTAATTTTAGATAAATAAAATTAGGCTAATTTACTTAGCTTCTCTAGTTTATGGTCTTATTTCTAACTAATTCTAATGCTTATCAGCAATTGTTACTATGTATATATGTATTACTTTGTGTTTATATAAATAGCATTTATATCATGCTTACAATATACACACATATACACATAAATTATAACATATATGCTGTATACCCTCTTTAACATGAAATATTTCACGTTAAAAATTGCTAAGGCTATTGGGGATAAAGAAAAGAAAGAGACTGATGAAGAAGGCAAAGTCAGTGTAGGGACTAGGAGACAGTGGGAGATGTATTTTCGGAGGGAATACCTAGGGTTTTATATCATTTCTATTTTTTTCTGAAACTCTTGAAGAGATAAGTGCTTTAGTAATGTTATTTGAACTTTATATGTGCATCTTTTTTTATGGAGACAGATCTCAAAAAATTAAAGAGGAAAAAAGTACTTGTAAACTGCCACTGTAGTATAAGCATTGCCCCAGAATCACTAGGGAAGCTTCTCACATTGCTGAAAGTTTCTGGGTAATGTTCTCCAAACTTGGAAAGTTGTGAATTTTGTTTTGTTGTTTATCCTGAATTTTTCAGTTTAAATTTTGCTGACATAAACGTTCACTTGTTCAGTGAATGCTAAACTACTAAATAGTGTGATTAGACCTTTCATGTAATTTCTTACTAATACAGAATAAGTAATATTTTATACATGTATCTTTGGAAAAGATTTAGAGCATATTTCCTCTTTATTCTCTAATGGGGCCATTTTCCAGTTTACCCTGGCAATCTAAAAAATATAAGTAGTACAGTAAATTCAACTTTAATTTATATTTAATTCGTATCAAATGACCTATAGTGAAATTTTCTATCTACCTCTTACATACTACAGAAAATTGTTACAGCAGTGTTACCAAAATAAAATATTACTATTATTATACAGTTAATTTATTAGCAGCTTTGTTTTTAATAATCAACATCATCAAAATGTCTAATATATATAGACTGTATCTAATCGTAGTCTGAAAGAAAATAAATTTCTGACTAAAACTATTGGGTCTTAACATGCGGCTCATTAATGGTATCAAAATTTATCATTACCACATACTTTTAAAACAAAGGTCAATGATCTTATTATTTATTTCAAGTCTTTGAAATACAGTGTTCTGCTTTTGAAAAAGTTACCTTAGAAGCTTATTTTTCCCCAGCATGTAATAAAAGATAAAAAATTAAATTAGCTGCCCATGATCATGTAAGCTTTTCAAAATTGGGAGATATAAAAAACAGTATAAAAGTAAACTTGAATGTTTATAATTATGGCTAAGAGAAGTGCAGTCACGTAAGTTTCACTGTACCAAGAATAAATCTTTCTCTGGATGATGACTTGAGGGAATCTAGTTTTTTCTTAACCTCAGAAGAGGCCTATAATATGTTAGTAAACTTATATTCTATGGTGACACACTGTATTACCATAGATTAACCCAGAATACTTTAGTCTTGAAGGATTTATCACATTCTGGTCAACTGATCTAAAAGCCAGCAAGAGGACAGATGTGCTGGTGGTCAGGCCCTTCAGAAATAGTTCACATGACCATGAAGTAGAGTGAAACAACTTTTTTTTTCCATAAGTCTGACCCTGATAAGGCACATTTTAATGATAAAATCATATTATCCTAGACTCTGATATGCAAGTCAAAATACCATCATATTTTCTCAGCTTTTGATGGGCCCACTTAAGTTCTCTTAAAAGCAGATGTTGTGCCAGCCACTGAACATTAGGCTGGTCCAAAAGTGCTCCTTCAGACCTGCTTACCTCTACCTTTACTCTTTCCTTTCCTCCCATATTTCCTCTCTTTTCACTGTTATATCTGGTTGTTTGAGTCATCCTGTGGGCGAAGAAAAATATTTAAATCTACAAAGAGCAAAAATGAAATAGAACTGAAGTCCTGTTTATCATATGTTTCATTTTGTGAGATCATCAATTGTTACTAATTGCCAGGTTTTGATCATTTGTATTTGCTTTTATTGTGGAGTTAGTGCATAGATCTTATAGCTAAATCACAGAGTTCCACTAGTAAATTCCAAGTACAACTCAGTATAGGCATAAAGAAATTATGAACACAAGAAAAAGCAAGAATCAATGTTCAATGCTTTGTGGCAAGAAAGAAATTATTATAGTAGCAGAAAAGATCAAAGACAATATAGCCATGTAAACCATAATGGAGTTTAAACTTTAGCCTAGTTACTGAGGGGAAGACAATGATGTATTTCAAGTAGGAGAGTCATATGTTTTGATTTTTATTCTTAAAAGATTATTCTGATTTCAGGGGGAGATTGAGTTGTAAGGACAGGAGAAGAAGCTAAGGAATTGTTAGGAAACTTTTGCAAGAATTGTGGTTACTATATCATGATGGTAGTAGCTGCCCAGAAGGAAAGAAATCAGTTGATTTGAAATGTTTTGAAATATATCCTATATAATTAAATGGTGGGATAACTATTAATAGAAGGAACTGGAAAGAGAATAATCAAAGATGATCAATAGTTACCATTTGAGCAGTTGAGTGTTGTCATTTACTGAAAGAGGAGCCTAAGTAAGAACAGATTTGATATTGGGGTGAGGACTAAAGAGTCCCTTTGTGACATGACTTCATCATATTAAATGCTAAATCTTTTCAACAATATTAAAGCAAAACAACATAAAAAGCTGCCTCAATCTTCCTACTTCTCTTATTTTTTTCTTTCTATATCATTTCTTGAAAAGAGATTATGTTTCTATTGATACAGATATAGTTATCTTATAAATAAATATAAATATAGATTTAGATCTCTCATTCACTTGCCAGCCTCTTAAATTTTGAGCTCTGATTCCGCTACCTCACTAATATGCTTGCAATTATTGCTGTAGTCCATTGATTGTCAATGTGTAGTTCTTAAATCAGCTACATATCAGCATCACCTGGGACACTGAGAAAAAACTTGGCAGGCCCTACCCAAGAACTGATTCTGAATCAGAATGGCCAAGGAATTTTTGTTTTAGAAAGTACTCCAAGTGAGTCTGGTGTGAGGCAAATTTTGCAAAAACACTTCAGTATAGATGTTCTAGTGCATCACCCGGATCTCCCCTTCAGGTCTGAGGCATTCATTCTCTTATCTTCTAGGAGCAGAGATAACTCTTTTGGCAGCAGGAAACTCTTGAGTAAGCCACCTTCACTAAGAGAAATTGCCCTCCCTTAAAGAGAGCTCAGAGCCATCTTGTCCCAACATCATATCTTCTCAGAAGCCTCCTGTTTTCTATAACAATAGGTGGAGGGGATGATATTAAAGACAAGGCTCCCTTGCTTCAGGGTGGTCAACTGTGAAATGTTATCCCATTGTCAGCATTTCCTCAAATTCTAACTGTAATCACATTACAGTTCATTGTCTCCCTTTGTTCAATCCTGATTCCTTCACCCTTCATAGGTATTTTTTCCATAGTACAGTCCAATAATCCTTTTACAAGCAAATCTCAGACTTTTGATTTCTGATTCCTGGGGAATCTATACTATGATAATTACCAGTGGCATCCTCAATGACAGAGGTAATAAAATTTTCAACATTTTATTCAACTGCTGTAATAGTTTTGTTATACAACCACCGTTCTCTACTTTTTGAAACATTCTCTGTTAGTTTCCAGCACACCTATCTTGCATTTTTGCCTGGTCTTCCTCTCATCTCTTGACTTCACTTTCTCAGTGTTCTTTTGTTTCTTTTCTAATAATTTTATTTATTTGTTTATTTTTGGCTGTGCTGGGGCTGTGTTGCTGCAAAGGTTTTTCTCCAGTTGCAGCAAGCGGGGACTACTCTGTAGTTGCGCTGCCTGGGCTTCTTATTGCAGTGGCTTCTCTTGTTGTGGAGCACGGGCTCTAGAGCACAGGTTCAACAGTTGTGGTGCACAGGCTTAGTTGCTCCACAGCATTCTCAGTGTCCTTTTGAAGATTCTTTCCCTCCATTCATTCCCTCAGTCTTGATATTACTCTTTTCTTCCTTGTCTTTCCACTCAACTCTCCCTAAAAATGTCTTTAACCGTGTTGTACATCAGATCTTCAGAACTTATTCATGATGACCGTAGGTAATAACACTGTATTACACACTTAAAATTTGCTAAGAGAGTAGAATTTAAGTGTTCTTACCACAAGGTGTAAGAGACAACTATGTAAGAGGTGATGGGTGTGTTAGTGAACTTGGCTGTGATATTCTTTTTCACATTGTATATGGATATCAGATCATCATGGTATACATCTAAAAATTTAAAAACCTTATCATATTCTACAACCTAAATATATACAATTTTTGTTACTCATACTTCAGAATTGGAAAAATATTTTTTACATCCATAGAATCAAAAAGATGCTAAGTTTATATTCTACTTCAGAACTCCAGTATTATGTACTCATTTATTGGACATTTACAACCTGATATTCAAACAGCACTTCATGGAATAATTTATTAAACACATACTGATTAGGTATATCTTATCAGACATGAATCAGCAAATTCAAAATTGAACACTGTCTGCTCTCTCAGATTCTGACTTGGTGTGAACAAGGTATGAGAGTAAGAGATAAAATTGTCTGAACTTGGATAGCAACTATTTAGGGGATTTAAAGCAAGTATCTTGTTTCTGGAAGCCTGTATTGATTGGATCAACAGATTTTAAGATAAATTGAGAAATGAGTAGCTTCTTCCCTGAGGAGAGGGAGCCAGCAGTCCCAGGGAAAACTGCTATGTCATCCAATAGATGAACCCATTGTTCTTTCAGTTCTGTCCTAGAATAGAGTCCAAACTCTTTACAGCCCTTCAGATAACATAATACAGTGTAATTTTCTAGTCTCACATCCTGACATTCTGGTCACACAAAGCTTGTGATTTGCTTAATACAACTTTCTTTTTTTACCTCTATATGTTCTCATGTGTACAAATTATTTATTTTGCCTAAAATGCCTATTTTCTTTCTTTCCCATGCTTTCCTCATTTTTTCTTTTTTTTCGGTTTGAAGTATGAAAGTGAACATGAAAGTTGCTCAGTCATGTCCGACTCTTTGCAACCCCATGGACTATACAGTGCATGGAATTCTCCAGGCCAGAATACTGGAGTTGTTGGGACCAGCCCAAAAATGAAGCGACCTGAGGGAGTGGTGCCACAGAAGAATAAAGAAAAATAAGACTCAGAAATAAGGTGAGGATCAGGGGGCTGTTGCTGCTCATAGGCAAAAGCCCAGATCCTAATCCTTGCATGCTTTTTATTGCTAATATCTACTTCCTTGTACGTGCTCTAGATATATCTGTTTTTTACAATCTCAGATCAGGGATAAATATATACAATGCACAGTCCTCAATGTCAAACCTTCAGGCCTTTCTTGACTCTGTTTAGCCCTTCAGCTAGTGACGACCGACCTTTCGCAGCAACTCCCTCAAGGCTCTGGTTACCAGAACAATCACTAATGGTTTTGCATCAGTCGCGTCAGTACTTCAACATCTTGTTTTCAAGATGTTTTTCCAGGATGTACTTTTTACTGCTCCCAGCCCTTCACCTGTGAGTGATGAGAAAGTCATTCTTACTTTTCAAAGAAGCCCTGTTAATTATAGTACAGGCCTGTACATAGCATATTCCCTACAGGAGTGGGTAGCCATTCCCTTCTTCAGGGATTGAACCCAAGTCTCCTGCATTGCAGTATAGTAGATTTATAATATTGCATTAGTTTTAGGTGTATAGTAGAGGCTTCCCAGGTGGCACTAGTAGTAAAGAACCCATCTGCCAATGCAGAAGACACAAGAGACATGGGTTCGATCACTGGGATGGGAAGATCCCCCTGGAGGAGGATGTGGAAACCCACTCCAGTATTCTTGCCTGGAGAATCCCAGGGACAGGGGAGCCTGGTGGACTGCCGTCTATGGGGTCGCACAGAGTCGGACACGACTGAAGCGACTTAGCAGCAGCAGCAGCAGCAGCAGCAGCAGCAGTTTCTTTATATCTGTGATGAGACTTACTTAACCTTAAGATTTGCTAAATGGATGATTATTCCAAAAATATTTATTGAGTACTCTGTGTCTGGAAATTCTGAAAACTAGTAAGTAAAGGTAGTATGACTCTCTGCCATACAAAACTCACATTCAAATCAGAGAAGACAGACAATAAGCCCTAAACGGTATAAATAAGTATGCATATGATCAGGTAATATCTGGTATGGGTTAACAAAACAGAGTAGGTTAAGGGAGATTGGACAGTGCCAGAGGATACAAGCAGCCTTGCTGTATTTAAAATATGGTGATCCAGTTAGGTATAGAAAGAAAGTCCTCTCTGAGCACAAACTGAATTGAGATATGGGAATTTGCCATGTGTCTCTCTGGTGGAATAATCTTTCAACCTGAAGAACCAGTCAATAAAAGGATCATAAGAGTGTACCTGACATCTTTGAGGGATAGAAGGAGCTTTGTGGCCAGGTAAAGTGAGCAAGTAGAAGATTTGGAAATGATGGGGCCATAGAACTATCATAGGAACACATCATAGACAATACTATGTGCCGCTGTAACAACTTTGGTTTTTGGATGAAATTGGAAACTATTTAAAGTTTTAAGTATAGGAGTAGCATAATCCAAATGTCTTTTTAAAATAATTCCTATAGATGTTGTTTTGAAAATAGCTATGGAGGGAACAGGGGCAGAGCAGAGATAAAATTTGTGGAGCTGTGGCTATGCATAGAGTTGTTTTTTTTTCAATATGAGACTGAGTGTGACAATATTGGAGTATCCCAGTATTGTGCCTGGGATACCCCAATATTAAAAGTCACGAGAGAAAAGGAAGATTGAGAAAAAATAGCTAATGAATTACTTCCTTTCTTACAAAGAAAACTGAGAGAGTTTGGTAACACAGAAGCCAAGTTAAAAAAGAAAAAGTTTATTGTGGATGAGGAAATAGTCAGCTTGGCAGCTCTGTGAAATAAGATTACATTTTCCATTACTTTTCTATGGTATCTAACAAAGGGCTGCAAACTTAGTTGTGAGTTAACTTGCTATTTTAGAGCTTTCCACGGTCAGAAGTTCGGTGTGTTTTAACTGGGTTCTCTGTTGAGGATCTCCCAAGGCTTAAGTCAAGGTGTAAGCTGCTTCACCCTCATCTGAAGACTCAACTAGGGAATACTCTTCCAAGTTAATTCAGGTTGCTGGCAGAATCAAAACTATGAACATATATTTATTTCCTTTTTTTTTTTTAAAGCAAATACTTATCAAGTATCTAACAATGTGCAGTTGCTCTACTAGATGCTACAAAGAATTAAAACTTTAATTAAGTTGAGATATTTTCTTCAGAGAAAATATAATATTGTCAGTTAGATAAAATCAATAAATGAACAACTATGGAGATTCTTCTAAGAAATACACGTTTATTTTAAATGGGGGCATTAAGAGTGTGGGGATCTCTTTTTAAATGAAGAATAGAATATCACAAAAAGAAAATGCCTTTAGCTAGTTAACTACCATTCAACCTGATCAAAAACAGGATAGAGGGAAGGAGTGAAAAGCACAACTGTCTTAACCAATTGTCGTTAAAATATCTAATTTTGCAAATTTTCGGATAACGTATAACCATGTGGACACAAAACTAGTGTTCCCCCTACAGTCAAAGAAAGAACCCATTCCATGGAGCCCTGAAACCAAGCTTCATTCACTTCATGGGAACCCCACTTATGCTGGAAGTGTATGGTACCAGATCACGTAGGAGTTGAAGGCATGGCTAAGCAACTGGTCTTTAGTAGTTAAGGGGAGTTACTGAATCAAATGTAAATGTGAGAAATTACCTGAGTGATTTGAGTCATGAACCAATTCTACCTAGAACATCCAGATAACTGATGAGGGAGAAAGGAATTTGTTGGAGTTTTATTTTGTTGGGACCTGTGCATAAATTTTATTTCATTCCAAATGTTATATTATACAAGTACACTTAAGAGAATAAAAAGACACCATTTATTCATGTGTATTTTATTAAACAATTATCAATTATATGTGTTTATGAAGAGTAGGTTCTTTTACAATTTATTTAAAAATATGAAACATTTAAATAAGCTCTGGGATTTGCCTCTGAAGTGACACAGTAAAGAATGTAGATGTACTATTTTTTCCAATAAAAGAAGGAAAAAGTTACAGTTTTGTTTATTGTTACTGGTTTTGAATTTACATCGTTGACTCCTTGATTCCAATTGCAAGCTGAAATTGAATGAATTATTTCTCAGAGTGATACAGAACTTTAACTGAATTAATATGCCTTTTCTAATCTGTTATCTATAACCTTGCTACTCAAAGTGTGGTCTGAGGATCTCATTAAAGTTTGAGAACTGGCCTATAAAGCCTAGAAAAAAAGACCATTCAGGAAGTTGGTGGAAACACTTTAAAAATCCTTGTCAAAAACCACATTATGTTATGTATATAAATACAATTAAAATGTCTTTATTTGATCTTTATTGGTGATATAATTACAGTGACAATATGTAGTAATAAAACTGGCAGCTAAAAATGTTATTCCCATGCCTTCTAATCCCTCCTAATTGCAGGAAATTCCTTCAAAGAAGAACAAGGGAAAATAAAGTCTATTCATTTATATGAAAAATGGAACACAATTCTTAAAAACTCTTTTGAGGCATTCACAAGATTGTGACTAGCTATAAAAATAATTTTTTGAAAGCTGAGATTGTACTCATATTTTATGTGCTTATTATCTTATGATTTATATACATACTACTGCCAAAAATGAGCAGAGACCCACTTTTTACTTTATTATAAAGAACTATTTTATTCCTAAACATAAAGTACCACTGGCATTTTTGCTAAAAATGATAACCTATTATTTGTGAAAGTCCTCTGTACTGGTTTTTTTCCATGTAAAGATGTTAGAATAATAGATTTGTAGAAGTGAAATCATAAAGATCAATTAATCCAACCTCTTACCCAACAGATAAGTCTGCTCTGTATTAGAAGTTTTTGCTTGGTTATGTGGTGGTGACAAACAATCCCCGAATTTTTGAAGCTTACAACACAAGTCATATTTGACTGCAGATTTAGGGTGTTGTGTGAGGTTCTATTCCTTGTGGCTTCATTTCAGAATTCAAGCTGAGAGATTCAGCTTCTATTTGAGACCTGTTATTCTCAAAACAGAGAAAAAGAAAGAAAAAAAGAGAGATCTAGTAGAAAGCCAATCAATGGTTCTTAAAACTTTTGCTCAACCCAGGAATATGTTATTAATAGGCTCTCATTTTATTGACCAAAGTGTCATTCATTGCCTTGCCATGATGCTAAAAAGGAAACTCCTTCTAAGGGAAGGCCGCATAGGTACATCAAATTTGTGGAAATGGAAAAAGTTTTTACAGGGAAGAGAAGAGAAAATAATTAGGAATGATAATTTTTTAAATACAGTTCCAGATTTATATAAGCTTAGGTTACTTCTGTTACTTATTTTAAATTGCTCAATGCTGAAGCCAGTCCAGCCTGGGGGAGCATACTCGGTGTGCTGTGTGTGCTCAGTCGCTCAGTTACGTCAGACTCTGCGACCCTATGGATGGACTGTAGCCTGCCAGGCTCCTCTGTCCACCGGATTTTCCTGGCAAGAATACTGGAATGAGTTGCCGTTTCCTCCTCCAGGGGATCTTCCTGACCCAGGGATAGAACCTTTGTCTCTTGATTTTTCTGCGTTGCAGGTGGATTCTTTACCCCTGAGCCACTAGGGGAGCCCATAGTCTGTACTAAGTAACAATTATTTCCTTCTAGTAATAGACAGTCATCTGCCAACTCTTTGTTGTTCATTTGCCCTATTGTGTCCAATTCTTTGCAACCAACATCGGTCAACTCTACTCAGTCATGAATTCACTTACTTCATACAGTAAAATACAGACTCCAGCCATTGTGAAGAAGAAGAGTTTATCTCAATGTGAATATTCTCTTTTCATGTAAAAAACTTGTCTTCTGCAACACTATATTCAATAGGTTGACTTTTCTCTGCAGGCAACAATTTCAGACTTGTTAATGAATAACTATAAAGGAGTGAGAAGTTAAAACAAGGGGAAATGATAGCTCTCAATTTCTAATATTAAGCATTTTATTATAATACCAAAATCAAGGAATGCCATTTTTGCCTTTATTTCATAATGAGAAATAGCTCTAAGTTTATCTCTAATTTCTCAAAAAAAAAAAATCTCAAATTGATGAACAGAGGGTTTTCTTTTGTTCCTTTTTTTTTCTGCCTTGCCCATGAATTCACAAAATAAAATAAGCAATCTGCTAAGCAATTAAAAAAATGTTTCTCCCAGAGGATGATATATGAATTGACTGGATAATTTCCTGAATTTCAATTTCTATTTGTATATGTAGACATGGCCTGAATTTTTAAAGCTCAGCCAAAAGTTTTTCTGTGGTAAACTTTATGTTTCCTGTCAGAAGATCATTTGGGTTCTGTTGGAAAAACTGTTCAAAGGATGAGGATTTGTGCTGCCAATCACTTATATTAAAAACAATAAATTTACAAATATTTAAAATCAAATATTGAGGTGTGTTTGAATGAAGTACAAGTCCTTCGTTGAAAACTTCTCTGGGAAGAAACTATTTTTCAAAATGCTTAGAAAAAAGAAAGAAAGTAATCACATATACCTTAACCTCTGTAGATTACACAATTCCTTTTCACTGTAACATTTGCTACTACTTCAAGTCTAATGGGGTTTCCATTTGTTTGAGTGACTAAACCAGGGAGCTGCACTGTAGAACATTTGTATGACTGATTTATCACTACTGCTTCTAATCAGGGAGCTGTTTCTTCAGATAGACTCTCTTGCCTGAAATATTTTCCCTACTGTGCCATTTAGTTTGATTGGAAATGCAGTGATCCTTCCTCCATTTTTGTAGTAAGACCAGAAAATTTCCTTTTTGCCCTTGAACCAACTACTAAAATGTATTTCAATAATTCAAAAATTTGTAAACTTACAGCAATGTGACATTTTGTCCTTGGAGAAACATAATCTAGTATATAAATTGAAGAATAAAGCCTATTCTTCCAGACTGGTGTTTCTGTAGCACTAGATGCTATAGAAATCTGATCTTTTAGGTCACTATTTTATCTTAAAGATGGCAATAAAATTCCATAGCATCCACAGTTATGCTGCTGTGCTGCTGCATTTCTTAAAAGATTATTTTTATATGCAATAGAAACATGCTTACTGAAGTTGAATTTCTGAGTACAGGATTTTATATTTAGGGTTTTAAAATTTTTGTAGAGTATAATCATTTAATCATATAATTAGACTTTATATTGTAAACAAAATAATAGTTCTCACTTCTGTTTCTAAATGAGTTAATGCAAATGCAAATGAAAACCATTTAGAAATGTTTAGATAGCTGGCAGGGATTCACCTTGAAAATAAGAGTTGGACCAGAGGTGATAAATCTTGCTTATTTAAAAATGCTAAAATAGGAAAGAGCCCAAAACACAGTTAAGACAGAGCAACTAGGATTATTAACCTTTGCCTGCAATTCTTAAGGTACTTCTATCACTATAAATTCTGTGTTATTTTAAAATTGCTAAAATTTTTTTAAAAATTTGAATATTAAAATTTGTTAAAATTTTTAAAATAAAGCTATTGTTAACATTGTTTAAAATTTAAACTAAGCTAAATACAGATACATGACCTATGTAGCTAACCCTATTATTCCACAGGATTCTGGAAAATTTCTAATGCATTTGAATAATTTATTCCTCTTGAGTTACAATTTGTTTTAATTAATTGTATGACTTTCTTGTGGGGCTGCATCTGTGGGATGGAAATTGGATAAAACTTGGAATTACTTATAGAATTTGTAAAATTTTATTTTATAATGCAATCTAACATGATACTTTCTTCTTAGATAAAAACACTGAGTCTTAGGCTGTGTTCAAAAGGAAATGAAGATTTGAAACAGTCTTTTAGGAAATTAAGATTTTTATAAAAGTTATCTATAATATTTGATAATTTCCAGTTCTCCAGATAATGTTGTATGTGTCACAGATACACATATGTATACATATACACCCAAAATCAAATAATCATTTAAGAATTTTAAAATAAATTCAGTGTGAAAAAAATTGGTCAGAATAGTAAAATTGTGGCTATGTGTTTGTTCCAAAACATAATGAATAAGAATGTTTAGTCTTGTATTTTGTTGTAGAACATGATGATGTAACCAAAATTATTATTAAAATATGAATTTATCAACATATAAATATATTTTCCAAGATAGTTTCAGTCTTTTGTATGCCAACAGAAAATGCGAAAATGTGAAATGACTTTTCACTAATTTATTAAAACCAATACATTTAAAAATGTATTATATAAAGTTCTAGATTTTTAATCATAAAGTTGGCCCATAAACCCCTAGAAAATAACATACTTTTTAGGCCATTTAACACTTTCCTACCCTTCTTTTTTTTTTCCACACATTGCTAAAAAAAGACATTCATGGAAAAAAGTGCTGTGGTATAAAAAGTTCTGCTTTCATTTTCCTAGCAAAATCAGGTCACCCCAATTTCATGGTGCAAAGTAGCACTATAACTAGAAATTGAGCAATTTTTCTTAAGTTAAAAGAAATTCTATAAAACAATTTCCATTTGATGCTCAGCTATATCAAATCTTAGAACATGTCAACTAAAATGTATGCCAAAAATGGGAGATCAGAGTTTAAAATCATTAAAATTTAATTATTAAAATGTTTGTTCAGTTATTTAACCAAAAACAAAGGGATATAGTTTTATTCATATTCCCTGAATTTATTTATATATATATGTACACAGCAAAACATAAAATGGAATACAGTGTTAAAAGCAGGCAAATCCAAGTAACTGATATATGATGTTCCTCATAATTATTTTCAAATGGAAAGTTAAAATTTTTAACATATGAAATCTTATTTCCATTAGTCGTAACAACTGAATTTTTTATCAAAATTCAACCAAACTGGTTAACTTTGGAGCTCTGTAGCTGTATACTATTAAAATTTATATATATCTGGTGCTTACTTTTACTTCCATTTATTCTCATTTAGCCATATTTCTTACCACCTAAAACCCCAACTTCAAATAAATACATTTGAGAATGTTGATCACACTCTCCTCCTTGAAACTGTTCATTCAATTTTCAAGATGCCATAATTCTCTTGGCTTTCCTCCCACATTCTTGCTGTTCCTTCTCACTCTCCTTTTCTGGTTCTTCCTTCTCTCCCTCATCCTCTAAACACTGGAGGACTCAGTCCCAGTCTTTGGTCTCCCCTGCCACCCCATCTTTATTCCTAGCTGGGTGACTTTTTTTAGTCTCTTGCCTGAAACTACAATGTGTGTGCTAAAAATTCTGAAGTGGACAGCCTGAGTTAGTACTTCTTTTACTTTCGGATTGACTACATGATATCTCCACTTTGATCTTAAACTGGCATCTACAACTCAACCTTTCCAAAAGTGAACAACTACTTTCCCTCAAACTTGCTTCAGCCACAGTCCCCTCTATGTTGGCTAATGGCAACTATAACCTTTTAATATATTTATTTTTAGTTATTTCATTGTGCCATTAGCCGTATGTTCAATAGTTTTTAAGACATGTCTCCTTCTATACATTCAGTTGAGGATACACATTGTATCACATTTATAAATGGGAGAGCAAAACACCTGGAGTCATCCCTGCTCATCACTTAATCTCACATTCCACATCAAATTCCTCAATCAATTACATCAGGTCTCCCTTCAACATGCATCTTTAGATTCTGATTCAACTCTTAGCTACCTCTATCATTACATTTCTCTCCCAAACCAGCAACATCTAATCTAGATGATTGCAGTCTTCTAATTGGTCTCCTTACCCACTCATTCTATGTATTTTCAGACTATATTTTTTTTAATATAATCATTTAAAACAATAAGTTTCCCTCTAAATATTACTTAGTTATATCCCACAAATTTTGATATGTTAATTTTTACTATTGCTCAACTCATAGTATTTTCTAATTGCTTTAGTCATATTTTTGACACATGAATTAATTAGAAGAGTATTATTTAGTTTTATAAATTTGATATCTTCTAGATATCTTTGTATGATGATTTCTAACTTAATTTGATTATAACTACATAATCCTTTAAATAAATCCTTTACGTCACTTCAGTCATCTCCAACTCTGCAACTCTATGGACTGTAGCCCACCAGGCTTCTCCATCCATGGGATTCTCCAAACAATAATACTGGAGTGAGTTGCAGTGCTCTCCTCCAGGGGATCTTCCCAACCCAGGGATCGAACCCACATCTCTTGTCTTCTACTTTGTCAGGTGGGTACTTTACCACTAGTGCCACCTGGGAAGCCCTGCAGTTCTCTTAAATTTATTGAAAATTGTTTTATGACCCAAGGTATGATCAATTTTGATGAATTAATTATGTACTGGAAAATAAGGTGTATTCTACAGTTGTTGAGTATGCTTTTCCTACAAATAATAGAGGAAATTAATTGATACAATTGTTCACATAATCTATACCCTCACTGATTTTTTATATTGTACTTTTTAGTTCTAGAATTTCCATTAGTTCTTTTTTTATAATTTCCATTTCTCTGCTGAGACTTCTTTTTTTTTTTATTCATAGAAGCATGGTTTTCTTTACTTCACTGAGCACAATTAAAATAACTGCTTTAAAGTTAACTAATTTTTACTAATTCTAACATCTGAATCTCCTGATACTGGGTTGCATCTTTTTGGTTCTTTATACATTGGGTAATTTTAGATTATATCTCAGACATTGTGATTATTTTATTATGCAGAGTCTAGAGTCTATTACATTTTTTCAAATGGGATTGATAATATAATGCATATTATAGATATAATATAAAATAATAAAATATTATATATATATAAATTTATATACATATATATGGATAAAACAGTATAAACATTTCTAACCTATGCTCTTGTGGTAAACATGATTATCAGTTAGAATACAGTGTTTTGTTTGGTTTTTTTTTAGTCTTAAAGACTTTGCTCATTTCCAAGCTTTCTTAGGTCAGCAGCTGTCTTTCACATTCCTTCAGCAAGATTATTTGTAAGACAATTAGATGGTTTTGTCACACTCTGCATTTCATCCTGAGATGCACTCAGTCTCCTGTCTTTTTAAAATTTGTATACACTAAAGTTTACTTCTTGAAGTTCATTTGATTTTGAGAAATGCAGTGTCATATCCACAATTACACAATTACAATATTACAGAGAATAGTTTCACCATTTGAAACAATATTCCCTTGTGTTTCACCTAGCTAGTGCGCCCTCTTCTCCAGAATCCTTGACATCTACTGATGCTTTTAGAGTCTCTTTTAAGTGTTTCCCTTTTCAGAAATTCATAGAATTGGAACCACAGAGTATGTAGGGGTTTGTTGTCTGACTTTCAATTAGCAATAGGAATGTAAGGTTGTTCATCTGTGTTGTGTTCATTACTTGATAACTCAGTTACTTCTATTGGTAAATAATATTCCATTTTATAAATATAGCATAGTTTATCCATTCATATATTGAGGGAGATCTTTGATGCTTCCAGTCTTGGGAAATTATAAATAAGGTTGTTATACATGTTCATGTACAGGTTTTGGTATAGATACAAGTTTTCAAACCACTTGGTGAAATACTCAGAAGCACAATTATGAAATCATATGAAAAGACTATATTTAGCTTTGTAGGAAATGGCCAAACTATTTTCCAAAGTGGATTGTGCCATTTTTCATTCTCACCAGTACTGGATGAGAGTTCTTGCTGCTCCATGTCCTTGCCAACATTTGAAATTGCCATTTTCTTAGATTTTAACAACTTTAATGGTGTGTAGATGTATCTCGTTGTTTTAATTTGCAATTCCCTAATGAAAAATCATATTGAACATCTTTTCATATACTTATGTGCCTTCTGTGTGTCATTGTTAACACTCAGATTTTTTGTCCATGTTTTAATTGGTTTGCTAGGTTTCTTATTGCTAAATTTTAAGTTTCCCTTGCATAGAGTGAATACTAGTTCTCTATCAGAAAGTATGTTTTCCGAATATTTTCTCTCAGTATGTGGCTTGTTTTTATGTGTGACTCATATTGAAGAAATTAAATTTTCTATCATTGCTCAATTTTTTTTCCAAATAAAATGAGGTAAATATGTTTAAAAATGCATAGATCTGAGGTATAACTCTATTATAATGCATAGTGTTTCCAAATATAAGTAGTTAAACACATAGCTTGCTTCCTCTATGTGTGTGTGTGTGTGTGTGTGTGTGTGTGTATGTCTCTCTCAACAGAACAGTTTCATAAGTGTAAGTGAATGTCTGTGTATAGGTGTTTGTTTTACCTGTACTATGAAGGAGTTCACTTGCCTGATTTAAAAAAAAATCACTCAATTCATTGGTCTTTATGTTATGGGTATTCAGGAAAAACAAAAAGATTATATCATCATTTAAAGTCTAAATGAGTAACAGATCCTCCAATGCATAAAACTGGAATGTAAGCACTAACATGGTAGCAGTGGTTTTAACTGCCTTACCACCCAGTACAGAAACCATTGTGTGTCAGTGTTAATATTTCTTTCAGCCCTGATGTTTCTGTCTGGAAATTGTTATTGTCTGTAAATTAATTTCAATTATAGTAGTATAAGAATTTAATCACATTAAATGCTGGTATTTTGTTAGTTTTCTAAAAAAGAAAATAGAGTCTCAGTTGTTTTTTGTACTTCTTGAATTTCATTATTCTTCATTAATGTTTACTGAAAGAGCTCATTTGAGCTAGGTTTGACTGTAAATTCCATATGTCAACTAATAAAGCTTAGTTGCCAAAATTGAAAAATAGAAACAGAAGGGAATGCTTAACCAAGCACAATGCATACCATGTAGTCACTGTTGAAAAACCACTGTTGAGTGAAATATATGTGAAATTATTTTGGTGATCTGAGAAGTTTAGAAAGTGATCCATAATAAAGTAAATTGGTTATAGATAATTAAAGGATATATATGAACTCATCATTGTATACCATTTCCAAAAGCTTCTGCATGATTTAATAATTACTGCTGTCTAGAACTGGAGAGAAAATGAGCTGTTCTACATATAGAGCTATCTTCTCAAAATAGTGATTGTTTCCTCACAAGCATCTAGGTATTTAAGAATTTATACTAGTTTTTATTTGGGAAATAAGAGTAATAATGATGAAATAAGATGAATATTTTCAGTTTCCTTTTTCTATCCTCTAAAGCATATATAGAATCTCTTAGAGTAATGTAGAAATCCATATATTATACAGTGGAATATAAAGAGTATGTTTGCATCTGAAAAGTTGTATGATTCTTTTTATGCAAAAAAATGATGATCATACCCTTGAACTTAAAGAATAATAATTTTAGTAATTATAATTCTACATTTAATGGACCTGAAAATTATTTTTAATTTTCTATGGAAAAGGATAATTATATATTTTATTATTATAAGTTCAAAAATTCATACATAGATTGACTACTTTAGATCTTTAATCAGAGGAATTCATCCTCTAAATATTTGTCATTTAACTAATAATTGCAACTTCATATGAATAGAAACTGCAATATGAAAAGATAGTTCTCACTGTGAGAAGCCAAAATCTTTAGCACGTAACTAAACAGCAAGGTAGACACTTGGAAAGGGGACTTCGCCATCTTCCCTCATTAATACTAGAAATTAATTGATTTAATTAATTGAATTAATTAATTGAATTATTTTAATTCTTCACATGCTCTAAGACAATCACATATTTTAGCCTTCTTTTTCAGTTCAGTTTATATTTTAGTGGTTTTAATGCTTTCCTTCATATTTTTCTCTTAATAAATACTACTATTAGGAGTTTATGAGGTCTGTAATTACATTTCTTTGTTATCATTCAAGATGTGACATTGGTATACATATTCTGAGTCTTAGTTTTCTCATATGTGAAATAGATTTTTCTTTGTAAAACTTACTGTTGAAAGTTGTGAAAATTGAATGGGATAATCCTACAGGGGCAGTTAACGTGGTAATCAGCATGTAAAAGTGGTAATTATTACTAGCAGCACTATGAATTGGAGATGGTATGTGATATATGTCATCAGATTTCAGAATACACTCAAACCAATGAACATTTCTCCTACTTTCACCTCAAACCGAAACTTAGAAGCTTTCCAGGAAACAAGTACCATGTCCCATTCTCATAGGAAGTAAACATACTTTGAAGAACATTGAACTTTGATTTTGCTAGTCTATTAAATTATTGAGGTACCTCTCCTGAATAACTTAACGAAGAAACTTAATTTGCCTAGAACTATCACTCTTTAAAAAGAAATGTTCTCAGATACATTTGCTTTACATGTAAATTAATTTCTATACTACAGTGCATAAAAATGGCCATGTTATTTTTATTAATTCTAAAGGAGTTAGTATATATAATAAATATTTGTACTCCATATTTTAAAATGCTCAAATAAATGTATACAGCAATGAACTTTCTTGAACCTATCATAAAGCATATAAATTAGTAAATTGCAAGAAATTTCTATCAAAATATTTTATATGCTAGTAGAAGAGATTTTATTACTGTTAAATCAGAAAAAGACAGTGGAGTGTCTTCTGGAGATTTAATTTATGCCTTCCCATATTGCCTCATTCTGACAAACATTTCTTGGCACAGTTCTCTGTGAACTAATTAATATCAAGTATCTGTACAGTAAACCTATACTCTGTGTGTGTGCTAAGTCACTTCAGTCATGTCTGATTCTTTGCAATGTTGTGTACCATAGCCCACCAGGCTCCTCTGTCCATGGGATTCTCCAGGCAAGAATACTGGAGTGGGCTGCCTTGCCCTCCTTTAGGGTCTCTTCCCCACCCAGGGATTGAACCCACGCCTCTTATGTCTCTTGCACTGGCAGGCAGGTTCTTTACCACTAGTGCCACCTGGGAAGCCAAGCTATATTTTACTTGTACATAATGTAAGTGATTTTAATTTTTAAAGCATGAGAAAATAAATTCTGGTTTGTGGTGGTTCTTACTGGTTTTTGTGTGTATGCTATGATATAAAAGGTAAAGAGCAAGGTCAAAACAGTTACAGAGAAAGTGTAAAACATTGAGGATGTTAAAAAAAAAAAAACGCAGGGCACAATAAAGCAGAGTGGTGGCTTGAGGTTAAAGCTATAGGGCTATTGTTGGGGGCTGCTACACCAATGTCATATTTATACACACATATTCACATGTGCATATCCATATAAATACACATACGTGTATGTGTAAAATCTCAATAAGAACTTGATTATATTTCTTAGAGTTTAAAGTGGGAATCAAGTTTATTGAACTTTAACAACTGATTTTTTATTAATTCTTATAATTCTAAATAGTTCTCTGCTGACATTTTGTCTTTTCCTAAGATTCCAACAGCCCCGCTAAGTATTCCAGTAAACTTAGATTGTTTTGCAGGAGAGGTCATGCAAGCACATAGTTGTGTTTATACAGGATAAGTCATACTATTGGAAAAATTATTTAGAGTAGACTAGCCAGCATAATTGTCAGTACAGTAGAAGATAAAATAAGTCATTTATTTTAGATTATTTAGAATATTTAGTCAATACCAAAACTGCCAGTGGTAACTATAACAAACTTTGTCTATTTTTATAGTTGATTTCTCTTTTATGCCAATGTTTGGAATCTTTATATAGTAAAAATACTTTTAGTGCACCTCTGTGAATTAATTTAAAAATGTTAGTGTATGTGTGTGGTTCTTTCCATTATAGGTTACAAGGACATGTTTAAAGTATCCTATTACTTTCCTTCATGTTTAATGAGAACTCATTATTTTGTGGGCATAATTTAGAAACTCAGTGAGAAACATGTTAGTTTTAGTCTTTCAGTTGAAAAATATTAATTGAAGTTATTAAATATTGCATTTATTACTTTGAAAAATATAAAGTTATCAGTATCATAGATTATATTTTTTCTTATGAAACATGCCCAGGGTGGAACTATTACCTTGCATTCTGCTTTTAATAAAATGGTATTCATTTATTTTCTTTTTATAATAAATATTTAATATTAACTTAATACCAGCCTAAACCATGGCACCAAATTAAGCGGTCCTGTAAAAATACTGGTTTTATTTGAAAGATAATGAAGTGTAGTAGAAAGAACACAGGCTGAATGTCAGTACCGCAGATATGTCTCTAGGTCAGAAACTGGTCAGACTAGCTATGTAACTGTCCATAAGATATTTGGCTTTTGGGGTGTCTCAGTTTCCTTACTTATAAAATAAAATTTTATAAAAAGGAGTAAATATCTTTTGTTCTCTACTACCACCTCTAATTGGATTACAAAGATGTAGATACACATTTAAAAAAGAAAAAATGATAATCATGTATATTATGTTACAAAATGGGTGTTAGGTAATGGTTTAACTTACTATTATTTTTTAAAATTCTGTATATATTTGAGGAAGAATAAAATCAGTAGAAAGCAGAATGGTTGTTAAAGCATAATGGAGCATTTTAAAGATATGCAGATAACCACTCTAATGACAGAAAGTGAAGAGCAACTAAAGAACCTCTTGAACAAGATGAAAGAGTAGAGTGAAAAAGCTTCCTTGAAACCTAGTGTTTAAAAAACTAAGATTGTGGTATCTGGTCCCATTACTTCATGGCAAATGGAAGGGCAAATTAAGTGGAAGCAGTGACAGGCTTTATTTTCTGGGCTCCAGGATTACTGTGGATGGTGACTGCAGCCATGAAATGAAAAGACACTTGCTCCTTGGAAGGAAAGCTATGACAAACATAGACAGCATATTAAAAAGCAGAGACGTCACTTTGCCGACAAAGGTCTGTATAGTCAGAGCTATGGTTTTTCCAGTAGTCATGTATGGATGTGAGAGTTGGACCATAAAGAAGGCTGTTTTTGTTCAGTCACTAAGTTGTGTCTGACTCTTTGCAACCCCATCAACTGTAGCATGCCAGGTCTCCCTGTCCCTCACAATCTCCCAGAGTTTGCTCAAACTCATGTCTATTGAGTCTGTGATGCCATCCAACCATCTCATCCTTTGTCATCCCCTTCTCCTTCTGCCTTCAATCTTTCCCAGCATCAGGGTCTTTTCTAATGGATCAGCTCTTTGCATCAGGTGGCCAAAGTATTGCAGCTTTGACATCAGGCCTTCCAATGAATATTCAGGGTTTATTTCCTTTAGGATTGACTGGTTTGATCTCCTTGCTGTCCGAAGGACTCTCAAGAGTCTTTTCCAGCACCACAGTTCAAAAGCATCAATTCTTTGGCTCTCAGCCATCTTTATAGTCCAATTCTCACATCCGGACATGACTTCTGGAGAAACCATAGCTTTGACTATATGGACTTTTGTCAGAAAAGTAATGTCTCTGTTTTGTAATGTGCCGTCAAGGTTTGGCATAACTTTCCTTCCAAGATGCAAGTGTCTTTTCATTTGAGGGCTGCAGTCACTATCTGTGGTGATTTTGGAGCCCAAGAAAATAAATTCTGTCACTGCTGAAAAGGCTGAGTACCAAAGAATTAATGCTTTTGAATTGTGGTGCTACAGAACACTCTTGAGAGTCCCTTGGGTAAAATTTAAAGGTCTATTGTACATTATACGGTTTTAGATGGCATTAATAGGGAGTTTGAGTAGAA
This sequence comes from Okapia johnstoni, assembly GCA_024291935.2. Taxonomy (NCBI): domain Eukaryota; kingdom Metazoa; phylum Chordata; class Mammalia; order Artiodactyla; family Giraffidae; genus Okapia; species Okapia johnstoni. The sequence goes on along the minus strand of CM044312.1, from coordinate 76,906,779 downwards.
GTATTTTAAGCTTTGACTGTCATCAAAGGAAGAAAATACAGATGTATCTGAATTACATGAACTTCCGAATCTGTAAAGAAAGGTGAAACAGGTTGGATGCAGTGTGAAATTCATCCATCCATCTATTCATTCATTCCAAAAAAGTTTATTTGGCATTTACAGTGTACAAAATATCATTTGTTAGGGGTAACTGTGCTAGAACTGTTTGAAAAAATTTCAAGATAGACACGGAGTGATAAACAGAATAGAGGCATTCTTCCACCTCTCAGTGGACATGTGGGAGTTTTGCATGTGCGGGAGAGGAGAGAAAGAAGAGAGAAGGAAACCGAAGGAGACTAAGGGACAGGAAGAGGGATAGCGGTGGGGCTGTGGGTGAAGAGAGAGAACCTAATCAGACTTGTCTGGGTGTTGTAAGTGATTATTGTGTAAAACGGCATCCTTTGAAGCACAGAAATTATAATCCTATTTGAAACCTTATTTGGCTGAATGACTGTCACATGGGGCAAAATGTCACATTCAGTGTTTAGTAAAGGAGGAAGAAAAGTCCTTAAACATTATCCTCCAGGATTTCTAGTCCTGACATGTTTCAAGCTTTGGTAAAAAATAGAAAAGGAAGAAAAAAGTTTAATATAAAAAAGAAGGGTGCATAGTAATGTTTGGTCTCAATATTTTTTACAAAAAGTGCATTGCAAGCAGGCACACATGCACACACACTCACCACACACACACACACACACACACACACACACACACACACACACACACACACACATGTGTTTATATAACCCTGGTTACTTTAGAAGGTAGAATTAAATGTGTATGGGGGGACATTTTTCTGTACATATTTCCATACTATTTTGACTAATACAATTAAAATGTAACATTTGCATAAAAGGAATAAGACCTTGAAAAAAAGGGCCAGTAATAATATAATTTTGGACTGTTTACCCATATTTTATCGTAGTCTCTACAAAAAAAAGATTCTTTTTTTTTCTTTTACATGGGTTTGAGTTTTGAATAATGGTTTACTTTGTTTTTTTGGTAGGACATTGTTACAGGTACATGAGGACAGTGAACATTGAGATGCCCTGTAACAGTTCATCTTGGCTTATAACTTTTCACACTTGATTAGGAACTAAGTCTGTCAAACGGCATGACTATCTTCTGTTTCAATCTTTATCATAAGGGCAGTATTGGTGCAGTCTTAGGCTCAGAGTTTGCACCTTATGGTTAGTGCCAAAACAAAAACGGACTCACTGGCATATTAATTTTTTTCTTAAATACAAGAAATAGTTACTTCATGTCTACTACATAGCAAACAAACAATCCTAAGGAATATAAGTATTAGTATGACAAACCCTGATCTTCAAAGAATTCATACTCCACTGAAGAGAGACACTCTTCTATATAATTTGTTGTAATACAGTGTGATAAGGCCATTATAAAAGCATGTATTGATAAAAACACAAGGGATGGCATTGGATCTCTCCATGAAATTGCTCAAGAAAGACTTACTTAAAGTGAAAATTGACCTAGATCTTAAAAAATTTGCAGAGATTTGCTAGTTAGATTTATTACTGGCAAAGGACATTGCATCTCACAAGACAGAGAAATGAAAAAAATAACAATTTTGGGAAAGTGAAAAGTTACTTTTTCAGTCAGATTATAGGGGGCAGAGCAGACAGCAGCTGGAGATGTGACTAAAGGTGAGATGTGGGCATGGGAACATTTATGCCTTGAAAAAGTTTGAACTTTCTTCCATGGATCATGGAAAACCAGAGAAACACTATACATAATAAATCAAAGATCAGCCCTGTTCCCTTTTTAGCATCGTTAATTTTCCGTTTTCTATTGAACCACTTGGTTTTTTCCAAAAAGTTTGTTTTTTCCATTTTATTCTCTACAGAGGTACACTATTGATCCAAAGACCACATTTTATTTTTATCTAAAGAAATGAGAGAGAAAAAGTGACTATTCAAAAAAAGGCTGAGTATAAAATAAAGAATGAGATGGGCACAAATGTGGACTGCCATTAATCAGAGCAGTCATTGTTTCTATATTTTTACTTCTAAGCATATCTTCAGGGAAAATAATGCAAAATATTTTATAATCAGTATAAATAATGAAATTGGCATCTATTTAAACAACTTAGAGTAGAAGCCAGTGAACATTTTTGAAGTCATCTTTCTAAAAAGACTCTATAGTAGTGCTTCTCTGTAATTATTTTGTGAGTAGTGTGTTATATTCAGGGATTAGTTCAGATTTTTACAAATATCAAGACACGCAAATACTGTACTTCAGGTTTCTGTTTGAATTGAGTTGTGTGTGGTCCTACACACAACTGGGATCATTGGCAGTTAATCCTCATGTCTCCCAGAGAACAGAATTCCCATTGTTGCAGTTCTTTGCTGGTAACAGCTGGGCTACCTTTCCTGAGTTTGTTGGCAGGATGGGCAGCTGCAATCCCCAAATCACACAAATCACCACCGAAGCTTATGCTGATTGCTAACTTCTGCTACATCAAGATACCTTTTTTTTTTTCCACTGTTTTTTTTTTTTTTGTATGTTGCAGTAGATTCTTTCCATGCGGTCTTTCACCTAAGAACATGTTTGCTCTGCAGGTCCTCTTTTTCCACTGTAAGGATTCAAGCCTTCCCCAACTCTGGAAAAAATTACTGAGATTCAGTTTTGAAGGGGAAAAAAAAACATTTTATTTCTTCCTTTTTCAGTTGTATTCATAGTTTCCCCCTGGGCAATTTTTGGATTTTCAGCATATATTTCAACATACACTAAACATAAATAGTGTGAGTTTGTAGCAGTTTGGGGCATGCATGGGGAAATGTGTACTTCCTTTCTGTGGAGGGAGGTTCTCCATTGATGGACTTTCTTCTGTGAACTGAGAGAACTGCCTCTTCTTAGTATCAGTGTGATATAGAAAGGGATGGAGAGAGAGCATGGTCATGAGAGGAAGCAATCTAAAATTACTCAGTTTGTACACAGCATGGTGCTTTAAATTAAGTACTGATTGATTAAATGGGGAAATAAAGACTATTTATTTACATATAAAGACTCATATGTATATCCATTATAAAAATGTTTGAACTTGAGAGAGTATAATTAGGAAATATTTCTTTTTCTTTTCCTTTCACTGTTTCCCATAGAAAAAATCTAGAATCTCTCTTTTCTTCTATTAGGTCTCATAGGTTTTCAGATACTTTCAGTTATTAACAGCCTGATTTTTATAAATTGAAGTACAGTTGATGTACAGTGTTGTATTGATTTAAGGTGTACAACAAAGTGATTCAGATATTCATATATATATATATATATATTCTTTTTCAGATTATTTTCCATTATAGATTATTATAAGATATTTAATATAGTTCCTTGTGCCATACAGTGGGTCCTTCTTGTTTTTATGATTTGACTGAGACAGAACTGTGTTTGAGTGTTTCCTACGGAAGTATGGGCCAGCAATGGATTGCTGCAGATGCAGGGGCTCTGAGTGCAGCAGACCTGGGTATGGCATAAGCCCTCTTGGAAGAGGTCGCTGTTAACCCAACCACAGAGCCACCAGAACTTACACAAGACAGGGGAAACAGACTCTTGGAGGGCACAAACAGAACCTTATGAGCACCAGGACTCAGGAGAAGGGAGCAGTGACCTCACAAGAGACTGACCCAGACTTGCCTGTGAGTGTCCAAGTCTCCAGCAGGGGCATGGGTCAGTGGTGGGCTGCTGCAGGGTTGGGGGCACTGAGTGTAGCAGTGCATGCATGGGACCTATGAAGGATGTCACCATTATCTTCATTACCTCAACCATAGTTTGGCCCCAGGTAAATAACAGGGAGGGAACACAGCCATACCCATCAACAGAAAATTGAATTAAAGATTTACTGAGCCTAGCCCCACCTATCAGAACAAGACCCAGTTTCCCCCTCAGTCTCTCCCATCAGGAAGCTTCCATAAGTCTCTAATCCTTCTCCATCAGAGGGCAGACAGACTGAAAACCACAATCAAAGACAACTAACCAATCTGATCACATGGACCACAGCCTTGTCTAACTCAATGAACCTATGAGCCATGCCGTGTAGGGCCACCCAAGACAGACGGGTCATGGTGGAGAGTTCTGACAAAACATGGTCCATTGGAGAAGGGAATGGCAAAGCACTTCAGTATTCTTGCCTTGAGAACCCCATGAACAGTATGAAAAGGCAAAAAGATAGGAAACTGAAAGATGAACTCCACAGATCGGTAGGTGCCCAATATCCTACTGGAGATCAGTGGAGAAATAACTGCAAAAGAATGAAGAGTCAGAACCAAAGCAAAAACAACACCCAGTAGTGGATGTGAATGGTGACGGAAATAAAGTCCAATGCTATAAAGAGCAATATTGAACAGGAACCTGGAATGTTAGGTCCATGAATCAGGGCAAATAGGAAGTGGTCAAACAGGAGATGGCAAAAGTGAACATCAACATTTTAGGAATCCGCAAACTAAAATGGACTGGAATGGGTGAATTTAACTCAGATGACCATTATATCTACTACTGTGGGCAAGAATCCCTTAGAAGAAATGGAGTAGCCATCATAGTCAACAAAAGAGTCCAAACTGCAGTACTTGGATGCAATCTCAAAATGACAGAATGATCTCTGTTCGTTTCCAAGCAAACCATTCAGTATCACAGTAATCCAAGTCTATGCCCCAAACAGTAATGCTGAAGAAGCTGGAGTTGAATGGTTCTATGCAGACTTACAAGACCTTCTAGAACTAACACAGAAAAAAGATGTCCTTTTCACTGAAGCGGACTGGAATGCAAAAGTAGGAAATCAAGAAATACCTGGAGTAACAGGCAAATTCGGCCTTGGAGTACAGAGTGAAACAGGGCAAAGGCTAATAGAGTTTGGCCAACAGAATGCGTCATAGAAAACACCCTCTTCCAGCAACACAAGAGAAGACTCTACACATGGACATCACGAGACAGTCAATACAGAAATCAGATTGATTATATTCCTTGCAGCCAGTGATGAAGAAGCTTTATTTATACTGTCAGCAAAAACAAGACGAGGAGCTGACTGTGGCTCAGATCATGAACTCCTTATTGCAAATTTCAGACTTAAATTGAAGAAAGTAGGGAAAACCATGAGATTATTCAGTTCAATTTAGTTCAGTCACTCAGTCATGTCTGACTCTTTGTGACCCCATGGACTGCAGCATGCCAGGCCTCCCTGTCCATCACCAACTCCCGGAGTTTACACAAACTCATGTCCATTGAGTTGGTGATGCCATCCAACCATCTCATCCTCTGTTGTCCCCTTCTCCTCCTGCCTTCAATCTTTCCCAGCATCAGAGTTTTTTCAAATGAGTGAGCCCTTCACATCAGGTGGCCAAAATATTGGAGTTTCAGCTTCAACATCAGTCCTTCCAATGAACAACCAGGACTTATCTCCTTTAGGATGAACTGGTTGGTTCTCCTTGCAGTCCAAGAGACTCTCAAGAGTCTTCTTCAACACCACAGTGCAAAAGCATCAATTCTTCAGCACTCAGCTTTCTCTATAGTCCAACTCTCACGTCCATACATGACTACTAGAAAAACCATAGCCTTGACTAGATGGACCTTTGTTGGCAAAGTAATGTCTCTGCTTTTTAATATGTTGTCTAGGTTGGTCATAGCTTTTCTTCCAATGAGCAAGTGTCTTTTAATTTCATGGCTACTGTCACCAACTGCAGTGGTTTTGGAGCCCCCCAAAATAAAGTCTCTCACTGTTTCCCCCTCTATTTGCCACAAAGTGATGGGACCAGATGCCATGATCTTAGTTTTCTGAATGTCGAGCTTTAAGCCAACTTTTTCACTCTCCTCTTTCACCTTCATCAAGAGGCTCTTTAGTTCTTCTTCACTTTCTGCCATAAGGGTGGTGTCATCTGCATATCTGAGGTTATTGATATTTCTCCCAGCAATCTTGATTCCAGCTTGTGCTTCTTCCAGCCCAGCATTTCTCATGATGTACTCTGCATATAAGTTAAATAAGCAGGGTGACAATATACAGCCTTGACGTACTCCTTTTCCTATTTGGAACCAACCAGTCTGTTGTTCCATGTCCAGTTCTGACTGTTGCTTCCTGACCTGCATACAGGTTTCTCAAGTGACAAGTCAGGTGATCTGGTATTCCCATCTCTTTCAGAATTTTCCACATTTTATTGTCATCCACACAGCCAAAGGCTTTAGCATAGTCAATAAATCAGAAATAGATTATTTTTATGGAACTCTCTTGCTTTTTCAATGATCCAACGGATGTTGGCAATTTGATCTCTGGTTCCTCTACCTTTTCTAAATCCATCTTGAACATCTGGAAGTTCACGGTTCACGTATTGCTGAAGCTTGGCTTGGAGAATTTTGAGCATTACTTTACCAGCATATGAAATGAGTGCAATCGTGCAGTAGTTTGAACATTCTTTGGCATTGCCCTTCTTTCGGATTGGAATGAAAGCTGACATTTTCCAGTCCTGTGGTCACTGCTGAGTTTTCCAAACTTATTTGGTATATTGAATGCAGCACTTTCACAGCATCATCTTTTAGGATTTGAAATAGCTCAGCTGGAATTCCATCACCTCCACTAGCTTTTTTTGTAGTGATGTTTCCTAAGGCCCATTTGACTTTGCACTACAAATACTTGGCTCTAGACAAGTGATCAGACCATCATGGTTATCTGGGTCATGAAAATCTTTTTTGTATAGTTTTCTGTGTATTTTTATACCTCTTCTTAATATTTTTAGCTTCTATTAGGTCCATACTATTTCTGTCCTTTATTGTGCCCATCTTTGCATTATATGTCTGTTGGTAACTCTAATATTCTTGAAGAGATCTTTAGTGTTTCCCATTCTATTTTTCCCCCTATTTCTTTGCATTGGTCAGTTAGGAAGACTTTCTTATCTTTCCTTTCTATTCTTTGGAACTCTGCATTCAGATGGATTATCTTTCTTTTTCTCCTTTGCCTTTCACATCTCTTTTCTCACCTATTTGTAAGGCCTCCTCAGACAACCATTTTCCCTTTTTGCATTTCTTTTTCTCAAAGATGGTTTTGATCATCGCCTCTGTACAATGTTACGAACCTCTGTCCATAGTTCTTCAGGCCCTCTATCTATCAGATCTAATCACTTGAATCTGTTTGTCACTTGCACTGTATAATCATAAGGGATTTGAGTCATGGCAATTCATTAGAATTACCCAGGAGATTTTTAAAGAAAAAAAATACCAAGCCCCTCCCAACCCAATTAAACCAAAATTTCTGGGGTTGTGTCTTAGGCCTTAGTGTTTTTATCAAAAAAATTTTTTAAAGTTCTAATATGTAATTTTGTTTCAGAACCACTGATTTAAATAGAAATCACAGATCACTTAATCCAGGAATGGAGAGGAATTGAAGATAAGACATGAGAAAAGAAAAAAAGAAATGCAATTAATAGCAGGTAGTTTAAGAGACAATAAATTAGATTTTTTTCCTAGTTGAATAAATTAAATAATAAATAAATAATAATAAATAATTACAAATAATAAATTGAAGCATTGAGGCAGTAGTTTTCCAGACAGCCTTCTGAAAAGATATGTATGAAAAATGATTAAAATGAAATATTTATCTTTGTTCTTATTAGTTTGAAATCACTGTAATACCAAATATGCTCAAATCCTTTTACTTTTGCAATGACTCTATTTTAATTTTTAAGTAAATATTTTTATATGGAGTATCTCTATATTTTGATAAACTTCTATGTCTTTATGATCAAGAAGAAGTGTCTTCCAAATTATAGCTGAATTTAAATGTATGTTGAAGTAATATCCCTCAATACTGTGTTGGTAGGATTATACTATGACAAAATTCTCTATGTGTATATCCATGCAGTTTGTCACATAACTTCCCAATCCTCTTACCAAGAGCACAGTATCTTTTTCTGCCCCTTGGCTCTAGGCTTAGCCATGTGTGTTTCTTTAACTAGTAGGATGAACATAGTCAGGATGCAAGCCTTCCTGGGTAGCTCAGCTGGTAAAGAATCCACCTACAATGAAAGAGATGCTAGTTCAATTCCTGGGTCAGAAAGTTCCCCCACAGAAGGGATAAGCAGCCCACTCCAGTATTCTTGTGCTTCCTTGGTAGCTCAGATGGTAAAGAATCCACCTACAATGTGGGAGACCTGGGTTCAATCCCTGGGATGGGAAGATCCCCTGGAGGAGGGCATGGCAACCCACTCAAGTATTCTTGGACAGAGGAGTCTGACTACTTAACTCTATGAGGAAATAGGATGAGAGCCAGCCATATGGGGCAGAACCAAATAAAAGGTATGCGGTGAGAAGAAGAGCTATCTCATTACTGCAACCTGAAGTAGAGATTCTATACTGAAGTTCAGGCAGACCTCATCCTATAGATTGTCAGATTAGGAGAATAAATGCTCTATAAGTCATTGAGTTTCGCAAGTGGTTTATTATACAATATTATTACAGCAATAGCTGTCAATTTAGGCAGAATAGCAAATTTTTCTGAGCTCTTCTTTTATTCTGGTATTAAGAGGCAGCAATCTGTAATTATACAATTAAGGTGGAACTTAAAATGGCAATATTTCAGGGAGCATTTGTCTTAAATAGTCTCTAAAAGATTGCTTTAGAGCACATAGTTATTTTTTTTTGAGTTGGGCCTTCAGAATCAGTGATTTTCTATTGGTGACTTTATACTGAAAGATGCAGAAAAGGTAAGACTGGACAACTAAAAGCAAAGCCTGATGATTATATAATTTTACATAGAAAATGTACTTACAACAACTTTGGAAGACTTTTATTGTGGGATTTTTCACTAATAATTATTGACAAATACTTCTGGTGCTATCTGTTTATTCTTGATCTAATTGATTTTTAAACTTGTTTCCAAATATAAAACCATTACTTTTCAAAAATCAATAAGATACTTAATATTTAAATTACCTCATTGTACACTTTAGTTTGAAAAGTAATTATTGATTTTGAGCATTTTAGAGAAAATGTTGTATTTATAACCACTAGTATAGCTAAGTTTCATGAAGTTGTAATTTATGGCTTGGAAGAAAAGGCCAGAATTCCAAATGTGTTTTATAAAGTGTTGACTTTATGATGCACCATGAAGAACGTGTCATTTTTTACTTAGTTTAATATATTTTATCTCTGAGAGAAAACAGTTCTGGAAAACATTGTATAAAATCACAAAATGATGATATTTCAGTAGAAAAATGTAAGAGGATATGAATTCTGGAAATTAACATAAAAGAGTTTATCACATCAGTGTCCACATTCCAAAAATTCATGGAGGCTTTCAGGAGACAGTGAAGTGGATCAGCTCATTTCAAACCTATTGCTTTTGTTTTCATATAGCAGTTCTTTACTCTGAAAAAAGTAGACTCGTTAATGGAATCTCACTCAGAAACAAACTCATAGTATTTCACTACCAGGCATATGCTGTTATTTTAAAATGAATTTTATAAAAACATGAAAGAACTTCTACTGAAATACAAAGAGGGAAGTATCTTCTTATCATTGTTTGTATTTCTAATAGTATAATTAAAGGTATACTCGTTAATAAAGCTGTATACATTTGAAAAATAAACCTTAGCATAGTATATGCAGAAGTATTTGCAGTAATGTTTCTTAATGTGCTTTTCTTCTACAAAACATGAAAAGCACATTGTTTTTCATTTTGTTTATTGCATTCTTTTTTAAATTTTTAAATTTTTTATTTTTTTAAATTAGTTTATTTATCTATTTTTTAACTTTACAATATTGTATTTGTTTTGCCATATATTGACAAGAATCCACCATGATGTACATGTATTCCCCTTGCAGAACCCCCCTCCCACCTCCTTCCCATCCCATCCCTCCTGGTCATCCTGGTGCACCAGCCCTGAGCACCCTGTATCATGCATCGAACCTGGACTGGTGATTCACTTCACTAATATGATAATTTACATGCTTTAATGCCGTTCTCCCATATCGTCTCACCCTCACCATCTCCCATAGAGTCTATAATACTGTTCCTTTTATCTGTGTCTCTTTTGATGTCTCGCATACAGGGTTATCTTTACCAATTAACTAAATACCATATATATGTGTTAGTATACTGTATTGGTATTTTTCTTTCTGGCTTACTTCACTCTGTATAATAGGCTCCAGTTTCATCCACCTCGTTAGAACTGATTCGAATGTATTCTTTTTAATGGCTGAGTAATATTCCATTGTGTATATGTACCACAGCTTCCTTATCCATCCGTCTACTGATGGGCATCTAGGCTGCTTACAGATGGCTAACAAACACATTAAAAGATGCTCAACATCACTTATTATCAGAGAAATGCAAATCAAAACCAAAGTGAGGTACCATTTCACGCCAGTCAGAATGGCTGCTATCCAAAAGTCCACAAGCAATAAATGCTGGAGAGGGTGTGGACAAAAGGGAACCCTAATACACTGTTGCTGGGAATGCAAACTAGTACAGCCACTATGGAGAACAGTGTGGAGATTCCTCAAAAAACTGGAAATAGAAGTGCCATATGACCCAGCAGTCCCACTGCTAGGCATACACACTGAAGAAACCAGAGTTGAAAGAGACACGTGTACCCTAATGTTCATCGCAGCACTGTTTATAATGTTGCATTCTTGGAAAGATTCTAGGCAACAGTTTCTGAGAGAGGAGAAAAATATTTTGATGACATATACATATATATAACTAATTCCTGGCTGATTCCACATATTAAAAAGGGGACATTTACAGATAAAGCCAGTGTTAAACTTTGCATCCAACACAATCCTTGAAACATGTCTCATTTTCAGTTGCCACCTGAATTTATCACAGTCAGCCCTGTATTTCTAAAAAGACAGATATTATATGCAGTAGGATGTTTCTGGAAGCCTGCTATTTAAGTCTGGGATGCTGATATTGAACTGAACATTTTTGTTCTGTTTAAAATAGAGCAAAATTTGAGAGTTTGGTATTTTAAAGTATTAATTCAAGGAAGATTACACTTATAGCATTCCTTTCAGTCATGGTTATGTGCTATGTGGAATAATACATAAATACTAAGGCAAGTTATCTGCTTTTTTATCTGCAAGTAAAAAATATGAGTCAGAAATCCATTTTCATAATATAGAATCTTTAGTTTTTCCAATTTTATTGGTGCATATAAAACATGTGTCAGACTTACTTCCCTTCTACTGAGAGCTGAATAGATTTTAGTCACCACTTCAGCTGAGTAGAGAATGAACAGTGAAAAAAGTTTATTTCAAAAAATGTAAGTTTTTCATTAAATAGTTGATTTGTTGCTAAATTTGTCCCATTGTCACTTTTTGTAGGTTAAGAGGGTTTTGCCTTGGGAGCAGGATAACTTTTTCATATGATTGTTTTATATGTCCCTTAGTATAAACTTGACAAATTATTTTTCTGTTCTTCCATGAAACAATTTATCCAATACTGATGAATATTTTAGAGTACAAATGCATTATGCAAGCACCTCTGAGTTTTGCTGCATTTCATGTTAATGTTCTATATAAAAATAAATTTTGTTTCAGCAGACTGATATTAGAAATTAGTAATTCAGTGTATTAATTATGGTTCTCTGGTAAGTAAACTTTAATGATAGTTTTTTTTTTTTAATTTTTAAATTTCTGTGCTGATTTCCTAATACTAATTGTATTTACTGGAAAGGATATTTGAAAAGTAAAATATCAGAACAGGTGAAAAAAAAACTTCATATAATCTAATGTTTCTTTTTAGTCAAATATTAATCATCTGATACTTTTAAACTTCCATTCTGTGTTTTTAAATCTTCAAATGGAGAAGGCAATGGCAACCCACTCCAGGACTCTTGCCTGGAAAATCCTATGAACGGAGGAGCCTGGTAGGCTGCAGTGCATGGGGTCCGGAAGAGTCGGACACGACTGAGCGACTTCACTTTCACTTTTAACTTTCATGCATTGGAGAAGGAGATGGCAACCCACTCCAGTGTTCTTGCCTGGAGGACCCCAGGGACGGCAGAGCCTGGTGGGCTGCCGTCTATGGGGTCGCACAGAGTCGGACACGACTGAAATGACTTAGCAGCAGCAGCATTATATCTTCAAAATATTTTTATTGAAGTATAGTTGATTTACAGTGTTGTATTCTTTAAAATAATTTTTAAAGATTTTTCTGAAACATTATCTTCTCACTGAAATTTGTACTACTTTGTGTTGGTAAAATTTACTAGTACACTATGCCTTCAAAGCCTGTTTTGCATTATTCTATTATAGCAACCCTTACCTTTGTGCTTTACACATTTTTTTCCCCAAACCTTGAGAATAGGAAAACATTTAAATATTTCTTCACAGATTCTAGCAAACAAAATAGCAGGTATGTAAGTGTCTGTTCAAATATTTACAAATGACAGCACAATGGAAATGATTAGTGAAAGTAGCACCTTCACCAAACAAGGGCTTTTGTTGAAGTTCTGTGAGCCCATTGCCACGGAAGCCTGGAAACTGACTCAGCATTACTTCAGTGAGGGTGTTGGGTAATGTGTATTGGACAATAACAAGTAAAGAAAATAACTAACATTAACATTTTAAATATGTTATTTTGCCATTTAGGTATATGTTTTGTGAAAGTAAACCTGTAGGGACCATGAACTGACAGATCGTGCATAGCAAGTGTTAGGAATTCAGTGCTTATATGCATAACTGCATTTTTTTCTCTTCATCACCTATGCTGCTCTAGTGACTCAACACCACTCTAGTTAATCCCTCTGTAAATGAATTGCTCTTAATTGCAGAATATTTTGTGGTCACAGATTTGTTCTCTTCTTTAGTGATGCTCTAACTGATTCTCAATGGCTACCCCCTGGAGTTTCATTAAGGCACTAGTCCAGTGAGTTCCAAACACTAAATCATTGTTACTAGTCATGTTTAACCAGCAACAAGATAAATTTCTCCAATTAGGCAACCTGAAGAACAGAGCTAAAATGATAAGGAAATGTTTCAACAAGCAAAAAATAGCAATGTTTATACATGTAAATATTTTAGTGTACATTTAAAATTTCTACTTATATATCAATAATCTTCATAATAAGATTACATATCATATGTTATTTATTTGTACATAATGTAAATTGTCTCTTATAAATTGCAGATATGTACTTCCTGGCTTTTTTTCAGTTAAGACAGAGTCGCTCATACGTCTTCACAGCCTTCTGTAATATACCGAGATAATGTGATTTAGTTCATATTAATTTTTTTTTCCTAGATGGATCCCTACTGTGCTTTCTCAACAGCTTCCTTCTGCCTCATTTCCCAAACAACTCTGCAGAATTGGTACGTAGGCAATAAAGTCAATTGGTCTTGAAACGGTTCTTCTGGTACAATTTTTTTCTCTCCCTGGGATAGAAGACTAATAATGATTACTAAAGCTTCCAAGCAAAAGTGAAAGCAGTCTTTTAAGAAAAATATTCTATTTTAAACTTAGTGCTTCTTAAAATATATGAATGGATGACATATATATATATGTGTGTGTGTGTGTGTGTGTGTGTGTATATATACATGTCATGCATTCATATATTTTAAGAAGCAGAGTTTATATATGTGTGTGTGTCATATGATCGCTTTCTCAAAAGACTTCCAGCGAATAACAACACCAAGTTTTTTTTAAAGTAGCTAAGCCATTTTTAGAACAGCCTAGTCAGAACATTATTCTTGAAATTCTATCAAATACAGAAACTCTGTCTATATTGTATAAATGTAACATAATTTAATTTATCTCAAATAATGAGAACATATTTTCAGAATGTATATTTTGAGGGTATGAGGAGTATTTCCAACATAAAAATGAAATACAGAAAACTCTGTATACAGAAACTCTGTATATATTGTATAAATGTAATATAATTTAATTTATCTCTAATAATGAGAACATATTTTCAGAATGTATATTTTGAGGGTATGAGGAGTATTTCCAACATAAAAATGAAATCATTATATATGCTTTTATAGAATAAAACTAAGTGTATGCTTTTGGATGTAGATTCATGGAAAAATAATTTTATCCTCTGTTACTGAATATTATCCTTATTCAAGTACATGGGGTACTTGTATTTATTTTCCTCTTCTGTGGGTGACACTTCATTACTAGAAGTCTGTGCCTTTTTATTCTTTGCCTCATAATTCAGATTCTTGGCACATGATATTGAATTTTATGACTAAAACTAAAGTAAATCATGCACAGCTGTCCCTATTTTAGGTGTCCTCTATGCTTATTCTAGTAGTGTTACTACTGTATAACTCAGTGTTTCTGAATCATTTGTCTTCCACAACTTGAGATTAATTATGCAGATTTATAACCATTTTTGATTCTTGGTCACTTTCATGAATGTACTCTAAATGTGGTTGCAGATTTGCAGATGGTATTACTCAAATTTTGGTTCAAAAACCATAATAACGATAATATACTCTAAAAGCATTTTAGGTCACAGATCAACAACCTATAGGCAATGAGCCAAAATCCAGCGCATAGTCTGTTTTGTTATAGCTTCTAAGCCAAAAAGATGTTTTTATGTTTGTAAGTGGTTATTGAAGAAGAAGGAGAAGGAGAATATAACAGAGGCTGCAAGTGGCATTACAAGTCCTAAAATGTTTAGTATCTTGCCCTTAACAGTTTGCCAACTCTTGTTTTTTAGGTTATCTCACCATAATATTAAAACATGTATTAATAAGAATCAGGAATAGATGAAAAACTTAATTTCATAGATTTTTCTTACATCCTGTTCAGGAAACTTCTCATTTTATCTGTGACTGAATTCCCTTTATAGACTGACTCAAGTCTCTTTTAATCAGAATCATCCCCATTTTAATTGCCATATCCACTTGATTTCTATTAAAGGCGGAAACATAAGTTTTTGACTGTAATTATTAAACCAAAATTGTGTTAAAAATACCTTCTGTATTTATGAAAGTTTGACCACTTCAGTATTGATTACATAGTTATGAATAGCTATCTAAATCTACATATTTGATAGAAAAACATACATAGTGAATGACAAAAGATTGACAGTCTTCTTGTCCTTGAGATCTGTAATATGGAGGTAGCTCTTTAACACCACTGGGTATAAGTATTGCTAGATTTTTCTTATACTCAGTTATTCTCAATCTTGGCTGCCTATTGGAATCAGTGGGGTATTTTAGCATTGCCTGAATTCCACACTCATATCAGTTCAGTATAATTTAGTCATTCAGTTGTGTCCAACTCTTTGCAACCCCAAGGATTGCAGCACACCAGGCTTCGCTGTCCATCACCAACTCCCAGAGTTTACTCAAACTCATGTCCATCCAGTCAGTGATGCCACCCAACCATCTCATCTTCTGTTGCCCCCTTCTCCTCCTGCCTTCAGTCTTTCCCAGCATTAGGGTCTTTTCCAGTGAATCAATTCTTCCCATCAGGGGGCCAAAGTATTGGAGTTTCAGCTTTAGCATCAGTCCTTCCAATAAATATTCAGGACTGATTTCCTTTAAGATGGACTGGTTGGATCTTCTTGCAGTCCAAGTAACTCTCAAGAGGCTTCTCCAAAACCACAGTTCAAAAGCATCAATTCTTCCATGCTCAGGTTTCTTTATAGTCCAACTCTCACATCCATACATAACTACTGGAAAAACCATAGTTTTGACTAGACAGACCTTTGTTGGCCAAGTAATGTCTCTGCTTTTTAATATGCTGTCTAGGTTGGTCATAGCTTTTCTTCCAAGGACCCAGCATCTTTTAATTTTATGGCTGCAGTCACCATATGCAGTGATTTTGGAGCCCAGAAAAATAAAGTCTCTCACTGTTTCCATTGTTTCCCCATCTATTTGGCATGAAGTGATGGTACTGGCTAACAGGCAAGTTTGGCCTTGGAGTACAGAATGAAGCAGGGCAAAGGCTAATAGAGTTTTGCCATGAGAACGCACTGGTAATAGCAAACACCCTATTCCAACAACACAAGAGAAGACTCTACACGTGGACATCACCAGATGGTCAACACCGAAATCAGATTGATTATATTCTTTGCAGCCAAAGATGGAGAAGCTCTATACAGTCAGCAAAAACAAGACCAGGAGCAGACTGTGGCTCAGATCATGAACTGCTTATTGCCAAATTCAGACTTAAACTGAAGAAAGTAGGGAAAACCACTAGTCCATTCAGGTATGACCTAGATCAAATCCCTTATGAGTATACAGTGGAAGTGACAAATAGATTTAAGGGACTAGACCTGATAGACAGAGTGTCTGATGAACTATGGACAGAGGTTCGTGACATTGTACAGGAGACAAGGATCAAGAAAATCCCCATGGAAAAGAAATGCAAAAAAGCAAAATGGCTGTCTGAGGAGGACTTACAGATAGCTGGGAAGAGAAGAGAAGCAAAAAGCAAAGGAGAAAAGGAAAGATATTCCCATCTGAATGCAGAGTTCCAAAGAATAGCAAGGAGAGATAAGAAAGCCTTCCTCAGCGATCAGTGCAAAGAAATAGAGGAAAACAACAGATTGCGAAGACTAGAGATCTCTTCAAGAAAATTAGAGATACCAAGGGAACATTTCATGCAAAGCTAGGCTCGATAAAGGACAGAAATGGTATGGACCTAACAGAAGCAGAAGATATTAAGAAGAGGTGGCAAGAATACACAGAAGAACTGTACAAAAAAGATCTTCACGACCCAGATAATCACGATGGTGTGATCACTCACCTAGACCCAGACATCCTGGAATGTGAAGTCAAGTGGGCCTTAGAAAGCATCACTACAAACAAAGCTAGTGGAGGTGATGGAATTCCAGTTGAGCTATTTCAAATCCTCAAAGGTGATGCTGTGAAAGTGCTGCACTCGATATGCCAGCAAATTTGGAAAACTCAGCAGTGGCCACAGGACTGGAAAAGGTCAGTTTTCATTCCAATCCCAAAGAAAGGCAATGCCAAAGAATGCTCAAACTACTGCACAATTGCACTCATCTCACATGCTAGTAAAGTAATGCTCAAAATTCTCCAAGCCAGGCTTCAGCAATACGTGAACCGTGAACTTCCAGATGTTCAAGCTGGTTTTAGAAAAGGCAGAGGAACCAGAGATCAAATTGCCAATATCCGCTGGATCATCGAAAAAGCAAGAGAGTTCCAGAAACACATCTCTTTCTGCTTTATTGACTATGCCAAAGCCTTTGACTGTGTGGATCACAATAAACTGTGGAAAATTCTGAAAGAGATGGGAATACCAGGCCACCTGACCTGTCTCTTGAGAAACCTGTATGCAGGTCAAGAAGCAACAGTTAGAACTGGACATGGAACAACAGACTGGTTCCAAATAGGAAAAGGAGTACGTCAAGGCTGTATATTGTCACCCTGCTTATTTAACTTATATGCAGAGTACATCATGAGAAACGCTGGGCTGGAAGAAACACAAGCTGGAATCAAGATTGCCAGGAGAAATATCAATAACCTCAGATATGCAGATGACACCACCCTTACGGCAGAAAGTGAAGAAGAACTAAAGAGCCTCTTGATGAAGGTGAAAGAGGAGAGTGAAAAAGTTGGCTTAAAGCTCAACATTCAGAAAACTAAGATCATGGCATCTGGTCCCATCACTTCATGGGAAATAGATGGGGAAACAGTGGAAACAGTGTCAGACTTTATTTTTGGGGACTCCAGAATCACTGCTGATGGTGATTGCAGCCATGAAATTTAAAGACACTTATTTATTGGAAGGAAGGTTATGGCCAACCTAGATAGCATATTTAAAAACAGAGACATTACTTTGCCAACAAAAGTCCATCTAGTCAAGGCTGTGGTTTTTCCAGTGGTCATGTATGGATGTGGGGGTTGGATGGTGAAGAAAGCTGAGCGCCGAAGAATTGATGCTTTTGAACTGTGGTGTTGGAGAAGACTCTTGAGAGTCCCTTGGACTGCAAGGAGATCCAATCAATCCATCCTAAAAGAGATCAATCCTGGGTGTTCATTGGAAGGTCTGATGTTGAAGCTGAAACTCCAGTACTTTGGCCACCTCATGCGGAGAGTTGACTCATTGGAAAAGACCCTAATGCTGGGTAGGATTGGGGGCGGGAGGAGAAGGGGACGACAGAGGATGAGATGGTTGGATGGCATCACCGACTCGATGGACATGGGTTTGGATAGACTCTGCGAGTTGGTGATGGACAGAGAGGCCTGGCGTGCTGCAGTTCATGGGGTCGCAAAGAGTCGGACACGACTGAGCGACTGAACTGAACTGATGGTACTGGATGCCATGATCTTAGTTTTCTGAATGTTGAGCTTTAAGCCAACTTTTTCACTCTTCTCTTTCACTTTAATCAAGAGGCTCTGATTTAATTAGTTTTGGATGGGGTCCAAACAGTGGAATTTTTAGAAACTCCTCCAGTAACTCAAATATATTGTGATTGTTGGAAACAACTTAAACTACTTGCTGGTGGACTTGTTCCTTGCTTGTCCACATCTTCACAAAGCAGTTGTTGCCCAAGATTTGACCTGTAGGATGAGGATAAGCAGAGGGGTTAAAATTTTATTTTATACCTTTATGTTCTTAAGAATATTTCCTAAAATGTGGTCTCCGAACCAGCACCGTTAGTATCACCTGGGAATGGCCTAAACATGCAAATCCTCGAAAACACAAGAAATGGAGTCCAGTGATCTGCAGTTTAACAAGCTCTCTGAATGATTCTGTTTGTGAGCTATTAAAGCCAAAATAACTCAGAAATAGGGGTTTATACTCTTTTCTTTTCCATTGGGAATTAAAACAATCTATATTGCATATTTATTTTATAATTTGTATGTTAAAGGAATATATAATTTATATCTTCACAGCACATACCAGTTTATACAGGATCAACTTCATGTTAAGGTAAGATCTACTTATTTAATTCATTAGTCATGTTAATATAGAAGACATGTATGTATATATGTATTATGATATATCCCTCAAGTATGTTTTTGGTTTGCTAGTATAAATATTTAAGGTATTAAGCTTTTAATTTATAGCAATATGGTTGCTTGGGTTGGAATAAGTAGTCATCTGGTATAATCTGAGTATCTAAAACTCTATAGAGAGATGCATAATTTCAAATCCATCTACATATACAAGTATGTCTAAAATAAGGCAAGTGTCTATAATTTATATAGTCTTAATATATAGATAATATAATGTATGTTATATAAACATATTATTTATTTATTTATTTTGGCATTTTAAAACACGAGAGAAACTTTGTATAAATACTCTCATTTGGTTGGATTATTGGAGGCAGAATCCTCTGAGTCTGGGCCTGGAATCTTTCAGACTCTAGTTCATATCCAGCATTGTTCATATTTATTAGCTATGATTTTGAACAATTACTTAAATGCTTCAGTTTTGGCTAAATTTTGTTTCCTTTATATTAATTTCTATGAGCATCAAACAGAGATAATAGTATCTATTTCAAAGGGCCATCATGAAGTTAACATATTGGGGATAATGTATGCAAGGCCCCACACCTAGTGACTGCTAGCACTGAATAAATACTAGCTATTTTTATTTCTATTATGTAGAAATAATTATTTATATAACAATAACGTTTTTCTATTTGAGAATATGTAATTTCAACATATTTTAGAAGTTTCATGAAAATAATCTAATTTTGTTTTTCTAATATATTGATTTTTCAATATTGACATTAAAAGTTTGGTGGTGGAAAGTCTCCAGACCTAAAGAACTACTATGAGAGTTAATAAAGAGATCTACATAGTGAACTATTGTTCATTGTAAATGCAGTGGAACCTTGGTAAAATATGACCTGCTATAGCATGAAATTTAGTATAATCCTATTGATTGGTGCTTGTTACTGAAACAACCAGAAGGTTCTTGTTATACTACTTTATCTCAGTTGCCTGGCAAAGACCCAAAGAATCATGTTTTAATGAAGTCCATCTTTGAGAGAATAATGGAATAAAACATGATTCTTCTTCACTTTTATAGAACTCATGAAGTATTTATGTTAAATAAATGAAGTGTAGGCACTGATATGGAGGCATCATATGTCTGGGAGGCAAACAAAAAAGCCAGATTTTATAAATACAAAAAGTTGGGAAGTTTGGTCTTGAAAAAACTGTGGATGTAAAACATCTGATAAGAACTGAAAAATTGAAGTTGGCTGAATTTAAGGTAGCTTATTCTTTTTCAAGACTGTATTTTTAAAATAAAATTTGATATAGATTTTATCTCAGTGATTTCATAATTTAAATAAAAGATTCTAACACTGTAGTGTAAATCTCTAATTTACGTTGAATACCTCAAATTATTTCTGAGATTCTCTTTTGAATATATTGCATAGTTATTGAATGTAAACTTTTTGAGATTAGAAACCATATTTTATATGCTTTATATTTCAGATGCTAGCACAGTGCTAACAGAAAGCAGATATTCCATAAATATTTTATTAATGAGTAGAAATATTAGCACTTTTCATTCATTGATGATAAATCACTATGTGCAAGATTGACTGCTACTCAGTGTTGCTTTCTTTTGAGAGGATAGTAATCCTATTCCTGGTGATTCCTTTTATTTAAAGGAATATCCATAGGGCAACTCTCCCCATCTCTTTCTCTGTTATCATTTGTGCCTTCCCAAGAATGAAGGAATAACTTAACTGACAGGTGGCTTTGGGAGTAGGACCTGAGCTTGCTTTGCCAGTCCTTTTCTTACTCATTGAACTTTGGCATAAATCTCTCAGTGTAGGTAGAGCAGAGAGCCAAGTTCTGAACAGTTGTTAAGCTTGGAGGTAACGGCTTCAAGGCAAGACCTGTGGTTTTGCTGCTCTGCCTAAACTGTACTGATAAGTTTGTCCACTTTTAGGGGTGCAGATGAGACCTTCACCTAAGAACTAGGATTCTGCATACATAAGCAATGATCTAAATCTGCTCCATCAGTAATAATGCTGACATTTTTATTTTTCTTCTTGTGATTCATCTACATTACTTGGTTCAGAATTCAGGCATGAAAAAGTAGATATTAAAAGTTCAACCCCCCAGAGTATGTGCATGCTGGCTTGCTAACAATCAGAAAGACAGCCTTGAACTGGTGGCTGCCACCTCTCCTCCACATTTCCCAGTCTGAAGGGGTCCTGCTCATTCCATACTACAGCGTAGTACAAGATCAAGGCAAATATTTGGTCTAGCTATGCAGGGACAAACTAGGATTCCTGGGGTGAGACCTGGGTGGAGTCATGGAGACCACTGTCACAGCACACTGGTTGATGCCATTAGAACACAGAGAGACTAAGCACTGACTCTTGGGTAGACAAGCCCTGGGCAGGAATACATAGCAGTTCATTTCCCAGTGAGAGTGCCTTGGATCTGCATGGTCCACAACACAGCTTAGTGCTTGATCTCAGCAGACAAATCCTGAAAAAAGTCTGCCACGGAGCCAACCCAGACCTTAGGTGGCCCCACAGCCACCTCAATTCCTATAGTTACAGTGCCTTGATACCCAGCCTTAGCCTGTTCCACAACACAGCCTTGTACTAAATCTGGGAAATACACAAGACACAAGAGAGATTAGATACAACTTTGGGCTGCTTCTAAATGGAACCCTAGATGCCTACACAGGCAGTGCATAGTCCTGTTTTGAAGGCACAGGACTCACTTGCTTGAGCAAACACCTTTGGGTCAGGGAGCACACTCAAGAACATAGGAACTTGATCAAACTCAAATCCTAGGGTTTTTACTGCAACAACTGGAGAGCAGACCCTGCCCCAACCGGGTAGAGATAGCCACAGAGTAGAGAGTAATCTCCACCTCACATCCAGCACAGGATCTAGGCAATACAAGACTAACGACACCCTTTAAGAAGGGCAAAATAACCAACACACTCTGAAGAAAGACATGGATGCTATCCATACAAAACTCAGCCCTTGCACCAAAATTACTGGACACATAGTCTCTACAGGAATGTTCCCACATAAGTATATTCCTTCAAGACTGTGATAAAGAACTGTTTCTCCTAAATGCATAGAGACAAAGTTAAATAAAAGAAAAGGCAGAGTAACCACCCCCAATTACAAGAACAAGAGAAATACCCTGAAAGGACAGATAATTAAACAGATTTCACCATTTTAATGGAGAAGGAAATGGCAACCCACTCCAGTATTCTTGCCGAGAGAATCCTGTGGACCAAAGAGCCTGGTGGGCTGCTGTCCATAGGGTCACACAGAGTTGGACACGGCTGAAGCAACTTAGCATGCATGCATGCATTGGAGAAGGAAATGACAACGGACTCCAGTATTCTTGCCTGGAGAATCCCAGGGAGGGAGGAGCCTGGTTGGCTGCCATCTATGGGGTCGCACAGAGTCAGACACGACTGAAGCGACTTAGCAGCAGCAGCACCACCATTCTAATAGACCTTGACTTCAAAAAAGAGATAATAAAAATGCTAAATGAATTAAGAAAGATTATTGATAGAAATTCAGATCACCATAAAAAAGAACTAGAAACTATAAAGATGAACCAATCAAAAAGCAATCTACAGATTCAATGCAATCCCTATCAAACTACCAATGATATTTTTCACAGAACTAGAACAAATCATTTCACAATTTGTATGGAAGTATAAGAAACCTCGAATAGCCAAAGCAATCTTGAGAAAGAAGAATGGAACTGGAGGAATCAACCTGCCTGACTTCAAGCTCTACTACAAAGCCACAGTCATCAAGACAGTGTGGTACTGGCACAAGGATAGAAATATAGATCAATGGAACAAAATAGAAAGCCCAGAGATAAACCCACGCACCTATGGGCACCTTATCTTCGACAAAGGAGGCAAGAGTATACAATGGAGAAAAGACAATCTCTTTAACAAGTGGTGCTGGGAAAACTGGTCAACCACTTGTAAAAGAATGAAACTAGAACACTTCCTAACACCATACACAAAAATAAACTCAAAATGGATTAAAGATCTAAATGTAAGACCAGAAACTATAAAACTCCTAGAGGAAAACATAGGCAAAACACTCTCCGACATAAATCACAGCAGGATCCTCTATGACCCACCCCCCAGAATATTGGAAATAAAAGCAAAAATAAACAAATGGGACCTAATCAAAATTAAAAGCTTTTGCACAAACAAAGGAAACTATAAGCAAGGTGAAAAGACAGCCTTCAGAATGGGAGAAAATAATAGCAAACGAAGCAACAGACAAACAATTAATCTCAAAAATATACAAGCAACTCCTGCAGCTGAATTCCAGAAAAATAAACGACCCAATCAAAAAATGGGCCAAAGAACTAAACAGACATTTCTCCAAAGAAGACATACAGATGGCTAACAAACACATGAAAAGATGCTCAACATCACTCATTATTAGAGAAATGCAAATCAAAACCACAATGAGGTACCATTACACACCAGTCAGAATGGCCGCTATCCAAAAGTCTACAAGCAATAAATGCTGGAGAGGGTGTGGAGAAAAAGGGAACCCTCTTACACTGTTGGTGGGAATGCAAACTAGTACAGCCACTATGGAGAACAGTGTGTGGAGATTCCTTAAAAAAACTGGGAATAGAACTGCCATATGACCCAGCAATCCCACTGCTAGGCATATACACCGAGGAAACCAGAATTGAAAGAGACGCGTGTACCCCAATGTTCATCGCAGCACTGTTTACAATAGCCAGGACATGGAAGCAACCTAGATGTCCATCGGCAGACGAATGGATAAGGAAGCTGTGGTACATATACACAATGGAATATTACTCAGCCATTAAAAAGAATACATTTGAATCCGTTCTATTGAGATGGATGAAACTGGAGCCCATTATACAGAGTGAAGTGAGCCAGAAAGAAAAGCACCAATACAGTATACTAATGCATGTATATGGAATATGAAAGATGGTAATGGTAACCCTATATGTGAGACAGAATAAGAGACACAGAGGCATAGAACAGTCCTGTGGACTCTGAGGGAGAAGGTGAGGGTTGGACGTTCTGGGACAATAACATTGAAACATGTATATTGTCATATGTGATGCAGAACACCATTCCATGTTCTATGCATGGGACGGATGCTCAGGGATGGAGCGTTGGGATGACACTGAGGGATGGGAGTGGGAAGGAGGTGGGAGGAGGGTTTGGGAGGGGGAGCACATGTGAATCCATGGCTGATTCATGTCGATGTATGGCAAAAACTACTACAATATTGTAAAGTAATTAGCCCCCAACTAAAATAAAAAAAAAAAAAAAAAAAAAGGCTAATCAATTGTGGAGGTAAAAATCAATGTAGAATATCATACTGACTATCATACTGAATGAATGACTATCAATGAATAGCAATGAATATCATACTGAAAGACATTCATGAAACAAGTGATTTGGAAAATAGAATAATGAAATCACCCAATCAGAAAGGCAAATGAAAGTAATGAAAGCAACATATGAGATCTATGGGACAGTGTAAAGCCTGCCAACCTACACATAATAACATTTTAGAAGGAGAAAAGAGAGAAGGAGATTGAAAGGTATTTGAAGGAATTATGGCTGAAAACTGAACTTCCTAATCCAAAAGATGGAAACAGTATCCAAGTACAGGAAGCACAGAGGTCCCCCAATGATATGAAACCAGACCCACACCAAAATGTATCATCATTGAAATGGTAAAAGTTAAAGAGAAGATTCTACAGGCAACAAGAGAAAATCAAAACTGATTGCAAGGGAACCCCCATAAAGCCAGTAGATGATTTCTCTGCAGAAATGTTGCAGCCCAGAAGGGAATGGCAAGATATATTTAGAGTCCTGAAAGTGAAAAACCTGCAACTTAGGATACTCTTTACAGCAAGATTATCATTTGAATACAAGAAGAGATAAATAATTTCTCAGACAAGCAAAACCTAAACTAATATAGTGATAGTAAGCCTACCCTAAAAGCAGTATTAAAAGGTCTTTTATAAATAGAAAAGAAATAAGAATCTATTGGAAAGGGAAAATCAGAATAGGAAAAGAAAATTTATAAAAAGATTATACATCACTTAAGTCAGTACATAGATTGAAAAAAGAAAAACTTGTGAAAGCAATTTTAACTAAAATGAACATCAAAAGGATAAACATGAAGATGTAAAATAGGACATCAAAATGTAGGTGAGGGAGTACGACAAAAATAGATTTAAATAATGTATTTGAACATATGAGATTACCAGTTGAAAACAAGTAGATATATTAATGAATTAACATACCTAAAAACCAGAGTAACCATAAATCTAAAACATGTAAAAGAGTGAAAGAACCAAAAAGAAGAGAGTTAAAGCACAGTACAAAAGAAAACCATCATACCATAAAAGGAAAAAAAAAGAGAAGGGAACAAAGAAGAAATATAAAATCAACAGAAAAACAAGGTTTAAAATGGAAAATAAATAAAAGCTATCAATACTTACCTTAAAAGTCAATGGGCCAAGTGTTTTGATCAAGAGGCAAAGAGTGGCAGGTTGGATAATAAAGCAAAAACCTATAATATGCTGCCTATAAGCAACCCACTATAAGGTGAAGGACACACATAGATTGAAAGTGAAAAAATGGTAAAAGATATTTCATACAAATAGAAAAGACAAGAAAGCAGATATGACAATACTCATATTAGACAAAATAGACATTAAAATAAAGACCAGAAAGAAAGATAAAGAATTGCTCTATACAATGATGATGGGATCAATACAAGAAAAGAATATTACACTTGCTAGCTTATTTGCACTCAATATAGGAGCACCTAAATATATAAACCAAATCCCAACCTAAATAAAGAGAGAAATTGATGAGAATACAATAATAGTAGGATATGTTAACACTGCACTGACATCAATGGACAGATCTTCCAGATAAAAAATCAGTAAGGCAACAGAGTTCCTAAATGATATAATAAATCTGTTAGACTTATTCGATAATTTCAGGACATGACATTTGAGAAAACCAAAATACAAATTCTTTTCAAAGAGCACATAGTAGGACACAAAAAACGGCTCAGACACTTTTAAAAGGGTAGAAATTATTTCAAGCATCTTTTCCAACCACAACAGCATGAAACTAGATATTAAGCACAGAAAGAGAATGGGGCAGGAAGGTGAATGAATACTAAACAACATGCTACTAAAAGAAAAATGGGTCAATAATGAAATCACAGAGGAAACTAAAAATGCCTTGAGCCAAATGACAATTAAAACACAACCATACAAATCCTATAGGATACAGCAAAACAGTCCTAAGAGAGAAGTTGATAGTGATAGAAGCCTTCCTTAAAAACAAGAAAATTCTCAAATAAACAACTTAATCTACCAACTAAAGGAATTAGGAAAAGAAGAACAAGCAAAACATAAAGTCAGCAGAAGGAAGGAAATAAAGTTCAGAGAGGAAGTAAATACAGTTGAGATAAAAAAAATAGGAAAAATCATAAAACCAAGAGTTGGGCTTTTCTGAAGGGATGAACAAAATCTATAAACCTCTAGTCAAGAAGAGTGCAAATAAGCATCAAGAAGAAAAGAGAGATAAACCAAATAAAATAATAAATGAAAGAGGATAAATAACAACCAATAGTACAGAAATTTTTTAAGAAAGAGAATACTGTGAATAGTTATATGCCAATGTGAATGGTTACATGCCAACAAATTGGACAAATGAAAAGAAATGGATAAGTTTTTTAGAAACACAGAGCCCAGCAAAACTGAATCAAGAAAAAAAAGATCATTTAATCAGACTGATCACTGGAAGTGAAAAAGAATCTATAACAATAATTTAAAAACGTCCAGCAAACAGAAGTGCAGAACCAAATGGTTTCATTGGGGAATTCTACCAAACCTTAGAAGAAGAATTTGTACTGATCCTTCTCAAGCCCTGCCAAAAGATTGAAGAGGAGGGAACATTCTATGAAGCCATCATCTCCCTGATACCAAGCCAGACAAAAACCATACAAAAACTTATAAGCCAGTATCTTTGATGAATAGTATTGTTGTTCGGTCACTCAGTTGTGTTCAACTCTGTGACTGCATGGACTGCAGCATGCTGGGCTCCTTCACTACCTCCCAGAATTTGCTCAAATTCATGTCCATTGAGTCAGTGATGCCACTCAACCATCTCATTCTCTATTGCCCCCTTCTGCTCCTTCCCTCAGTCTTTCCCAGCATCAGGATCTTTTCCAATGAGTTGGCTCTTCACATCAGGTAACCAAAGTATTGGAGCTTCAGCTTCAGCATCAGTCCTTCCAAAGAATATTCAGGGTTGATTTCCTTTAGGATTGACTGGTTTGATCTCCTTGCTTTCCAAGGGACTCTCAAGAGTCTTCTCCAACACCACAGTTCAAAAGCATCAATTTTTCAGCACTCAGCCTTCTTTATGATCCAACTCTCACATCCATACATGACTTCTGGGAAAACCATAGCTTTCACTAGACGGACCTTTGCCAGCAAAGTGATGTCTCTGCTTTTTAATAGGCTGTATAGGTTTGTTATAGCTTTTCTTTCAAGGAGCAAGTGTCTTTTCATTTTGTGGCTGCAGTCACTGTCCACAGTGATTTTGGTGCCCAAGAAAATTAAACCTGTCACTCTTTCCACTTTGATTAATATAGATGGGAAAATAATAAAATATTAGCAAGTTGAATCTGATATCACATTAAAAAGGGTCATATACCATGATGAAGTTGGGTTCATCCTAGTGTCACAAGGATGATTCAACATATGCAAATCAGTTGATGTGGTATAACATATCACATCAACAAAAGAAAAAATAACCACATCATTATCTCAATAGATGCAGAAAATTCATTTGATAAATTCAGTATCCATTCATGATTGAAAAGTCTCAGCAAAATGGTTATAGAGGGATAATATATCAACATAGTAAAAGCTACTTATTATAAACCCACAGCCAACATAATAATAGTGAAAAGCTGAAGGCTTTCCTGCTAAAATCTGGAAAAAGACAAGAATGCTTATTCTCACCTCTTCTGTTCAACATCATTGGAAGTCCTTGTCACAGCAGTCACACAAGAAAAATAAATAAAAGGCACCCATATTGGAAGGGGAGATGTGAAATTGTCATTATATGCAAATAACATGGTATTCTGTGTGTGTGTGTGTGTGTGTGTGTGTGTGTGTGTGTGAGTCAGTCATGTTTGTCTTTGTGACTTCATGGGCTGTAGCCTGCCAGGTTCCTCTATTCATGGACTTCTCCAGGCAAAAATACTGGAGTGGATAGCCATTTCCTTCTCCAGAGAATCTTCCCTACCCAGGGATTGAACCTGAGTCTCTTGCATTGTGGGCAGATTCTTTACCATCTGAGCCACCAGTGAAGCTCTTGATACTTCACACAGAAAACTCTAAGGACTGAAAACAAAACGATTAGAACTAATAAATAGATTTGACAAAGTAGCAGAATATAAGATTAATATACAGAAATATATTGTGTTTCTTTACACTAACAATGAAATATCAAAAAGAGAAAGTAAGGAAACCATTCCTTTTAAAATGTGTCCAAAAATTAAAGTACCTAGGTCTGAACCTGACCAAGGAAGTAAAAGACTTAATCTCTAAGAGCTATAAAACATTCATAAAGTAAACTGACAATGACTCAAAGAAATGGAAAGCTATCCCATGTTCTTGAATTTGAAGAATTAATATTGTTAAAATGGCCACACTACACAAAGCAATCTACAGATTTAATGTGAACCCTATCAAATTGCCCATGACATTTTTCACAGAAGTGGAACAAATAATCCTAAAATTTATATGAAACCACAGAAGACCCAGAATTAACAAAGCATTCCTGAGCAAAAAGAACAAAACAAGGCGTTTAAGGGCTTCCCTGTAGACTAGACAGTAAAGAATCTACCTTCAATGCAGGAGATCCAGGTTTGATCCCCAGGTTGGGAAGATCTTCTGGAGAAGGGAATGGCAATCCTCTCCAGTATTCTGGCCTGGAGAATCCCATGGACAGAGGAGCCTGACTAACACTAGGAATATAACCATTCCAGACTTCAAATTTTACTAAAGGCTACAGTAGTCAATGCAGCATGGTATTAGGACAAAAAGGCATTTAAATCAGTGGAACAGAATAGAGAGCCCAGGAGTAAACATGTGTACCTACTGTCAATCTTTGACAACGTAGGCAAGAATATACAATGGAAAAGACAGTCTCTTCAGCAGGTGGTGGTGGGGGAACTGGACAGCTACATGTAAAATCAATGAAATCAGAACACTCCCTGATACCATACATGAAAATAAGCTGAGAATGGTTTAAATACATAAATATAAGACTTGACACCCTTAAACTCCCAGAAGAGAACATAGACAAAACATTCTCTGACATAAACTGTAGCAATATTTTCTTAGGTCAGTCTGCTAAGGCAAAAGAAACAAAAGCAAAAATAAACAAATGTGGTCCAATCAAACTTAAAATCTTTTTCACAGTAAAGGAAACAATCCACAAAAGGAAAAGGCAACCTATGGAATGGGAGAAAATATTTGCAAATAATGTAACCAACAAGGAGTTACTATCCAAAATATACAACCAGTTCCTGCAACTCAATATAAAAAATAATACAGCCCAGTCAAAAAAGGGCAGAAGACCTAAATAGACATTTTTCTAAAGAGACATAACCTGAGCAACAGGCAAATAAGATGCTCAACATTGATACCTTATGATCTAACCATCCCACTTCTGGGTATAAATCCAAAAACAACAACAACTCTGATGTGATAAGATATATGTACCCACAGTTTTTATAACAGCTTTGCTTACAGTAGGACATAGACATGGAAACAACCCAAGAGCCCATCCACAGATGATTGGTTTAAGACATAATATATATATTACACATGTATAATTTATATTATATGTATCATGGAATATTACCAAAAAAGAATGAAATTTCAGCATTTGCAGCAACATAGACTCAGAGAATATTATGTTTAGTGAAGTAAATCAGACAGAAAAAGACAAATATTATATGATAAATGATATCACTTGCATGTAGAATCTAAAAATGTGATTCCAATGAATCTACACACTTAATAAGAACAGCCTCACAGACATTGAAAACAAAATTATAGTTACCAAAGGGGAGAGGAAAGGGAGGAGGGACAAATTAAGAGTATGGGATTAAAGGATGCAAACTACTATGTATAAAATAGATAAGCAACAGGATTTACTGTATATTACATGGAATTATATGTAATGTGTTCTAATAAACTATAATGGAATATAATCAGAATAAATAACTGAATCACTATGCTCTACACATGACAATGTGGAGCATTTATAATAAAATATTATAAATCAACTATACTTCAATTTAAAAAAAGGACATTCTATAACCATAACCATCTGATATGTAAATAACTTTAACATTGGAAATATCACTGACACAAATGTCTCCGATAGGGTGGAAGTCATGCAAGTATTGCAATTACCATTCACTTGGATGGAGCTCATAGCACACCTAGAGAAATATGACCATTCTTTGAACCTGAGAACTCTTAAAACAAGGTTTGTAGAAATATCATGCCACCAGCAAATATTAGCAATGTGGTATTCATATTGTGACTTAGGTATCCCTAATTTTCTATGAATATTCACCAGATTCTTTTTAATAACATGTACAGAAGTGGAAAGAAAATATTCCCATACCTAGTTCCATGGCTACTGTTACAGTTTTGTTTTCCGTGTACCCTCATACCTTGTAATAGTAGCCTATATCTCTGTCTTCTACAAAGCAATGCATATGTCTCAGGTACAGATCATACTAAACTTTAATCATATATTGGCAGAAATATTTTTCTTATTCATTAAACTGCCATTTATATACAATCATTATAACGCAATCTGAAAAATCCCATACTTAATATTTTCCTTTACTTCTCATTTTTAGTCAGAAGTTCAGCCTCTTCTTTCATATAAAGTTATTATTTTTATAGCACTCTATATTTACATGACTAGCAGCCTATTCTTCACATCTTCAGAAAAGATGAAATAGTGTAAACATATACACTATCATTTTTTCCTGGTTGATGCTCTGTTGAAGAAGTGAGTTTATTATTCAAAGCAAGCAGAGCTCAAATGTAAAAATATATAATATCTGGTTGAGATTTATCATCAGGAGATGAAAATGAATATAATAAATATATATCATATGTAGTATATAAACTGTATATGATATATAACTGTATTTATACCCAATAATAAACTTACAACTGCCTCTCTTGTTTGATTTCTCTAAATTACAACTTTTCCCTATTATTCCTGATTCTCCCCTTGGTTTACTTCCCTGTACTTCTGGCTATACTAATTCCGCTAAAGCACATTTGCCTCTTAATGTTAAACCTCTCTCTGAACCATGCATGTCACATAGTAGGCCCTCAATAAACAATTGTTGAATGAATAAATTGCTCAATTAATTAAGGAATGGTTGTTAAGATCAGAGGAATTAAATTGCAATCCTAGCTCTACCAGTTTAGAGATAAAGACTAAGTTTTTAGTTTTAATCACTGTGAACATCTCTTTTCTCTTCTGTACTTTGGTATAGTGAGATCACCTTTTTATAGTTGTTATGAAGATGAAAAGTCAACAAATTAAGTGTTTGTTGTGTGTAGGTGTTCATTAAAAGGTTACTAGTGTTAATAGATGTTTGTGTATTATTAATAACTGTCATAATTAATGATTTAGAATATCCATTGCTGTTAATCATTTGTATATTATGATAATTTGTAATTTTAGCTAATTAGTAATTATCAAAGATAAGGCCACTTAGGAAAAAAAAAGCTCCAGTGAGTCCTACAATATTACAAACATTTGGGAGGAGGGATAATGTGGAACTAATATCACATGCATGATTTCTTCCTGGGCACATGCCTTGACTCCCCTCAACCTGAATTTTCCTATATTTTGAGTGAGAAACACAACTCAGAAAACATGCCTGTGTGGGAACTGGGTCTGGAATATTTACCTTCTCAATTCACAGCAGATATTCCTGTTGTAAAGTCCCATTTTGACCCTGGTGACCAGTTTGTAGGGCATGGTATTCTTTTTCAGGCATGGCTTTCCACTGTTTCCTGCAGTAACTGTATAAGAAGCCTCAGAGGGACTGAATGTGCTATAGAGGAAAAGGTAGTCAGTTTTACCACATTTTAGGTCCATTTGGGATACAGCAGATTTTTGTGGTTTTACTCTGAAACCTAGCCTATAAAACATCATGAACAATATAGTTTAAGTGGGGAAATTCTTTCTGAGTTCTAAACAAATGATTTACAAAGAAATTTTAGAAACATACCCCTTTACAATCGCAGATGAGCTATATTTCAAAGGTTTCAAATGGCTGCATACAATTTACATCCACTTTGGAGTTTTCTCTTCATCATTTCGTGAAACAAAATGAGCATTTCTAAGTGGACAATTTTGACTTTGAATTACTGGGCACATTATTACCTGCTTATTTTTTCCCTTGTATTTTTCCCCATGTACATTTCTCCTTAATGTGTACCTTAACACCACTATCACAGTTCTCATATCAATGTTTAAAAACTCATTTTTGAAAAACATAATACCCTTGTAAAGGCAGATTTGTGTTTGGCTTTACAGAAAAATAAACTTAAGAAAAACATTCCTGAAACATGAATATTAACCCAAAGGGCATTGAATTCCTGTGAGTGTAACCTTGCACTGCTTCTAAGAAGCTGAGACTGTTGAGTTCTCTAGCCTTTGTGTCAAGCCTTGGGGGAGACACTGAAATAAAGTCAGCCCATCTCTAGTTCCTTTCTCTTTTCTTTATAATGGATAATACTTCTTAAAACATTTTGTGTTTCAAAGATGAAAGACAATAACAGAAAAAAAGGGTATTGCTTTCTGATTAAAATGAAAACAGATACCTTTTTACTGAGTAACAAATGGATTTATCTTCGGCAAGACTGCAATAGAATGTTGTTCTAGAATGTCATGGGATTTAGTCTGATATACAAATCTCAGAATCTGAATGGGGATCAAGCACTCTCTTAATTTCAAGCCTACTGAAGTTTTCTTCTCAGCACATTCATTGTTTTTATAAGAAGTTACAGCCACTTAGGTCTGTTTGAAGTTTATAGAGTGTGACCTATTTATGAGGTTGTATGTAAACAAGTTATATACCCCTATAGTAAAAAACAAAGGTAGCTTATTTGAGCAACAATTTGAGTATTAGGTACTGATTAAGCCAATTAGATTCTTCATGAATGCAAAATTTAAATGTTAAAACTAATAGAATTAGCTATGTTATTAAATATTTATATTAATCATTTTATTTTTAATATTAATATTTTTCATATTTGTCTCAGAACTTTTCTTAAAAATTTTGGTTTGAAAATTTTAAAGCTACAGAGAAGTTGAAAAAAACTATATAGTGCCTATACCTTATATCTTCATCCGGAGTCACTCATTTTAACATTTTGCCACATTTGCTTTATCTTATTATATACACTCAAGCACACATGAACGCACACACACATACACACTTGCCTGCAGTTAGATCCATATGTGTATTTCAAGTTAATTTTTGTGGTGTCATCAGACAAAGGTATATTAATTCCTCTATATGGATATCCACTGGTTTTAGTGCCATTTCTTGATGAAAAAAATACTGTTCACTTCATTGAATTACCTTGGCATCTTTGCCAAAAACAAGCTGGCCACATATGTGTAAGTTTATTTTTGGACTTTCTATTTTTTTTATTTATCTGTAGTTTTATCTTTATGCCAGTACCATGTTGTCTTGATTACTGTCATTTTATAGTAAATCCTGAAATTAGATAGTCCTCCAAATATTCTTTTTTCTAAGTTGTTTTGGCATCTTTTATTTTTCCATATGAATTTTAGATTTATCTTGTCAATTTCTATACACGTACTTATAGAGATTATGCTTGGCATCATGAAGATTCTATAAATCAAGTTGGGAAAGATTAATACCCAAATAGTATTCACTCTTCCAATGTTTGAACCATTAAATAGCTCTTCAGTCATTTAAGTTCAGTTCAGTCGCTCAGTCGTGTCCGACTCTTTGCAACCCCATGAATTGCAGCACGCGAGGCCTCTCTGTCCATCACCAACTCCCAGAGTCTATACAAACCCATGTCCATCGAGTCGGTGATGCCATCCAACCATCTCATCCTCTGTCGTCCCCTTCTCCTCCCGCCCCCAATCCTACTCAGCATTAGGGTCTTTTCCAATGAGTCAGCTCTTCGCATGAGGTGGCCAAAGTATTGGAGTTTCAGCCTCAACATCAGACCTTCCAATGAACACCCAGGATTGATCTCTTTTAGGATGGATTGATTGGATCTCCTTGCAGTCTAAGGGACTCTCAAGAGTCTTCTCCAACACCACAGTTCAAAAACATCAATTCTTCGGCGCTCAGCTTTCTTCACCGTCCAACTCTCACATCCATACATGACCACTGGAAAAACCATAGCCTTGACTAGATGGACTTTTGTTGGCAAAGTAATGTCTCTGCTTTTAAATATGCTATCTAGGTTGGCCATAACCTTCCTTCCAAGGAGTAAGCGTCTTTTAATTTCATGGCTGCAATCACCATCTGCAGTGATTCTGGAGCCCAAAAAAACAAAGTCTGCCACTGTTTCCACTGTTTCCCCATCTATTTGCCATGAAGTGATGGGACCAGATGCCATGATCTTAGTTTTCTGAATGTTGAGCTTTAAGCCAACATTTTCACTCTCCTCTTTCACCTTCATCAAGAGGCTCTTTAGTTCTTCTTCACTTTCTGCCATAAGGGTGGTGTCATCCGCATATCTGAGGTTATTGATATTTCTCCCTGCAATCTTGATTCCAGCTTGTGTATCTTCCAGCCCAGCGTTTCTCATGATGTACTCTGCATATAAGTTAAATAAGCAGGGTGACAATATACAGCCTTGACGTACTCCTTTTCCTATTTGGACCCAGTCTGTTGTTCCATGTCCAGTTCTATCAGTTATTTAGGCCATCTTTAATTTTTCCTGAAATGTTTGTAGTTTCTTGTTGTTCAGTTCCAGCTGTTTGTGACGCCATGGATTGCAGCATTCCAGACTTCCCTGTCCTTCACCATTTCCCAGAGTATTCTCAAACTCATGTCCGGTTCTAACTGCTGCTTCTTGATCTGCATAGAGGTTTCTCAGGAGGCAGGTGAGGTGGTCTGGTATTTGGTGTCAGGTCATGTATAAATATGCATATATATATATCTACTGTATTATAATCAGAAATCTTGTTTTTATTAGTTTTGCCTCATATGACTTTCCAAGTTTTCTAATATATGGTCAGTTTTTTTTAATGTTTCATGTTGAGAATAAAGTTTATCTTTTATGATTAAGTTTTAAAGTTTGTTTCTTTGTGGATAATGTTATTTAGGACTTCAATGTATTGACTTGGCTATTATCCACTAGATCTGAATTGGACTGAAAATAATTCAGTCCAAATAACTGGACTGAAAATAATAATGAAAATAATAGTTGGACTGAAAATAATGTTGGAGATATGATCCAAACATTTCATCCTCTGTCATCCCTTTCTCCTGCCTTCAATCTTCCCCAGCATCAGGGTCTTTTCCAATGAATCAGTTCTTTGCATCGGGTGATCAAAGTATTGGAGCTTCAGCTTCAGCATCAGTCCTTCCAATGAGTACTCAGGACTGATTTCCTTTAGGATGGACTGGATGGATCTCCTTGCAGTCCAAGGGACTCTCAAGCGTCTTCTCCAACAACACAGTTCAAAACATTAGCATTTATAATACATTTTGTAATAATACATAAAATGATAGATACTATTATGCCTGAATATTACTGAAAATACAGTCTCATATTTCACAATCTAAAGTCTTATACTTTATTCTTTCTCTTTAATCCTTTACATATCCATTACCTTAGTGATGAACCATGTTATCGCCCCCAGACTTCCCACTGATACAGATAGTAGCTCAGCAACCATTTCTGTACTTCTCACTTTATGGATTTTCTGGAATATGATACCCATATTTAATTTCATCTAGATTTTCTGGAAATATACCACTTTCTAGATGGACTCGAAGGTTTATATTCCCACCCATAGTACACTACAGTTCCCATCTTTTTTTGTTCTTTCTAATATTACTCATCTTTTTCATTTTTGTCTTTTTAACAGGTATAAATTTCTGTCTCTTTTTTTTTGAAGTAGAATTTGTTTGAAGAGATACATAATTTTTTATTATGGAAAAGTTATTACATTAAGCTATTTCATTTATTTGCTACTGCTACACCACAAAACTTCATTACTTTTCTTTAATCTTTGTTGCTTGAATTAAAAATGTGAAGTAAATGCTTTAGTTATGAAGGCACCACAGTAGAACTCATACTGATATGAATGTCTCAAATCAGTAAAGACAAACAACATTAATTGAGCTAAGAGAAAGAGGCAATTTGATATATCACTTTTGTGTAAACAGTGACATGCAGAGCTGCTATTAGAATTCCTTAATATGTGGATAAGTTAAAAGTCATCTTCCACTGCAGATTTAATGGATTACAATAGAATTACAGCAAATGAACCTTGCAGGTCCTTTAAATTTGATCAATCACGGCATAATTTTCAAGGCAGAAAAACAATTAATTTTCATTAAGCTAGGAGGTAATTTATACTTGTTGTTAGGGAAAATGGCTATTAAGTTGTGATTTAAGAGGTGTTTTTTTTTTTACAATTAAAAACCTTGCTTAATTCACTGATTTAATGTAGGCAAGGAAGGTATTATAAAGTTATCATTCTTACTCTATGTAAAATTGATATTATGACATACAACTATGAAAGTAAAAGATAGCTCTTTGTGTATTGTGTGTGTTTGTGTGTTAATGGGTAGCTGAAATATAGCCTGTAAAAATATTTTATGGTAAAAGCAGGCTGAGTTGATACAATGTTGTTAGATTGGCTTCACTCATAGGCTATCATATTTCTATGTATTTTACCACTTTCATAAAAACTTTATTTTCACTTTAAAAATACATTAGTGCATCTCTAGACTTCTTACAAATAGAAGAATTAGAAAGAAAGTCTTACCCTAACTTTAAAAATTGACTTAAACATTCAGGTACTTGGTATTGTCACTGTGTGCTGTGCTGTGTTTAGTTGCTCAGTCATGTCCAACTCTTTGTAACCCCAAGGACTGTAGCCCACCAGGCTCCTCTGTCCATGGGGATTCTCCAGGCAAGAATACTAGAGTGGGCTGCCATGCCCTCCTCCAGGGAATCTTCCCAACCCAGGGACTTAACCCAGGTCTCCCACATTGCAAGCAGATTCTTTACCATCTGAGCCCTGATATCAGAGAAGCCCTGATATTGTCACTAACACATCTATTTAATTAGAACAACAAAATATATATACTATCTTGAAATCTATTTCTTCCTTTCCTAAATTAGCCGACAGAGGTCTGTATAGTCAAGGCTTTGGTCTTACCAGTGGTCATGTATGGTTGTGAGAGCTGGACTATAAAGAAGGCAGAGCACCAAAGAATTGATGCCTTTGAACTGAGACTCCTGAGAATCCCTTGGGCAGTGGGGAGATCAAAGCAGTCAATCTTAAAGGAAACCAACCCTGAATACTCATTGGAAGGACTGATACTGAAGCTGAAGTTCCAGTATTTTGGTCACCTGATGAGAACAGAGAACTCACTGGAAAAGACCTTGATGCTGGGAAATATTGAGCACAAAAGGAGAAGAGGGTGTCAGAGAATGAGATGGCTGGATAGCATCATCCATGCAATGGACATGAAATTGGGCAAACACCGGGAGATGGTAAGGGACAGGGAGGCCAGGAGTGTTGCAGTCCATGGGATTGCAAAAAGTTGGATATGATTGTGTCATTGAACAACAACAATCATATAATAGAAAGAATCAATGCAATTATAAATTATATTTTTTTTCTCATCACTTTTCCAATATTATGCTTACCTTTCTTATTATAACTTTATATTTATTAATATATTTATTATATCGACATAATTCCCACTTTAAAATGAATGAACAGAATATCTACCTATCAAATAGATATATGATAACTGACAAAGTTAAAAATGTCATGAGTCAAATTTTACTTCTACACAGCAAACTAGCCACAAAATGAAAAGACAACTTATGTAATGAGAAAATATTTGCAAGCTACAGATATGATAAACGGTTAATATCCAAAACATACAAGAAACTCATATGTCTTACTAATAAAAAGCCAAATAACTCAACTAAAAAATGGGCAAAGACCCTGAAGATTTTTTTTTCAAGACATACAAATGGCCACTAGGTACATGGAAATACACTCAACATCACTACTCATTAGGCAAATGAAAATCAAAAGCGCAATGAGATATTAATTTTTCAGACAACCTGCTAGGATGTCTTTTATCAAAAAGATGAGAGATAAACAAATGTCAGAGAGGTTGTAGAGAAAAGGGGCCCTTGCACAGTTGGTGGGAATGTAAATTAGTGCAACATCTACAGAAAACAGTATGGAGGTTCCTCAAAAACTAAAAATAGAGCTATTTATGACCCCAGCAGTCCCACTTCTGGATATATATCCAGAAGAAATGAAATCAGTTTCTCAAAGAGATGCTTTCATTTCAATGTTCAAGGTGATGTTCTTCATAATGTTCAAGATATGTAAACAATGAAAGTGTCCAGTGACAGTTGAATGGCTAGAGAAGATGTGAAGAGAAGTTATATGTGTGAGAAGTTTTATATATATATGTATATAAATAATATGGAGCCTTAACAAAGAAGGAAATTCTGAATTCTGATATTTGTGACAATGTGGATAAACCTAGAGGGCATTATGCTAAATGAAATAAGCAAGACAGAAAGACAAATACTACCTGATATCACTTTTATGTGGGACCTAAAAATAAGAGTTCGAACACATAGAAACAGTAGAATGGTGGTTGCCAGGGGCTGGGGATAGGGTAAGTAGGGAGAGGATGGTGAACCAATACTTTCAGTTGTATAAGATGCATGAAGTCTGAGGATCTAATGTATAATATGGTGACTAACACTATCAGTATTATAAGGTTTAAATTTTCTAAACAGGTAGAACTTAAGTTCTGTCTCAAAAAAAAAAAAACGGTGAAGTAAGTGTTCAAGTTGGTTCCAATGTGTGTGTGTGTGTGTGTTTACACTTTTCTGGATGCCTGTTGATTATATAAAATTTGGAAACAAGTATAATAATTACAATGATTCAGAAATCTGAAACTACAATAATAAGATATTTGTGATATCTTGGACATCTAACTATGAAGTTAGTTTACAAAATACTTTTAATTGGAAAATTTCCTAAATGAATAAAAGTTATGAAACAAGGTTGAGACGTACCACTTTAAATTAATATTGATAATGAGTTTGATTAATTTGAAAGTGATTTATCAAAAATTTGCTGTATTTAATCTGATATACAAATTGTATGTTGTTTATATACATATATATAAACCCATTTTTATATGTGACATATATATATTTATATATACATAAACAATTTATATTTTGTTTGCTTATATTTTTATATATATTTGTTTGTATTTATATATAACCATTTTATATATATATATAAAACCCATTTTTCAACTTGCATTTATGTTAAAATGGGCTTCCCGGGTGGTTCAATGGTAAAGAATCTGTCTGCAATGCAGGAATCATAGGAGACTCAGGTTCCATCCCTGGGTCAGGAAGATCCCCTGGTGGAGGGCGTGGCAACCCACTCCAGTATTTTTGCCTGGAGAATCCCATGGACAGAGGAGCCTGGCAGATTACAGTAAATGGGGTCACAAAGAATCAGACACAACTAAATGACTGAACATGCATGCAAATAGTATTCCAGTAACAATATCATAAGTTCATAAAAATCAAAGTCCAAACTGAAAATGTTATGGACCTAACAGAAGCAGAACTGCTAAGAAGAGGTGCAAGAATACACAGAACTATACAAAAAAGATCTTCTTTACTCAGATAACCAAGATGGTGTGATCACTCACCTTGAGCCAGACATCCTGGAACATGAAGTCAAGTGAGCCTTAGGAAGCATCACTATGAACAAAGTTAGTGGAGGTGATGGAATTCCAGTTGAGCTATTTCAAATCCTGAAAGATGATGCTGTGAAAGTGTTGCACTCAATATGCCAGCAAATTTGGAAAACTCAGCAGTGGCCACAGGACTGGAAAAGGTCAGTTTTCATTCCAATCACAAAAGCAATGCCCAAAATGTTCAAACTACCTCACAATTGCACTCAACTCACACCCTAGCAGTGAGTGAGTGAGTGAAAGTCACTCAGTAATGTCTGACTCTTTGCGACCCCATGCACTATGCAGTCCATGGAATTCTCCAGGCCAGAATACTGAAGGGGGTAGCCTTTCCCTTCTCCAGGGGATCTTACAAAACCAGGGATCAAACCCAGGTCTCCTGTATTACAGGTGGATTCTTTACCAGCTGAGGCACAAGTAATGCTCAAAATTCTCCAAGCCAGGCTTCAATAGTACATGAATTGTGAACTTCCAGATGTTCAAGCTGGACTTAGAAAAGGCAGAGGAACCAGAGATCAAATTGCCAAAATCCGTTGGATAAAATCAAGAGAGTTCCAGAAAAACATCTACTTCTGCTTTATTGACTATGCCAAAGCCTTTGACTGTGTGGATCACAACAAACTATGAAAAATTCTTCAAGAGATGGGAATACCAGACCATCTTACCTGCCTCCTGAGAAATCTGTATGCAGGTCAAGAAGCAACAGTTAGAACTGGACATGGAAAAACAGACAAGTTCCAAATCGGGAAAGGGGTACGTCAAGTCTGTATATTGTCACCCTGCTTATTTAACTTATATACAGAGTACATCATGTGAAATGCCAGGCTGGATGAAGCACAAGCTGGAATCAAGACTGCTGGGAGAAAAAACAATAACCTCAGATATGCAGATGACACTGTCCTTATGGCAGAAAGCAAAGAACTAAAGAGCTTCTTGATGAAAGTGAAAGAGAAGAGTGAAAAAGTTGGCTTAAAACTCAACATTCAGAAAACTAAGATCATGGCATCTGATCCCATCACTTCATGGCAAATAGATCAGAAACAATGGAAACAGTGACAGACTTTTTTTTTTTTTGCTCCAAAATCACTGCAGATGGTGACTGCAGCCATGAAATTAAAAGACACTTGCTCCTTGGAAGAAAAGCTATGACCAACCTAGACAGCATATTAAAAAGCAGAGACATTACTCTGCCAACAAAGTCTGTCCAGTCAAAGCTATGATTTTTCCGGTAGTCATGTATGGATACCATAAAGAGAGTTGGACCATAAAGAAAGCTGAGTGCTGAAGAATTGATGCTTTTGAACTGTGGTGTTGGAGAAGACTCTTGAGAGTTCCTTGGATTGCAAGAAGATGCAACCAGTCCATCCTAAAGGAAGTCAGTCTTGAATATTCATTGGAAGGACTGATGCTGAAGTTGAAACTGCAATTCTTTGGCCACCTGAGGCAAAGAACTGACTCACTGGAAAAGACCCTGATGCTGCGAAAGATTGAAGGCAGGAGGAGAAGGGGATGACAGAGGATGAGATGGTTGGATGGCATCACTGACTCAGTGGGCATGAGTTTGAGCAAGCGCCAGGAATTGGTGATGGACAGGGAAGCCTGGCATGCTGCGATCCATGGAGTCGCAAGGAGTCAGACACGACTGAGTGAATGAACTGAACTGAAAATACTAAAATAGATCATGCAATAAGTCAGTTCACCTAGTAACGAGGGGTGCATTTCTGGGACCTCATTCTGAGAGTCCTGTCAGGAAGAATGTAGCTGAACTAAACCCACAGAAACTGCAAAATGTTTTCTCATAGATAAATGGTACAAGAGAGGAATCTTTTTTTGCATTTTTCAGTATAAAACTTACAGTGTAGTTTCTATTTATGTGTATCTTTTGTTCTGGCATCTGATACCTACATCCTTTGGTGTCCCCAAACGATAGGCTCAAGGTTCTTCAAATTTCTCCTATAGTCTCCAACAGAAGCAAATGTATGACAGTTGCCTCTGACTTATTGGCATACATCTCCTGCCCCATCTCCATGACAATTCTCCTTGAGGTTCACTGAGTTGTGAACTACATAGTCCTCAAATTGACCTTGAATACACCCAACATTTTTGCCCACTCCCCAGGGTTGAGTTTCTGCTTATATTTTCTTTCTATAGTACCACACTGGTACTCCTTTTCCTGTAGACCTATAATTCTGCTCTGACAACCAACCAGTGTTTGAATCTTTGGTGTCCTTCTTGAGTTTGGTCAGTTCCTTTCTCAGGAAATAGAAATGCCTCTAAGGTAAGCAGCATCTTGCCAGCTTTCTGCATATTTATTTTGATCCACCTCCCAATAGACAAGTCTAAGTTCTGAAATACCATTTTGACTTGACAGTAATTACTTCTACATTGCCCATTTTGTTGAAACGCACAGCGATACGCAAAATTCCTTTATTGATAGAGGTAAATTTGAAATCCTTATACAAATTTTGATTCTACTCAAAAGCTTTCATAATCATTTTGGGTTCTTTACCTTTTTTTATCTTTCTTCTTTACCTTTCTTTAACAACACTTAGCTTTGTTTTCCTCTTCTCACGCCTAAGATATATGGATTATCTCCAAGCATTACAGCCAATAATATTCACTTCATATTTTAATCACCAAGTATAACCTTGTGCATCTTGCTGTCAGGACTCTGTTAAAACACTAATTTAAAGAATTTATATCAAAAAGAATATTAGCTAAGAACATTCTATTATATCACTTGTCTAGGTATTCTGAATTCTATTTCTCAGTCAAGTTATGTGACCAAAAACTATGCACTTGGAAGTCATTAACTCCTCTTGCAACATAAAACATCTTCAAGAATCCAAATTTTAATGTTGTATTCTCAGGTTTAATTATAAGTCAGTATAGAAAATAGTCACACAAAAAATATTTGTATCTTCTTTAAAAACATTCTAAGATTTATTTAAACTAACAGTTACTGGATGTCTAGCAAGAAACAAACAATATTTAGGCACCAATGATACAAAGTAGATTAAACCTAATTCATTATCCTCAAGGTATTTATAGCCAAAGAATTTGGGGAGGGGAGGAAGGAGAGGAGACAAGGTATGTAAGCAAATACTTATGTTACACACTGACCCTTTAATGACATTCTAATACTAAATGAATTTCATTAAACTAATAACTTAATACATTAAATAAAAGTATTAAATTCATGACAAAAATGCTTCCTTTCCTTTAGTAATGAGAAACATACTCTCTGCCTTTGATTACTTATCAGAAAGTAGAATTTAATTGTAAACCCAAGGTAGGCTATTTATTAGTCACAGTGACAGTAGGGGTTGATTTCTTCTCTCTATATATTTTACAGATACTACACATAGTCTTGGGCTTTTTTTGGAGGCTCAGTCTGTAAAGAATCTGCCTGCAATGTGGGAGACCTGGGTTCAATCCCTGGGTTGGGAAGATCCCCTGGAGGAGGGCATGGCAACCCACTCCAGTATTCTTGCCTGGAGAATCCCCATGAACAGAAGAGCCTGGTGGGGCTGCAGTCCATGCGGTCACAAAGAGTCAAACACGACTGAACAACTAAGCACATCACAGCACACATAGTCTTATTATATATAGGTTAAAACATCATTTTTAAATCATAAAGAGTAAAAATAAATGGGTTTCTAAAATATGTATTCATAAATTTTATGAATTTGCCCTGCCCACCAGGGTAAAACATAGTTTTTCCCACTACCAGTCCATCCTATATGGAAGCTTACCCAAGCCTCTTAACTTCATCCATCAGAGGGCAGACAGAAGGAGCAAGAAGAACCACAGTCCCACAGTGGCTAAAACAAAAATAATTTTACAGAAAGTTAATCATGATGAAAAAGCAGAAAGTTATGTTGCAGATGAAGGGACAAGATAAAACCCCAGTTCAGTTCAGTTCAGTCGCTCAGTCATGTCCAACTCTTTGTGACCCCATGGACTGCAGCACGCCAGGCCTCCCTGTCTATCACCAACTCCCGGGGCTTGCTCAAACTCATGTCCATCGAGTCAGTGATGCCATTCAACCATCTCATCCTCTGTCATCCCCTTCTTCCCCTGCCTTCAATCTTTCCCAGCATGAGGGTCTTTCCAAATGAGTCAGTTCTTCGCATTTGGTGGCCAAAGTATTGGAGTTTCAACTTCAGCATCAGTCCTTCCAATGAATATTCAGGACTGATTTCCTTTAGGATGGACTGGTTCAGTC
This sequence comes from Okapia johnstoni, assembly GCA_024291935.2. Lineage (NCBI taxonomy): Eukaryota > Metazoa > Chordata > Mammalia > Artiodactyla > Giraffidae > Okapia > Okapia johnstoni. Next base: position 76,862,463 of record CM044312.1, on the reverse strand, counting down.
TCCATGAAGTCTAAGGGCAGTCCAAGAGTCATCTCCAACACCACAGTTCAAAAGCATCAATTCTTCAGCACTCAGTTGTCTTTATGATCCAACTCTCACATCCACACGTTTACTGGAAAAACTATAACTTTGGAGAGATGGACCTTTGTTGGCAGAGTAACATCTCTACTTTTTAATATGCTATCTAGGTTTGTCATAGCCTTTCTTCCAAGGAGCAAATGTCTTTTAATTTCATGGCTGCAGTCACCATCTGCAGTGATTTTGGAGCCCCCCCAAATATAATCTCTCATTGTTTCCATTGTTTCCCATCTATTTTCCATGAAGTGATGGGACTGGATGCCATGATTTTAGATTTTAGAATGTTGAGTCTTAAGCCAGCTTTTTCACTCTCCTCTTTCACTTTCATTGAGGCTCTTCAGTTTCTCTTCACTTTCTGCCATAATGGGGATGTCATCTGCATATCTCAGGTTATTGATAGTTCTCCCGACAATCTTGATTCCAGTGTAACAACTAAATGTAGTGGAAATAGCAAACTTCCAGCAATGGGATTAGAATAATAAAAATGAAGATGATTCAAGATCTCAGGAAAACAATGGAGAAGATGCAAGATATATTTACCAAAGACCTTACAAGAACCAAAGAACAAACAGAGATGACTAGTACAAAAGAAGGAATAAATAGCAGAATAACTGTGGCAGAAGAAAAGATAAATGACCTGGAGGACAGAATGGTGGAAATCACTGTAGCAGAGCAAAATATAGAAAAAAGAACAAACAAAAGACACTACACCTAGACATATTATTTTCAAACAGTAGAAAACCAAAAACAAAGAGAGAATCTTGAAAGAAGACTGAATAAAGCACCTTACTTATAGTAGACAGATAATAAAAATTACAATGAACAGTACTTCAGAAACCATGCAAGCAAAAGAGTGCAATGAAATAAATATATGTATGTATATATCCCCTTAAATTCTGTGTTGAAAAGGAAAATCTCCACCAACCTAGAATTCCATACCCAGAAAAAGTATCAATTTGAAAGTGAAGGAGAAATAAAAACTTTTTCAGACAAAAACTGAGGGAATATATCCCTAGCAGACCTCCCATTAGAGAAACATGAAAAGAAGTTCTTCAGGGAGAAGGAAAATTTTATTGGTCAGATCTACCATGAAAGGGAGAATGTCAAAGAAGGACTAAATTAAGGTAAAACCTAAGATCTTTTATTTTTACCATTAACCTATAATTATAACAATTAATATAGAATATTTTTATAAAATATGGATGTTAAAATAATGCCATTGTTATAAGATGTTCTGCTAAGAGAGCAAGTAAAATGCAGCCAAGTAAATTAGTCAATTGAAACCAAAGAACTGGAAAAGTAAACAAACAAGAAAACAAGAAAAAAAATGAGTAGAAATAGCTGCAAACATGGTAAATGCTAATTCAACTGTATCAATACTTTATTTTTCTTCCAAGTTTATTGAGATATAATTGACATGTAGCATGTATAAGTTGAAGGTGCACAGCATAATAATTTGACTTTACACACATCATGAAATGATTACCATGGTAAGGTTAATGAGCATCCATCATCTGCTATAAATACAAAACAAAAGAAAAAGAAAAATTTTTTTTCTTGTGATGAAAACTCTTAGAACTTACTTCATTTTCATATATTACTTCATTTTCATATACTTTAGAACATTTATTCTGTGAAAAATGTCATTGATATTGTAATAGGGATTGCATTATCTATAAATTGCCTTTAGTAGTATGGTCATTTTAACTATAATTTTTTCTTCCAGTCCATAAGTATGGTATATTTTCCCATTTGTTTGTAGTTTGTTTTTTTTAACTGAGCTTCTTTTTCAAGTGACAACGGTACAAGTGGATGTTCTTTTAAATATGAATGATCTTAATGCATCAATTAATTGAAATATACATATTTCCTTTCTCTACAAATTCCTGTGTTAGACACAGGTAGCCCTAGGAAATATAGTTAAGGTATTCTGTTGTACTTTGATACCATTAGCTTTGTATGTTTGCCTTATCCCACACTTTTAGATAAATCACAACAGCAGATTTTATATCAGTTCATACATTTTGACTCTAAATGTTTGTGGTTTCTAAATAAAAGTTAAAGGATAAAAGTTGACAGTTTCATGCTGAGTATTGTATGGTATCCATTATTTGTATGGCAGTATATCATTGTAATCAAAAGGAGCTGTGGAAGCTGGTATGCATATGGTTTTGACCAAAAAATACTTTCTATTAAAATAAACTATTTTCATTTTTGCAAGATGACCTACTGCCATAACTCATATTCTGCACAGTAAAAGAGCAACATAAGGCTACAGTGTTTATTTTCTAACTGAAATGTTTGCTATGCAATTCTCTTATTTTTTTTCCATGAATTTCACATATTTGATTTCTAGTTAATTTGTCACATATAACTTTATCTGCACAACCTAAATCATGTCAGACATTATAAATCTTTTAAAGGACAACTTTCTTTTCTTACAGCTCCATTATGTGGGTGCAAGGCATTTTTCCTGTAGAAAACCTAAGTTATTTTCATTTTTTGGGGTCTCCAAATTGGTAGTTTTCTTTGGGAAACTACCCACTCTACCAATGATGTCACAGTAATATTTGGCAGTCAATAGTTTTAATATTGTAAAGCAGTATGCAATGCAACTAATTTAAATAATATATAATATGTTGCCTTAGAGACCTGTATCATGTTTTGGCTTAATTACCATTTTCTTCCAATTACCATTGGCCCTCAGCATCCACAGGGCCCACATCTGTGGATTCAACCAACCATAGATTGCATACTAAAATCATTCCTGCAAATACCTAGGGACAACTATAATCCATTCTCTGCAACTTTATTTTTACCATATATAATATATAATAAGAAAATGCCTTAATTCATATTATTTAAACTGTGATTCCAAGCTTTCATTTATTAGTATATATCATGGATCAGCAAATCTTTCTGTAAAGAACTAGATAGTAAATATTTCAGACTTTGCATGTCATACAGTCTTTGTTGCTGACATGGACAATGAACAAATATATGTTGCTGTGTTCTAATCAAACGTTATTTATGGACCCTGAAATTTAAATTTCATATAAGTTTCATATGCCATGAAATATTACTTTTAATTTTTTCAGTCATTCAGTCATTTTAATATAGCTCACAGCCTGTGCAAAAGCAAACAAAAGACTGGATTTGCCATAAGCTGTAATTTGTCCGTCTTATACATTAATAGTAATTAAATCTAGAACTAGACTTTTACAGAAAAGAAATCAGATTTTTGATTCAGCATTTACAAAGACTTTTATGTTACTAAACTTTCATCATACATTAGTTTTTAAAATCTGCAGCAGTTTCTGCAAGACAAAACATTATTACAGACTCTTAAGAAATTTGAGAGAATGAAGATTGCAGTGGAAAAAACTAATTTATTAGAACAAATCAGGTTTGGTTTAAATTTGACCTGGTTTATTACTAGTTTTAAAAGTTATGCTGCCTTTCTAATTCTCTGTTTCCTTACCTAAACTATGAATAAAACATTAGAAAAATTTAAGATAATTGTGAGGATTGAAAATAATATATGTAAAATCATTCAGTAGTTTATAGCTATCATAATAATTATCTTAGAATTGTTTTATTGTAAAATTCTGTTCAAATGCAAGTATTTTATAGCATATTTTATGGACTATTACTGATTCATTGTTAGCTGAGGATGTAAGTTTTATTCATCTGCTTTTATTTCATTTTATTGAATGTTCTTACTTTATAGCTAAAAACAACTTGGAGGAATATAATGTTTAAAAACCTGAATATAAAAAAATTTTAAAATCCACTAGCAATATACCTGTACATGGTAATCATCTCAATATGACAAAATTTTTCAACATAATTGATATAAAAATTAATTCAATTTAAAACTAGAAGTTTATAGTTATATACTCATAGGCTTATTTAATTATGATTAAATATTAAAAATTATTAGAACAAGTCATTGTAATTTGAGTCTTCTATGAAATATTATAACAATGAGAAGGTGAAAACTCACAAAGTTAATGAGGCCTCTTTGGTTATATATCAAACTTCAGAAATGTATTCAAATCATCATTAATTCTGGATGTGTAACTTAATATCCAGTTTTGATTATTTTTCAAAATTTTTAATAAACATTTGTAATTCAGTAACATTTACTTTTCCAAGTTATGAGTTATTAAAAGAAGTTAAATAAAGTCATTGTGGACTACTCAACCAACTAGAAAACCTGAGCTCAGTCTCCAGTACAAAATAAGTGCAGTTTTGGACTGTAAATTACTATGATTTCATTCTAAATCTCTGTAGAATCTAGTATAACCAGTGTTTGTATTCCAATATTCATTGACATAAGTTTTAGCAGTGTGTTTATCTGACCCAAGGCCTTCATAATTCTGTATTTTAATTGAGCTACAATTTCAGCATGGAATTATTATATCAAAGTTATATAGGACAACATCTTCACATTTTTCTACAGAACCATATGTATTTGTAAATATTTTCGTGATTGTTTGGCTTAGAAATGACCACGTGAATGTTTGAGTATAAAACACTGAATCTTAGAACAACAGGATAGAATTAGACATCAACTGTCCACTTTGAATTTTGTTTACTTTGGATAACATGTCTTGTTTTTAAAATAAAATGATCAAAACAATTTACTGGGCAATCAAGTATTTTTCCCCCAAACAACTTTTTGATGAGTTAAGTGTAAATGAATCAGAACCATATGGAGAGAGTCTGTGTTACAACATGCACTGCTTTAATGGGAAAAGTGTTTATGAGAATGCATTTTGCTTTTTAAAATTTTGAAAAATATTTTGAGAAATAGTTTAACAATTCCAAATGTGGTTTGTTCATCTGTTCTTGGTACAATACACATCAAAAGAAAGTCTTGAAAACAAAAACAACTCTAGGGCATGGTTAATCAGGGTGATATCCCTAAATCTGGTTTATCACAGCCTCTTCGACTAGAACAGGGCATTGTCTCAGGGAAGTGAGCAAGGTAGTGAAAGAATAGGTTCTGTAAATTTGAAAAAAATAAAAGAATTTGTGATCATCACACAAACTTTCATTATCATCAAGGCAAACTTTCAGAGCCCTTGTAGGGGCCAGTACAAAGCACCTCTCTTCCTCACCTAATTTCTGAAACAACTGAAAAAATAACAAAAGAATCAAGAATTGAAGAACTATAATAACACTAATACCGCTGGGAAAATACATCTGAAATTAGAGAAAAATAGACCTGCTTCCAGAGGACACAAAACAACTAACTTGGGAACTTTGAGTTTTCTGGGAGGAAAAATTAAACTCTGCCACTGACTGGTCAAGTGGAAGGGAAGGTCAAAAGAGACCAAATATACTTTGTACAGAATTTTTTATATATTGTTTTCCACTGAAAGGAAACTAGATGAATGCCTATATATTATTTTGCTAAGGTTACCATTAAAAGGTACCACAAACTGGCTGACTCAAACAGCAGAATTTTTTTTTTTTTTTTTTTGCAGATCTGGAGGCTAGAAATTCTAGATCAGAGTGTTAGTAGAATTGGTTCCTTCTAAGGGCCATGAAGAAAAAATCTATATCAGGCTTCTCCACTTGGCTTGTAGATGGTGATTTTCTCCTGTGTCTTTAAGTCATCTTCCCTCAATACATGTATGTGTCCAAATTTCCTCTTATAAGGACATCAGTCATATTGATTTTTTAGGGCTTCCATGATGGCTCAGATGGTAAAGCATCTCCCTGCAATGTGGGAGACCCAGGTTCAATCCCTGGGTCAGGAAGATCCTCTGGAGAAGGAAATGGTAACCCACTCCAGTACTCTTGCCTAAAAAATTCCATGGACAGAGGAGCCTGGTGGGCTACAGTCCATGGGGTCACAAAGAGTCAAACACGACTGAATGACTCAGCACTCACATATTGATTTAATCCCACCTTAATGATTGAATTTTAACTTACCCACCCCTGTAAAGACCCTGTGTGGTCTTTTTCTGTGGTACTAGGGTTGGGATTTCAATGCATGAATTGGGGTCAGGGGAGGCACAATTTGGTCAATGAAAAGTGGAAGTGTTAGTCCACTGGGGCTATCCTCTGTCCATGGAATTCTCTAGGGAAGAATACTGCCGTAGGTAGCTATTCCCTTCTCCAAGGGATCTTCCTGACCCAGAGATCAAACCCAGGTCTCCCACAATACAGGTGGATTCTTTACCGTTTGAGCCACTAGAGAGCCCTGCTGCTGCTGCTGCTGCTGCTGCTGAGTCGCTTCAGTAGTGTCTGATTCTGTGTGACTGTAATTCACTAATCAGTGTCTCAAATCACCTATACTGGTGATTAGCAGTATAGCAGCAACCTGGGCTGTCTCTAATTCAAACAAATATAGCTTCTTCAAATATTCAGAAGTTATGTTTGTTCAATTCTAAGTCTCTTTTGAGCTTTATTTTGAAAGAGTCACATATTTGATAGGGAATAGAAGGAAATGGCCACCCACTCCAGTATTCTTGCCTGGAGAATCCCATGGACAGAGAAGCCTGGAGAGCTACAGTCCATGAAGTTGCAAGAGTCGGACACGACTTAGCAACTAAACCACCACCACCACCATGTGATTAACACAGCACTGGCCCAACCATTACCAAATTTAGAAAACAAGCTAATCTTGCTCTGAATAGCAGTTGTACCTAGCACAATTATGTTCTGTTCCCATTACAGTTAACAAAGACCATAGTAAGGGTTACATGCTCTCTTAATGAAGAAATGCAGATACAAAATATATTCTTGTGTTTAGTCTCACCGGGATGCTTGGTTGTTTATGACAGTTGTCCAGAATCCACTAACTGAGAACCAAGGTTGAGTTGAGAAAAAGTTGGCACATTCATTTGACATGTCTGGGGAAAATAGCCATTTATGTGTACATAAAGCCTCAGGTCTCAGAGAATAGCATTTGTTGTTTTCTTAGGTAGTTGAGCAATTTACTTTAGTGGCAGCCACAGTCAGAGGGTCTTATTTGTAATTTCTCTGTCTACCTCCAAAATTTTCAAACTGTCTTAATTACCATTTCCCCTTTGTCATGAAGAATTTAAATATAGACTCTCCTTAATCTGAATCTGTATTATCTGAATGGATACTGAACTCAATTATTTGCAAATTTAAAAGCAACAAATAATGCTTTGCTTGCTAACACCTAAAAGGCCTTTACAGATCAATTTTTCTTTCCTATAATTGAATCCCTGACTCGGCTGCATCTGCTTGTGGTCTCTCAGTGTGTGAGGCAGCCTATTGCTGGCACACACATGCTAACTTTTTTTCAAGGTCAAGGTCTGGTATTCTGTGCTCTCAACTTGCCTGCACCTGCTAAAATCATGTGTCAGGATTAAACAAAATGATGTCTTTGATTTCTTCATGCCCTATATCCCTTTAGGAGTGGTTTTACTTTGAAAATAAGTAATAAAACCTTCCCTTGTACTCAAAAAAATCCAACTCTCTTCAGTTGTTAGTATTTTCCATTTAGAAAATTTAAATTGCTTTGTAATAACTGCTTTAAGCTCATTGGATAGCCTGATGTCTAACTAAAAAATCAGGAAATCTATTTCAATTTTTCTTTGATGAGTATGACTTGTAGCCTGAAATTTATTTGTAGTAAGTCTGTAAGCATTATGGACCACAAAACTAGATTTATTATACATAAGTTTTGTTAGAAAAATTGTTCTAAAATTAATGAAAGATGGAAAGACATCTTTTGGAATAGCTGTTGCTTTTCTTCTACCCCAAACTCCAATCTATCCGCTTCTCTAGAAACAAGGTGTTCCTGGGGCTATCAGGCAACTGAATGGGAAGGAAGCCTTTGGATTTCCTGGGTTTTACTGGTAGGCTGGTTGGGAGTTTCATCACCATACTGTAAGCCCTGAAATGAGTGTTACAGGTTCATGGATGCTCATGGGAAAGGTCCACATAAGTCTCCATGACAAAGAGGAGCTTCTGGTACCAAGAAAGATAAAGAGGATCTTATGGAATATCCTCTACTCCTGAGCACTAGAAAAGGATAATGATAGAAGGGGCCCAAAGGCTTCTTAACACTTCTGCAGTAGACTGGTAGGCAACCTGCTGCCACACCTTTGGAACAAAAACTACTTTATCTTTGAACGTTTGAGGTAATGGAACTCTAAAACAAGGATAAGACAGTAAGGAAAGAAAGATTGCTAAGGGAGTTCAGTAGCCATAAGAAGTGGAAATCAACAAGATAACATAGATCATGTTGCTCAGTCGTTGGCTCAAAGAGTTAAACCTGTAGACCCTTCAACCAATTTCTTGCTCTTCTCATGCTCTTCTCTGTTTCTGGGACTGATCTTTACAGGTTTCAGTAAAGATCACTCTACATTCTAGTACTCACATTGCCATTTTCAGGTCAAACAATTATTGAAGTACTTATAACTGTGTGTTACTCTCTAGGAAAATGTGAATACATAGTTTTTGTCCCATATAACTCTAATATAATAACCCTATGCTGAAAATACAGCTCAGTTAAATGCAGCATATGAAGATTACCAAAACCAGACTTTGGATCAGATAAATACATTACTAAAACATGTGTTTCAATGAATATTGAAATAAAAACATCAGTACAATTTGATTTCATAGAAATTTGGTGATAGACATAGTGATTTAATTCAAAAGTGTAACTATTAATAATTTAACTGAGAATGCTGAAACTACCACACAATTGCACTCATCTCACATGCTAATAAAGTAATGCTCAAAATTCTCCAAGCCAGGCTTCAGCAATACGTGAACCGTGAACTTCCAGATGTTCAAGCTGGTTTTAGAAAAGGCAGAGGAGCCAGAGATCAAATTGCCAACATCTGCTGGATCATCAAAAAAGCAAGAGAGTTCCAGAAAAACATCTATTTCTGCTTTATGGACTATGCCAAGGCCTTTGACTGTGTGGATCACAATAAACTGTGGAAAATTCTGAAAGAGATTGGAATACCAGACCATCTGACCTGTCTCTTGAGAAACCTGTATGCAGGTCAGGAAGCAACAGTTAGAACTGGACATGGAACAACGGACTGGTTCCAAATAGGAAAAGGAGCACGTCAAGGCTGTATATTGTCACCCTGCTTATTTAACTTATATGCACAGTACATCATAAGCAACGCTGGGCTGGAAGAAACACAAGCTGGAATCAAGATTGCAGGGAGAAATATCAATAACCTCAGATATGCAGATGACATCACCCTTATGGCAGAAAGTGAAGAAGAACTAAGAGCCTCTTGATGAAGGTGAAAGAGGAGAGTGAAAAAGTTGGCTTAAAGCTCAACGTTCAGAAAACTAAGATCATGGCATCTGGTCCCATCACTTCATGGCAAATAGATGGGGAAACAGTGGAAACAGTGTCAGACTTTATTTTTTTGGGCTCCAAAATCACTGCAGATGGTGATTGCAGCCATGAAATTGAAAGACGCTTACTCCTTGGAAGGAAGGTTATGGCCAACCTAGGTAGCATATTTAAAAGCAGAGACATTACTTTGCCAACAAAGGTCCGTCTAGTCAAGGCTATGTTTTTTCCAGTGGTCATGTATGGATGTGAGAGTTGGACAGTGAAGAAAGCTGAGCTCCGAAGAATTGATGGTTTTGAACTGTGGTGTTGGAGAAGACTCTTGAGAGTCCCTTGGACTGCAAGGAGATCCAATCAATCCATCCTAAGGGAGATCAATCCTGGGTGTTCATTGGAAGGACTGACGCTGAAGCTGAAACTCCAATACTTTGGCCACCTCATGCGAAGAGCTGACTCATTGGAAAAGACCCTAATGCTGAGTAGGATTGGGGGCAGGAGGAGAAGGGGATGACAGAGGATGAGATGGTTGGATGGCATCACCGACTCGATGGACATGGGTTTGTATAGACTCTGGGAGTTGGTGATGGACAGAGAGGCCTGGTGTGCTGCAATTCATGGGGTGGCAAAGAGTCGGACACGACTAAGCGACTGAACTAAATTGAACTGAAGTTCAGTTTTACTAGTGAAGGGACTATGTCATTATGGACTTTATGTAGCTCCCTTGAGTAACTCATAACTTAGGTATATAAATATTTTTGAGTAAAAAATTTAGGTCTTTAAGGTGACATATTTGTTATATTGTGTATTGGCTCACAATTTTAGGATTTACTCCCTAAAGTTATTTTGTGACAACAACACTGAATAATTAACAGACTCAATTAAATAAAAATATACAAAAAGATAAATTCGTATCCTTCAATATAAACTATATGTATATAGCAAATAGTAATGTATCTGATTATAAATAAAACTTTAATTTTGTAAAATGTTGATTAAATATTAAAAATTAGAGGGCACATTCCTTAGAAATTTAAATCTTAGAAATAACTTATCACAGCTTTTAATTATATGGAAATTATAAATGAATTACTAGATGACTGTTGAATTTAAGAGAAAAATTTATCAAAATAATTTAAGGGTGATCAGTGGTGCTCAGTCCTTTCCATTTCTTCATTTTCTTATAACTTAAAGTGTTTATAAGCAACAGTAAATTTATTTTATATCCTTAATGGTCTTGTGATGGTTTGTAGATTTCTTTCTTTTTTTCTAAAGATGAGCTTTAATGTGTCCCAGTGAGAGTGAGTAATTTTCTCTATGTGGGAGAGTAGAAACAGAGGATAAAAGGGAGCTAGATGAGACAGGGCAGAATAAGGATATCATGCTTTTAATGGAAATATTAGTTTGAATTTTTGGCCACTTCCTTAGTCAGTCCATCAAACAGGAAGTTCATTTTTCAAATGAAACATTGATTACTGCCAGACAGGACAAGTTAATTCTTTCAGACCCACACAGGATCTATTTTGTACTTATTCTGCTTTTGTCTGAGCTTGCACATACATTTTGTGAGTCGCCTTCCTTGAGATGGGATGGATTTCACCCTGACCTAGCTCCCTTTTGTTGAGCTCATTTATTGATAAATAAGATGATATGTAATGATTTCCACATAGTAAGAACTGCTAAAAGTAAAAGGCTTGGTCTTTAAGAACATTTTATTTTTAACTTAACCTGAAGAGTTCTACTTGAAAATAATTTTTGACAATTTAAATTTCTTGATTAACTAGGGACAATTCACATTAAAGGAAAATATGTAGTTCATTTCTCTTTAAAGCTAAAAGTAGTAACAATTTGATTCACTCTGTTTTAATTGATTTAACTTGCTTAAAAGATTGTTTTCTGAGTAGATATGCCAGATAATTTTTCAGCAGTGACATTTTACAGCTATTAAGGTATTACAACCTTACTGAAAATGCTAAATCTAGAAAAATTACTCATTATTTGAACAGACATCTTATTCTTTATTGTCATCATTACTTGCCAAACTGATAAGATATTTTTTACTTCCAATAGTCAAAAAAATGAAAAAGGAAAAAGGAAATCTGGGTGTATGTCTTCTTATTTGTGTTCATGTTTGTTCTCTAGAAAAGACTCACCAGTGTTTATATTAATTTACCATTTTATTTTTCACAGAGTTTCAATACATTAAAATATAGAGATTTCATATTTTTGAATTCTCATCACATAGTACTTAATCTATAGCCATTTCATATCTACTTTATTATTTTATGGAGTTGTAAATAATAGAAAATAAATTAAATACCTCAATATTTCTCAAGGGCATCCATAGCATAAGGACTTAGCTAAGGTGTAAAATGATATACTGAGCTCAGGGACAGCTTTCAGTTTTGTTTGCATTGTTCTTTGCAGTTAATTTACATTTAAAAATCTCAACTCCAAGTTTCTAAGAACATGCATGTCCACAACGTATATTGCTCTCAATCATAGGTGTTGAATAAAATTCAGTTATTTTGGATGTTTATTTTTCCTGCTAGGAATTTCTGTTTAATTTGGAATGGTGTAAGTTATACATCAGTATATTTTTATTTGGAGTTAACATAAGCTCTTAAGGCTGTAATTGGAGCAAGAAAGTGTATTTATTTTGTTTGGGCATAATTTTATTAGGATTTTTTAATGAGTCTGGAAATCCATGAAAAGCTAAACTAAAATTGATGGAGACATGTACTGTGGTAAAGTATAGATGAATTCTATAACCTTACTAAATATATATATTGATAAAACATAAAGATGCTGAAAAGAATTCTTGTAATAATCAAATTAAAATCATTGAGACATTGCTGGAAGGTGTTTTTCATTATTAAACATGTAAGCATTTCATAATACATTACATTGATATATTTGCTAAGTAAACACCAAAAATAAATATATGGAACAAAAATACATTGGCATAATCTTGTGCCATGTTTTAGGATAAAAAGTGCAATTCTGAAACGTGGGGTTTTTAGTGTGTATCTCATGGCTACTTAGTATGCTTTGATGGCAGTTAATAGGAGGTAAATATCATACTTTCAGAATACAAGGCATCTCAGTGGCTAAGTTACACTGGGATTAAATATGCTAATATTTTTGGCATATTAATTATGACCGGTTTTCATGTAGTGTTACCTCTATTTAGCAACGTGCCACCAATAAGGATTTCTTGTCTCCTAGTTTTAATCTGGCTTTGTGTGACTGTCACTTTTAAAGCAAATAGGTTTTTAGTGAAGCTCCATCCTATCTTCTCCCCAGGGACTAAGCAGTCAAAAAGTATTTAGAATTCAGAAAGAACTCAACTACAGCCAAGTTGTTCCATCAATGAAACACGAAAAGATGTGATAGGTGGGGCATTTTTAAGGAATAATGTACAAGTCGTGCAAAAACGCTCTCAGGGTTTGTACTTCTCTGCACAATATTATTATTTCTTCCCATTTTCACTCCCTATATTGTGTATAAGGCTTAAATCACAAAGTATAGTAAGTAATAAAAGTAAACTGGAAGTAAAACTCATCTCTATTTCTTCAAAATCTAATATAAAAAAAACTGTACATAAAAGTACAAGTCTCTGACTCTTAACTTACTGACCATATCCATGTAATCAGCATCCAAATGAAGAAACAGGACAGTATCAGTTGTTCATAAGTCTTTTTGTAAACTCTTCCAGTGGTTATCTACCCAAAAGTAAACATAATCTTGAAGTTTAACAACAGAGATTTGTGTCATTTGTCTTTGTACTTCATATAAATTAAATCATGCTATTAGCCTTGCTTATCTGCCTTCTTTTATTCAAAATGCATTTGTGAGACTCATCCAAGAGTCACATGTACATGTAGAAAATTACTTCTGTTGCTGTAATGTACTGTTCTTTATGTCATTTATCAAAGTCATAGATTCAATATTAATATACATAATAGAAAATGAAATGAGTAGACAATAAAATTCCCAATAATATAAAAAATAGTTCATTGTAGGAATACCTGACACAGTGTGTAAAAACACTCTACACTAGAAACTAGGAATCATTGATAGAATTTCAAGGAAGCTTAAAGAAAAGGTGAAAATCCATGTAAATATTGGAAAACTCAATATTGCATCATATCAATTATCTTCCAAATTAATCTATAGATACAATGCAGTTCTATTAAAAAGCCCAGAAGGATATTTTACATAAATTAACAAGCTGATTCTACAATAAGTGTAGACATTTAAAAGGCAGTTATTTACAAAGGAGTTTTTGAAGAAGAAATGATGGCAAGAAAATACTTGTAATAATGTAGGAAAGAGATGAAGTTCTAAATTTAAGATTGTGGCCTAAAAGGGAGAAGAGGGACAGATGGCAAAGACAAGGAGGAATTGACCAAACTTGGCAAATTACTGGATATAAGAAATAAGGGAAAGTTATTATGAATGACTGCAATAGTTCTGACTAAGAAAGCTGAGTAGATTGCAAGATGCCTTCAGTCAAATTAAGAAATAGCCTCAAAGCATGTGGAGATGAATGAATAATTTAGGAGTGGGCACTATTAGTGAATGTAAGAAATAAAAGCAAATTCAGAGGGGATAATGAAAAAGTTTTATTGAGTTTGATATGCCTTTAGGATTATGAGTTGGACATTTTATTTGATAACTAAACACAGATGCTTGAGGTCTGGAGTGAGGCCTTAGCTAATGATTTGGATTTCATCATCTTCAGGGTCTCTCTCTCTGTCACTGTTCTACTCGTACTGTTCCTACACTAGTTCAAACTCACCCAGATTCTGCTTCCACTCTCTAACTGCTTTAAATTCCAGTCCACCCTTTGTGCTGCCATCAGTTGTGTCTTCTGTTCATTCAGAACAAATCGTATCACTACTTCAAATATCATTTTCCTGTTATTTATTATATTTAAAATGGCATTCACATCACCACACCTTTCACCTTCTGGCATTAAGACCCTATCCTATTTTTCACCCTGATTTCCCACTAATCCTGTATCCATGATCCACATTCTGTAGACAAACACAATGCCTCCAAATTTGTCAAATACAACCTGAATTTAACAATCTTTATACCTTTCCCATGCTGTTTCTTTCTTTGGAAATGCCTTTTTTATTTTGTGGAGGTACAGTTCACCTAACCTCCAATATTGCTTCCTTAGCAAACTGGTAAACATCTGTGAAGAGAGAATATATTCCTGATTGTAAGAAATGAATACAGTCATTTTGTCCATTTTTGGAAACCCTATCAACTTGCATTTCTGCAGCATTTTGCAATTTATGTTGGGCTATATAAAAAGTATTCCCTTGATTCCTCATAAAAAGTCCCATTTTACAAGACAACTCAGTAAACTGAAATTCAAAGACTCTTAATGATTACATGATCTCAAAGCTAGTGATTGGTGGGACTTGGACTTAACATTGGTCTGGCTCCAAATCCTGAGATTTTCCTTCAAGTTCTACTCTGATTATACCTACATTCACTCTTGTGATTGAGGTTTTTGCATTATCAAATTCTGTTAGTCTCAATCTCCTTGTGAGTAATAGTGTTGCCTCAGTTATCTCTATGTTCTTGGCAGTGCTTAACATAACATTATATATATATATATATATATATATATATATATATATATATATATATATATATATATTTGATTCAGTATATCTTTGTTGAGAGATTTTACAAATAAAAACTATAGTTTAGGAGAGCCAGTTTTAAATTTGCCAATGATAATTACACTGCTACAACAGGAAAAAAAATAAGCTTTCATGTATTTTTTATTATGCTTCAGTTGTACAATATTATAACTCAGCATCTCTATATAATAGAATGTTCACCACCACAAGCCTAGTTGCCATCCTTCACTGTATATTTAACCCTCTTCACCTATTTTGTTACCAAGCCTCCTCCCCTCTGAAAACCACTCATTTGCTCTCCATATCTATGTATTTGATTTTGTTTTATTTTGTTTCTTTGTTTTAGAGTCCACATATAAGTGAAATCATATAGTATTTGTTCTTTTCTAATTGGCTTATTTCAGTTAGCATAATAGTCTAAAGGTCTATCCAGGTTGTTGCAAATGGCAGGATTTCATTCTTTTGTATGGCTGAGTAGTATTCCATTGTGTGTATGTGCATGTGTGTGTGTGTATCTTCCTTATCCGTTCATCTGTCAATGCATCCTTAAGTTGTTTCACATTTTGGCTATTGTAAATAATGCTGCAGTGAACACCAATTTACATTCACAACAATGAGTGTCCCCTTTTCTCTATATCGTCTCCGACATTTCACTTTCATATGTTGATTCTGTTCAGTTTAGTTGCTCAGTCATCTACGACTATTTCTGACCCCATGAACCTCAACACTCCAGGCCTCCCAGTCCATCACCAACTCCAAGAGTCCACCCAAACCCATGTCCATTGAGTCGGTGATGCCATCCAACCATCTCATCCTCCGTCGTCCCCTTCTCCTCCTGCCCTCAATCTTTCCCAGCATCAGGGTCTTTTCCAATGAGTCAGCTCTTCACATCAGATGGCCAAAGTACTGGAGTTTCAGCTTCAACATCAGTCCTTCCAATGAACACCCGGGACTGATCTGCTTTAGGATGGACTGGTTGGATCTCCTTGCAATCCGACGGACCGTCAAGAGTCCATCACCACAGTTCAAAAGCATCAATTCTTCTGCGCTCAGCTTTCCTTATAGTCCAACTTTCACATCCATACATGACCACTGGAAAAACAATAGCCTTGACTAGATGGGCCTTTGTTGACAAAGTAATGTCTCTGCTTTTTAATATGCTGTCGAGGATGGTCATAACTTTCCTTCCAAGGAGTAAGCGTCTTTTAATTTCATGGCTGCAGTCACCATCTGCAGTGATCTTGGAGTCCAAAAAAATACAGTCAGTCACTGTTTCTACTGTTTCCCCATCTATCTGCCATGAAGTGATGGGACCGGATGCCATGATCTTAGTTTTCTGAATGTTGAGCTTTAAGCCAACTTTTTCACTCTCCTCTTTCACCTTCATCAAGAGGCTCTTTAGTTCTTCTTCACTTTCTGCCATAAGGGTGGTGTCATCCGCATATCTGAGGTTATTGGTATTTCTCCCGGCAATCTTGATTCCAGCTTTGCTTCCTCCAGCCCAGCGTTTCTCATGATGTACTCTGCATATAAGTTAAATAAGCAGGGTGACAATATACAGCCTTGACGTACTCCTTTTCCTATTTGGAACCAGTCTGTTGTTCCATGTCCAGTTCTAACTGTTGTTTCCTCACCTGCATACAGGTTTCTTAAGAGGCAGGTCAGGTGGTCTGGTATTCCCATCTCTTTCACAATTTTCCACAGTTTATTGTGACCCACACAGTCAAAGGCTTTGGCATAGTCAATAAAACAGAAATAGATGTTTTTCTGGAACTCTCTTGCTTTTTCGATGATCCAGCGGATATTGGCAATTTGATCTCTGGTTCCTCTGCCTTTTCTAAAACCAGCTTGAACATCTGGCAGTTCATGGTTCACATACTGCTGAAGCCTGACTTGGAGAATTTTGAGCATTACTTGACTAATGTGTGAGACGAGTGCACTTGTGCAGCAGTTTGAGCATTCTTTGGCATTGCCTTTCTTTGGAACTGGAATGAAAACTGACCTTTTCCAGTCCTGTGGCCACTGCTGAGGGTTCCAAATTTGCTGGCATATTGAGTGCAGCACTTTCACTGCATCATCTTTTAGGATTTGAATTAGCTCAACTGGAATTCCATCAACTCCAGTAACTTTCTTCATAGTGATGCTTCCTAAGGCCCACCTGCCTTCACATTCCAGCCTGTCCGGCCCTAGGTGAGTGTGAGTGATCACACCTTCATGATTATCTGGGTTGTGAAGATCTTTTTTGTACAGGTTTTCTGTGTATTCTTGCCACCTCTTCTTAATATTTTCTGCTTCTGTTAGGTCCATACCATTTCTATCCTTCATTGAGCCCATCTTTGCATGAAGTGTTCCCTTATTATCTCTAATTATCTTGAAGAGATCTCTAGTCTTTCCCATTCTATTGTTTTCCTCTATTTCTTTGCACTGATCGCTGAGGAAGGCTTTCTTATCTCTCCTTGCTATTCTTTGGAACTCTGCCTTCAAATGGGTATATCTTTCCTTTTCTCCTTTGCCTTTCACCTCTCTTCTTTTCACAGCTCTTTGTAAGGCCTCATCAGACAGCCATTTTGCTTTTTTGCATTTCCTTTTCATGGGGATGGTCTTGGTCCCTGTCTCCTGTACAGTGTCATGAACCTCAGTCCATAGTTCATCAGGCACTCTATCAGATCTAGTCCCTTAAATCTATTTCTCACTTCCACTGTATAGTCATAAGGGATTTGATTTAGGTCATACCTGAATGATCTAGTGGTTTTCCTCACTTTTTCATTTTAAGTCTGAATTTGGCAATAAGGACATGACCTGAACCACAGTCAGCTCCTGGTCTTGTTTTTGCTGACTGTATAGAGCTTCTCCATCTTTGGCTGCAAAGGATATAATCAATCTGATTTCAGTGTTGACCATCTGGTGATGTCCATGTGTAGAGTCTTCTCTTGTGTTGTTGGAAGAGGGTTTTTGCTATGATCAGTGCATTCTCTTGGCAGAACTCTATTAGCCTTTGCCCTGCTTCCTTCTGTACTCCAAGATCAAATTTGCCTGTTACTCCAGGTGTTTCTTGACTTCCTACTTTTGCATTCCAGTCCCCTATAATAAAAAGGACATCTTTTTTGGATGTTGGGTCTAGAAGGTCTTGTAAGTCTTCATATGTTGATTAATGAGAAGAAAAACTAATGGTTTTCTACTCTAATAAAACATTTAAAGTGACTTTTTCTAGTGTTGAACTAATATTAATGTTATTCTTTTGATAGAAAGAATAATAATGGTAGCAAGGAATAATTAATTAGAATAAGTAATTAGAATAATTACTTATATGACTCTGAAAAACTTTATTAAACTGAAATTCACTCACCTGGGAAGGTTTAGCTCTTGCTAGAATTAAAAACTGTGATATAATATACAATATATGTGTTTTTAGTGGGTCAATTAGACTATTAACTGCAGACTGAATTAACAAATCTTTCTCTCTGTCTATACAGACTATGGTCTATTCTAGATATATGAAGTTTTTACTCACCAGTATCTGCTTTACTTCTCTTTTAATTAATATTATCCTGAAGCATAATGTTTAACCTTAATATAGATGCCTAGCAGGGAACTTTATTGTACTTCTGAGATGTAATTGACATATTAATTTGGTTTCACAGGCATTCTTTAAACAAATAAAAATTTGTGTTATCTGTATATAGTGCGTATATGTATTGTAATATAGGTGATATACTTTTGCTTGTATGATTCTTGTCACATGTTGGATAATGTGGACCAAAACACGAGCCATCACTAATGGCTGGTGATCTGGTGCTTCAGTGGCCCTGTTCATAGAACAAAAACATTTTGGTGAACTAGTATATCACTGTAGTCAGTGATTAGGCTGTGGTTTTTCACAAGGAGCAAAGAATATATAATGCTAATACTTCATTCATCTGTTGACTTAAAAAATGCACAACATGAGAGTTGCAAGTTAAGTTTTATTTGCGGCAAATGAGGGCTGCAGCCTGTGAGACAGCACCTCAGATAGCTGCCAGAAACTTCTCCAAAGAAGCAGGGGGTAAAGGTCAGTATATATGTGATCTTGGTGGAGGAATACATACAATCAAGCATATATTTTTTCAGGTTTCTACTAGTCTCTTGAACCTTTTCCTAGTCACAAGTAACAGTCGTCACTATGAAGGATTTTAGTGTTTTTCTAGAAATGAGGAGATGTAAGAACTGGGCTCATAAAATTGGCTCCTGAAAATATCTAACTATCTGAAGACTTTTCCTGCCACTTTACCCTGAGCATAGAGTACCTCATTTCTCCTTTCCACCCTTAACTCCTTTCTGTGGGTGTTGAAGGTTAGCAGCTGCAGTGCACATGATTTAATCCTTGTAGAGGTAGATGTCAAGGGTCAATTTATAGTTGACACATCAATGCCCTAGATTTCCAATTTCAAAGCAACTTTAGTAAGGGAAAACTCTTTAGTTTATCATGCACACTCCATTTTCTCCAAAGTATTCCATCTTCTGCATGTACCTCCACTTACACTAGTACCTCTCTTCCCCAACTTGTCTCGGCAAATCTTGATCATTTTCCAGTCTCAGATTTCAGCTGTCCCAGATTTAGCCACCTCTTCCTTTTTCTTGAGTCAAGTCTAAGAGCAGAGGAAGTTCCTCCTCCTTTTTCATGCCCAAGAATTACAATATTTCTTGTTCTTTGTATGTCATCATTCCCCTTCCCTCTCACCCTAGAAGAGAACACACCTTTAAAATTATCATTAATATTATTTAAAGTTCTAAAGAAATTACTCTGTAGCTCTGATCTTTGGTTTTTCCATACGGACAAATGACCTCTATAAAAATTTAAATAATCTCATAGATGCTAAGATTAAATAATAAGACTAGTAGAAAAGGTCCAAATAAAATATATATTTTTCAGTTATTCGGAAATGCTTCCCAACTCAACAGTAACAAAATTAGGGCTGGAGAAAAAATGATATGTCACTTAGAAGGTTTTCTACTTCAGTGCAAATCACACATTACATCAACTCTAGCCAGTATTATGTTGGTGTACCACTTGCAGTTCTATGTGAAAGAGGGATTTTATTATAATAAATGAAAAAGAGGTTACAAAATAACTGGGATGAGGAAAGGAAACAGGTTGCCAGTGCAGAAGACTTCGTTGAAAAAGATAAGTTCATCCTTGTTTATTATTCTTTCCCTGCTACGTTCAAGAGTAAACAGAATGCTTTCAAAGTAATTCAGTTTCTCTGTAGAATTGATAATCATGGTGCTGGTGGTGGTAATTTATCTCTTTAAAAATACAAATATGAAAATGGCAACTTTAAGTTGTTCATAACATACCCTAAAATGATTTGCAATTCCTTAATGGTTGCCTGATTATTGAACATTTCAAAGTATTTTCAATTTAGAATCATCACTCATGCAACATTCAAAAAAATTAATTTTTGCTTCCCCTCACATAAATCAGGAAGTTCCATTAAGTAGTTTCATTTCCATGATGACAAGAAACTAAGACAAAAATCATGATTAAAGATTAAAATGGTCATAAGAGCATGTTAATTTGCATAGACATGCTTTCAGAAAATGTTCTCTACCTTTACCTTGTAAATATTAAACATGTTTAATGCAACAGAGAATATCATTTTTGTTTTGTGATGTTTGGAAATGGCTGTATCACTTTTAAACTGGAGGTGAAGTAGAATATTTTCTTTCAGTATAAGTTACAGAAAAACAGATACTATGTAATTTACTCAAGATTTCATTATTTTTGTATCCCAAAAGCAAATCTTTACCTACTAGCTAATCTTGGTTTCTAATGCCACATTCCAATAAAATGAACCAAGCCTTCTTGGATGAATGTCTCATTCTAGGGGAAAGAAACATACAAGTTGAGCCTCCTGAAGTATTATCTAGTGCTAGGATGTAAGTGTGTTTATTTACACACACACATATATATATAATACACAAATATTATTTGACATATATACATATATACGTATGTATATACACACATGTGTGTACACCTATACATATACATACATATGTGTACATATATACATTGCACATATGTATATATGTCAAAGGTCACAGAAGCTATCTAAAAGAATTTCAAATGGCTAAAGCTGGAAGAATTTTAGCAACAAAATAAACTTGTACCGGATTATAATCCAGAATACAGAATTAACATATATATGTTCATACAGTATAAATGAATGATTGAAAAAATAAATTAGAGAGTATAAAATATTTCATGCAGAAAAATTTCAAAAAAATGTGTGTAGATACTCTGTCCTCAGGGAGGTGGAGCATAACTTCCTACTCCTTACGTGTAGATTGTACATAGTGAATAGTGACTTTCTCAAAAGAGTACAGTGTGGAAAGGGGAAAAAAGAGTAACTTTACACAACAGAAACTTAACAAAAACTCCCTCTCTCAGGTGATCAAAGTCAAAGCCAGTGATAAATCATGTTGATAGTCTATAACCTTAATATGATTTGATGAGAATAGTGACCCCTGTGATCTTCAGTCCCATAACCCCAAATCCCACCTGAGGTATATTCCATAAAACATCTAAGCCATACTCCTCGAAAATATCAGAGTTTGAGAAAAGGTTACAGCCAAAAAAGCCTAAAAAGACATAATAACTAAATCCAATATGATATTATAGAGAAGATCCTGAAATAGAAAACAAGTGCTTAGGTTTTTAAAAAAACTAAGATATCTGAATAGAGTATAAACTTTAGCTAATAATAGTGTATTAGTATTGGGTCATTAATTGTAACATATATTCTATGCCAATTTAAGATGTAACTGGATAAAGTACCTGTGGAATACATAAGAATTCTATCATCTTTGTAAATTTTTCTGTAGATCTAAATATATTCTAAAATAAAATATTTATGGAAAGTAAAAGAAACAAAAAATCCAATACATTAAATTAAATTCTATGTATAGACAAGTGATTATGTTTATGACTGCTTCTCTGAAATTAAGTGTTTGAACCTCTTTACCAGTTGCAAGGAGTAGGTAGGAAAGAGTTTCTTTTTTTAGTAGCTTATTTTGTTTGGAGTCAATTCTTATACAGTTGAGAATTTATTTGGCAAGGAATCAGTGACCTTTAATTCCATGCTATAGATAGTGAAGGACGAGGGATGTTGGTACATTTAAACCTCAATTCAATATGCTTTGCTGCATAGAGAGTGGAAGGAAGGTCTGTTTAGGGTGGGACAGGTATGCCCCAGATGCTGAGTTTAATTTTCACCTTGCATTAAAAAAACAATCACTGTATGGTACAAGTGAGTGGAAAGGCTAACTACATAGGTCAGAGTGTTATTATTACTTTACCTAGAGGTAATCTTTAGTGATTAGTGCCTCATGGATTTTACTATATAATGAAAGCAGCTGCTGAACACTAAAGTCATGAAGAAGTATATGCAGTTTCAGGAGACTTGCACAGTTTATGTACTTTGTATTTATTTAGCATTTATACACATATGTACAATGTATATATACATATATACACACGTATGTATATGCATACTTATGCTGTATGTAAACAGGGTGGATTTGTATATGTGTCCATTAATTTAACTTTACTTTCTGTAACATTTTATAAACATAATTATGAAGAATTGCACTGCCATTTTAATGATTGAAAAAATTGGCATTGTTTTAAGCCTCTTTTAAAAAACTTCACTTGAGCCAGCCATTTGTCATTTATTTTTCCATTTAAAGAAATCACGTTGTTAAAACAGAAGGCTCTCTTAAATCAATTCCTCTAGTAGCCCCAAGCCCAGTGAAAACATCAAAGTATCTAAATGAAGCGAGAGGCCTGGATTTTCAGTGATGTGAAGGTAGAAAATAGCCTTTCCACCTTTGAGCATAACATATGCTGTAACTTGAAGGAAAAAGGTCTCAAGTGGTATTCCAATACAGTGTCTTGTAATTAAACTCAGATGTAGGTTTGACCCTTGCACTCCTAACTTCCCTCCAGATACTTGAAAGAAGAGTGAATTGAAGACATTTACAAGTTTAACCTGTGTTGGTTTCTTTAGAGGATGAGCTTTTTTTTTTTTTTTAACCCAGAGGTGCCTGTATTAGTCACTTCAGAGAAGTTGTCCTCTTAGACGCTTGAGGTCAGTGGTAGTGTTCCAAGTGTTGGTAACTTCTTTTATTACTATGTAAAAATGACTAAACTTAGGCTAACAGGAAAATGATGAACAGAAATGCAAAAAAGAAATTGGCTTAAATGGCATGAGCAATTTAGATCAAATCTATATATTCTAATTGCTAATTTATTTTAAACCCTCAGTGTTTTTGTTAGGTCTACATAATAAAGTGAAAGTAAGAATTAACAGAAGGTTTCAAATATGTGGGTTCAACAGCTAATGCAGATCCTTCATTCATCTAGGTGAGCACTTGGTATTGAAATTACATAATTGGTTTTCTCTTCCACCCAAGGTCTGAATTTCCACTTGTAGTGCATGTGTGCCTGAGTATGTGGGCATATGCAAACACTTTGAAGGTTTTGAATCAAAAGAAGCTGATACTTTTTATACAAAGTCCTGATTTTTGCATATAGATCACTAGGATTGACCCTAACAGGAGTCATGTATCTAATTCTTTGCATCAGTGTGAGCAAAAAATATATCCAACAATAGTAAATTATCTTAACCTTTCTCATGAAATATGAATGGCTTCACAGTGAGAAAGTGGTTGCGTGAGTCAAAGGCGTAAAAATGCCAGCCATAAATAAAGTTGAAAAGCCCTCATCCCAACTGGGGTAAAATAACATTACATTCCTGAAATACTGACTGGAGACAGACAATTTCTTTGGAGATTTGCTTGGTCCAGGAGTAGAGAGAAAATAACTTCAAATAATTTATTATCACATACCCCCAAATCATAACCTTGAGCGTAAGAGAAGAAAATCTACTTTCAAATCAATTTTGCATTGACACTTAGGGAACTAAAACTTTGGTGGGAAAAGTTATCTGTGGTAAGATTTATATCTCTGAAGACAAATGCATTTATATTGTAGAGGTAGTATTTTTATCATACATGTATTTGATTTTCTCGTAATTTTAGAGTTAACAAAAATAAATCTGAAATCTTTTGGAAAGATTGTTTTCAACCCATTACAAATGACAAACATCATAAAATGGTAGATCTCATTTTATTTATCCAGGTACTATTACTTTTCAGTGGTATTTAAGGAATTATTATGCTTGATCATTGATAAGTATTTCCACAGATTTAAACACAGACAATAGTACTTTTCCCTCAATAATTGACACAGTGAAATTTTAAAACTTCATTTTACAATTAGTCATATATTTGAGTTAATTATCCTTAACATAAAATTTGCTCTTAACACTATTTGGCTCTAGAAATGAAGAGTAATTGAAAATGAAGTAAATAATGATAGGTCCATTGTTTGGTTGTTTTTCATCATCAGAAAATTACAGTTCTAGCACTCAGAGAAACTCCAGACTGCCACTGGCTGCGAAAAGACCACTTTCATGTTATTGCTGTTTTCTTATCTGTCACATGCATTTAATCACACTCACCTTGTTCTACTGTATGTTGTTTGGCTTAACAAATTAATGGCTGTGAAGTGCTTTGAAAATATAAATCTCTATATAAATAATAAAACATTATTACAGCCTTGGGATAAGTCAGAGGAGACGGGAGTTAAAGAGTGATGACTTGTCCTCTAGGATTGTAAAGATTTCAAAGAGTGGAGTTTTTTAACTGACTGTTTCTTACAATTATATAAAATCTTCTCAGGACAGCCTAAAAACAGTTATTGGATAATTTAAGACTGTATAAATAATTATAATTGAACCATGATGTTAAAAGACTGTCCATGTTAGCCTATAATACCATTATAATTAAAATAATAGGACACCCTCTCTTGCCTTTTTATTAATTATATACTCCTTCAGGTATTATTTTGCATGTGTGCATGTTCTCAGACTACGACATGCTTGATGATGTGGAGATTACAAACAGCTAAACAAAATGATGTCTCGTCTCAAGAGTCTTTCAATCTTATAACAGAACTAAATGTATACAAATTTCCTTAGTATATATTTGGATATGCTTAATACTCTAAGGACTATTAAAAAAGAGTTGGTTAAAGAATTGCAGAAGGAAGTGAGCTAACTGGACACTGATGTGGCAAGGCAAGATGGGGATATAGGAGAGACAGGATATGGGTGTTTCTGTTAATGAATCAGTACTGGATTTGAGCCTTGAAATAGGATAGTCTTTGGAAATACAAAGACAACTTGGAAGGTGTTCAAAGCAGAATGAAGAGCTTGAGCTAAGATAGGTAAGCAGAAAAATACAAAATATATTTAGGAAAAGAAATAGTTTAGCAGTTTGGGATGTGTCAAACTAGGTCAGAGGAGATAAAGCTCTAAAGATTAGGTTGAAAAAAAAAAGATTAGATTGGCGCCAGGTTGTGTTGACTCTTGAGTGATAGGTTAAAATGTATGAGCTTTATTTAGTGGGAGATTGTAAACTACCTCTTAAAGTCAAATAAACATTTTTGTAAGAATTGTTTTAAATAGTCATAAAACAAGACTTTTTATTTAAGATGAGGTTGTATATAATTCATTTAGAAATATCCTTCCTGCCTGTGGTTAGAAAAATAAATGACAGTCAATTTGACACTAGATTTCTGACGACGCAGTAATGATGATATTTATCATCTGTATTAATATGAAAAGGCAAATGACTAAACTATTCTCAGAGTTTAACGGGGAATTATTTTTAATAGAATAGCAACTTTTTACTTATTAGTGTATTTAAAAGATAATTTGATTTGTGCAAATTTGAGTAAATTATAACATCACAAGTGTCTCTATGGATCTTAAGTTTTAGAGCATTTCCTTTAGATAATTTCAGAACTTGAGAAATGTTAACATTTATTTTCATTCAAAAGGTAATATAATTCAAAAAGCAAGGATCTCAGTTTCATGATTCATTGCATGGGTGTGCACAGTTGCTCAGTCGTGTCCAACCCTTTGCAACTCCGTGGACTGTAGCCTGCCAGGTTGCTTTGTCCATGAGATTCTTCAAGCAAGAATACTGGAGTGGGTTGCCACTTCCTTCTCCCCGGGATCTCTCTGACCTGAGGATCAAACCCACATCTTCAGCGGCTTCTGCATTGGCAGGCAGATTCTTCACCACAGGCCATGAAAATTTTGGAGAAGGAAATGGTAACCCACTCTAGTGTTCTTGCCTGGGAAATCCCATGGACAGAGGAGACTGCCGGGCTACAGTTCATGGGATCACAAAGAGTCTGACACAACTTAGCAATTTAACAACATGGAAATTTATTAATATTATTGATAAATTAATATTTAATCTTAAACCATTTGGTAGCAACAACTGTCTCTCTGGAAAATTCCTTTAGAAGCAACATTGAAATGAGTTTGGAGGCACCCACCTTGGAAATGATTTGATCCTGACATCTTGTTTGGATGAAAACAGATTAAGAGCCAGAAATATAAAGTAACTTGCCCAGAGCCACACATGAAAAAAACCTGGCTGTCAAACCCAGATCTTTTTTTTTTAACCTAAATTAAATGATTTTTCAGTTAGAGCATGTTTTCAAAGGCAACTTTGAAATACCAGCTTTCTATGAGGCTAAGTCACATCCATGGGCTCGCAAAGAGTTAAAACCAACTGGGCCACTGAACAACAGCAAGCCAAATAGAATATTTTCCTTGAATTAGTGTTTGATTTAAAAACTGGCTTATATTGTAAAGTTAAAAAAAATTAAAAAAACTGGCTTATAGGTAATATCAGTGAAGCTAATTACAAATATAAGTGGCCTGTAATTTTGTGGTTTCTATTGCACACCTTCTTCTCTAAAATAAAGCAGCAATTGCATGACCTCTGAGAAGTTATTCTAAATAAATGTTTTATTGACTTAAATTTAAAATTAAACAAATAACAAATATAATAAATGTCACTTAATGGATACATATATGATTTTTGAATATGTACACACATATTCAACTTTTGTAGAATTTTTTTCTTGACTAGTCAGTTGTCTTATTAAAGTCATTGCTGAGTTTTGTAACCATAAGTGTATAATTCTACTTGCTACCCAATAGTTCTCAAGGTTTTTTGGGGGAGCTTTTTGACTGTCTCACATAATTCTGTAGTCTAATAAACATATATGGTATTGAAGGGGGAGAATATTAAATAAACTTCATGATTAGAAATGAACCATATATAAACTCTGATAAACTCTGATAAAGATTTGGAAGAGAAGGGAGGATTACATATGCAGAAAAATTAGGAGGGATATAGCATAGCTTTGCTTTTCTTCTTCACCCCGAGTCCTCGGTCACCTCTTCCTACCCTCCTCTTCTTCCTCCTCCTCCTCATTTTATTTATTTGTTGTCACTCTTGTCTTTCTGAGTGAATAGAGTATTAAAATAACTTTCAGCAGTAAGGCTACATAAAATAATTTGTAGGGCTCAGTAAAAATGGAAAATTTTGTTAAAAATTTGTTAAAGATTTTGAGATTTGACAGCAGAGTATTAAAACAAGCATGGGGCCTTTCTAAGCATGGGGTCCTGTATGATGCTGCAGGTCACATGCTTATGAAGCCATATCCTGCTACAGCTTTCAAAAGGAGGTGCACACATTTCCAGATTTGTCTTTTTATTCTAAATTTCTGACAATTTCTACATGGGTAAATCTCTTCACAGAAACAGAACTGTAGGTTGCCTTGAACACTTTCCTAATGTTCAGGAGCTAATTATTGGAAGAAAATGATTAATTAGTGTTTGTACTAGTTTCTTATTGTTTCTATAATAAATGACTGCAAACAGTGACTTAAGGCAACATGAATTTGTTATCTTACTATTCTAGAGATCACAGATATGAAACAGGCTTAACTGGGAATCAAGGTGTCAATAGAGCTCTAGGGAAGAACCTCTTTATTTGCCTTTTCTAGCTCCCAGAAGCTGCCTCATGAGTCCTTACTCCATCTTCAAAGCCAATAGCCTAGCATCTTCAACTCTATATCACACTACCCTGGCAGTCTGCTTTCGTCATCACATATCTTACTCTAACTCTTTTAAGAACTTTGTAGTTTACATTGGGCCACCTGAATAATACAGGCTACTTTACCTATCTTAAGGTCATATGTGCAAAGTCCCCCTTTAATATAAACTGACATATGTACAGGTTCATAAGATTAGGTTATAGACATCTTCAGAGTGCTGTCTGCCTAATACAGTAGTTCTTCTTGTACAAATACCTTTTACTAGTTATTGTAATTCTATGGGCAATCTCGTATACTCATATCAAAGTTTTCTGACTTCAAATTTATCTAAACAATTAATTTTCCCTAGACTTCCAGTTAACTGGATGTCAAATTTAGTGTAAGATAAAAAAGATACCTATTTGTTTTCTCTAGGCAGGAGTTTTCAGTTACCATCAAATATCATCTGTTACATATAAACTTTGCCTTTTATCTAAGAAAGACCTAAAAACTAATGTTTATGAGGCATATATGTTCTTTCTATACAATATGAAGATCACTCTTTTTTTTTAGATACACATGTACATACATACATTTGTAAATTCATATTTTGTTACATTCCCAGTTAATAAATTTTCACTAGCAACTTCATTTATCCATAATTGCTTTTTTAAATAGATTCAAATTTTCTAATCATTTAGTGAATTATAAAACTAGTTGTTTCTCACAAACAAAAATTTATTAAATATTTAAAAGATTTGGGTTCATGTGTGTGTTCAATGTTTATTGCATGCATACTCCAATAATTTCAAAGGAATTACTTGGAATACAGAGCGTAAATTGGAATATAGAGCATAAATTAAATTTCTAGAGAAAATTATGCAGATATCAAGCAATAGACATAAATTCAATAAAACAAGATATACATCAACTCATGAGCAAGGTGGTCCAGAGGTTTGGTATTCATCTAGAAAGTCTCCTTGGAAAATATTTGCTTTGGGAAAAGAAAGTATTGATGGAATAAGAGGATTTGGCTGAGTGAATAAAAGAAGGTAGTCCTCATGGTAACTGAATAGTGTAGCAAAAACTTCAGGACTGCAAACAGAGGACTAATGAAGGGAAAGCAAACATGCATACTCAACTGTAATTGGGGGGGAAAAAAAAACAGCTAGTGTAGCTGCAGAAGAGACTCCTTGTTAAGGATAACCACAACAAGGATCCATGTGTGTGTTTAAGTAGTTGGATTTAATCTTCAAGGTAACACAATTATCTATTATCGATGTATTAGATTTTTATGTTCAAAGTATGAATCAACTGTGAAGATTTGAAAAAGAAATTATGAAACTTGATAGGTAATTTGGCTGAAAGATTAAAAACAAGCTTGGAGTGAAAAGGAAGAGTCTAGGAAATTAAACTGTTACAATATTGCCAGCAGAGCCTAGCCAGAGCTTGGATTTAATGGTGGAGGTAAAAGAAAGATAGGCAGAAACAGTGAATATTACACACACACACACACACACACACACACACACACACACACACACACACACACACAGACTCACCAGCTGCTTAAGATGCATTTCGTGTGTAGTGATGCATTGAAAGTCATATCAAATGTCTAAACATAAGTGATGATAGTAATGATGGTAGTTAGCATCAAATATATGTTGAATATATTTGTAAATGCCAGACACTGACTTTGGGACTTTCCAATAATTCAATCCCGACAATAACTTTGCATAATCCTTTTTAGAGATGAGGAAGCTATCATGGCATTTAAGTGATTTGCTAAAATAACTAGTAAATAGATAACTAGAAATTAAGTCCTGGTGTTTGAACCTCAAAACCTGCACTCTTTCTAGTTTATCAAACCAAAGACAGTGGCGTTTGGCTTAAGATGCATTCCTTTGGTATGCCCAAACCTCATTTGATGCTAAAATCATTAAATCAAAGCATCAAAAAGCTCATACATCTCATTTAATCTGAAATTGCATTCTATGTGGGAATCAATACTGCAACCACTATAAAAAATGTTCGCTGCTCCTTGAACATTTCCAGGAAAGGAGACTTTATCAACTTTAATTTAAATTTTTGTATGTTCCAGTGGCTAGGAAATTTGTTATTTTGCATTGAAATCTGCTGCCCTGTAACCTTCTCTCTCTAGCTAAGACACTGCCTTCTGGAATTACGCAGGAAAAAATGTATCTCTGTTCCACAGACAGCTCTTCAAAGATGAAAATGACCATCAAACGTCTATTCCACATGAAGCAGCTTCAGTTGTCTAAGTCATTGAACAAAGTGTTCATATCCCTCACCATTCTTGACACTGCTCAGCATGCTACAGCAAGACATAGGTAAACCAGTGCTATTAATCTGTAAGACAATATGCCTTTTTCTTTACATTTCACCTGGGTCCAGAAGATGGTCCGTGGAACATTTCAGTCAATGCACTATCTTTCTCCTCATGAGCACCAGTCAGCAAAAGCAGTGTACTTCAATCAATACTTTCTCCTTTCCACAATTAAAATAGACACCTAACTTTTGGCAAAAATAAGACCTTATTTCCAGCTGCAAAATGAACACCTGTGAGGCTAGAACTCTGGAAATCTGAGAATTGTGCAGGCACTTAATCATCGTTTACACTTCGTATCTTTAGTGCTCAGCTGTGAAGGCACAGCCAGTGACCTGCTGACGGCTTTTCCAGTAAAACAGAAGAGACATAAACCAGGGCAAATCAGATATGCTTAACTAGAGCCTTCTCGCCAGCTGTCAATGAGCCACGCAGCACTGAGGATGCCCAGTAGGAGGCTCTCCTATATCTGACTTGTGAGTAGTTAAGAGTGTTTGGTTAAATATTTCAAAAAGCGATAGGTGAGTGGGGTCTTGAGTTGAAGTTATGGGTCAAATTCCAGGCTTGCAGTAGCACCTTGCAGACAGAGAAAAATAAATTACTGGACTTTCAAGTACACATAGACATAAAATACTTCATGGTGTGATTGAAAGCTATGCTCTATTTTATAAGTTAACATAAGTAAGAAATATTGTTAAAGGGAAGTTAAAACTCCTAAAATTTCTTGTCAATAAAATAATCACAAAAGAAAATAAATAACAGAGAGGTGGGTATCAAAGGCACATGAAAGATAAAGCAGGATGTGATCCTGAGATTAGAGGGAAACACATTCTCCTCTTACTTTATCTTAATACCCTGGAGTATATTAATTTAATTTTATCATCCTGTGTTCTCATTCATGATATGTTCAAGTTATTCAAAAGAAAATTAAACATTTAAGATAAATGTATTAAGAGAAAATACATCATTTGACACTCACTTTTAGGATGAAATTTTATAGGGAAGATCTGTTTATCATCTACATAAATTTCTTATAAAAATGTATTTTTTTATCATATAGACGTGACCTCTTGATCCTACTTGGGTCTCTTAATTAAAAGTGAACATGTATACATGGAGATGTGTTTATTTATAGATATGAATATGTGAATCTATATATACATATACATGAATGGGATAATATTTATTATGTATTAATGATGTGTATTAATGTAATGTATTTAAAGTACGCATTTAAATACATCAATTACCTAAATTAGATATTGTATTAATTTATTGCATGATATTAATTAGAATTAATAATAATGCAATTATTAATGTTATGTATTATTAACATATTCATGATATACTTGAGGTATTATTGAATCACAAGAAAGATACCACTGTTAACTAGAAATGTATATTTTCTTAGAAGGCTGAAAATGCTATTTAATGTTTGTACATAAATAATTTATAATTAAATATATCTATTACTAAAATATCTAATATTAATGCAAATTAGATATGTAAATATTTTTCACAAACATCATCTCATTTGATTCTCTGAATAATGTTTAACCTTCACTTTGCTTATGGTCATCATATTCCCTAATTCAGAGTTGATGATAATGAATTTTTTGATTATTCAAATGATTAATAAAAGGTAGAGAAAGTATCCAAATTCAGTTTTTCTGAATAGTTAACCTAATCTTTTCCCCTTTATAATGAGAACTTACATGTCCAGAAAAGTAGCTTTTACATGTTCAATCAAATAGATAATACATTCTTAGATTTGCAGTCAGTAAGAATTGATCAACAGAACTGAAATATCTCAAGAATAAACAAAGCTTTCCAGATATCTAAAAATCAATACCTTAGCATGTTTTCTCTGACATTTTTATCCAAATATGTTTTATGAGGACCAGCAAGAGAAAGAGAGCAAGAGCTCTTCCTGAAGAGTTCTTTATTTTGAAACAAAAGCACTTATTTTTGTATTTTAACAAAAACCATCTTTTCTTTCTAGATTATGCACAGACTAGTCAGAAAAATAGCCCTGGTTGATTTTTTTCCCCTTTGTCTAATGTTATGACTCAAGTAAAAACATTCATAAACACAGTCCATATGGTTGGCTTTTTGAAGTGTGCTTAGTACTCCATTTGGGAGTCTCGATTTATACCTCTCAATCTGATTTGGATAACATGAAGGTTCCCTTCCGTGAACAGACCTGGTGCAAACACGCAATGGATTAATTTCATAATAAATTATGGGGGCAATAAAACTTTCTAGATGAGTTTGCCTCTTAAGTAACATCTTTTATGTTACCTTATAAAATTAAACCTATGTTTTATTTGTAAGTCATTCTGGCATAATAAACTGTTTTAATTCGGGGCACTTAGTTTTGGGTCTGAGCATATTCTTTCTTGGTGCGTTGTTTTATGATGGTTCTGTAGCTACTTATTTGCCAAAGCACCTGAAAGTTCCTGGAGGATGCTAAGATCTAGTCAAAATAACATCACACCTAGAGGTGCATGGAAATATAGACTCCATATAATGCTGAACTCCAGCTGTTTTTCATCTGTTTCTACTTCTGTTTACTTTATGTGTAGAGAAAGCCTACCATTTGCCATGCACTGCTGTAATAAGACCGCTGTGCTTTAGTCTTGTGTGAAATTATATTGCACAGAATATGCACTTTAGGTCCTTTATACAATTGCTGTTAGGGTAGGAAAGCTCTTTCAGGCAAATAAACAAAATATGGTTTATTTGATCATATCCTGATGAACACTAGATTGTAGAGATGCCTAGAATAATAATTATTGTCCTTATTGAATAAATTGTTTGTTGTATTTAAAAATAACTCTTTTTGTTACCTAAACAACACTGCATGGGATTGTCTTAAACATTTAAGGAAACTTTATTTTGCTTAGTTTTGAAATTCCTTAGGTCCCAACACCAGAGTTAGTAATCCCTATTCTAGAGCTTTATAAAAGTAAACCAAAGTCAAAATCTAGTCTTTTATAAATAAAGAGAGTTGGAGATATTGTGCTTGAAAAGCATTCTTGATTTATTAAAATTAGTGGACCTTTCACCTTATATTGCATCAATAAATTTAAAAGAAGTTTTGGAAACAACTGAGGAAGAAGCTAAGGTGTTTTTGATACCCATGAATTCATAGCAGAAATGGACTAATCCTAATGAGAGATTACCACTTTTACTCCCAAATGCAGTCCAGGAAGAAAAAAATAAACAAAAAATAAAATAAAGTAGAGTCAGATAGGCAGAGTCCAAATTTCATGTCTACCACTATAGACTTAGCTTCTCAAAGCCTAGTTCTCTATTTCAGAAATGGAGATTCATTCAAAACAAAACATTTTCTTAGTACTTTTAATGTCTTTCACTGAAAACAGAGAAATATAAAGCACTGTCCTTAAGGAATGAACATTTATTATTTTTAAATGAGTTCTGTCTAGTCTGCTTCATATGGTTCTTGTGAGAATCAAATGAACATGTATATTAAGATGCTTCCAAATCTGTGAAGCGCTATAGAAATGGAAATAATAAAGACATTAAAGTAGTATCAGATTCAGTTAATTTAATTAAGATTTTTAATATTCACTGAATTTATTACATTGATGACCATGGGTAGAAATAAAGTCATTCTTTACCCACTTTACATCATTTCTAAGTGCAGAAGAGCTTCTAGGGCTGGTCGAGAAAATACGTCTAGTCAAGGATGTTCCATCAATAGTAACCCTTCATGGCGGCAAACATTGTGGCTTTCAAAATTGATTCTCAATGAATCAGTCTTTATAAACTGTCAGAGTTCTCTGTTAGTTTCATAGGGCTGCCATTATAAATTACCACAAATCCATTGCTTACAGGAACAGACATTTATTCTCTCATAGTTCTGGAAGGTAGAAATTGAAAACCAAGAAGGCTCTAAGGAAGAATCCTTCCGTGTTACTTCTAGATTCTGTTGATAGTCCTTGAAATTCCTTGGCCAGTGGCAGAAAATCCACATCTCAGCCTTTGTTTTCACACAGCCATCTTCACTCTGTGTTTCTGCTTGAAACACATCTGTTTGTGTCTAGAGTACCCTCCTTTTACAAGGATATCAAGCATAGGGTTGAGGTAGGGCCTACTTCAACTTATGAAGACCTCAGCTTGATTATATCTGCAAAGAACATGTTTCCAAATAAGATCACATTCACAATTTCTGGAGTCGAAGACTTCAACATTTCTTTTGAGGGAGAATAATTCAACCAACAAGTGAGTCATAGGATTAAAAATTTGAATATGTTTTTAGGTGGAAGCAGCAACGTAGGCAATTTGAAAACTCTGATTGTAAACCACATATGGTTAGTGGTTGCCATGCTGGACATTGCAGGTCTCTCAACTTTGCATAAAGTTACAGGGACATAACTGTGAAACACTGTACTTTTAGGTTTCTTGAAGGGTTCATTGCAGTAATGTTAACAAACTGAAAAAAAAATAGAAAAACAATTTATCTTTTTTCACATCAGTGTTGAATCTCTTGAACTAACAAAGTCTTAAATTGAGTGGGGTAAGGGGAGAAATGATGAACAATTTTGCTATATCAAAAGTTATTAAAGAATAAAACTTGTTCTGGCACAATTACTATGTACTTTACAGCTCATTTAACTAACTGCTCATTATCCCATGAAATAGAAAAGCATCTTGGTGCTCAATTCCATCTGGATGACTAGAGGTCATTGAAGACTATTTAGAAAGTCAAGTGAAACTGATTATTTCCTACCAGATAAATGCTTACACCTAAACTTCTATTCATATATAAAATGATACCAATTGGCGTCATTTTTTGGCAGGGTCAGCAGAGAAATATTGAAATTAAAATAAATTCTTTGAAAGAAAATGATTCCTTTTAGCCACAAGGGAGTTATTTTACTATTACTATTTTTATTATATACTCAAAAGTATTAAAAAATTGGATTTTTTGTTTTTATTCCTGCCAGCCCATGTTTTCCTTACAGACAAGAATAGTATAATACTAATTTTTTAGTGAATACATGTTTTAATTTAATTGGCATTTTAAAGTGTGCATTTAAAGAACACATGAAAAAATGAATTAGGGTTTATGATTGTCATTTTTTAAAAAATGTCACATGTCACAACACAGTAATAACTAGACTATTTTGTCCACATATATGTGAGACTTTTAAATGCTTATCTCTACAGAATTTTCCATTTTATAATTCACTCTTTATAATTACTTAATTCAAGTGTTTACAGGGTGAGTATCACCCGTAGATCTTTTTAAGCTGTGTTTGCTACTTAGTTTAGAGTTCCTTCTTTAACCTCTTTTTACAGAATAGTCTTCATAATTCCTCTCTCTCGGCATCAGAAGATGTAGGATGAAAAGGCCAGATAAGTTATGCTGTAAGGACTGTGAATCGATTACTTATTCACATTGATAAAACATACTTTCTATATAGAAAAAATAAATTATTTAAATTTGGAAACAAGTAGTATTCTCTCATTTTTCTCATAAAGCTTAATACTTTCATTTTAAAATTTCTACCTGCTTTAGATAGTCTGAAATCCTTCCAGATTTATGGTTGTTTATGGAGCAGCAGCACAAGCTCAATCTTCAGAGGGAACTCAGTAGGTTGGCTTTCAGGAACAGAAGAAAAGGAAAACTATCTAATTATTGGGACTTCCAAGGATAGAAAATGTCTTATGTCAAGTATAAAATATTTACATTTTTCTTAAATTAATTTATAGCTGAGAGAATACAGATAGACGGATTTCTAGTTCTCAAAAATAAACTAAAAGACTTAAAAAGCCTACTTGAATTTGTATGTTTCTTTAAAACAACATAAGTCAAGTGTAAATGAATCAGAAGCATATGGATTAAATTTCCTCATACTATTTATAGCCATAAATAGAGGAGCAAACCAAACAGTTGGCCAAACGTACTGTGGGCTTGCCACACAACAATCATTTGACAATTACTTGAGTTATCTACCATCAATGAAGAGGGTTGGTTTATCTCTCCACCATTACTTTGAATGTGGTGAAAATATCTGTGGAATTTAGTGAGCCCCATTAATGGAAATTCTTAGTTCTCTTTTCTTTTAAACCTAAAGTTTCAAATGGCCACCGATATTTAATCATAAATGTGTATAACAACCATTGGGAAAGAAGTTATATTTCTTTCTCTTGATTATTTGAAATACTTGCCTTACTAATCATTGAATTTTATATAAAAATGCTATTACATTTGGAATATAGAAAATATCAATAAGACTGAAGGTAAACATTGCTATTTCAATAGAGAATAAATTAATAATGATAATTTGGAAATAATGAAAACACATGACTTTCTGCTATTAAGCAAATGGTTGAGGGAGAATGTGAAGAATAAAAAGAGAACAGAGAAATTTTAGGACAGTGAAAATACTATCTACAAATTATAATGATAGATATATGTCTTTATATATCTATCCAAATTCATAGACTGTGCAACATCAAGAGTGAACTGTAACATAATCTATGGACTTTGGGCGATTTGCTGTGTCAGTGTAGGTTCATCCTTGGTGAAAAGTGTACTATTCTGTTGAGTAAGATTGATGATGGGGCAGGCAATGCACATGTAGGAGAAGGACATATAAGAGTAGCCTCTGTACTCTCCCCTCAAATTTGCTGTGAACCTAAAACTGCTCTTAAAAAAATGAAGTCTTAATAATGTATTTAATTTAATCAATAATTTTTAAAAATCAAGTGTTATGTTGCACTAGTTAGAAGTTAACTAATGAATCAGTCCTGAATATTCATTGGAAGGACTGATGCTGAAGCTGAAACTCCAATGCTTTGGTCACCTGATACAAAGAACTGACTCATTTGAAAAGACCCTGATGCTGGGAAAGACTGAAGGTGGAAGGAGAAGGGGATGACAGAAGATGAGGTGGTTGGATGGCATCACCTACTCAATGGACATGAGTCTGAGTAAACTCTGGGAGCTGGTGATGGACAGGGAGGCCTGGTGTGCTGCAGTCCATGGGGCTGCAAAGAGTCGGACATGACTGAGCGACTGAACTGAACTGAATGAAAATGAAGTTCAAAATCTTCTGTATCTTTTCTGTTCCATTGATTTTAAGAATGTCAGACTTAGTGACTGTAATATAAGTTACTGTGTTGGGCTGGTTTAGGGAAGATTAGTTGAAATTACATCTTTTTTCCCTCTTTAATGAATCTAATCTTTAAAATAAGTAGAATTTTAGCATATCTCTTAGAACATTGTCATATATGTGATGGTGTTCATTAAGGTAATAGCTAAGACTTTATGGAGGTGGCAGCCTCAGAAGGAGATAAGCCAAATGATACAATACCAGAAATCATGACTTGGATTGCTTCTGTTCTTTTACCTAAACATAAAAAATAAACAATTATTCAATACATAAATATATTCATATATAAATAAAAACTATTGATAGCTATGCAAGATAGTCATTTTATTGAATCAGTTCATATTAATAATTACAGCAATAATTTTTCATTCATCCACTGATTTTCAGAGCTAACCATTTTAATTCTTGTATATAATCCCTGATCTCTGTTGTTATTCTAATAAAAATGTCTTATTGAATTATTCTTATTATAATTCCTTATCAGGCCATTCATATTGAAAAATTATCAGTAGTAAATTACAATAGCCATTACATCTTTGTCATCTACAGACAGTAGAGACTGTAGAATTAGTTTTATCCTCATACTATCTGAAACCTCTGTCATGTGCTACATGTGCAACATGACAGAATTTCTGTCTTCCACAAAAAAAAGGTAGTCTCTGAGCCTTGTGGAAAAGGACTGTGAAAAGTGCTCCAAACGATTAACACTTCAAAGAACAGACTCTTCAATACAGGCTTCCATGAGACTCCATGGGTATAGGTTTCTGAACATGCGTCTCTTAGACAGCTTTCAGACTTCTACCAGTGGGCTGAGGTAGGATTTCCAGGACCATTTTTATCTAGAAGCAGACAGCTTCACAAAAAAATACTGTTGACTCAAAATGCACAAGAATTAATTATATGATAGTTAATTGATAGATAAATTTATTGATTTATTTTTTGTTTGGAATAATTTTAACATTGTCTTAATGTTATATGTTCTGGTTCTATGAAAAAGACTTCCTTTCTTCTTCCACTTTTCTTACTAATTCATAAGCTCTGCTTTTGTGAAATAAAACATTTTAAACTATCAGATACTCACTGATTCCCTCAGAGTTCAAAAACTCTTACTAAGTCACTTTCAGGGCAAAATAGTTATTTACATAGGTTAATAAGAATCTGTCTTCCTTTTAACCAGGATGTTTTCGAGCAAATTTGTGGGAGTGTCCCATTTGAGAACAATGCTCATTTAAAAAGGTTTGACAAACCACTTTTTATGGGACAAAGGTGGTTTTAGTTATGAAGTCAATGCTTACAAAGTCCTCCCAGGA
Organism: Okapia johnstoni; assembly: GCA_024291935.2. Lineage (NCBI taxonomy): Eukaryota > Metazoa > Chordata > Mammalia > Artiodactyla > Giraffidae > Okapia > Okapia johnstoni. Next base: position 76,823,592 of record CM044312.1, on the reverse strand, counting down.
AATCTGGTCTGTTATCAGACTTTATTGGGTCTCATCTTTATAGGTAGTAACAAAGGTCATTGGCTGGTATTCCAGGAACCTACTAAATTTGGGAAACCTTGTGAAGAGAAGAATTTGCCTTCATATATGAGTATAACAGGTGAAAGCAAGTTGGAGAAAATTTATGGGTTTTGTTTTCCTAGACTTTGCATAGTAATTTAGAGACTTTTAAAAGTCTAATCTGAATTTTTTATTATGAATTATCAAGACAGCATTCATCCTGTGACCTCAGAAATTTTAGGTATTGTATATCTCTAGATATGCAAAGTCAGAGAAGGCAATGGCAACCCACTCCAGTACTCTTGCCTGGAAAATCCCATGGACGGAGGAGCCTGGCAGGCTGCAGTCCATGGGGTGTCGAAGAGTCGGACGCGACTGAGAGACTTCACTTTCACTTTTCACTTTCATGCATTGGAGAAGGAAACGGCAACCCACTCCAGTGTTCTTGCCTGGAGAACCCCAGGGACAGGGGAGCCTAGTGGGCTGCCGTCTATGGGGTCGCACAGAGTCGGACACGACTGAAGCGACTTAGCAGCAGCAGCAGATATGCAAAGTAAACTGCAGAACTGTATAGTAAATTAATGTTCTTGCTGAAAGTTAAAGAGTTAGTCTCTCAGTCGTGTCCAACTCTTTGTGACTCCATGGACTGTAGCCTGCCAGGCTCCTCTGTCCATGGAATTCTCCAGGCAAGAATACTGGGATGGATTGCCATTCCCTTCTCTAAGGGATCGTCCCGACCCAGGGATAGAACCCAGGTCTCCTGCACTGCAGGCAGATTCCTCTTACCGTCTGAGCCGCTAGGGAAGCAATGTTCTTGCTGCATGCACATACATAATCAGGCCAAAGATAATGATCAGACCAAACATATTATGTAATCAAGAATAATCTACGTGTAAATCTTATTCACTATCAAATATTATGTAATCAAGAATAATCTATATGGAAATCTTATTCACTGCTGCTGCTGCTGCTGCTGCTGCTGCTAAGTCGCTTCAGTCGTGTCCGACTCTGTGCGACCCCGTAGATGGCAGCCCACCAGGCTCCGCCGTCCCTGGGATTCTCCAGGCAAGAACACTGGAGTGGGTTGCCATTTCCTTCTCCAGTGCATGAAAGTGAAAAGTGAAAGTGAAGTTGCTCAGTCGTGACGACTCGTAGCGACCCCATGGACCGTAGCCTATCAGGCTCCTCCGCCCATGGGATTTTTCCAGACAAGAGTACTGGAGTGGGGTGCCTTCTTCTTATTCACTACCACACTAAAAATGTCAGCATTACAAAAATTAATATTTAAGATGAAGATCTACTAGAGTTTGATGTTGATTCTATTGCATTTTCCTTACTTTCCTTTTCCTGGGGTTTTGGATACTGAGAAGCAAAGTATTGAGTTACTGAGAACAAGAACAATTGTATTTTTGCTTATAATGGCTCTTAAATTTATGTACAAGAATGTTCATCACAGCATTACTTAGAATTTCAAAAATGGTGAAAACCACAAAGGGAAAATGGTTAAATATATCAACATGGTAGATACTTCAGCCATTAAAATATGTTCAAATAATTTTTAGTGACAAAGTATAAGCTGTATATTAAGCTGTATCCCAATTATGTAAATGTATGTGTACATATAAATGCACTCTCTGACCATAAGGTGCAGCTTCCTTGATCATCTTTCACTGTTGATAATATTCCATCTCACTGATACTTATGATCCCTTGACCTGTTCAGTTTCTCCCTATCCATTGTGCTCTTGCTACATCCTCTTCGCTTTCAAGCTGGGATTCACTGTATACAAATAACCTAACCTAGCATGATTAAATCCTAATTCCTAAAATTTAAATAAAAACATTGCCTATCTACATGCCATCAGAACACAGCTGGGGAAAACTGGTTAGCCATCAGAATACATAATTGTAACAAGTTTCTCATCACTTAGAAGACATCTTAATTAATATTTTTCTAGCTACTTCTATCTTCCAATTTCTAAGGTGACCATCTACCTCTCTCATTCTCAGCTGCTAATATTAAATCATGGAGGAAATATTGCTCCTTTTGTCATAGGCCATTTTTCTAGGTTCCTTTGGGACCACATCCCTTCCCAGTTTCCTTTTTGTTATCTTTATTAAGTATCTTCTACTTTTCCTTTCACTAAAACTTTTCCTGTAGCAGTAGATTTACTCTCCTCCTCTCACCTCCTGTCCACTTCTCAACCCATTTTCCAACTATCTTCTGCCCCAATCCCCAAACTTTTCCATAAAACTGATTTTGATATGTTTACCAATAATTTCCAAGAGGAACGGCATTACCTTACTTGGCTCTCAACTGCCTCCAATACACTTGACTTGTTCTTCCATCTTGAAATATTCTTCTCTTTGCCTTCTCAGATACTAAAATACTAACCCAAGATGCTTCTCAGATAATTTCAATGCAAGTATGTAGCAAAACAATATAATTTGGTAAGCCTCAAAATTTTAACATTACCACCCCGTTTAGTGAGAAACAATAGTATCATTTTATCATGTCAAAGTCATTTAACAAATGGATTGAAATTTAACATAAAATATGTGTAAAATTTATCATACAAAATAACTAGTTTTATTGAAATGGTGAAAATTTTCTACTTGGAGGTCTTTTAAAATAGGACAGATAGACATGTATTGTTTAGAGGAAGTTCTGCTTTAAGGTAGAAAGGTGAAATAAATTCCCTTCCAACTTTTTTTTCAAGTCTGTAATTCTTTCAGATTTCAAAAATCTCTTAATGGATATTTCTTTTTGTAAGCTCCAACTTTGAAGAACTATCTCTCCTGTAATATTTTTAAGTGCTTTCTACTAACATAAGATTTGGATGAGTCTTCTCCCCAGTTGTTTTTTGTTTTTTTTTGTCTGTTCCTTGTCTATTTGTTTTCATCTATGTGACTTGGTTTAAGAGAGATCATCAACATCAATCAGGTTTCCAAAATGTGCATTGGAATGAAATTCCAGAGTTAGAACATTGAAAACAAAAAGAAAGGGCTGGAGTTACATGATAAAAAGCAGAATTAGTTCCTATTTAAAGAACACAATTTTTCATTATCCCTAAAATATATTAGATTGTTGATTATGTATATAATTAAGTATTTTTTTCTGAAAAGTTGCCTTTTGGATCATTCCAATTTTAATTGGTCTCAGGGCTCTAAATTCTGCTAAGTGTAAGTATAGCTCAAAAACCTACTTGAAGCACTTTCTGATAAACATTTAATAGCTGTCATTTACTGTGTCCTTAATAGGTGACTGGCATTATACTAAATATCTTACAAACTTATTTTTTCCTTTAATCTCATTTTTAATAATGAGAACCTTGCAAGATTGATATTGAGAACCCGAAGTTCATAAATTTATCAATAGTTTACAGCTAAATAGTGGCAAAGCAGTACTTGAAACAAGTGCTTCTGACTTCCAAATGTGAATAAAATTGTATGTAAGTCCCTAGATATTAATTTTCATTGTCTTGATTTAATGTATACTTTTCCCCTTTATTTTTGCCTATATCAACTTTTTTCAAAAAATAAAGTTCATATGTGTAAGGAAGGGTGTAATATAGGTTTATTTTATCATAATAATGTTGAATAATTCTCAAGCAATCAACTGCATTGAGATTTTGAAGCTCAACGTAAACTTAAATTTCCATTTTTTACATTCTTTAATCTTATTATAGTGAACCATCAAGCTGTAGAACAAACCACCCATCATTTTATAAAAGACTTTTCTGTTTCAGTTTGGCCTTGGGCAAATTGTTGTGTCATCACTACACTAGAAATTAAGCTGTGTCTGTGATGACAATTACTTGTGCAATTTCCTGAAATCCCAGACTAGAGCCGAGACCAGGCCCATGATTAAAGACAGCACAATGGAAACATATTCATGAAATATGGAATATATCTATTGCAAAAACGATAGGACTTTTTCCTTAGAATAACAGAATAAAAAATTCTTAGAGAAGACCTATTAAATTTAAGAATGACTGCCTATTGCCTAGAGATTAAATATCTTACTTTTCATAGTTTTTCATGTTCTTAGATTGTATGTAAGACTTTACTTTTAGTCTGAGACCTGCTTCAAATAAAATATTATACCTTTAACCATGTTTCAGTTCTGTGTATCTTGATTAGATTTTCTTTTTGATCAAAGTCCTGATTTTCACATTTGAAATATTAAAGCACTTTCACACTTGCTTCTCATTCTCAATTCAAAAAGGTGAAGAGAGAAAAATTAAAAAAACTTTACAAGCTTTTCCAAGACTCTGGAGGGGCTAATTTGCAAGCTCTAAAATTTCTGGAATAACAGTTTAATTATAAAAAGAAAATGAATCTTAGATGTTTTCTGATAACCTGTAAATCATCACCCTGATAAGTATATATATATATTTTTTGTGGAAAGACCAAATGCTTATCAATTATGCAGGGAGGTAATTAACCGGATTTTCAGTTTTTCAAACAGTAGGTATAAAATCTTAAGCATCAAAGCATTCAGATCTCTTGTGCAAATTACAGTGGCAGTAATGTAGTCGTTTCAATAAGCATTTTTTTTTTCTGTTTCAAATCCAAATGCTACCATCCAGGCTGTAAAATGATCCTAATCTATTTCATTTGAGTTATCTGTTTGAAGGCAGTCAGAATATGAAGTCCCATACGGAAACAATCTTTATTTTCCATTGGCTGCATATGTTGCATGTCTAATGAAATGCATTTCACATATTTATTTTAAGTATGTGATAGAATTACAACACTGACAACTTTCATGATCTTCAAAAAATGGGATGCATTTTAAACATATGGTAACGCCTCTCTTTGTGATAGAAATGCTTAAATCTAATGTATTTAATTCTGTAAATATGAACATGTAATTAAATAGATTTTATTTGTATATCTATACATTTATATAAATATCAAATGTATTTTATATTTAACAACAAGTATAGTTTTGAGATACTTGGATTTTTCTTTCATCTTGTTCATAGCAATTTTGTGAATATGACAGTGAATTGTCACTGAAATTCTGCAGGTGGAATCACAGTTGATTATCATTTTGGATTTGTCTATGACAGACAGATAGGTTGAAAAAGCTTTCTCTAAATTAAATCAAGAACAGAATAATTTCCACTTATATTTTGCTGCAATGTTTTCTCCAGTTTTTCGTAAAACTGAAAAGTCTCCCTCCGTTTTCCTCCAAGTCTCCAAATTAATGTCATATATTGAATTCATAAATGCCCATCTTTTAAATACTTTAATGCAATATGTGATGTCTCAAAGATTATAGCAATGATAATAGTGTTACTACACTATGATGTCAGAAATTTCTCTATTGATGACTAATAGATTTCTAAGTGTCAATTTTGAGATTAGCAAAACTCCTAAACTGCACAGGAAAATTAGAATTGAAATTTTCTCTTCTTTGATACAGAGGTGCTAAAAATACAGTTATAGTTATACTTAAAATTCTCAATTTGTAAGATAATGTTTACAGAGATTTCTACACACACTCAATGTTTTTCATGTAGTTTCTAAGTGTAGTCAACATTTTGCTGTTAAGACCTTGGTATAATACTAGTCAGTGTGAATAATTTCTCTTTCAGGTGAAGTTTATATGCACATCATGTAAAATAAATCCAAGTACTTCAGATATTTTTCATGGAGAAGGAGAAAGATGTTACTAATAATTCTTTTTAAAATTCTCCTTTGAAATGAAAATTGCTCCTAAAACTCTTGTGCTTTAGGTCAATTGCTGTTTTATGGTTTCATTCACATTCTACATCACCTACTTTGTGAAAGCGAGTTCAAAATTAAATAAATGTGAAACATATCTTAGTCTTTTACTACTTTGAGGAGAAAAATTGTATATTTGGACAGGTGTTCTTAATTTGGACTCCATTGACACCTAGGGGTTCCGGGGAAGGGATTCAGGAGGTTCATGAACTCCCTGAACTTTTATGCAAAGTATCATGTGTTTGTGCATAAATGAATTTTTATAGGAAGAAGATCATGGCCATTTACACCTGCGGAAAGTTAAGAGTCACTTGCACTACAGCAAGATCTTCAACATTTCTATCTGCAAGTCCTTGAGTTTAGTCTACAAGGTATTCATCACGCAGTGCACATCTGCTGAGTCACTTCGACTGCAGTCAACAGAGAGAGTTTCAGGCTGGCTTTAGCAAAACGAGAACTTAAAGGAAATGCACAAAATAGCTCTGAAACTTAAAGTAATAATGAGGAATCAAATTTAGAAAGAGCTGGAACCAGAGAAATCTAAGGCTACAAGTAGAGGAAGCTAACTTGTAATTTTATCAGGCAGTTACCACTGAGGAAAATCAGTAGCTAAACTTTCTCCTCCTTTTGTTGAGTATTCTAAAATGAGTCAGAATCCAAGGAGATAGTCCAGTTCTCCTAACCCTTGGTCAGCAAGGGCACAGCATGTTGCCTGAAATCCAATGATTTCACAAAATTAGAGTGAGACAATTTCCCCAAAGAATATTGAGGGTGTGGTCTTAAAAGGAAAAGGAATATGACATCCAAACTAATCTGTACCACATGATATGAAGTAGAACCTAGATAGAACCCACTGTTAGAAGTAGTCCTTTCAAACCCAAATTGAGTCAGAAGTCTTCACTCTTTTAAGTCACTGTAAAATAACTTTCCTTTGTGCCTACATACAGTTTGTTTGCAAACTCATAGAATTTATAATTGCCATTACCCATCCAGGATACCTACTTTGCCTGAGACATTGAAATTACCTCTCTACATGTCTCCCTGCATCTTTGTTTTGTTTCTTCTATTTTTTCCCCCTCAGTGGACAGAATAATCTTAAAGTGCAAATCAAACCATGTCAGTCCTCTTGGAACATCTTTCAAGGACTATGCATTATTTTTAGAACACAATCCAAAGTGCTTAACTTGGTGTACATTTTTCTTCCTGATCTGGCTTTTGCTACATCTCTTGTCTCAAGCCACACCCCCTCTATAATCCAGTGACTCCAGAAATGCCAGTGCTTTCTTTGGAGCACAATGGATCTTCTCTCAGTACAACTTTTATTTGAGTTGTCTGTATTGTTCTAGAACTGTGTTGCCATTGCCTTCACTTACCTAATTCTTATTTATGTTTTCCACATTACCCAGTACAAATGTCATTTCCCAATGAATTATTTCCTAGATTCTAATACAAAATCCCCACTTTTAAACACTGGGTTTATATTTGAATTTCCTATCATAGTTCTATAATTTCATGTTTAATACCTCTCCAGTAGGGGAAAAAATCTATTTCTCTTATCAAGCACCATATTCCCAGAAAAGAGCACAAAATAAAATGATAAATTAATGATCAGTGATACTGAATCTTTTGCTAGAAATCCGATTAGACATAGATCCTAGCTTGCTTTCCCCTAGCATATAACACAGAGCCTGATAAATAATAGTTGCAGAAGAGCTGTTTGTTGAATGAATTAAATAATACCACCTTGCATTAACAAAACACCTGCTATATACCAGAAAACATTAGGCACAGCACATTTGTTTTCATAATTCTCACAACTATGGGTGTCCTTATCAACTTCATTTTACAGTTTCAAAAAAGAGTGGCATAATTTCAATTTTGATTATGATATGTTAGATTCCAAAGCTGCAACATGTTAGATGATGCTGACTCAAACAGTTATTGAAAGTGTTAGTCACTCAGTCGTGTCCAACTCTTTGTGACACCATGGACTGTAGCCCACCATGCTCTCTGCGCATGAGATTCTCCAGGCAAGAATACTGGAGTGGGTTGCCATTTCCTTCTCCAGGGAATCTTCCTAACCCAGGGATCAAACTGGGTCTTCTGCATTTTAGACAGATGCTTTACCATCTGAGCCACCTGGGAAACCAAACAATTACTATTAGGATTTAAATGCTGGCTTTCCTCCAACTACTCAGTACCCACTACAAACAACGTCTGCTGCTGCTGCTGCTGCTAAGTCGCTTCAGTCGTGTCCGACTCTGTGCGACCCCATAGACGGCAGCCCACCAGGCTCCTTCGTCTCTGGGATTCTCCAGGCAAGCATATTGGAGTGGGTTGCCATTTCCTTCTCCAGTGCATGAAAGTGAAAAGTGAAAGTGAAGTCGCTCGGTCGTGTCTGACTCATCGTGACTCCATGGGCTGCAGCCTACCAGGCTCCTCCGTCCATGGGGTTTCCCAGGCAAGAGTACTGGAGTGGGGTGCCATTGCCTTCTCCGCAAACAACGTCTATAGTTTTTTAAACATAGATTTTTACTTTACTTTTCTGGGACTTTAGAAAGTATGTACATGATAGGGGTAGGTATATTTTAAGCTTAGTTTCTGGAAGGCAGAAACCAAATTAAGGCAGGTACTTAATTTGCTTTGTATCTGTATGTCTCACATGCTTTCCACTTGTCATAGTCAGTAACTGAATGTTTAGTAAGTAATATTGGTAATGATACAGGTTTTACATTTTTCTGAAAGGTGGCACTCCAGAGAAAAAGCACTTAGTTGACAGAGAATAACTCATGATAACCCGAATCTCATGTTGTGTGGTTTAGAATTGGTCTATTTGTTAGGTAAATCCTACTGAAGAAGCTGGCTGTCTTAAAATAGGGGTGGGTAAAGTACCTGCTAGGTTTTAGAAGCCTTGATTTCAGGCTTATCTCTCTTACTTATTAACTGTAGTGTTTTGATGAGACTATCAAATCCTCCTTCAGTTAACAGAGGGAGAGATTAGTAATCAAAAGCTCTCTGATTTTGCTTCAAAACTCTGCATGGCTTAGGAATTGAAAACAAGTTTTTGAAGATGGATGCCTCAGAAGGGCAGATTGGTTGAAAATTTATATAATGAGGATTTAGATGGATATTCAAACCTCATCTGCTACCTTGGTCAGTTTAACAACTGTCTGGTCAACAAGCTCTATTAAGGCAAATAAAATTTGGTCAACTTAATTTGTGCTGCCTCACTAAAGACAATGATGGGTCACAGGAAATTTTATAGATGCAGCTATGGTGAAAATCTAAAGTCAACCGAGAACTTACAGATGCTCAAGCTGGATTTAGAAAAGGCAGAGGAACCAGAGATCAAATTGCCAACATTCGTTGGATCATAGAAAAAGCAAGAGAATTCCAGAAAACACGTACTTTTGCTTCATTGACTGTACTAAAGGCTTTGACTGTGTGGATCACAACAAAATGTGGAAAGTTCTTAAAGAGATGGGAATACCGTACCACCTTACCTGTCTCCTGGAAAATCTGTATGGAAGTCAAGAAGCAACAGTTAGAACCGGACATGGAACAATGGATTGGTTCCAAATTAGAAAAGGAGTATGTCAAGGCTGTATATTGTCATCCTGCTTATTTAACTTATATGCAGAGTACATCATGCAAAATGCCAGACTGGATGAACCAGAAGCTGAAATCAAGATTTCTGGGAGAAATATCGATAACCTCAGATATGCAAATGACACCATCCTAATGGCAGAAATTGAAGAGGAACTAAAGAATCTCTTCATGAAAGTGAAAAAGGAGAGTGAAAAAGCTGGCTTAGAACTCAACATTCAGAAAGCTAAGATCACGGCATCCGGTCCAATCACTTCATGGCAAATAGATGGGGAAACAATGGAAACAGTGACAGACTTTATTTTGGGGGGCTCCAAAATCACTGCAGATGGTAAATGCAGCCATGAAACTAAAAGATGCTTGCTCCTTGTAAGAAAAGCTATGACCAATCTAGACAGCACATTAAAAAGCAGAGACATTACTTTACCGACAAAGGTCCATATAGTCAAAGCTATGGTCTTTTCCAGTAGTCATGTATGGATGTGAGAGTTGGACCACAAAGAAGGCTGAGCACCAAAGAATTGATGCTTTTGAACTGTGGTGTTGGAGAAGACTCTTGAGAGTCCCTTGGACTGCAAGATCAAACTAGTCAATCCCCAAGGAAATCAGTCTTGAATATTCATTAGAAGGACTGATGCTGAAGTTGAAGCTCCAATACTTTGGCCACCTGATGCAAAGAACTAACTCACTGGAAAAGACCTTGATGCTGGGAATGATTGAAGGAAGGAGAAGGGATGATAGAGGATGAGATGATTGCATGGCATCACTGACTTGATGGACATGAGTTTGAGCAAGCTCTGGGTGTTGGTGATGGACAGGGAAGCCTGGCATACTGCAGTCCATGGGGCCAAAGAGTCAACACAACTGAGAGACTGAACTGAAATGAAGGTGAAAATAGGAGTTAAATTATAATAAACTAAAAGGGAAACAAGTAAACTGTAGAGAACAAAAAAAGGTTGCAGAGAAGGAATACCCTCAGAAAGACATGAAGCAAGAACAGAATGGTATGGTAGTGGATTATCCAGAGAACAAAAGTGAGTCTTTGGAAATTTAAAAATTGCAATGAAGAGAGAAAAAGGTGAAAAATCAGTAAGAGAATTTAACAGATATCATTTCAAAACTGATGAAGAGAAGTGTTTGGTTATTCTAGTAATGTGACATTATAAAGAGAAGAGAGAGGCTTGAGAAAGTTAAGGGAGAAGTTCCTACTGCTGAATGCCATGAGTTAAATTGAAGAGTCTCACTGAATATTTAACACAGTTAATGAAAAGAAGAGGTAATTTCAGTCTCTAAGGTCATTCATTAATTGAATGTGAAGGTTGAATTGAGACATGCAAATTTTCTAGGAAAATTCTGCACCTGAATTAGTAAGTTTAATACAAACACTCATTATGACTTTGATCAAATTACTTAAACTCTGGGTCTGTTCCTCCACCTGTAAAATAGAGGAAACAAAATTGTGTATCTCTACCTTAGGGAAATAATTAAAGGTATCACAGAATAATTAAGTAATACTTATTTAAGTTCAAGTGTTACAGACACAGGCTCTTATAATTTTTACTTTATTCAGGTTGAAACTTTTCATACAGTAACAACTATTCGTCGCTCTCTCAAATCAATAACCCATATTTTTGAGTTTGGATAAATAGTTCTGCCTATTCTATCACCATTTCCACTTACATTGAGAGTTTGACATGAAGACAGTTAAGAATAATGATTCTCTGCCTATCCACATGTAAGAGAATCACATGAAGGGAAAGCTTTCTTAGCTAGACCAAATGAATCCCCTTAAAGTTTTCCAACCTCAAACACCAGATCAAATTAATTTTTAAGCCTAGACAACCAGTTTGAACAGGGTTTATTTCCTAAACTGTTTTTCATCTAGCTTTAATGATGACAAAATATTATAGGAGGAAATTTGAGAGGAGCTATTATAGAATCAATAATCCTGCTCTGGCTTTCTAATTGCACCACATTTAAAATTGAGGTGACTGAATTAAAAAAATATGTTAATAGCTTTTATTGAACTAAATCATATAGGATTGTGTGAAATTATTTCCCTTTAGAAGAAAAATCAGTTAAAAATGTCAATTTTTGAGGAATTTTGCACAAACCTGTTCACATTTTAGATATATTAGTTATACAAACAAAAAATGAAGGCACATATACATCAATTTGTCTTCTTACCTACCTGATGTCTTCCCCCTCTAAATAGGCTTTGAGTTTCTTAAAGTCAAGCACTCTTTCTTATTTGTCTTAGTCTTTTCTACTCTGAGAAACATACTTTGATTTGTAGGTGCTAAATGAGCACCTGTGGAATGAGTGAATAAAATGTAAGAATATACTGTTATTTTTACTCCTCAACTAATACTTCATTTCCTTCTTATAATTTTAAACACATTTTGAATTTGTGTAGCAAAATTGACCATAACAATCTAAATTGATTTAAACTACAGAGAAAGGACTTGGACTGACCTTGCCACAGATTCTATTAGAATGTAATTCTGATCATTTTAGGTCTTACAAATGATATAATTGGCATTACAAAGATTAATATTTCAGATTATGATAATAGTATCATTCTGTGAATGAAAATTTCAATAATCACTGCTATTAACTAAGAACATGTTAATGTATGAATTCTGATAATCTGTTTTGGTAAAATAATATCTTCACATTATTTGTTCTTCCTTTGAATCTTCAATATTTCATTCTTTGTAAGCTCATCTTCATTGCTGCATTGAAGATCTCTTTGATTCTACTGGTAACTGTGGAATGAAGTTCATTTTCTTTTACACTACTCACTACAATATAAATAACATATAATAAATGATGTAATGCCTCATGGCAAAATCTCTTCCTGACATTGGGTCTTATTTTTAGTAACAAAAATTTTACATCTTTAAAATTTGCATGCTTACTATTTATTTTGGATTGAGTTAATTGAGAACATATTAAATGATATGTAAAACAAATTATAAACTCATTATTTGATAATATATCAACTGTTGCAGTAGCCCCAAATCCCTCTTTTCAGAATCAAGCTGATGAAGTTATTAAGTACAGATGCATGGTCTAATAAGTTAGAGCAGAGAATCCAAATATTTTCCAAAAACTTGCCATATTTAAACTATAAAATTTCTTAAAGAATCAGCAATGAAAGATGTTTACAAGCACTGCAGAATTATTTACAAATTGTGTTTTTACTTCCTGATTGGTAACTGAATTTATGCTTAGATTCTCAAGTGACCTCACTTTTTAGATCATATTTTTGATAAATAAAGGGGATGTCAGCATACTTTTTTTATTGTAATCCATTTCTTCTTCCATAATGATGAATTTTTAATTTATAGACATAAAATAATGTTTAAAGAGAATAAATTATTCAGTCTTTTGTCTACCAAGATTATGGTAGATAGGAACTGATTTTATAATTAGTGAAGCATAGTTATATGCTTTGTCAGTTTCATGTACTGATAAAACGAACATTTATTGATGGCTTCTTTGCCCTTGGCTCTTTGCAGCACACTGGAGATACAACAGTGCAAGGAACAGAAAATGTCTACTTTCTTGGAGCTTATGCTCTAGTGAGGAATAAAGACAAGTAGTTAGGAAATTATTATATATTCTATGTTGAGATACAATTTTGGGAATCCAAGTTAGAGGGTGCTGTGGGGACACATGAGAGGACTTTTAAATTTAGACTTGCGGATTTGGGGATTGATTAGAGAAGCTTTCCAGAAAAAGGAATATGTAAGCTGAAACCAGAAAGAGAATGGTTAAAATGAGTAGGAGTTAGTCATATGAGGAATGACTGGGAGAAAAGAGGGCAGTGACAATGGAAAAAAACATTCTAGGATAAGAAACAATGTGCAAAGGTGAACCAAAGCCTAGTCTCTGGATTAGGATAGTTATATAATATGTATAAAACTTAAAGTAGGAGGTTGGTTTGCAAGATAGTGAAGAAGATGGAGCTGGAGAGATCATGGGAGCCAGATCATCCAGTGTTGGGTATCACCTATTATTAAATAATTTGGATTTTATGTTTTGAATAATGGGAAGCCAATGGAGTATCCAATGAAGAAGAATGGTATAATTAAATTTGAGTTTGTGAAAGATAATTCCTACTGTTGTGTACAAAATACTGTGAAGGAAAAAAATTAAGAGCTAAGGAATTTAGAAATAATCTTGGTGTGAGAATACATGAAATAGGTTACTGGCATTGGTGGTGGAGCTGAGTGAAGAGACTAGTAGGAGATATACGTGTATTTACTGATTCATAAAGGATGAAGAGCTTGGCTTAACAATTGGATAGATGGAGAGAATCACAGAATAATCAAATAAAAGGAAGGGTAGTTTTCGGACTGAGGACAATATGTTCATATTTGGAGATGCTGACTTATAGAATAAGAGTATTTTGGATATGGGGACATACTGGGCTTTTAACATTGTTTTGAATATAGGTGAAAATGGCGGTCATACAATGCATAAGACTGTTCAGTGAACATAGCACAAGAAAGCACACTGATATGTACCGCAAGAAACAAGACAATGACTGAGGGAGAATGTGAAGCTGTAAAAGCTTTTTTTTTTTTAACTTTTAATTTGTTTGTCAATTTTTAATCTGGATTGATTAATGAAACAGAAATATGGCAGGTCAGCATTGAGGACCCAAATGAGACTCCCTACTTCATTGCCACTTCTGGAGCTTGCTATAGGAAATATTATTCAAACTTATTTCACTGCATATTAAAACATAAGAAGATGCCCTGCTATTCAGAGTTGGTTTTTAATAGTTTTTTATATCTACAAATAAACACAAAAATTTGGGTCCTTTCTTGATTCTGTCACTTTGGCCAGATCACTTAAACTTTCTGAATCACAGTAGCTCCATATGCATAAAGTCCCTTCTAAGTAATATATGCATAAGGTAATATGCGGTAATTATATATATAATACATAATTATACATACATTCAAGACCAATATAATCCTCTAAGCTCAGATGAAAAATATAATAAGTAATGCAACCACTTAATGATATATAAAATATTACCAGAGGAAATTTTTTTAATATAGATGAGGTCTAAGATTAACATTTCACCATTTCACTTTCTTGAGGAAGCTTGCTTCTTTTGAAACTAATTATGATGTTAGAATTATTAGGGAAAAATGGCTACAGTAAACCCCCTATTTCATAGGAACATATATCCTGAGGTGCTTAGAAAGAAAGCATTTTTTAAATGCAGTGTCAACATTTGTATATTTATAAAAACATAAAGCGATAGTACTTTTTTCTAATCAATTTCCAGATATGAGGCTTACTTTTTCTTCCATATGGAACTTTATCACCAGAACACATCTAGTTCTTTGGCACTGAGATCTGGTAAAGAGGAAGGATTTGCAGATTCATTTTCCATTCCTTTAAATGGGAGTTATAACTGTTTATAAAGAGAGCAAATGTCTCTCTAATATTTATTAATGATTTGGTACAGACACAGTTATAAAAAAGTATTCCAAACTCTAGTGGGTCATGGCAAAAGATTCTACTTATATTTAATCAGGACTAAATATTCACTGGCAGCTTAATCACCTAATTTTTTTGTATTATTTCTCCTTTTTCATAGAATAAATAGTAGATATAAAATATTTAAAATTTGATTCCTTTATAATAGTTGTGTAAAGAAGGAATAAGACTCTGGAGATGTGAAAGTAGGAGTAGTTAGAGAAACTATAAACACACCTTTGTTTTTCAGTATAATTAAGTATACTTAATTCTTACAAGTAATAATGGGGAATTTTGAAATGCTCATGCTAGTTTTGTGTCATAAGTTCATGAAATTCATGAGTAATGAAATTAGTCTGCTTAGATCTATAGACTGTAAGGTATATTTCTTTTTATAATGAGAATCTATTACTTGTTCTGTTTTTGTTTTTTAATTTATTTTTTAATTGGAGGAAAATTGTTTTACAATGTTATGTTGGTTTCAGCTGTTTGACAATGCAAATCAGCCATAACTATACATATCTCACCTCCTTCATGAGCCTCCCATGTACCCCATTCCATGCCTCCAGGACATCACAAGCACAAAGGCTGGACTTCTTGTGCTATACAGCAACGTCTCACCAGCTATCTGTTAACATAGCATGATGCTACATTCTCAGTTCACTCTTTTCTTCTCCCACTGTGTCCATAGACTCATTCTCTTAATCTGTGCCTCCAATGGTACTGATTAACTTGTTCTGGTTTGAAGCCTTATAGAAATATGGCCACAAAAAGCATGGCAAGATCATCAGTGTCAAAATATGCTGTTATACATAATGTTATTGTAATGGATGCTAACTACTGACAGTAATCACTGTTAATGATTACTCAGTACTGATTACTCAGTTAATGCTTACTGAGTACTTATTCTGTGTTTATTTTTTTATTCTCATAAGATCTCTGTGACTTCAGTACTACTTTCCCATTAACATTTAAGAGAGCTAACATATGAGAACTCACAGTCCCATAACTAACATGTGACAAAGACATGAATTAAGTCTAGAGATCGTGAATATAACTACCATGCAATCCTACCTCTCACTACTTGTAAGCTAAGACAATGGAGAGCCTCAGAATTGTGCCTTTTTAAGGCTCGTCAAGGCGGTATATTGTCATGCTGCTTATTTAACTTATGTGCAGAGTACATCATGAGAAACGCTGGGCTGGAAGAAGCACAAGCTGGAATCAAGATTACCAGGAGAAATATCAATAACCTCAGATATGCAGATGATACCACCCTTATGGCAGAAAGTGAAGAAGAACTAAAGAGTCTCTTGATGAAAGTGAGAGGAGAGTGAAAAAGTTGGTTTAAAACTCAACATTCAGAAAACTAAGATCATGGCATCTGGTCCCATCACTTGATGGGAAATATATGGGGAAACGGTGTCAGGCTTTATTTTTTAGGCCTCCAAAATCACTGCAGATGGTGACTGCAGCCATGAAATTAAAAGACACTTACTCCTTTGAAGGAAAGTTATGACCAACCTAGATAGCATATGAAAAAGCAGAGACATTACTTTGCCAACAAAGGTCCATCTGGTCAAGGCTATGGTTTTTCCAGTAGTCATGTATGGATGTGAGAGTTGGACTGTGAAGAAAGCTGAGCGCTGAAGAATTGATGCTTTTGAACTGTGGTGTTGTAGAAGACTCTTGAGAGTCCCTCGGACTGCAAGGAGATCCAACCAGTCCATCCTAAAGGAGATCAGCCCCTAGGTGTTCATTGGAAGGACTGATGTTGAAGCTGAAACTCCAATACTTTGGCCACCTCATGCGAAGAGTTGACTCATTGGAAAAGACCCTGATGCTGGGAAGGATTGAGGGCAGGAGGAGCAGGGAACGACAGAGGATGTAATGGCTGGATGGCATCACCGACTCGATGGACATGAGTTTGGGTAAACTCCGGGAGTTGGTGATGGACAGGGAGGCTTGGCGTGCTGCGACTCATGGGGTCGCAAAGAGTTGGACGCTACTGAGCAAATGAACTGAACTGAAGGCTCACACTTGTTCCCTTTTACCATCTCTCATTACTTTTGCAAACACCTATCTTCCTTACAGGTTTCAATATTACCAACTTGTCTTTTCAATATAGTTTTTCTAGCATCCCTCATACATTGTTTAATCCAGATCTTAAATGAATAGATTAAGTATAAGTTGCTTCTTATTCTTTTCTAATATGAAATTCTTACGGACACTCCACAGTGGTAAGGAAGTGTTCAAGTGACTTTGATTAAAATCAAATATCTCAGGAAACTATCCTCAAAAGTAGACTTATTAAGTAGAATTTAGCTACCTAACTTAAGGTGTTTCTGGTGTAATGTGAAGTACTGTTTCAAGGTAAGATGGTACCTAACATAGGTATCGATCCCAAATCCAAATCTCTGGATTCTTTTTCTTATTATCTAGTAGTTATCATTAACTAAGTCACTTATTTTAAAGTACTTTTAAAAACCCTGTGCATCTACTTTTCTGCCATATTGGCGTTTGCCCTATAGAAATTAGACTGGTTTTACAGAGTGGTTATCAAGAGGTCAAATACACAAAGCCAAGTTCAGGCACATTTTGAGGTGGGCTGTGTACTAACTGGTTTACTTGGCTGAGGGATTGAGGTTGGCAAGGCCAGAGTATAGTAACTGATATTTTCTGGGAGCCTAAAATCAAACCAGAGATCACTGAACAGGTGCATGTGTCCAATTCTCTGTGACCCTATTGACTGCAGGCTGCCAGGCTCCTCTGTCCATGGGATTGTCCAGGCAAGAATACTGGATTGGGTTGCCATGCCCTGCTCCAGGGGATCTTCTTGACCCGGGGATCAAACTTGTGTCTCTTACATCTACCTGCATTGCCAAGTGGGTTCTTTACCACTAGCACCACCTGAGAAGCCCTCACTGAACCTAGCATGATTCAAAAATAGCAATAGTACAGTATTGGTCAGAGATGAAATCAAGGACCCAGAGCTATAGGTTGCTGAGCTGGGTACTTGGAAGTATGAAGAAACTCTGATTTGAGTTGGAACAAACCAGGAAATGACATAAACCCCAAGAAGTAAGGATGACTTATAAAGAAGCTAGGTACTTTATAATAGAATTATTACAAGTGATCTATTTGATTGTTTGCTTTAGTAAATAAGGTATATGGGTGTGTCAGACTGTCTCAAAGTTTGGAATAGATTAAAAATACTTTTATCTCTAGTCAGTGTATCATTCATTTACTTCCATCATATTGAAATAAAAGAAAGTCTTTGCTTTTTAATAATAGGAAATTCCATCGCTTTTTCCTCTTTCCTGACAATTGTATACACAATGACAGGATTGAATTTTAAGCTTAATTGAATGTAGCATCTCTCCATAGCTTAAATGATGAAGTGCTTTCTTTTCTTGCAATTATTTTGTCCAACCAATAGCAGCTAATTAGTAGCATTATTTTCCAGTTTGTCCTAATATTTATTACAATGTTACAATTTTGTATATAAAGCCAACATATGATTATTTATCTCTTCCTAGACATCTTTATTATTCCTTAGTAGAAATCTCAATGTTAAAATTTACTTGATGTAGGTTTTCCTTAAAAGAATAAAACTAATGATTCATAAATATGGCTACAAAAGTACATGAAAACAATTTTTTTTATGAATTCAATAAATGTTTAGAAATCATTGGTGACACTATTAGAATCTGAAGTTCACAAAATATCTTAGGATATATTTTCTATGTATGTACTACATTAAAAAAAGGCACAAAAAATAAATATCTAGCAATTCTTAATGTTGAAGAACTTGGCAATGTGTTTTTCTTTATTCATTAACTATAAATCATTTATTATGCACTAAAAACATATTGTTAAGATCACTGGAGAGAGTGTAAAAAAAGAGAGAAACATCAAGAGTAAGATTAGTAAAATTAGGTATCAGAGAACCTGGTCCAAATCCCAATTCTGCAACTCATGTAAATAATCTATTTTTTAATTATAAAATTTAGGCTTGGGTCAAATGATCCCTAATAATCCTTTGAGATCCTTAGTAGTACTCAGAGATAAAATTCTTTAAATTTACAAGTTTTATAATTTTTATCAGTTATGGAGAGAATAAGCAAAGGCACAAGATATAATTTACATAAAATTTTGCCTGGGATACAAAATAAATTGGCATTTAAAAAAATGTTTCATTCAACTATGAGAAACTGTACACCACAGAGAAATTTTGTGACAGGTCATCACACAACACTGCTGCTCCCTTGCCTCATGCTGGGTAATTGGTCCAGAACTGACTCAGAGGAAAGATCACCACCTACTGTATCACCCATATCACTTCCTGTAGCACCTGGGTTTTTCTTGGAATGTTTCCATCCAAATGTAGATCATATCTGTCCTTGATCTGTTTTCAAGGGCTGGTAAGATCAAGCCTGGGGTGTAGTGGCTCTGGGCCATGAATATATAAAAGCATGTTTTATTTTTTTTCTAATAGTTACGTAAAGGATGATTTAATCACTGGACTGGTCACTAACATATGACCAATTGGGATTTCTTGAAACAGAATTTCCTTAATGGTTTCCTGGTTGTAAATGAACTCACCAATTTCCCATTAGGATTGATTTTCGTCACAAGCCTTAACACTCAAGATCCTCATAAATTTTTTTTTTTTTTTATTTAACGTGCTGTAAAAGAGTGGGAAACTTAAAAACTGACCAAATTCTGGTAAAGGAAAAAAAAATGATGTTCTGGTCATAGGAAATATATGAAACAGAATTTGGTAAGCTGTGCTATTTCTGTAATGTTGCTGATATTTTGAGAGAAAGAAGCACAACTTTTTCTTTTCTTTTCAGAGAAAAGAAAAATCTTTTCTTTGCAGAGAAATCTGTAATTCTGTGGGAGGATACTTTAGCATCACTGTTTACCATTTAGCAATATTTTCATTAGCCTTGAAAAGATACTGAGAACTAGTGTGCATTCTGTTAAGTAAAAGTAACCATTTTATTAAGTGAAACTTACCAACATTTGCTACAACCTTCTTTAAAATGATATATTTAAATAGATTTTAATACTTAAAATGTATTCAAAAGTCTTCACTGATTGTGTAAAACATACAGATTGGGTATAGTCTTTAAATAGCCAGCTCCTTTTATGAAAAAGAAAATTAAAAAAAAAAACTAAGAGGAAAAAATACCCTGATTTTCCAGTTTATTTCCTTATATAGAGACGCTTCCCTTTTTTCTTTTGGCTTTGTGAGAGAAATCATGCAGGACAGGATAAGGTCAACACCCTTCAGAGAAAGACTACCAGGAATACATCTTTATAACTAAACATATTGAGTTTAATACAGCAGAGGGAACATCATGGAACAAGGCCCACACACATTATAGAAGGTAATCTGCTTACTCAAAGTAAGTGCTGTAAACTGGATGCTCAGAGAAAGTGGGACAATTTTATGATTGGTATTTCAATACATCTTATTTGTAGGAAGAAGCAGCTAGGATGAGGATAAAGCTATGATTGATAAAGAGTTGAAAGTTACTCATTTTAGCCAAAAGAGGCAAGGGGAATGTCTCTTATTTTGTGGTGACTTGTTTTAGCCTAGACTTTGGCACAATAAGTGGACTGGCCTTGTTTTTCTTCACATTGTCATGGACTCGAAGTAATCTTGTCTGAGGTTGGTATTCTGTGAGATTGTTTTTGTTCAATGGGAGAACTACATGCCTTAGTGGTAAGTATTCGGCCAGGTTCTGAAGGTAAAATGGCGGATTATTTTTTTTTTTCTTATTCTCTTAACAGGTTGACATTTTTTTGCACTTCTCTTCAAATTACTGGTAGTAGTTGGTTTTTGTTTTGTTTTGCTACACTCTCAAAACTGACATTCCATTTATTTGTTACATGGAACCTGATACAAGAGAGAAATATTTTAGTTTATATCTTTACCTTCACTCGACTTTTCTCAGTCATTTTGCATTCCTGTCAGTACCATTGCAAAGCCTCAGGACTTGACTGAATAGATGCAATATTTTTTACATTGTAGGTGGATTATCTGTTGCTAATTCAGCTTTACTAACAGCCCTTACAAGTCTCCCTTTGCACTCAGACAAGAATCCCTTCTGTCTATTGTTCTCTGTAGTTGGCCAGTAAAAGGAACACAGTGCAATTTGAAAGGCAGAATAGAAGAAATATAGTGGACAGCTGTATTTTGGAAGTGACTGCATATTCACAGAAGGTTCTCAGGCTATATTTGAGAATCACCCACCTCACTATGGCACACGAGAGAATTCATAGGTGCTTTACAGATTTTCTCAAGAATTGCAATAGTTATTCTTTATACTTTTAAGAGCTACCCAGTTTTATAAAGAGTAACTGCTGCAATTCTCAAGAAAACCTGTAAAGCTCAGATCTTCAGTAGCTTCTTCACTGATGTTCCAGCTGCTGTTGCTTAAACTTTGCTCTACAATTCTTCTAACATTTCTTTGATCCCCAATTCCTATGTTATGTCCTCTGTTCTCCAGATCCTAAAGGTGGCAATGTTTTCTTGACTGAATCCAAGTTAATGTAAAGCCCACTGGCATTGCTACTCTATTTTCAAATAGATTCATGCTTCTGCCCTATTTTATGCCACTCCCTCTACACAGTTCATTGTGTCATGTATATGTTGATGGTACAGTCAGAGGGTGGACACATCTGCTAATAACTTACAGTCAAAGATGGACCAAAAAATTCTTTCAGAAGTTAACAAACATATTGTCAATGATAGTATGATTTTGATGCTCAATTAAAAATACTGTAGAATATATAATTTGACTCTGAAATTTCGATCACAAATGGATAGCTGTAAAATTTCAGGTAGTGGTGGATTGAACACATATTAATATCACTCTCTCACAAAAGCAGACTAACATGACAATAAAGATCTAGATTCACAAGAATAGAATGAATATGAGAGAAAAAATTGAGAATCTGACATAACAGATTCAAGAAATCTGAAACTTAAAGCAGCAGTGAGAAAGAGGAGGCCAAACCCAGTTTGCACTGCACATCCCCCAGATTTCAGGAATTGGTGTCCCTAGGTCACTTGACATTTGACTAGAGAGAAAAGTCTTTCTTCTGTTAACAGAAGAAAGATTAGTTAAAAGCCTGTTTATAAAGCATGTAATTGTTCCAATTTTTTACCCTACTATAAGTAGCCAATTTATAGTCCCATGCTGACAGATTGGAGGCTTGTTTTCTGGAGAGAATAAAACAGAATATCTGTGACCCGTTGCATACTCTGTACAGTTGAGTGTGAAGTATTAACTACAAGTATGTATATTTACAGGAAGGGCTGAGACATCCCCTCTGCCCAGCCATCTTCTTTCTCTTAGCTCTCAAAACATTGGTTCCAGGCAGAAGACTGAAGAGTCTGCAGAATCTAACCACACCAAAAGACAAAACATTAAGATCCTGACATAGGGATTTTCCAATGAAAATGGCCCAGTCAGATCATTTTTCAATGAAACCCACAGTTGACCACTCACACCCACATGCTCAGAACTTCCAAACAGCATTTTAATCCCCTACTCTTGAATATAAGTAGAAAACTAATGATGAACAGATATCTGAGAAAATTCTTCACTATGGAATTTAGTGAATAATCTAACAGAGGGAAAAAAGTACATAGGGAAAAGCAAACTTCAAAAAGTAAATCATTGGTATCCTCAGAAAGACTTTGTAAGCTCATTTACTGAGTGTCCAAAGCGTGCCTTCCAGTTTAAAAGGGAGACAAGTGCTTCAAAGAGGAGAGACTAGAGCATGATTTGAGGTCGCTGATAACAGATGGCATGCACACTAGGCTTGAATGGTACGAGAAAGTGCACAGGCTCCAGCTTTTTGCACTGTGTCAGTGCCCTGTGGCCCTCAGATCTACTCTGCAGCCCACGTGGTATAGAGCTGTATACAATCTGTGCTGTAGTAGAAGGACTTCATTCTCTCCTCTGTAAGTCTGAAACACAGAAAGCTGGGAGTCTTCCTGAGGGCCACTGATTCATGTACTTAACCAGAAAAAGAGGGGTAATACCTTAAATCTGAAACAGGGAATGATATTCACACATGCAGTAAGCTCAGCTAGACTGGGAAGGTCTTTTATTGATATCACTTGTTAAGGAAGGGTTCCAGGCCCAAATGGAGGTCAAAAGACTGAGTTCTCAAGATTAACTTTCCCAACAGATATACAGGACTATGAATTAAATATAGTTTGCCATTTAAAAGGGATATTCAGATAAGAAAAGAGAATAAGAGGAGCACTCAAAAGAGTGCAGCATTCAAATATTAATAGTTCCATAAGAAAAGAACAGATAAAAACAGAGGAAAAGAAATGATCAAATGATCTCTGTGTTTAAGAGTTAGAGTTACTAAACCAAATGTCCAGAGCAAACCATAAAACAATCACTGCAAATATCAAGTAAAATATATTTCCTGCTCTAGGTTGTTATTTTTTATTTTAACACAGACTGTGTGAATTATAATATTGGAAATTCTATGTATTTTTTTGTCAGCAGATCTCCTTCCAGGTGAATCTAAACTTTGAGTAGGGAGGCTTTTTGGCAGAAAACATGTAACAGCTTTTCTTCCCCCTTTCTTTTGTGCTGAGCAAGTACTCTCTAAAAATACATGAAATCCAAATACCAACTTACACTGTTTAGTATACAGCAAGTGACACTTACAAATCCAAGTAATAATAACAATAATAAAAATATAAAAAAGGAAAGGAAATCCTGGCATGAACAGCAGAGCCTTGTTAAGGCACTGATGGTGTGGGGGCTGCATGTGAGCAAGGAGTGTGATGGGTGAAGGAAGTCTATGTTCCCTGCATTATCAACTCTTTAAGTGTGGATGTAGCAATGAGATAACAAGGCTGGCCTTGGGCAAACACTGAAGAAGCCCAGATTTTTTTCCCCCTGCATCCTGCCCACTTTCTCTTCCATGTACTGTTTCTCTCCCATTCCCATTCTCCTTACAAACCATAACTCCACAGGTGTTTTCAGACTTCTTGGGGACCTTCTGATTCTGAATCTTGGCCTTTATAATCCTTCCTAGTCTACCACACAAAGAAACATTTTTGACCCTGCCATAGAGATCCTCTGTAGTCCCCATGCAAATTTATCTGTAACCATCTCTGGTTCTTTTTTTTTTTTGCAAACATGTACAGATTTGGTCAAGTCTTTTCTGTTTTATTTTCTAGGAAACATTTGATTCCAAAGAGCAACAACCAAAACCCAAAGGAATGTATCATCTTTTGTCTTGTACTAGAGTAATGCCATCTCACAGACTCGGATTTCTGATGTGAGATTATACCATATTTATCCTTGTATACT
Source organism: Okapia johnstoni (assembly GCA_024291935.2). Taxonomy (NCBI): domain Eukaryota; kingdom Metazoa; phylum Chordata; class Mammalia; order Artiodactyla; family Giraffidae; genus Okapia; species Okapia johnstoni. The sequence goes on along the minus strand of CM044312.1, from coordinate 76,799,345 downwards.
CTTCATTATTTCTAAAAGTGTTTTGGGAACAGTAGGCAGTCAAATACGGATATGTGAAATTAATATGAATTGGACTTCCCAGATGGCACAGGGGTAAATAACCCACATGCCAGTGCAGAAGATGCAAGAGATACAGGTTCAACCCCTTAGTCAAGATGATCCCTTTGAGAAGGAAATAGCAATCACTAAGGTATTCTTGCCTGGAGAATTCCATGGACAGAGGAGCCTGGCAGTCTATAGTCCATGGGATCGCAAAGAGTCAGACACGACTGAGCGCTCATACACACACACACACACAACTAAAATAATGAAACAATATTCCCATAGAGATTTTTGTGGAAATGGATGATCTTTTGGCATCTGTCACTTAGATACATTTTGATAATTTTCAAAATATTATTTGGCTGCTTCACTGGTCAGTAAAGACTATCAGAACAGACGACTGTAATATCTGATCTGCTTTGGTGGTTGTTTCATGCTGGTGGTGATTTAGTCACTAAATTGTGTCTGACTCTTGCGACCCTGTGGACTGTAGCCTGCCAGATACCTCTGTCTATGGGATTCTCCAGGCAAGAATACTGGAGTGCATTGCTATTTCCTTCACCAGGGATCTTCCCAACCCAGGAACCCTGGGTCTCCTGCATTGGAGGTAGATTCTTTACTGACTGAGCTACAAGATTGACTCATAGACACTTCCAAAAGCCCGAGTCTCTCTGGATCATTTTGCCCCTCTGTGCCCTTAAGTCCTATTATTCTCCTTGAACTCATCCTGCTTCCTTCTTCCTTTCTAAGAAGTACATGAACTGTCTTCTGTACTCATTCTTTGTGGTGTTCATTTGCTTCTGGGAACTTTTGTGATCATTTGGCATCAGCAAAAAAAATAAAAAAGAAACATGAGACAGACCACATGATAGATAGTTCTACAGTTAATGACATGTCTTATGTGAAGCATTGGGCATTATATTATGTTGTTTGTAAGGGCACAATCTCAAGGGAAATTGCTATTCTGTTTCAAGGGCTGTTAATAAATATGGATATAGTGTCGTCTTTCCCCACAAAACTACCATCCCTTCAGGGTATCTGTTAATGAATTCAATATTGGAGGATGCTGAGAGAAGCACTGTGAAGGGAACATTTGCTTATGTGAGTTTTGTCCTTGTTTTCTTTGGGAAAGAAGGATTTCCAGGAAGTATGATAAGATGGCCATTTCCTATTGCACTGTCATGACGAACTTAGAAAGATACCATCCAGGATGCAGGTGTTCAGGTCAAAGGAAATAAAAGGGAAGTTCAAAAGCACTCCTCCCATAGTTGCTGATTTTATATCTCTATTAGTATGTCATGGGGAGTTTCTATGTGAGCATATTGCTGGAAATTAGGCAAAACTTAAATTGCATGTCACGCAGATGAAGCAGGTTAAAAATATCTCTTAAAAATGCATTTATACTTAACAATACTATAATGTTCATTTAAATATTTGTTAAGTGGATATATTTCATACTAAGTATTCTTTTTACACACACATACGCACAAAATTTGAGCAAGATGAAACTTTTGAGGGTGATGATATATTTACTACCTTGATTGTGATAGTAGTTTCATGGGTGTATGTAATATGTCCACATTCATCAAATGGAATACAATAAGTATGTACAGCTTTTTTGTATATCAATTCTACTTCTATAAAGTTAGTTTTTAAAAAGCATTTAGAAAGAAGTGTAAAAATATTTTTTCATATTCAAAATATTGATTTTATTTTTAAATAACTTCATACTACCTGAAAAGTAGCAATAATACAAACACCTGCATACCATTTACTCACAGAACCTTTTAAAGTTTCAGTTGTGTCCTTTATATTGAAAGCATCCGATCCAGGATCATACATGTACCCAGTTGTCATATATTTCTAATCTGCTTCATCTGGGAACCTTCCTCAATGGTTCTTTGATTTCATAACCTTCATGTTTTTCAAGATTTCAGGCTATCATTTTGTGAAATATTCTTAATTTGGGTTGGCCTGATGTTTTCTCATAAAGAGAGTCAGATTATGCAATTTTTTTAGAGACATATCAGGCAAACAATACTATGCTTTCGTTTCTATGCATCTTATCATGTAGCACATGATTGTTTTTGTCTTAATCTTTGTGTTATGTTAACTTTGTTCACATAATTAAGATGGTATTAGTTTTCTCCACGCTTTTTGCTTTATAATTAAGAATTTTGTGTGGAAGTAATTTGAAACTATATAAATATCCAGTTCCTCATCCCACTGTCATCTATTTGCAGCAGTCATTGATGTTTCTTGCTTGAATGAATTGTGGCTGGGATAGTGTCAAATCATGGTTTGTCATTGCTTCTACTTGTACTATTTCCCATTTATTTATAGATTTGCTTATTTAAATCAGTGTGTATTCATTGATTTCTCTCTAATTGTCCGTTAGTATCATTGTATAAATAAATAGTTAGACTGACTTTTCTTTGGCCAATATGAACCCTTTAAAACTGACTTATGAATCCTTTTATTGTACTCCCATTTTTGTTTGAGTTGTTCCTTACTGTCCCAACAAGATATTTCTGGCAGTACTAAAATCACCTGTTTCCCTAGTAGTCTATGGTGCTTTTTAGTGGAGAGTTGGTATTTAGAAGTTGATAAGCTCATCATTAATGTGGTGTTTCAATGTCAAAATCTACTAATATTTGTGCCTTCATTCTCTATCATTGAGAAACTTAGTTTCCAATATCCTGAATATATTTAGTGTTTTGATAAATTCCCTGTGTGTGACTAATCTCCCAAAACTTGAAGGCTGCCCTTACTACTTCACTCTGACACACAATCTCTGCATGGGCTGTCATTACTGGCCACATCTGCCCACACTAACGACCTCATTCCACATAAACCCTGTGCCTGCCATCATTACTACCCCAGCCTAATGTCTTTTGGAGGCAAAAGAGGAGAAAGGAGAAGGGTTAAGGTGAAAAGAGGATTAAGGCAGGAGGAGAATGAAGCAGAGAAAGAATGTTCATATGTTCAACTTCACTTATATTGTAGAATAGATTGAAATATTCCAAGCTGTGTGAGGTTTAGGTAACAAAAACAGATATACATATTTTATAATTATTAATATTATGCTCTTCATATTGCTTCCCTGGTGGCTCAGAGGGTAAAGTGTCTGCCTGCAATGTGGGAGACCTGGGTCCGATCCCTTGGTCAGGAAGGTCCCCTAGAGAAGGAAATGGCAACCCACTCCAATATTCTTGCCTGGAGAATCCCATGGACAGAGGGGCCTGGTAGGCTACAGTTCACGGGGTCACAAAAAGTCGGACACGACTGAGCAACTTCACTTTCTTTATGCTCTTCATATTGATAATTGAAATGCTGCTAAAACAAAACTTTATAAAACATAAAAATAATTTTCTAAAGTAGATTTATTTGTTGAACAACTGTGAGGGGAAAAAATTTATATGTCTTATATTCCAGACTGAATTTCTTAAGTATGGCATTTTCTACTTATGGCATTTTCTACACATGTTAAAAAATTGTAAAAATGTCTTTGACTTTTTCTTGTTCAAGAAACACATATTATAAAAATCCCAGCATTTCTCTGTAAACACAGCTTTCCATGATTCCATTATCTACCACTGGCAAGGTCTTAGAAATAATGACACATCCACTAGTATTTAACAGACACATGATGAGCATAAGCTCCAGTCTGATCAGTCAGTGAACTAAATATAAAAGGAATGCTTTATAAAGTGCCATTTAGATTCCAGTGTAATAGAGATGTAATGCATATGTCAAGTTATTGAGTTGTCAACTTAAATAGAAGCCAGTATGTCATCCAGTAATTATTGCTATTTAGGCCTAAGGCATTAGTGCTAATATTAGCATGTGAGTGTTAAGTATGCAGAGTACAAAAGGGAAAAGATGAGATTATATGAAGCAAATCCTAAAGAACTCATTCTGTTACTAAAGGACCACAATCTGTCCTTTAGATATGTGGAATTTTCAAATCAGGAAACATTTTGTAAGAATATATGATCTTTTCAGGGGAAAAAAGACAACCAGGTACAAACATTTACCTGTCATTTGTGGAAAATGTTAGCATATTATTATTACTCTACATAGTTAAGCTGTTTGTGAAATCATCAGAAATCTACATGAAATTAAATTTGGTGGTTCACTTTCTGGCAACAATTTATGGACCGATACTTGCAACTGCAAAGTTTTTTTTTTTGAAAAATCCCTGAAATACAACTTCATATTTGACTAATATTTAAAACCTAACCTTTAGTCCTATAGAACTCTCCTGCAGCATTCCACCTGCAGGAGCTTGGAGATTACACACACACACATATATAAATACTAGGTCCCTCTTACAAGCAGAGCATCTAATTTAAAAGCACAATCACTGTTTCCAAGAGATAGATTGAAACCTGCTGTTTGTAAGTGTATTGTATATATGAGCAGTCCAATAAAAGAAAAGAGAGGAAAAAACACACTCTGGTATTCTTTTCTGGACCATTCCTAAAGAACATTAAGTAATAAAAGAATCCATGTGAAGATTAAGATAAAATCTAGCAGAACCAACACTGTCTTTCCTAATTCGCTATGTAGACAACAGAGTCAGCAGAAAAGATTGGACTGTTTCCAAGTCCTTTTAAAAGCACATACTCTCTAAAGCAGAAGGCATCTTTACGTGAACAGACACCGCCGTGCACACACTATCCCCATCCTGGCCTGAATTTTATTCTAATGGATTAAAACCACACGATGTGGGACCACATTCTTCTAAAGGAAGGTTTCTATGTATTTAACAGGAGGCAACACAGGGCAAAGAAGAAAAAGGCAGAGTCTGTCTGTATATAGTTAGATGTTTTTTCATTTCCACTTTGGACGTTGTACATGTTGCAATGCATGCTTTCCAGCGGCTCCAGTCCTCTCCTTCCTTCAAGGTTCAACTCAACCATCTTCTCCTCTAGGAAACCTTTCTTTTCCGGAAGCACCTCCCAAGGTGGCACTAAGCACCTTTCTTTTGTCTTCTCATTGCATTTTTGAGCATACACTTCTGTGGAAATACCTACCACTTCTGTATATCTCCTTCATGAAACTGCGAATTCCAGCACTACAGAGCCAGTATGTTGTCTTCCTCATGCCTATTTCACACAGAAAATGGTTACACTGAAGATCCGTGTTAAGCCTGCAGTTTTTCTTAGTCTTCACTGAGAAAGAGCCTCTGCATTCCAAAACAAGTTTAGCTAGTTTTTTTCTCTTTAGAGAAGTAGGGGGAGATTAAAATCAATTTTCATTTTCATTGCCTTCCCCTTGTTCTCCTATACACAAAACACTAAACCACATAAAAAGGGCTAAAGAAGTTGTAACTACAAGTTTGATCTTAATTATGCCATGTAATTTGGAGGATTTTTTTTTTTAAGAAAAAAAAGAGAAGCTTCCACAGACAATCTCTCCATACTCATTTCCTGGTATTTGAACATGTTTTATAGCAGTAAATATAGTTATTCATTCTACCCCATTAAAGAGATGTTCAACCTACAAAAGATGAAAATGCAAATATCTTTGTTTAAATGCCAGGTATTAGTTACTACACATATAGTCAGTGAATAACAGATTGGTAGCGTTATATGTTCAAAGGTTGACAGGAAAAATTAAGTTAAAGAAGATTGTAAGTGTTCAAAAGAAGAAAGTATTTCCACATAGAAGTAGTCAGGGTGGGTCAGGGATTCTTTGCCTAATCATGTTCTTAGCTGAGTAAGGACAAATCTCACTATGGTGAGAGATACTTCTTATGCTTTAATAGTTTTTAGTACCACAGTTCCTGAGGTCTAGAGAAAGATATCTAAGATGGATTACATTGTTAGACTGCCACTGATATTTTTCTCATTTTTTATAATTTTATTTTATCCCATAGTTACAGTTCACTTCCTTTAATTGGAAACCTTAAAGTACAAATTAATGCACATTTTTACGTAGCCTGTTGTGCCCTCCAAGAGTGCACAACAGAACCTTGTGCACCAGGACCCAGGAGAAAGGAACAGTGACCCCACAGGAGACTGTCCCGGACTTGCCTGTGGGTGTCCAGGAGTCTCCAGTGAAGACGTGGGTCAGTGTTGGCCTGCTGCAGGGTTGGAGGCACGGACTGCAGGAGTACATGCGTGGGATCTTTTGAGGGAGGTCACAATTATCTTCATTACCTCCACCATAGTTTGGCCCCAGGTAAATAGCAGGGAGGGAACACACCTCCACATTAACAGAAAATTGGATTAAAGATTTACAGAGCATGGCCCTGCCTATCAGAACAAGACCCATTTTCCCCCTCATTCACTCTGTCCCATCAGGGAACTGTCATAAGCCTCTCATCCTTCTCCATAAGAGGGCAGAGACTGAAAACCACAATGACAGAAAACTAACCAATCTAATCACATGGACCACAGCCTTGTCTAACTCAATGAAACTATGAGCCAGTGCCATGTAGGGCCACCCAAGATGGACGGGTCATGGTGGAGAGTTCTGACAAAATGTGGTCCACTGGAGAAGGGACTGGCAAACTACTTCAGTATTCTTGCCTTGAGATGAACAGTATGAAAGGCAAAAAGATAGGACAACTAAAGATGAACTCCCCAGGTTGGTAGGTGCCCAATATGCTAATGGAGATCAGTGGAGAAATAACTCCAGAGAGAATGATGGGATGGAGCCAAAGCAAAAACAACACTCAGTTGTGGATGTGACGGGTGATGGAAGGAAGGTCCAATGCTGTAGAGAGCAGTATTGCATGGGAACCTGGAACGTTAGATCCATGAATCAAGGCAAATTGGAAGTGACCAAACAGGAGATAGCAAGAGTGAAGGTCGACGTTTCAGGAATCAGAGAAATAAAATGGACTAGAATGCATGAATTTAACTCAGGTGACCATTATATCTACTACTGCAGGCAAGAATCCCTTAGAAGAAATGGAGTAGCCATCATAGTCAACAAAAGAGTCCAAAATGCAGCACTTGGATGCAATCTCAAAAATGACAGAATGATCTCTGTTCGTTTTCAAGGCAAACCATTCAATATCATGGTAATCCAAGTCTATGCCCCGACCAGTAATGCTGAATAAGCTGAAGTTGAATGGTTCTATGCAGACGTACAAGACCTTCTAGAATAGACACCCAAAAAAAGATGTCCTTTTCATTAAAGCGGACTGGAATGCAAAAGTAGGAATTCAAGAAATACCTGAAGTAACAAGCAAATTTGGCCTTGGAGTACAGAATGAAGCAGAGCAAAGGCTAATAGAGTTCTGCCAAGAGAATGCACTGGTCATCGCAAACACCCTCTTCCAACAATACAAGAGAAGACTCTACACATGGACATCACCAGATGGTCAACATCGAAATCAGATTGATTATATTCTTTGCAGCCAAAGATTGAGAAGCTCTATACAGTCAGCAAAAACAAGACCAGGAGCTGACTGTGGATCAGATCATGAACTCCTTATTGCCAAATTCAGACTTAAATTGAAGAGAGTAGGAAAAACCATTAGACCATACAGGTATGACCTAAATCAAATCCCTAATGATTATACAGTAGAAGTGACAAATATATTTAAGGAACTAGATCTGATAGATAGAGTGCCTGATGAACTATGAATGGAGGTTTGTGACATTGCACAGGAGACAGGGAGCATGACCATCCCAAAGAAAAAGAAATGCAATAAAGCAAAATGGCTGTCTGAGGAGGCCTTACAAACAGCTGTGAAAAGAAGAGAAGCAAAAAGCAAAAGAGGGAAGGAAAGATAATCTATCTGAATGCAGAGTTCCAAAGAATATCAAGGAGAGATAAGAAAGTCTTCCTCAGTGATCAGTGCAAAGAAATAGAGGATAACAATAGAATGGAAAAGACTAGAGAACTCTTCAAGAAAATTAGAGATACCAGGGGAATATTTCATGCAAAAATGGGCTCAATAAAAGACAGAAATGATATGGACCTAACATAAACAGAAGATATTAAGAAGAGGTGGCAAGAATACACAGGAGAACCGTACAAAAAAGATCTCCTTGACCCAGATAATTACGATGGTGTGATCACTTACCTAGAGCCAGACATCCTGGAATGTGAAATCAAGTGGGCCTTAGGAAGCATCACTACAAACAAAGCTAGTGGAGGTGATGGAATTCCAATTGAGCTGTTTCAAATCCTAAAGATGATGCTGTGAAAGTGTTGCACTCAATATGCCAGCAAATTTGGAAAACTCAGCAGTGGCCACAGGACTGGAAAAGGTAAGTTTTCTTTCCAATCTGAAAGAAAGGCAATGCCAAAGAATGCTCAAACTACCACACAATTGCACTCATCTCACATGCTAGTAAAGTAATGTTCAAAATTCTCCATGCCAGGCTTCAACAATACATGACCTGTGAACTTCCAGATGTTAAAGTTTGATTTATAAAGGGCACAGGAACCAGAGATCAAATTGCCAACATCTGCTGGATCATCGAAAAAGCAAGAGAGTTCCAGGAAAACATCTACTTCTGCTTTGTTGACTATGCCAAAGCCTTTGACTGTGTGGATCACAATAAACTGTGGAAAATTCTGAAGGAGATGGGAATACCAGATGTCACAGAATAATCATTAGCAAGATTGATCTGTAAATGCCTTTTGGGTTTTTTGTTATAAAAGTCATGCTCATGTTATATAATAAAATGAGGAACTTTTTGTACACCTGGGAAAACTTAAGTAACATGGGAATTATCTGTTTTTTGAAGATTAAATGACTCTTTTTGATGATAGTGCTTTGAATTATACCTCATTTCTTCTTTCATACTTGCTAGATTGAAGTTTTTCATTTCCTCTTGGGCAAATTTTGGACTATTTCTTCTTAGTACAAGTCATATATTTTCCCTGTATTTCATATTCATACCTAGTAACATGTAGCGTTCTCAATTTTTTAAAAAGTCACTTCTTTACGTTTAGGTATTTTTTTTAAAAATTGTATATATTTTCTCTCTCTTTTACCTTTATTAGAACTTGAAAAAGATTACCTGCATTTGTCTTACTGGTATGTTTAAAGAATAAGCTTTTAGACTTTATTATTCAATTTTGATTTCATTAATTTTAAAGTTCAACTTTTTAAATTCCTTTTCCTAGTTTTTAATAATGAAACTCGACGGTATTTTATTACAGTTAAGAGACAAAGCAACTATTATTTTCTATTTTTTATATGGAATATGATATCTAATATTTAAAGGTTTAAGCCTTGTGTCTAAGATATTCCAAATCATCTTTTATTTAATTTGTGGAGTTAATAATGTATATCTTAAATATTCTGTAACTCATTACAGAGTTACAGAAATGTAAAACAAGCATAAACCTATATATGTCAGTAACATTTGAAAAATATTGATCAGTATGACATAACAATTTTTTTTTTTTAAATGCTGATACACATCTGCTCACATAACTTTCTCATCTTGATTGATGTATTTGTCAGGAATAAGTTCAAATGCCAATGCAAAGGTTAACCTGTTGGGCCTCTCTGTTTAAAAATATAAAGTGACATCCCTTGACCTGCTCTTGGCTTCTTGTATAACAAGAATGTGTGAAAGATGGCAGCAGAAAAAGGAGGTCAGCGGAAGAGGGAAAGGGTAAAAAAGCATTCTGTAATTCACCACAATCTCACTGGTATCTTCTGAAAATTTTCCTTTCTGCTGTCCCCCATAGAAACACCATGTCCCTGCCCCTCCTCCCCAAAGCCATAAATTATCTACTTTGGAATAAAGGTAATTCTTATTTACATAATGTTCTTTTTTAGGTTATTGTAATTAAAAATTATGTGACTCTTTTACAACTTCATTGAGGTATAATTTGTGTATCATAAAACCTATCCGTTATAACTTTACAATTCCATAATTTTCAGATACTATATAGTATTGTGAATCACAACAAACAATTTTAAAACATTTTATCACTCCAAAGATTCCTTTAAGCCTTTTTGCTATTAATCCTTTTCCCTATATCCAACTTCCAGGTACATCACATTTTTCTTGGTACATTCCTGGGAGTGGAGCTGATGGATCATATATAAATTTTTATAAATTTATATTTAACTCTTAAAGAAACTACCAAAGAGTTCTTCCATGTTAGCTCTACCATTTCACCACATCCTCATTCACACTTGCCATTGTTGGCGTTTAATTACAGCCACACAAATTGGTATATAGTGGTTTTAACTTTCATTTTACTGATGGCTAATGATGTTATACATCTCTTCATGTGCTTATTAGCCATTCATATATCTTCTTTGGTGGAATGTCTGTTCAAGTCCTTTACCAATTTTTAAAGATTTAGTTATTTGTCTTCTTATCAATTAGCTGTAAGAGGTTTTTCATTTTGTTTTGTTTTGAATCCATCCTGTTTACAAGTATTTAATCAAATATATAATTTGAAATATTTTCTCTTTGTGATTAGTCTATTTTTAATGGAGTCCTTTACAAATAAAGTTTTTATTTTTGATGAAATCTTACTATTTTCTTCTATAGGTTGTGCCTTTATTGTTGTATCTAAGAACTATTTTCCTAACCCAGACAGTCACGAAAATTTTTCATATATTTTTCTTCTAGAAGTTTTATAATTTTAGCTCTTAAATTTAGGTCTATGATCCATTTTAACTTCATTTTGAAAAGTGTTGTTCAAGTGCTGTTCAAAGATCTAAGTTCATTTTTTGTATGCAGATATCCAACTGTCCAAACAGCATTTGGTATAAGAGACAACATTTTTCCCCATTGAGTATTCTTGGCACCTTTGTCAGAAATAAATAACCAAAAATGTAAGGATTAATTTTTAAACTCCAAATTCTGTTTCATTGATTCAAATACCTACCCTGTGGCCAATACCTCCATTACCTTTTTTTTTTTTAAGTTCAAACTATTTTAAAGAAAACAAGATGTGTTCTGGACTTTTAGAGATAAAATGATTGTATATTCTCTTGTTATAATTTAAGAGAAATATTAGCCAATTACATAGATTTCCTGTAGAGAATTTCATTTACAATTTAGTAATCAAGAATAAGCAGATCATGTTTGGATTTAGTCACATAGCATTTAGTCAATGACATTCATTTGTTTTTATTTATGCACATATTTGACAAAATTCTACGGGGTACCTATTATGTACAGAGCACTAAGATCTCAGTACTGTGTTGTCTTGATTTTTGTAGTTTTATACTAAGTTTTGAAATCAGATAGTGTAAGTCTTCCAACTTTGGGTTGTTTTTTTTTTTTTTTTTCATTTTTAATGTGACTTTGACTATTCTGGGCCCTGTGAATTTCTATATAAATTTTAGGATCAGTATATACCCAGAAGAAAAGACTGCTGGGATTTTGATATATAAATAGGTATTAAACAGACTTATAGCATACTCTAGGGGATATAAACCTTTGTTTATACTTTGTTTTTATTTTGAATAGGCATTACTTTTAATTGCTCCTTACATTAGTTTGACAAAGAATTAATTGAAATCTAAAACCTAATTTAGTGACATGCCATAGCATTAGCACTTTAACAATAAGAACGTGACTTAATAATTCTTATAATATCTACATGCCTAAAACACCATTATGTTATATAATGCAAAGAGCAAGAGACCAAGTGCTGGAGACTTTGGTTCAACTCATATATTTGCCACTTACTAGATGTGTGGCCTTAGATAAGTAAGTTAGCTTCTTGGAAACTTGACTTCCTCATTTGTAAAGTTTGATATTGCCATTCCAGCTCTATATATGCAATAAAATTGCTATAAGAATAAAATCAGATACCATGAGAAAACAATTTCAAAACTTGTAAGAACACTCTGCCACTTATTCAAATGACTTTGGACAAGTTACTGAATAAATTCATGCCTCTGATAACTAATCTGACCATGAGAGTAAACAGTAGGTATTATTTCAGAGTTTGATCCACGTAAAGAACTGAGCATATTGGGGGTCTGGAATATTGCTAACACTAGTAAGCATTAGCTACTTCTACTAAAAATAATGATAATAGAAATAAAAAGTATAATAAAATAATTGACTGGGAATAAAACTGGCCTACATGTAAGAAAGGCTGAATATTATGTAAGCCTATTAACATTAGTTGATGAGTTTGAAGCAAATGGTTTAACCTTTCCAGGACTGAGCATAATCCTAAAATGAGGGTAATAACAACATGATCTCAAACACTGTCCTTGCTCTGAAATTCAGACAATATGTTATCATTATAGGGACTTAGTAAATGAATGTTAGGTGCATCTTAATAAGTATTGTGTATTAACCCTCTCTCAGCCTTTTTATAATTGCCAATTTCATTTATATATAATATATACAGCGTTATTCTCTGCTTCAAAAGAAAAGATTAATCTAGAGAATTATACTTAAAGCCATTTCTTTGCTTTAGATTAATTTTCCTTTCTATTGAAATTTTCTTGGAAGAATAAATTAATAACCTCCTTATAACTATATAATAATGTCACCTTGGTGTTTTTGTAACATGATTAATTCAGTTAGAAAAATTCCTGAATTCTCTATTCTTAAAGGTGTTACTTCAGTTATAACAGTAAGACATTTCTCTAATAAAACTTCAAGGCTGAGCAAAATTCTCACTCTCACAGATGAATAAATTTATATAGAAAGGTATTTATTGCCTTCACAAATTCTTTCCATTATATTGTAAGATGAAGAAAGTGAAATAAAAATTATTGATTATTTAACTGCCCTAGTTTGTGAATCGGAAAGGCTGCAGAAGAGATCTATGGAACAATGGAACATGCCCAATATAACAGATTCAATGAATCAAATATTTAAACTATTACTGTGCTGTATATTGAGGTAAACTATGTGAATTGTCATGTACAGATCTATAGTAAACATAAGGCTTGTAATATTTATTATTTTATTTCTTAAAAAAATAAAGACAGGTGTCTTTGGCAGCTTGAAACAACATTCATGTCTGTGCAACTGCATTCTAATCACATTTAACAGATGACAAAAGCAGTCATTACCTGGAATTTTTCACTTGATGGCTCTGTACCTTCTGGGGACAGGAGATAAATGAAGGAAAGCCGACACCTTCAGAAGTTGTCTTGATTAGTGTTGACATTTTTCCTTGGGAGTTGACAGCTGCTAATTAATTTAATTTAGACATGAAACAGAGGATAAGAAAATATCTTTTAAACAAAGTTTTACTAAAAGAAATATTGAGGCACCTCTATCACAAGTAGTAAGAGCAAGTCTAATTTGCAAGATCCCAAATTGTTACTATGACACACTCATGTAACTGTATTTTTTCATTCTTAAGTATAACTGCTCAAATGTAGAGAATATAGAAAATATATGAAGTTAAATCAAAATATTTCCTCTACAGATATGCCATTCAAATGGGCTTTCTATTTAACATTTCTGAATGAAAATCTAAAGGTGTAAAGTACAGCACAAAATAATTTTTATGCAAATTGTCTTAATTCTTAAATTATCTTTAAAAATGATGCTTTAATAAGATGTTTTAAAAAAACATAGTTTATGGGCAGACTACTTAAATTTTTTCCCCTTCCACCTCAAATTACCTTGTGTTCTAAAGAACATGTGACCATACTTTGTTTTCTGACACAGAAATATCTAAATTTCTAGTTTTCTTTAAAGAATGAAAATAAAACTGAAATGTATGAAAGTGTTATCATAATTAAGGGAAAATGTTCATAAAAACAACAAGTATGTATGTAAACCACATTGTAGCTGGAAAAACACATTTCTCATCTAGGTAAGATCTACATGGACAAGTTGAAACAGTCTCAGAAAAATACAGGACAGGGTCGTCTGCTATGAGGATGAGAAGAAGGGCATAGAAAACTGGCGTTTTAAAAAGGAAGTTCCAAAGTGGCTTGAGGTGGGGGATTGAATCAATAAAGGTTACATTAAAAGACTGATGAGCAGAAGTGCTGCTCTATTCAGAGTAAAGTTCAAATTTGTGGTGAGCCAACAAGTGTTGGAGATTATGAGGACATGACAGGAAGCAGGGGAAAGGAGGGAGTTTCATATTACCCAAAGTATGCATTTATCTCTTGCTTTTCCTTGGAGTGCAGAAACCAATGGAATTTAGGATATGAGTAACTGAAGGGGGTGGAGAAATACCCTATTTTTCTCAAACTGTGGTACTTCCAAAGTGAATCACTGTTGTTTTTGCTTGTCAAGAATGAATTTATGTGCTAAAACATGAGATTTCAGAGATCCTTTTGCACCCATTTCATACTCTACTACCACACCACAAGACTTAAAAAAAAATTATTGGAGTATAGTTGATTTACAGTGCTGTGTTAATTTCTTCTGTAGAGCAAAATGATTCAGTTATACATACACATATGTCCACTATTTTTTAGATTATTTTCCCATATAGATAATTACAGAGTACTGAATAGAGTGCCCTGTGCTATACAGTAGATCCTTATTAGTTATCTGCTTCATATATAGTAGTGTGTATATGTCAATCCCAATCTCCCTGTACATCCCTACCCCCATTTCTGCCACCCCCTCCCCCAACCCGGTAACCATAAGTTTGCTTTCTGTATCTGTGAGTCTGTTTCTCTTTTGTACAAGTTCATTTGTATCATTTCTTTTAGACTCCACACATAAGTGAGATCGTATGGTTTTTGTCTTCCTCTGTCTGACTTCACTTAGTATGATAATTTCATTGTATATACGTACCACATCTTCTTAATCCATTCATCTGTTGATGGACATTTAGGGTACTTCTCTGTCTTGGCTATTGTAAATAGTGCTGCTGCTGTGAACATAGGGATGCATGTATCTTTTCAAATTATATCTTTGTCCAGTTATATGCCCAGGAGTGGGGTTGTAGGATCATATGGTATTCTACTTTTTAGTTTTTAATCATCTTCTATTTCTTTCATCATTGTCTTAAAGTTTTCAGAGTAGAGGTCGTTTGTCTCCTTAGATACATTAATTCCTAGGTATTTTATTCTTTTTGATGCCATGGCGAATAGGATGGTTTCCTTGATTTCTCTTTCTGATCTTTTGTTCACAAACCTTTCTTTGTGATAACTTATTTTCTGGATGTGGGGTTAGACTGGTAATAATGTAAGCAAAGAAGACAAATTTGAGAAGAGCTTGGATAGCTTATGAAATTCAAACTATTAACTAGTAAGTCTAGACAATAAGTAGAATGAGATAGATACAGGGTCTACAAGGAAGAAAATGTCCATGTGGATCAATTCTAGGGTGATAATGTGCTGAATTTGCAAGTGAGGCTGGGGAAACTTTCTTTATTCAAAAAGGGAAAAGCGCTGTTGAGGAAAGCCATGCCATTTAGTATCAAAAAGACAGGTTCCTAAAGTGGGCTTTTCAAGAGAATCTGCACATAAGATCTTGGTTTCTCTAGCTTTTCACCAACTTTGAACACTTCCTACTTTGCTTCTTTTTGGAGACTAAACGAAATATTCAACAAGGTGTAACTGCAGGTAAGAAAATATATGGTCTGAGGAGGTAATATCATATTCCAAAATTCAGTTATTCTTGTTGCTCTTATTGTTATCATTACAATTTTATATTGTGCCATGTACTGTACTAAACACTTAATGTGGCTTAGTTTATTTAATCCTCATCACAGCTCTATGAGGAGAGTACTGGTACTGTTACAATCTTTAACCACAGGGAGGTTTAAGCAGCTTTTTCCTAGATCAGATAGCTAATAAGTAATAGAATTTAAAATCTATAACTGGTCCTAGCTGATGAAATGTGACTAAAATTATATGTATCACTTTCAGGTGAACCTTTAAGAACTCATTTTGCCACACTCTATTTTACCACACTCTATTTCTGCCGTTATTTCCGAGAGTGACTTTTTCTTGCTTAGGGTGATGGTGATAGTGGGGTAGCAGGAGGGAGACATAGTGTGTGCCAGAAATCTATGTTTGTTGTTTTAAGCCTTTGAAATGTAAGAGTTATTTGTTACTGTAGCATAACTTAGAATATTCTGACTGGTATGATATATTTATTATATAGTTATATCGTAGATCACTTCAGATTATTGTTTGAAGGACTGATTATAGGGCTTCTCAATTTCTTTCTGCAGCGTTCATAGTTGCAATGTTAAAGTACTTTGTTAATGATATCTTTCTTCCTGTTCATTAGTTCACAAGTCCTTATGGTAAAATAAACTAAGGACACTCACTCTTGCATTTCAAACTGTACAAAACTGAGTAGCAAATTATTTGGGAAAGCCAGTCCTGCCTTTTGTAGTATGAGAAAGTCAAAATATATTTCAAATGCTACCCTTATTGTTTAAAAAGATTTTAATATTTTTTCTGTGGCAGTAAACTGGTCAGTACAACATAGATGTTTTATATTAATAGTGTACCCCACACTGAAGAGTTTCATGAACATATAAATTTGAATAAGCAAATTAGAAAATGTTTTTAATATGTAAAGCTAAGCATTTGATACAGACTTCATTTTGAGGGGCTCAAAAATCACTGCAGATGGTGACTGTAGCCATGAAATTAAAAGACGCTTACTCCTTGGAAGAAAAGTTATGACCAACCTAGGCAGCATATTAAAAAGCAGAGACATTACTTTGCCAACAAAGATCCATCTAGTCAAAGGTATGGTTTTTCCAGTAGGATGTGAGAGTTGGACCGTAAAGAAAGCTGAGCACTGAAGAATTGATGCTTTTGAACCGTGGTGTTGGAGAAGACTCTTGAGAGTCCCTTGAACAGCAAGGAGATCCAACCAGTCCATCCTCAAGGAAATCAGTCCTGAATATTCATTGGAAGGACTGATTCTGAAGCTGAAACTCCAATACTTTGGCCTCGTGATGCAAAGAACTGACTCATTGGAAAAGACCCTGATGCTGGGAAAGATTGAAGGTGGGAGGAGAAGGGGATGACAGAGGATGAGATGGTTGGATGGCATCACGGATTCAATGGACGTATGTTTGAGTAAACTCTGGGAGTTGTTGATGGACAGTGAGGCCTGGAGTGTTGCAGTCTATGGGGTCACAACTGAGCATCTGAGCAATTCCGACACGACTAAGTGACTGAAATAAACTGAACTGAACTGAAACATTTGATTGTGTGAAATCTGTCTCCAAAAGGGTCAAGTGGAAAACTATATCTTTTCTCCTCCCCTCCCCAATACCCAACTTTTCTTCTCTCTTCTCTCCTCCCTTCTTTCCCAAAATCTATAGACTTTAATAAACAATTATTCCATATCTCCACGTAACACTATCAGCTCTTCTCTCTGGCTGTAATGCTTGAGAGTATGTTTGTTGTTGTTATTATTTTAATCATTTCATTAACACTCATAAGTAGATTACATTATGATTGCAACTGAACTTTCCGTTTTTGTAGATGTAGTTGTGTACTCTTGCAATACCCAATTCCATATTTTCATGCCATAGGCATTAATATATATTTGTTGAAATTTTCCAATTCTATTACTTGTTAATTAGCACTTTGATAGAAGTTAAAAGGTTCCTGCTTTTCAGACTCTTAAAATTGAATCTTGCATTTTTAGATCAAGTAATATGGGATTAAGGTACTTTAAGGCTTTGCAGTATAAATATATGGAATAACTGTAATATTTTTGTCTGATAGCTGTTTAACAGATGGACCTTCAAATCAGGTGACTTAATCCAATAAATGTTGTGTTCTCAAGCATCACTGGGTACTGGTCTTCCTGTTTGGCTGGGGAAACGATGTTGTGTTTCATGATGACATGCTGAGTCCCAGTTTACCAGTCTTCCACACACGACTTCCAAGCTTGCCGGAGTAGCCACATCCTATAGGCAGGAGAGGGGAGAACATGAATGATTTCACAGCAAGGTTTTTGAAGCTAAGCCTTGAAATACAATGTCTCTGCTGCTTGCTGTTAGACTCAGTCACATGACTATAACTAATTACAAGGAAGATAAGAAAATGTAACCCAGGAAGAAGCAGTCTCTGCCATAGTATTTTATTATTACTATATTTCATCAAGTCCAGAATTTACATTTTTTTCCTTTTTTTTTTTTTACCTACTTTGGAATCAAGATGCGTCTTAACATTTAAAATACTACAGATTTTTAATATGGTTTAATTGGCAATATCTTTTTTTTCTTAAGTAGTACATCGAAATAATAAACTTGACAATTAATAATGTCATATTTTTCAATTAAGTACAGTAATATCTCAACAATTTCCCAAGTGCTAAGATGTTATGAAATCTGACAATTTAAACATATTATCATGCTAAATAATTCAAATGGATTGTTTATACCTTCTTGCACTTTCTTGGAAGACATAATCATTGACAATTAGTACCAAAAAGCAATGAGTTTGTCCAGTGAAACTTGATTAGGAAAATAAAATACTGAGCAATTCTAAGGAGTAAGGCAGTAATTTATATACATAAAAGTGCTACACTTTCAAAAATATATTTGATTTATATACATTTCTTGAAAAGTAATTTTGCAATCTATTAAAAATCAAGCAAGTAATATGGGAAGAGGGATAATTAACTAATATTTCTTTCCAGATATCTTGTAATAAAATGAGTCATATGAAGGTACTTGCAACCTATCCATATAAGTTATATAGCTTGGAAGACTCCAAAACAGTGAAGAATCAAGGTATTGCGTGTCCAAAAATTAATGCCATTAAGACCATTTCCATTTTGAGCTTATGGTTTTTGTGTTAACAGTTGTTTAAGGATTTTTGAGAATAATTCTAAAATAATCTAATCAAGAGTAGAAATGCATGTTGACATTAAATATCCCTAATTATTATGATAAGGAAAGGGATACATTTAGTGGAGTGAAGAGTTAGTATTCTGGCTCATTTATTGAACAGCCTTATCTCAACTTCAAACATTATGGGTCATATTTTCTTAAAAAATCCTCCAAAACTTTCATTCTTAAATCTTTATTGAAAGAAAAACATTTCTTTTTTTTAATCTGATGTTTAGGTTTTTTCTCTCCAGTGTTCTTCATAAAATAATTGTGTCCCAAATTGCATTTGATATAATCTATTCTCACTGCAGTTCAGTTCAGTCGCTCAGTCATGTCTGACTCTGTGACCCGATGGACTGCAGCACCCTAGGCTTCCCTGTCCATCACCAACTCCCGGATCTTGCTCAAACTCATGTCTATCGAGTCGGTAATGCCATCCAACCATCTCATCCTCTATCGTCCCCTTCTCCTCCTGCCTTCAATCTTTCCCAGAGTCAGAGTCTTTTCTAATGAGTCTGCTCTTCGCAGCAGGTGGTCAAAGTATTGGAACTTCAGTTTCAGCATCAGTCCTTCCAATGAATATTCAGGACTGATTTCCTTTAGGATTGACTGGTTCTATTCTACTTAATGTATAAACGATTAAAAGAATCCAAGCAATGTTGTGTAAACTATCATCTTTCCATATGAAAAAAAGAGTGTTAAGTTTGGATATCAACGAAGATATACAGTATTTGCATTATCTTATGCTTTCTTACCCATTAATACACCATCAGAATTTTTAATTGAAATAAAGATGACTGCTTAAAGCTATAAGGAAAAAATGTTCCTATTCCTGTGCTCTTTTCTTCTATTGTATGTAAATATTTTTTACTTTCAATTCAACCTTTTATAAGCCCTTATTGCAAAATATATTAACTTTAATACATTTATGTACAAAAGTGAAAACAGTCACAAAATTAGATGAGATCACAGTTCATATGTTTAGAAAATTGTCCCTTTGTGTGAATAAAATTCAAAGATTTTTTGACATTTTCTTTATCTTGGAAATGGACAAGTGAATATAGCCCATAAATTATCTTACTTTGTTTTACTGGTAGTCCAGATTCCAGAGTGTACTGATTTAGAAAGGAATTTACTCTCTACATAAGCCAGAGGCTAATTGTCCATCTTCTGAGTATTAACCTAGAGCTAGCTACCAATGCAGACTTCTAATTCAGCACATCTCAGTATAGAAAATTTCTATTTTGTTGTCAGTCTCCCTCACTAGACTCTAAGTCCATTGAAAGTGTTTCTGATGCCTGGCATAAAATAGTCACTCAAATGTTTATTGAACTGAATATAAGCTAAGTGAGTAGAATTGTAATTAGAATGTTGAATGAGCTGTTTGGGGGACACATCACATGCTTTTGTTTATGGATGACAACTTTTGTTTTAGAAACTGAGTGAAAATCTGGTGTGTTGAGTATGCTGTACATGGACTGATTTCACTTAACACATAATCTTTCATGTTGCAGGAAACAGAAACTATTTTACACTTCGAAATATTTCACACTGAGAAGGTTCTCATTTTCCTCATTTGTATATTAACATTGGAGGGCTACAGGGCTTAAACCAGATTTGAAAAATTTAAGTTCCACTATCAAAAGATAGCTAAAGGATTAAGTTTGTTTTCAGCCATACCAGGCACAATTGAATCAGTGATCTAATTCTCATACACAGTTTGACATCACAGAAATCGTGACTCTGGGTAATTTGGGGTAAGTCATGTAAACTTTTCCTTTCCTTATTTTCTTGACTGTAAAATGAAAGAAATATAATCTTCTCTACCTCTGTCTCTCTCTAAATGCTGTGGGAATGGAATAAGAGAGTAAATTTAAGACATTAATTTTAAAAACACACAAAAATTTCCAAAGTATTTTAAGCACCAGTAAATAACAATAATAACTTTAGCTCATATTTACCAACTATAAACTTGTTTCCTCAAAAAGCTATTTATAAAACCTTCTGTAACACACAGCTTTAACATTTCTGAGCTACTTACTGTAAATAACTATTTGAGTAGTTGATGAGAGTAAAAATACATCTAGACTATCCAAGTTTATAGAGTTTTTAAGAGAAATAGGATGTGAAATTGCTAGACTTCAGATAACTGTATTCAAATTTACCTTCTTTAAATTTTCCTCTATCATAAAGAAGTTTCCTTAAAGTCTTACTTATTTTTATAAGAGAGGCACATGTATTTTCATGTCTTCCTAGAAAATATCAACCAAGAAAATAATTACTGCCCAATAGAGTACAGAGGAAGAAAATAATCTCACTGATACTGGAGTTTCGTTAAAGGCAATACTACTAATGCTTTCTGGCAACAATAAAATGTTTAACATATGTATCTTCAATGTATTTAGTGGAAGCTATCAGATGAAGGCAGAAGTAGTGTTAATAAACAGAATAATCCTCCATGACTTAAGTGTTATTAGTGGGATTTGGAGAGCTTGGAGAACAAGTATAATTCCATATATGGGGTCTGTTCTTTTCAGCTACTCTGGTTGGATTCCCCATGTGTGTTTTGGCACTGTGTGCCGGAAGACATGTCACAGACTTCAGTTCCAGCTCATCTCCACTTATTATCACTAGACTTGTCAACTGTATGAAATGACCACCTCGTGCGTACTGTGTAACATAAGAGAGGAATGTATTGGAGAGGTTCAAAAATTTCCACCTCAAAGAGCTGGTTTCAATTTCTACTCTCTTCTTTTCTGTCACATGCCTACATTAATCCTTCTCTGAGGCTACTGCATATACATACTCTGTATGTATATGGTCCATTTCTAACTCTTATGGGTCATTTGGAAGGACGTGTTCTATTGTGGAATATGTCCTGTGTTCTCTGGTTGACTAGCTATCAGCACTTCACTCTTTTTCTGCTGTCTTATATGCAGTAGAAAGCAAGTGGTGCTTTAAAATTGAATTAAATGCATAGGATAGCTAATGCAGTTCTCTATCATCCTCATATTTCTCTTCTTTTGCTCAATATTTACATTTTACTCTCAGCTAAAGAAAGTACAAGTTAAATACAATATTCCCCATATCATTATTATTCTCATTTCCCCTTGTCTTGGGGAGAAGAAACTTCTCTTTGTTAAAACAAAGAAACTTCAAGATTTAAAAGAGAGAGAAGCTTCCATATTTGGTGAGGCAGCTGATCAGGTAGCTGAACACATTGAAGCTGCTTGATCTGTTGCCTCACCAAATCTGGAGTTACCCTTTCCTCTTCTGAATCTTCAAGGTCTATATTTTGTTTTAATGAAAATGGCTTTTGTTAATAAATTCACAAGCAAATTCTACAGGACTCACCTTTTTAGTGTATCTACTAGAGATAAGCTACATATAGTGCCTGACATGCAATAGGCAATAAATAAATATCTGTAGACAGGTTGAATGACTGAATATACTAAATCCAACTCTAGTCATCTCCTCCACTGTTATGCTTTTGGTCAGGGTAGTGTATTGGTCTTCTACCTGCCTCACTGCTTTCACATGTTCCCACTATATTCTGTCCTCAAAACAGTGGCCATGGTGATCCTTTGGAAGTGTTTTTGGATCCTGTCATTCTTCTGTCTAAAAGCCTCCAGTAACTTTTCATCTTGGGGTAAGTGCCAAGCTCTGCAAAATCAGCAAAATGTAACATACAGTCTAGTTTTTTATTACCTCTCTCACCCCTTCTCCTGTATTCTGCTTCACAATCACCCTGTTTTAGTTTTTGACTCTTTAGATGTTGTGCTCCAATTCTTTATGTTTGCATGTTGTTACTACTGACTAAAAATGTTCTTCCCCCACAATAAGCATAGCTTGTTTTCTTAGTTCCATCAGGTCTTTGTTTAAATTAGGTATTTTCAGGGAGATTTTCTGTGATAGATTATAGATTAGACATATTTGCTTCTTCTCCCCATCTCATCTCCACAAGAGATGTATATTTCCTGCCCCTCCTCCTTGACTTTTGGCCTTTGCCATATAAATTGCCAATGGAATATTACAAGACTGTTCCTGCTTGAAAAACACTTGCAATGCCAGATTTTTCCTTTATTACTCCTGCTGTGCAGATGAAAATGATATGTTGAGGCTGGCCCATTGGCCCCTGGAGGAGAATGACAAACACATGGAGTGGAGCCAAATTATCCCACCTAGCCCAGCCAGAGCATCATCCTATAACTGGCCACCAGATTTGTGAGCTAAAAAATGTTTATGTTTGTACGTCAGTGAGGTTTTTTTGTGATTGTTTTTTTAGCACCCTTGTGGCAATAGCTAACTGATTCACCTACTGTGATCAGCCTGTTTAAAACTGAATGTGTTCAAAATATAAAACCCAGAATGAACAGATGTTTTTGCATCATGCCATCTATAAAATTTTCTTTAATTTATTGACCATTTAAAAATTTAGTGCACTGCTTTTGAGGGGACAAATATGAACCCTACTTGCATGATTTTCCATGAGAATTGAGAGTACTTGCAAGCCTTGCTTATGCTTTTGTGACCAATCAGAGCGACACAAAAAACAGATGCTTTAGATATAATTTTCCATTCATCTTAGCTTTCTCTTCACAATGCTTGATTCTTGCAGTTCCCTGAACAATTTCCAGAGTCAGATTCATTATATAAGATTTAAGTCAAAAATTTTAGCATTTTAGAATAAACAAATGCACACAGGCTGCTCCTGCAGAACAGGCTTGGGGTCCAGAAATTAGAGGACTCTAACCATTCTCTTGCCATCTTTCGTTATTTCAGAGCTTAATAAAATAAGCTCTTTCCAGCATTCCATACATTTCTTCATCCTTAGTTCACCACTCCTTATCCACAGTTCTCTTGGGTATTCTTTTTAGAAGTTAATATTTAAACATGGATATAAAAAGAGTTTCAAACATGAGATTTAGCTGTGTGTGCAGCATTTTATTTATTTTTTGCATATGGTTAAGAGAGTTCATAGCTTTTTATTGATAGCCTGTTATTGCCTTAAGTGAATCATTCTGGAAGTTCAAATATTGTGTTTCACTCATGTGGTTCTCTTAATTTTTACTTCTCGTATTCTGATTCATTTAGAGTAAGAGGCTTTGCATTGTTGCTTCAATGGCCTGCTATACTTTTATTAATTAAAAGGTCTTCATAATAAGAAATATTCTATTAATACAGTCACATATTTCTTTGATTAAGAAGGAAATGTATTAAAGGTATATAAGCCTTTTAAAATTCATGACTACCAAACCTAGCATAGTTCTATTTTTCTTTTATTATATTGTCTTATTCTAAGAAAATTAAAGTGAAATATATATATCTACATATATATATATGTAGATATATATACACACACAGGTATATAGGCAATTTCCCAACTGGATGCATAACATAGACAATATTTTACAATCTACTGTGCACTATCATTTGGCCAATAGTTAAGTATATTTTAGTTGAAAATAAAAGGGCAGAGAAAAATCATGAAATGGTTCAAACAAAAAGCTTATTACAACTTGTTTCAAATTGCTAGCCATATCAAACGTTAAATTCAAATATGCATTCTTATTCAATGGACAACCTAAAATAAAGGTTTATTTTACTGTCTATGAAAACTTTTTTCAGCTATTTTCTGTGGACAATACTAAACATTTTTGTATGATTATTATTTGTGAATATATTAATCTATTTAGGTGTGTATTTACATTTCTTCATACATGAAGAAAATAGTCAATGTTTTGTTCTGCTTGTTTTCAGCTACTTCTTTTCAACTCTTGATAAGTTTAGTTTTCTTTTAAGGAGCATGACAATAGACAAGTGTCTTTATGTTGATTTCCAGCTGGAAAAATGCATAAAGCTCCTTTTTAAATGACCCGCCCTTTGAACCTATAGATATTGTCTTTAGTGAATGACATCATGCTGTTTAATAAATCATCATATCAGCAGCTTTGCTGCAATGCACAGACTGGGAGACAGCGCAGTAGCTGACATTTCTCTTCTACAAGCTTTTGAGCTTACGGACTAGGTTGTGCTGTCAAACTCAGTTTTGGAGCCCTGTTAAGACACATTCAGAAGCACTAAGCACGTTGCTCTCTCTCCTATACTTTTATATCCTTGTGGTACATCTGTATGTGTTGAAACGTAATAAACTTATTCAAATAAAATTAATCAAATTTAAACATTAAAAATTTAGCATATTTTGTCATTTTGAGATGTTTAATATTTTTTAATTGAAATATAGTTGATATGCAATATTATGTTAGTTTCAGGAGTACTGCCTAGTGATTCAATGTTTAAACGTATTATGGTATGATCACCACAGTAAGTCAGTAATTGTCTGTCCCCATATTCTCTATGATGCACGATGAGAAGTTTGATATTTTAATTGCCAATTTATAGGATAACACTTAGACTAACTTGAATATTAAAATACAGTGGATTTATGATCAGTTAATGATTATACTGAGATATCAACCAGAATGAGCTGAACAAAAGTTTTTGATAATGCAGAATTGCTAAGTGGCAGCTGCTCAGTCATCTTTTATTTGTTTACCCAGGGGTACATTTTGAACTTTGTATATCTCAATTTCTTCCCTGCACAACCTTATAGAGCTGTAGTGATGATTAACTAGATTAATGCATAAAAACAGTAAGTGTAATGCAATGAATATCATGTGCTGAATGAATGGGAACTGAACTCAATAATTGGTTTAACTCTTAGATAAACAAGAACTAGGGACAAGGCTAGGAATGTCTATTTATTGAGAATCTTTCTAAAGAGTAAGATTTCATCTTTCTTTATATAAATAATAACATCCCTCAAAATATTTGAGTATTAGGTATAGGAATGTATATTTCCACTATATGAGATTTCACAATTATGGCAATTATGGCTTGGGGTGTTCAGTGAGACAAAGCAGTACTTAAATTATTTATGGACTCCCAGTTCTTCAGAATAACGATAATAAGGAAGCTAAGAATTGAAATTATAAAACACTGAATAATTATAGTTTGAAAAATATTTCTTGACTTATAAAATATTATGTCTCCAAAGTGTACAGTTAGTTGTCATGTAACCCAAAATGGGCTAGGTTATATGACAGTAACAAGTAACCCCAAATATTAAGGTTTTAATTCAAATTCCTTGCCCATGTAATATGACCAAGAAGTGACAGCAGGGAGAGAGGGTGGTATAGAGGCTTACAGTAATCATTGAACTCACAGTGATGAATGCTCCATTTTGACACATGCATATCAGATCAGGTAAAGGGAAGGTAGCAATTCATGTACATGTTCTGAAAACTTCTGCCTAGAAGTAAAATGTTGCTTATACTTGTTTTTTAATTGGATAAAGTAAGTCACATTGTCAGGCTTAATTTCAAAAAGAATGGAGAAGCATCCTACCAGATGTTAAGAAGGAAGATAAAATATTTCTTAGTAGCCTTGATAACTACCAAGGTTACTAATTAGTGTTTAAATTCTTAATTACTTTTTAATCATCATTATTTTTAAATCAGTGAAGACTAAACATACAGTTATTAATTATGTGAGCTTTTACCAAAAAAATTAACAGAGCTCTACTTGTTTCAGAAAGACGAGGTATTAGTGAGAATTTTGTGTGTTTTATAATCATAAACAATCACTGCTCCAGTGTGTTCAATAGACAGGCATAACATTGGTTAAAAATTAATACTGACCTAAGTGTGGTACTCAGCTTTGTGGTTCCAGATTCTCGAATTTTTCAGTGATTCAGAATGATCAGACTCAAAAACAAAATCTGGCTTATAATAACCAAATTTATAGCATCTAATTGATAAATTAGTTTAGTTCATTAATTAATAATGAGTATTGATCAGGACAGATGTTTGATTAAAAGGCAAAATACATAGAATACCAAAATATATTTAGAGTATTACTTAATCAACATGGAATTAAAGCATAGCAAGTTACATTATTGACTGAAAAGTTATATATATGCATATATATTATATATATGTATGCGTTACATGTTATGATAGCCAAATGTGATTGTTAACACTATAGAAATATTTCTGTGATACAGGCTATATCTGAGGTTCATGGGTCAAGATATCCTCTCCATTAGACAAAGCCTGTTTTCAGAACTGTAATATAGATAATGATCTAATCAATATTTATCAGTTAACAATTTTTTATTTAATCACAATTCAGTTTTAATTCCACTCATAATTTTATGAGTTTATATCTAGTCATCTGGAATAAATGTTTACATAATTTTTCTATCACATATACCTTGTGTTGTTTCAAGCATACATATACTAATATTACTGCTACCATAATACCTACTGTAGAAGGCAATGGCACCCCACTCCAGTACTCTTGCCTGGAAAATCCCATGGACGGAGGAGCCTGGCAGGCTGCAGTCCATGGGGTCGTGAAGAGTCGGACACGACTGAGCGACTTCACTTTCACTTTTCACTTTCATGAATTGGAGAAGGAAATGGCAACCCACTCCAGTGTTCTTGCCTGGAGAGTCCCAGGGACGGCAGAGCCTGATGGGCTGCCGTCTATGGGGTCGCACAGAGTCAGACATGACTGAAGCGACTTAGCAGCAGCAGCATCAATACCTACTGTTTACTAGGTGTCTGTTATGTATTATAACCTTTACATATTTTATATCATCAAATTCTCCCAACAACGCAGTGATATTGACATTATTATTTTTATTTTAGAGATAAAGAAATTAGAAATTAGAAATATTGTTTTTTCCCCTTACATAATGAGAATTTGATAAAGTAGCAGCGATTTAAGTAAAAATCTATGTGGTGCCAAATCATACGCATTCCAATATATTTCTCACTTATTCCACACTCAGTTCCATTTTAATTATTCTAAATTTCATTAAGGGGTTACCTAAACTTATGTTATTGTTAAAATCCATATACTTCTTTTGCCCTTCATAATAAACAATCAAAAAGACAAATAGATGGCTGAGATGAAAATATGATAGTCTATTTTAAAGAAAAGTTAAAAGTTAGTTAAAATGTCTGTAGTTGATCCCTCATTCCTTTATTTTTGTATTATATAAAGAAATTTTCTTCCTTTGAGCATTTTCTGTTGTTTGAAGGTTTCCATATTCTCAAGCATAAATTTTGATCTTCCGTGAGTACCTCAGGTACACATGGATCAATGTTTCTTCGTTGATTTAAAGTCTAACGGTGGTCATCATCTCTAAATTTTGAAACAAAAATTAAAATCCCATTTCATCTAAGCTAAAGCTTCTCTATGAAGTAGTTGTCCTATCCTACTACATAACTGAAGTAAAGTCATTGCCCTCATCTTTCACTTCCATCCTATTTTAGAAAAGCCACAACTTAATCAGGGAATAAAGAATATATGAAATCAAATCATTAGCATGCTGTAAGGGATAGATGATGGCCAAACAGGAAAGAAAAAAAAATACTTTCTCAAAAATTCTGAAGTTCTTATGTTCTAAACAAAATGTGAGTCTTTCAATTGATTAATCAATTAGCACTTGCTAACAGTTTCTGTGTTGTTGAGTAACATATGTTCCACTCTTTAAAACTGCAAGCTCATAATCACTCTAACACCATGCATAATTAACTATTTAGTGAAAGGTGGATGGACTCAGTCTCCTGCAAACAGGTCACTAAATTTTTTGGGCTTCCCTGGTGGCTGAGATGGTAAAGAATCTGCCTGCAATGCTGGAGACCTGGGTTCAATCCCGGGGTTGGGAAGATCCCCTGGAGGAAGGCATGGCAACCCACTCCAGTGTTCTTGCCTGGAGAATCCCCATGGACAAAGGAACCTGGCAGGCTACAGACCATGGGGTCTCAGAGTCAGACACAACTGAATGACTAAGCATACACACACACACACACACACACACACACACAGATTTTTTTTTTTTTTTTATGTGTCAGTTCATGCCTCCCCAAGGCAAGTACAGGAAATAATTCTGTCTGACTTAATGTATACATTCAAACATGCTCAGCATCAAAGTTTGCATAGAAGGCAGGGAAAGAGTAAATGTGGTAAAGAATTGTTCTGGAGAAGATGCAATTTGATAGGCAGTTTCAAATATATGTGGTCTGTATACCCTTAGTAACAAAAATTCTGGGAAATGGTTAGTGCACATTCCAAGAAATTGCAAATTTTTAAAAGCCATTGAAATGACCAAGATTGAGTTAGAATTCAACCCTGAATCTCCGAAGGATAATTTCTTTCTCCAGCTGGAGTTCTCTATCCAAACTGTAACCACAGCAAACTGACAAAACCAACATATTCTATCCAGTCACCACTGTTTTACGAACATACAGTGCACACAGAAATGGGAAAAAAATCTGATAGAATAATTATAAATGTACATTCCTTAAAAATCTACGCTCTTCTTAATTCTAAAATTAATATGAAATATATCATTAAATATGAAAGTTATCTTTTATAGTTTTGAAGAACTAATATGTATTGACCCTTACTAGCTGTTTTATTCAGAACTCTGTCTGTAAAACTGCTAATATTCTTACGTTTACCATATTTGTGTATAGCAATTGCTGATAAATTAAAAAAAAATCAAATAATAGTTCACTTTGCATTTCCTTGGGCCACTTTTTATTGTATGGCCTTATTGCTGTTTAATGTTAATAACAGATGTGGCTTTCACCTCTCCCATCATAGCGGGAATTTCCTTTCATGTGTCATGTCGTTGTCAAGTTTTCATCACCATTATCTTCTTCCATTTCCCCATAGATGGATAGTATTCTAATCCTTGAAAACCATCCAATCTGGTTGTTTAGATATGGATGATGTTTTAACATTTTAATTTCAAAGTGAATTATGTTGCCAGATTTGCAGTATGCCTGCTGGGTGAGTTAGGGTGTGTCACAAAACTTTGGGTTTCAGGATCCAATGTTGTAACATAGTTATTGGTATTGATTTGTTCTCTGGGAAATGTAATACATCTGTGTAAAATATTATTCAATTGATTTGTTACATGTAAAGGTACCTCTCTCCATAAAAAGCGCTTCCTCAGGGAGATGAAGACTTCCATGGCTGAGGTATTTTCTTACTGCTGCATTACACACAGCATTCAAATATTTATCCTCTTGTTCCCTTTATGTTCAATGTGTGTTTCTAAATATTTTGGCCATTTGAACATTTACTATTCTGTTCACGAGGAGGAAGACATGAAAATAAATAAAGTAAGACATGGTTCTAAGTTTCAGGACAATCGCAACAGAGGGGATTACAAAATGTAATGTAGATAAGAAATGATAAGAAATTAGTGCAAAATACTGTGTTGGTTTGATTGATGATAGTATAATATTTAGTCTGGCTCCCTAAAATAGATGTAAGTGATTATTGCAAATATATAGTGAGACCTGTGATATAGCCAAAGTTTAGTTGTGGAAAATAAGGGCATAATAATACATTGAAGCCAGGAATAGAGTGGTAAATATGATGAGTCATAAATTTGGTATGGAGTTTCCCAGGAGATAAAACCAAGAAGGGAGTATCATTGTCATTACAGTAAATTTTAAGAGGTAAAATGGTGATATAATGTAAATAAAAAATGAACATGTGTTAAAAATTTTATCCAGCTCACTACAAGAGTAAACCAGTATGATAATAAAATCAGCTCAAAGAGCCAAAGTACATTTAAAAACTACATGATATAATTATACATGTTTTATACTATAAATTATATAATTCAAATAATTATACAAAAATTAAATGTTAGACTTCTGGGTTGGAAGCAAAACTGGTTAATGTCTTATACTGCAATAAACTATAACCTTTGGACTTACCTGGGACATTTGACAGAAACAATTTATATCAGTACTGGACAAAAATTAAAAATCAATCTTTAATCAATTTCAAGCCAAGATTTTAACTAAGAATATTTCCCTAGGACAATTTTGGGTGGCATCAATACCATTTAGCATTGAAAGAACATATAGGTCATGTTTTGGCTTTATTTAGATTTGTTCATTTTTTTTTGATGATGTTAGTTATAAGAATAATAGCTAACATTTATTAAGCCCTATGTGTCCCGTGTACATTCATTTTCATGTATTAATTTACTCACTTCTTAAAAATACTTCATAATGTAAACCATTGTTATTGGCTACACCCTTATTATTCAAGTTTTATTGAGGTATAATTGACAGTAAAAATTGCATATATTTAAGGTGTAGACCATTCAGGTATGACCTAAATCAAATCCCTTATGATTGTACAGTAGAAGTGACAGATTCAAAGGGTTAGATGTAATATAAAGAATGTCTGAAGAACTATGGACGGAGGTTTGGGACATTGTACAGGAGTCAGTGATCAAGACCATCCTCAAGAAAAAGAAATGCAAAAAGACAAAATGGTTGTCTGACGAGGCCTTACAAATAGCTGTGAAAAGAAGAGAAGCTAAAGACAAAGAAGAAAAGGAAATACATACCCATTTGAATGGAGAGTTCCAAAGAAGAGCAAGGAGACATAAGAAAGACTTCCTC
The DNA here is from genome assembly GCA_024291935.2 of Okapia johnstoni. Lineage (NCBI taxonomy): Eukaryota > Metazoa > Chordata > Mammalia > Artiodactyla > Giraffidae > Okapia > Okapia johnstoni. The sequence continues at coordinate 76,768,089 of CM044312.1, read as the reverse complement.
AATGATAAATGCAAAGAAATAGAGGAAAACAATAGAATGAGAAAGGCTAAAGATCTCTTCAATAAAATTAGAGATACCAAGGGAATATTTCATGCAAAGATGGATACAATAAAGGACAGAAAAGGTATGGACCTAACAGAAGCAGAAGATATTAAGAAGAGGTGGCAAGAATACACAGTAGAACTATATGAAAAAGATCTTTAGGACCCAGATAATCACAATGGTGTGATCACTTGCCTAGAGCCAGACACCCAAGAGTGTGAAGTCAAGTGAGCCTTAGGAAGCATGCCTAATGAAGAAAGCTACTGGAGGTGATGGAATTCCAGTTGAGCTACGTTAAATCCTAAAAGATGATGCTGTGAAAGTGTGGCACGCAATATGCCAGCAAATTTGGAAAACTCAGCAGTGGAAAAGGTCAGTTTTCATTCCAATCCCAAAGAAAGGCAATGCCAAAGAATGCTAAAACTACCGCACAATAGCACTCATCTTCAGTTCAGTTCAGTTCAGTTGCTCAGTCGTGTCCGACTCTCTGCGACCCCATGAATTGCAGCACGCCAGGTCTCCCTGTCCATCACCATCTCCCGGAGTTTACCCAAACCCATGTCCATCAAGTCGGTGATGCCATCCTACCATCTCACCCTCTATTGTCCCCTTTTCCTCCTGTCCCCAATCCTTCCCAGCATCAGAGTCTTTTCCAATGAGTCAACTCTTCGCATGAGGTGGCCAAAGTATTGGAGTTTCAGCTTCAACATCAGTCCTTACAATTAATATTCAGGACTGATCTTTAGGATGGACGGGTTGGATCTCCTTGCAGTCCAAGGGACTCTCAAGAGTCTTCTCCAACACCACACTTCAAAAGCATCAATTCTTCGGCGCTCAGCTTTCTTCACAGTCTAACTCTCACATCCATATATGACTACTGGAAAAACCATAGCCTTGACTAGATGGACCTTTGTTGGCAAAGTAATGTCTCTGCTTTTTCATATGCTATCTAGGTTGGTCATAACTTTCCTTCCAAGGAGTAAGCGTCTTTTAATTTCATGGCTGCAATCACGATCAGCAGTGATTGTGGAGACCAGAAAAATAAAGTCAGCCACTGTTTCCACTGTTTCTCCATCTATTTCCCATGAAGTGATGGGACCAGATGCCATGATCTTAGTTTTCTGAATGTTGAGCTTGAAGCCAACTTTTTCACTCTCCTCTTTCACTTTCATTAAGAGGCTTTTTAGTTCCTCTTCACTTTCTACCATAAGGGTGGTGTCATCTGCATATCTGAGGTTATTGATATTTCACCCTGCAATCTTGATTCCAGCTTGTGCTTCCTCCAGCCCAGTGTTTCTCGTGATGTACTCTGCATATAAGATAAATAGGCAGGGTGACAATATACAGCCTTGACATACTCCTTTTCCTATTTGAAACCAGTCTGTTCCATGTCCAGTTCTAACAGTTGCTTCCTGACCTGCATACAGGTTTCTCAAGAGGCAGGTCAGTTGATCTGGTATTCCCATCTCTTTCAGAATTTTCCACAGTGATCCACACAGTCAAAGGCTTTGGCATAGTCAATAAAGCAGAAATAGATGTTTTTCTGGAACTCTCGCTTTTTCGATGATCCAACGGATGTTGGCAATTTGATCTCTGATTCCTCTGCCTTTTCTAAAACCAGCTTGAATATCTGGAAATTCATGGTTCACGTATTGCTGAAGACTGACTTGGAGATTTTTGAGGATTACTTTACTAGCTTGTGAGATGAGTGCAATTGTGCGGTAGTTTGAGCATCATCCATAAAAATGGATGGCTTTGGGTGAGGTGTAGTGAAATGAATGAACCTAGAGCCTCTTATACACAATGAAGTTAAGTCAGAAAGAGAGAAACAAGTATGTTATCCAATTTTATCATGTATAATTGTTTATAGTGGTCTTTTATGATCCTCTGTATAGATATTTCTGTGGTGTCAGTTGTAATATCTATGTTTTAATTTATAATTCTGTTTATTTGAGTCCTCTGAATTATTTGATTGATCTTCCTAATAATTTGTTAATTTTGTTTATCTTGAGTTTTTAAATTGTATTTCTAGGCTCTATTTCATTTATTCTGGCTCTAAACTTATTTTCTTCTTTTGCTAAACTTCAGCTTAATTTATTATTTTCTTAGTTCCTTGAAATATACAGTTAAGTTGTTTATTTTAAATCTTTGTTTTTTCTCATTGTAAACATTTATTGCTCTGAACTTTCCTCTTATAACTGCTTTTGCTTCATTCCACAAGTTTAGGTATGTTTCCATTTTTTTTCCACAAATATTTTTCATTTCCCTTTTGATTTCCTTATTAATTCTTTGGTTGGCCAGGAGTTTGTTTTTCAATTTCTGTTTATTTGTGAATTTTTCAATTTTCCTTCTCTTACTGATTTCTAGTTTCGTACCATTGTGGTTGGAAAAGATACCTTATATAATTTCAGTATTCTTAAATTTGTTAAAACTTGATTTATGGTACAACATGTGATCTATCTTGGAGGCTGTTCCATGTGTGCTTGAAAAGAATATGTGTTCTAGTGCTAGTTGATAAAATGTTCTATACATGACTGTTAGGATCATTTGATCTATTGTCTAATTTAAGTTAATGTTTCCTTATTGATGTTTCTCTCTGGGTGATTTACCCAATATTGAAAATGAAGTCTCCTATTATTTTTATATTGCTATCTATTTGTCCTTTTAGTTCTAATAATTTTTGCTTTACATACTTTGGTGTGCTAGTGTTGGACACATATATTTTTTTCAACTATTATGTCCTCTTGATGAATTCACTCATTTAGCACTATTAGAGTGACTTTTTTGTCCCTTGTAACCGATTTTGAATGAAAATATATTTTATCTGGTATAAGTAGAGATATCCGATTCTCTTTTGGTTATCATTTGCATAGAATATAATTTTTCCATCCTTTCTATTTCACCTTAAGTGTGTCCTTAAAGCTAAAGTGATTCTTCTATAGTTAGAAAATTAAATTGTTGAATCTTGGGAGGATGTTGTTTGTTTGTTTAAGACTTCATATTTTTAAAAGAGTTTTAGCTTTACAGCAAAACTGAGAGAGAGGAACAAAGGTTTTCCATATATACCCTGCCCTGACAAATGCATAGCTTCTCCTAATATCAACATCATTCACCAGAACTGTACTTTTTTTTCCATCAGTAATGAATCTACAATGACACATGATAATAATTCTAAGTCCGTATTCTTCTGCGGATCACCTTTGGTGTTGAACAGTCATTGGGTTTGGACAAATGTGTAATGACATATACCCATCGTTATAATATATAGAGTATTACTGCTCTAAAAATCCTCTGCGCTCTGACTATCTTTCCCCACTCCTATTCCCCAAACCACTCTTGATTATTGTAACTTTAAAGTCTTTAAGTTAGGTATCTTCAGTCTTCCACATTAGTTCTCCTTCAATATTATTTTGTCTATTCTGTGCATTTTGCCTCTCTATATAAACTTTACTCAATCTGAGTGTTGCTGTGTGTAGATGTGCATGCCAGGTATCCAGATTTTATTTTTTCAGAGATGCTTTAAACTTTAGCTTGAAATACCTTGATTTTATATATAACATATAATTTACCAATTTTAATATATAAATATATTTGTAGATAATTAGATATAAATTAATATGATATATATACATATGTGTGTATATGCACACACAGAGAAATAGAACTGATATTGCTAGGTTATATTTATAAGAAAAATTTTCCTACATTTATGAATAGGTTCCATAGTCTGCATTAATGCCAGTTGCTACAAATATGCTTTTGGTAATGGTTTTGGTATCAGAAAGTTTAAGGTTATATTTGTTAGTGAAAACCTAGAGAATAAATATTATATGTTGCAAATCTAGGGCATATTCTTGATCTGCTGGTAAGATTGATATATCTCCCTTAAGAAAATTAAAGTGTCAAAGCAGCACTCAGGCCAGAAAAGAAAAGGCAATTGAAGTAGGGCTTTATAAATTATTGCCAAAGTCTTTCTCCACAAAGAGTTCAAGGATAACATTGAAGATGAACAAATGAATAATAGCAGTCTTGAAATTTTTCTCACACACTTGAGCCACCAGGGAAGCCCCATAAAATGTCTAAATGTTTAACAATTCAATATCTAATATATTTCAAGAGATACCACCAGACAAGAAAAACAGAAACAAAGCAGCAACTTTTCCTTGCTATGTTGGCTGTTTGATATAAACACTATTGAAGACTTATACCAAGGATTGTTAGTTGTATTGAAGTCTTTTCTTTTGCACAATATACATAATATATACAAATATAACAATAATCTTTAAGGACATTTATTTATAAAACAAGAATGAAAATATTTAATATTTTCATAAATATTTAATGTTTAGTTAAATATTTAATATAAAATATTTAATATTCATTGAGTTTGTGAGAACTGAATGAGATGCATTATATACAATAACTGACACTTGGGACACACTGAATTAATTCATTTTCTTGACTACTCCCTAGATCCCATTAAGAATGTCTCATCATGTGTGGGATAAGAATCAAATATCTTTTACACAGTGCTGTGTCTCATTTTTTGTTCTGAGTTCTTATGTAGTCTCTGCCCCACTGGCTTAAACTTCAATCAGGCTGCTTTGTATGTGATGATATATATACCTTTTTTCCTAGAATATGGATTTCCTTAATCTTCACTGTTCTTATTTTTATCTTGAATCTAATTTCTCAGCACAGACCTTTATATATGAGTTAAGCATACAACATCAATAAGTTAACCATGAATAATATTTTAAGATATATCAGTACACTAAGTACATTTCTTAATGACACATGAAAGAAGATTGAGTCACATATGTAGCACTCATTATTTCAAGAACTAGAATGTTATGATATGAAGCTGTTTGTGGACATGTTTTAGGTGAAACTTTAGGTGAAACACTTTAATGAACAAAGATAAGTGGACAGATAAACAGACATTAAAGAAATAGATATTGGTAAAGGCCACCTATCATGACATACTAAATAGCATTGCATATACTATGATGCAATAGGAGTTCAGAGGAGGAAAGACTAACCAAGAATAGAGTAAAATAAAGGGATTTGTGCATGAATGTTTGACTTGTAGCATGTAAATAAGATGTTGATTATGAATAAAAGGTAAAATTCCACAGGAGAAGCAAATCAAAGTAAGAATAAATTTGGTAATTATGTGAAAAGTGGGTAACAATTTTGTTTTAATCATTCTTTCTTCATTTTTTGATTGATTCAGTCCATCCACAAATATTTGTTGAGTGACTACAATACCAGATACTGTTCTAAGGACTAGCTACTCAGCAGGAAAAACAAACTCCCATTGTAGTATAAATGAGGAGTGGAGAGAAAATGGCAGCTATTGAGAAATACTGCTGGATATAAAGGGCTGTAAAATAAAGCAAATGGGCCTGTTTTTGTTGTGTGTGTTTGTGTTTACAGCTTCTTGCTTAAGCTGTTTTCCTTGCTTAGACTCCTTGTCTCTTTATCATCACTGGCTAGTTTGCTTATTAATTGCTACTGATCATTAAAATACTGCTAGGGAAGCCCTTTTTAATATCCAAAAATACATTCAGGTTCTCCTAGTATTACAACACTGTATGACTAGTTTTCTTAAGACTTATCACATTTCTTATTGTACACATTTTACCTGAATATTTTCTGTATGTTTTCCTTATAACTGTGAGTTTCATGAGTGTAAAGACAATCTGATTTTGCTTCTTAAATCCTAATGTAAGAAATCATTCAGTTAAACTTTATAAATTAGGAAAAAAACCTCACAATCTATAGAACAGGAAGATAAAGCTATCATAGTCCCTTTCATTAAAAATATTCAAGTCTTCTAGGTCCAGAAAAATTATATCATAGGCAAAAATTAATTATGGTTATATTATATCACTCCTGTTTTTTTTTTCTCAGAATTTAAGATAAATGGAAAATAAGCAGAAGTAGTAAATTACCTCAGGTTTCAAACTGAAAGCATAAGTAAAATTCAAAAATGCCTAAGCTATCTTAGAATTCTTTATTAGGTTCTTAAGCATATGGTTTATGTGGTCTCAAGAATGTTGAGTATGCTAGAAGCCAGCATGAATTCACTAGGAACAAGCCATGTCAAACAAGCCCCATTTCCTTTTTTGACTGTATTATTAGAGTACTAGGTCAAACGATTGCTCAATGCATAAGCAACAGTAGTTGTCAAAAAATCTCTCATGACATCCTTATGGATAAGGGAGATAAATGTGTCTGCATTTTGGAAGAGATAATGATTGAATAACAGGAAGAATGTATATGCTTGGATTCCAAACTGGATGATGTTTTTCAATGAAGCTGATGTGTTTAGATTTGAGTATGACTCAATATTTTTACCAATAAGAAAATAGCAGTTCAAATTGCATTTGCAAATGAAAAACAATGATAGTGACAGTTTATATGCTGCTGCTGCTGCTGCCAAGTCGCTTCAGTCATGTCCGACTCTGTGCGACCCCATAGAGGGCAGCCCACCAGGCTCCGCCGTCCCCGGGATTCTCCAGGCAAGAATACTGGAGTGGGATGCCATTGCCTTCTCTGACAGTTTATATAATGGGTAGTAAAATCAAGATGCGTAAAGTGTACATTCAGCAGCAGGGAATGCAAAGGACCATATTGGAATTGAATTACATATATATTCTATTGTATACAATACAAGCTTAAAATTTGATTTGTGTTGACTTCACGTGAAAAAGGCTTGAGATTTCACTTTGTCATAGACTCATGGCACCCCACTCCAGTACTCTTGCCTGGAAACTCCCATGGATGGAGGAGCCTGGTGGGCTGCAGTCCATGGGGTCGCGAAGAGTCGGACACGACTGAGCGACTTCTCTTTCACTTTTCACTCTCATCCATTGGAGAAGGCAATGGCAATCCACTCCAGTGTTCTTGCCTGGAGAATCCCAGGGACAGAAGAGCCTGGTAGGCCGTCTATGGGGTCGCACAGAGTCGGACACGACCAAAGTGACTTAGCAGCATGGTGCACCTACAAGGGAATCAAATGGCAGCAAAAGCAGCAAAGAGGGTCAACAGTCTAGGTTCCAGAAAAAACTGAGTAAAGTGTCAGACTTTGACTTCTAGGCATGATAGAGTAATATATGATAGTTGCTATAAGCAACTAGAACATGTGAGAAGCTATATAAGACAATTCTGTTAAGACTTTGGACAAGAGACAGCAAAAATCTGATCTTTGTGAGAAAGAAAACAAAATAAATGAGCCCTACAATCTCCCTGACTTTCCTCCTAGGACCAACTCCTGAATTATAGGTGCAGAATGGAGGAATTTAAACAGTGCAGAGGGTAAAGATTAGAGTTTGGTGAGTCTTATCTGGTTGTAAATTGCAAAGTAGATTTTCAGAAAGAATGGATGTATTCATAAAGAAGGGCTTTTGAAATCTACTCTTGTATCCCTTTGAGTCTTTGCTATTAACCTCCTCATTTAAGCACTGAAATTCCATAGGCAAGACAAAATATGACAGAAGATTTGTACCAGAAAAATGTTCAGTGCTCGCAAAAATTGGGAAGACGTTTGATTCCTCCTGAGATACTTGAGAACCCTCAGAGACTACTCAGTACTCAGTGAAGACCCTGAAAAATCACACTGTAATAGTTGAGATGTGTTATCTCTAAAATGAATGTTACACTAAACTTTTTCTAAAAAAGCTTAAAAACAGGTCCTCAAAGGATCGAGTAGAAAATAAGTTAGATATCTACCAAAACAAAGTACGTACATTTCTCTTAAAAAGGACGATAAAATCCAGGCAATTGACATTATAAAATAATGTCTAACACACTACCCAAAGTTACTAGAATTTTGAAAAGGCAGGAAAAAGTGATTTATATGAAAACAGGCCAAAAGGTAATGATAGAACAATTTTTAAAATGGTAAATAGTCATTTTAAATATCTACAAGTATTTAAAGGACAACATGAACAAAATGAGAATGAAAGATGTACCATTGATCATTAGGGAAATGAGAATTAAAGCCATTAGTAGTGTCTTATAACGTTAAAAATACAATTATTATATGACAAAAAATTCTACTGAGTATTTACTAAGAAAAATTTATATGCATATATATATATACAGACAGACTTGGCATTAATATTCATAACAACTTTATTAATAACAGCCAAACCTGGAAATAACCCAAGTTTCATCAATAGTTGAATGACTAAGCAAATTTTGATATATAATTTCAATGAGAACTACTCAGCAATAAAAATGTCATATTATTTTATTAAACAGCTTATGTAGATGATACACTGACATACATAACAGTGTAGGTGAATAGTAAAAATATTATGCTGAAAGATAGACAAGACACAGAAAAGTTTATAATGTGGGAATCTATTTATATTAAGGGCTTCCCAGGTAGCTCCACAGTAAACACTCTGCTTGCGAATTCAGGAGACAAGGGTTCTATTCCTGGGTTGGGAAGATTCCCCTGGAGAAGGAAATAGCAACCCACTCCAGTGTCCTTGCCTGGGGAATCCCATGGAGAGAGGAAACTGGTGGGCTACATACAGTCCATAGGGTTGCAAAAGAGTCAGACACAACTTAGCATCTAAACAACAACAATATTTATGTTAAATCATAATATATAAAGGGGCTTCCTGCTAGATCAGATGGTAAGAACTTACCTGCAATGCAAGAGACCCGAGTTTGATCCCTAGGTTGGGAAGATCTCCTGGAGAAGGAAATGGCTGCCCATGCCAGTATTCTTGCCTGGAGAATCTCATAAAGAGAGGAGCCTGACGGGCTACAGTCAGTGGGGTCACAAAGGGTCAGTCATGACTGAGTGACTAAGCACACAAAATACTTAAAACTATAGTGATGGAAAGGTCAGTGTTTCTTTGGGGCTAAGCACAGGGGGACAACTGAAAAATTGTACAAGACAACTTCATGAAATGATGGAAATATTTTGAATCTTGATTTATGATAGTGGTTATATAGGTATATACACTTATCAAAACACATCAAAATTTACTTTTTTGATTGTTATCTTTATTCAGATACTTCCCTGGTGGCTCAGACGGTAAAGCGTCTGCCTGCAATGCAGGAGACCTGGGTTCAATCCCTGGGTCAGGAAAATCTCCTGGAGAAGGAAATGGCAACCCACTCCAGTATTCTTGCCTGGAAAATCCCATGGATGGAGGAGCATGGTAGGCTACACTCCATGGGGTTGCAGAGTCGGACACGACTGAGTGACTTCACTTTCTTTGAATCTCAGCTTCACTTTTCAAAACAGATGTAATTATTCTATCTGAACTTCAGTTTTATTATATGCAAAGCAGAGATAATTATGAACTGTAATAGGATAATAGGTGGAATAAAACACTGCATGTAATGGTTGGATAAAATTTGTCCTCTAGAGCTTTATTTGTGCGCATTTTGAGATATTTGATATTATTCAAGGGAAGTATCTGTGACATCCTAGGGATGCCTCTCAGCAGATCCACAGAGCTACAAATTACTTTCATACACAGATAGGATTATGGCTGTGATGAGACAGGAAAAGGGTTCCCAACTGTAGCACAGTGAGCTCCAAAGGTTAATAACACTATCTGCTAGGAAGCTATAGCTTTATGGTACAGAAAAATTATAGTAAGTGCAATCAATGAATCCACCCAGAAAAATCAAGGACCCATATAATATTTGGGTGGGCTACTATGAATTCAAAATTTTAGAACGGGCAGATAAGGTCTTTCTGACTTGGAATAAACTAAAAATGATACAGCCGCTAATGTACCTCATAGGCACTCAGAGAAATTTGTGCACAGAAATGTCGAAGTTACTATGACCCATTTTACTGCTTTTCTATGTGTTCGTTTTTTTTCCTCTGACATTTATAAATATTAACCTTATGAAGAGAGAAAGGCACTAGATATATAATTCTGTGATGACACTGCTTAAGTCTTGATGCTTAAGGTTTTAATGGCTTTTTATTTATGTATATTTGTTGTCAGCACTTACTAAATTTTGTGGTTGAGGAGCAGTTGTTTTCTCTACACTTTAGTGCCATTTTGGTGTTATTGATTATTAAATCTAATTTTGTCATTACTTAGAGTGGTCATATAAATATTTTGAAATGTATTTGTAAATATAAATATAAATAAAATAGAACATATTTTGCTAAGATAAAATTTTATAGCTGTTTATGTTTTCAAAGGAAAATCAGAAGGATTTTTTTGATGGAAGGAAATTATTATTTTGATTCTGAGGCATTTTTGATTTTTTATGTTAAGTCCATCATGATGGAACAGATATCTTTGGAGCCACATTATGTGAAAAGTTTGTATTCTCTTTATTCAATGTAATTAAAAGATTTAGCATTCTCTATGTTACATCCAATATGTGCTAACATCTCCTTAAAAATGTAGGTTTATAGAGAGATGAGTATATATTGTATGATTTATTTTTTAACTTACTACAACGTGAGAATTTAGTCAATCAATAATAATCAGCTGCTGAAGAAAAAACGCTAAAAAAATCGTGTCATGATATAATGAAAAGTATATTGGGAATTAACTTCCTAAATATTTCATTTATTTGATGGCTTTAAAATTTCTTTTAATGTATTATTTATTTCTTGTAAACATTATTTTAAAATAGTGCTAGTAATACAATCCTACCTAAACATAAAATAAGAATAAAATATTTTTATTTGTTTTGAAATTATAACACAAAATTGATTAACATTATTTAAGGGATTACTTACAAAATAGAATGTCTCTTTGAAAATCATATTTATGTGCACAAAAATTAGTAAAATGTAAAAAGTTGTTAGAAAATAAAAAAACTGTCATAATTAAAATGAGAGTCAAAGATCAATGAATCTGGGGAAAGTAAAGACATGCTAGAATGAATCTGCCTAAAGCTAAGAATTTTATTTTTGCTTAGTTGCAAAGTCATGTCTGACTTATTAGACTCTATTTTATGAGCTTCTTCAGATATAATATAAGATGTTTGGATCATGTGTTTTGTTTCTTGGGACTCTGACATCACTTATAAAGTTTATTATTCAACTGATATCTCTGATCCTTCTGTGAACTATAAATACCTATGTCTCTTAAATTTAATACATAATTTTATGCCACCTACCAAAAAAAAAAAAATCCTGTTCTCTAGTGGTTTTTTCCTCTGACCTAGAATTTCTATGATGCTGTTTTTCTTTAGATTCAAATATAGCAAGGTGTTTGAAACGAAACTAAATATGCCATTACAGAAGAGTTTAAGCCTTTGAAGATTAACATAGCTGGGTTTCAAGATAGTAATCATTTATTCATTCATCAAATACTTAGAGAGCCACAAATGTGTGACAGGTCCTGTGTTAGGCACTAAGAATATCATGTTAAGAAGCTAAAGAATAATTTATGTAATAGATGTTATTTGGAAGGCCATCATAAGTTTTAAAAAATATGTTAGAGAGAAATTATTCTCTGAAAGTTTCTACATAATAGCTATTTAAGAATTATAAACACACAAAGATTTGATTTGATCTGGATCAAGCAGTTAATCAAAATGTTAAAATGTTGTGACCACAAAGGAAAATAATTTTACAAAAATTTTAAAAAACATTATTCTAATTTCACAATAATAAAAAATATTAAAATAGTGTAAAAATGTGCAGTTATAGACAATGTATAAAAGCTTTAGTTTTTATTCCATGATGATTAGAGTTATTTTAGATGTTTTTTATAATTTCTAATAATAAGGAAATATAATAATAAAATATAGGAAGCATCAGATTTTAGACCATTTTCATGAAAGTTGGCATTTTACATAGAACATTGTATGTTACTTTTTTCTCTCTTATGTTGATATTTTTCCTGAGAAATCTTGGATGCTTTCAACACAACTCTTGGTCTTGCAACCCTTTTCAGACATATAAAATAACAGAACACACTTGGGGAATAAAGGAATTTCTGAAAGCCCCCTGTTTCACATATTGGGTTACAGAATATGTATATGTGCTCTTTCACTTCCTTGTCTGGGAAACAGGGTATGACCTAAGTAGGATGATTTTACTCTGAATTTATGTTACAAGTATCTAATCATCATAGTAGATTGTTAATGACTAATAGCTTTTTAATCTGGCTTATGTCTATATAGACAGAGAATCAGGTTAAGTCCCCTGAAAATTTCATGGTTTTAACATTTAATACTAAAGTTGGCAGTGAAATATGAATATTTTGAATGCCACTTTTGGACTGAAGAAAGCACACATCATAAGAAAACTTCTGTCTTTGATTTCTAATTCATTCCACATCACCAGAACATACTCATTTTTAATGTTTCTCAAATATTTTCTGTTCCGAGAAGAAACATTGGGGTTAAAATTAATGTAAAAATCTCTTGAAATAGTGTGCTTGAAGGAAATCACTAGAGATTAGCTGGATGATTCTGACTCATGACAAGGGGTGGTCTTGACAGGAATATGATGACCTACCCTCCCAAAACATCTTTAATAAGAAAAATGTGTGTTTGATAGCTAGGGAGAGAATAGAGCATTAGAACAGAAGTTGTAAAGTCAGCAAATCTGCTTATTCTTTTCCTTCTTGGGACCAACTAAGACATCTTAACTACTATAATTTCTGGGGCACCCTAAACAGTAGATACACACGTATTGAAATTGGCAGGAGCTCTAAATATAGTATTTCACTCTACAATGATTATTCTAGCAGTGGATTTCAGTTTAAATTTTCATTCCTTGATATCTGTAAAATTCTTTTCCTAGTATTTCTGTGTTTACTACTTGGACTCAGTGAGTCTGACTCATGCAGAGAAGGATTTCAGAGGATTGAATATCTGTTCAGGGAGAGCAGCCTGCCTCAGTAAACTAAGAATCAAAAGTAGGAGTGACTACCAGTCCCATAGTGATTTGATCCATGAGAAGGCAATGACACCCCACTCCAGTACTTTTGCCTGGAAAATCCCATGGATGGAGGAGCCTGGTAGGCTTCAGTCCATGGGGTCGCTAAGAGTCAGACACGACTGAGCGACTTCACTTTCACTTTTCCCTTTCATGCACTGGAGAAGGAAATGGCAACCCACTCCAGTATTCTTGCCTGGAGAATCCCGGGGATGGCGGAGCCTGGTGGGCTGCCATCTATGGGGTCGCACAGAGTCAGACACGACTGAAGCGACTTAGCAGCAGCAGCAGCAGAGTTAACCACAAAGAAGAGAGTATACATTCCTTCTGAATTCTTAGAAGACAGGTTAGTCTAGTACAGAGTTTCCCATAAAGTTAATTGTCCATGAAATGTAAAAAATTCTGTAGTTTTATTATCTTTATAATGCTGGGAAATTTCAAATAATTATTTGAGCATTCAATTGACACTGACTTTCTTATCTTTGTGAGTCAACATTTTTCTTTTTTCTTTTTTTTAAAGAAAGATTCCTGGGATTTCCCTAGCAGTCCAGTGGTTAAGACTGCACTTCCAATAGAGGGGGCTGGGTTCCATCCATGGTCTAGGAACTTGGTTCCCACATGCCCTATGGCCAAAAAATCAAGCATAAGACAGAAGCAGTATTGTAACAGATTCCATAAAGACTTTGAAAATGGTCCACATCAAAAAATCTTTAAAAGAATAAAAAGGAAAGGGAAAGAAAGATTCCTGGAGACATGTCATTTGTTTAAATCTAATATATCCTTTGCTGGTTAAACATTGTCACAGTTTACTTGTTCATATATTTAAATAATGTTCAGACAGATTCCTTTGTGTGCGCTCTTTAATTTTGCTTGAATACAGAATCCCATTACAGGACATCTGGCTAAATACACAGAGATACAGTAAGTTGAATGTGGTCCAGTTTGCACATTGACTACCAAGATGCAGTTGCTGTGAATCAGATGATTTTTACAAGTTGCAAGTATTTTTGATGTCTCTGTGACTCACTAAAGCTTTTGTGAATCCAGCCAAATATTTCTTACCCAAAGGGAGAGTCAGTGATTATAGAAAGATAACAAAAGTTGAATGGGTAAAGAGATAGCCTTTGGAGAACTCAGAAGAAATTTCTTAATCTTTCAGCAAAAGTCCCTATGGGTTTTCACCCACTTTTTGTAAAAGCCAATACTCATTCTTCAACACACACACACACACACACATACACACACACACACACACACACTCACAATTTTACATAGGAATGAGATGACAATGTATCATTTTTTTAATATCAAATCATATTTGTAAGTGTACTTTTTAAAAATTAATTCATTTTAATTGAAGGATAATTGCTTTATAATATTGTGATGGTTTTTGCTATATATCAGTATGAATCAGCCATAGGGATCCAGTGTCACCTCCATCCTGTATCCCCCTCCCAGGTCCCTCCCCACTCCATCCCTTCTGGTTGTCACAGAGCACTGACTTTGGGTGCCCTGCATCTCACATCAAACTTCCCAATGGCTATTTATTTTACCTATGATAATGTATATGTTTCAATGCTATTCACTCAAATAATCCCATGCTCTCCTTTTCCCACTGAGTCCAACAGTCTGTTCTTTACATCTGTGTCTCCTGCCCTCACATAGGGCCGTTGATACCATCTTTCTAGATTTCATATATATGCATTAATGTACAATATTCATTTTTCTCTTTCTGACTTCACTCTATAATAGGCTCTAGGTTCATCCACCTCATTAGAACTGACTAAACTGTGTTCCTTTTTGTAGTTGAGTAATATTCCTTTGTGTATATGTACCACAACTTCCTTATCCATTCACCTACCAATAGCCACCTAGGTTGCTTCCGTGTCCTAGCTATTGTAAGTAGTGCTTCAATGAAAGGTTGCTTCTGTGTCCTAGCTATTGTAAGTAGTGCTTCAATGAACATTGAAGTACATGTGTGTTTTTCAGTTCTGGTTTCCTTAGGGTATATGCCCAGTAGTGGGATTACTCAGTCATATGGTAGTTTTTGATTTTTATTTTTTTTTAAGGAATCTCTATCCTGTTCTACATACTGGTTGTATCAGTTTGCATTCTCACCAGTTTGCAAGAGTGTTCCCTTTTCTCCACACCCTCTCCAGCATTTATTATTTGTAGACTTTCTGATGATGGCCTTTCTGACCAGTGTGAAATGATACCTCATTGTGATTTTTGATTTGCATTTCTCTAATAATGAGTGATGTTGAGCATCTTTTCATGTGTTTATTAGCCATTTGTATGTCATCTTTGGAGATATTTCTGTTTAAGTCTTCTGTCCACTTTTTGATTGGTTGTTTGTTTTTCTGGTATTGAGCTGCTTGAGCTGCTTATATATTTTGGAGATTAATTGTTTGTCTGTTGTTTTGTTTGCTATTATTTTCTCCCATTTTGAGGGTTATCTTTTCACCTTGCTTATAGTTTCCTTCTTTGTGGAAAAGACTTCAAGTTTAATTAGGGCCCATTTATTTATTTTTGTTTTTATTTCCATTACTCTAGGAGGTGTCTCATAGAGGATCTTGCTGTGATTTATGTCAGAGAATGTTCTGCCTATGTATTCCTCTAAGAGTTTTATAGTTCCTGGTCTTACATTTAGGTCTTCAGTTCATTTTAAGAGTACAATTTTTTAACGATATTAAAGTCAGGGGGATTTCATTCTCTAGCCATGAAAGTAAATGGTAAACTTTGGCAAGTCTACTTCTTTCTCAAACAGTTGCATAGAGAATTTCTCAAAACAATGAAAATTACATAATAGGATTTTTTTGGGCAATTATACAAAGAATAAAACACTTCTGGTTTCTCATATTTTTGGAGACTATATAGTAAATCTTGAGAGACTGCATGTAATTAATGCTGCAGTTGTTCTAATCAATGTTTGTCTCTACTGGAGCAATAAAACAGCAGTCACAAGCACAATAAATGGAGTTACTAATTATGGAACTAATCATAAACATACTTTCATAATATAAAAATTATATGATATTAAGTGATTAGGTTAAAAATGGAAAGCCTTGAAGGATTTTATTAGTTTTGTACACTAAACAGTCACAGACAATACTCTCCCCCTGAAAGATATATGTATATCTCAACATGTTATATAAAAAGCCCTCCATATTACACAATGCAAACTTAGCAGTAGAGAGATTAGTTTGAAAAAATAAATATATATCTTAATCTAGAAAAAAAAAATCTAAACAAGAATAAAGTTTGCCATTGTTCCTATGTGACATTGAGGTTCTTGACCCATGGCCATGAGGACATGCTCTAAATTGTTTTTAGATGAATCCCTTTGCAAAAGAAACATATTTTCCTGGCCAGAATAAAACATCCTTGGACCAGAAATAACAGCGATGTTTTTAACAACTGAGTTAACTGAATAACAGAAACACGATGTAAAATTTTGGCATTTAGTAGTCATCTTATTTTAAAATTAAAACTTCACTAGAATTAATGGACTGGGACTTGTTGCAATCAAGGTTTTAATTTAGATGTCTTAACCAGCAAGAATGCTATTATTACTTTTTCCTGAAATTTCCAGCTTGTTTCTTTAACAAGTTATGATGTTTTCATTAATGCCACGTATCAGAAAATTTTCAAAACCAACAATAATTAACCAAGAGGATTTAAAATTTCACATGCTTAATGAGTATCAGTTCAGTTCAGTTCAGTCACTCATTCGTGTCCGAATCGTTGCGACCCCATGAACCGCAGCATGCCTGGCCTCCCTGTCCATCACTAACCTCCTAAGTCCACCCAAACCCATGTGCATCGAGTCGGTGATGTCATCCAGCCATCGCATCCTCTGTCATCCCCTTCTCCTCCTGCCCTCAATCTTTCCCAGCATCAGGGTCTTTTCCAATGAGTAAGCTCTTCGCATCAGGTGGCCAAAGTATTGGAGTTTCAGCTTCAACATCGTCCCTTCCAATGAACACCCAGGACTGATCTCCTTTATGATAGACTGGTTGAATATCCTTGCAGTCCAAGAGACCCTCAAGAGTCTTCTCCAATACCACAGTTCAAAAGCACCAATTCTTCGGTGCTCAGCTTTCTTTATAGTCCAACTCTCACATCCATGCATGACCACTGGAAAAACCATAGCCTTGACTAGATGGACCTTTGTTGGCAAAGTAATGTCTCTGCTTTTTAATATGCTATCTAGGTTGGTCATAACTTTCTTTCCATGGAGTAAACATCTTTTAATTTCATGGCTGCCGTCACCATCTGCAGTGATTTTGGAGCCCTGAAAAATAAACTCAGCCACTGTTTCCACTGTTTCCCCATCTATTTGCCATGAAGTGATGGGACCAGATGCCATGATCTTAGTTTTCTGAATGTCGAGCTTTAAGCCAACTTTTTCACTCCCTTCTTTCACTTTCATCAAGAAGTTGTTTAGTTCTTCTTCACTTTCTGCCATAAGGGTGGTGTCATCTGCATATCTGAGGTTATTGATATTTCTCCTGGCAATCTTGATTCCAGCTTGTGCTTCCTCCAGCCCAGCGTTTCTCATGATGTACTCTGCATATAATTTAAATAGGCAGGGTGACAATATACAGCCTTGAAATACTCCTTTCCCGATTTGGAACCAGTCTGTTGTTCCATGTCCAGTCCTAACTGTTGCTTCTTGACCTGCATACAGGTTTCTCTAGAGGCATGTCAGGTGGTGTAATATTCCCATCTCTTTCAGAATTTTCCACAGTTTATTGTGATCCACACAGTCAAAGGCTTTGGCATAGTCATTAAAGCAGAAATAGATGTTTTTCTGGTACTCTCTTGCTTTTTTGATGATCCATCTTATGCTGGCAATTTGATCCCTGGTTCCTCTGCCTTTTCTAAAACCAGCTTGAATATCTGGAAGTTCATGGTTCACGTATTGCTGAAGCCTGGCTGGGAGAATTTTAAGCATTACTTTACTAGCATGAGATGAATGAAATTGTGCAGTAGTTTGAGCATTCTTTGGCATTGCCTTTCTTTTGGAATTGAAATGAAAACAGACCTATCCAGTCCGGTGGTCACTGCCGAGTTTTCCATATTTGCTGGCATGTTGAGTGCAGCACTTTCACAGCTTCATCTTTTAGGATTTGAAATTGCTCAACTGGAACTCCATCACCTCCACTAGCTTTGTTCGTAGTGATGCTTCCTAACTCCCACTTGATTCACATTCCAGGATGTCTGGCTCTAGGTGAACTGATCACACCATCATGATTGTCTGGGTCGTAAAGAACTTTTTTGTACAATTCTTCTGTGTATTCTTGCCACCTCTTCTTAATATTTCTGCTCCTGTTAGGTCCATACCATTTCTGTCTTTTTTTGAGCCCATCTTTGCATGAAATGTTCCCTTGTATCTCTAATTTATTGAAGAGATCTCTAGTCTTTGCCATTGTATTGTTTTCCTCTATTTCTTTGCATTGATCGCTGAGAAAGGCTTTCTTATCTCTCCTTGCTATTCTTTGGAACTCCGCATTCAGATGAGTATATCTTTCCTTTTCTCCTTTGCTTTTCACTTCCCATCTTTTCACAGCTATTTGTAAGGCCTCCTCAGACAGCCATTTTGCTTTTTTGCATTTCTTTTTCTTTGGGATGGTCTTGATTCCTGTCTCCTGTACAATGTCACGAACCTCCATCCATAGTTCATCAGGTATTCTATCAGATCTAGTCCTTTAAATCTATTTCTCACTTCTACTGTATAGTCATAAGGGATTTGATTTAGGTCATACCTGAATAGTCTAGAAGTTTTCTCCATTTTCTTCAATTTCAGTCTGAATTTGGCAATAAGAAGTTCATGATCTGATCCACAGTCAGCTCCCAGTCTTGTTTTTGCTGACTGTATAGAGCTTCTGCATCTTTGGCTGCAAAGAACTATAATCAATCTGATTTCGATGTTGACCATCTGGTGATGTCCATGTGTAGAGTCTTCTCTTGTGTTGTTGGAAGAGGGTGTTTGCTGTGACCAGTGCATTCTCTTGGCAAAATTCTATTAGCCTTTTCCCTGCTTCCTTCTGCACTCCAAGGCCAAATTTGCCTGTTATTCCAGGTGTTTCTTGACTTCCTACTGTTGCATTCCAGTCCCCTATGATGAAAAGGACGTCTTTTTGGGGTGTTAGTTCTAGAAGGTCTTGTAGGTCTTCATAGAACTGTTCAACTTCAGCTTTTTCGGCATTACTGGTTGGGGCATAGACTTGAATTACCATGATATTGAATGGTTTGCCTTGAAAACGAACAGAGATCATTCTGTCGTTTTTGAGATTGCATCCATGTACTGTGTTTTGGAGTCTTTTGTTGACTATGATGGCTACTCCATTTCTTCTAAGGGATTTCTGCCCACGGTAGTAGATATAATGGTCATCTGATTTAAATTCACCCATTCCAGTCCATCTTAGTTCACTGATTCCTAGAATGTCGATGTTCACTCTTGTCGTCTCCTGTTTGACCACTTCCAATTTGCCCTGATTCAGGGACCTAACATTCCAGGTTCCTATGCAATTTTGCTGTTTACAACATCGAATCTTGCTTCTATCACCAGTCCCATTCACAACTGGGTGTTGTTTTTGCTTTGGCTCCATCCCTTCCTTCTTTCTGGAGTTATTTCTCCACTGATCTTAAGTAGCATAGTGGGCACCTACTGACCTGGGGAGTTCAACTTTCAGTGTCCTATCTTTTTGCCTTTTCATACTGTTCATGGGGTTCTCAAAGCAAAAATACTGAAGTGTTTTGCTATTCCCTTCTCCAGTGGACCACATTCTGTCAGACCTCTCCATCAGGACCCGTCCGTTTTGGGTGGCCCCACACGGCATGGCTTAGTTTCATTGAGTTAGACAAGGCTGTGGTCCATGTGATCTGATTGGCTAGTTGTCTGTTACTGTAGTTTCAGCCTGTCTGCCCTCCCAATCCCCTCTCTCAGTGCCCACCATCTCACCTGGGTTTCTCTGACCTTGGACGCAGGGTCTCTCTTCAAGGCTGCTCCAACAAAGCGCAACTGCCGCCCCTGACGTCGGCCTCTCAGCCACCACCCCTGACCTCAGGCACGGGGTAGCTCCTCTCAGCAGCCGTCCTGCCCTCGGACGCAGGGTAGCTCCTATCGGCTAGGTAGAGAAACATAAACTAAAGCAATCAAATGTATGGAAGCAAGGAGTCATGGTAGAAATCACTTGTCTTAATCACTTATAGTATTAGTTAGGTTTCCACAGCCAAGGAAATTAAAATTTAACTAGGGAGAAAAGAAACACACACAAAAACATTTTATAAACGATGGCGCATCTCTTGGTTTACATCTCTTTGGATACGTTATGAGTAGAAATGGAAGAGAGCTTACATATTAGAGATACTTTAAAATAAAGGACTCAGGTATTCCTTTACTTCATTTATAACTAACCACATTAGTATGTCATTTATTTTAAAAAATTCATTAATTCATTAAACAGTTACTGGGTTCTGGATTTGTGCCAGGTTTTCCAGGTGGCTCAGTGGGAAAAGAATCCACTTGCCAATGAAGGAGATGAGGATTGGATGCTGGGGTCAGGAAGATCCCCTAGAAGAGGAAATGGCAACCCAGTCCAGTATTCTTTCCAGGAAAATCTCATGGACAGTGGACCCTGGCAGGCTTCAGTCCATGGGGTAGTAAAGATTCAGACTTGGCTGAGTGACTAAGCATGAACAAGCATAGAATCTGATTACTTAGGATACTTAGATCAACAAGACACACTCTCTGATCACAAGAAGTGCATAGTCAGAAAATAGAGATACCCAAGCAAATTTCTAAAGTTTCATTAGAGAGAGATTGTCTATCCAAAGAGGGAAGCATACACAAAGCAGAGAAATATCAAAGAAAAAGCATCTATTAGCTCTCGTGGCTAGATCAGGAAAGGATATGGATAACTCTAAATTGCTAGAACAAATGTCTAAATAAAGGAAGTTATGTTTAAAATTTAATAGGACTTACTGATTACTGAGGAAAAGAGATCTTAAAATTACTTTGATTAAGTTAAAGAAGAGTTTCACAGAAAAAGAAGTATTTGTTGGCTTTAAAAAATTGTATAAAGGTGTCAATGAAAGCCATTATGATGAATCAGAGAAAGGTGGTGGATGAATAACTTGACTGTTAGTGTATCAGTTATCTATTGCATAGGAAACTACCCCAACTCTTAGTGACTTAAAACAACTATTGACTTATCATTCCTGAAAATGTTGTGACTGGGCATTCTGGGCATTTCTTCTGCTGATGTCACTTAGGATTAGTTACGCAGCCCTATTTATCTGTAACTGTGATTATGTTGGAGAGTTTAACCTGGCCTCAATGCTAGTATTTTGAGTTCCGTGTTCAACTGAGTTGCCCCAGTTCTCATTCATATCTTTGTATCCTCCAGCAATCTGCACTTTTTAACAGCATGGTAAACGCAGGATCCCAAAAGAGCAAGAGTGGAATCTGTAACATCTCTTAAGTTCTAGGATCTAAAATTAGAACAGCATTAATTCTGTCATATCTTATGGGAAAATGCAAATCACAAATCTAGCTTCAATTCAGGAGGGAAGAAAATTAGACAAATAAGAAATGTGATTTTGCAATGATTCCAGTCAACTTTATGTAGAGACTTTTTCCAATAAGTCAGAATTTTAAATATTAAAAAGGAAGAACCAGAGGGTCTAAAATAATTAAAATCCAGAGGAAGAATAAGCTAATCTTAGAAATAGGTTCAGGGATATTGACACAGGTAAGCAGAAAAGCCACAATATAGCTAGAAGGTGTTTGAAGGAATTAGTGAGACAGGAGATGACAAAAAAAAAAAAAGTGGAAGATTTAGTTGATCAAAGATGAGATTTGGTATACCTGAAGAGTTGGAGAGAGCTCACAAATAAGGAGTTGGGACTTGAGCCTGTTAGAGAGAGAGAAAATTAATGTTCTTTTTTTGGCTAACTCACTGATGGCAGTAGTCTGGAACTAATACAGACTATAGTGTGAGATTCCCCAAAGGTATTTAAATTCATGTTGGAAGGCAAAATGGTTGTCTAAGAAGGCAATAAAAATAGCTGCAAAAAGAAGAGAAGTGAAAGGCAAAAGAGAAAAGGAAAGATATACCCAACTGAATGCAGAGTTCCAAAGAATAGCAAAGAGAGATAAGAAAGCCTTCCTCAGTGATCAGTTCAGTTCAGTTGAGTTCAGTCGTGTCTGACTCTTTGCAACCCCATTAACCACAACACGCCAGGCCTCCCTGTCCATTATCAACTCCCAGAGTCCACCCAAACCCATGTGCATCAAGTTTATGATGCCATCCAACCATCTCATCCTCTGTTGTCCCCTTCTCCTCCTGCCCTCAATCTTTCCCAACCTCAGGGTCTTTTCAAATGAATCAGCTCTTTGCATCAGGTGGCCAAAGTATTGGAGTTTCAGCTTCAACATCAGTCCTTCCAATGAACACCCAGGACTGATCTCCATTAGGATAGACTGGTTGGATCTCCTTGCAGTCCAAGGGCATCTCAAGAGTCTTCTCCAACACCACAGTTCAAAAGCATCAATTCTTCAGCCCTCAGCTTTCTTTATAGTCCAACTCTCACAGCCTTACATGACCACTGGAAAAACCATAGCCTTGACTAGATGGACCTTTGTTGGCAAAGTAATGTCTCTGCTTTTTAATATGCTGTCTAGGTTGGTCATAACTTTTCTTCCAAGGAGTAAGAGTTTTTTAATTTCATTGCTGCAGTCACCATCTGTAGTGATTTTGGAACCCAGAAAAATAAACTCAGCCACTGTTTCCATTGTTTCCCCATCTATTTGCCATGAAGTGATGGGACCAGATTCCATGATCTTAGTTTTCTGAATGTTGAGCTTTAAGCCAACTTTTTCACTCCCCTCTTTCACTTTCATCGAGAGGCTCTTTAGTTCTTCTTCACTTTCTGCCATAAGATGGTGTTATCTGCATATCTGAGGTTATTGATATTTCTCCTACAATCTTGATTCCAGCTTGTGTTTCCTCCAGCCCAGCATTCAGTGCAAAGAAATAGAGGAAAACAATAAAATGGGAAAGACTAGAGATCTCTTCAAGAAAATTAGAGATACCAAGGGAACATTTCATGCAAAGATGGCCACAATTAAGGACAGAAATGGTGTGGACCTAATAGAAGCAGAAGATATGAAGAAGAGGTGGCAAGAATACACAGAACTATACAAACGAGATATTAATGACCCAGATAACCAAAATGGTGTGCTCACTCACCTAGAGCCAGACATGTTGGGGTGCAAAGTCAAGTCGGCCTTAGGAAGCATGACTATGAATAAAGCTAGTGGAGGTGATGGAATTCTAGCTGAACTATTTCAAATCCTAAAAGATGATGCTGTGAAAATGCTGCACTCAATATGCTACAAATTTGGAAAACTCAGCAGTGGCCACAGGTATGGAAAAGGTCAGTTTTCATTCCAATCCCAAAGAAGGGCAATGCCAAAGAATGTTCAAACTACCACACAATTGACCATCTGGTGATGTCTGCTTGAAGAGTCTTCTCTTGTGTTGTTGGAAGAGGGTGTGTGATATGACCAGTGTGTTCTCTTGGGAAACTCTGTTAGCCTTTGTCCTGCTTAATTTTGTACTCCAAGGATAAATTTGCCTTGGTATGTCTTGACTTCTAATTTTTGCATTCCAATCCCCTATAATGAAAAGGACATCTTTTTAGGGGTGTTAGTTCTAGAAGGTCTTATACATCTTCATAGAACTGTTCAACTTCAGCTTCTTCAGCATAGCTGATTGGGGCATAGAATGGATTACTGTAATAGTGAATGGTTTGTCTTGGGAACAAAAAGAGATCATTCTGTCCTTTTTGAGGCTGCACTCAAGTACTGCATTTCAGACTCTTTTGTTGACTATGAAGGCTACTCCATTTCTTCAAAGGGATTCTTGCCCACAGTAGTGGGTATAATGGTCGTCTGAATTAAATTTGCCCATTCCAGTCCATTTTAGTTCACTGATTCCTAAAATGTTGATATTCACTCTTGCTATCTCCTGTTTGACAACTTCTAATTCACTTTGATTCATGGACATAACATTCCAGGTTCCTATGCAATATTGTTCTTCACAGCATCGGACTTCACTTCCATCACCAGTCAAATCCACAGCTTGGCATAGTTTTTGCTTTGGCTCCATCTCCATTCTTTCTGGAGTTTTTCTCCACTCTTCTCCAGTAGCATATTGGGCACCTACAGACCTAGGGAGTATATCTTTCAGTTTCGTATCTTTTTGCCTTTTCATATTGTTCATGGGGTTCTCAAGGCAAGAACACTGAAGTCGTTTGCCATTCACTTCCCCAGTGGACCATGTTTTATCAGAACTCTCCACCATGACCCGTCCATCTTGGGTGGCCCTACACAGCATGGCTCATAGGTTCATTGAGTTGGACAAGGCTGTGGTCCATCAGTTTGATTAGTCTTCTCTGACTGTGGTTTTCATTCTGTCTGCCCTCTGAAGGATAAGGATAAAAGGTTTATGGAAGCTTCCTGATTTTTTTTTTCTTTCTTCAGCAGTGGTTGTAAAATGTACTTGGATGTATAATTTCTAATTCACTGGATCAGTTACATTTTATTAACTACTGTATATATATGTATATATATTATGGATGCTATCAGAAAAACTAAATATGTTATCCCAATTCAAAACTTATTTTATTCTCAAAATAGGTGGACATCAGGAATGGGATGATACAACTTGCAGAAGGGTGTAAAAAGCAATGATTCGTGTAAGAGGTACAAATAAAATAGTAGGTTTCAGGGCCAGAAGAGATTGCTTATGACTGAAGGCTAAGAAAAGCCTTTATGAAGGAAACACTATTTGACTTGAAACTTGAAGGTTGATTAGGACTCAAATATGTGAAAATGTGAATAAATTGTATCCAATGGGGAAAAAGTACATGAGTAAAGATAGAGTAGTTGAGAGTAAATATTAGTTTCTCTGTACAGGAATGAAAAAGTGAAATAAAAAGATACGAAATTGTATAAGTAAGTTTGAGCCATATTGTGGAAGATTTGGAATATCATGACCTTTTGTTAATTGTTGATGGGTAATTCTTACCATTTTTTTTAAAAAAAAAAAATGACTATTTTTTAGAATAATTTAAGATTCAGAGCAAAATTGAGAGGAAAGTACTGACATTTCCCATATGCTTCCTCCCTCTACACATTGATAGCCTTCACCATTGTCAATATCACTCACCAGGATGGTACTATTTTTTTAACCAAGGATGAATCTATATTGATATATTGTAATCACTCAAAGACCATAGTTTACATTTAAGTTCACTCTTGGTGTTGTACCTTCTATGGACTTTGACAAATGTATTCATCCTTATGGTATTGTGCAGAATACAGAATAGTTTCACTGTCCCCCAAATCCTTTGTGCTCCACCAATTCATTTCTGCTCCCATTCAACTTTGGCAACCACTGATTTTTTACAATAGTTTTGCCTTTTTCAAAGCATCATATATTTGAAACCGTATACTATGTAGCCTTTTCAGATTGGCTTCTTTCACCTAATATTATGCATTTAAGGTTTCTCCATGTCTTTTTATGACTTGGCATCTCATTTCAGTTTAGTTCTGAATAATAGTCCATTGTCTGGATGTGCCATAGTTTATATACCCATTCACCCACTGAAGAGCACCTTAGTTTCTCCCAAGTTTTGGCAAGTAAAGGTTTGGCTATAAACATTTGGTTATAAACATTCATGTACAGGTTTATGGGTGGATGTAAGTTTCCACCTCTTTTGGGTAAATACTAAGAAGTGCAACTGCTGGATCTTATGTTAAGAATATGTTTAATTTTATAAAAGACCACCAAACTGTCTTCCAGAGTGGCTGAACCATTTTGAATTCCCACCAGCAATGACAATTCCTATTGCTCCACATTCTTACCAGCATTTGGTCTTATCAGTGTTACAGATTTTGGCCCTTCTAATAGGTGTATAATGATTATTATTTTAATTTGCATTTCCTGATGATACGTAGCACGCCTTTTTGTGTACTTATTTGCCACTATATCTTCTTTGGGTAAGATGTTTGTTAAGGTCTTTGGATTCTTTTTTAATTGGGTTGTTTAGCTATTGTAAAGTTTTAAGAGTTCTTTATATGTTTTTGGATAACTGTTAATAGATATGTCTCTTACAAATATTTTCTCCCAGCTTGTTGCCCATCTTCTCTTTCTCTTGACTCTGACTTTTGGGGAGCAGAAGTTACAAATTTTAATAAATTCTTACTTAGCCTTTCCTTTTTTCATGGATTGTGCCATTGACATTTTATGTAAAAAGGCATCACCATACTCAAGGTCATCTAGATTTTCTTCTATTGTATCTTCTGATCTTATAGTTTTGTGTTTTATGTATAGGCATGTTATTAATTTTTATTTAATTTTGTGAAAGACATGACTAAAAAAGACTAGTAATAAAGGACAATGTTCTAATTTTTTTCTTTATCATCTCATTCATGCCTCCAGAGTATCAACGAAGACTTTTATCTTCATTTGTAGATTAGAAAACAGCACAGCAGATAACCCAAGGTTCATATGTACAACATAGTCATGATGGAGTTTGTTAAAATCTTGCTGCTAGAGTACACACCTCTCTGATATAGTTCTCTTCACAGGCTGTGAAGTGTACTTCAGTTCCTGGAAATATTGTGGTTCTGTTGACATAAATAGGGTACACAGAGGAAAGGTTAAACATCATTTGGAAAGGAATTTAAAAAATTAAGTTTGGATAATTTGTTTTCCCTTACTATAAGTGTGTATATGTGTGGCTGTGTCTGTTTTGTAAGTCTAGTGATTATAAATACTGTTGGAAAAAGTGAAATTCAGAATCTCTGAATGTTTAAATGAAAATCTCCATTGAAGTTCTTCAACTATAATGTCATAAAGTACTTGGTTCATTATGTTCTTATTTACAATAGAGCTCTTTATAAGACATTCCATCCTCCTATAAATTGGTAATGTCTTCTACCACTTTAAGTTGCATATGCTGTAGCATTAAAATCATTTAGAAAAAAAAACAGTAATGTGGGATTTTTTTTTGCATTTTTTAAGTAATAAAAGAGTTCATTGAAGGTTGTATTTATAAACTCTGTTTATGCACATGCACATGCAAGTGAACTTGAAAAATAAGTAAAAGGCTATACACAAAAATCTTAACATTGATTATCTTCTTGTAGTGAGGTTATATATGTATTTTTCTTTTCATGAATACACCTATTTTCACTGTGCATTCTAATTCAATTTAGTGATAGCTCACACACATTTCACTATGGTCTTTCCTGGATTATTCAGTGATCTAGGATGTATTATTTTACCATTTTTAAAGGACTTTACAATGAGAACTATATTATATCCAATACAACTGATGAGTATTGAGAACAATATGAATCAATTATTTATGAAGTTCTGTGTTACTTCTAGCATTACTTTGTTCACAACTAGAATTGAAAATTTTCAGCTTCCAGATTTATATCTTTTGCCTCTTTCCTTCTGAGTTATACTATTTTATAGGAGTGATTTTTACATTAATCACGTTTTACTAATTATTGCTTTCCACATTCTGGCAAGGACTTCTGTTGCCTACCAAATATTCATTCTATCTTTTTTCCTTAAAAATTGAACTTTGATTTTGTAGGCAGTAGCACAGCACCTAGTTAAAAAACAAACAAAGAGTTGAACAAAACAGCAGCAAAAATCCATGCATCCAGGCTTCTCTTGAAGATAAAGTGTGTGTGTGATGCAGTCTGGTTCAAATACTGTGCCTGAGAGTAGTTTGTAGGAACTTGCTATGAGTTTCTTAAGGAGGGTTCAGACTCTAGGAACATGCCCTAAACTATATTTTTCCTATTTGCTTCTTATTTTTATACAAAACTCAGATATGTTGGCTGGGGATTGAGTAAACACCTTATTTTATTTGCTTTGAAAATTATTTTTAGAATTTAATACACCAATTTTCATTGTGCATTCTAATTCAATTTAATGATAGCTCCAGAATTCATACTTCTCTTGGACTACAATTATATGTTTCCTGTTGGATACACCAGGATTGAACATGAAGTATATTCCATATATCCCATGTGACAGAATAAAATGAACACTTAGATGGATTTTTAAATACTTTACGTTAAAAAGCTAGAATGACAACAATAAGGATCTCACTGCTAATTTTGAGATATTCTTTTGCATAGAAAATAAGCATCTGCTTTAGTTGCTTTGTAAAGATATTTTGGTTCATAATGAACCCAACAGAGAAGAGGATAAATAATGATAATAATATTAGTAATACTAATAATAACAACATAAGCTACCACCATCAATAATAATAATAAATATAGTTTACTGAGTGCCTGATATGTGTGAGTGCAGGGTGAACACAGTTAAGCTCATCATATCATTTAATTCTTACACCAACTGCTATAAAGTATTCATCTTTATATTTACTTTTAATTGAAAAGCAGAGACACAAATCTGCTAAACCATTTGCCAAAATTATACAACTAGGAAATGGTAAAGCCAGAATTTACTCAAAATTCTTTCTGACTTCAAAGATTTGTTAAAGGTTTGAATCTCTATGCTTTTCTCCTACTTTGTTTCCATTTCCCTTGATAAGAGAATATTCTTCCATTTATCAAAAATAATGTCAAATTTTCTGTGTATAGTCTAAAACAAAGAGAGTTTAGCAAAAGAATCTTAACTTTCACTCATTCCTACAGCATTTTACCAGTAGGTTCTAGGTCTAGGTCTAACTGAGGGCCATAGACCAGAGGGAAGACTTTTGGTCCCTCCTCTCAAAATGAATGTGTTCAGTACTAATATTTATTTCCTCAAGAAGTAGAGGGGAGTGTGTACAATGTGAATTCAACATATGTAAAATAAAATTGTCATGCAATATTTCATTTGAACTGTAGTATTTTAATATCTGAAATTTACCAAGTCACTGGTTGTTCATCCTGTTATCACCTCATCTTCTTATAGACTTTCTGATCAATAGTTAAAGAGAATTGACCCTAGATTGGTAGTAAATACTCTACATTGCCTCAACAGACATGTATTCCATATAAATTAAATAATTAATGTAATAATAAGGAAGAGTATGCACAGTTTATTCAGGAATATCTATATGATATTTATAATTGGAGTCTGATTTGCATTAGTTCCAATGTGATTTATTATGAGACACCAGGCACACTATGACTTACTTCCCTGAACTTCAGAGAAAACTGAGAGATCTGGTGTAATCAATAATAGTGAAATTAAGTTTCTTAAACATACAATGTGATTACCAAAAACATGCATAATCACAGCTGCTGTAATAAAGAATCAAAATCATGAAACTCTGAACTGTTTTCTCTATGGTTTTATCACTTTGTTTTCTACCTAAATTAGAACAATAAGAAGATGCTTTTCATAACTGGTGCTTTTGCAGAATTTCATGATCAGCAGTCTAGTGTTCCACATCTGTGTAGAAAAGCCTACCCAGGGAGTTGCTTTAGCTCTAGACACATGATTAGGCACTGATAGACACATGGCATTTATAATACCATTAAAATATTCTACACTGCACAATGGCAACAGATGTCTTAAGTTCTAACAACTAATCAAAAAGTGTATCAACCAACATGAAAAACACATCTGGAATCCTAGAAATGGAAGAATTTAGTCATATATTATTCAATATTCTATCAAATTTGTGTTAATTTGTGAAAAACTGTGCTGGATGTTTTTATGTAAATGAGGCCAAATATACATTTCACTCTGTAATCTTCAAAATCATTTACTATAAAAAGCACTTTGTCAGGTTTTGAAGTGCTTCTTCCCGGGCCTGAGATAACTCAAGCTTTCTGAAATAATTCTCTTATTAAAGCAATATGTTCAAAGTGAGCAATGCAAATCCACAGGGAATGCTGCTGAGAAAGTAATGGTCTGCTGGTGAGTTGATGGACTGCATTAATGGTCCCGGCCAATCCGGAAGCAGGACTGACAGCAGCTCAATTTTTAATATATTTCATATGTAGAACATGTTCAGAAAAGAGTCCTAAATATTCGAACTGTGCATTGGCTAATTAAACTCTTTGCCAATCACGGCATTGTAACCATGAATTACACTCAGGGCATTAGTCTTTAATCATTGGGAACATTGCTATCTATGTATTAATAGCAATCATAAAGGCAGATATATTTGCATGGAATATATTCTTAGTTTACTTTTACTTACACTATTAATTTAGGGCTCCAGAAATCCATTTCCTGGGAAAGGGGCAGTATTCGTTTAAGTAATTTTTTTAAATAATACAAAAATGTGTTAAGTATTTGAAAAATTTTCAAGTGATTCTAAATGTTCTGTAAAAATTTTTACAATGCCATGAAGAAAAGTAAAATACTATATTTCAATGCAAATTACTGCTAGCTCATTCCAACTCAGGAGTTTCAGTTTCACAAAATAGACTTAGATAAGATTGCAGTCCTAATGAATTCTAGTATTTAAAATGATTTATTATTTCTTAATTTTTAGGCAACTCCACCAGAAAATGTTGCTCAGGCTTATACTGTTTGTCCAATAAGTATGAGTAAATAAAAATTATTTTTATCTCTCTTTTAATGCTTTTTTGTAAATAACAATGAATATTTAACTATTAAAAATTACTTCTTTGGTGACTGAATTCAATAATACTGCAAATGTAACAAGAAAGCTATAGTTATTAGCACACAATTTGCAAGTTACTTTTCATCTTTGGTGATCTTAAGGTATATTTTAAACTATGAACTCAAATTTAACACGGAATTATTGTAGTGATTTTTATCTTTTGAATTTAAGTGTGACCAAAAAGGAAGAAAAATTTTAAAAAACTGAGATTTTCAAGTTGTCCTTAGCAAAACATAGCAATGGATTATTATGCTTCTGTATTATCCAGAATTTCCCTTCTCAATGTTCTTTAGCTTTTATTTAGGTAAGTGAGGAACACTTTCTCCCTTCCATGCCATTTTCAGCCTCCTTGGACTGCAGGCTGCCAGGCTCCTCTGTCCGTGGCATTCTCCAGGCAAGAATACTGGAGTTGGTTACCATTCCCTTCTCCAGGAGATCTTCCAGACCCAGGAATCTAACTTAGGTCCCCTGCATTGCGGGCAGATTCTTTACTGTCTCAGCCACCAGGGAAGACCTTTAGGTAGATGACAAACGCTTCCTCCTTAGCATGCCATTTTCAGCTCTACTATTTTACTCCGCTCCTCTTTCTGGAGCATCTAGCCATGAAAATTTCCAGATACACCAAGAAATGCTAGTAGTACAAATTTTAAAAAGCACAGAAATACAAGTCTTAAACTCACCTTGTCTAGAACATGAAACATAGCTCAAAAAACCAGTGTCCATGCAATATTTCCATTGGATAACAGTTTATTTTTGCTAAAAAATAGTAAATGATTAAACTTTGCCTCCAAATAATGACGGTTCATATAAGAAAAACAGTGCTTCTTCAGTGGGAATACATACAACTAATACCCTAAATGGGCATCTTTTTGGTGTATTTTTAGGAGACAAAAAAAGAGCAAGAAACTGAGAAAAATCTCAGACTGTTAGGCATGGGAACTTTATAGTCTTTGCACAATCATAGAAGCCTTAACAATGCCTTGATACTATTAATTCCTCTTATAATTTTAAAAACTTGTCAAGTCTTATACTTTACCTCTCTTACAGCAATGACACTGAGTCCAAATGATGCTCAGATTTTTATCTCAATACCATTAATAAAAAACTATGTCACAAGGGTACTTAATAAAAATGAATATGAAATTTTACTAGAGATAGGAGACTTGCCAGATCAAAGCATATCCATTTATGAATGTTATAAATGTTTGATAAAATGAATTGTCATGTGATGGCATGTTTATTTCAGAAGTAGGGATAAAAAAATGAAACTTGTAATTAAAAATAATAAAAACTTCTGCCAACAGGTGGGCAATAGTGGTGGGGGCATATGGTTAACAGCTGGACTTTATTAAATATCTATTAACTTGAGCACCTCATTGGTGATTCTTTAATAAAACTATCTTTTTTTCTTTTATTGCTAGTGTGGAAGGGTCACATGTTTGCACTCACATGGACAGAAAGGATGTATTTTTAAACATCACTTTCTATATTATAATCTTTTTCACAAACCATCCATTTTTTGGTTAATGGACATGTGTAAACTTGTTGATAAGAATAACTTAGTCATTCTCAAGTTAAGCTGTCAGGAAATGTAAAGTTCCAGTTCCTGAGGGGTTGTTTCTCCCCTTCTCTGCATGGCTGTATGGAGGTTTCCACTCCTTACAGTTCCAGGGAAAGGAAGCTCTCTGGCTGATTCTGTGCTCATCTCTGCTGACTAATCTGATTCTGAATGTCAAAGCCAACTGCAAAATTCTTTATTCTCTTTCTATTCCTGTTGCAATAGCAATATTGTTCTCCAAAGCAAATTATGCAACTAAAACGATATTATTCCCATCATACTTGATTATTCAAAGCTTTGTGTAACTGTTGCCAACTAAGTTTTTCATTTTTATTTCAAAATTTTGCTAGAAAAATGTGTTCATCATTTGAATCAGTACAGTGGAGTTTCCAAATACCAAAAGTCAAAAAGACTTAAACAAACCAAAAGGTGAATTTATTGGGTCAAATGGGCAAACTCTGAGTTGAGCAGAGGCCTCATTAATGATTGGCTTCAAGAATTTGAACATCTTAAGGACCCCCTTCATCTCTTTTCCAACTCTGCTGCACTTAGTGTGTCAGTTTCATCCTTCTGAAATCTTCTCCATGAAGTGAGCAATCTCTTAAATGGTTAGCTATAAATGTATGGTGTGCTTATAAACTTGTGTACAGACTCAGTTGAAAAATAATCAGGAAAACACTTCAGTTTATTTACCTTGGACCATGAACCTGTCTTTTGGCGGGTAGTCAGTTTACAATGCAAGTCATATAAGAATCACATTCTTTGAAGAAACATTTCACAGGGGAAAAGTAGCAAGGGATGTTAAAATAGACAGCAGAATAATGCATACCCTAAGTTCAAGTAATTAATCATTTCATTGTCTATACTTTTAATAAAATTTATTCATTTTCCCCAATTTCTTTCAGAATCTTTAAATTTTAACAGACTTGTATCTTAGTATAAGTACCCCTTTCCTGGTTTTTAATGAAATGTCACAAGATTGACCCTTCAATCTTAAACAAGACTTGGCCTTGCTAACTCCTCCAACATAATCGCTATAGCTACATGAATTGTTTTTCATGTTTCTGAAAACATGCCAACTTCTTTCTTGTCTGAAGTCTTTCAACCATGCCATTTACTCTTCCTGGCATGTATTTCCTCCTTGGTTAGCTCCTTATCATCTTTCATTTCTAAGCTAAAATATTACACCAAAGAGACCAACTCCTACCACCTTAATTGTCGTCTTTGTCTGTTGATTTATTCATTATTCTTCTCTTCCATTGGACAATAAAATCCACGAATACAAGGAACATGCCTCTGATCTACCACTCTGTCCCAAGAGGTTTGTATCAATCCAGGCACATGGCAAGTTCTAAACAGCCATTTGTCAACCTAATAGTTAATTGTTAAATAATAAAAATAGTTAATAAAAATATAATAATAATGGTTAATAGTTCAATTTAACACTTTTCAACTTTTAATTTGTTACAACCCTTCCTCTTTATCAGCCCTTTCCTTCTCAGGTTTCTGTAGCAGTTCTCTCTCTCTGGCTTTGTATTGTTATTCTGGCTCTAACTCCTTTAGTTTTCCCTCTCTTTCACAAAATATTAGCTTTCTGGCAATCCCTGTTTTCTTCTCCATCTATGCACTCTGAGAAATTTGATTCTTGTTTATGATTTTAACTATTGCTCATGTGCTTATGGCTCACAGATATCTGTTTTTAGCTCTTCTGTCATCAGTATCATTCTCTGTTGCCTATTGACTACCTTGTTTGAATATTTTTAAATGGATTTCAGCATTCCCCTACCCTCAACAAACTCATTTTGCCTGCCATCTTACTTAACTAGAATATCAAGAGGCTAGTCACCCAAGCCAGAAGCCTAGGAGCTTCATCCAGTAGTCTCACTCCATTCCGTCATTTGCCAGTTATGCCTGAAGTCATATACTCTGTACCAATATTCATTAAGTTGTATTAATTTTAATTAATCACTCCATATAATAATGTAATTTTTAATTATTAATTCTAAAGCGTATCCTTTCTTCTATTACAGCCCCTAATTTGTCTCCTTTCCTCATAGTATTGCCCATGATGATCAATACTGTGTACTGCCACCAGAGTGTATTTTCTTATCATGAATTTGCTTTTCATAAGATTTTAATAGTTCAGTTGTTTCCTCTTGTGTGTAGAATATTCCTCATTTAAGCTAATAAAATAAATTCCAATATAATTTCCAGATATTCACAAAGAAATCTGCTGTTAAACCTATACCCCTAATCATTAGAAATCTCTCAAATATTTTAAACTATTTTACATTTGTGTGGCTTTAAACACTTTTTTTTTTTTTTTTTTGCCAGTTAATCGGCCAATCTAAAAGTTACCCAGTCCGACACAGTGGGTCACCTTTCCATAAAAGCACTTCCTGACTGTCACTCATCAAAATGACTTGGTTGTATCTCCTCTTTACCATCATAGTATTGTATGTATATGCCTATTATTGCATTTTTCATATTATGTCATAATCCTTAATCTGAATTAATGGATCCTTTGAACTCATGATTAGAGCTTCCCCTGGTGGCTCAGATGGTAAAGAATCTGCCTGCAATGAAATAGACCTGGTTCAATCTCTGTGTTGGGAAGACCCCCTGGAGAAGGAAGTGGCTGGCTACCCTCTCCAGTATTCTTGCCTGGAGAATGCCATGGACAGAAGAGCCTGGTGGGCTATAGTCCGTGGGGTTGTAAAGAACTGGACACAACTAAGTGACTAACACACTCAACTTAACTCTGTACTAATGATTACCTGCTGAAAATCAGAACTAACATCTGTTACAATTCTAGGTGATTGCTCATATTGTCCAGTGAAGTGTGTTTGTCTGGTGCAAAAGAATAGAACTCATTCAGGCAGGAAAAAAAAAGCTTTATACTAATGAAACATGGATTAAAAACTCAGGGATCTTACATCTTCAAATTTAAGAAAATTTACATCAATCTTCTCACTTTCAAGACAAGAAGTCCAAGCTGTCCTCCAAGGCTTCAAAAGATTCCTTTGAGTGGAGAGATGGAGAAGAGACTGAACAGCAATGGGAGGTTACCACAGAGGTGAAAACCTGAAATCCTGTCTCTTCTCTGTTGCCCTCTTCCCAGACTCTCTCTCTCTCACACACACACACACAAATAGATACGTGATTTGTCTTACACAAAACTTCGAGTCTGATAGATAGTATGGAAGTAGCAGGGGACAGTTTATATTGCACAATAAGACAAATTTAAAATTTCTGTTTAAAATTTCTAATATTGAAAATCTCTTTAAACTTCTCTTCCACCAGGGATATCTTTTCTTGACCCTTTTTGCTTTGCTATGGTTTTTCACTTCTCACTTGCTTCTTTCTTTACTACTTCTTGCTCATTAGGTTCTCCCAGGAGATCCAAATTTCTCTTCTTCTATTAACCAGAACAAATGAATTCATTCCAGCTTGCATTTTTAAACTTGCCCTCCAAGCCCCTGAAGCTGTTTTATTGATATGTGTTTTGCCAGAGATCAGTTCAAAACTCTTCCATGTTATAGAGAATAACCTTGAGCAAGTTACTTAAGTTCTCTGTACCTTAGTTTCTTCATCTGTATAAAAAGGATAATGGTAATTACCTTGCTTGTTTATACTGATGATTAAGTTACTTAACACATGTAAATTTGAATAAACCCTGTCAGAGGCTTCCCAGGTTGTGCTAATGGTAAAGAATCCACCTTCCAGTTCAGGGGATGCAAGAGATGTGGGTTCGATCCCTGGGTGGGGATCCCCTAGAGTAGAAAGTGGCAACACACTCCAGTATTCTTGCCTGGGAAATCCCATGGACAGAGGAGCCTGGTGGGCTACAGTCCTAAGAGTTGGACACAACTAAGTGAGTGACACTCTTCTTCTGGCAGAGTTAGGGACTTAAAAAATGTCAATTGTTATGATTGTTATTTTTGTGGTTGTTTACCCTTCTTGGAAGACTTTGTGTTTATACAGACATTTTTCTTGTTATTATTTTCTCCTCATCCTCCCCTTTCTTCTCTCTGTTACTTTCTCCCTGTTAAATAAAGCTATAATGGAATCTCACAAAACTCATTGATAGCTAGAATTACCTGGGTCATGTAAGAAGAACAAGAAAATGGAAAGCAATGTTTTTTCTTTCTTTCTTCTCAATGACTTTGACTTCCACTTTTCTTTTAATATACGCTTTATTAAATTTTTGCATATGACACATGGCATATACATAATAATCACTCAAAATGGTTGTCAAGGCTCCCAAATCAATATATTTTATCCACTCATTTCAAGCTTCTAGGAAAGTCTGCTTGGTTCATCTTAGGTCAAAGGTCTACCCCTACTCCAATTATCTGTGTTTGAGATTAGTAATCACTCTGAATAAAGACAAAATGATTGGCCTTTTTTTTCAAAACACTCCTTGTACATACTTGTGCATGTGGCCTTAAGGAAATGCCTCTTGTTTATCTTTTATCCCTAGAATTAAGCACAGTCTTGGTCTACAGAATATATTTAGTAAATGTTTATTGAGAGAATCAGCTGTTGATTTTGTTTTGTGGTGAATTTCACTCACT
Source organism: Okapia johnstoni (assembly GCA_024291935.2). Taxonomy (NCBI): domain Eukaryota; kingdom Metazoa; phylum Chordata; class Mammalia; order Artiodactyla; family Giraffidae; genus Okapia; species Okapia johnstoni. The sequence goes on along the minus strand of CM044312.1, from coordinate 76,731,320 downwards.
AGCAAATTTTGTTAAAGTAACATTCTATGGTTTTATGTTATTAATAAAGTAAACTATCATTGCATATTTAAATGTCTTTCTGGTGATTTAATACAAAATAGATGAGGCTTATTGAGAAGATTGAAAAAGTAATCTAGGTGAAGCTATTAGTTAATAGGGCTAGATAATAAGAGGGAAATTAAAAATAGAATATGCCAATAGCAATATATAGAAAACCAGTAGCACTCCCATTAGTTGTTTTCAGTTATCTAAAGAATAATGAGAATGAGAATTACAAGCGTTTCTTTTTTTACATATAAATAATCTTGGATGTAATTTTTTGATAGGCCACTTTTTAGGTAGTTTACATAACTGTCTACTTCTTCCACTTAGCCATATATCAAATTTTTGTAGAAGAGTGTTTCACTTTACTTATTTTTCTAAATATTTTTAGATATCTTATTTTCCTAAGATTTTATAAATTTTATTTAATCTGAAACAATCTATGCAACGTGACCAGTATTAATTTGGGAAATTTTGTGTAATAGGCAGCTTTCATAATAAGACATTTTGTTGCAATTCAAGGTATTTAACTTTACACTTGCTGAACAGTAAGTAGAATAATAACCGGAAGAGAGAGGCAGGAGAGAATCTTTAAATATACATATAAATAGTTTTTTAGTCCTGATTCTCAGTCATGCTTGTTACCAACCAGAAGTCAAGCCAGCTCTTATTAGAGTGTGATGGTGAGGAAAACATTAAGCCAGCAGCAGTCGAATGGGAATAAGGTGATTGGCAGCCTCCAGGAGAATAAAACCTTCACTACGGGAAATGAATGCCATTCCATTTTGATTTTGCAAACAGCTTAATTGAAAAGATTCTTAGTGTATTGGAGAAACTAATCTCCCACTATATATTTCTCGTTCCATAAACCATTCCTAAAGGAAGAATTAATGATCAAAACCTAGTTAGAAATCCCGAAATTCATCTGCCTATAGACATATTTACAGATTTTCAGACTAGTGGCCCAAATATTAGTTTTTAAGTACACCTATATACATACACATTTGTTATATATATTATATAACCTTTTTGTTAAACTAACAAAAATTTAGTTATCATTCTTTATTGTTATTGCTATTCTTTATTCATTATATATATATGTGGTTTATACATATGTGCATATACATATATGCATTATGTATATGAACAAAAATGCCTTTCTAAATGTTTCTAGGTTGTTGGAAACACTTCCCTATTGTTTTTCATAACTTAGAAAACTGTGCCTACCTAAATGATAAAAGTGAAAAATAAACAAGTAATTTTACTTTTACACATTTTTCTTTTGTAAAATGACTCAAAATTGCCCAGGGGAATTATCAAATGTTATGCTGAAAACTGTGTGAAAACCAAAGAACTAGTTAACTTTCGTTTAATAAATTTTAGTTGTAATGTGTATTATATTAACACATAAATTATTTGGCATAACACTAAAACTGTCCATAGACAAGCATTGTGAGAAGATAAGCAAGTTTGCAAAATAGCTGCATTTAAATTGTAACAGTCTAAACAGTCACTGTTCATTCTTACTTCCCTCCATTGTCAGCATCCAAAATTTCCTAGAGTACAAATGAAGGACTTTCTGGAACTGTCCCATACATGACACCTCATTTATAACATACTCTTTTCATCAAAATACATTTTATCAATTCTTGTTTCTTGATGCCAAGCTCTCTGCACTCTTTCTTCCTGTGAACATTTTGGTTTTACATTTGAGACAGAAAAGAGATAAAAATGGCCTAATCATAAAGTGATAGACATTCCAGAATCACCGTTCTTTGGCCAAAAAGAAATACAAAGCAATTTCATCCTTTGTGTAAAACACTTGAAAAACTTGTGGCAAATCCGTATCATTTACAGCAATATTCGTTAACATCTTACTTTTTTCTCTTATTCTTTTTCTTCTTTCATCCCCAGTAGGTGAAACTTTCTTCTTTAACCTCACCTCTTCCACATATGTGTTGTTATCACTTCCCTCACTTACTTAGCATTTAGTTGGTGATTCTCTTTTATTGTTCTGTTTTCTCTCTCTCTCCTTCAGGATGCTTTTTCATAAAAGATTATTCTTTATCTCTTTCTTGCTACAATTGAAATCTCTCTTCAGTGACCACATCATCATCCTCTCTAGTCTGGAGTTTGATGCTAAATTCTACTTTCTAAATTTTAAGTGCTTACTTGACACTTTCACCCATTGTGGGTGTCTAGCAATTCATAATGTCACCCACAGCATTTATCAGTTTAAATTATCATTTTCCAGATGCTAATAGTTTGAATTTTCCTCTAGCTTTACCTCCTTATAATCAGTTGCTGAATTCCAAACTTGTAATCTACTAAAGTCTGCATTTGCTCTGTCTCTTCCATTGATACATATAACTATTTTGGTTTTTTTGTCCATACCACACATAGTGTGGGCTTCCCTTGTGGCTCAGCTGGCAAAGAATCAGCCTGCAATGCGGGAGACCTGAGTTCAATCCCTGGGTTGGGAAGATGCCCTGGAGGAGGGAAAGGCTACCCACTCCAGTATCCTGGCCTGGAGAATTCCATAGACTGTATAGTCCACAGGGTCGTAAAGAGTCAGACATGACTAAGCGACTTTCACTGTCCCATATCATGTGGGGTCTGTTCCCAGAGGACCAGGGATTGTAGCAGCACCCCTGCAGTGCAAGCGCATCTTCTTAACCACTGGACTGCCAGGGAAGTTCCATGTATAACAATTTATTAAAGTTTTAGTTGATGCCATCTATAATTTTACACTTTCATTCTAACCCCTCAGATCACTTTATAGCATTATAGACTCATCTCTTCAACCAAGATTCATCATGCCTCAAGTTTATATTATTAAGCACACTGTGAAAACAGATTCTAAAAGGGGAGTTAGTTAGTTAATGAAAGAGGCTCAGTTATGTCTGACTCTTTGCTACCTCATGGACTGTAGCCCTCCAGGCTTCTCTGCCCATGGAATTTTCCAGGCAAGAATACTGGAGTAGGTTGCCATGCCTGGGGAGTGTAATTGCACGTTAGCCTGCTAAGTTTGCATAATACTCAGATCTTCAGTATATCATTCACTGTTCCCACACCAATAACTTTTAATCTGTCAAGCTAGCCTATTTATCATCTCAGGAAATATATTCTGAAATTTGTCTTTGCTTGTAATATTTATATCATCTAGAATGTGCTCTCCATCTCTGCCCCTTAAGTTCTTATTTATTATTTAAAAAAATTATTTGAATTGGAACTCGTATTATGAAGTATTTTTCTTTTTTAATTTATTTTTTAATTGAAGGATAATTGCTTTACAATATTTATGGTTTTTGCCATACAGCAACATGAATCATCCATAGGTATACACATCTCTCCTCCTCTTGAGCGTCCCTACCACCTTCCACCCCATTCCACCCCTCAAGGCTGTCATAGAGCACCAGATTTGAGCTTCCTGCGTCATACAGCAAATTTCCACTTGCTATCCATTTTATATATGGTAAAGCATACATTTCAATGCTGCTCTCCCAATTCATCCCACCCTCTTCTTTCCCAGCTGTGTCCACAAGTCTGTTCTCTATGTTTGTGTCTCCACTGCTGCTCTGTAAATAGGCTCATCAGTACCATCCTTCTAGATTCTATATATATACATTGATATACGACATTTGTTTTTCTCTTTCTGAACTTGCTTCACTCTGTTTAATAGGCTCTTGGTTCATCAGCTTCACTACACCTAACTCAAACATGTTCCTTTTTATGGCTGAGTAATAATCCATTGTATATATGTACCACAACCTCTATCCATTCATCTGTCCATGGACATCTAGGTGCTTCCATGTCCTAGCTATTGTAAATAATGCTGCAATGAACATTTGGGTACTTGTGTCTTTTTCAGTTGTGGTTTCCTCAGGGTGTATGCCCAGTAAGGGGATTATTGGTTCACATGGTATTTTTATTCCATGTTTTTTAAGGAATCTCCATACTGTTCTCCATAAGGGCTGTATCAATTTACATTTCCACCAACAGTGCAAGCTGCTGCTGCTAAGTTGCTTCAGTCGTGTCCGACTCTGTGTGACCCCATAGATGGCAGCCCACCAGGCTCCCCCGTCCCTGGGATTCTCCAGACAAGAACACTGGAGTGGGTTGCCATTCCCTTCTCCAATGCATGAAAGTGAAAAGTGAGAGTGAAGTCGCTCAGTCGTGTCCAACTCTTCACGACCCCATGGACTGCAGCCTACTAGGCTCCTCCATCCATGGGATTTTCCAGGCAAGAGTACTGGAGTGGGGTGCCATTGCCTTCTCTGAACAGTGCAAGAGGGTTCCTTTTTCTCCACACCCTCTGCAGCATTTATCGTTTGTATATTTTTTGATGATGGCCATTCTGACTGGTGTGTAGTTTTATTTTGCATTTCTCTAATAATGAGCAACGTTAAGAATCTTTTCATGTGTTTATTAGTCATCTGTATATAGGTTTTATTTTGTTTTTAACTACATGTATTTAGATATAAGTTCACTCTCCCTCTCTCTTGAATTTCAAGAAAACTAGGCTCCACAATCATTTTTCAAGACTTTTTTTTTACTTTGTTATGCATATATATGTATATGCATATATGTAGTGCATGCTGAACTTTGTTCTATGACTACCCGTACCATTATTAAAATAAATAATTCTAGTATAAATATATAACTTCATTTGGGTTAGTAAATGTTTCCTAGATAATAAATCTCTAAAGATGTGAGAGGGAGAGGCATGTGAGTGTTAAACTGATGAGAAGTGTCTGATAACCATATTCCAGTTTCCCCAAATTTCAAAATTCTACATAAAACAATGTTAACACAGCTTGTTTAAAATACAGTACCTGAAAACCTTAATTGTTTTATTCTAATGTGATGAAACTAAGTATTTAGCTTATAACCTCAGATAATTTTTCTATTTTTCAATTTTTCAATATTATACATTACAAATTTAATTGGAAACAGTACATGAGACCTACAAAGTATTGGGTTGGCCAAAAAAGTTAGTTTGGGTTTTACCATTAGACATTACAGAAAAGGGCTTCTCTGGTAGTTCAGCTGGTGAAGCATCCACCTGCAATGCAATATCCTTGCGTGGAGAATCCTCATCCCTGGCAGGTTACAGTCTATGGAGTCGCAAAGAGTCAGAAACTACTGAGGGACTAAGTATAGCACAGTTACAGAAAAACTCAAAGTAATATTTTGGTCAAAACATTGTTTCTTGGCATTATGCTTGTGGTTTCCAAGAAACTATAGCTGTAGAATGAAAAAGGAACAATGTTTCTTACATTGCTTGATAGGATAAATGTACTATATGGTGAGTTTACATACATTAATTCATTGATTTTGCACAGTGTTGGAATGTAGTTATTTTCTTCATTTTTATATCAGAAGAATCTAAGTGTGAGAGAGATTAACATATCCAATATCACACAACGTCTAAAAGCCTTGAGTGACATCTCCAAGTCTGTAATTTTCACTACACTATTGTCTTAACTAGAGAAGCATACTACTCATTTTGAAGATGAACACCTAATAACAGGATGCAAAGACTTTTGTTGATTTGATTGTTATTTCTACTCTTTTACATTGTATTTATATAAAATAATTATGTATTCAACAATTTAAAATATCAAACAAGATTTCCGTTTATTTATGTAATACTTTGTGGATATTTACATATCAGTGAAAATGAACTGTTATTGATTTCCCCTTTAATTCTGCTGTGGTCAGAAAATACACTGTGATTTTAGTCCTTTAAACTGTACACGAAATAGGTTTTATAGTTCAGCATATGGTCTATATTGACATACATTTTGTGGGTAATTGAAAATAATGGGTATTCTGCTGTTTTCAGATGAATTGTTCTGTGGAAGTTGATTAGATCCTGTTGATAAATGGTATTGTTGAGTTTTTAATATCCTTGCTGATCTGGTTAGCTATTTCATCAACTACTGAGAAAAAGGTGTTGAAGTCTCCAACTGTATTTGTTGATTTGTCAATTTCTCTTCACAGTTCTGTCAGTTTGTTTCATCTATTTTGCACCTTTGTTGTTTGATACATACATCTTTAGAATCATTATGACTTTTAATGGATTGGTTCTTTTATCATTATGCAGTATCTCTTATTATCTCTGGCAATTTTCCTTACTCTTAAGCATGCTTCATCAGATAGTAATATGCTGCTTTTGCTTTTCTTAAAATTATACAATATAATAGTTTTTCTCATTGTCACAGAGTATGTAACCATCACCATGCTGTGCTGTGCTGTGTTGTGCTTGATCACTCAGTTGTGTCCAATTCTTTGCAACCCCATGGACTGCAGCCCACAGGCTCCTCTGTCTGTGGGGATTCTCCAGGCAAGAATACTAGAGTGGGTTTGCTATGCCCTCCTCCAGGGAATCTTCCCAACCCAGGGATTGTACCCAGGTGTCCAGCATTGCAGGAAGATTCTTTACCATCTGAGCCACAAGGGAAGCCCAAGAATAGTGGAGTGGGTAGCCTGTCCCTTCTCCAGAGGATCTTCCTGACCAAATAACCAAACCAGGATCTCCTGCATTGCAGGCAGATTCTTTACCAGCTGAGCTACCAGGGAAGCCCAACCATCATCATATTTGTAATCAATTAATAATAATAATATCATTATAAAATAATAGATTATTGTGCTATAAAAGTTATAATGTGTGTGTGTGCTCAGTCACACAGTTGTGTATAACTCTTTGCGACTCTATAGACTGTAGCCTCCCAGGCTCCTCTGTCCATGTAATTTTCTAGGCAAGAATACTGGAACAGGTTGCCTATTCCTACTCCTGGACATCTTCCAGACCCAGGGATTGAACCTTCATCTCTTGCATCTCCTGCATTGGCACGCAGATTCTTTACCAGTGGATTACTTGGGAAACACTAATTACAATAGTAAAATAATTATTACAATGGCATTCCTGTCTTGATGCCAGTATTACTTAGGTGGGATAGCTGAGCCATTAGTATTTGCTGCCACATACCTTGTTGCTGACACTGGAATACTTAACATTCTCTAGATCCTCAAGAGTAACATGGATTACACTCATGAAGACTAGTGGTCCAATGTTTAATTCAAATGAGTAAGGGAACAAATACCTTACCTATGAGCCTCCCAAACATCAGCCAAGAGACCCAGTTACTCAAACAAAGGGGCTAACAGGTCCAAAAACAGGCTGCTGTGTCTCTTAAATGCAAACCTGGGTGCCTCCAAGATGGACTGGGAACATGTGGGAGGAGAGATGGCTGACAGGCCACTGAGACTCTCGTCCCTGTTTCATTGTAGCCACCTGAATGGCAGTTGTATGAGTATAGGAAGGAGAAGAAAGGTAAGAATTGTAGCTGAAATCACCCCAAAAAGACTGAGCTTGTTTCTGTGTGTGTTGATATTGGGGAGGGGGGATGTGTTAGGAATAGTTTGGTAGAGTTGACGGGAAAAGGCAGTGTCAGCAGAGGGAAATTCAGAACTCTTTCAGATGGTGGTTTCTATCCGGCCAACTCTGAGCTGTGGGCCTAGTGCTATGCTGCTGCACTATACTGGTGCTCATGGCTCTGAGCAGCAAAAAGCATAACCTTCAGGGTTATAAGGGAAGATACCCATGGTACCCCTGTGGCCCAGAAAAAGAGGTAATTCAAACACAATTTAAGTCATATCTGGAGTCCTTAAAACAAAGACCATTGCCATAGATGAAGTTCTTAACCCTGATAATGCTGAAAGACATTTATAAATATAATCAATGTAAAAAGAACCCCCCCCAAATATATCCAGTGCCTCCCCCCAAAAAGGAATTATATAAATTATATAAATATATATACATGCATATATATATATATTATTATATATATACATTATATGTAATATATACACTCTTTAAGTGGCCCAGCCTGGCTTTACTCTAGGACCGTGAAAACATGACCATATCACTCCAAGTGTGTATCTACTTGGGAAAGATCCCCTAGTTCTGCAGCTTAGATAATATCTGTCTGGCCAGGAACTCACTTCAGATGACTTCACCATAGACACTGAGACCACTGCCTCAGTGAAGCTCACAAACTGCTTTTCCTAAGACACTAAAATGTTGAACATGGAGCATATATTGCTTTTCCTCCTTTGTTATTAGAGATTTTATTATATTTCCTGAACTCAGTTTCCATAGCCCATGTTATCTGCTCTGTCAAAACATACTGCTCTGCACTCCCATGCCTAAAAGGAAGACTTGTAAAGGTCACTATTATCTATGTCATTTTAAAAATAAATGGAAATTACTGATTTCCCCAGAAACCAATATGCGTCATATGGGTTCACCCCTTGACCCCATGAGAACCCCTCACTTCCCAGAGCCTTCTCTCATTCCCCCATTCCAGCTTTCCACCACAGCTTCTTGAACTGTGTCTCTGACCATGACCACCACAACTCTCTTTCTCCTAGGTTGCACCTAATGTTTACATGTACCTTATGAACTATCAGTTCATACTCTTCAACAACATAGCTGCTGAGCCTGCTCCCCATGCTCAAGGAATACACCAGGATATTATTCTCATGAAAATATAACTTATACTTTTAACAAAATTTTAAGTTTACTGAGACTTTATTAGAAACCTCAGACATTTCAGATCTATTTTCTTGGTGAATGCCATATAAATGACATACAAATAGGAAACTTGGTTAAAGCCAGTCTGTGCTTGTTTTATTCCTTTTTCCTCTCATAATAAAATAGTTGCTAAAGAATATAAGGCAACTTAGGCTACTGTCTGGAACTCTCCTCTACTATTTGAGCTAAATAACCCAAACAATTGAGTACTGATGTCAAGACATCATGAGTCAATTGGAATATCATTTTATTTTGTCTTGTTTTTGAAACCTTAGCTAGAGACTGGGTCAATTTCTCTTCTTGAACAGCTTATTCAGTCCACATCCCAAACACTTCCCTTAGTGGGCTGTCATTCTTTTGGTCCACTATACACCCACCCTCATAGCCCAGGATCCAGGTACCAGGTAACCAGATAGAGATCCTATTCCCCAGAGCTTGTGAAAGTATTCAAATTAGCCTATACATAGAGAACTAGCAAAACGTGGGTAACGTAATCCTTCACTTGCCACATATAAGCTGCCTCTAGAGTTCCAGTGAGCTGCTACACTGGCTCCAGGTACAGACTACTCTGTGGCCCTATGTGCAGCCTTCTCTGGTTTGGAGCTGTCAGTTACCAAAGAGCTCTGCCTTTCTGAGGGTCACTGTATTGTGCTCTGCCATCAAAAGAGTCCTTAAATCTTATAAAATAATTATATGTATTTTAAGTCTTCTGATATGCTATCAAGTTAAACAATCTTTTATTAAAATAATAAAAGCAAGTTAATAAAAGATAACTTATGTGAGCATTGGAAAATTCATATTCTTGTTATAAAATTTATACTTTTAGATTTCTTCAGTTAGACTGAATTACATATTTTTCATGTTTATTGCATACAGATAATCAATGGTATCTGGGTTAATATAAATATTAGAACATGGACAGGAAAATTATGTTTCAGAAATCATTCTCTAATGACTATTCATAGATTGTATTTTTCTGTAGTTTTTCACTTTAGCCATTAAACTATTACATGTAACCTAGAAAAAATTATCTAAGTAAAAGTGTCACTAGTAACATGACTTAAGTTATGAAAGATTATAGTATTTCATAGATCAAAAGTTAACTCACAAAGGTTAATAAAGGAAATAAAATTTGGCATTGAATTTTTCTTAATTACTTATTTGAATAAAAAACATAATAGTTAACAAAAATGCTGTATACCTATATATATAGTTCCACATGAGAACAAAGTAGAATTAGCTATACAGAAATAATATATAAAACTATAAAATGTGAAACCATAGAATTATATCATTATCTATTTCACTGTCTTAAAAATTCAGAAACATGAAAGTGAAAAAAGATGTAAGTTAGCACTTCAAATACGGTTTGCCTCTATTTTTAGAGATGCAGAGAGATGAGAGAAAACATAGCTAACTCAAGGAGAAAGTCTCACCCTGTAAACACACACCACAAAGCCACTGCAAAGCCCTGAAAATTATAGGGCTTTGGAGGGGCACAGTGTTCTGTGTAGTGGAGTTTTAACAGACACCAATGAAACATTCTGGCAGAATGACAGTTCCATTAAAATAGAGGCTAAGGAGCCCTCTACTTACAGTAACATTTTATTCTTAAACTCCTGTCTTTCAGAGTTAGGCAGATGCTTCTTTGTTTAAATTTGACAATCATAAGGCAATATTGAAACACAAAGATGTTGATTTTAACATATACTAAGAAAAGACTCTACATGTGGACATCACCAGATGGTCAACACCGAAATCAGATTGATTATATTCTTTGCAGCCAAAGATGGAGAAGCTCTATACAGTTAGCAAAAACAAGACCGGGAGCAGACTGTGGCTCAGATCATGAACTGCTTATTGCCAAATTCAGACTTAAATTGAAGAAAGTAGGGAAAACCACTAGTCCATTCAGGTATGACCTAGATCAAATCCCTTATGAGTGTACAGTAGAAGTGACAAACAGATTTAAGGGACTAGATCTGATAGACAGAGTGCCTGATGAACTATGGACAGAGGTTCGTGACATTTTACAGGAGACAGGGATAAAGACCATCCCCATGGAAAAGAAATGCAAAAAAGCAAAATGGCTGTCTGAGGAGGCCTTACAGATAGCTGGGAAGAGAAGAGAAGCGAAAAGCAAAGGAGAAAAGGAAAGATATTCCCATCTGAATGCAGAGTTCCAAAGAATAGCAAGGAGAGATAAGAAAGACTTCCTCAGCAATCAATGCAAAGAAATAGAGGAAAACAACAGATTGGAAAAGACTAGAGATCTCTTCAAGAAAATTAGAGATACCAAAGGAACATTTCATACAAAGATAGGCTCGATAAAGGACAGAAATGATATGGACCTAACAGAAGCAGAAGATATTAAAAAGAGATGGCAAGAATACACAGAAGAACTGTACAAAAACGATCTTCACGACCCAGATAATCACGATGGTGTGATCACTCACCTGGAGCTAGACATCCCGGAATGTGAAGTCAAGTGGGCCTGAGAAAGCATCACTATGAACAAAGCTAGTGGAGGTGATGGAATTCCAGTTGAGCTATTTCAAATCCTGAAAGATGATGCTGTGAAAGTGCTGCCCTCGATATGCCAGCAAATTTGGAAAACTCTGCAGTGCCCACAGGACTGGAAAAGGTCAGTTTTCATTCCAATCCCAAAGAAAGGCAATGCCAAAGAATGCTCAAACTACTGCACAATTGCACTCATCTCACATGCTAGTAAAGTAATGCTCAAAATTCTCCAAGCCAGGCTTCAGCAATACGTGAACCGTGAACTTCCAGATGTTCAAGCTGGTTTTAAAAAAGGCAGAGGAACCAGAGATCAAATTGCCAACATCCACTGGATCATCGAAAAAGCAAGAGAGTTCCAGAAAAACATCTATTTCTGCTTTATTGACTATGCCAAAGCCTCTGACTGTGTGGATCACAATAAACTGTGGAAAATTCTGAAAGAGATGGGAATACCAGACTCTCTGACCTGTCTCTTGAGAAACCTGTATGCAGGTCAGGAAGCAACAATTAGAACTGGACATGGAACAACAGACTGGTTCCAAACAGGAAAAGGAGTACGTCAAGGCTGTATATTGTCACCCTGCTTATTTAACTTATATGCAGAGTACATCATGAGAAACGCTGGGCTTGAAGAAACACAAGCTGGAATCAAGATTGCCGGGAGAAATATCAATAACCTCAGATATGCAGATGACACCACCCTTATGGCAGAAAGTGAAGAAGAACTAAAGAGCCTCTTGATGAAAGTGAAAGAGGAGAGTGAAAAAGTTGGCTTAAAGCTCAACATTCAGAAAACTAAGATCATAGCATCTGGTCCCATCACTTCATGGGAAATAGATGGGGAAACAGTAGAAACAGTGTCAGACTTTATTTTTTGGGCTCCAAAATCACTGCAGATGGTGATTGCAGCCATGAAATTAAAAACACTTACTCCTTGGAAGAAAGGTTATGACCAACCTAGATAGCATATTTAAAAACAGAGACATTACTTTGCCAACAAAAGTCTGTCTAGTTAAGGCTATAGTTTTTCCAGTGGTCATGTATGGATGTGAGAGTTGGACGGTGAAGAAATCTGAGTGCTGAGAATTGATGCTTTTGAACTGTGGTGTTGGAGAAGACTCTTGAGAGTCCCTTGGACTGCAAGGAGATCCAATCAATCCATCCTAAAGGAGATCAATCCTGGGTGTTCATTGGAAGGACTGATGTTGAAGCTAAAACTCCAATACTTTGGCCACCTCATGCAAAGAGTTGACTCATTGGAAAAGACCCTAATGCTGGTTAGGATTGGGGGCAGGAGGAGAAGGGGATGACAGAGGATGAAATGGTTGGACGGCATCACCGACTCGATGGACATGGGTTTGGGTAAACTCCGGGAGTTGGAGATGGACAGGGAGGCCTGGCGTGTTGCTATTCATGGGATCGCAAAGAGTCAGACACGACTGAGCGACTGAACTGAACTGAACTGAATCACTCCTAGGAATTCTGAAAAAAATGCATATCTGTCCACGTACATTTGTAAGTATGTCACTTTCAGTTATATCACTTATTTGTGCCAAAATAATGAAAGCATGTAATGATTATAACTGATTGTTAGTACTAAGTTTCTCTAGTGAATTTCATTTCCTTTTATGAAGCCTACTATACAGCTTTCCTCTTTTTCAAAGCTCCAAATTCCTTTTCCTTCCTCCAACCTATTTCATCTTCTGATTTCACCTTTTAATGCACTAAGGAAAGAAAATAAAAGGATCATAATGTTCCCATTATCAAATGTACAAACCCAATTTCCTTCTGCACTCAAATTTTTATTTTCCCTCTTGTTATACTCCCTGTTGTCCATATAGCTTGTTCCTTTACTTTAATCTCTTCAGAGCACTCTAATTTAGGACAGCATCACAATATATCTTGTTTCCCACTAATATACATTTGATTTTTTTTTCTTTTTCTTCTTTTTTTTTTTTTTTTTGGTATTTAGCTGTGAACATGTAGGGGCTTCCTAGATGGCACTAGTGGTAAAGAACCTGCATACCTGTGCAGGAGATCTATGAGACTTGGATTTGATCCCTGGATTGAGAAGATCCTCTGGAAGAGGACATGGCAACCCATTCCAATATTCTTGCCTGGAGAACCCCATGGACAGAGGCGCCTGGTGGGCTACCATTCATGGAGTCACCAAGAGTCAGATACGACTGAAGAGACTTATCTCACACATACACACGTGAACATGTGAAGCTGACAAGAGTTTTTCTAAGGTACATTCCTAGAAGTGATATTTCTGTATTATAGGATTTGGACACTTCCAGTTTCACTTTAAATTGCCAAAATGGTCTCCAAATTAATTGTGCTCACTTATATTTCTACTAGCAGAGAAGGAGAGTTTTCCCAAATCCTTACAGAAGTTAATATTGTGGCAGTTTTATTTTTAATAAATTTTGACGTATGAAATAGGATCTTCTTATTGTTTAATTCGCATTTCCTCATTTATCAGTAAGATCAAATGTCTTTCCATCTTTGTAGTTCTAGTTCTGTCATTTCAGCATACTACTTTGCTACATTAAAAAAAAATACTGTATGCTTATTGACAACATTTATTCTTTTTCCAGTGTTGCATTATTACAAACACTGCTCTGGTGAAAAATGTGGAGGTGAGTTATTAACTGTACTCTCACTATACAAATATTTGCTATGACTAGCAGAACTTTCTACCCCAACTTTGCCACTGAATCAAGAACATGTACCCCAGTCTAGGTCACAGTCTGCATTGCAGCCATATCTCAGTTGTTTATTCAACAGAATCAGGATCATGTCTTAAGGTTTCTGTTTGAACGTATTGTGAATTAACTTACTCATCTTCTTTGCAATGCCTTTGAAGCTCTTTCTTTCTTCCTGGTCCCCAGCATTACCGTGTCAGTCTCCTGAATTTCTTCACACTTTCTCTCCCTTTGAATTGTCAAAAACTTTCTCCTTCCTTATAATATTACTGATGAAGAAGAAGAAAATCTATAAAACCACTTATGTCTATAGTTACATATCAGGTTTTTCTTCCTGTTCCTAGGTATGAAATATGGGAAGACTAATCCCTACTATGCTTTGCTAGATAGCCTCACTTTCCCAAGGCTTTGTCTTCTAAAGTCTCCATTTTATTCCTCATAATCAAACTTTCACTTTTTCCTGGTTTATTCCCCTCAGCATACAACTATAATTTATAAAACTTTCCCTGGAACCCACATTCTGTAGCTACTACCCTTTTATTCTACTTTTCTTTATAGCAACACTCTTTGAAGCAATGATCGGTTCACAAGCACACACACATATACACACATGCACACACGTGCACTCTATATGCACATCCATGGGGTTCTCCAGGCAAGAATATTGGAATGGGTTGCCATGTCCTCTTCCAGAGGATCTTCTCAATCCAGGGATCAAATCCAAGTCTCATAGAACCCCATGAACAGAGGCTCCTGGCGGGCTACCATTCATGGAGTCACCAAGAGTCAGATACGACTGAAGAGACTTATCTCACACATACACACGTGAACATGTGAAGCTGACAAGAGTTTTTCTAAGGTACATTCCTAGAAGTGATATTTCTGTATTATAGGATTTGGACACTTCCAGTTTCGCTTTAAATTGCCAAGACATTCTTTCTTTTTCTTAATAGTTGTACAGAAGTTTACCTTGCTGCGGTTACTAATAGTTATCAAATTTCCATATTCACTCAGTCTTCATCTTACATGACTTCTCAGGAACAATTAATTTACTTGCATCTGCTTTGAAATTTTTTCACCTTTTGACCCTAAATTATGTTTCTACCTCATAGCTTATCTTTTCCTCATTTCTGTAACCTTTTCTTCTTCTCTTCCATATCGCTAAAATATCAGGTGCCTCAAGGCTCATTCTTGGCCATTTCTTCTTTCTATCGCCATACACTCCCTACAGAACCTCATCCAGTTTAATTACTTGGAACTATCTACCTATCTTTGACTCCCAAATGTGCTTCTCCAGCCTTAACTTCTTTCTTGATCCCAAGTCTCTGTGTGAAAGTGACTATGTGATGTTTCCATTTAGCTATGTAACACGCATGTCACATTGTCCAAAGTAGAACTCCCCACCCTACACATACCACCTCAGTCTGTTTTTCTTCCCTATCTCAGTGAATGGCACCACCATTCACTTAGTGTGTTTGGTTAAAAGCCTAGAAGTCATTATCACACTCTTTTCTTCATATACTATGCCCAAACCACCATTTGTTTAACTCTTTATTTTGCAGTCAATGAGATAAGTACTTTGTCTATCTCTGCATGTATGAGACCAGTACCAAACTCAAGTTCAGCTGCTTGCCACTTGAAAGGCCAATAATCCAGACACAAGTATTGGTGGAAAAAGAAAAGTTCTTTTATTTGGGATATCAGCAATCTGGGAAGATGGTAAACTAATGTCTTAATACAGTCTTCAAGTTGCCAGTTAGGAAACAAAGGGCTTTTTGTTGTTCTTTGTTTTTAAAATATGTTTTTATTTCTTTGTTTTTGGCTGCCTTAGGCCTTAGTTGCACACACAGGGTCTTCTGATCTTTGTTGTGGCATGTGGGATATTTCATTGCAGTGGTGGGCTTTTCTCTAGTTGTAGCATTCAGGCTTAGTTGCCCCATGGCATGTGGGATCTTGATTCCCTTACCAAGGGTTGAACCTGCATCCACAGCATTGGAAAGCAGATTCTTAACCACTCGACCACCAAGGAAATCCCAAAACAAAGGTTTTGAAAGCAATGTGAGGGAATGGGCTGCAGGGTGTATTATCAGCTATTGTACAATTCTCAGATTGGTTGGCATCAAGGTGAAGTTTCAAGCATCACCAGTCTTGTGGTTTTAACTAGTCTAAGTTCTATGTGCTTATGGTCAGCAGCCTTCATCTGGTGGGAGCCTGCTTTTTGCTTCCTGTAAAAATGATAGGAATTTGTGCTAGACCTTTTTGGGAATTCAATGACTCTGCTATATGGCTGGTTTATAGTCTAAATCATTACAAGTTTCCTCATCCAACAGCTATTCTTTGTTTCTGCATCTTCAAAGTTTCTAATCATTACCTTTTGAGTCAGCCTTTTGAGGCACAGGGGAGGTCTAGGAGACCAAAGCAAAAGCCTTTTTCTTCGAAGGACAGGGACACAGAGATTTGTATGCAGTCTCAGTCCCCCCTTTTCTTTGATACTCCTCAATATTCAGAGGAACAGATATTGGACAAGAAAGGGAATAACATTTTGAATAAAGAGGTTGATCATAAATTCAGCAGAGGAACTAAGTTTTAGAGGAACTTGGTTTCATATCTTCAAAATAATGTATAATATTAATAGCTGGCACACATAGGTACTCATCAGATATCTATTGAATGCTGAATGAATGCAGCAGTAAAATTGCTTTTATGTGAAATATGCAAATCTTTTCTCAAACTAGAGGTAGCTTTCAGAAAAAAGAATGAGATTTAGCATTGCTTTCATATACTTAAGTTAAAATGCTTTAAAATAGTCAATGAGGGCTATAATTACCTATGTTTTAAATTGACATTCCACTGGCATACTAACATAGTGGTTATATTCTTTACTTTTACAGGTGTGTTATTTCTGGCTTTTCTTCCTAGGTGAATTTCCTGATATTTTATGCCATTTCCACATCTTTCAATCTGAATGTATAATTTAAGAAAAATTAGCCATTTGTAAAGAAAATATAGTCCCTAGAGACATTCAAGGGTATCTAGCAAGAGAAAAAGGCACACACAATTATCCAAGATGGATTTATAGTACTTCTGACAGCACAGGTTAAACAAATAGTTAACAAATTCAAAACAGAGCAATTCCAATCCTTCATTAGAACTTTTCAGTTCTATGTATGTCTGGTGATGAGGCATATAGTAGTAGTTAATTATTTTGATTTGAACTATGAACTATTCTAAGCAATAGTAAGGACTAAAAGGACACCATACTTTATTATGTGAAAAAACATAGTTTGATGGGTGACAAAATCTTTCAAATATTGACGTTTGAGCATTTTGCCTAGAATATGATACCGCAGTATAGTGGATATCTGTTATTTTTATCTTCCTGGCATTCTTCTCCTTGCATCCTTTTCTCTAAGAGGAGCAACCCCTTCCCCTACCTGGTGGAGCCTATAATCACCAGGCTTCCCTTCCTCAATTTCATGGTGCATATGAAATTAAAGATCCAATTTCCTTTTAAATTATTGATATTAATCTTGGGAAGGGATACTATGCGCTTTCCTCTGGCATTGCTAGTTTTAAGTATAATCCAAACTCTAGCTGATGATGGCAAGGAGGCAAACTTCTCAAGTATGAAGCCATCATAGAATAAAATTGAGCAGAGAGAGGGCATATTTGATTATATTTGATTATACTGCATTCCTAGATTCAGCTATGCCTAAACGATCACTGGATTTTTATGTGCCTGAGCCAATATTCTAGTATTTATTGACTTTTTGTCTCATAACCAGAACTGCCCCTGCAAACACGAGTATTGATATGGTTTCTAAGTAAATATTTATATAATTGTTTTATTTTTTAAAAATTTGTGTTTAAAACATATTAAAATAATTTTCATGGTGCTCAAGTATTACTAGAAACAGAAAATATTGCCATCCGGAGCATTTGGGTTATACTTGAAATGACAAATATGTTGAAAAATTTTAACTAACTGTACCTGACTTAAATATAATTCTGACATCACTGATGCTGACTTGCTACCTAGGAACTGTAGAATTATATAATTGATTGGATTATTGAATACATATGATTTTATTTATCTTTCTGTCCCTGTTGCTTTTAGTCTTCTTTATGGCTAACTTTCTCTAAGATAATTGCTTTTCTTACTCTTTATACTTTCTTTAGGTTATGTCATCCACATATATGATTTCACCCCTGACAAATATGGTGATGACTCCCAAATCTGTATCTCTCTCTGATTTTCAGGTTTTTGTATTCAAATGCTGCAAGCTAGATATATTTTGTTACACAATAAGGTATAATTTTATTCCATTATTTCTTATTCTCATGTGAAATCATAATTAATATCTGGGTAAATATCAAGATAGAGGAAATATGGGGAAGTAGCAGCTTTAAAACTTATTAGGGTGCAAAATAATGCAGCTAAATGCAACTCAGAAGAGGTCGGTCACGTAAATTAACTCCTTCTCCCCTGGGTCCCTTGCTGATCTGCTTAATGCAGAATAATTAAATCTAACATTAAATGAACAGGCCTTAGATGGCATGCCCAACTTATTTCCCACCTTCTTTCTTCAACATTCTTCTAGTCCGGAAGAGGCCATCTAAATTAATGGCCACTGTACTCAAATTCTGCTAGTCATCATAGATTTGTCCTTTTCTCCAAGGCCCAACAGATGAAAAAAACTATCCTTCCTATGTTTTGCCTGAAAATTGCGGCAAACCTTCGTTGGTCAAACAGTGCTTTCCTACTGATGTCTTTTATAGAACTCTTCTTGGAATAGTTTATAGAACCCCTACTGTGTGCTTCCCCATCTATGTATTTGGTATCATTACATTTGTTATTGTTCATTCATTCAGTCATGTCTAACCCTTTGCGACCCCATGGACTGCAGCATGCCAGGATTCCATGTCCTTCACCATCTCCCAGAACTTGCTCAAACTCATGTCCATTGAGTTGATGTTGTAACCCAACCATCGCATCCACTGTTGTCCCCTTCTCTTCTTGCCTTCAATCTTTCCCAGCATCAGGGTCTCTTCTAATAAGTCAGTTCTTCACAACAGGTGGCCGAAATATTGGAGCTTCATCTTCAGCATCAGTCCTTCCAATGAATATTCAGAATTTATTTTCTTTAGGATGGACTGATTTGATCTCTCCTTGAAGTCCAAGGGACTCTTAAGAGTCCTCTCCAACACCACAGTTCGAAAGCATCAGTTCATTGGTGTTCAGCCTTCTTTATGATCCAACACTTCCATCCATACATGACTACTGGAAAAACCATAGCTTTGACTAGATGGACCTTCGTCAACAAAGTAATGTCTCTGCTTTTTAATACTCTATCTAGGTTTGTGATAGGTTTTCTTTCGAGGAGCAAGCGTCTTTTAATTTCATGGCTGCAGTCACCATCTGCAGTAATTTTGGAGCCCAAGAAAATAAAGTCTGTCACTGTTTCCATTGTTTCCCCATCTATTTGCCATGCAGTGATGGAACTGGATGCCATGCGCTTCGTTTTTTGAATGTTAAGTTTTAAGCGAGCTTTTTCACTCTTCTCTTCATCAAGAGGCTCTTTAGTTCCTTTTAGCTTTCTGTCATAGGAAGGTGTCATCTGCATACCTCAGGTTATTATATTTCTCCCAGCAATCTTGATTCCAACTTGTGCTTCATCCAGCCTGGCATTTCACATGATGGTAAATGAGAAGTTAAATATGCAGGGTGACAATATACAGCCTTGACAAACTCCTTTCCCAATTTGGAACCAGTCCATTTCTCCATGTCTGGTTCTAACTGATGGTTCTTAACCTGCATACAGGTTTCTCAGGAGGCAGGTAAGGTGATCTGGTATTCCTATCTCTTGAAGAATTTTCCGGTTTGTAATCCACACAGTCAAAAGACTTTAGTATGTAGTCAATGAAGCAGAATTAGGTGTCTTTTTTTCTGGAATTCTCTTGCTTTTTCTATGATCCAACGGATGTGGGCAATTTGATGTCTGGTTCCTCTGCCTTTTCTAAATTCAGCTTGAACATCTGGGAGTTCTCAGTTCACGTACTGATGAAGCCTCGCTTGGAGAATTTTGAGCATTGCTTTGTAAGTTTGTGACATGAGTGCAATTATGCAGTAGTTTAAAAAATCTTTGGCATTGCCTTCCTTTGGGATTGAAATTAAAACTGACATTTTCCAGTCCTGTGACCACTGCTGAGTTTTTCAAATTTGCTGGCATATTGCGTGCAACACTTTCATAGCACCATACTTTAGGATTTGACATAACTCAGCTGGAATTCCATCACCTCCACTAGTTTTCTTCATAATTATGCTACGAAGTCACATAGTCATATCCTAAGGCCCACTTGACTTAGCACTCCAGGATGTCTGGCTCTAGGTGAATGATCACACCATCATGACTATCTGGGTCATTAAGATCTCCTTTGCATTGTTCTTCTATGTATTCTTGCCACCTCTTTGTAATATCTTCAGCTTCTGTTAGGTCCATACTTTTTCTGTCCTTTATATGCCCATCTATGCATGAAATGTTCCCTTGATATCTCCAATTTTCTTGAAGAGATCTCTGATCTTTTCCTTTCTATTGTTTTCCTCTCTTCTTTGTATCGTTCACTTAGGAAGGCTTTCTTATTTCTCCTTGCTATTGTTTGGAACTCTGCATTCAGATGGGTATATATTTCCATGTTTCCCTTTGTCTTTCACTTCTCTTCTTTTCTCAGCTATTTGTAAGGCCTCCTCAGACAACCATTTTGCCTTTTTGCATTTCTTTTTCTTGGGGATGGTTTTGATCACTGCCTCAAGTACAGTGTTACGAACCTTGATCCATAGTTCTTTAGGCACTGTGTCTGTCAGATCTAATCCCTTGAATCTATTTATCACTTCCACTGTATAATTGTAAGGGATTTGATTTAGGTCATACCAGAATGGCCTATTGGTTTTCTTTACTTTCTTAAATTGAAGTCTGAATTTTGCAATAGGGAGTTCATGATCTGAACCACAGTCATCATTTCATTTAGCAAATACCAAAGTACTTTTATTGTTTATCTATCCTTCTAGCCAAGGCTCAATTTACTTTATTATTATTACAGTATGGAAGAGGTAGGGAGATCTTGAGTCTTTTTAAAATATGTAGAATCGCATTTAGCAGGTTTTATTTCAATTTTTATTTAAAGATATGGCTATCTATCACCTGACCAAAGAAAAATATAGAAAAGTGAAAGTAAAAGTCACTCAATTGTATCTGACTCTTTGGGACCCCATGGACTATAGATTCCATGGAATTTTCTAGGCCAGAATACTGGAGTGGATAGCCTTTCCCCTCTCCAGGGGATCTTCCCAACCCAGGCATCAAACCCACATCTCCTGCATTGCAGGCGGATTCTTTACCATCTGAGCCACGAGAGAAGCCTGAAAAATCTAGAGGACTTATCTAAATTATTAATTTCTCTTTGAATTCCAGCATTATATCTAGGGTTAAAGAGTTTGCTTCTTTATTGCCAACCATTTTAAATATATTCTTCACCTAGTGGCTATGTGAATTTGTTCCTGTGATTCTGTGCCTTTGTAATGTTAATGTTTAATCTTCTAAATTATGATATATGTAATAAACTTCTGTAATGGTTTATTTTGAGTATTATTGAATTTCACATTTCAGAGTCTGAGTACAAATTGAGACATTCCTTTGATGGAAATTTCCTCCCCAAGATCGTCTCCTTGTCATCATTTTACTCTCTGCTGAAATGTCACATCTTCTGAAGACCTTTCTAGACTATAGTAACAAAATAGCTGTCAACGCTCTCTGTCTTAAATTCCTCAGCACATCACTTTGTGTCTTCTTACACTATCTGTTTCCCTCCAAGTACTAATCATTAATTGAAATTTTATTTTCTATTTGTGTATTTGTTTATTTCCTCTCTTACTACTAAAATATGATCTCCTATAATCAGACTTTGTTTTATATGTCGTGACATATTATTCCTGGAAGATAGTTAGGACTACCAGCTTTCTTTTTTTTTCCAAAGAAATACTAAAGCATAAGATTATTAGTTTCTTTCTCTACAGTTCACTAAGATGTTATATTTTTCATTATTAATCATCAAAGTTATCTGTGTCTTCCCCAATTTCAACTATATTATTGAGGTCATTCTTTTCCCATTTAATATGAACATGATATAAACATAATAATTTGCCTTATCATTTTCTTTTCCTTGAGTCTATCTGAAACTTTCATTGAGTTAGACAAGGCTGTGGTCCATGTGATGAGTTTGATTAGTTTTCTGTAACTGTGGTTTTCATTCTGTCTGCCCTCTGAAGGATAAGGATAAGAGGCTTATGGAAGCTTCCTGATGGGAGAAACTGACTAGGGGAAACTGGGTCTTGTTCTGATAGCTGGAACTATGCTCCATAAATCTTTAATACAATTTTCTGTTGATGGGTGGGGCTGTGTTCCTTCCCTGTTGTTTGAAACTGAGACTAAACTATGGTGGAGGTAATGAAGATAATGGGATCCTCCATCAAAAGGTCCCATGCATGCACTATCGTGCTCTGTGTCCCCAACCCTACAGCAGGCCACCAACAATCCACACCTCCACTGGAGACTCTTAGACACTCATAGGCAAGTCTAGTGGAGGTGATCGAATTCCAGGTGAGCTATTTCAAGTCCTAAAAGATGTATCTGTGAAAATGCTACATGCAATATGCCAGCAAATTTGTAAAACTCAGCAGTGGCCACAGGACTGGAAAAGGTCAGTTTTCATTCAAATCCCAAAGAAAGGCAATGCCAAAGAATGTTCGACTACCGCACAATTGCACTTATCTCACAAACTAGCAAAGTAATGCTCAAAATTCTCCAAGCCAGGCTTCAACAGTATGTGAACCATGAACTTCCAGATGTTCAAGCTGATTTTAGAAAAAGCAGAGGAACCAGAGATCAAATTGCCAACATCTGCTGGATCATCAAAAAAGCAAGAGAGTTCCAGAAAAACATCTATTTCTGCTTCATTGACTATGCCAAAGCCTTTGACTATGTGGATCACAACAAACTGTGGAGAATGTTTAAAGAAATGGGAATACCAGACCACATTACCTTTTGAGAAATCTGTATGCAGGTCAAGAAGCAACAATTAGAACTGTACATGGAACAACAGACTGGTTCCAAATTGGGAAAGGAGTACTTCAAGGCTGTATATTGTCACCCTGCTTATTTAACTTATATGAAGAGTACATCATGCAAAATGCTGGGCTGGATGAAACACAAGCTGGAATCAAGATTGCCGGGAGAAATATCAGTAACCTCAGATACACATATGACACAACCCCTACAGTAGAATGCAAAGAACTGAAGATCCTCCTGATGAAACTGAAAGAGGAGAGTGAAAAAGTAGGCTTACAACTCAACATTCAATAAACTAGGATCATGGCAGCTGCTCCTATCACTTCATGGAAATAGATGGGGAAACAATGGAAACAGTGAGAGACTATTTTGGGGCTATTTTGGGACTATTTTCCAAGATCACTGCAGATGGTGAGAGCAGCCATGAAATTAAAAGATGCTTACTCCTTAGAAGAAAAGCTATGGCCAACCTAGACAGTGTACTAAAAAGCAGAGACATTACTTTGCCAACAAAGGTCCTTCTAGTCAAAGCTATGGTTTTTCCAGTAGTCATGTATGGATGTGAGAGTTGGAGTATAAAGAAAGCTGAGTGCCAAATAATTGATGCTTTTGAACTCCTGAGAGTCCCTTGGACTGCAAGGAGATCCAACCAGTTCATCCTAAAGGAGATCAGTCCTGAATATTCATTGGAAGGGATGATGCTGAAGCTGAAACTGCAGTACTTTGGCCACCTGATGTGAAGAACTCACTCACTGCAAAAGACCCTGACGCTGGGAAAGATGAAATCAGGAGGAGAAGGGGAGGACAGAGGATGAGATGGTTGGATGGCATCACCGACTTGATGGTCATGAGTTTGAGCAAGCTCTGGGAGTTGGTAATGGACAGGGGAGGCTGGTGTGCTGCAGTCCATGGGGTTGCAAAGAGTCGGACACAACTGAGCAACTGAAGTGAACTGATCTGAAATTTTCAGTATCTTTGGTGGTTTCCCTCTCCCCATGTTCATTAATTATTCTTCCTTTATTACTCATCTTATCTTTGATTCATCTAATTTTTATATTTCCTTATTAAAAATCTAGTTTCTTATTTTATATTTTAGCTAGATTTCAGAGAATGTGAACAAATCACTTCCTCATTAGTTGTAAGAGGCTAGACTGCAGAGAATGTGAAATAATTACTCCCTCATTACTTGTAAGAATACATTTGCATCGAGACTCCTGTTGTCTGTTAGATTCAGCTCCTAAGTTTAGTCTTATGGAGGGAAAGAAAAAAGAAGAACCATCAACATCACTTCTTAAATTACACTGATGAAGGATAACAATTAAAAATACAGCAAAGGATTGTATAATGACTGTAAAATGACAACCACAGTCCATGCATTCCCTAATGAAATGTGATTCTGTATAGAGACAAGAATGAGCAGGGTACTTTCAAATTACTGGTTATCCACTTTAAAGGTGAAGAACAGAGAAAAGGTAGTCACAACTACACTGTAGTTTATACTTCATAGACATTCCATTCATCTATCACTATGACTGTCACTATACTTCCATTTCTCAAACCTCAGGGGAGCTTGAGGTATAGATGTTGGAAAATCAACAAGTGCACCAGGAAGCATATTGTGCTCAAGTTCTTGGTACTTGTCAAACTTGTGTGCTTTGATTACTGTCAAGATTCACAAGTCAGTCTTAAAATCTACCCACTATTACATCTGTCTTACATTGTGATTTGTTGTTTGTCTTTCGGGTCATTTATTTTCTAACTGGTATAAGAAAAATATAGATGTGTGCATTTTGGCATTTGAGGAGAAAAGATTGAAGGTGCTGGTGGTATTCGGAATGGACGTTTTCCATATTTGAATTTCACTCTATCACTAATATATTTAATGTTTTCTTAGTATTTGTCAAGAGTCAAAGTTTTAAAAAATGATGTTTTGCATATATATATATACATATATTATGCTTTATTTTATATATGTACATGTGTATATAATTTGCAATGAAGCTTTCTTGAAAAAGAAGTACTTTTGAGTATATAAATTTGGTTAAGGGCATAAATTCCAGAATTATATTGCCTGTGTAAAAATTCTTTGCTCTAAAGCTTACTGGTTACATGACTATCGGCAGGTCTCATTCTTTTCAACTGTAAAGTGATCATAATATTGGTACTTAATAGTGTTCTTGAAGTACTAAAACATGTAACAAGCTGAGAATAGAGGATTACATATTAGATACAATGAAAATTTTGGTGTTATAATTATTTTTCAGATTTGAATTAGAGAAAAGTAATATGGTTATTATTTACGAAAAAATAAAAGCAAATCAAAACATGCATAAGAGAAAATTAAATCACCAACTTAATATGAAAAATAGATGGATGAACTTCACTTTCACTTCACTAAACCATCCATCTATTTTTCATATTAAGTTGGTGATTTAATTTTCTCTTATGCATGTTTTGATTTGCTTTTATTTTTTCGTAAATAATAACCATATTACTTTTCTCTAATTCAAATCTGAAAAATAATTATAACACCAAAATTTTCATTGTATCTAATATGTAATCCTCTATTCTCAGCTTGTTACATGTTTTAGTCTTCGCAAATCAAAACATCCATAAGAGAAAATTAAATCACCAACTTAATATGAAAAATAGATGGATGGTTTAGTAAGTTTTATTTATTAATCAAATTAGAAGACAAAATGAGCATAGGATGCTAAAACTACTTACGGAGTAAGCATCTTTAATACAATTGCTATTCTTCAAAAAAATATTCCATTCTATTTAAAATAATTATTCCACAGAGAATAACTTAATATCTGCACATTCCCATATATCTATTTCTTTGCAGTTTGGAAGTTTCTCTAAAGTAATGGTGAATACACCGATTTTAAAATATTGATCAACTAGGACAAAGTATGCCAGTTGACTAACTCTCTGATGTAGTGCCTAGGGCTTCCGTAGTGGCTTAGTGATAAAGAAACCCACCTTCCATGCCTCCACACCCCCACCTGCAATGCAGGAGACACAGGAGACATGGGGATTCGGTCCTTGGGTCAGAATGATCCCCTGGAGGAGGGCATGATAACCCACTCCAGTATTCCTGCTTGGAGAATCTCATGGACAGAGGAGTCTGGCAGGCTATAGTCCATAGGGTCACAAAGAATTGTAAACAACTGGAGCAACTGAGCAGCACACAATAATTTAACTAGATACATCTACAAAGATATGAGGTCAGAGTACAAAGCTGAATCTCAAGAGAAATCTAGTTTAGAGACAGAGTGGAAGACATTTATGCCTGTAGAAACACCTAGCACATCTGAGTGGATTTTAAATATTTTCTTCAATAGTTTAACTTTGAACAAGGGAGGGGATCCTAGTTTTGTGAAGCCTAAAAAATCTTGAGATTCTCTTTTAAGTGAAAAAATGAAATAAAAAGATAAAATTATAAACACAACATTGAGTTTTAAAGAATATTTTGAATAACACAACAAAAACAGAACAAAGCCTAAATATTTAAAAGCTTCAAATTTATAAAGATCACCTTCACATTACTAGAAAAGAATGATTACACCTGATCATGGTTGACTATAGTTTTTTTATTATTAAATTAGAATGTATATTCAGTTCACAATATTTTTATTCACTGATAAGACAGTCATGAATGTCCTTGTTTAGAGATGGTTTATTAATATCTTCACCAGTATACTTTGTATCTAATTGCCAATAAAAATATTTTTCAGATATGTTCATGTATTTCACTCTTCTTCATTAACTAGATTATTAAAATCAAATAGTCTATTTATGTCTTCCTTT
The DNA here is from genome assembly GCA_024291935.2 of Okapia johnstoni. Classification (NCBI taxonomy): domain Eukaryota; kingdom Metazoa; phylum Chordata; class Mammalia; order Artiodactyla; family Giraffidae; genus Okapia; species Okapia johnstoni. The sequence goes on along the minus strand of CM044312.1, from coordinate 76,704,513 downwards.
TTCAAAAGGAAGGTATATGCTTTCTTAATAAATCACTCTGTCTGGCATCTGGAAAAGAAATATTAAAAGTATATTATCTTTCATTCTTTTCACTCTTATTTCATATTCTATAATACTCCATCAATTTTTTTTAGTTGTTAAATAAATCAATTTTAAAATGAAAAAAGAAGGCAACTTATAAAAACAGTGACATAAAAACTGACTACAGCATAAAGTTAAACTGGAATATTAAGCAGTAACCGAAATGCTAGTAATATGTGAATATAAAACAAATAATAGTCATAAATTGATCTTCACTTTTTAGAATCTAAATGTAAAAGGTTACTCATTTAGGAAGTTTTATAATAAAGAACTATTCACTTTTGATTCACTGTATATTTGTTTGGATTAGAAGATTAATACTCGATGTAATCAGTTATTTAATGTTAAAACTGCCTTCCATTTCGTAAATGTTACTGAAATAAAAATTAATAAAGCTTAGATCAAAAAGTAATGCTGCAATGAAATATTTAACCAGTGAGCAAATTTCATGTAGAAAGTCTAAGAAAACACAAGAATGTGTGCTTTTTTTAACCCTGAAAAAACAAGTATTGAAAATATTACCCTCATTAAATCTTGAAATGTACCTTCATTTCCAATCAAATAATAAAATACATTATGCAGAGCACTTGGTCTTCTTTGGACATCTTTCCAAACAAGGTAAACATTAAAAGATTGATTCTAATATGAACAGGGAAAGTGTTATTTTGAAATGAAGCTGAACATGTTGATAATTCAATTAAACTCAAATGATATAATTAAATTCAGAAAATTATGAAGGTTGGATGGCTCAGGGGAGTTGTTTTTTTAAATCTGACCTTTCACCTTTAGGTTGCCATTTTGAATCCAAACCAGATAAAAAGAGATTGAAAATTGTTAACACATGATGTTGCTTGATGGCTTCTAGGAAACTGGTTGGTGGTCTCCACTTAATCCCATAGACGGACATTCCTGTCATTAAAAAGGCCATCAGAGTTTGCAGCGATTTATTTCTTTTCATCCAGGCTTAAAAGAAACAAAGAAATTTCTTGTAAAAAATCTCTCAAGGGCAAGAAGGGAATTGATTTAGATATATTCAGAAAAAAAATCAAAACTTTTTTTATAGGTGATATCTGAACCATAGAAACTCTAAGATTAATAATCATTTTTTTGGTGAAAAACCTATCAATTTCCAAGGAGAAAATGATCCTTTGAATTTGTCAATATTTGGGGACAACAAGAGAAAACAAGAACAATAGATATTTGGGCAAAATTATCACAGAATCTGTTGTATGTATGTATGACTATCTATGAATGGATTCCCACAATGTGTATTTAAATTTCCTGAAAACAATTAGCATAGAGTTAAACATACACATTTATCTCTAAGTATAATAATTTTAAGTCCAAGAGAACTATTTTATAATGTAGACCTGTGTGATAAAATAAAAAAATAGCATTTGGTAAACTAAACTTTGGTTCTATAAATGAAAATGTTCCTGAAATTTAGGCATAAAGTATACTTGAACAAGAATTTAAGTCAATTCAGTTAAGCTCAAACCACAGAATTTGAAAATCTCAGACTGGAAACATCCTTCACTACTTCTTTATGCAACTTCACTTCTTTCCGACCTAATATTTAAATACCTTTAATTTGTGGTTCTTTTTTTTCCCTCTACTTCAGTACATTTAGAAATAGAGAAATAATTTTTCATAGAACATTAGTGCCATTTTGAGTTTGCTTGAGTGAAGATTGTTCAGTTTATCGGATTAAAATATGTATATCCCAATCGTATGTATCAGTAGGTCCTAAGTTTGCCTTCTGTGGTGACATCTAAAAAGTACGTAGTCTTTTCCTCAGTGATGTTTCAAACAGACCTTACCTTTCATGCTTATTCAGTTACCACCTAAGACTAAGTAGCTAACATTTAGTAGAGCTGTAATAGAAGCCCTGGCTTGCCACCTTTCCCAAGTCTTAATGCTTTTAATCATGATGATACATATACTGTCTTCACATTGCTGAAAAGAACAATGGTTTTATGAAGAAAAAGAAGTAATGAAACACACGTTGCAGAAATACCACTCTGAAGTCAATGTAATAGAGTTTTAAGCAACAAGACCTGAACATATGACTGTTTAAAGACTGCATGTTGGGCAGGACTGAGTATGAGTAATTTACAAATCACACAACTGGTTGGGTGGCTCAGTGTCACAGGGGGAGAAGAAGCTAAACTAAGTCTTTGACGCTAGTTTAACATACTAAGAGAATGCGATGCAACAAGCTAAGATAGGGTCTCTGGAAAAAATGGAGATTGTCCATCTTGGTGGAGGTTAGTTTTTCTTTCAGACTTTCATTATTTATGCTGGAGGTGAGGGAGCTTTTCTTCAGCTTTACTGAGGTATAATTGACTGATAAAATGGTAACATATTTAAAGTACAATGTGATCACGATATACATATACATTGTTCCTCCCATTGGCTTCATTAGCATATCCATTAACTGAAATGCTTGTCTCTCTCTCTCTGTCTTTTTTTTTTTGGTGAGAACATTTATGTTCTATTCTCTTTCCATTATGCAATCAGTGCTATCAACTTAGTCATCATGTTATGCATTAGATCCTTAGACATTATAGGGAGGCTTTCCTGGTAGCTCAGATGGTAAAGCATCTGCCTGCAATGCAGAGGACCCGGGTTTGATCCCTATGTCGGGAAGATCTCCTGGAGAAGGAAATGGCAACCCACTCCAGTATTCTTGCCTGGAAAACTCTATGGACAGAGGAGCCTGGTGGGATACACAGTCCATGTGGTTGCAAAGAGTTGGACACGACTGAGTGACTTCACTTTTAGTTGTTATTCATCTTATAACTGAAAGTTTACACTATTCTATCAAACTCTGCCTATTTACCCCAGGCTTTGCCCCTAGCAACTCCTTTTCTACCTTTGAATATTAATATTTCTATGATTTCATATTTTTTTACTTTTGGATTCACATATAAGTGAGGTCTCAGACAGCTGTATTGCATTTTAATAAATTTAAAACTTTAGATAATTGTATTATAGATTCTGAGGCCCAGGTTTGATCCCTGAATCAGGAATATCCTCTAGAGTAGGAAATAGCAACCCACTCCAGTATTCCTATCTGAAAAATCCCATGGACAGAGGAGCCTGGCTGGCCAAAGTTCAAAGGGTCACAAAGTGCTGGACATGACTGAGTGACTGAGTATGCGATAAGGATTCTAAGGTGAAATTCCAAGTCAAATTGAGCATATTTCTGATGAATGTGTAGTTATTTTAAAACGTAAGTATTCTACCTATAAACCAATAATATATTCAATATTTTTCAATTATTTTACCAAATGGTTCTACTGTAAATATTTGCGTTGTGGCCAAGAATTTCTAATGTGCTTAATTATGAAGACTGAAGTTTTCTGAAGACCTCAATGGGTCTTTAGAGATCATATGCAAAACTTTAACAGTCAACATGTGACAAATTAAGAAATTGAAGTGCACAGATAGAGATTTGTCCTCACATACACAGCTAGTAAATGAAGAAACTAAAAATCAAACCCAGAAAGGTAAAGTAGATCAGATCTGAGACATTTTATACCAACAGTTTCATGCCAAGTAAACCACCAAGACGCTTGAAGTTTTTACACAAAGCCTTATGTCTGTCAAAAGACTCTCATCCTCCTTTCTTTTGTAATAAATACCCTTACAGGATCAAAGCATTTTTGATATAATGTAATTGATGGTTTTCTTTATTGAACAAAAAGCCTGTATCCATAGGGTCAAAGTTCTGCACTTTAGGAAAGCCTACAACCTGGGACATATGTAACTATACTGAGTAGGCCAAGTCCCATGGAAGTTGTACTTGACAATAAGCACAATTCTGTCATTGATTATATTTAAGTAGAATGAAGTATTTAGGAATAAAATCATTTGCATGGTACATCAAAATATATCATGCTTATTACAGGTTAATTCATGTAAGAGCAAGTAGCTATCTCTGAGAAATGAAATGAGCTTGGTAGGATAATAGGGAGTAGTGAGGAATGTAGCAAACTAAAGAAATCATACCAGGGCTCAATTTATTTGAGAATATAAATATAATGTGGCCAGGATCTTTGTTTTTTTTCAAGGTCTGTTGGAAATTCATGGTATTTTAGTTTGTTTTTATTTATTTGGGATTTGGGGGTAGAAAACATACTGACTTTACATCTTAACAATAAATGTACTTCAAAAACTTTATATTTTGTTGAACTTTTTCAGTTCAACAAGATAGAACTCTAAATTTCACTTAAGCTGGAGTCCAATTTTCCATCTCCATTGTAACTATATAAAAATATTTTGGGGGTGATGGAGATAATGAGAGTGAAAGCAAAATATGCAGATTTTTCTAAATAACAAATCCTATGGAAAATTGTTGAAAATCACTAAGAATCTACAAAAATAATTTCTCTACAAATAAGAAATTTCTGCACTTATTCAACTCTACTCTAAGAATATATCCAATATATGTTATAAATTAATAAGATTGAGAAACACTATGTTTATAAATGCTTAATTTCTTTTCACTTGATATACAGTAGCCTGCCAATAGTAGTTCATGTTGACAGAACAGTTACCTGGGAGAAAACATCTTCCTGGAAGAAAAGCAGAGCCTGGGGATAGAAATCAGGGATTTGTGTTTCCACACTGACAGTAAACTGCTATATCTTAGATAATTAGAGGTAGATTAAGATACGGAGTCAGAAAAATAAAACTGAATTATCTATCAGGAACAGGTGTCAAGTTACTAGGCTGTGCTTGGAAACACAGAAATCAGGGTTATATGGTGAAACAAATGCAGCAAAGTGTAAGTGAGGCTGAAACATAGTAGCTTGTGTCAAATTGCACAATGCAGATGTGACACAGTGGAGGTTAGAGGTAGGAGGAGGAGAAGGAGAAATTGGGGCTCCAGCTCAGAGACTGAAAAAATTTATAGGCAGATCATCAAAAGACAGCAGAGTATCTGGAAGGCTTGCATACCTGGCAGGATACAGTGGTGAATTCCCCACCAAGTCTGGTTCACATTAAGATGTGTGTTTCGGCTTGCACACTTCCATCCTTAGCGAGACAGGACAATCTGGGCCTAGAACAGAGGTTACCACATGGGTATATTTTTATACTTCTCTTAATACTAGGTTCTGAGAAACAGACAAAAATCTACAAATAGAAATCTAGTTCAGAGGCCAGAGACTGTTTTTTGTCTCTCCCGTCTTTTTAGTCTGGTTTATCATCCATATATTTGGTCTCCAAGGACTCTTTAAAAAAGACAGTGCATCTCCTCTTTAGTTATGATGTTGAGAAAAGATATGGTCAGATTCCAGTCTGTTGAACTGTTTCATGTGTCTTGGTTAAGGACCAATAACTGTTTTGAGTGAAAACTTTGATGGAACAATCTGGTTAAAATTCTAAAATGCTGTGGCAAATCTAGTTTCACCATTCTTTGAAGACATTTTCTAAACATGCACTGTGTGTCATGTATCATTATTGGATTCTGATATAAAAAATAAACACATGGTCTTCACCTTCTCAGCTCTCAGTTTCAAGAGACAGATCTGTGGACAAATGATTGTAAAGGTGTGATGAAGCATTATTAACATAGATGTTGACAAATGCTAGGGAAATACTGAAGAACAAGCTGATATTTACCTAAAAATTAGGGAAAACTAAACACTTCAATATAAAAATAATAAACCTCCAAAATCTTCTATACATTTCTCTTTTATTTGCCCACCAACCACATTTATCTAATCATTATTTGATAATAATGAATGAAACTGAATTTTGTTACCTTAATTTGCTGGGAATACCATAAACAGTATCATAAGCTTAGTGGCTTAAAGAACACAGAAATTTACTTTTATTGTCTCATAGATCTGGAGGCTAGAAGTCTGAGATCAAGTTGTCAGCAAGGCCATGTTCCACCTGAAAGCACTAGAGAAAGATCTGTTCCAGACCCCTATCCCAGCTTTTAGTGGTTCCTTGGCTGTGACAGCATAACTCCAGTCTTCACCCGACACTCTCTCTGTATGCATGATTCGGTGTCCAAAATTTCCCTCTTATATCAGTCTTATTGCAGGACTTCCCAAGTGACACAGTGGTTAAGAATCTGCCTGCCAATGCAAGAGATGCAAGAGATGGGGGTTTGATCCCAGGGTCTGAAAGATCCTCTGGAGAAGGAAATGGCAACCCACTCCAGTATCCTTGCCTGGAAAAGTCCATGGACAGAGGAGCCTGGCCAGCTACACTCCATAGCATCACAAAGAGTCAGACACAACTGAGTGACTGAGGACCCAGGTTTATTTCATTAGGGGTCCACCCTACTTTAGGATGACCTCATCTTACTTAATTACATCTGCAACAATTCTATTTCCAAATAAAGCTCTATTTTGAGGTAGTAGGCATTAGGCCTTCAACTTATATATTTGGAAGGGGGTATTGAAATTCAATCTACAACATTTTTTAAAGTCTTGTTTATTTGATAAGAGGCCTAAGTTCCCTCCAGGGGTAGGATCCTCTGAATCTGAATTTAGTTGCTAGTTTTACTAGATGAATACAGATGGAGTTATGCATTCTGTCTACTGAGGGTGCTTGAGAAATTTTAATAATAAGGTCTGGAATGGATCTGAAAATTTGAATGGTTTGTGTAAGGAAAATAAATGATTTCAGGTGTTTTGAGATCCATATTTAGAGAAAATTTCCCTAGTAACAGTAAAGTATGTATTGGATTTATAATTGATTTTTACAAAGTTCCTTTTAGGTTTTGCTGAAAGATTTTTTCAGTTTTTCAGTTATACTAGGAATTCAGCATTTCTTCCATGGTTTCTTGCAAAAGAGAATCTGTGGTAATACAAAGTTATTTGGATAGATGCATTCAATCTGAAAGGAGTACAAATATTTTCACCACAACTCAGTATGGTTTGTCTGCCACTAGGTATTATACTGAAATGGTTAGAAAAGTGAGAGAGACACACTGTTTTATTTGTATAAAGAAGGATAAACTATGGTTACTATACATAAGTGTTGGTAGATTACCAAAGAGTGATTGGCATATGTTAATAAGAAACCTATGTTGCATTGTGATTGATTTATCATAATGAAATATACGACATAAGCTTTGTATTACAGCAAAGGCCTTTTGCACAGAACATGGATGGGGGGAGCACGGTTGATAGACTTGTTAGACAGAGAAACTTGTTATTCTTGCTACTCTGACACAAGTGGCAAGTTTTAAGAGGTGACATAACCAATACTGAGATTTGCACATTGTTAAAAATTTGAATCATGACACTTGTGTCACTATTGGATAGAAAAGTGTTTTTTTTTTTAATAAGAACAATATTTGGGTACTTAGAGAACTTCTGTCACTTCTGAGTCATTGGCCTGAGAGCAAAAGATTAGAAATTAGCAGTAGCAATGACATAATTAAATTTGACATTTTCATAGAAAACATTATATCAAAAGAACACATGTGGACACTCAAATTTTCAAAGAAAAATTTAAGAGAAAAAAGAGATTAGTCAGAAGGATACAAAGGAAAAAGGTAGACAATTAAAATCCATGGAAACAGTATAGAATCTGCTTAAAGATATACTATTAGAGATTCATGAACTCTGATAAAAGCAAAATAAAAAAAGGAAAGATATGGGGAGTTGGTAAGGATGAAAGATAGGTGATAAAACCCTACAATAATGACTTTTAGGGATAATGTCAAAACCAAAAAAAAAAAAAAAAAAAAAAAAGTCATCCCCAAATACAAAATAAAAAAATCCCCTTGAGATAAGTATACTAGAAATCCAAAATCCACTGGAGATTGACTTGGTCTATTACTCTACTATGTTGGGAATGAAGCATTCTGAAGAGACTGCAAATAATGCAAAGAAATTGAATGGTCACTTTGTGCCTGGCCTTCTCTCCAGATTGAAGAAGTGTCTACCCTGTAGTTACTTTGTACAGAGAAGAAAGGTAAAGAACTGTCAGAGAAATCAAAACAAAGACCTGATTGAAAAAATATGAGAAATTAAGTGGCAATAAATCACTAAGTTCAAATAGTGTTCACTAAAACTTCTGAAGCCTTTAAAGAAGGATGTAGCTAAGCTACCACCAAAAATGTATCAACACCTTCCATCAAAGAGGAGGGTGATGAATGCCCATCCATCCCTAAGAATAGTCCAGTGTTACTTCTAAGGTGAGGTTTTAATAAAAAACATGGTGTTGTCTAGAATTATTTGTGCCTTAAAAAAAGAGTGTCTTTTTCCCCTTGTGGAAAATCTGTACTTTCACAATTCTTTTTTTTTTCGGTGTATTTCTCCACACATAGGCTTTCTTCCCTGTTTTTGTTTTGTTTTGTGTTTTGTGGTTGTTGATTTCTGAGTGTGTTTCTTCATGAGTTTGCTATCCTGAACATTATTGAACACTATTTACCAGACACACACTAATGAGTTACCAGTGAGAGGATTGTAATCCATCTGAAATAACTCATGGCAGCATTTGTTGGTTGTCAACTTTGGTCAGTAAGCAATAACTTTATTATTACAACATGTGGTAGGGCTTTAGATACTAAGCACCATGCTGAGAAGAATACAATAAAACCTGCTTCATAAACTTGATTACTAAAAGCAATGCATGCATCCGATTGTCTGAGACTTTTCTCACATTTAGCGAGGGTTGTTATTTTTAAGTTAGAGTAATTCCATGATGCTCAGATTAACACAAATTAATAAATGGCTTTTGAGCATATCATTTGCTAGAGATGAATTCAGGGCCTCTCATTAAAGACCAGGCATTGATTGCACAAGAGACTACAGCTATACTGTTTAATTCTTAGCAGGTGGGCACAAGCCAGGCCTTCCCATCTTGCATTGGCAGTGAACCTTGAATGTGACCTCTCCAAGGGAAGGAGGGGAATTCACTGGCCGTGTTTACTTTATACTGAAACTCTTTTTAGCTGAAGGCCCCTAACTGTGCTGAATTGTTCTTAGTTAAGAGTGTGAGATGTGTGGTGTGGCTGGTGTTTTTGACAGTCTCAGGAACAATTATTTCATTCGTAAATTTTAGCCAGCACCAAAGTCATCACTGTACAAGTTCATGGTGGAATTGGATGAACTTCTTAATGGATTTTCATTAAAGTGTGATATTTAACTTCGTTTTGTTAAAAGTTAAGGGGCTTCCCTGGTGGCTCAGACAGTAAAGAATCCGCCTGCAGTGCTGCAGACCTGGGTTTGATCCCTGGGTTGAGAAGATCCCCTAGAGAAGGGAACAGTTACTCACTCCAGTATTCTTGCCTGGAGAATTCCATGGACAGAGGAGCCTGGCAGGCTACAGTCCGTGCGGTCACGAAGAGTCAGACACAACTGACGGCTTTCACTTTCACTTTCAATGAGGGAAGAGATTCAAGGTATCCTCCTATGACTGGCCCATTCTTGGAAATAATAAATCCAGGACTGCATGGTGCCTTCATAGCTACTGCCTCCTCATCTCAGCAGCTTTGTCCAAGCCATCCTAAAATATCATTTTTTTTTTAAACTTAATGAGTTGGACAATTGTTCCAGGGTAATTATGGGTATTCTTATTTGCCTTCTCTTGAATAATGTCCCTCTTTCCAAATTATAACATGATTTCTTAAAATACATATCTATCCTCCAGAATAAAAAAAACTGTCCGAGGGCAGAAGACTGTGTTAGGTGGTAAGAAGGAGCACTGCTTCAGAGAATAGTCAGGATATTTGAAAAGGGCGTTGTGTGTCAGTCTTTTTAGATCACTGACCAGTTTGAAATTTTAACTATGGACTCATTTATCAGAAAATGAACATGTAAACATTTAGCAAAGCAATTCTAGGTGGTTCACGAACTTGAAATATCCATCTCCAGATTAAGGATGCTGGACTGGGTAACATATTGAGTGCAATAGACTATGAGTTGTAACCCTCATTTAGCACAGTGACTCTTTGTCCTCTACTGAGCTTCAGGAATGTTACCAAGCCACACTTAAACATGTTGCCTACTTTTCTATCAAATGCAAGTAGAAGATGCTCTTCATGCATAAGATGTAGTGGAACTACTACTACATTGATCATTAAGAAAACTAACTCCAATTTTAACTAATTAACTTACTAACTTTCTCTGAGCAATAATTTATCAATAAACTAAATAGATTAGATGAGGTTTAATCTCAGGAAATGATATAACTACTTAACATTTTTTAAGAAAAAATTGCTATTCTTTTTAGGTGCTGACTCAATAATAAGAGAAGTCTTAAGTCAGTTGAGAGTAGAACTGTATAAAATTGAACCACTGGCTATTTAAAAAATCTTTAAAATTATCATTTAATTTATATTTTCTCGAGTTTATTTCTGTTTATGTCTGCTGTTAGATTTTTTCCATTTATATTTTTATTTCACATACATAATTACTATATATTTTCATATGCCTTTTTTAGTTTTTTTTATGTATTACTTTTTGCAAGTTTAGTGACAAATATAGGAAATATATCTTTGAAACAGTAAATTATTCAATTTTGTAATTTGAGTTTTACGATTTTTAGGGAAAAAGAATGTCTTTCTTCTAAATCTATATCAATTAAGGAGGTAGAACCAAGGGTAAAGGGATCTCTGTATGGTCAGAACCTGGGCTCCTGGTTTTCTCCCATCCAAGTACTAACCAGGCCCGACCCTGTTCCTGGTTTTCTTTGCTATTCTCAGCTTGCAGTTTTCATTGTGTTGTCCAAGAACGTTGCTGTAGCTCCGGCCATCATGTCTGTATTTCTGTCACCTGGAATAATGAAGGGATAGAGAAGGACATCTTCCTGCTTTTATCTGTGGTCCATAACTTAATCACAGGCCAGTCTTAGCTGCAAATTTTATGTTAGGTGCTTGTGCCTATCTAAAAATAGGAGTTCCATTACTACAGAAAAAGACAGGGTACATTTAGAGACAATTAGCACTCTCACCACTAAAAACTGAGTGTATTTTTCAAGTAATCAAGATGAATTAATTTCATATAAAATAAAATGCAGTTACTTTATGATTTAGTGATAAATAAGAACAGTTCTCAGTTTCTCCAACAGTCATCAATCCCTCTAAAAACTTAATAACTTTGTGAACTTTTGTAATGTGCCTTTCTTATTATTCCCTTCATTTATTTTTTATAACTGAAATATTTCATCTCTTCAGGAAGATTTCCTTTAATCTCTCATCTTATTTAGATACTTCTTTGTAATTGGATATTTTTGTCATCATACTACAATCTTGGCACTTACAACACTATAATCATTAGTAGCATGCCTATATCATTTATTAGAATATCGCTTGAGGGCAAATGCTACATCTGACATATTTTTGTAACCTCAGCCCCCTTACACATTCCTGGAGCATAGTGCATTCGGTCACTGCTTGTTGAAGAGAAAATGCATAGGCTATGTGAGGTAATTTATGTGCAGTAGCATATAGAACACTAGCAATTGCTTGATGCATGTAAATTAGAAATCAACTATCAGGTAGACAAGTATATGCTTAAGCTATCCTAGTAATATGACAGGCCTTCAAATTATTGCTCCAATTTAATGCAACCCAAAGAATAAGTAGATGGAAAATACCCTTTCCCTCCTTCCTCCTCTTCTCCTGGGTCAGGAAGTGAGGAAAATGATAATCCTAAGCCATCATTTCAGTTTGTCCTGTATATGGAATCATGTCAAAATTCTGGCCCCATCTTTTCATAGCTGAAAGGGTAGATAAACAACCTCTCAGTTTTCATCTCCTTTCATATTCAGACAGGCCTGAAATATTCACTCTGAACTGACTGATAAAGAAAAAGAACTGACACTCTTTTGACCTAACTACCAAAATGAAACATTGCTCCAGAGAGAGGAGCCTTGCACATTGTCAGACCATTAAGAAAATATTTTTCATATTCTTTTTGGATTCAAATCATACTAACTCTGAGAATGGATGCTTATCTTTGGGTGGAAAGTGAATATAAGTATGTGTGTGTGTGTGTGTGTGTGTGTGCGCGCACGCACGTGTGTGTGTATCTTGGTTCTACCATTACTCCTTAGGCAAGTCTCTCCCTGAAAACATGAAATGTATTACCTAAGGTGTACAAAAGTTCTTAGGTGTGACAGGGACTGCAGGTCTAGGCACATTCATGGTACACTGAGCTGACGATATTGACCACAGAGTCTCAAGAAACAACATGCATAGAATGGTCTGATGGAAACTCATGCAACAAACACTTTTCTCTGTCATTTACCCCTTTCTTTCTGCTCATTTGGAGATCTTGAGCTCATATTATTAGACTGCTCTCCAAACCTATCCCCAGTTCCTAACCCTGGATTAACCCTTAGCAATCCTCACTTAATACTTCCTGCACTCCCCTACAGATGTCAGTGACCTCCCCGTACTTCCTTTGAATCCCTTCCCTGAACTGCAACAACGTTTAGAAAGCCCCAGTCCTATGACTTGCCTGACTGCCATACACTCTTAACCTGTATGCGTCTTCTTCCTTCTAGAGCTTTTTCTCTGTTTAAACCTCATGAATCCTTCCTGGGTTATAGCCCTCCCTCACCACAATCCCTCACCCTCATATTCTTTGTTCAGTCGTTAATGGTCTAACTCTAATTTTTCATCCTTCTGTACCCCAACGTGTGGTCCAGTATCCCACCCAGTGATGGAGTCCTTTTTCACAGGCAGGATGACAGACATCCAGATCCCTCCACCATTCTTGTCAGACTCTTGCAACCTGGGATACCAGACCCAGACATATTAAGAACATCACGTCTTCACCAACTACTAATGGTTCTGATATTTTTATCTTGGAGTTTTCTGTTTTCTTGGTTTGTGTCACTCAATCACTAGATTTATTTTAAAAGCAGCCCCCTTTGTGCAGAATACTCAGTTCTATCACTGCCCTTCTAAGCTATTCTCTGTACCACAGAGGAAATCTGGGTAACCACATTTCCCTGACTCCCTTGCCTACAGGTTTTTGGTTCAGATCCAACCACAGGAAAAAGTCATGCAAAATTTAGAAGGCAAAGAACGAAAAACATTGACCTCTGACAGCATCTGTAGGCCAAGCCATAGGAATAAGTTTACAGCAGCCCCAGAATTTGTCACGGTTTTCTGAGAATCCCTAATTGTGGGTAGATCAGCCCTTGGTTCTAACTTCCTCAGACTCTTTACTCTCAAATTTCTTGAAAGGCATCTTCCTGACTTTCTTTTCTCCTGTCCTTTTCACTGGACTCCAGTCTCAATTTTGGCTCCTCAAGACTTCTTCCTCTCAAAATGCTAGAAATGACCTTGATTATCTTGAAAATACCCTGACTACTCATTGCTTAAGTAAAAAGAAAATCTATGAATGCTACATGAATGTATCAAAAATGACAATGGTGCTACATGTTTTACTAACATTCACAACATTTTTGAAATAAGGAAAATAAACAGACAAATTTACTACTTTGCTGGTGGGTAGATTTCAATGTGTATTGTACTTGAAGAATCCATCAAAGTCATGGGCAGCTGGGATCTTGATTAACCATCTAATGGCACCTGGAACATTTCTCTAACTAAAGGACAAAAATTCAAAAGTTTTTAGGGGGCTGAAGGTGACAAAAATAAATAAAACAGGTAGAATTTAGCAAATAGAAAATATCAGTTCCATGGCAAACCAAAGACTGTGCTTTTTATTCAAAGAGTGTAGCCATTTTACAATATCTGCTAGTTGTTTCTGTGCTGCCATAGGAAGATTGGGTTTCTAAATTTTTCAATTTATCAGAAGTAGTCAAGAATCTCACCTTTTATATAAAGTCTCCAAAATTTAATTATTTGGGAGTGAATTAAAAAACATTTTTGACCATTGTATTTGCCCCCAAAACTTAGTTACAAGTTGTTTCTAGTCCATACACTGGCATTTTCTGACCTCTGATCTAAACTTAATAATTCAAATAAGGGGATATGCACTAGTACAGGCAGCAGAAATCAATTTCTATTAAAAAGGATTGAAATGATTAAATGGTGGGTAGAAATTTGAAACATGGAAATGTTAAGGAGGAGGCATCTTTCATGGTGAAATGCACAAACTTAAGATCAGGGCAGGGGAAGCTAGATTAGAACATGTTATGTAATCATAAGAGACCAGGTTTCTCTTTGTGGCTTTAATTACTAGGTGTATTCCCACTTGAGCTATAGGAACAAATATTTCACATCAGCTGTACATTTTACCTTCCTAAGTTATTATTCCCTTGAGTTACCTAACATCTGAGCTACTCCGGTGGACCTGAGAGGTGGTGTGGAGAGTAAACGGGCAAGGTAATAAGAAGTGTGTTCTGACCCATCATGTACCAGCCGCTCATGACATGAGTCTAGAAGAGCCGTGAAGGGACTGCAATAGAATCCAGCAGCAAGGCAAGCCACAAGGGGTCCTGCCAGAACCAGAGGCAAGCACATGTGAAAGCTTTCGGTAGAGCAAACAAGAAGGAAATGAAGTAATTAGAAGAAATTGATCCTTGAAAAGGAGACGGTCATAAATGCTTGATATGAAATTAGTAAATTTTCAATTTTAAACGCATCTGAAAATGGTTAACTTTTCTTATTTTGATCATAATGTTCTTATTTTACCATAGTTTTGATTAACGTCTCAGAAAAATAAAGCATTTCCTTTAATATGGTTTTCAACATACAGAGAAAGGTGAGGTTAGCCTATCAGTTTATAAAAATTAATAAATATCCCACTAGCTCAAATGAAAGCATTTTTGGTAAAATAATAAGTTTCAGAGCCTGGTTAGATAAATTCCCCAAATTTACCTTGTATTATAACGTGAAAAGTAAAGTGTTAGTCACTCAGTCATGTTCAGCTCTTTGCAACCCCGTATACTGCAGCCTGTGAGGCTCCTCCATCTAAGGGGTTTTCCAGGCAAGAATACTGGAATGGGTTGCCATTTCCTTCTCCAGGGGATCTTCCTGACTCAGGGATGGAACCCTAGTCTCCCACATTGCAGGCAGACTCTTTACCATAACATACCATACGTTAAAAAAATAACATTAATAACCTATGTGAAGCAATATAATAGTTTCTGAATTTTCTCCACATCTGTGTGAGAGAAAATACTATATTTCTATGACTAACTCTTATCACCAGCATTAATCACAACATATGACACAGAGCAGGGAAGAAATCAACAATTGGTTGTTGAATGAATGAACAAATGAGTGAATCATGAGAACACTGCTTTGATTTTTCCCTAGGTAGGAAACATTTAGTATACAAAGAATCTGCCTTTCAGATTTTTTACTCTTGGTGATCAGACACATGACTTTTGAAGGCAAATGCAGATTCAAATACTGCTCTGCACTAGAGTTGCGTGATTGTGAACAGATCACTTAGACCTTTAGTTTCCTTTTAGTCATCTTTATACTTAGAATGACACTGATGTCAAAAAGTTGCTTTGGTATTCAAATAATTGTTTATAGCCTAAAAGATGACTGGGCACATAACATGCCAGAGTGCTAGAATTATTTAATATCTACCAATGAATCATGACTACAGGGGTTTCTTAAGATTTTGCTTAACTAAAAAGCCTAGTTCCCGAAGTCCAATGGTGATGTCCTTTAATAGTTATCTACTGTTTCTCTTTTTCTTTGTTTATCTCATTTCTTAATTTTTACATTCATTTTACTGCATGCTACTGAAATACACTTTCTTTGTATGTTCAGAAAAGCATGGCTATTTATTTGAGATATTGCTCTTGGTTTTACTCAATTCCAGTAAAACTCTGTGATGAACTTACCTAAATGGAATAACTTCCAAATAATGCTAAGTTGCATTATTTTCTTATGTTTTATTTGCTGAAGCCTCAGCAAGCATTACACTATTATTTTCAAATTATTCCTAGGTCAGCTGGTAGCGAATTAAATGATTCATGTTATAGGTTCCCCCACTATCTGAAAGCAGAACATTCCTTTGTAAGCTGAAATGGTGGAAAGTAAAGAAGCAATTATCTTAGGACACATCTTCCTAATGGATGCACAAAATAAGTCAAGATAAAGCACAGGTGCTTATTGACACAGCTCAAAGCAATGGTGGTTTGATGCTGAGATGCTGAGTGTAGTTTTGTGGAAGGAGCTTGGGGTACCACTTTCACTGCTCAGGGTACATGATGCCTATATAATGGCTCACTGCAGAACCAACACTTAAAGCTATTTTAACTTTTTGTTTTATTCATAAAATGACCAAAGAAGATAAGTCCACTGCCTTTACTGAGTTTATAGTTTAGTCAAAGTGAAATACATGAAAGAAAAATCAAATGAAACTTTGGGAAAAAATGATATTGCAAATACATACTTTCAAACTCACCCTGCCCCGCATCAAACACATAACCATGATGAATAAAATATAAAAAAGCAAATGTTAAAGAAAGCCACTCCTGAATAATGATGAAAAAGAGATAAATATCTCTATGTTCAAGAATTTGGAAAGAAGTAGAGTGAAATAAATTTGAGTCAGATGGCCTGTTAAATTCTAGATCTGGAAGCAGTTGGAAGTTGCTAGGAGTTCAACTTCTGTAGAGTAGAAGAGGCTAAGTGTGTTCTGGGTGAATACTGGGAAAAGAGCCAAACTCACTGCTGGAAACCAGTGGCTGGAATGGGCTTTCTACCCTGCACATAAAAGAGGGAAAAATACTGCTTGTATGGGGCCTCTGCCTAGTATGAAGCAATTTGCTTGGGGAAGCACGAGGAAACAGGGCCAACCTCCTGAGCAGAAACTGAGACAAATTTTCCATGGTTGAATTCCTGGATCTTTGAACTATTCCCATGGTGTAAATTCCTTAAACTTCCAAAATAATACTTGATTATGGACTGGGATCCAGGGACTGGGTAGATGTAACACCACTAGAGAATAAGAGGTAGAGAAGCAGAGAGCATTGAACATGTGTCTGGAACTAAAAATGCTAAACACATGAATAAATCTTATACTGCTAAAAAAAAGTCCAAGAAAAGCAACAATCACAAGATTGTAAAGCAACTGTACTCCAATAAAAGTTAAAAAAAAAACACAAAAAACAGGATAATCTAAACTTATATAACATCACTGCTCTTGGAATCCTCAAAAATATAACTGAGAGAAGTGTCAGTTTAAAAAATACATGTGAAACAAAATGAAGAAAAATTAAATATAAACAAGTAAAAATAACTTATAAATTTTGGAAATAAATATATTAGATTTTGGAAGACAACTATCATAATATATATAAAAATCTAGATTGACTAAAAGTGGTAAACTGTAAATAAACCTGCTGAGGAATTAGCACAAAATGAAATGTAAAAACAGGGGAAGGAATATATTAAAAAGCCACAGAAACAAAGATAGATTAAGATGACTCAACATAAATTTAAGAGCAGTTTAAGAAGATTGAATGTGAAAAATCATGGAGAACAAATATTTAATGAGCTAATGACCCTGATGCTGGGAAAGATTGAAGGTGGGAGGAGAGGGGACGACAGAGGATGAGATGGTTGAATCACATCAACGACTCAATGGGCATGAGTTTGAGTAAACTTCGGGAGTTGGTGATGGACAGGGAGGCCTGGCGTGCTGTAGTCCGTGGGGTCGCAAAGAGTCAGACACGACTGTGCGTCTGAACTGAACTGAACTGAAGCTTTATTTTGTAAGAAAAGGTTGATAAAGATACTGAATAGTTTAAGATGTTGTATGAAGAATTTATAGTGAGATAGTGACTATATAAACACACAATGACATTTTATCTGAATGATAAAAGAATTCAGACCCACAACCTCAGCAGCAACCAGCCTGTGAAGCCAATGCACAATCCTTGCAGCAGCTGTCCCAGAATGCTCCTGACTTCAGTGACTCTCAGTTCCCTTTATTTTACCTATTAACTCACTATCTACCAACATAAATCAAATGTGCTTCTCAAACCAATCACATACGACGTCTTACATCTAGTTATACTTGTCTCTAGCTTCATGGGCTAAGTTGTTTAGCCCATCTAATCACAGCACACCTGAAGCCTTCCCTGCTTTCATTAAAGACCTTTTTCTCTCCCCTGCTTCACTTTAAATCTCTGCTAAAATCAAGTGATGATGGCCAATCTTGCTATAACAAGCTCTGAATAAATAGCCTCACTTTGTTCTCATTTGAGTTGGCTTTATTTTCCCCAAAACAAAATGTGCATGGCTAAAACCATCAGAGATAACAGTTGAAATAATAGATACACAATTTATAGCTAGTAAATCAATATCCATAAAGAGGATGAGAGGGAGCATTGATACATGTATTATTTTAACAAATGTCAATATAGGGAAGATTAAGTAGAAATAAAAAATATTAGAGAACGTAAAATAACATCTAACAAATCTAAATGTGTCAATAATAGGATTAAGTTCATGAATTAAATGACAGAACATCAGATTGTATAATACTTTATGCAATGTAAAAGCTATAACCAATGTACATAGACATGCATAGCCATCTAGAAAGATTGAAGTTAATTTTCATATGAAGTGAAATATAAAGTTTCATTGAAGTTAATTCTCATATTCCATATAGGAAACAAATACATAAAAACAGCTTCTATAATATATCTTATACAGATTTTAAAAGTCAAAAGCATCAGTTGGAATAGAGCTTAAAACTGCATAATAATTATAGCAAAACATAAATATGTTTCATGACTGTCCATGTTTTAAATAGAATGATCTTGGAATACACAATGAACATTTGACAGTAATCTAAAGAGAATTTTTAAAAGTCACAATCATAGTTGGAGATATAAATTATAGAAGGGGAACAGATTGTATGAAATAGGAACTAATGTATAAAACACAAAAGAATCATCAGGGAATTAGAGGATTTGAAAGAATAACTGAATGATTTGATGCAAGGACAACATAACCTGGTAAAATATAATACAAATATTATGTATAATATATTATGTAATAACATAATATAAAACACAGTGAATAAATCCAATACATTTAAAAATTCGTACCAAACAGTGTTCTAAAATATATATTTACTATCAAAATTGTCTCATGGTGAAAACAAAACTTGTGTAGGCTAGTGAGCATTTAAAAAATGGAATAAGTAAGTAAATTGCTGCTGCTGCTGTGCTCAGTTGTGTCTCATTCTTTGCAACCTCATGGGCTGTAGCCCCAGGCTCCTCTGTCCATGGGATTTTCCAGGCAAGAGTACTGGAGCGGGTACCATTTCCACCTCCAGGGGATCTTCCCAACCTAGGGATTGAACCATGTCTCCTGCATTGGTAGGCGGATTCTTAACCCCAGCACCACCCAGGAAGTTCTAAGTAATTGTCTAAGAATATCTTAAGCACTGTTCATTTTAAATGGTATTTTAAAAATCAAATCTTCAAGAAATAATGATTTTTACAAACAGTTCCAAACAATAGGAGAATGAAATATATCCTAAAAATTTTGTTTAAATAGAATCATATAACATGTGGTTGTTTTTGCCTGACATCTTTCACATAGCATAATGTTTTGAGGGTTCATTCATGTAACATTTATCAAAACTTCATTTATTTTCATGGCTGAATGATATTTAATTGTATGGATATACTACATTTTGTTTATCTTTTCATCAATTTATGGATATTTGGATTTTTTTCACATTTTTATATGAAAGACATGAAAAGACATTTTATAAGGCATTTATGAAGGCTGTATAAGGGAGGAAGGGTCAAGATGTGAGGTGAGAGAATGAGGAGCTTACCTCCCCCACCAAACACATCAAAAATAAAACTATATGTGGAACAATGCTCACTGAAAACTAACTGGCAACTGGCAGAAAGACTCCTGTACAACCAAGTTTCCGAGAAAGATACACACCTAATGGAGTAGGAAGGGTGATCGGGTTCAGACCTGTGTCCTTGGGAGTGTTCTCAGAGGAAGGGAGAAAGTACACAGACTCTCTGGGGAGTGAGCATGATCTGAGCCAGAGATTGGGCTTCCTGGTCCTGGGATCCTATGTGGAGGACACAAGCCCCCTTGGTTTGTTGGAGGGCCTCTGGGACAAATAGAAGGGCTGGGGACGGGGGTGCTGGATACAGCTCATAAGGAAGGCACACATTAAACAATCTCAGAAGCAGGACAGAGAGAAGTCTGCTCTCAAGGCTGCTGTCTTTCTATCACCTCCTCCCCACCTGCCCCAGTCCAAGCTATGTGAATGCTACAGTCCCACTCACTCCATGCCACAGTGTGGCACTGGATCTGGGTCACCCATGACTAGGAAAAAGGCTCATCCCAAGGACACCGAGGTGACCCAGTCCTGGGGCAAAACCTAGACGGGCTGGTGGTGACCACTACTGGAGCATACTCATGTGGTGCCTCAGAAGCTCACCTTCAATAGACATCAAGAATCTATGCAGGATCCCACCAACTCTGTGGAGTGCTTCCACAAGTAAGACAGGGGTGCCGGAGGTTGGAGCCAATGAGCAGCTGTGAGAGACAAGGGGGACCTGCACCCATGGCTTTGTCTGAGTGGAGCCATAGGTACCTACCTACACAGACAATGAATTGGACCTCTGACTGCACACAGGTTCCACTTACATCAGCAAATCCCTCCTATAGGGCAAAGTTCCTGGTGTGGGAAGAGGGGAAACCACTCACTTAAAGGAAATAGAACCAACTCAGGACTGATGCTCAGTGCTTTTGCTCCAGGAACTTGAGATCAGGCCCCACCTTTGACGGGGTGGTGATAGTCAGTCACTGATAAGAGAGGAAATTCTTCCTCATACCAGGCACTGTGATATCCCCTCCATTTCAAGTTCCACCTACTACCAAGGTGGTAGCTGCCAACACATCCTGAGAAAACAGGGACTTGTGTCCATGCCAAATCTAGCTCTCCAAAAGAAAATGAATGTTATGAAGGCAAGTCACAAAAGAGCATCTTTGGGGGTGGTAAAAATGGGAAAAATTTCCCTAAGAAATTGCCAGTGAGAAGCAGATTACCAGTAGGAGACAATTTTTCACTCAATGGACTGCCCAGTATTAGCAAGGATTAGGAGGATGCTGCTGCTGCTGCTAAGTCGCTCAGTCGTGTCTGACTCTGTGCAACCCCATAGACGGCAGCCCACCAGGCTCCCCCATCCTTGGGATTCTCCAGGCAAGAACACTGGAGTGGGTTGCGATTTCCTTCTCCAATGCATGAAAGTGAAAAGGGAAAGTGAAGTTGTTCAGTCGTGTCCGACTCTTCGCGACCCCATGTACTGCAGCCTACCAGGCTCCTCCATCCATGGGATTTTCCAGGCAAGAGTACTGGAGTGGGTTGCCATTGCCTTCTCCGTTAGGAGGATGATATAGCCCTAAATACTGCTAGAGGGGATGAAAACAAGTATGCTACAAGGAATGCTGATTTGGTAATTCCCTTTTTCCCTATTATATCACATTTGAGAAAATTGGGAAGAATATGCAAGATATGATATCAGTTGTTGGTACAATATTGTGTACTTAATTATTCCCCTATTATTCTGTTTGTTTGACCAATTTCACTGTGAAATGAATAAGACAAGAAAAGCAAAGTAACTAAGTGGTAAGAAAAAGATAATAAATTGAATCTACAAAACTGAAAAACAGAAGGGATATATTATGTTGTCTGGCTAGGACAATCCTCTCTAAGGCACTAACTTTTAAGCTGAGACTTTAATTATTTAAATAGAAATTTCCAGAGGCACAGCTGGCAAAAGAGTTTTTCAGACCAAACAAAAGGTGGATAATAAAGCTCTGAGAAAAGAAATAGTTGGAACGCTTCTAGGGATAGAAAGGAGGCCAGCTTGGCTTGAGTGGAATGAAAGATTAAAGGGATTTGAGTGAATAAATGCAAGGGCATTTATTGTATTTGAGAGAAATAGGAAACTGAATGATTTAAGCAGGGGCATATTGAAATCAGGTTTGTGTTTTATAATTTTGTTCTCTTATGAGAAGACTAGATTAAAAAGGTCAAGAAGAGACCAGGAGACAGTAAATTGAAGATAGTTACCTTTGTCAAGACAAGAGATGATGATGATGCAGACAGAGAGGAATTAACCAGTTTAAGAAAAGTATGAAGCAGAATCATCAGAACTTATGATAGACAGCATGTAGAAAGTGAAGGAGAGGAATTTTTTGAAGTACGACTTTCAGATTGGAAAGTGAAGAAAGATTCTTAAATTCCCAAGTAGATATAAAACCAAGTAATGACCAATATATGTGCTCATCTAATAAGATGTATTGCTTATTTCTTTCAGTATTTTTAAAATGGGAATGTTCACTTCTTACTTTTAAAAATCAATCTTATAATATTTGAGTTCTTTTATGTATTGACTTTTACATAGTTTTGCTTAGTCTTTAGTTGTAATTTTTAAAATCCACTTGTCAAATCTCTAACAATATTCATGTTGCTGATTGGATACCCTGTATAAGTGATTGTGAATTTTATAGTTTCTTTTGGAGAATATTAATAATTCACTGTTTATGATAAATATATCTTCTTAAGCCTTTGACATTTTAAAGATGGTTTTATTTAGAGAAAAGACAAAGAGTTGCAAGAAAACACCTGGCAGCCAAGAAGAAATATTTTTAATGTTATAAGAACTCTGAACCCTAAAAATAGATTAGAAAACAATAGCAATCATAAAATTAGCTAACATTTCTTGAGGACATACCATCTGCTTGACATTGTATAAAGCAATTTATAATCCTCCTGATAATCCATATGTTAAGTATGATTATTCTCTTTTAGCAGATGGGAAAATAGAACCAAAGTAGAAAAAATAAGATACTGAAAAAATCTAAAACTAAATATTTCTGTTAGAATGAAATCATTTGCTTATAGTTCTATCTACTAGACAGCCAGACCTTTCACAAACCTCAAATTTGGTGGAAGGATGTCAGCTGATACTAGCTTCCAGACTTGAATAAAGAAGTGGTTCCTATCTGGCTCCACATTGTTACAAAGGGAATTGCATTCTCTAAATTTTGAGATTATTGAATAGTGTCCTTAGATCCAGGGATCAGAGTCTATTTTAGGTGTCATCATGACAATGGTAACACAATTATATTTTCATTTTCAAAACCAGACTATTGATTTTACCTAAAGAGGGTAGAAAACACAGTAAAAGCCTAATGTTGTTTCAGAAATCTTACATGAGAAATATGTGTGTGGAGGGGAATATTTAACATGTATTTGTCTAAAAGAAAGTAAATGTGTATTTATAGAAGATGCACAACTTTGAAAGCAGTATACAATTGTATACTTATACATTTTTAGCTAATCAGTCAGTCAGTTCAGTTGCTCAGTTGTGTCCGACTCTTTGCAACCCCATGGGCTGCAGTACGCCAGGCTTCCCTGTCCATCACCAACTCCCAGAGCTTGCTCAAACTCATGTCCATCAAGTCAGTGATGCCATCCAACCATCTCCTCTGTCGTCTCCTTCTCCTCCTGCCTTCAATCTTTCCCAGCGTCAGGGTCTTTTCCAATGAGCCAGTTCTTTGCATCAGGTGGCCAAAGTATATATTCTGTTTAATAAATTGGTTTCTACTCTATCCATATTAGATGGATAGTGACAAAAATATCCAGAGGAAAACATGTTGATCCTAATATTCATATAGTTAAAATTTAAATAAATGCTGTATCAGTATTCTGACAAATTACCAGCTCCACCTCCAAGTACTTTCATCGATGAAGACTGCACCATTTAACCCAGTAAAGCCAGTAAGATTTTGGTTTTGGATATCAAAACCTTGGTATTTCAAAGTTTAACCAAAGTTTAAGCCAAAGTTTAAAACTATTTACTGTCAATTCATAGAAATTTAGGTATACAGGGCAGTAATACAGGTCAGCACTTTTGTCTTTCCTATGTAAAATTCAATTGAGAATCTAAATACAGGGAAGGTGTGTTTATCTGCATAAGCTTTTAAGATTGCTTTAAAAAAATATGCTTACAGGAACTATGGAGACCTAAATTTACCATAGTCTGTCTCCTCTTTTAGTCCAAGCATGTTTTCAAACTAACAAACTACTGATTTAGCTCATGTTCAGCAAAACCTAAAGAGTGAAAATATTTCTTGTTATCTTGTTCTTTAACAGCATTCATTGACCCGGAAGTATTGCTAGGTTAAATGTATCATTGCATTAGTAGATATAAGATACAACTGCTGTCCTAAAATGACGTTATTAGGAACAAAATCAAGGTATTTCCAAATACAGAAACTATTTTTGAACCTCTCTCCAATAGCATCAGTTGAAAAATATTTGCCATCTTCAAATTATTCCATTGAATTATTTTTTAGTGGCATGAAATTTCCACTACATTTCTTCCAGGTCTCTTTCAAGGCTCATTTTACCTATCTAATCCTGAAAATTTTGAATTCTTTTTTCTTTTGTTATTTTTTGCATCTAAATAATTTTTCATTTACACAAGAAGGGTCTAGTGACCACACAGAGCTAGCATATTTTTCTGCATTAGTTTTCCTTTTCATCTTTACCTTGTAGCTCATATCAAAGCTATAATTGTTTGCTAGCCAGCGAAATCTAATGGCTCCCTCTGGTCAAAAGCTGTCAACAGCAATCTATCCAGCAGTGGGGGCATTGCCTGAAATAGAAAAGCATCGCATATGGTCGTATTCCTTGGTGAGCTGCAAACAAGGCAGGGCTTAAGATTTTCAAATACAAAACCATTACTAACCCCACATAATAAGGCTGGGGCACTAACATATCATTATTAGAGTCTAGTGTATCATTACTAGAGAATATCACTTCTTGCTTCATTACTGTCTATAGGTGAAAGACAAACCAACCATTTATACTGTTTTCTTCTTTCCTTGATTTAGCAATGTGGCAATAAGTCTGTTTCTTAGATGTTAAATCATGATTTATTAGGTGTCCAAAAGTAAACCCATACTCCACAATGGATAAGGAAAACAGGCCTCAAATGATCAGTCCAGATTTCCTGCTAAGTATAAAGACTGCTAAATTCATTAGGGAATCCAACAAAGACAAACACTATGATATTGGAAGAAGAAAAAAAATTCTCTCCAAAAGCTGTAAAGCACTGTTTAGGAAATTCTGAGATGGGTGATTTGTTTAACATTTGTGTTATCACAATAGTGTTGTGTGATCCTACTGACACAGTCCAGTATAATGACTCTAAATGTCAAAATAACTATTTAGCCTCATGCTGAGTTTCCCATCCAGGCTAATTAGAATCCTTGTCCTCTTAAAACATTTGCACTCATGGAATTCCAATGGTTTTTCCACTTGTGACCTAGCCTTTTTGTTATTTCTAAATCAGAATGCACTGACTTCAACTACCTTTATACCAGTTTTTTACTTTGTCCTCTTATCTGCATGCCAAATTCTTTTACTAATTCCCCAGAATGAACCCCAAGAAAGAGTTCCTATTATCTTATCATAGAGTCTCAAATTTAAGCAGACAAAAAACAAAATATTCATCAAGTAGTTTTCATACATTCTACATTTTGTACATTTGTACATTGACTTCTCTCCTAACTGTTCTCAAGTTAGAAGTAAAATTTATCATACTAAGCTATACTGGGCTTGGTGTACAGGATAAAATATATGTCTAATCTTAATTCATTGAGAAGACAGATTATTGAAGGTATAGGCTTTAGGGAATAAATCGAAGGAGAAAGCAAAGATAGTGTTAGGTCAGATAGAGGGCTTCCCTGGTGGCTCAGACAGTAAAGATTCTGCCCGCAATACAGGAGACCTGCATTTGATCCTTGGGTGGGGAGGATCCCCTGGAGAAGGGAATTGCTATCACCTCCAGTACCCTTGCCTGGAGAATTTCATGGACAGAGGAATCTTGCGGGCCTCTGGTTCATGGGGTCACAAAGAGCCAGACACAACTGAGCAAATAACACTACTAATATTACTGCTAATTCAGATAGAAGAGGAACTGTTTCTCATTTGTTCACGTTTAGCATTGTGAATAGCAGAGAACTACATGCAAGTAGGGGGGTGTTGTGGCCTATTATAAAGGACGTAAGGCTTTGAAACTTTCTGCAAATAAAGCATGTGATATGTTTTTACTAATTTCTTTTTAATTCAAAAACTTCCATGAATCACTTGTAGGAAATTCATCCCCCAATATAAAGTTTAGACAATTCATTAAGTGCTGTCATGTCCTTTAATGAAAATCTTCAAAAAAAAAAAAAGTGCAGGCACAATTCTACTTAAGAGGTAAAGCTATTGATAACAAATCCTATTGGACCAGCCATTTGCTTAGTCACCGTAATGTATCTCATAGCTGAACTTAACATGGGAGAAGTCTAAATTCAAATACATGAGATTGGCTTTGGTTTAGTGTAAGGGTGGAAACATATTTGGTATTTAAAGCACTGTATTAAGGTATTTCTTGCTAAGTCACTACAGTCATGTCCGACTCTTTGTGACCTCGTGGACTGTGGCCCTCCAGGCTCCTCTGTCCATGGAATTCTCCAAGCAAGAATACAAGAGTGGTTGCCATGCCATCCTCTAGGGGATCTTCCTGACCCAGGGGTGGAACTCAAGTCTCTTGTGTCTCCTGCATTGGCAGGAGGATTCTTTACCACTATCACCACCTGGGAAGCCCATATTGAGGAATTAATACCTAGTATTAAAGACACTAATCAGTTCAGTTCAGTCACTCAATTGTGTCCAACTCTTTGCAACCCCATGAACTGCAGCACACCAGGCCTCCCTGTCCATCACCAACTCTCCAAGTTCACCCAAACTCATATCCATCGAGTCAGTGATGCCATCCAACCATCTCATCTTCTGTCATCCCCTTTACCTCCTGCCCTCAATCTTTCCCAGCATCATGGTCTTTTCAAATGAGTCAACTCTTCGCATCAGGTGGCCTAATATTGGAGTCTCAGCTTCAACATCAGTCCTTCCAATGAATACCCAGGACTGACCTGTTTAGGATGGACTGGTTGGATCTCCTTGCAGTCCAAGGGACTCTCAGGAGTCTTCTCCAACACCACAGTTCAAAAGCATCAATTCTTTGGCACTCAGCTTGCTTTATAGTCCAACTCTCACATCCATACATGACTACTAGAAAAACTATAGCCTTGACTAAACGGACCTTTGTTGACAAAGTAATGTAAAAAAATAAACTCTGTCACTATTTCCCCTGTTTCCCAATCTATTTGCCATGAAGTGATGGGGCTGGATGCCATGATCTTAGTTTTCTGAATGTTGAGCTTGAAGCCAACTTTTTCACTGTCCTCTTTCACTTTCATCAAGAGGCTCTTTAGTTCTTCACTTTCTGCCATAAGGGTGGTGTCATCTGCATATCTGAGGTTATTGATATTTCTCCCAGCAAACTTGATTCCAGCTTGTGCTTCTTCCAGGCCAGCATTTCTCATGATGTACTCTGCATATAAGTTAAATAAGCAGGGTGACAATATACAGCCTTGACATACTCCTTTTCCTTTTTGGAGCTAGTTTGTTTTTCCATGTCCAGTTCTAACTGTTGCTTCCTGACCTGCATACAGGTTTCTCAAGAGGCAGGTCAGGTGGTCTGGTATTCCCATCTCTTTCAGGATTTTCCACAATTTATTGTGATCCACACAGTCAAAGGCTTTGGCATAGTCAATAAAGCAGAAATAGATGTTTTTCTGGAACTCTCTTGCTTTTTCAATGATTCAGTGGATGTTGGCAATTTGATCTCTGATTCTTCTGCCTTTTCTGAAACCAGTTCGAACATCTGGAATTTCACGGTTCACGTATTGCTGAAGCCTTGCTTGGAGAATTTTGGGGATTGCTTTACTAGCATGTGAGATGAATGCAATTGTGCAGTAGATTGAACATTCTTCGGTATTGCCTTTCTTTCGGATTGGAATGAAAACTGACCTTTTCCAATCCTGTGGCCACTGCTGAGGTTTCCAGATTTTCTGGCATTTTGAGTGCAACACTTTCACAGCATCATCTTTCAGGATTTGAAATAGCTCAACTGGAATTCCATCACCTCCACTAGCTTTGTTTTTAGTGATGCTTCCTAAGGCCCACTTGACTTCACATTCCAGGATGTCTGGCTCTAGGTGAGTGATCACATCATTGTGATTATTGGGGTCGTGAAGATCCCTTTTTGTATAGTTCTTCTGTGTATTCTTGCCGCTTCTTCTTAATATCTTCTGCTTCTGTTAGGTCCATACCATTTCTGTCCTTAATGTGGCCATCTTTGCATGAAATATTCCATTGGTATCTCTAATTGTCTTGAAGAGATCTCTAGTCTTTCCCATTCTATTGTTTTCCTCTATGTCTTTGCACTAATACCTATTATATTAATACTGAAGACAATATTTATTAAAATTTATTTCTTTGTCTTGTGCTTTTTGAGGTCTAATTGTTGTAACTGTAATAAGCTAATGATCAGGTGTCAGTGAAGACACTGAACCTTAAACTTGAAAATCTTTTTATGTGCAAGGCTTGCTATGTGTATCAAACTATGTTCATTTAAGGAACAATAGGTTCCAACCAACTAATTTTATATCTTTTCAGGAAAGAGAGCTTAAAATCTTCCAGAATATTCAGGAGAATAGTGATATACCAGCTGAAGCTTTAGCTGCTAAGTAAATTTCTTAAAACTTTTCAGCATCTCTTCTGTCAATATTTTCTTTAAACTTTGAAAGACACAGTACATGACTTCGTTATGACCTATGGGAGTGCTCTTCAAACTGGGACATATTTTCCCTAGAAAACACAGTTTCCAAGGGACAGACAGGCATGGATGGTGTTAAGGAAATCGCTTTCCATCTCCAATTCTTATCTTTATAAATACTCTTTGCTAAAATTTATTTACCTGAGGACACACTTGCAGTCACAATGCTGTGCCAGTTCCCTTTTCTGACCACCTCCCCATACCATCCCCTATTTACTCTTGCACGTCTTGAATCTTGGTATGACATATTTGAACCCATGTGTAAAAAAGTCCATGTGAACCAAACAAAGACAGCGAAACAGACCATTGCCTGAGAAACCTTTCTTTATTATCAAACACTTGTACAAAAACTATGAAACTCAATAGATCTTAGTGAAACAAAAGTTGAAAATATGCATGACTTCCATAATGAAGTGAAAGTTGTTCAATCGTGTCCAATTCTTTGTGACCCCATGGATTATACGGTCCATGGGATTCTCCAGGCCAGAATACTGGAGTGGGTAGCCTTTCCCTTCTCCAAGGAATCTTCTCAACTCAGGGACAGAACCCAGGTCTCCTGCATTGCAGGTGGATTCTACCAGCTGAGCCCCAAGGAAAGCCCATGACTTGCATAACTGGGTAACAAATGCTTTCATAACTCAAGCAGTTTCCAATGTTTGCTTTTGACAAATTAAAGGACTTAATTGCGATGTCAGCTAATAAATCATTAAAAGTAATTTTGGTAAGAGAAATAATTTTGGCATACAACACAGAAGGAGTTTAAATAATTGAGTGATCTCTCTATACAATAACAATGTTCATTCCCATTTAGTTATTTTTGAAATATGAAATATGTTGCTTACTGCAAACATCTTTAAAAATAAAAAAGAGGAGCAAGATTGAGGCTGTCATGGGTGATTCTAAAAACAAATTATACTAATCAATGTCTGCTTAGAATAATTAGATGAAAAACACATGCATCTCACTAAAAATGATAAAAAATTTATTTTATAATTATTTATCAAAATGATTATTTTACAAATGGGAAATATAGGCAATGTTTTATGATATTAATTACAAATGGAGTATAACCTTTAAAAATTGTGAATCAGTATACTGTACAGCAACCATATTTCAATAAAAGAAAAATTTAATTAAAAATAAAAACCTTATCATTATACTCTTAAACCATTAAGTCTGATTAAAACAGTTAAAAACATAGTTATATTAATTAATTAATTGTATACTAACAATAATACTAATACAACTGAATATAAAAAATCTTTTTAAATCAGAGCTCAAAGTCATTATTTTTTTTCAGACTACATACACACTTTTATTGAATATAGTTCTAGTTCAGTTTTCTTTGCTTCTCTGTAATAAGGGAACAAGTACAAAGGGTAGAGTGATACATGTGTCCTTAAAATGTCTGATCATATGGTTTTGCATAATTTAGGTTGGATAGGTTTGACCCTACTTTAACAGTGATGTAAGTAAGTTTTAAAAAATGAAATTAGATGAAAACGCAAAATTAAAGATGATTTTTAGAAGAAAATACCTGCAATTCTAGCTACTTTGACAAATACTTTTTCTATTGTTTCAATCGTCTAGTCAATGTATTATTTTTTATAAAATATATCAAGCTATTATAAAGAAATTAGTCCCTAATTTTTGTTACATAAAAAATCTCAAGGGAAAAATGCATGACACAGAGAGAGATTGTCTATATTAACAAATGTAGTAGGTGATTTTAACATCATTAAGACTAGGTAACCCAGGTACTGTGTAACTTCTGCTGTAATGTAACATGAAATATGTGGTTCACCAATGATAATTCTAGTCAAAAAATGTCCCATTGATGCATCAAGCTTTCACATTTAAAAGAGAATAAACTAAAGGACATGAAAGGGAAGCATGCAGGCAAAATCAGAAGGCAGAATATCCTTTTGGACAGCTGGCCTATTTCACATCAACAAGTTAGCATCAATTAAAAACATACCTCATAACAAGACTCTGGAAATGGTCCAAATTGAGAATACAATATTGATATAAGATAAAAATGGCGTCTCAAATCAGTGAGGAAAAGATACAGCATTTTAATAAGTGAGATTTTGTAATAAAAGCAATGTAGAAAAATACTAAATTTGGATCCAGTCCTCACATCACGTGCTGGGGTAACTTCTGAGTGGGTTACAGTTTTAAAATTTTTTGAAAATGGGATATACTAGTGCTAGAAGAAAACCTAGGTGAATTTTGCATCAAATCTAAAGTGGAGAAAACTGACCAAACTTAGATTTGATTTATGGACAGAATAATGGAAAATATGGATAAATTCATAGATTTGTCTACATAAAAATGCAAAGAAAAGTGAACAAAAAATCCAAAAAACAAAAGGCCAACACTTCCAGCATTACAAAAGACAAATGAGAAACTGAAATAAATGCAATATATATTATAAAGGGTAGTATAATAAATATATTAAGATCTAAAAATAAAGAAAAGCCTCAGCACTATTGAAAAATGGATAAAATATACAGACAGCTCAAAGAGAATAGAAATATACATGTCCTTAAAATATAAAAAGATGTTCTGCTTTGCTCATAATAAAAACTGCAAATTAAAACTACCCTGAGATCCCATTTCTCACATATTGAATTGGCTAAAATCCAAAAATTTGGCAATATCCTCTGTGGGTAAAGATGAATAAAACATTCTCCTACATTGGTAATGGAAATGCAAAAGGTTAAAAACACTTGGAAAGAAATTTAACAATGTCCATCAATATCTATACATTTGTCCTGTGACCCCATAATCCTACCTCTAGGAGCATTCTCAAAGATACACTGATAAAACATGAAAATAAAATGTTTTCTACAAGGCTATGTATGGCAGCAATATCTAAATAATAAAGTCTGGGAAAAAAACAAATGTACATCAATATGGAACATGAATTTTTGAATACACACAATAAAGAAGCACAAGAGAGTTATAGGTAACATGAGCAGCATGAGTAAACAATTATGGACAAAAGACTAGGTGAAGAAAAGTGGGTAGTATGTTTACCTAAACAATTATGGAAGTATAAAAATAGCAATTTTCTCCAGTCTTTATACATGTATATAACTTGGGTTAAAAGATGGAAAAATAATTTTAAAACTAAAAGACATGGATACTTAGAGGAATAAGGGAGAGGATAATGAAAATGATAGAACTGAAATCTCTGAATATGCTTTTTTTTGTAGGTAATTTTTCTTTTCTGATGTCTCATTGTTAGTATATAGAAATGCAATAGATTTCTGCACATTAACTTTGTATCTTGCAACTTTACCTAATTTATTGATGAGCTTTAGCAGTTTTCCAGTAGTGTCTCTAGGATTTCTTATATATAACATCATGTCATCGGTAAGCAATGATAGTTTTACTTCTTCTTTTCCAATTTGGATTCCTTTTATTTCTTTCTCTGATTGCTATGTGTAGGACTTCCAAAACTATGTTGGAAGCATTTCTGTGGGTGAAATTATATAACAGAAATAATTCAGTTCTGTTTGGGCAGAGCAAGTATGTCTTTTTGGGTTTCCCTTGTGGCTCAGACAGTAAAGAATGTCTACAATGCCAGAGATCCAGGTTCTATCCTTGGGTCGGGAAGATCCCCTGAATAAGGGAATGGCTATCCACTCTAGTAAGTCCTTTCCTGGAGGATTCCATGGATAGAGGAGTCTGGTGGTTATAGTCCATGGGGTTGTAAAAGATTCAGATATCACTGAGCAACTAAGCACACAGTATGTCTTTGGGGATACAGATACAACAGAATTGGCCTGAGTTAATTGTTGAAGTTAGTTGATGAGTACATGGAGAGTTACCCTATTTCCTATTTTATAAATGCTAGAAATTTTCAGTTATACAAAGGTTTTAAAAAGTGGAGAGGTAGGCAAACCTGATAGATTAAAAGAAGTTTAAGAAACATCAAATAAAAATGAAAGAAGATGTTAAAGACAACAAAACCAGAAACAATGCTTTATCTGGAATTAGGTACTGATTTAAATAATTGAAATAATTTAAATATAATCTGTATACTAAGGAAATAGAAAGTGCAACAGAAATGGTAAAACACGGAGATAAATGTATAGTATAGGAATGGAGAAATGGAGATAAATGATGATAAAAAAGTAATCACAAAAGAGTATGTATATATAGTAAGATCTCAAGATCTGGAAATCAGTAGTCTACTGTGCTGTGGGTTGGGAGACTACTAATTTCACTGTTGCATTTACTTTCTAATTTTTTACAATGAATATTTACAGGCTTAACATAAATAGAGTTATTTTATTTTAGAAATATAGCACAAATTGTTTTTAACCCTAAAGCCAGTGATATTTATCTTACATCTTAATGTAAAATATAGTCATAATCTTTAAAACCATTCCCTATTTCTCTTGTTATATTTGAGAATGTTAATAATCTATTTTTTAAAAAAGGTCATTTGAAAGCAATAATATAAATCTAATTGCACTGAAATTAAAGGCTTTACCACTTATTCTTTTATAATTTTAAATATCTAAAATTTCTCAAATCACTATTTAAAGACTAGTTTTCCTGAATTTAGTTTATTTCTACTACTTATCATTTAAAATCTTTTAGTTTTGTGATTGTTGCTATGGTAAAAAACTAGTGATAAAAATGGGACTTTTTTTATACCTGTACTTTTCTTTACAAAAGATAAAAATACATTTTTACCTTTTTATGTAAGTGGTGAAAAAATCACCACTGCTAATTGATTTTTAAAATATATTAAACCAATTATGAAGACATATTCCGTGATACAGACCACACATTAACTTTTTAGAGCAGCATAGTATGTTACCATAATATATGCTGTATCTGCTCTGTGTAGTCACTCAGTCGTGTCCAACTCTTTGCGACCCTATGGACTGTAGCTTGCCAGGCACCTCTGTTCATGGGAATTCTCCAGGCAAGAATACTGGAGTGGGTTGCCATTTCCTTCTCCAAGTAATGAAGTCTTAGGCTGTTGAAATCGAATACTATCCCTGGCCAATAGTGTATGCTAAATCACAAAGTTTGAAACTAGTTGATGAGAATTTTTCACAGTCCAGTGACATAAGTACCCCCCCACAAAATTCTTTTTTGGAGGAAAGAAAAGTATGAATCCCTTTTCTGCAATTCCTTCTTTCAATAATTTTCCTTTATTAATATTATTATTTACTATAGCTGTTTCCAGACCTAACGATGGTTTGACTTACTATTTTTCCACTTCGATGCTGCAAGAGTGCTGTGCATTCAGTACACAACATACTTTGAATTTTTATCTTTTCCCATGGTTGTGGTACATAGTAGAAGTGAGCTGCTCCCAGTCAACCAAGTGATAGTGACAGTAAACAACTGATGCACTTACAGCCATTCTGTATCAGTGCATCTTTTCTGTTTTTCACTGTCAGTACAGTATTCAATCAATTACATGATGTATATTCAACCCTTGATTGTAAAATAGGCCTTGTGGCAGATCATTTTGCCCAACTGTAGACTAATATATGTATTCTGAACACATTTAAGATAGGCTAGACTAAGCTATGATGTTTGGTAGGTTAGGTGTATTAAACAAATTTTCAACTTAAGACTATTTTCAACTTACAGTGGGTTTATTGGGGTGTAATTCCATCATAAGTCAAGGAAAATTTTAATTTGTTTTGTACCTATTGTATTATTTTTTACATCTCTGTTTCATAGCCTTTTTCTCAAATCTTTCCTTCACATTATAGTCAAAATTGGAAAAAAGATATATTTATTATAAGTGATAGTACTAAAATTCCCAGAAGCACAATTTTAAAATGAATTTTAAGTACCAGTCCTTTGGCAGACTGACAAGATATTGGAAGTTAAAAAGAGTAATATATCATCCTCCTCTCAATTCTCGCTCTGGCAAGCAGTAGCTCTTGGTTCTTTTAGGAATGGCAACATTCATTGTCAGTAGTTATAACTTCAGCATATGTTATTGGAATTTCTTTCTGCTTGGGGCTTCTGCATGGTTGGACAACTATTTGGTTTGGGTATTGTGATTAAGATGAATGTCATTTTGGCCATAAATTTTTTATAGAGACTTTGAGAGCCCAGGTTTACTACTTACTAAATTGTTCCAAAATAAATTGTGCATCCTTTATAAGAATCACATCTTAGAAGAAAGTGTGATTCTTATAAAAATGATGCAAGTGATTTTAATAAAGGAGCTACAAAAAAGGGAAGCTATAATCTGCTCCCCCTTTTCACGGTGACCCCATCTGTTGTAAGTGAATAAAAGCACAAATTGGGTTTTATGCTGAACACTTTAAAGTCAGTAGTAGTTTCAGGTTATAAGAAAATGAAAACCAGAAGGAGACTTGCAAGTTATGCAGACCTATATGCTTGAAGATTTAAATTTTTACCAGGTAACTATAGTGAGAAAAATGGTGAGAATAAAGCTGGCAAGTTAGAGAAAACCTACTTCAGTATTAGCAAGCACTCTGTATTTTGCAGTCAGTCTGTGAAGAAATCTTGTTAGGTCTGGACAAAATGAAAGCTAAAAGATGATATAAGAAAATTTACAAAGCTAATTTATTTTAATGACATTTTTATTCTTTGCTTCAGGAGACTTTCTACATTTTTTGTTATTAAAATGCCCTGTCCTTTGTGAAATGATTATGCTTAGAGTTCATATTGCTGTTTTCTTTATTCTTGTTTGTAACTTCTTATTTATCCAGAATACAAAAGTCTGTAACTGTGTATAGATTAATAGTTATTTTTGAAATTATACTGACAAGTGAAACGGCAATTTACTCGTATAGAAGGGCTTTAACCAACATGATACTCATGTTCTGGCATATCTAACACCTGTTTGAGATTGGTAGACTAAATGTAAAATGCAGAGCATGAAACATTGAATAGCTCAGTCCTGAGAAACTCAGGAACAGGAAAGGAAATGCATTTAAGAGCACTATTGCCTCAGCCTGGAAAGCTCCTCAATAAATTCTCACTCTTTGAAAGGTTCTCTCATTTGATATTTAGGTTCTTTGTTAAGTCTTCTGAGCTACTGCCCTTTAGGGTAAGATCTACCCCATAATACCACCAGAATATCTTCATAGAGAGTCCAAGTTCTTTAAAAACAGTTTAGCTCAATATGGACATTTATCAATTCAAGTGTTGGCTGAGTTGGACTGAGTTTCTCTAACTCATTCTGCCTAACTTGGCTCTTGATTACAATTACCTTAGGTTTTTCCTATGTCTCATCTCATTTGGGAAAGAAGAAACTGGCCCCTTGTAGTAACTCTGGGCTCTCTTTGTTTGACTTGCTTTCTGCCAAGATAGAAGCAAGGCCTCTAAGTTCAGAAGGTGAACTAGGATATGGTTACTAAATTCTGACCTAATGTTTTTTTCCTACTGACTTAGGAGAATTAAAAAAAAAAAAAAGACTGACTTTATATTATGAGGATTCATATATCATCATAGCTTTTAAAAGAGCTTCTCTCAAATATACTAAATAATTTCAAAACTTTAAAAGAGAGTAGGAGGACAGAAAAATTATTATTCTAAGAGTTTATTGGAGGATTTCTCTGAAAACATTACTTACTTGTTTGCAAATTACCCAGAGGAGTTGTTTAATATGTGAAAAGACAGCATTCATATATTTGCCTAGACTAGAGAGACTGGCCAAAAGTGAAAAAGAGAAAAGAAAGAGATAGTAAATTTTCCGATAAGAAATATTCAGGTGTCTGGAATATTGTGAATTCAGAGATGGCTCTGAAGCTGCCAAATCTTTGTTTTGAGGGTTAAAGTAACAGACGTTAAGCTCTAAGTGAGACCTTTCTCTGGTCCTCTTAGATTTTTGGTATCCTCTTCCTACCTAGCTCCAGGCTGAAGTCCTCCCCAGTGACCAAATCCTTTCTTTCAACTTCCTTGGATGCTTTTTCTTTTTGAAAAAATTTGTGTCTAGGTCCTGGAACACTTGTAATGTACAGAGGCTGAAAGCAACACAGTGGTTTCTTCTTTTGTTGAAAGTGATCTTGTCTGTGATAGGCCAGCTCTGAAATGATAAGGCCTTCTTACATTTTAAAGGGCTTCTCTGATAGCTCAGCTGGTAAAGAATCCACCTGCTATGCAGGAGACCTGGGTTCGATTCTTGGGTTGGGAGGATCCCCTGGAAAAGGAATGGCAACCCACTCCAGTATTCTTGCCTGGAGAATCCCATGGACAGAGGAGCCGGAGGGCTACGGTATGTGGGGTTGCAAAGAGTTGGACACAACTGAATGACTAACACTTTCATACTTCTTACATTTTACTAATCACTTAGAGAGAATTTCATAAAGGAATCTTGTTCATAGATGAATTAAGCAAGAAATAAGCTAAATATATAAAGAAAGAGGTTTGCCAAGAAGAATGAGAATCTATGTGGTAAATTGGGGGACATTGATAAAACAAGAGACAATTCAGGGTTTTGAAGTCAGGTAAGCATTGGAATGTGTCTTCTGCATCAGGGATGGAGAGCAATGTGCAAATGCAGAAATCTGTGCGGTTCTTCTCAATATTCTTTAAATGTTAGTGTGTATAGAAAATGATGTTTGTTGTTTGTATTGCAGTGGAATAAACAGAATAATTTTGTCATGACTGCAGACATCCTTCTTAGATATTTTAGGCACTACCCAACAGCTCCTGGACCTAAAGGATGAATGTGTATATGTGTGTGTCTGTGTATATGTCTATCTGTGTTTCTGCATATGGGTACCAGTGTACCATTTTTGGTGTGCCAGTTGAAAAAGAGGATAGGCTTCCTGGAGCAGTTTCAGTAGACTCTCAACGTGGATACATTTTAGGATTCCATATCCTAGAGAAACCTATCTACCTATAGGGTGGCCTTGGATATCTCTGTGCCTTTACCCAGCCTCAGAGACACATTGATGAGATGCTGCTTAAAACTAACACAGAAAGAAGGCCCTTTTAAAAAGCTAAGTTATAGATTTTTGAGTTAAATTATTAATGTATTACTATAAGTTAAATTATCATCAATTCTGTGAATAAAAGCAGCAGTTGCTTTTGTGATACTGACAGTCTATAATCAAGTGAATATATAAAATAATTTCTGAGAATGAAAAGCCCTTGGAAGAAAATAAAGCAGAGGCATTCAGAGGCGATGGAGGTTGGGAGGCTGCTTCCAACTTATCCGTTGCAACAAGCTTGCCTTAAGGTCAGATGAGCCCTGCATGCTACAGAGAATCTATGCTCCTATCTGGGGAATTGCATTACAGCTCAGGGCACAGCAAACTCTAGGTGGGGGGTAAGCCCCACATATTTGATGAACGGAAAGAAGGCTAATGCGGCCAGCAGATCATGAGATGGAGAATGAGAGGAAAGAGATGAGGTGAGAAAAATAGCTGGGGGCACATCCCCTAGAGTCAAGGTAAAGTTTGAGTTATAGCCAGAAATTAGAGAATTTGACATTGTAAATCAGCATGATATGATTTGCATGGTTAAATGATCATTGTGTGAAAAGTATGTTGCAGAGGAACATGGGTAGAATCCAAGACTAGATAGAAGAGTAACATAGCAAATGAGGCAAAAAAAATAAAAATGAAAAACAGTTTGAACAAACGTGGTAGTACATGAAATGAAGAAAATAAAATTCTAGCTATATTTTGGAGAAAGCATCTTTCCAGAAGCAAAAATTCAAAATTGTTAACATCCAAAGTTGATTTTGTCTGCTTACTTACATCACCAGAGACTGATATATAAAATTAGAATGCTACATTTTTAAGAAGGAAGATAGTTGTCAAAATAGTCTGTATGAAAACAAAAACAAAAAAACTTGGGAAGCAAATGACAATTGGATTGAATGGAAGGTAGATCAGTACTTGTATAGACTCTGACATTGTTGTCCTTTAACATCTCTTCTTAAATGGTTTAAAAATTGACAAGTCCAATTTGGTGGATTTAAAATATACCGTCTGGTCACAATGGTCATCTCTTTATTTGAGAATTGTTCTTTCTCTTTAAAGAGAACTTGTTTCTCTTTTCTAACCAACTTATGATATGATCCATTATGACTCAAAGTCCCATTCTGAGAATACACCATTCTCATTGTGGACATATTCCTGGTGAATATAGCCTAGTAGAACGCTTCTTGATATTTTAGCTGAAAATGATATTAGGAAAAAATAAATTTTATCTCCTCAATAAAATAAAACATAGTAAACAACCAAAAATATATTCAAAAAAGCCTAGTGTTACATCCCAAATACAGTGGGTAGAACTCAGAATCTCCTGTAGATATCTTGAAGGACAGTCTGAGAACCAGTAAAGGAAATGCTGCTGGAACCAAAAATGTGCATGTCATGAAATATAAAGCAACTACTTTTATAACTATATTATTCATTGTTTAGTGATTAGAAAATAATGTTTTATGTACTTTAGATCCACATTGGTAGTATATTTCTTACACAAACATGCTTTACGGTATTGTAGTTAAAAAATATTGGATGAGGATTTTGGTTTAATATGTAGCTCATTATAGTTTTTCCAACTTGATTAAAAAAATGAATCCTCTAGTAGGCTGAATAACACCTTCCAAAGTATATAAGGTTCTAATAGATGGAACCTGTAAATGTTACCTTATATGTAAAAGAGGTCTTTGCAAATGTAATTACATTAATGAAAGAAGCAAGAAGTAGATTCTTCCCTAGAGCCTCTGGAGGGAGTGCGACTCTACCAACACCTTGCTTGTGGACCAGTAATACTGATTTCAGATTTCTGGTTTCCAAGGCTGTGAGAAGAAAGTTCTGTTGTTTTATGCCACCCAGTTTGTGACAACTTGTCACAATGGCTACATGAAAATAATACAAGTCCACAGTTAGCATTTTCATAAAGAATCTGAATTTTCAGAAATGGATTTCTGATGTCAAGTAAATGATATGATATATGTATTTCTCAGTTTCTTGGATAAAAGCCTCCTTTTGTAGCATATATACCTTTGATGTACCCTATATTGTGATTAAATTTAGCCGTAATTGCTTACTCTGCATTCAAAAATGAACCGATACAACTTTCTCCTGTTGTG
Source organism: Okapia johnstoni (assembly GCA_024291935.2). Taxonomy (NCBI): domain Eukaryota; kingdom Metazoa; phylum Chordata; class Mammalia; order Artiodactyla; family Giraffidae; genus Okapia; species Okapia johnstoni. The sequence goes on along the minus strand of CM044312.1, from coordinate 76,664,708 downwards.
ACGACTTGTTTAAACATTTGACCTTGTGTTTCTCCAGGTTGTTCCTAACCCACTGCCATCTACCACTTAAACTACCTGACTGAAGGTAGAGGGTGTTATATATTGAAGACCAGAGCTTTAGGATATATTGAAAAGAAATCTAGTCACAAATTATCTATGACTTGACAATAAGTAACCTAAAGTTTCATTATTTTGTAACAAACACAGCATTTATGACAAAGAATAGTACCATCTTGCTGTAAAGTGTTGCCCAAGTATAATTTTCAAAATGTTAAAGACATGATTTTCATGCAAATATAAAATCAGTGCATATCAAAGATATTCCTTGAGTATCACTGTCTTCCCCATTACCCCATGGCCAGCTTGGGTCCTTCTTGGGTCACACTAGTTTGGAATATGTTGTCTTTCAACCCTGTTTGGCTTGTCCATATATGTAACTTCTGCTAGTGGCTCCTCTCACTCTGCTGATTCCTCACAGAGCAATTGCTACATTTGGAGTTATCTTTTTCAGCTAGTGCAGGTCAATTGTATCTCAATCAAACAAAATTAATTTGCGCTGCTGTAGACAGGAATTCTTTGCATCGATTAAAGGTGAGAATCATTTACAATGTTATCAGTTTTCTACCAGTTAATCTCACCCCACAGAGCTATAAAACAGCCTAGAAAATAGTCACACACACGCACAGAATCAGATAATCTCTGAGGGTCAATTCGACAACACCCAGCACTTCATGAAAAGGATACTCAGTAATCTCTTTGGTAAATTGTCCCAAGTAGTATTGATTTACTGTGCTGTCACCTATGGTTAAGTATGACTCTTTGAGGATCGCCACTCACTTTTGTCACCACTCTTGGTTTATTTGTTTCTGTCTCATTATGGTGGCCTACCCCCATTATTGGAATAGATCCAGAACTCTCCACCCTCAATATGTTGGCCCAGTCTCATACTGCATCCAGATAGAATGTACCCCTCCTCGCCTCAAATCAGAGACCTACAGTATCCTGGACTGTAATTAACCTCTTCCCAAGATTACAAACACTAGGAAAATCCCATTCTCACAAACTGTGGTATGGCTTTCCCCATGGAACTGAGAAGGTAGTCACCTTAGCACAGGATACTGCTGTGGCATCAGCAGGGCAGCGCAGCAGTATGCACAGGCAGCCCATTCCTCAAGTAGTCAGCATGTGATGCACTAGCTGTAGAAAACTCTGTTCTACACTGCCACTGGGAAGTGGCAAAAGAAGTCAACGTTGATGTTTTGGATGACAGGAGAGCAGAGCTAAACTCCCCTCAAGTAGGAATTCTACATTGAAATACTATAGGTGAAAAGGGGTGATTCATTTTCATGGTCATGGTCTAGTGAGGGTCACAATAAAGGGATCATACATTAACAGGAATAAAAATATTAAACAATAGTTCCCCCAAAGAGGGGAATAGAGTGCATGATTTCCTAAACTAAATAATAGATTTAAAAAACAGTAAAAATTGATTTGTATATTTAAATGAGTAATAGTATTAGTATCCAAACTGACATTTACCAGTTACTTGCTAGGTGACACTGGGTAAATTATGTAATCTTTCTAAGCTTCAGTTACTTTATCTTTGAAATAAGCATTTATTCATAGGATTAGATGATGCCCTTGAAATAGATAAGATGGATTATAGAATACTGCAAACAAACACTGTTTGTTACTGTTGCTACGACTTTTTCTCATCTTCCTCCTCCTATTACTACATCAAATATTTTATATTCTCAAGGTGTTTACTATTAGATACACTTATTGAAATAATGGAATTAGGTACAAAGGGAAACCTAATTAAGGCAAGCCAAGCAATCTAAAAGAATATTTGTCTTATCAGAAATAAGATGTTAGAGCTCTTTAAAAGCACTAAGACTTAATTATACCATAAACAAACAATTTAAATGACAAAATTCTTAACCTGAAATTGAGATTGCAGTAATGGAGCTGTCAAATTTATACTTTTGAGACACTAGCGCTAGTACATAAAAACCAGTATTATTAAGGAGTCTTTTGAAAACCATTCTTGATATTCTTCTCCCATAAATACCTAAAAAAGAAGCATTTCTCCTTCCTGAGTCATACTAAATACTTGATAGTTGTAAAATGAGTTATCTAAACTCCTAGAATACCATGGAAGCAATGATTACAAAAGAAAGAAAAGGATCATTTCATTTCCTTTGACATAAAAAAAATTCTTTAATCTTGTTCCAAGTACGGTCATTCAGAGCAAGAAAATGTATCAAGGGAGAAAATAGACGCAAAAAACATATTAAAGTAATTAGACCATTTGATGGCTTCAATTAATAATTATGCAGTATATGGGAGTATCCATCATCTGGTTTCTAACCCATTAGTAATGACCTAGTTTTGATACTCCCTTTTGCCCTTCTGTTTCCTTCGCTTTTTCTCGCATGAGTTTATGCTTATAGCACTGGCAAGGGACCTTCTTTTCACAGTCTTTGTACCAGCTATGTGGAAAATATTTCTGAACTTAAATACTGATACCACTATGTTCTAACATTCAGTACAAAGTCACAGTATTTAATTTTTTGAAGATATCCTATATTCTGCTGAACTTTAAAAACTTTTCCAAACTTCCTCAACTGCTTCTGACTTAAACATGTAAATTCATCATTGATTCCTCATAGTAGATTCAGTATTTAACTTTTACTTGTCATTAAATAGGGAAAAAATAAGAATGAATACACAAATGTGATTTGATTTTTTTAATCGATGTAACTTTTAAGATTCATTTGAATTTCAGTTTTGCTGGCTACTCTGCCATTTGAAGTGACCCAGACTTGTGGTTTTTTTTAACTATTTTCCCAATGGTAAGAAATATTAAGTGAGATCACAAAAATATTCTACCCACTTAAGAGCCTGGAGAAGACTGATAATAACTGCTACTAGAATAGATTGTCTGAGAGCCTACACAATGGAGGCGGGATCTAATATACATTACTTTTCATTTTAAAGTAATTCTCTAAATTATATAGTTATGATTATCTTAGAAATGAGCATTTCAATTCTATTGCTAAATCTAAATTCAGAGGTTGTTTTAGTTTCATTCCACCAAACTGTTCCCTATCATGGAGGCAGGAATAAAGAAGTGCAAATAGAACAAATAAATCATGTGTCAAAAGCCACAAAAAAGAAGGAATATATGGGTACAACAAAAATTGAAATGGACAATGACTAGTATTACCTATTGAGAAGTAATGACTCAGAGCTTTGAGAAAATGTAAACTTACCTGGAAGGCTACTTCCCTTATGGCAGAAAATGAAGAAGAACTAAAGAGCCTCTTGATGAAAGTGAAAGAGGAGAGTGAAATAGTTGGCTTAAAGCTCAACATTCAGAAAGCCAAGATCATGGCATGCAGTCCCATCACTTCATGGCAAATAGATGGGGAAACTGTGGAAACAGTGGCTGACTTTATTTTGGGGGGCTCCAAAATCACTGAAGATGGTGACTGCAGCCATGAAATTAAAAGACACTTCTTGGAAGGAAGGTTATGACCAACCTAGACAGCATATTAAAAACATAGACATTACTTTGTCCACAAAGGTCCATCTAGTCAAGGCTATGGTTTTTCCAGTAGTCATGTATGGATGTGAGAGCTGGCCTGTAAAGAAAGCTGAGTGCTGAAGAACTGATGCTTTTGAACTGTGGTGTTGGAGAAGATTCTTGATAGTCTCTTGGACAGCAAGGAGATCCAACCAGTCCATCCTAAAGGAAATCAGTCCAGAATATTCATTGGAAGGACTGATGTTGAAGCTGAAACTACAATACTTTGGCCACTTGATGCAAAGAGCTGACTCATTTGAAAAGACCCTGATGCTGGGAAAGATTGAAGGCGGGAGGAGAAGAGGATGACAGAGGATGAGATGGTTAGATGGCATCACCAACTCAATGGACATGAGTTTGGTTAAACTCTGGGAGTTGGTGATGGACAGGGAGGCCTGGTGTGCTGCAGTCCACAGGGTCGCGAAGATTCAGACACAACTGAGTGACTGAACTGAACTGAACTGAACCTGGAAGCCTGCGCTATGCTTCGTCACTCTGTCATGTCCAACTCTTTGAGACCCCATGGACTGCAGCCTCCCAGGCTCCTCTGTTCATGGAATTCTCCAGGCAAGAATACTGGAGTGGGTTGCCATGCCCTCCTACAGGGGATCTTCCCAACTCAGGGATCAACCCAGGTCTCCAGCATTGCAGGCAGATTGTTTATACTTCATGGGAGAGGCAATCTTTTATTTTTGCCAGAGGAGCCTGGGAGGCTGCAGTTCATAGGGTCACAAAAGAGTCCAATATGACTTATCGATTAAATAACAACAACAAAACATATGAGTTGTTTGTAATTGTGATGGCACCTCGTAAATATATCCTCACAGATTTAAAATATCTTTTAAGATCATATATTTTACTTTTGTTGTATGTTTTAGCCATATTTTAATAATTATTTGATTTTCAGTAAATGTTTTATTAATATTAAAACAATATCTTAGTAAATAAGGTGAAACTGTTCTGAAAAGATACTATTTCATCTTTCATGGGTTTTACTATACTATAAGCTGTTCTCTGAATTATCAATACAATTATTCCAAACAGAATTTAAGATTAGTGACATTTTGTGTCCACTTGTGTAATAAGCATTTGAACACTTAAAAACTAAATCTTTCATACTGTTGTCACTGATGTTTGATTTCATGTAACATTCAGAGGCTTCTGTGTACCGATGTGATAAACTCGCTGAAAACACTAAAGTTTGGTTGGGCTGATCTCAACTGTTCTGTGTACTTGAAACTTTTAATCATTTTTTTTAATTGTGTTATTTATGGCAACCCAAACTCAAATTATATGTTAGGTCTTTCTTGATAAACTTGATTTTGTGTAAAAATAAACCATTAACCAAGTCTCTTTAAGAATATGACAGAAAAATTAGAATCTTGAATGACCAACTTGCCACCAAATTCTCACTTTAGTTAATTTTAAAAGTACATTTTTTGAATGAATCAGACTTGCATGCATTTGGTTATCAGGAGACAATAAAACTACCTAGTGATTTGAAAACTTAGCTTCTGACCTTAATGAAAAGACATTGAACTCGGTATAGTTGAAATACACTGAGGCTCCTTGACCATAGGTCCCAACAGATAGGTAGCTTCTAAAAGATTCCTCTGTTTTTTGAAGACTTATTATAAACATTTGGAATTTTAAATGATAAATAGATAAATAGAATTTCATTTTGCCTTTGAATATTGTACCATTTTCAACTGTTTTCCTTTTCCCATTTGTTTGGAGCCTTTCATAACCTCATTTATTCCTCCATTAGATATATATTTATTATGCTTTTATGACATGCAAGCCATTTACTGTTCTTATGTTCTAGGTGCTGGGCAAAGCGTTGGTTTAAGTATAAAATCTGTTTCTCTTATTTTCACAAGCAATGCATTTCTTTAAAAGATTTTCACTCTGTATGTAAAATCATCTTATACAAAAGAATAGGGCTTGAGTCAGTATCTTAACCGCAGTTACATTGGAAGAAAGCAGCCAGACAACAGGCTTTGTATTGTATCATTAAATTATGTCTGATTATGCAGTGGTAAATATAAAATAAACAGTAGTAATCACATATCCAAACAGGCATCATTTTTAGGCAGAAATATGGCAGAGCTGGGAAAGAGCGTAAGGGTAAGAGCAGTAGAGTAGCCTTTACCAGTTTACATCAAGACATGGAAATGTTTATATGCAGGTTTGTGTTTGTGTGTGTGTGTGTGTGTGTGTGTGTGCTAATTTGCATATTGTCCTGAGGGAAATCTGTAAAGAGATTCCATGAGCAAGGTTTCTTCAATGCTGTCTGTGAAGACATCCTCTAAATTTTCAAGAAAATTATTTAAATAATTTGCTTAAATTGTAAGAAAGTTAAAGCATCTGGTTTAAACTCATCTATCATGCACAGTAACATGAATAAATGGAGACATTCATCACTAGGCACACAACAGAAATTGTGTTCTCCTATTGATATAATTAAATACTCATAGAAGCCCAAATGCATAATAGCTTCCAGACCCTTTGTTTAATGCCAAAAATCAATGGCTCCGCTTCCAATGAACTTGATAGGCATATGTTCCTAGTCAGAACCATTGTGAACCCTCTCCAGTTTCTAAACATTTATTGCTGGTACTGTAATAATAAACATCTTGCATTTATAAAATGTAATGTCGCTGAGAATTTTTCATTTTTCAAGAATGCAGAGCACACTATCTAATAGCTCTCATATGTCCACTGTGCCTACGAACAATTTGTCTTCCGAGTGGAGTGTTAATCTGACACCTCAAGGACAGACCTGTTTTCAGAGAGACTGAGAGAAAAGCTAGAAACATTCATAGGCTTCAATAACTACTGAAAATCCTAGTGAATTGTGGCTGTGATTACTCAGAGTTCTGGATCACGTTACTTCTTCATGCCATATTTTGCTTAAATAAGAGTTATTAAAGATGCTATGAGATTATTTTTTGACTTATTGCCAAATATGTACACTAAACACACATTTAGTTTGTGTGCATATATATAAAGTCAAGCTAATGATGACATTTATGGTCCAATTGTTTTGTTCCTCATCTGGACTCAGAGATGGGTGTGTAATAATAATGTACTTTCCATTTGCTTAAGCCAGTTGCATGTGATAACCCCACAGCAGTGATGGAGGAAGCAAATATATTCTTTGGTCATAAACACGGCAGGGCAGAGCAAAATCCCTCCATTAAAGACAAATCCAAGATTTTGATCTCAGGTCAAGGGTAGCACATTAAACATAAGGCTCTTCTATTTTTGTAAATTAAAACATTTCCCCCCCAAAAAAAACCCCACAAAAATTGGAATTTTCTTAATGGCAGTATTCTGCTTGGAGTAAAATCTTATAAACTCATCTCATCAATGTAATAAAAGATTGCTTCCTGTAAGAAAAATTTAATTGACAGAGAGAGGAAAAATACTGAACTAAAGCTAGAAACAAGGCAAACATATTCACACCTGGATCCATACTGTTTGCTTCTCTTATTTGACGTGCATTATTAATCTTAACATTCCCTGTTGGCTTGAGTAAGACTTGAATATTCACACCAATATCTTTAACTATAGCAATGTTTTATAGTTTAATATTTTAGACCATGTTACTTTTTTATTTAGATTTCAGCTACAAATGTTTTCATACAGGTTAAATGATTCACCAAACTTCCAAAGTTCATCTTTGTGTTCAGGCTTTAATAGATTCAGCATAATTAAGCTGGAAATTATCTCTGCATTGTCCCATCATTCAACCTTCTTATTACTGGCACCTTAATACAGTATTATTAACTAGTCACCAGACTGTATGTTACATCCCATGACATTTGTTTTATAACTGGAGGTTTATATCTTTAGACCACTCTCACCCATTTCCCACTATCCCCAAGCCCCTGCCTCTGGCAGTCACTAACATGTTCTCTGTATCTTTGAGGTGGTTGTTGTTGTTGTTTTGCTTTGGTTCATTTTGTCTTTAAGATTGCACATGTCAGTGAGATTGTATGGTATTTGCCTTTTTCTAACTTATTTCCCTCAGCGTAATGCCCTCAAAGGCCGTCCATGTTGTCACAAATGGAAAGATTACCTTCTTTTCCTTCTTATTCTCTTTTCATAGTCTATATATTTAATCACTCAACATTTATAACATTATCTGATAGGCTTCCCTGATAGTTCATTTGATAGAGAATCTGCCTACAATGCAGGTGACCTGTGTTTGATACCTGGGTTGGGAAGATCCCCTGGAGAAGAGAAAAGCTATCCACTCCAGTATTCTTGGGCTTCTCTTGTGGCTCAGCTGGTAAAGAATCCACCTGCAATGCAAGAGACCTGGGTTTGGTCCCTGGGTTGGAAAGATCCCCTGGAGAAGGGAAAGGCTACCCACTCCAGTTTTCTGGCCTGGAGAACTCTGTGGCCTGTACAGTTCATGGGGTCACAAAGAGTCAGATGCAACTGACAAGACTGACTGACACAATAACATTTATAACACTATCTTGTGTTTATTAAGTAGAGCCAACAAAGTTGGGCCTGTTTAACTTAACAACAACAACAAAAAAATCACTGCCTGCCAAACTCAGTATTATACAAAACCAGCCAGCTACCTGACACCAGAGTGAGAAGATGGGAGAAGACCAGGTACCCCTGGGCAGGTGGCTGACTGCCAGGAGGGGCTAGGAAAGAGAAGGAAAAGGAGCATCTTAGATGGGAAGGGAATATCTGTTTTAAAGAGAGGGGTCAAAAGAGGGAATTGAGAATTATGACAGTTCAGCGCTTTCTCCAGGATGGCGTAGTGTGGGTGGGCTGAGTGTCTCTGCCTTTCCTAGGGCCTGCCTGGCCCACCTGCCTCCTCAGAACTTGGGGCCCAACTACTCCTGACTCCAACAAAAAAGAATAATCTTCAAGGGTTCATGTCCAATTTTTAAAATCTTTCAAAACCATTTTCCTCCAAAACTCAAGTTGATTGGCATGACAAAATTTAAGGCAACTCCAAACACAACTTCCTATGTTTAATAAGGAAACCATGGTTAATGAAGCAAAACTGAGAAAGAGGTACTTTTTGAGCTAAACATAGCTTCAACATTCTTTTCAAAGTTTTTTTCTTTTTTTTAATGAATCTTGGCAAAGCGTTTTCTGATCAAATGAACAAATCCAGAATGTAGTAAAACGGCCCATATAAGTAGATGTTTATTCTGAAGAAGTTTTCAGTGCTGTGGATGACCTCTTTGTTGAGTTTCTGATTTTATTTGTTACTCTTTACATGCCAAGATCTGCTTACTTAAAGCCACATTTATCTGCAATCTTTCTACTGGCGTCATGCAATCTTTTCCGTTAGTAAAGTGATAAAGGCTATGGCTCATGAACATGTATAAATATTTTGTTAATTCAACCTTAACACCTCATAGAAATTAAAGCACTTTGCATTTAACTACCAAATGTTTCTCCTCCAAAAATAGAATGTATAAAAAGGGTATACAATACAATGCAAGTATACAATATCTGACAATCAAGTTTTATAAGAGTTATTGTCTCTAGTGTTAGACGTCTGATTATTGCTTTTTAAATTAAATTTTTTTATGTTTTTCTAGAAATATTTGAATTCATGCATATTTCATTAAAAGTAAGATTATACTTCACATACTATTTTATAATGTTTTATTTGGTTGATATTATAAGAATGGTGGCTTAGTGTTAAAGAATCACTTGCCAATGCAGGAGACGTGGGTTCAACCCCTGGGTCAGTAAGATCCCCTGGAGGAGGAAATGGCAACCCACTCAAATATTCTTGCCTGGAAAATCCCACAGACAGAGGAGCCTGGCGCACTGCAGTCCATGTAGTCGCAAAGAGTCAGACACGACTTAGTGAATGAATAACAACAAGAAATTATAAGAACGTCCTTCTATGTAAAGAAATATGTACAACATAATTGCAGGGATCAATTAATGCTTTCTTAATTATTTATCCATTATTCCACATTTAGGCTGTTGGCAGCTTTTTGCTATCATAAATAGTAACATGTTAAAATCTTTTTTTTTTGATAAAATCTTTATAGCTATTACTTTGAATCTACAGTGCTTACTTTACTCAGTTCCTTTGTATGCATTCTTAGATGTGAATATAGTGGGGTCAAGGGAAATATATATTTTGTCAATGTTCTCTATAACTGGTTTACCAAGTTACTTGTGTATAAATAGTTTGCCTCTATTTGGTGAGTGATGTTCATAAATGTTGGAAAAGATTAGAAGACGATTTAAAATCTACAAATGATAAATTTTAAAAAATATAATAGCTGCTCATTTTGAATTACGTCTACAATTACTTTTTATATAATAAATATATTCAGTATCTCTTTATGTCTAGATTTTCCCTCTCAATTTTGCTCAGGCAAGATCATAAGCTTTCACTTAGAAGACAATAAAATAAGTTTGTGGAATTGAAACACATTAAATATGGAAGACGTACAATCCTTTGAGGAGAAGTCACCTGCTGTCTTTTTAGCCATCTGTATGAAAGTCACCTCAAGGATTTTATCACTCAGACTGAATTTCCACATCTTAATCTCCACAAAGTCTGTAAAGTCTACCCTAATTGTAAATCCTTCAAAAAATTGTGATGCTTTTTAACAGGGTTAATATATAGCGTATATGATTAATTCCTGGGAACTTAACAGTTCTAATATAAGGCAATACCTCAAAAGTGGTGCAAAGGAATCCTGATCAGTTTTTACAGTAAACTATTTTGTAGGAAAAAATAAAACAGAGAGAGTAACATGCCATCAACATTTTTCCTTTGCTCCCATTGTACGTTAAAATATTTTTTGAGTGAATAAATTAAGGTGGAAACATTATCTTCCCCACTCATACACACAAAAATCATACCAGCAAGTTGTGTTGGAGTAAATGTAAGGGCAATGTAAATTGGTGAATACTCCTTCTCTATGAATAAAAAAGATTCTGTACAGTGAGTGTCCTAAACATTAGAAAATGATGTCAAAGCCAATTATTCTACTATGAAGTTTTCTTATGGCTATAGAAATTGAATAGTAATAGAACATAAATAGTACTGAGACCATACACATGGCATATTATTTAAATTCCACAATATTATTCATGACTTAGGGAAATAGGACATGGATGCTGTGTAAGTAAGATAAATGACAAGAATCCCATAGTTCCTAGTTCTTTGGTAATATAGGTATTGCTTTGCATCCCCTACATGTAACAAGGAATTATCATCTCAAATTCCACACAAACAACATGAAAGAGAATGCCATTCATCCATCTCTGCAGCCTTATTGGCCTTAACTGTCATGAGAGACAGATCCAAGGACAGAATAAGGTTGTCCTAGGGAAAATCATAGATTTTCCATTAACTTTAGCAAGAATTGCTAGCATAACTTCAGGTGTTGAAAAGTCTTCAAAAAAACTCATGTCCCTCTTTCTGGATACTTTTTTTTCTAGCAAAGGAGGGAGATTGATTGCTGGAAAGAATTCTTGACATCTGAATATTTGGTAAACTGTCTAGTTCTTTCTTGTCTATTTCTTTGTTTTTTAATTTTGTTGATGAGTTTTTAAGACATCACTGTACATGTTCTGCCATTTGAATCAAAAATGCCAAAACCTACATTAAAATGACTCAGTGAAATGCAAGTTTGCTCTTATAAGCCATTGATATTATTAGTAACTTCAAATGAAGTGCATGATGACATAGGCAAAGGACTCCTAAGAATTATTATTTATTTATAGTCATACAGTACTCTAGGCAGTGTTTGATTATACAAGCATATTTCTAATTGTAGCCTTAAAACAAGTAAAAAATGGAAAAAGATGTAAACCACTAATTAAATTACTACTTTGGGGACAAACACACATTTTCCAGTTTATTTTTCAAAATGTGCTTATTCAATTAGTGATTTAACCACAAAACAGTTAACAGCAAGTTGTTCCTGTTCTGGCTGGGTAATAAGTACTGATACCTATGGAAAAGTACATTTTAAAATATATAATAAGAAGGAAACTAAGAACATTATTTTTTTTCACTGCACCCTCAGTGGTTCATGAAATATTATTTTACATGATGTTGTTAGGCAGGGTTATTTACAAATATATTTTCATTATATATCATATATGCACTCAAAGTCTGTGTTTGTCTATAATATATTTAAGTTTATAATGAAAACTGTTGCCCAAATAGAAATTACTTGGTTCCTATTTATTTGTAACTAATATTCTAAAAGTAGCTTAAAATATTGTGTTGAGAAAATAAGAATTTAGTAATTTATTGTACTGATATAATAGTCTTCACAATTAATTTTGTTTCAATTTTATGATGATGAACCATTATAAAGTAATTTAAAATAATGTAATATGTGATAATGATTGGAAATCACACTTGGTAACTTTAACTACCAAATAAAAATAGAAAAAAACCTTAACTATCTCAAAGTGACTCCAAGATAAATTAGTGTCATGATGAGTTCTTTAAAAAATTAATAGTATCTTCATTTCCAAGGTAAAAAAGGAAAAACATGAAAATTATACACTTTGATGCCTGAGATAAATGTGATTTTTTTAATATATTATCAATTTATGGGCAAAGAGCAATAATTACACTGTGAAGGCATCATGGTAGAAAAGACAAGTTCTCAATTCCACCTAACAGACATCTGTTATGAACTTACGATATGTCTAGAAGACGTCAGGTGAATGGACCAATATACAACGTATATGATATGGCTTTGTTTTTATAGTTTTATAGTTTCTGTGTAAGGAAGAACTTCACACAAACCAAATGTGAAGTAAAATAAAAAGTAATGACAAAATTTAGCAATCATACCGTATGCTAAAGATTCTCAGGGAAGAAACACAAACAAAATTATAGAAACAGTTAGCATATTTGGAGGTTAGACACAAGTTGAAAATTCTGCATTCCTAATTTTTTACATGACTGAATTTAATTCTGACTTTCTCAATGGAAAAGCCAAACATTTACAAGCTGAAATTTCACGAAAATGTCAAAATTATAGAAACAGTTAGCATATTTAGAGGTTAGACACAAGTTGAAAATTCTGCATTCCTAATTTTTTACATGCCATATTCCTGTTTCATTTACAATAACAGAAAAATTATTGATGAAGAAGGCTCTATACTACTAAGTAATTATTCTGTTTAAAAAAAAAATGTTTTGGAGTGCATGCCTTTCTCAGCATTTATCTTACAGCAAGAGAAGAAAATATCTGATCACAAAGTCTCTAGGTGAGATTGACTTAATGGCTGGGGGTTAAGTTCAAAGCCTTTCAAGTGATCATTCTGTAAGACTCTCTTCCCTCAAGAAATGCCAAGAAAAATATCATAAGCTGTCTAGAACATCAACATCAATACTTGTTGATGAGAAGGTTTCTGTGACTTGTATTCAATGCTAATTGGTGTGCTTCTCCAAGGAGAACATACACAAAAAAATCTCACAAAGAAGGTTTTTCACAGTATCAACAGTGTTCCTGGATATTCATGCAGTGTTGTACATGGTGACAACATTCAAGTGGCTTTCTTCCTTTCACAGCCCACTTTTGCATCCCATGGAATAGATGAGTATTACATCCCTTATGACCTATTATATTCATTTGCCTGTGCAATATGTAGTCTAAGTAGGGTATGGATGCCAACCAAGAAACTTCACTGAAAGACCTTTGGAAAAAGAACCTTTTACAATAAAAAGAAAGTATTGGAGTTCGCTGATGAGTCATGACAGAGAGTTTTCAACAAATAATGAACTTTACATGGACCAAATGAATTCCTTCACTTGTGGCCAATTTAAAAAGCTTTGAAAATGTGGTTGATGCCAGTGGGGAAATCGTTGCATTTGCAACCATAACTAACTTGGAGGTGATCAAAGAAAATGATAAGAGCTTTTAGATTTCATCCAGAGAGAAGGGAATCGTAGTCGGAAGAAGACCACAATGATAAAATCACGGGAGAGCAGTAAATGAAAACACTGGAAATCAATTTAAAGAAGTATGGTTTAGGTGACAAAAAACATCATCTTTGAGTATATCAGGATAGTGTCTCTTTGAAAATGGTCAGAAGTCTCTTGTAAAACCATTCAGAGATGATATAATACCATTATTAGAGAATAATAAAACAAAAACAAAAATGGGAGTGTAAGCAAAGCTCCATTTTGTATTAATTTTAAAATTAAAAACCTCTCTTAAATCCCTTAAATATTTTAAAACCTTGTTCAATAAAGCTAACAAAAACATGAAAATAATGGAAAAATCTGTTAGATTTTCTGAGTCGAGTAGTTTACCTAAAATATCCCTCTTTCACCCAACTTATTGTCTCTCACATCAAGTCACAATTTCTGCTGCCATCCTTTCCCACCTTATTTCTGAACTTTTTCTCAAGTTTCAAGGCCCCACCTCAGCTAGCAAGTTTATTCCTGGAAATTTCTGCAGAAGACAGAAGACTTTTGTCTGATTATAAATATATTTATATAGTAGACATAGTCCCTGTCACAATTACCTAACACTGCCCAACTCAGGTGGCATGGTTGATATTGTCTGAGAGCTTGTAGTTTGCCAAATTTCATGATAGATAATGTTCAAATATGGTTAGAGTCAATTACTTCACTTTCTGCATGTGCATACTGCCCTTGATACCAAGAGGAAACATCTACTCCCTCTCTCCTTTATTTTGAGCTGGCTTTGATGGTTCGCATATAACTAAGAGAATACAACAGAAATAACTTTCAATAACTACAATGAAGTTGCTATCTAACTGCAATCACATGGGAAACCCTAAGCTATGACGCTCAGCTGAGCGCAATCATCTAATTACTGGGACTGTAACAGATAGTAATATGGTTTTAAGCTACTTCTTAGGCAAAAGAGATAGCCGGAACAACCATGTATCTTTCAATCAATAGTTGTACATCGTCTGCATTTTTTCTAAAAAATGTTCAATACATTTTATTTGACATGTTGTATCCTAAATGAATGTTTGTTTTAGGTTGTTTGCAAGAAGTAGAGCATACTACATTTAATTCTTATTTTTAAACAAGCCATAACATTCTCTTGTTGATCAGAAACTAATGTTTCAAAACATATTACATCCTATCATGGTAGTTCATCATTTATATTCTACAGTAATTTTAGAAAATTGATTGAAGTTTTGAGATTGAGGAGTAATATAATTTCTCCCACTTAAACAGTAGGGAATGCGCTTTCAGGAATCATTTTCACACAGAACTTCTGATTTTCAGAAATGATTTGCTGACACTGGTGAAAAGTGCCCAGGTAACTTATTTTAGGCTATAATTGTTAGTGAGACAAAGAATATTAAATTTTCCATTATTCAGTCTGAAGACATGGTTCTGTTTAAATACCATATTATTTTATCCATGTGAATAGTTGAGTGAATGAATTCTGATAAGCTTGTAATCAAATTACATCCACACTATTTGAATTTTAAAGATACTGGTACTGGTAGATTTAAACTGAGAAGCTATGTGAGTTATAAGAAACATTTCTATGTCTAGTTTCTTTAGGTTTTTAATAAGAAGTGACAAGTCTGGGAAATGATTATTTACATGCCCAAAAGTCATTTTTCATTGTTTTCCTGTTACTTCCTTTTGAGTAGAGGGCTGTGAAAGAGAAAGAAAACAAAAACAAAAAGGGTGTACACTGTTTGGCTTTTAATGGGAAGTGCATTGACCTAGGCCACTCTTCTGTTTACAGTCATTCAAGATAAAAAGAGAAAGGCAAATATGTGATTCACTTACAGTAATATATAACACTCTGATCGAGAAAAACACAAAATAAAACCTTGATATAGACCCTCCAGCCTCAGGTGAAATGCAGATTTAGTGAAAACACTTGCTCTTCCCCTGAGCATTACTTCGACCTAAATATTAAAAAAAATCTTTATTCCATTGGAGAGTTCTGAAAAAAACATATGTCAGGCTTGGCTTGTAAAATCAGCAGACACCTCTCTATGCTTGGGCCAAAACCCCCTGAAACATACCCAGAGAAAGCAATAGTTCTGATGGGAGATTGCAATATGTTTGAACATTTCATATTTCACTGAGAATAAGAAGCATTCAACTTACCAAAAAAAAAAAAAATGTGTCCCTTGCTTGAAAAAGTTTAAACACCGAAATAGAAGAACAGATGCCATGTATATTTGGATGCACTGTAAACAAAGGAAAAATACCCCAACCTAATAAAGATATAATTTAATATTATTGCTAAAAAGTATAATAGTTACTTGTCAGAGTTAAGACTTAATCATAAAATAGTCACAAATTCTATGACATATATTTAAATTGGCATGTGTGTAAAATATAAAGAAAAAGTATGCCACCTATAAGTTGAAAACTTATCCTCAGACTCTATTATCACTGAACTTTGAGATGTATATTTTGGCAACATTATTGGATCGATGTCCCAAGGGTTAAATTAAAACAAGACTTGCACCATATGTAGTCGTACAAAATCTTGCTTGTGGGATACCACCATAAATAATATGCTACATCCATTTCAACCTCTTGCTTCTTTCTCTGGGGCTCCCAATGGTAGGACAAGTATTTTTCATAAAACAGAATTTCTTCCTAAGTTGCAAGACATAGCAAAGAAATGTATAGAACTGTGACACAAGCAGATACCAGATCCCGGATATCAGAAACCATAAAAATGCTGGTGTGCCCGTAGCACTGAGGCAATATTTAATTGGGAGAAACTCTATAGGCACCAGGGAAAGGCTCCTCAAGGCTACAACTATGTCTCAAGGAATTTCTTGAAGCAATATGCTTCTAAGTGAATTTCTACTTCATTTGTTTTATTTTTTGATAGGGAAAATAGATAAACTCCCAAATTCTCAATGACCACCTCATAAACTTTAAATACATTTGGAAGTATGTTCACAGAAAATATAAATTTAATTAACAGTACAATTAGCTATTTGGATGTATCATCATTTAATGAAAAACATCTGGATTAGTTTACTTATTAGTACATCTGATGACTGAATTGCCAGAAATGATTAGCTGTTGTGTTATCAAGATTCAGTGTGCTGTAAGGAGAAAATGATGTCTGCTAGAAAGGAATTTATATAATCTGGGTTTTATTTACAGTTTCTAATATATTCTTCAGCAGGAAACAGAAAAACATTAGAAATAGTCCTTTAACACTGAACATTATTCTGCTGAAACTTGTGTCTGACTACTGCCTAACATGTTCTAAGTGAGAGGAAGCGAAGCGCAAGTCGTTCAGTCATGTTCGACTCTTTGCGACTCCATGGACTATTAAGTCCATGGAATTCTCCAAGCCAGAATACTGGAGTGAGTAGCCTTTCCCTTCTCCAGGGGATCTTCCCAACCCAGGGATTGAGTCCAGGTCTCCCACATTGCAGGGAGATTCTTTTCCAGCTGAGCCACAAGGGAAGCCCTAAGGGAGAGGAAGGGTGCTAAAAAACTGCACTATGTCACTGGTCATGAGATGGAATATTTCACACAGGCTACGGTCTTAGTTCAAGGTCAGCTTTTATTTGTGGTAGTGTTTTTGAGACTCTGAATAAGAAATCTTTACTGTTTCTAGAAAGTGTTTTTCCCCATTCTTGTTGACTGTTTTTCTTTTTAGAAGCACATATATTAAATATAGAAACACATGAATATTCTAGATAAGCTATATAATTTTTGTCAGTTTCCAGATTCTGATTATTTCCTAGGATTCCTGGTATTCCTCTCCAACTTTTCACTTAACAACTGCTTAACTGATATTTTGCTTATTTTAGATAGGTACGGTTTGATATTTTAAATTAAATTTTAAAAATCTCTCAGATTAATTTATTACCACTTGCAATAAATTTCCTTTTAAAATAAAAGAACTAAAATCTAGGTTATGATTTTGAGACTCACTGGAAAAATATATTATTTTTTTTCTTTTAATGGGATAGATACAGCAATGATGTAGTTGGAGTTCACTTGAACTTTCAAACAGCTTGTATACACTTACATGTGGAAAGCTATAGCAACAGGGCAGTAAAATGTTACTGCAGTTCACTTGAGATTTAGCTAGAGCCTTTTACAATATTAGGCAACCTCCTGGAAATGTGATTCTATTCTACCTTTGCTGAGTCTAAGATGTATTGAAGAGATTCAAGTCCCTGGGGAACTCCATGCTGCCATAAACAAAATTCACCATTGTTTTTTGAAGCTTATCCCGTCATTCTTGAAAGATGAGGAAAGATTGCTTTTCTCTCCCATATTCCATCACTATATAAATAATGGAACTTGTAGTAGAGTAACCGCACTCTTTGAATAATATTGGGAAACGCAGTGCTAAAGTGCTACATGCAATATAAATCTTACCAGTTAAAATGAAAATTCAAAAGGAGTTGCTTGAATTTGAATGCTTTGTGACAATTTATAACTCTATTATTGATTCATTTTTTAGAGTAATGTATATAAAAATGTTAACAGAATACTACATTGATTAAAATGATTTGGTTTTGGAGTCAGAAGAAAACCTCAATTCCAGAAAGGGCAATGAGACAGATAATTCTAAGCTCAAGTTCTGAAAACTAGGTTCCTGAAATAATGAAGGTCATGAAGGAAAAGTAAGGGGCAGCAGGAAATGGAGATAAAGAATGAAACCAACATTAGATGCTTACATTTACTTAGTTCTCTTCTGTTTCCATTGTATCTCCATGGTCTTACTTTTTTCTCTTTACATTTTTTAAAAATTTACTTTTTTAACATTTTGTGATTTGCTGACTTTCTCTAAACCTGTCTTCACACCGTCTTCTCATTATCTCCTTTTCCAACAAAGCCACAATAAATGGAGGTGTTATTTTCCATCGCTACAAATACCCTAATCTAAAAGCTTTAACAACTTCTAGCTCTCCCTAACTTTTAGTTCTAACATCTCTTTGACCCTTATTTCAACCAGCTACTTGGTTCCTGCTTAGAACACACTCGCCTGGAACATTGCCCAGTTCCTGGCCTTTCACCTAACTCTGCTTCCAAGGCTAAGTGGTGACTGCTTCACCACTGAATCCATATCCTATAGTTACAAAATATTCTCTGGGCAGCATGAGCATATTATTTATTGAGCCACCTGGGGCGACCAACAGAAGAGGAAACTGTCTGGAGCAACAGACAGAATCAGAGACTGTTCTGGTCACACCTACCTTTAGGGAGTACATCCTGTTTAATATGTTTTAGTGTTGTCACCTTAGTCCCTTGAGAAAATTGTCTCAGGGTTTAAATAGGATGTTTTCACCCAGGGCACTTGGAACAGCAGCAGCAAGAGTAGCAGCAGCAGCCAACACTTACTGAAGCAAGGAATATCAGTCACACACTGCTAAGCAATTACTAAGCATTTACTCTCAGAAATGCACATAATTGTATCAATTGGTTTCAAGGGCAGGTAGAAAAAGGCAACTGAAACTTCACTTTACATTTATCTAATGACAAATAAAATAACTATTATATATAATCTGAGGGCTAATATTTCTCAATTTCCAGTTGAATTGCTTTATATATATGTATAATTTGAAAAAGGAATTACCTTTTTTCTTTTGTCAGAGAAGTTCTGTCCTTGTTTTATACAACTACAGGAAAAGCTTCCTTATAATAAATGCAACTGTCTCATAATATAATTCAGCTTAGCCTTTTCTGAGACCTATAGTCAGCTCTTGTTATTCATGATAGTTATTTTCTGTAAAGTCATTGCAAATATTGAATTAATGAATACTGAACCACTGCTCCTAGGGAAAATACAGGCTCAGGTTCCTATGAACTTCAGGTCACAAAATTGTCATCACATGAACGATACATAATCTTGTCGTTGGTGTATTTCTATTAAAGACATGTTATATAGTATAGATTGTGGAGCCATTAACATTGAACTCACAGCCAACTTTATTACTCATGATGAACAGAGCTGATCTAACACATATATTTTTCCCTTAGGCACATCTCAACCTTTTTGAGCTTGGAAACACTAGCCAGCACTTTGGCACTATGCTTGGGGTCCATTTTAAACAGCAAAATCAGCAACATAAAGCTTGAAAATGTGAAAAGTGTAACACTGAATGGACCACAAGAAGGGCACACTTATTTATAGTACAAGATCTGAAATAAGTAGGCAAACCATCATGTTCAACAGCAGAGCAAGTGGACATCTGGAGGCTCAAATTTTCAGTCTTGTGCACATCTGCAAATGACCAGGAAAGTCCCACAACATTGACTTGGGAGTTACAAATAGATTTTAGTGAGTAGAAAAGACAGACCCATGAATAATGAGGGTCTACAAATAATAAGGTTCAACTGTAATTTGAATTTTGGCAGTTTCCCTTGCTTAAAAATCATATGTGTGTGTGTGTGTGTGTCTGTGTGTGTGTGTGTGTATGTGTGTGTTTAAGGAACTTTGCATTAGAAAGTAGAATAAAATGACTCGGGCCCTGAGTGTTGGGGCTGGGGGGTTAGAAGGGGACAGGGGACAGTATCCTGCAATTGCTTTATAATATATTTGCAGCAATACAGCCCATTTAATGTGGCCAGCAAGGCCGTGCATCATTATACTCTACCCACTTTTCAAAGTTCCCACTATATCCAAGCACAGTGATTTTCTATGATTCCCTTCCAAATCTCTCTTTCCTTCCCTCTTACTAAACTCTAAGCCACAGTCTAATGTATTCAACTCCATACTGGAAATACTGGTCAGATGCCTAAGAAGCAACTCACACTTAAAGCAAACAGAACTCGCGACATTTCTTCCCAGTTCTGCTCCTTCCTTACTCTTGCTTTTCACAGTAAATGTCATCAGTGTCCATGAGGCACTCAGACCACTCCAGCCATTTGCTGGCTCTACATCCTGCCAGTCTTACTCCAACTCTGAGACTTGGCATTTGCTCTTTCCTCAGATTGGAATTCTCTTCTGATATTTTCAAGACTATCTTCATCACATTTAGATCAAATGCCACACACTCACTGACTGCTTCCATGACTCCATTCCCTCCAAATCATACTATCATATCACTGTGTTTTATTTTCTTACTACCTGAAATCTTTGTGTCACTATATGCTTATAATTTTTTTAACTGCATCATCCCATTGGAGTGTATTACCCTGGAGTAGTGACTTTTTCACTCTTAGGAAAAAGAACAGACCCACCCAGTCACAGTAGGTTCTCTGATATCCATTGCTACCTGGCTTTTACTATTCTATCTAGTATAATACTAACTATTGGTGAAGTGCTAAATAGAAAAGTTTTGTGTGAATATTTTGGACCCCTCGATTCAAGAGATGTTGTGAGTTTGTTTCTCCTGTGTGCTGCTGGCATAAAGGTATCATTCCCCACCCCTTTTGGTAAGGGGTTCCTATAGAGAGTGTTTCCAGTACTAATTCAAATCACCTTTCCTCTCATTATTATAGATATATCACCATTGTGAATCCTTTTAGGTTAGCTCTCTGTCTTGCATTGCACTACCTTGAATTTGACCCATTCAAATGAACTTCAATCAGTTCATTTCTCACTGCTTTTCTAATATGCTAAGTTCATTTTGAACACTGGATTTGTCTTCCATGAGCAGCCCTGTCTTTATTCTCTTCAGAAGATTGAACTCATCTACAAATTTGATGAGCCTATTCGCTATTTCATTTTCCAGGTCATTGAAGAAACACTTAAAGCAGTCCTGGAACCCAAGGTGACCTCTTCATGTTTCCCCAGGCTGACACTTACTCATCAGTAATCTCTCTCTGGGTATAGACAGCCATTCAATCCACTGACTATTGCTTGCTCAAAGTAACAGAGCAGCAAAAAACAGTGTTTAGGAAAAGTATTTTACCTTCTGCTTCCCTAAAATAATGTGGAAATTTGGATGACTGTTTAGAAATTGAATCTCTTTTGTCTATGCAGAATTATAATTTTTGTGCAACTCTGCAGTGTGGCCTTTCATAAACGCTGTGATTAGACTGGTCACTCTTGTTTTCTCAAGAACAAGCTCATATATTTTCAAGTCGTTTTTATATCTGTATTCTCTGTCTCCTGTATTTGAATAATTACCAACATGTTCATCATGTTCATCATACACTTCTGAAATGTTCCTTTGTTCTGTTGTTATAGCCTCAGGTCAAGCCATCACCACCTCTAGCTAACTTACTGGAAAAAAGTTAACTAACGATAATCTACCTCTAAATTCTTGTAATGCTCTCATAGGGAAATATCTTGTCAAATATTATACTATTTCATGATCCCAGTCTAATGAACCATAATTGTCTTGCAATTGCCACTCAAACTAAGATAAACTTCCTAATGTGGCATTCAGATCCCTTTCCTTGATGATTTTTACTTTGCAGTATTTAAACTCACTTCATGCTTAGTATCCAGATAAACAAGCATGATTACCAATGCAATTTTTCCATAATCACCAACATTATTTTATAATATTTGCCAGAACTTACAATATGTTTTTATTATGTGTTATCTTACAGGCCTGTTTATATTTATCAATATAATAGTCTCAATTCACTTTAAGTATTCCCATGAAGAACAATCTTGTTGGCACCTGTAACTTGCTATATACATTCTCTGTAATATTATAATCATCTCTTGATCTTTGAATTGTACATTTGTCTATGAGTTCTTAGTAACCTCTTTGGATCCTTTGGGATAACTCATTAAACTGAAAACAGAGCCTTGAACACATGTATAATTATACGTGTGCTTTACTGGTTAAAAGTAAAAAAGAAATATTACTATTAGCATCACTGATAATCAACAGCACTAAAAAGAAAAATGAGACACTTAAAGATATTTATGTGTTTAAAAATTCAGAAACCCAACATTAAAAAGGAAACTTTTTTAAAATACTAAAAATTTAAGTGCAATTTAATTTTATTTTATGAATAAAATTATTAATGTTAATTTTAAATGATACTAACTTTAAGTGTTTACTAATGTTAAACATTACTAATGTTTCAACTTATATTCACCACACTGCCCTTAATAGATTGCATATAGTAGATTCTCAGTAAAAAAATATGTTGTGGAGAATTATTTGACAGTGTAAGTATATAAAGGTATACATTTTAACTCCATGTTCCTATATCAAAAATGTATTTGGGGAGCTTAGAGAGGATAGAGAACAAGGAAAACTGATAGCAATATTGTTTGCAAAGCACCCATTAAACACTGCACTTTGACAGTGTAATGGTCATTTTGAGATTCACTAATAAGGGGAAGTAGAAGGATATGTAAAAGTATGCATAATGACTTCTAAATTTAAAGAACCACTTTGTTAGAAAAAGTTACTTTCATTTCCTAAGCAATAAAAGAGTACAAGATAAAATTTACATGGGCATTGATGCTAAAATATCACATACTAAATATTCAGTGTTTAAAAGTGCTAAACATTGTAAGAACTTGATTTATCAAGAAAGACTTTCTGCAAAAGAAAGTGAAAAAGAAGATAGAGAAAAAGGCTCCTATTTATGGGTAATTTAAGATATTGACAATTCACTTTTTATGAACAAAATAAAGATGGGAGGAAACTTGGACACATTTCCTACAAAGTTATTAGAAAAAGTTTATAATTGGATAATAATATATATATTATAATAAAGATTTAGTTCTTTATTATTGCTCTATGAAAATCTGTATTTACTAAATAGGTTGTACTGCCTTGTACTTTTCCATCACATAAATATAACGACACATGTAACATGTCACTGTGAAATGTTAAAGTATTGTACAATGATTATTTGAACAATGAAAACCAGCTTTCACTCCTCTGATACTTCCTGCCTAAAATACTTTTAGCATTTGCTCTAGTGTTTTTCAGATTCCTTCAGTCCCCTTTAAAAAGCAGTGTCTAAATATGTATAATCAAAATGTGCTGTAGTAAACTTTCACAAGTCATGCAATGAGCTTTACATCTTGATAGAAAAACGGTTTTTTATATAAGCTTAAGGAAATATTCTTAAAGTATGGGAATACAGTTAACAATAATTTTCTGATATGTATAAGACAGGAGGTAAAGATTTAGCAATCATTCTTGGTTTTCAATGCAAACAAGTCAAGCTGTATTTCATATAATCACTAAAGTTAGCTTAGATTAGGAGACAATGAGACATGTTTCTAATGAGCTGGAGTGTTACTATCTGTCTCTATCACCTTCCAACTGTACAGCTTTTAGTAATTTAATATCTTGTAGCCTCAGTTTCCTCATTTATAAGATTGGGTAAGAGTAGTAACATTTCACAGAGTTGTTATGAAAATAAATGACTTTAGAGTAGTGTATTCATTTCTTAGGCCTGCTACAGAAAATTACAATAATCTTGGTTGCAAAAACAGCAGAAAATTTCTCACAATTTTGAGAAATTGTGTAATGTCTCACAATTCTGGAGGCCAGAGTTCTGAAACTGAGATGTTGTCAGTACTGGTTCTTTCTGGAGGCTCCAAGGTTCTGGTGGTTCCCAGCAATCTTCCATGATCTTTGACATGTGAAAACATCACCAGTCTTTGCCTTATTTACATGGCCTTATCCTCTGTGTCTCTGTATCCTTTCTTCTTGGAAGGGCATCAGTCATTGGACTTAGGACCTACCCTAGATTCAGGGTATCTCACTTCAAGACAACTTTCTTTTAATTTATTTATTTTTTAATTGGAGGATAATTGCTTTACAATGTTGTGTTGGTTTCTGCCGTACATCAACATGAATCAGCCATAGGTATACATATGTCCCCTCTCTCTTGAACCTCACTTCCACCTCCCACCCTATCCTACCCATTCTGAGGTTCCTAGTGAGCATGAATTTCTGTAGAGGGCTTATCCAACCCTTTATAAGTGCCTAGACCAAAGCTGACACAAAGTAAGTACTCAGTTATAAGAGCAAAAAACTAGGGCAATTTAAATGAACACTAATAAGAAAATGGATATATAAATTATGTCATATGCAAAACTTTATAACAGTGACTAAATACTTTTAATTACTCAACCTATTTGTAGCAATATCATTAAATCTGCAAAATGTTAAGTTTTGACACATAAACATCAAAATCCAACATACATAATTAATAAATTAATAACTTTACATCTTAAGGCTACAAATACCAAATTCATGATAACTATTGATTTGAGTGAGAGTAGTATAGGACTGAAAAGAGGAGAGATTATCAGTGTCTTTAACAACTGAAAAGAATTACTCTTAAAATACTTTTTAGTTAATTTATAATAACATCAAAAGAATAAAACATTTAGGAAAAAACTCATGAAAGAAGGCAAAAAGTTTGTACACTGAAAACTATAAAACATTACTGAAAGAAATTAGATAACAATTAATGGAAAGCCATTTTAAATTTCTGGGTTGGAAAACTTTATATTATTAATATGTTAATAGCACCCAAAGCAGGATTAAATTTGATAGACAGAGTGCCTGAACAACTGTGGACAGAAGTTCATGACATTGTACAGGAAGCAGGGATCAAAACCACCCCCAAGAAAAAGAAATGAAAAAAGGCAAAATGGTTGTCTGAATAGGCCTTACAAATAGCTATGAGAAGAAGAAAAGTGAAAGGCAAAGGAGAAAAGGAAAGATATACCCATTTGAAGGCAGAGTTCCAAAGAATAGCAAGGAGAGGAGATATGAAAGCCTTCCCCAGAGATCAATGCAAGAAGATAGAGGAAAACAATAGAATGGGAAAGACTAGAGGTCTCTTCAAAAAAATTAGAGATACCAAGGGAACATTTCATGCAAAGATGAGCACAATAAAGGAGAGAAATGGTATGGACCTAACAGAAGCAGAATATACGAAGAGGTGGCAAGAATATGCAGAAAACTATACAAAAAAGGTCTTCATGACCCAGATAATCACGACGGTGTGATCACTCACCTAGAGCCAGACATCCTGAGGTGCAAAGTCAAGTGGACCTTAGGAAGCATCACTATGAACAAAGCTAGTGGAGGTGATGGAATTCCAGTTGAGCTATTTCAAATCCTAAAAGATGATGCTGTGAAATGCTGCACTCAATATGCCAGCAAATTCGGAAAATTCAGCAGTGGCCACAGAACTGGAAAAGGTCAGTTTTCGTTCCAATCCCAAAGAAAGGCAATGACAAAGAATGCTCAAACTACCACACAATTGCACTCATCTCACATGATAGCAAAGTACTGCTCAAAAATCTCCAAGTTAGGCTTCAACAGTATGTGAACCATGAAATTCCAGATGTTCAAGCTGGATTTAGAAAAGGCAGAGGAACCAGAGATCTAATTGCCAACAGCTGCTGGATCATTGAAAAAATGAGAGAGTTCCAGAAAAACATCTACTTCTGCTTCATTGACTATGCCAAAACCTTTGATTGCATGGATCACAACAAACTGTGGAAAATTCTTCAAGAGATGGGAATACCAAACCACCTGACCTGCTTCCTTAGAAATCTGTATGCAGGTCAAGAAACAACGGTTAGAACCAGACATGGAATGACAAACTGGTTTCAACAGGAAAGGAGTATGTCAAGGCTGTATAGTGTCACCCTGCTTATTTAACTTATATGCAGAGTACATCATGAGAAATGCTGGAATGGAGGAAGCACAAGCTGGAATCAGGATTGCAGGGATAAATAACAATAACCTCAGATATGCAGATGACACCACCCTTATGGCAGAAAGCGAGGAAGAACTAAAGAGCCTCTTGATGAAAGTGAAAGAGGAGAGTGAAAAAGTTGGCTTAAAACTCAACATTCAGAAAACCAGGATCATGGCATCTGGTCCCATCACTTCATGGGAAATAGATGGGGAAACAGTGGAAACAGTGACAGACTTTATCTGTTTGGACTCCAAAACCACTGTAGATGGTGATTGCAGCCATCAAATTAAGAGACACTGGCTCCTTGGAAGAAAAGCTGTGACCAACCCAGACAGCATATTAAAAAGCAGAGACTTTGTTTTGCCAACAAAGGTCCATCTAGTCAAAACTCTGGTTTTTCCAATAGTCATGTATGGATGTAAGATTTGGACTATAAAGAAAGCTGAGTGCAGAAGAATTGATGCTTTTGAACTGTGGTGTTGGAGAAGACTCTTGAGAGTCCCTTGTACATCAAGGAGATCCAACCAGTCCATCCTAAAGGAAATCAGTCCTGAACATTTTCCTGTTACTCCAGGTAGCTCTTGACTTCCTACTTTTGCATTCCAGTCCTCTATAATTAAGAGGACATCTTTTGTGGGTGTTAGTTTTAGGGCTTGTAGGTCTTCATAGAACTGTTCAACTTCAGCTTCTTCAGCATTACTAGTTGGGGCATAGACTTGGATTACGGTGATATTGAATGGTTTGCCTTGGAAACGAACAGAGACCATTTTGTCGTTTTTGAGATTGCATCCAAGTACTGCATTTTGAACTCTTTTGTTGACTGAGATGGCTACTCCATTTCTTCTAAGGTATTCTTGCCCACAGTAGCAGATATAATGGTAGTCTGAGTTAAATTCACACATTCCAGTCCATTTTAGTTCACTGATTCCTAAAATGCCATCTACTGTTTGACTACTTCCAATTTGCCTTGATTCATGGACCTAACATTCCAGGTTCCTATGCAATATTGCTCTTTATAGCATCAGACCATGCTTCTATCACCTGTCACATCCACAACTGGGTGTTTTGTTTTGTTTTGTTTTTGTTTTGGCCTCCATCTCTTCATCCTTTCTGGAGTTATTTCTCCACTCTTCTCCAGTAGCATATTGGGTGCCTACTGATCTGGGAAGTTCATCTTTCAGTGTCATATCTTTTTGCCTTTTCATACTGTTCATGGGGTTCTCAAGGCAAGAATACTCAAGTGGTTTGCCATGCCCTTCTCCAGTGGACCACGTTTTGTCTGAAATCTAAGATCAACTTTGAGAAAACTAAATCATGGCATCCAGTCCCATCACTTCATGGCAAATAAATGGGGAAACAATGGAAACAGTGAGAGGCTTTATTTATTTATTTATTTTATTATTTAGCTCCAAAATCACTGCAGATAGTGATTGCAGCCATGAAATTAAAAGATGCTTGCCCCTTGGAAGAAAAGCTATGACCAACTTAGCATATTAAAAAGCAGAGACATTACTTTGCCAACAAAGGTCTGTTTAGTCAAAGCTATGGTTTTTCCAGTGGTCATGTATGGATATGAGAGTTGGACTATAAAGGAAGCCAAGTGCAGAAGAATTGACACTTTTGAACTGTGGTGTTGGAGAAGACTCTTGAGAGTCTCTTGGACTTCAAGGAGATCTAATCAGTCAATCCTAAAGGAAATCAGTCATGAATATTCTTTGGAAGGATTGGTGCTGAAGCTGAAACTGCAATCCTTTGGCCACCTGATGTGAAGAACTGACTCATTGGAAAAGACCTTGATGCTGGAAAAGATTGAAGGTGGGAGGAGAAGGGCACGACAGAGGATGAGATGGTTGGATGGCATCACCAACTCAATGGACATGAGTTTGAGTAAACTTCAGGAGTTGGTGATGGACAGGGAGACCTGGCGTGTTGCAGCCATGGGTTCGCAAAGAGTAGGACATGATTAAGTGACTGAACTGAATGAACTGAATTTCTCAAAGCAATTGACAGATCTCAAGCAGTCTCTGTCAAGATCCCAATGATGTTTTTTGCATGACAGAAACATCAATCCGTAAATTCTTGTGAATTTCAAGGGGCTTTAGATAACCAAAACAATTGTTCAAAAGAACAGTGTTGGTGGTCTCACATTTCCTACTTTTAAAATCTTTTACAAAACAAGTGTATACTGGTTTAAAAACAGACATAGACCAATGATGAACACAGAAATAAATCCTCACATATATCAGCAAACATATGTTTGATAATATTTGTTTCAGCAAGAGTGTCAAGATCATTCAGTGGGGAAAGGATAGAGTCTTTTCAACAAATGGTGTTGGGAAAACTGCTATTGGCCCTTTTTTTCCCCTCCCAACCTTCCTTCAAGTCACCACAAAAAACAATGACCAAAATTCCAGCAGCTACTTTGGGACTTTGAAAATGACATCTATTAGCCAAGAATAACAGAGCAAAAAAGCAAGGTTTTTGGTTGTCTAATTGCTTGAAAAATGAGGCCATATAACTATTCTATTTCTGGATTTCTCTCATTTTTGTGCAGAGGAGAAATATTGAATAAATATTGATTTATTTAAACCCACTATGATTTTCTGTTACTTGTAGAGTTAATTTTCACTCAATATTTTCCTTCAGTTATGAAGTTTTGTTGCTTCTAGCTTTGAAATTTCTTTTGAATTCTAGTGTTTTTTGTTCTTTTTTGTATTTAACACTATTATCACTACCAAGTACATTTACTAGTGCTGAAAAATAAGTAGGTTTTTTGTGTTTCTGAGAAATACCTTGAGAAATGCAAAGTTTGATAAAATATTTGTGAAATTGTCACAATTTCATAGAGACAAGGAAGCCCTCCTAAGTGATCAACACAAGGAAAGAGAGGAAAACAAAAGAATGAGAAAGACTAGAGGTCTCAAGAAAATTAGAGATACCAAGGGAACACTTCATGCAAAGATGGGCACAATGAAGGACAAAAATAGTGTGGACATAAAAGAAGCAGAAAATATTAAGAAGAGGTGGCAAGACTATACAAAAATAAAACTATACAAAAAGATCTTCATGACCCAGATAACCAGAATGGTGTGATCACTCATCTAGAGCCAGACTTCCTGGAGTGCAAAGTCAGGTGGGACTTAGGAAGCATCACTATGAACAGAGTTTTTGGAAGTGATGGAATCCAGCTGAGCTATTTCAAATCCTAAAAGACGACGCTGTGAAAGTGCTACACTCAATATGCCAGCAAATTTGGAAAAAGCAGTGGCCACAGAACTGGAAAAGGTCAGTTTTCATTCCAATCCCAAAGAAAGGCAATGACAAAGAATGCTCAACCTACTGCACAATTGTATTCATCTCACGCTAGCAAAGTAATGCTCAAAATTCTGCTAGCCAGGCTTTCAGCAATACGTGAACGGAAAACTTCCAGATGTTCAAGTTGAATTTAGAAAAAGCAGAGGAACCAGAGATCAAATTGCCAACATCTGTTGGATCATAGAAAAATCAAGAGAATTCCAGAAAAACATCTTCTTTCCTTCATTGATTATACCAAAGCTGTTGACTGTGTGGATCACAACAAACTGTGGACAATTCTTAAAGAGATAGGAATACCAGATCACCTTCCCAGTCTCCTGAGAAACATGTATACACATCAGAAACAACAGTTAGAACTGGACATGGAACAATGGACTGGTTCCAAATTGGGAAAGGAGTAAGTCAAAGCTGTATATTGTCATGTCGCCTTGCTTATTTAACTTATATGCAGAGTATATCATACAAAATGCCCAGCTGGATGAAGCATAAGCTGGAATCAAGATTGCCGGGAGAAATATCAGTAGCAACAGATATGCAGATGACACCATCCTTACAGCAGAAAACAAAGAGGAACTTAAAAGCCTCTTGATGAAAGTGAAAGAAGAGAGTGAAAAGCTGGCAAAAACTCAACATTCAAAACATTAAGATCATGGCACCCATTCCAATCACATCATGGGAAATAGATTGGGAAACAATGGATATAGTGACATACTTTATTTTCTTGGGCACCAAAATCACTGTAGATGTTGACTGCAGCCATGAAATTAAAAGACTCTTGCTCCTTGAAAGAAAAGCTATGACCAACCTAGATAGCATATTGAAAAGCAGAGACATTACTTTGCCAACAAAGGTCCATCTAGTCCAAGCTATGGTTTTTCCAGTAGTCATGTATGGATATGAGAGTTGGACCATAAAGAAAGCTGAGCACTGAATAGTTGATGCTTTTGAACTGTGGTGTTAGAGAAGACTCTTAAGAGTCCTTTGGACTTCAAAGAGATCAAACCAGTCAATCCTAAAGGAAATCAGTCCTGAATATTGGAAGGACTGATGCTGAAGCTGAAGCTCCACTACTTTGGCCACTGATGCAAAGAACTGAGTTAGTGTAAAAGACCCTGATGCTGGGAAAGATTGAAGGCATGAGAAGAAGTGGAGGACAGAAGATGAGATGGTTGGATGGCATCACCAACTCAAGGACATGAATTTGAGCAAGCTCTGGAAGATGGTGATGAACAGGAAAGCCTGGCATGCTGCAGTCGATGGGGTTGCAGAGAGTCAAACATGACTGAGCGACTGAACTGAAGTTTGATAAAATATTTATGACATTGTAGTAAACCAAGTTAATATATCAGAAATTGAAGATACAGAGAAAGGCATTGATTATTTATCTTAAGCTTATATTCACCCCTTGTATTAAGCTCAAGTTAGTTATCTCATCACACTTAAATTTTACAAACAGGAATTGGAAACCCATTTTTTAAAAATGATTTTTGGGGATTGGGGGCAGGAGGAGAAGGGGAACACAGAGGATGAGGTGGCTGGATGGCATCACCAACTCAATGTACATGAGTTTGGGTAAACTCCAGGAGTTGGTGATGAACAGGGAGGCCTGGCATGCTCCGATTCATGGGGTCACAAAGAGTCGGACATGACTGAGCGACTCAACTGAACTGAACTGAACTGAAGTAAATAGTTATTTACTTTGAAAACGTTCCAAAATTTAGCATTTTCCACTGAACCACAAGCACATGGTATGAACATAGGAATAGAAATGGGAGTGGAATATAAGGAGGACTAGAGTACTTCAGTCTGCACGGATAGTCCTACCTAGTGGGAAAAGTGATGATCCAGTGAGAAATACAGGTCAGTGCCTGAGTTATTGCAGCAGACTCCAAGGCTGCCTTGCCTTTTTCTAATCCCTTCCAATTAATCTTTCCAAAACATATTTATCATGCCAGGCACTTACCAGAAAATTTCCAACAATGTTTCTTTGTTCTACACAATCTTACCCCTCCCAGACATTCTCGCTGATTCCCCAGTTCAAACCTCTATTTGACAGACTGTTTTTGTCATCATTTCTGAACCGCACAGTATCCTTGTCTACCTCAGAATTCATGCAGCCCACACTGATTTTTCTGAAAGGTCCTTTTTCTGACCTTTCGTTAAATTTATTGCCTGTATCATTCTTTCAGATCATAAACCCTCATTTAATGTATTGTGTATATATATTTTCATTTCAAGTAGTTTGTAAAATGTCTTGGGTCTTGCTTTGCTTCTCTATGAAGTCTACATCAGTGATAGCTTATAAGAAGTATCTATTATTTGTTTAGCTGAAATAAAAACTGCCTGACAAATCTTGAGGAATGATAAACCTAATCATTTTTATTCTAGATTTTTAGTGTTTGGATTAATCGACTCACAAATATTTTGCAATAAACTTGCACATTTTCTAGTATTAGCCTAAGTAAAATTATAGGGTTAGTAGAACCACTTTTTTAGATCTCTTACCTTTAATGTAAATTTCCCTGCCTCTCTGTTCCTTACTTCCAAACTTAGACTAACTTTGCCCTTATCCATATGTGTATTTTTTTTCAAAGTAACTTTCCTTGATTTCACCTCCTTAGGGGGATTTATAATACAGGCCGTCAGCCAATCTGTGCCTTTTTGATGACTCCTGTACCTTTTTTAACAGAACAGACTATTTATATTCCCCAAGAAAACTCTTCTGTCCTTTGAAGGATGTACTATATACCAGGCCAACAGGGTCAACTAGTTAACATCCTAAAGTAATCCAGAAGATAGAGAACAAATCAAGAAAATATTCTAGGTAGTAATTTTTACCCTCCCCCTAAATCACCAGCAGGGCTTCCCTGGTGGCTCAGCAGTAAAGAATCTGCCTGCAACACGGGAGACCTGGGTTCCATCCCTGGATTAGGAAGATCCCCTGGAGGAGGACATGGCAACCCACTCCAGTATTGTTGCCTAGAGAATCCCATGGACAGAGGAGCCTGGCTGGCTGCAGTCCATAGGGTCGCACAAAGTTGGACACTACTAAAGTGACTAAGCAGCAGCAGCAGCAAATCACCAGCATTTTTATGAAAATAAAATGTTTGGTGAGAATGTTTTTGATGGTTGATCAGAAGCATCTTTTAAGGGAGATATTTTGAGATCTAAGAGGAAGAAGATGAGCAGTGTTGGAAATTGTGTCCCATGCCTCATCTCATAAAAGGAGTTGCCCCTAATTATTTGTTGAGTTCTTGATTACACACCCAGTTTACTAAACCTCTGTATATTTGTTCAAATATGCTCATAGAAATATTTCCTCTGCTCTAATTTTTTGCATCCTAGTCTAGTGATATTTTTTCTATACTATTTTAATAATAGTATAAAGTCAGTAATAGAATACTTACAGTTTGAGACATACATTTCTTTTCCTTCCTAATAGATGATATTGTTGATGAATCAACAAAAATCAAAAAAAAAAAAGAGAGAGAGAGAGAGAAAGCCACCTTTCTCATCTTCTAGAGCTGATTTATTAGCAAAAACATAAAACTTTCTGTCCCATCTTTACCTTACATATAATTGCACCCACCTAAACCACATAATTTAATGAGCTCCTTGTGTTTTATCTTCTTAGGTTAACAAGGCCCAATATTGAAATCAAGGGGTAGAAAAATAGAAGTATATGAAATATTTTAAAAGATATTCATATAAAGTGTATTTACATTTAAACATTGATATAGTTTTACAGAAATTCTGATCAGCTGCTAGGGATCAGCACAAGGGTTTATTATTATTATTATTAACTTAAACTCCCAAATAAATAGCTTGAAACTCAAATTATTTACCATTTGGGCTTTAAAACCTTGACCCGGCTGAGACACATGTTTAAAAATAGAATTAAATTTTGAATCAGATAATTTAAAATGCCATGAATTGGTTTCAATGACAGTTCAGTTCAAATAGTTTGAATAGGTGAATATATCAAATAGGAAAATGTGTACACAATTTTTAACAAAATATTTTGTTACTGAGTTGGAAATGGCAGATCACGTTTGGAAGTTATTATTAATCTTATATAATCAATATAACAATCTTCTAATAAATTCACAGATAATGTAACCATAGTAACTATCAGAGAGGTAACTGAAGTGAGGATTGTGTGTAGAAGGGATGGTGATAAACCCAATGGAAGTGGTGGGGATAAGCAATGAGAGAGTTTGTTGATGGGAAAATTCTGGTTTCTTACCTTCTTAAAAAAAAAAAGAAAACAGCAAACATTGGATCATTTGTTCATAAATTAGATAACATTTAGTATAAAGGACTCAACATTTGGTATAAAGGACTCTCTCGAGAATAGGCATATGTGATGAGTTGTTTTAAAAAAAAGAAAGCTGGAAATAAAGTCTGTATGCTTCTCCAAATCAAACTCAAACTTTGGTGAATAAGTTGGACTAGAAACTCTTAAGAACATTGTTCCTTGGGACATTTCCAGTATATCCCATTTTTAGTCAAGATAGAAAAAAAATCACTGTGAATGTATTCATAGCATTTTATGTGAAACCATGAAAATATAAAAGTTTTGTTTTTCCAATGAAAAATTTTGAAATCTGAAAATCTTAAATTTTGGCTGAACTTCATGAAGGAAACTTCAGGTAGTCACAGGTAAACTTTAATCTCGCTTACTGACATCCAGTTTGTTGGGTTTTTTTTTTTAATAATATGAATTGCTCTCCTATGCACTATTTCTGTAGGTGCTTCTGTACTTTATCAGTCGTATATTTTTTGTTACTTGAATATTCATGTATGCTTGTAATGTTTGTAAGATATCAAAACCGTCACACATACATACACACACTCAGTTTGATTGCTTACACACTTTTGATGCTCAAAGAGAGGTGTGACATAGATAGACCTGAAGTTTCCATGGGTTAAATTGCTTGAGATAATATGTGGTATGAGACACACCTGCAAGAGGATATTTTCCTAACAATTGGCTTCAGTTCCATCTTTAAAAAATGCCCAATTGCAGAATGTCAATCTGTCTGACAGTGTAAATCTCCTTAAAGCAATTTAATTCAGATTAAAAAAGATAACCACAGCTTATACAGCAGAATGAGGAATCTATTTCAAATCCATCACATTAACATTATCAGTAACCCACTATGACCCATGATTGAGTAGTTTTAATTAAGTTCAGTTAGAGTGTGTGGGGGAGGGGTGCTTCATTTAATTCTTCATTAATAGTTAAAGTGAATATTATAAATATCTCTATAACTTTCGTTGTTAGAACATCTTTCTTTTTTATTGGATTTATTGTTTTCCATGCTATAGAGCGATGCCATTAGGGGAACTCCAATTCCCAGGAGCTTTAAGGCTACCCCACTTCCAGCACTATAAAACAGAGGCCTGCTGTTTTAATCACGCCTCTCTCTCTTTCAATGTTGTTTGCGCCCTGGTACAACCCATCTGCCTTGAATCTAGTGCTCCACTGGGGCTGCACACATCTGCCAGCCAGACTACCTTCGTACACAATTACTCAATCCACCGTAAGGCTCTTTAATAGGAAACAAGTGTGACAACGGCAAGCCTCTTTCTTTTTTTTTTTTTTTCTTCTGCCTCTTAAACCACCGAGTCAAATAGCTCTAATAGAGATGAAGCTTGATAGATCCGCCCAGGTGTAGGTGAAATGGTAGAGCCTCAGGGGTAATAGATGCTGTGCTCTCAGGCTGAAGTTTAGCACTTTGTCCTGACCGGCTCTCAGGCAGCAGCGCGATGGGCTGCTCCTCGTACAGTTACAAAGTCAACATGCTTCTTGCCGCTCACGTTTATGCCTAATCCGGAGGGCAACCTGGAGCTAGGTAAGGACCGGTAGAACCACCCTTTCATTTCAGCGTGTGGACAAAGGACAGCAAATACAGTAAGTAGAAAATTTATCTTTCCTTCTTTTATTTGGAAATTAATTAAGGATGTTTACTCTCAGGGAATCCTCTGAAGACTGTGCAAAAGTGAACTAGCAGAAAAACCTGTGTTGATAACCCTGTGGATTTCCTCCAGTTTCATTTTGCAACAGTGCCTTGGCACTGTCACTGAAGCTTAGACTCTGCAAGTAACTTCCTCATTCAGAAGGTCTTGGAACTGAAATGTGGTGCTAATCATATTGCTAATTCAATCCTGTAGCCTAGCATACTACCCTCTCTTTCTGGATGAAATGTCCTTTATTGCTGTCAAATGATGATGGGCAAATGTTTTGTCATAGTTCTGAGAATAGGAAAATAATTATTTAAGAAGGCACATACTCTTCTTGAAGATGGATTTCAACTTTTACACATAGCTATTCTGTTACATCACTAATCAAACATTAATGGGAGAAATATGCTTGCAATTTTTCTTAAATCCATTCTATAGCTCGGTCCCTTACCAAAGAAGTGATCTTAAAAATTCTAAAAACTGTATTACGTTGTAGCAGCCATGACAATGATAATGAATTTTTAAAACAAAACAAAACAAAAGGTCATTTGTCTGATAGCATAAGAAAAGATATTAAAACCAGATGTAGGAAATCTCAACTTTGACTTTTCGTCTTTCATGCTTGGTTTCAAGCAGCCTTCACATTGCGTTTAACTTTGCATTTACCACTTTAGATTCACCATTAAACTATGTTTGAACTTGAAATTCAGATTTGATCTAAGTACAGCCCTGTTCCTTGAGCCCCCTACTCCAAGTTTTACTTGGCTATGGGGAGTCTTTTTACTACTATACCATATATCCTGAATTGTGTTAACAAGCTAACTGTGGTGGACCTTTTCAGGTGGAATGTCAACCAATGTGAAAGAATGTGTTTGCTGCTCAAATGTATGATGTTCCATGTAGGAAATAAGCACATGGGACATATGCCCTGACAAAGATTCCAGTTATGATTCCCAAATTCAGTCCATCAAATATTGCACAAACATGATCATGTTAAAAGAGGATACAATAAAAATACGATGTCAGCACATTGTATCTATTTGTAGCCTTTTGAGGTTTTATCTTTTTTTCTTAATTTAGGCATTTTTTATTTAAAAAATTAGTCTGGAATGCATTGTCATCCCAAAAGACATTTCACATGCATAAGGTACATAGACAAGTGAAACTGGATAAAACATTGTTGCATTGTTTAAATAATTCCCCACTGGCTGATGTTTTGTTTTTGTTTTCTAACTATTATAGATGGACATCATAAAATTGATGGTTTAAAAGCCTTGACGGTAGAATCCTGATGACTCCTTTGTGTATTTTCAGAAATGATTTAGCTTGGATAAAGTTGCTGCTATGAGAGGTTTAATTAATTACCACTAGTTAAATATATTTCTTTAAGAATTGCATTTGACATTACTGATGGCGGAGTAAACGCAGTTTAAAAGTCATTCTTCATGAAATACTTTAACCGACAATTGTTGGCATTGAATAGCGGTCAATGTCTACCCCCTACAGGGAGAGAATCTAATTTCACTGTGCCTTTGCCAGAACATGAATACCACAGAGTACAGTTCACACATGTGAATGCTGTAACCGTGTCAATGACTCCAACTAGTGCCCCTTAATGAAAGGTCAGCTGTGTGATTAACAGGAAGCCAGTTTGAAAGGCTGGACCTCACTTCAGCACTGCATTTAGATTTGTTTCTTCTTGATTTACTTCATTTGCCTTTCAAAGTGTAATAAAAATCAAGTGGAACTATACCACACTTTTTAAAAACTTCATAGTTGATATTATATGATAGCAACACATTGGTTAGTATCTTTAGTTCATATAAAAATAATTAAATGAAAAAGTTAGCCAAACCAATTATTGAGGGCATAGGATGATGAACGAGAATTTTATTCATTAGATAGTTAGAATATATAACCTTTGCTTCAATTTCAGTTCATTTAAAAAACTTTAAGAGGCACTCTGGGGGTAAAGATGGAGTGACAGAGGAAGAGTTTGATATTTTTACCTAATATTTATTGTGTTTCAATGCTGACTATATGTTAGAAAGTGAATATAAATGGGTCACTTCTGCTGATAATTTTATGTCACCAATGGTGAAGTTTATTGAAGAATATAGCTAAATGGAATTGAACACGGTATAAACCTAGTGACATCCTCAGAGAAGTAATTTAGTCATCTAAAACTTATAATGGTGGCTTAGTTATAACTATTCCAATTAAAATTTGTGCTAGAAAGCATTATGGTTAAGTCCAACTTAAAAAAAAAAATGTTTTTAAATGGAACTGTGTTTTGCTAATAAATACCATGTTGAAATTTGTGAATTCACAAATTAGATGGTCGTTAAATAAGGACCATTTCTTTTCATTTAACTATGTGTTTTGTGTCCCTGTGGCTTTACCTGTGCATGTTTTCAAGTAAGATTGTAATGAGTAATTAAGTAATAAAAATAATGTAAGTATGTATAGATATATATTAGATGTAAAAATTCCATATGCTTGGAGGAAATTTTTTAGCAATCACAGGAATATATCAACTTATTCTAAGGGATATTCTCTTTTAAATAACTTATTTTTAACCTTAAATCAGGAATTATAGGATTTAATAACTCCATTTTCACTTATAATAAAGAAACTATATTACATATCAAGACAGAAATTGTAGGGAAAAATATAATCCAATTTCAACAATCAAGGAGGAAACAGTGTAGTTGACTTTATAATGGACACAGTACATCCTAGATGTCCTCCTGCCTTATCAATGACCGCAACTGTATCTTCCAGATACTATTCTATTCAGGGTTCTATTTTTTGCTCTGAATTAGAAGCCACCTACTTCCAGATAGGGTACTACTGAATAACATTAGTTGGGAATCCCTCAAGGAGCCAGACACTGTTCTGAGCATTTTGTGCACACTATTTATTTAGTTCTTACAGCTTACTGAAGCAGGTACTGTTTCTATTCATGTTTATAAATATAAACATAGAGTGGTTGAAGGACTTGGCCAGTGTCACACAGCTAGTAGGTAGTAGAACTTGGGCTCAAATTAACTTTCTCCAAGGACAAATATCTCCTCCAACCACTGGGCTTTACTTCTTCTCTAACAAGTGACTTCATTATTAGTACAGCTAACTTCATCTCTGATCACTTTAAAAGGACTTCTCAATGAAGGGGATTTATAAATGGAAATAACATTCAACCAAACAAAATTTAAATAGTTAAATGCCAATAAGCATGACCTCACTTCAAGTTACATCAATCATTCAGCACTTATAGATGCTACTACTTGTCATAGTTTTTTTACTATAGGTAAAGAAGGAGTTGCATTTACACCCTAGACATTTGGGAAAGAACTGATTCATTCACTCTTACTCAGTTGCCAAATTTCCATTCCTATTAATACTGAGTCTCTGAGAAGAGTTTGTTTCCTGAGGGTATTTCCAACCAAGCCACTGTTGACTTTCAGAGGTGACTTTAATCACAGTGACCTCCAAATGAGAGTCACCAAAACACACTCCCACCTCCAAGGTACTGAAAAATACCAGCTCTCAGTTACTTACCCTCAGAGATTTTTAGGCCTCAGCTATTCAATAGGACCACCTGGATATTTATTTTTCTTTTTAAAGATAGAATGCTAATTGGATTTTTCCTTATCTGTGGAGATATATAATTTTTTTTTGTCATGAGAACACAGCCTGGAAAGTACATATCTGAAAATTTTCATGTCATATACAGATTTTCCAAGGGCTTGCATCTGTGGTTTCTCTATCAACTGAAAATACTTTCTCCCTAATACAGACATTCATCAATATGATTGAGAATATTTCTTTGCAGAGAGATCAAAACCAAAATATTTTTGATAAAAAACACTCTATTTCATAACAAAACTTGTATCATTATGGGCTTATGTATTCACTCCTTGATAAAAACAGGATATTCAGTTTAAAAAGATTTTTTCAAGTCCATATTATTAAATTTTTAAGCCAAGACATTAGTTTCTTTTATAAACACAAGTAGATTTAGGCAAGGCAAATGAAATGAACATGAGGAAACGCCTTTAAAATGTTAGCAACCTCTGCCCATTTTTTTCTGAAAAAGTAAGTAGCTATGTTACTATAATTCTCACATATCCTTTTAGTTTTGATGAAAGGTATTCGAAAAAGATTCTTAAATATGATTGGCATATATAAAACCATAGACTATTATACAAAAGAAAAAGAAAAACAAGTCATTTTTTTCAAATCTTAAGATCTTAGAAAAATTAATCTATGGTGACAAGATCTGAAAGTTCAAATACCTTGAGGATTAATGACTACTTAAAAAACAGTAGTCAAAGATTTCTGTCACTGTCATTACTCAAAGAAATCAATAGATTAGCTCCTTGAAGTTAATCTGATCCTCATAAATCCTTTTTGAATTAACCAGAAGCTGATTTTGTTTATTTGTAAACTCATCTTGAGTTGGAGAACCTTCCTACCTCCCACCCCAAATCTTTACTTGACCCATTCTAAACCTTTCTCCAGGGCACCAGTTCACAATTAATTCTGATGCTGAGTATTACTGGTTCATGTTCTGGGAAATATTAGAAACACTGTAAGTAATACTTTGTGCTGGTGGACAGTTCCACCTATATCTAGTGGTTGGCTGTTGTTGTTCAGTTACTCAGTCATGTCCAATACTTTGTGACTCTATGGACTGCAGCATGCTAGGCTTCCCTATCCTTCACCATCTCCTGGAGTTTGCTCAAACTCATGTCCATTGAGTTGGTGATGCCATCAAACCACCTCATCGTCTTTCATCCCCTTCTCCTCCTTCCTTCAATCTTCCCCAGCATCAGGGTCTTTTCCAGTGAGTTGGCTCTTTGCATCAGGTGGCCAAAGTTTTGGAACTTCAGCCTCAGAATCAGTCCCTCCAATGAATGTTCAGGATTGATTTCCTTTAGGTGGTGGTTGGCTATCTCTACTCACTTCCCCAGCTTCGTACATCCTGAATCCCAAGACAGCAATCAACCACAACTCAACTCATGGTCCTTCTTTTTGTATGAAGGGCTCTCATTCTCAGTTTTCCTACACCTATCAGACTCCTGCCCACCTTATTTCTATTTCTGTAGCCAATATCCAAGAGTTCTTGGTTTCTATTCTTGCTTAGCAATAAATATTCTCTTCATTTTAGGCCCATTGAAAGAAAGGAAAGAAAGAAAGTGAAGTCGCTCAGTTGTGTCTGACTCTTTGTGACCCCGTGGACTGTAGCCTACCAGGCTCTTCTGTCCATGGGATTTTCCAGGCAAGAGTACTGGAGTAGGTTGCCATTTCCTTCTCCAGGGAATCTTCCCAACCAAGGGATTGAACCCGGGTCTCCCATATTGTAGGCAGATGCTTTACCATCTGAGCCACCAGGGATTGAAACCTGTAACCTATTTGGAGCAGGACATGAAGTTTTCATTTTGTTATAAAGTACCATTTATCATAGCTCTATGTTTAAAGTATGTTATGTTAAAATATTTAAAGTATGTTAAAGCTCTATTTTTAGGCTTCCTGATAGGCTTATGTTTAA
Source organism: Okapia johnstoni (assembly GCA_024291935.2). Taxonomy (NCBI): domain Eukaryota; kingdom Metazoa; phylum Chordata; class Mammalia; order Artiodactyla; family Giraffidae; genus Okapia; species Okapia johnstoni. The sequence goes on along the minus strand of CM044312.1, from coordinate 76,623,707 downwards.
AGTAAAAGTTGCAGGTGTGACTAACTCAAGAGTTCAGAGACATCTAATTAGCAGACAATTTCATTTTGTTTTATTCCTTAATATTGTACATTCAAATTTAGATGAATAGCAGAAAGAGACGATTAGTTTCCTATTGATATTACCATTAGAAGTTTAAGGTTTTTTACTCTGTTTCTGGCTAGATGTGCTGATATGCTTAAATTTTACATTCTAGATAATCATTTTCCCAATAAATAGTATTTTCAATCATTCTAGAGTTTATTCTCCCTAGATTAAACCTATTGTATTAATTGTGTATATACATTTTAGCATTTTAATTACACTTGACTCAATTATAAATCTAAAATTCTGCATAACTGAGTCACTGAATGTGAAGTAAAAACACTGGGGTTTAGATACTGTTTTTGACAATTTGTAGCCCATTTTCCAAATGTGGAAAATGTGTATGATGTGACATTTTGGTGATTTACATGTGGAAGAATTTTGCAAAGTTCTTTGTTAAGTTTCCGGGAAGAATTTTGAAATTTTATCATTAGAGAAAAACATATGAAAAGGCACAAATCATATATATATGAGGCTTCACACAAGACTAGCAGACTTTTAAAAGGATTTTGCATGTAGTACAGGACTATATGTTTGATGTAATTTTTATATCACAGAAAGTTTAATATTTATCTTCTCCCTTAGATTAAAATATATTTCAATGATGTTTAATCAGAAAACTTGTATCTGAATCTGAGTTACATTTAACAATGATTTAAATAAATAATTATTTCCTGGACCAAACAATAAATACTTCTCAAACCTTTTCCCAAATTGTAAATTTAATGAAGAATTCATATTTGATTACTGTCATTTCTTAATGGGTCCCTTCCTTGTCCAATTTTGAATAATTTAAGTAATGAAAGAAAGTAGATAATTGAGAAAAAGTGTTTACAATTTGAAGATGAATCTACAATAATGAATCCTTGAATTAAGTTTAATTTACCCATCCAGTTACAGCCAACATTGGTTTGACACATAGTGAAAGTGTTTTAAACTTCACATAAAACATTGACGCATATTGTCATCTGCTCCCAGCTACTCCATAAGATAGGGCGATAACTTAATTTTTTTTTCACTTCAATATTAGATGTATATATTACTGCAACAAATATTGTGACCACATATTTAATTTATACAAAATGAATATTTGAGTAAGATTAGCTAGTGTGCAAACATTTCCCTTTTCTTTAATGTATAAAACTTTATGTGGGTGAATATAGAGAAGAAACATTAATTCAGTGACTATGTCCTGTGGTTTACATTATTACATTTAATCTTCATATTGATAGGCAAAAATAGATTTCTAATTTCCATTTTACAGATGAGCAGTGTGTTTTATTTTCTCATTTTTATGAACAACGTTATACTAATTAAAATGTTTTTAAGTGAGTAGTATAATACTGAACGCAGTAAAGATGTACAAACATGCCAAGATGCTCACAAAAAGTGTAGGTTGAAACAGAAACTGTTTTTTTACATTTCCAGTCCAATGAACTGGATATTAGAGACTCAGACTATTTCAATATATTATGAGCCTTAAGGATAGCTCATACCTTATGTACACATGGTAAAAGTCATCCTGACAGAAGCATTAGTATCACCATCATATTTTGATTAAAGAAAATATAAGAAATGAATGTGCTATCAAGTAACACCACTTCTTTTGGGATGGCATTTTACTTTGGTCCTTTTATAAGAATGAAAATGCTATAGATGGTTTTATCATGTGGAAAATAATATGTTTTCTATGTCAAACCGTCTCTAAATCATGTATTTAAATATATTCATTAATTTTTGTTATAATAATGTGGTAAATAACTTGCTCTGTGTGTGTATGTAGTTTGTGTGTGAAAGTGAATATGTGGATGTGTGCTAAAATCCCAGTCCCAATTCAGTGAAGTAGTCAAGGCCCATTTTTACCATGGGTAAATTTTTCTAGTGATTCTAATTTTTATCAGAAGAATAGACCTAAACAGTTCATAAAAGATCAAATTGTCATGAAAAAGGGGAAAGCATGTTGTTAGTCCTTTATCCACAGGTAGATAGCATGAAGTTTGAGAAGATTAATTTAAGGATCATATGTGTGCTCAGTTGCACAGTCATATCCAGCTCTTGGTGACCCCATGAATTGTAATTCACCAGACTCCTCTGTTCATGGAATTTTCCAGGCGAGAATACTGGAGGAGTTTGACAATTCCTACTCCAAGGTATCTTCCCAACAAGGGATAGAACCTTAGTCTCTTGTATCTTCCTGCACTGGTGGGTGGATTCTTTCCCACTTTGCCACCTGGGAAGTCCCCAGTTTAAGGAGTAGTATTGCATATGTCCATTCTGTCTACAAAAGCGTACCTCACTTTATGGTTTCAGTTATTGCAGAAACCTGCTGTCACATGTTGTTTTGGTTTTGTTTCTAAAACATTTTAAGCATTTCTGCCTTCTCTGTTAACTTTAAAAACTATACACACATACACATCAACCAATTATGAATGGTTGAAAAAGGTCTAGATTCATTAATTAAAATTTCTGAGGAATTTTTGTGTCCTTTATATTTGACTGAATTAGAAAGGTAAAGGCTATACTTTAATGGACTAAAACTCAGAGTCAATTATATAGCTGCTTAATATAAACAAGGCTTTATGTAAGATAGGCATAGAATTGCTTCCAAAGCTCAGTATGCTATAATAGTTCTGGAAAAACACTTTTGACATGGGAAGAGGCTAATAGGGCCCATCCATGGCACATCAGCGGTGGTCACAGTGGTAATGTTATATGTGATCACACATGAGGAAGTCATGCCTTTAGGGAAGGATGTGAAGTGGCAGGAAGGAAGCAGTGTAATGAGCAGATGATATCTTTTGAGTTCCTACAACATAATCATTAGCATTTAAGAATTAACTCCAGCTATTTTCTGAAAGAACTATGGGTTGGGCAGTTTTAGAGCATCTTGAGTACTTTTATTACTGTGGTTGTCAGTGCTAATTACTGAATTTTAAAAGTACTACTGAGAATTTTAAGTAGTGATAAGTAAATGAATGCTAAGAGACTATATGCAATTCAGGTTGAATCTATTAGTTTACTGTTTAGGAATAGATATTAGCTATACAGTTATTATAAAATGTGTGTACATTGTCTTATAAGGTGTAGAGAATTTACCAAAAGTTCATAGATTTTACTTGCCATAATTTCAAGATTAGCAGTATGACCATGGTCTTGTCATTTAATTATACTACCTCAATATTTTCAAATGTAAAATAAAAAGTTTGAAGTTGATGATGTATATAGTTTCTTTTATGCCTAATTTTAAAAGATGTTCATATATATTACTTCATTTATGACATTTAACATTAATCAATAGTAGTACATAAAACATAATTTAACAGTAAATTTTTCATTAAAAATTTACTCTTACGAAGATATATGTTGATTTTTAAAATTTATTTTTATGACACATTTTAAATGACTTAGTCAATCTTGACTGAATTAATAAACTCTTGAGTAATTAAATATCCTCAAGTTACTTGAATGTTAAAAAATGAGGGCATTGATTCGGTTAATTTCGCTAGCTTCTGTTAAGTGTTTATCATGAATTAGGGAATTCAAATGCATTTCTTAGACTTTAAATAGATGATAATTTAGCTTTTTTCTATTAAAGATAATTTTTTATTCTGTCAAGCCATAGACATCATAATCAAATGGAGGTGGTACAATGTAATTAGCTGAAAATAGTGAACTTAATTTATCTTAAATTATGTATAATAAGAAAAAAAAACATGAAACCATATTAAGGATGCTATTTCTTAAAGAAATATGAAAATGTATTATAATTATTTCATATTCCTTTTTGAAATAAAAACTATAAATCTTTAGAAAATTTCTCAGATGTGTACAAAATTTGTTATCTATTTTTTCTATTCATTGCATTTTTTTATTTGAAATATTAAGTTTTAATATCAGCTCTCTTAATTTGGATGGATAGTATATTTAACACATTTTTGGACATATTTCAATAAGCCATCTCAAAGTTAACTTAAAAGACCTTTGAAATAATGTTAATTTTTAATTAGATTTGATCCCAACCTGTACACAGCAAGCCATTAATAATTGAGACGTACACAGGAAGATAGTGGTAATGAGTATTTGAAAGATTTGCAGGTCACTGCAATTTACATTTGCCCCAGTATCTTTTCGTTGGTCAAACCCACATTCACGGTGAACCTTTCCCTAAGTAGAAGCATGGAAAACGAGGAAATATGAAGCACAGGACTTTGCAAATTTTGAGTGTTATGAACTTTAACTTTTACACTTCTATTCCCTTTACAACTTTCCTAATTCAAGGACAGTTTCTCTTCTCCTCTCAACAACTGAGAGGAGAAAATTGTCACCCTCAGGTTCAAAATCTTCAGATTCCAGTTTCTGCAGAAACTGAACTTGTGCCCAAAGCACAGTTTTCAGTTCAATAATCTCTATACTCCAAGATAGCCTTTATTCTTTGGCTAGCTATCATTATTCACTATTATCTTCCTCCTGGTAATTCCTAAATCAAAGCACTCATTCCAATGGTGTAGTAATGACAGCTAGCCAATTTACACAGACACAGTAGGTTGAAAATACAGTTTGGATACCTTTAATTAACAAAAATTTAACCCTTTCTGAGGTGTTTATATTTTAGTAAGGGCTTGGCTCTAATTCAGAAAGGGTCTCTAATGTTTTAGCTTCAGAAAAATTCACAAATTCTTGAATTTCAGGACAAGGGCTGAGCACCCTACATTCCACCTCTGAGTGACCTTCTCCCTCAGGCAGGCCCTGACCCAGGAAACTGTTTCCTGACCAATACTTCCACTATCAGTAGATCAAGATCTACTATAATTCAGTGTCAGTTTTTGGTTCCCCTTTACTTTTGTCTGATTTAAGTTCATGCCCTCAACATTTTGGGGCTTCCATGGTGGCTGAGGCAGTAGAGAATCTGCCTGCAATGCAGGAGACCCCTGTTCAATCTCTGGATTGGGAATATCCCCTGGAGAAGAGAATGGCTACCCAGTATCCTTGCTTGGAGAATTCCATGGACAGAGGAGTCTGGCAGGCTATAATCCATGGGGTCACAAAGAGTTGGCCACGACAGAGTGACTAACATTTTCTAAAATTCTGAAATTAACAAAGGGGGAAGAAACTTATTGAATGAAAATATTGTTTAAGAGAAACCTTCGAATTTACTTTTAATGACTGTGTTATGTAAGAGTCTATTTTTCACCTTCTCTACCATTCCAAGTGTTCTTCCTTATCCCCTAACCCCCACATTCTCCATCCCTAGCATATATTCCAAAATCAGTTGGAAATACAGGGGGAAGTACAAAAAAATTAAAGAAATACAATATACTCTGACTGAATGTTGCTGATTGAGTGAAAGGAAGGCTGCTCAATGTTGCCAGTGGCTACTGCAGAGATGAACATTAATCTTGTTTTAGTAAACTTCATTTATGTAATTAATCATGTTGTCATTGAGAGGTTAGTGATGGAGTTTGCCTTGGATAACTGAGCCTTACACTAGCCTAAACTTTTCAGATGTGCCTCATCTAAGTAAGTTTATATAGAAATTGAAGTTCCTGTGCTGATGTCATTTTCTCTATTCATTTTTGTTGTTACTGCTATCTTGCTTTAAACCAATCTTGAGAGTTTCCATGTAAAAAGAACTGCAAAGCTTTGCCAAATACAAGTCTGTGTGCCTGATGCACGGTGAAGTGAAATAAACCAAAATTTGAAGTTAGGAGCCAAGGTTTATTGTAGGGCCAAGTAAGGGGATTGGGTAGCTCGAGCTCAAAAGACACAAAATCCCGGATGGTTTTCAGGGAAGCATTTTTTAACATACAAAATTTGGGCTGAGGGCTGCAGAGTCTGTGACATTCTTCTGATTGGTTGGTGGTGAGGGTAATAGGGCCATGTTCCAGGAAACAGGAGCTGAGTCTGAAGTTACCATCCCCACCTGGGTAGGGACTTTTGTTGTTATTCAGTCATTTAGTCGTGTCCGATTCTTTGTAACCCCATGGACTGCAGCACATCAGGCTTCCCAGTCCTTCATTATCTCCTGGAATTTTCTCAAACTCCTGTCCATAGAGTCAATGTTGCCATCCAACCATCTCTGTCATCCCCTTCTCCTCCTGCCTTCAGTCTTTTCCAGATCAGAGTCTTTTCTTATGACTCAACTCTTCACATCAAGTGGCCAAAGTATTAGAGCTTCAGCTTCAGCGTCAGTCCTTTTTTTTAGGATTGATTTTCTTTAGGATTGACTGGTTTGACTCTTTTCTGTCCAAGGGACTTTCAAGGGTTTTCTTGGAGACCACAGTTCAAAAGCATCAGTTCTTCCATGCTCAGCCTTCTTCCAACTCTCGCATAAATACATGACAACTGAAAAAACCATAGCTTTGACCATATGGACTTTTGTCGGCAAAGCAATGTCTCTGCTTTTTAATATGCTGTCTAGGTTGGTCATAGCTTTTCTTCCAAGGAGTAAGTGTCTTTTAATTCCATGGCTACAGTCATCATCCACAGTGATTTTGGAGCCTAAGAAAATAAAGTCTTTCACTATTTCCATTGTTTCCCATACTATTTGCTGTGAATGATGGGACTGGATGCCAAGATCTTTGTTTTTTGAATGTTGAGTTTTAAGCCAGCTTTCTTACTGTCCTCTTTCACCTTCATCAAGAGGCTTTCTGGTCCTTTTTACTTACTGATATCATCTGTGTGTCTGAGGTTATTGATATTTCTCCCAGAAATCCTGATTCCAGCTTGTGCTTCATCCAGCCCAGCATTTTGCATGATGTACTCTGCATAAAAGTTAAATAAGCAGGGTGACAATATACAGCCTTGATGTACTCCTTTCCCAATTTTGAACCAGTCCATTGCTCCATGTCCAGTTCTAAGTGTTGCTTCTTGACCTGCACACAGATTTCTCAGGAGGCAGGTCAGGTGGTCTGGTATTCCCAGCTCTTGAAGAATTTTCCACAGTTTGTTGTGATCCACACAGTCAAAGGCTTTAGCATAGTCAATGAAGCAGAGGATTTTCTGGAATTCTCTTGCTTTCTCTATGACCCAAAGGATGTAGGCAATTTGATGTCTGGTTCCTCTGCCTTTTCTAAATCCACCTTGAACATCTGGAAGTTCTCAGTTCACACACTATTTAAGTATAGCTTGAAGAATTTTGAGCATTACCTTGCTACCATGTGAAATGAGTACAACTGTGCAATAGCTGGAGCATTCTTAGGCATTACTCGTCTTTAGAATTGAAATGAAAATTGACCTTTTCCAGTTCTATGGCCACTGCTGAGTTTTCCAATTTTGCTAGAACATGTAGTGCAGCACTTTAACAGCATCATCTTTTAGGATTTGAAATAGTTCAACTGGAATTCCATCACCTCCACTAGCTTTGTACTGATACTTCCTAAGTAACACTTGAATTTACACTCCAGGATATCTGGCCCTAGGTGAGTGATCACACCATCATGGTTATCTGGGTTATTAATATCTTTTTTGTATAGTTCTGTGTATCTTGCCACCTCTTATTGTCACTTCCACTGTATAATCATAAGGGATTTGACTTAGGTCATACTGAATGGCCTAGTGGTTTTCCTTACTTTCTTCAGTTTAAGTCTGAATTTTGCAATGAGGAGTTCATGATCTGAGCCACAGTCAGCCCTCAGTCTTATTTTTGCTGCCTATATAGAGTTTCTCTATCTTTGGCTGCAAAGAATATAATCAATCTGATTTCAATATTGACCATCTGGTGACGTCCGTATGTAGAGTTGTGTCTTGTGTAGTTTGAAGAGGTGGGGGCCTTACTTCCTCAGTAAATCTCATAATTATTGTTATGTATATTCCTTGAGGAGGAACCAGGATCCTGTTTTCATCTTTGCACTGTTTCTTGACTGCTTCTCTTTGTTTTTGCTTTCCCTTACTTCTTGCTTAGAAACTGTTTGAATCCGTCCTTTGGTGAAACTCAGGGATGATCTAGGAGGTGGAAACGTTTTTCCTACAAATAAAAAACTGTGGACAAGGAAAGGCATTTGTACTCAGGAGGGCCCCACAGGGTCCTGTTCAGTTTCAAAAGGAATATTTTTGTCTATTTAACTTCTTACTTATTAATATTAGTGATAAATTGTTCATGTACTGTATATCTTCTGCTTAGTAGTATACCTTCCTACTTTGAATTTTGTAATATGTATCTTTGTTGTTGCTGTTTAGTTGATAATTCATGTCTGATTCTTTTGCAATCCCACGGACTGTAGCCCACCAGGCTCCTCTGTCCTTGGAATTTTCCAGGCAAGAATACTGGAGTGAGTTGTCATTTCCTTCTCCCAGGGATCTTCCCAACCTGTGGCTTGAACCTGCATCTCCTACATTGGCAGATGGGTTTTTTACCACTGTGCCACCAGGGAAGGCCATAATATGTATTACCTGTCATTTACTCTATAGCTCTTTGTACTGAGGTTTTCATATTTCCATATCTCATTCCATTCCCTGCTAGAGGCTAAACTTCATGGACACAGGCCATGGCTTCTACCTCCATGTGTGCTACACTGTCATGACAAAGTAGGTGTTCACTAAATTATTGATAGAGAATTGGCAATTCTACCCTGTAAATGTAGATTGAAAGGTCTTTACCTTCATTCTCTATGCCTCATTTTCTATTTAATTGGCTATTAGCTGGAACTGATTGATAGACATGAAGACTTTTTTTTAAGAGAATTGGCAGCTATGTAAATATAGCACTTAACCTTAAGCACTCAGCCATTAACCTTAATCACTGTCCATTAACCTTAAAGTACCCCAGGTTTCTCCCTTTACAATCCCACAAAGCAGACCCCCTGAATGCATTTTTTTTTTTGAGCATGGAGAAGAATCTTAGTAGAATGCTTTTATTGTTCTGAGTGGCTATAAAAACATATTTGAAAGAGAACATTTGACTCCATTTCTTTGCATAGGTACTAATTCATTTTCCAGGTGTTCAAAGAAAGATTCAAAATTGGAAAATTATTTTGAGGAGCTTGTTAGTATATATTTGAGAAAAAGACAAAACACTGCTTTTTTTTAAATGAATCATTTATAAGGTTTATAATCACTGCAGTGTCATATCGCTTTCTAAAAGCTTATAAATTTATGAAAAATAAATAAACTTTTCCTATAGGTGTTGCTAAAATCTTATTTAGTATTAACTCCAGACTTGGAAAAATAACCAGTTATTTTAAGAATAATGACTGCCTGAAATATTTTCTATCCAATTTCAAATAACCGAGAGAAGGCTAAATGGATTTTTTTCTTTAAAAACAATGCTTTAAATTTGTTCTTGTAAGTTTTCTTCTTTATGGATATAACCAATTTTATCAAAATAATAGCACCCTTGTTCACAATCCTTTGTAGTCTGCAAAATTTATATTTTCTCTTTTGGATGTCTCAGGAGAAGTATGTATAATAGCAATAATTGTTATTGGAAAGAAAATGTGTTAATTACTGTATTCCAATTTATGGTGTTTGTTTTATATCATGGTTTTATTTTTGCCAAGATATACATTCACAACCCTTATAGTAAAATAATGCTACAAATTTGCAAAAAGTTTTGTGTGTAATTTTATATGCAGTTTTGTTTTATAGCTTCAATCTTAAAAGGAAAACAATAAGTCAAAAAAGTTCTCATTGTATTCTGAACATAATACATCTTAGGATGGTGTCTGGGGCTGAAGGAGGCACAAAGAGCACCTTGCTATATTCAGGAAAGCAACTTGATACTAATGGACTGATTATTTTTAGATTTGCAAAAGTGCTCAGTTTTGCTGCAAGTCTCAGAGGGAACAGATACTAGAATGTGTGAGCAACTGAGGGCAGAGTAGGGTCTCCTTTACAACTGCATTTCAAGGTACATTTTATGAATGTGAAATCTTATTGGGAAAACAAGCCAGTGTAACACTATGACTTCAACTCTAGAAGGATGTTACCTCAACATCAGCTGGTTAGCAGTTCACTTGGAATTTACAGTTACCTGAGAAAGAAGGTGATAATGAGAGGGAGACTTGGCGGGAGAGTCCAAAGGAGCTCCACAAAGGCAAACCAAATCCAATATTGACCATGTGTTTTGAGAATTGATCAATAGCTTTCACAGAAATTACTCTCCATATGTTTACTTCACTCAGCATTTTTGTCATGTGTTCATTCATGACCCAAAGGATGCTCTCACAGGTATAAAGATCCTAAGGCTGTAGCAAGGAGCTGTTTTGTTTTTTAATAGCTTTCATATTCCCATGTCACTATATATAGCTTAGACATATCTGTATATATTAACATTCTTTTGACACAAAGTGGTGAAAAATATGTGCAGATTTAGCTCTGACCTTGAGCAAATAACTGGAAGTGAATTTCTGTCCATCTTTGTATAACTTTCCGGTGTATGCATGTATTCCTTTAGTAACATGACTTGAGGAACCTCGCTACTTCAAGTGCATTTTTTGTCATTTCTGTCATCGAATCAGTATTGTAAACATATTTGGGGTGTATTTTTTAGTTATTTTATTTTTACAAACATGTTGCAGTTACTGTTCTATAATGCTTTTTACTTGCAGAGGAATGACTAGGAATAATACAAGTTTCTTTAAGATGAATTGAATATTAAATGCTGTAATACAGGCTGGATACTGGAAAACTGACTAAAATGTTCTTAATTTTTCTTCCTATAGAACTTGGTTAGGGATAAGTCGTAATGATAGCCATGTCCTTAAGTTATAAGAAATAGTTAAGTTTATGATAACCTTATTAAGTGCAAATTAAACTATCTGGACATCAAGCAAGTTAATGTCTTACATTGGGTTCTCAGGGACAAATTAAAGTCTGGATTATAGAAAATGTAAATTCTTTACTATGCTTTTTCTCTGCTTTTAATGTATCACTTTTGGAGGTATTTATTAGTTTGCACAAGAAACACAAGATTGTAATAGTTTAATAGATGAATATTTAAATAGAAAATCAGTTTACCCAGTATTAATAAAAGACATAATTTTTATATTTGTTTATTATGTTCATCTTTTAACTTCAGCACCTCAGTGCCTTGCATATAATAGACATTCATACTATTTGTTGAATAAATTATTTAATTATTCTGATTAAGCACTGTCTGACTAATTTAATAAAGCTTAACTTCAAAGTTTATCACTCTACTGATGATTAGCTCTAAATGTTAGCTCTACATTTGGATAGCTGCAACATATTTAAAACATTATTTTTGTAGCTCCCTTTTCTTTCTTTTTTTCTTATTTCTGAAAAGATTCTTCAATTTTCTCTGAGGTTGACTTTATTTTCATGCTATTCCAAAATGAATTTTAATGTAAATTTGTATTAAAACTGGAGGTATTCTTATCAGGAGAGCAAAGCAGCCAATAAGATTAGTGCTGAAACATTTTAGAGAAAACTACAAGGGGAGAGGCTATTCTATAAGGAAGAATAGGGAGGAGAGCTGTTTTGCTTTGACTCTCGAGTTTCATATGAGAACAGGAATGAGTGCCCAGGTAATCAGGAGTTGTGTAAGTAAATCCACATTTCTGTGCATATCACCCATCAGCTAACAAAATATTTGCTCAATTCTAATTACTTATCAAATATTGAGGAAAAGAAAATAAATAGAGATCTTTCCTACTTCCCAACTAAACCACCAGGTTGCATGTCATGTGAAATTTCTTCCTTAAAAACTGTACTTGAAGTTCATCTTATTTTATTTTATCTGTAAAAGAGTTAGGTCAGAGTGTCCTGCCCAGCCCAATGAAGTCTGTTTCAACATCTATGTGACTGCATTTTCTCACTTGATATTTTTTCAAACATTAAGTAGGAAGGAATTTAAGAAAATGATATCTGTTTCATATGGGTTTTTAAACCTTAAGACAACAAGTCAACACACCACCATCACCCTAAAACTAATGACAAGAAACAGTATAACAACTCATCACATGCACAGACACCCTTGCGCCAAATGAACAAACAAACACACAAGCAGATATAAAAAAAAACCAACTGCAAAAACAATTTCTGCCTCTCTTAACAGCTCATCGTTGCAAAAAAACACCAGATTGAATGTGTATTGTCAAAATACACTTTCACCAGGGAGTGTGAAAGGGGCTGTGCCCCACCGCCCCCACCCCAGGCTCCAGCACTCCTGGGACACAGCACTCCTGGGGGTGGGGGTGAGAACTCTGGTGCCTTGAGCCCATCTGAGGCCTTCTGAAAGAAAAATGATGTCACAGATGTTTCACTGTTTTTTCCTCATCCTCTCTATTTCATCCTATTGTACTGTTAAAGGTTTTGCCTCTCTTTCCAGTCCCTTTTCATTTTTTTAAACTTCTCACATTTCTCCAATGCTCTCTGATTCCTTTAAACAGAGGGACAATTCTTCTGACCCAGTAAAAACATTCATTCCCACTGGTCCTTTGTACTTTTTTCTCAATTTTTGCCATGTATGGGGCTTTCCCCCCCAGGGTAAACGTGCAGGTGTAGGGATCATCATCTGCACTTGCCCTACCTAGGGGTTTGCTGAAAAACACTGGCTATTAATTAGCATTTTATGATGTGCTTTGCACTCTTCAGAGGAAACTATGTAAGTGCCAAATAGTAATAATTCAGTTCTCTTTTCTCCTTTGCGTTCTATGTGCACCAGTTCTCACCCTCCTGAGGAGAAAAAAAGGTCATATTCCTTATTATACCTACCTAGAAGATAAAAATATCAAGTGTAAAAGCTGCTACAAAGAAGAATAGTTGTACTCATTTCAAAATGATTTTTAAATACTTCTCTGGAAAAAAAGAGCAGTCGGCCTAACTGTTAGAGGAGGAAAGTACACTACCCACCCCCACCACCAGGCCCAGAATTCTATACAGTCTGAGCAGGGAGCAGAATTTCTCACCTGTGCTTCCTATAGTCCTTTCACAATCTGGGAAATCATTTCTATCCTTTATTGTGCTCATCTTTGCATGAAATGTTCCCTTGGCATCTCTAATTTTCTTGAAGAGATCTCTCATCTTTCCCATTCTATTGTTTTCCTCTATTTCTTTGCACTGATCACTGAGAAAGTCTTTCTTATCTCTCCTTGCTATTCTTTGGAACTCTGCATTCAAATGGGTATATCTTTCCCTTTCTCCTTTGTCTTTAGCTTCTCTTCTTTTCTCAGCTATTTGTAAGGCCTGGTCAGACAACCGTTTTGCCTTTTTGCATTTCTTTTTCTTGGGGATGGTCTTGATCACTTGCTTCCTGTACAATGTCCTGAACCTCCATCCGTAGTTCTACAGGCACTCTATCAGATCTAATCCCTTGAATCTATTTGTGACTTCCACTGTATAATCGTAAGGGATTTGATATAGATTATACCTGAATGGTCTAGTGGTTTTCCCTACTTTCTTCAATTTAAGTCTGATTTTGACATAAGGAGTTCATGATCTGAGCCACAGTCAGCTCCCAGTCTTGTTTTTGCTGACTCTATAGAGCTTCTCCATCTTTGGCTGCAAGGAATATAATCAGTCTGATTTTGGTGTTGACCATCTGGTGATGTCCATGTGTAGAGTCTTCTCTTGTGTTGTTGGAAGAGGGTGTTTGCTATGACCAGTGCGTTCTCTTGGCAAAACTCTGCTAACATTTGACCTGCTTTGTTTTGTATACTCCAAAGCCAAATTTGCCTGTTACTCCAGATGTTTTTTGACTTCCTACTTTTGCATTCCAGTCCTCTATAATGAAGAGGATATCTTTTGGGGGTGTTAGTTCTAGAAGGTCTCATATGTCTTCATAGAACTGTTCGACTTCAGCTTCTTCAGCCTTACTGGTCGGGGCATTGACTTGGATTATGGTGACATTGTATGGTTTGCCTTGGAAATGAACAGAGACCATTCTGTCGTTTGAGATTGCATCCAATTACTGCATTCTGAACTCTTTTGTTGACTAAGATGGCTACTCCATTTCTTCTAAGGGATTCTTGCCCACAGTAGCAGATATAATGGTCATCTGAGTTAAATTCACACATTCCAGTCCATTTTAGTTCACTGATTCCTAAAATGCCATCTCCTGTTTGACTACTTCCAATTTGCCTTGATTCGTGGACCTAACATTCCAGGTTCCTATGCAATATTGCTCTTTACAGCATAGGTCCTTGCTTCCATCACCCGTCACATCCACAACTGGGTTTTTTTTTTTCTTGCTTTGGCTCCGTCTCTTCATTCTTTCTGGAGTTATTTCTCCACTGATCTCCCGTAGCATATTGGGCACCTACCGACCTGGGGAGTTCATTTTTCAGTGTCATATCTTTTTGCCTTTTCCCACTATCCATGGGGTTCTCAAGGCAAGAATACCTAAGTGGTTTGCCATTCCCTTCTCCAGTGGACCACGTTTTGTCAGAAATCTAAGATCAACATTCAGAAAATTAAATCATGGTATCCGGTCCCATCACTTCATGGCAAATAGATGGGGAAACAATGGAAACAGTGAGAGAGTCTATTTATTTATTTATTTGGCTCCAAAATCACTGCAGATGGTGACTGCAGCCATGAAATTAAAAGACACTTTCCCCTTGGAAGACTATGAAAGAAACAGAGACATGCGTGCCAGTAGTCATGTATGGATGTGGGAGTTGGACTATAAAGAAACCTGCGTGCCGAAGAACTGATGCTTTTGAACTGTGGTGTTGGAGAATACTCTTGAGAGTCTCTTGGACTACAAAGATATCTAACCAGTCAATCCTAAAGGAAATCAGTCATGAATATCCATTGGAAGGACTGATGCTGAAGCTGAAACTGCAATACTTTGGTCACCTGATTTGAAGAACCAACTCGTTGGAAAAGACCTTGATGCTGGGAAAGATTGAAGGCAGGAGAAGGGGATGATAGAGGATGAGATGATTGGATGGCATCACTGACACAATGGACATGAATTTGAGCAAGCTCCAGGAGTTGGTGATCGACAGGGAAGCCTGGTGTGCTACATTCCATGGTGTCACAGAGAGTAGGACACGACTAAGCGACTGAAACAGTTTTAGGTTCACTTGTCTCAATGACCACCTTCACCATACAGAAAGATCCTGTTCTAGGTACAGTTTCTGCATAGTGCTATTTTTGGCATATGCACAATTTGTATCTTTCCTCTATTTTTTCATTTAAAATATGGGAAGGCTATTTCCCCTAGCAAGGAAAGTTCAGGTTTAGCTCATTTTTTTTCCTAATTATATCATTTTTAATATTATAGTATAGTCAGAGAAATCTGAAAGAAACTTTTTTCCAAGGCCAAGAGGTAAAGAAAGAGAAAGAGTTAGGACTTTCCCACTTGCTAACAGATGAGACTGAGTGCCATTGTGGCAATGATGTAACATACACAGCTTTGTTGGGTGTTGATCTGTACCAGGTCTTCAATAAGATCAGGAACTGTGTGTCTCAGGCATCTGGATTCTTCCTTCAATATAGGTATGGAAAATAGAAGTATGATTCATTCCTGCATTAGTATAGTGTTTTTAATCACATTTTTCTTTTAACTTTTTTTAATTTAAAAATTTCCTCTTAGTACCAGTGTTTTAAGATAATTCTCATAGCATTAGAGCTCTTTTTTTATTAATTTAAATGCTTTCCTTAGTGTCTTCACTGAATGAATGATTGGATATTTTCATCCATCCATTTTCATGATAATTACAACTTGTATTATATTTGACAAATATATAATACTAAGATTTATTCATGGATGGCATTTTTAATGTTTTCCATTTCTTTTGTTTCTATAATCTTATTCCTTTGTAAGTTAAAATTATGGAAAATAAAGTGATTACACACAGAAATATTAAAACTTTCAAAGGGAGTAAGAGGGAGGAAACATTTAATAAGTAGGTTTTGGGTACTCTGCTTAACTCTGTGTATAGTTTGTTAATGTAATCTTTGTGTGTGTGTGTCTGCATAGTTTCTTATTTTTGTTTTTGTTTTAAACCCAAGCAATATCGTCATGAAGAAAACATATATGACAATTCAGAGAGACTAAGTAAATTATTTAGGTTCGTGTCCAGAGTTAATGGTAGAGCTGAGATTCAGACCCAGACCTGTCTAACTCCCAAGGCCAGTTTTGTAGCACTGATATACCATATACAATGTCCTTCTTACTGCCACTCACCGTCACTGGATGTGTTACCAAGGATACGTGTGTCACTCTGAACTTACAGCAATTTTAAAAGCTGTTGCTTACTTCTATTATCTGCCATTTAGGGTTGGAGTACTACTTTACTTTGTGAATGTCCATGTTTTACTGTATTTGAGATTTCCCTTTTTCAGTCTTAAAACCTACTGATATGACTTTATCTGTAGTCTTTGTTTAGTGCGCTGATATTCACCTGAAATAATGTGGTGAAGTACGTTGTGGTAAAAGTTTCAGAGCAGAATACTGATTCACCCCTTATTATATTACGTGATCCGTTTTGGCACATGGATTTGTTTTTGAAAGAAGATTTTTGTTTAGCTCTAAAAAATTTAAAGTTATTTTTTTTGATAAACATTGAATGTCTTATCCGGTAAAAATGGAGGGGTAGTTTTATCTGAAAAGGATGAGAATATGATGGGATAAGAGACAAACAAAGTATAGATTAAAAGACAGAACAAACATCAGTGGTTAATGACCAGTAAAAATGCAATGAGTTTGAACCTATTTCTCAAATAATTAAGACGTTTCCTAAGATTTCCTCGCCTTTAGTGTCTAGATGTTTACTTTAACTCCTCCTTATCCCAGATTCACATCACATCTAAATCCAAAGCCTTCCTCAAATTTCTGCTTGTTCCTGAAACATGTTGGTGTAGGGTAACAGGAAATTACGATTTGTATTTTTCTTGTAACTGACTTTTTGACTCTCAGCTACTGTTTCTTCAATTTTGAAATATGTTCCATTTCTCTTGATTTTACTTCCATGGATGTATAAGCACACATATATATTCACATATGCCTTTTTTTTCTAGTACAGCCATAAATATTAATATTTTTTTATAGACTGGGCACTCAACTTGAAGTAAAGTAATCCCCAGAGCCATCTACTACTGTTCACTGAGTTAGTCTGTTAAAACTCTATTAAATTTAGTTAGCGATTAGTGTCAAGTCAGTGCAGTTAATAATGATCCTGGGCATTAACCTGAGCTACTGAGGGAACAAAAATTGTGAATCAGATGATTTGAAGGACCAGTATTCCTAATGTGTTGTTCACAATTAGAAGCAGCACATTTTTATTGGAACCAGAGATCTAAAAAAAGGATTTCCCAAGTCAGCTGTAGGTATGAAAGCATGTTTCCCTAGAAACCAGGGTGGAAAAAAAAAATGCTCAGAAATATGGATGGTTTAGACTATCTCTTTTTGGCTGGGGGAATTGGGGATTTTGTTGCACTCCAGCAATTCCAGGTCTAGGTTTCATAACACTTTCATTGTCTCTCTCTCCCATGAGGATATAAAGCCTTTGGGATGGGTTGCTAACACAATCTGTTTTTATCACTCAAAAGACTGGAATTATTGTCCTACAAATCTAAGCTTTGCTTTTTTAACATTACTGTTGATGTCCAAGGTCTTTTGATTCTTCCTGCATCTATTTATTCCTTTGTGCTGTGGAAAAATTAGATATATTGAGCAACTATTCCAACATTTTATTAAAAATCTTATACAGAAAAAGACACCTAAAGATCCTCCTTTAGGGATTTCCTTGCACTCCTTTAAAACTTTATATATCTGTTTAATAAAGGAGATATAAATATGTTGAGTCAGAAAAATGTTATTCTTTTAAAATGATATTGTGTCAAGAAGTCACTCTGATTGCTAAAAAGAAATACTTCTGGGAAAAAACACACACCCATACAGTTTAATATCATTTTGCTTGCAAGGCCACTCACAAGTATTAACATTTTATGACTCAGGACAGAAAAGAAACATCACAAAAGATAGGGAAAATGATTTCATCCCAGTGTCTATTGAGCTTAAGGAACTTTTTTTGTGTGTGTATTGCTGGTTTTGAACTTCAGAGTTTTTGCTGGAAAACATGACTAACATACCATAATTCCCCATTTTAGTGTCTCTACTTACATGTTGGAAGGCCTGTTAAACAAGAGATTTCTCTCTTTTTTTTTTTTTTCTTCCTCTGTCTGCTCTCAGTGTTCCTATCTTTACCATTTGCTAGCCAGTAGAGAATCACAATCTATTTTTCCCACTGACCCAAATAATTTTGTATATGAAATCCGATTCTTTAAAAAAAATATCAAGTACAGTCTTGAAGGAGAAATAATTCAAATCTCACTCAGGCAGCCAAATGGGTGAATGGAAGCAAGATTGGAACATCTATTTCTGCTTTACAGAAAGCCTACTTTATCCCTATAGTAATACTCATTGACCTGTAGTGTTTGCAGGTCAGCTAAGGGACATATTGTTAAAGTAATTGAAGCATCAGCAATACGTGAACCATGAATCATTCCAGATGTTATGCAGATGACACCACCCTTATGGCAGAAAGTGAAGAACTAAAAAGCCTTTGAAAAGTGAGAGAGAGAGTGAAAAAGTTGGCTTAAAGCTTAACATTCATAAAACTAAGATCATGGCATCTGGTCCCATCACTTCATGGGAAATAGATGGGGAAACAGTGGAAACAGTGAATCAAGATGTGACACCACCCTTATGGCAGAAAGTGAAGAACATCTAGTCAAGGCTATTAAAAAACTAAGATCATGGTTTTTCTAGTGGTTTTTCGTGTGTGTGATGTGAGAGTTGGACGGTGAAGAAAGCTGAGCGCCGAAGAATTGATGCTTTTGAACTGTGGTGTTGGAGAAGACTCTTGAGGGTTCCTTGGACTGCAAGGAGATCCAACCAGTCCATCCTAAAGGAGATCAGTCCTGGGTGTTCATTGGAAGGACTGATGTTGAAGCCGAAGCTCCAATACTTTGGCCACCTCATGCAAAGAGTTGACTCATTGGAAAAGACCCTGATGCTGGGAAGGATTGGGGGCAGGAGGAGAAGGGGACAACAGAGGATGAGATGGCTGGATGGCATCACTGACTTGATGGACATGAGTTTGGGTAAACTCTGGGAGTTGGTGATGGACAGGGAGGCCTGGCGTGCTGCGATTCATGGGGTCGCAAAGAGTCGGACACGACTGAGCGACTGAACTGTACTGAACTGAAGAAGTGTCAAAAAATTAAAAGATAATTGGAGGAGGAGTTCCGGGATTCATGTATAAACTTTGCTCTATACTGTACATAAGTAACTGTTAGCTCTTAGCTGTATGTAAGCCTCAGGTTTTTAGCAATAACTGACAGTCTCATTTCTAAATTCATTGTGCTTTTTCCTTAAGTTAACTCACTGTCTCACGGCAAGGTAAGACCCACCCACCAAGGCCTAGTATGTATTTTTCCGTGTTCTCACCTTCTGTAGTGTTTGGGGTTTTTTGTCTTTTAATTTTTTATTATTATTTTATTTTCTAGCAATATTTCACAATTCTTACTATCTTCTATTGACTAAAAGATCATTTATTTCCCCTCAAATACTTTATGACAGAGCCTAGTTATAATATATAATAAAATGTAGTTTTGATTAGGAACACAAGTTTGGCAAATTCAAGAAAAATAAAAATGAGGATTATTAAGGACTTTGTTTATAAGAAAAGCACTTCTTAGTTAATTTTGACCTTGAAACTTCTGATAACAGAAACAATAGAGGATTTATGAACTCTTCATGAATTATAACTATACAGGAATCTGAAGCACTTAAGGAATCTCTGAATGATTTTTTTCTCTTCTTTCCATTCTTTATTAGATTATCTAGCAGTAAATTTAGTAATTGGTGAATATTTGGTCATTGTGCTAGTCTAAAGCATAATGAAAGATTTTATGCTTTAATTTTTGTTTAACTATTGAATGTTTTTGTTTCATTTTACTTTTTATTTCATTAACAATTCTTTGAAAAGATTAATAGCACAGATAGCTGTTATTTCCAATTATTTTTAAGTTCATATTTTTCTTTAGTCTATATTCTTCATGAATAGAACACATATCAGCATGGTTGGGAAATAAAATTAGTTACGGTGATTATATGAAGAACTTGCCTCTTGGTAATAACAACAGATTTATCACTAAGACATCTCATTTTACATAAGTAGTCAAACTACCATATAAAAGCAATGTGGGAAGTCATACAAATTGAACCAAGTTACAGCCGTATTTATTAGAAGAATGCTTTTACATCTTTCAAAAGCACTTTTCACACATACCCCATTTAGCACATGTGGGCAATCATTTAGATTAACAACAAAAAACTTTTCTAATAATCACCAGTTACCATGTGAAAGCACAAAAAACTTACTTATGTTTGGGGACACAAAAGAAGGAAGTAAGGTAACCTGTACTTTATTATTTTGTATCAGATGCAAAGCTTTTTCTAAACTTTAAATCCAACTGAAAGCAGCTGCTGGAAAAATATCATTACCCTGTACCTTAAGCTACAAAAACCAATTTAATGGTGACATTTTATTTTGTTCAGATGGTCTACTGTTTTCTTCTGTTTAAACCAGTAAATCCTATGGAAACTGTATCTGGATGAAATCACTGGAAGGTGAAGGCCCATGACCAAAAACATTCTTTAAAGATGACAGGGATGCAGTAGAATGGGGTAGCAGCACTAACAAGAGCAAAGGTCTTCCAAAGACAGGAAGTAATATTACATCATTCAGATACACAACCACATTTTCCTTTTCCTAGAGAGGATAGAAAGTTTATTATTCAAAATATCAATACATAAACCATGTAATTACTTTTTAAAGCACATGTGCTGTGCTTTTCAGCTCAGCCTATTTGTATTTGAAATTTTATAATAATTAGTTCTAACCTGTCCAGGTTAAAGCTTTTTCATAAATATTTCTTCAATTTTGACCATTTTGTTTGTTTTTACTGAATTAAAATGAAAAAAAAAAGAAAAGAAAATCACCACTCTTTCTCTTTGCACATGCACACATGCACATATATATGGAAAGTCACAATCAAAATTTGAAAAACAAGCAAAATTTAACACGAAGACTGACCTAGCTTTTTCAAAAATAAATGCATTTTACTACAGAGAGACAGGTTTAGTAAAAAGAAAACAAACACTACTCGATATGAATCTAATGGTCACCTTTCTAAAATTTTTTTTAGTTGAAGGAAAATTGCTTTACAATGTTGTGTTGGTTTCTAATGTACAACAGTGTGAATAAGTGATAATCATGCATATATTTCCTCCCTCTTGAGCCTGCCTTTCCCTCCCTCATCCCAGCCCTCTAGGTCATCACAGAACTCCAGGGATGTCATAAATCTTTATTAGAAAAACCTTGGAACCAGATTGTTTAATCTAGCACCAACTTTCACTGAAAATGATAGTGAGCAGTGTCTCTACTTCTTTTACTAATTTTTTGTTTTTAATCCATTCTTCTTAACTGGTAGCAGGCATTTGTTCATTCATTTACTCATTCATAATTTATAGCTTATCCCTGGAAAGGACTTAAAATAAAAGTTATAGATAACAAAAGGCCTTTGACTTAAATAGTTGATAAAAAACCAAGAGAGGGAGCAATTCTGGTTAACACTGTTACATTGATATGAGCATGAAATAAAGATCCAAGTTTCATTGCATGTAAGAACCTAGCAAAGTGCTTTTGTAATGACCCTAAATGCAGTACACTGAGCACCTGCTATGGATTGTAGTTATAACCTTTACATAAGTGAGATAGCTTTGCCACTTCGGAATGACTCCCAGGTGGTCCTGGCACAGCCTGGTCACATCTGCTAGGTCTTAAAAAGATGAGGGTGAGGGTTCTGCATGCTGGCTTTGTGCCATATGACCTTGCTGAAAGTTTTGTGCAAGCAAGGAAAGCAAAAGTTCCCATTATATGGAAGACTAGAGAGTTCCAAATTAAAAAGTCTGTATTGGGTGCCTCCAATGGGTAACTTTTCCTTTGTGGCCCTAAATTTTTCTAACTCGTAAGTGTGTTTGTTGTGATAGATCATTTCCAAGGATTTGCCCTTCTCTCAGAGTTCTTAGCAAGAATTTCATCTCACTAGTGGTGGCTTGGAGCTTCCTAGGTAGCACAGTGGTAAAGAATCTGCCTGCCAAAGCCCGAGAGTAAGAGACTCAGGTTCAATCCCTAGGTTGCAACGATCCCTTGGAGTAGGAAAAGGCAACTCACTCCAGTATTCTTGTTGCTAAAATTCCATGGACAGATGGAGATGGAGCCTGGCGGGCCACAGTCCATGGGGTTGCAATGAGCTGGACGTGACGGAGCATGCGTGTAGTCATAGTCATAATGGTGGCTTACACTGAGCCTGTCATTTGTACATTCAACAAACATTTCATGTAGGGCTTGATGAATTATGGTTTCTATCTGCTTCGGGCTTAGACTTTTAGCAGGAGAAACAGAAATGTAAACAGATTATTAAAGTATAGAAAATGGTACTATAATATTGTTACTTGCAGTTATGTTGAAGGAAGCATGTAATTCGTCTTTTGAGCTCAAGAAAGCAGCTGTCTTGAATAAGAGTGCAGTATGTAATCACTATCAAGGAAAGAGGGAATGCCATTTCTGGAAGAGAAATGGTCTATGTGAAAGGCAGATGGTGAGGAAAGGTTGAGAAATGAAAAAGAATTCTTAGAAGGTCAGTGTTGTTGGAATGCACTGGAAATGTGAAAGTGGCTTTAAGAATAGATAGAGGCCAGATCATAAAAGGAATGTCATGAAAATTTTGTGTGGTTCAGTGCTTAGGGTCATGGACCCCCAGTCCAGTCCCTGGAATGGATTTCTGACTTAGTCATTATGTGGTCTGCATCTTACAAAAATGTATTCAACACCTCTTAACCTCAGTTTCCACATGTGAACATGTGATTAGATTTCTCTTTTATTGAATTATGCTAAGGAATAAATTAACTCATACTAAAACTGAAACTTGAAGTACACAACAAAAACTGAGAAATGCAAAATTGCTGAGACACCAAATCACCACATGTAGATTTTTAAAGGGAATTCCTGAGCACTGATAATTCTTGGAAACAGCTTTCATTTTCAAACTGTTTATTGGCTGAATACAAAGACAGAGGAGAAGGGTTCATGAAGAAATTATGATCACAACAAACCGTGGAAAATTCTTAGAGAGATGGAAATACCTGACAACCTGACCTCCCTCCTGAGAAATCTGTGTGCAGGTCAAGAAGCAACAGTTAGAACTGGACATGCAACAACAGACTGGTTCCAAATCAGGAAAGGAATACGTCAAGGCTGTATATTGTCACCCTGCTTATTTAACTTATATGCAGAGTACATCATGAGAAATGCTGGGCTGGAAGAAGCACAATGTGGAATCAAGATTGCAGGGAGAAATATCAATAACCTCAGATATGCAGATGACACCACCCTTATGGTAGAAAGTGAAGAAGAACTAAAGAGCCTCTTCATGAAAGTGAAAGAGGAGAGTGAAAAAGTTGGTTTAAAACTCAACATTCAGAGAAATAAGATCAAGGCATCCAGTCCCATCATTTCATGGCAAATAGATTTGGAAACGATGGAAACAGTATTAGACTTTATTTGGGGGGCTCCAAAATCACTGCAGGTGGTGACTGATGCCATGAAATTAAAAGACGCTTACTCCTTGGAAGGAAAGTTATGACCAACCTAGATAGCATATTAAAAAGCAGAGACATTACTTTACCAACAAAGGTCCATCTAGTCAAGGCTATGGTTTTTCCAGTAGTCATATGTGGATGTGAGAGTTGGACGGTGAAGAAAGCTGAGCGCCGAAGAATTGATGCTTTTGAACTGTGGTGTTGGAGAAGATTCTTGAGAGTCCCTTGGACTGCACAGAGACCCAGCCAGTCCATCCTAAAGGAAATCAGTCATGAATATTCATTGGAAGGACTGCAATAGCTGCAAAAGCTGAAACTGCAATAGTTTGGCCACCTGATGTGAAGAACTGACTGATTTGAAAAGACCCTGATGCTGGGAAAAATTGAAGGCAGGAGTAGAACGGGACTACAGAGAATGAAATGGTTGGATGGCATCACCAACTCAGTGGACATGAGTTTGAGCAAGCTCCAGGAGTTGGTGATGGACAGGGAAGCCTGTGTGTGCTTCAGTGGGGTCACAAAGAGTCGGGCACAACTGAGTGACTGAACTGAACTGAACTTGTAGGCATCCATTCTCATGGGAATAAGGGCTGATGTGGTACCACTTCAGACCTAGAGAGGATAGCTGCAGGTGGGAGGGTTTCCAGCTGTGAACATCTGAATCACTTCCAAAGGTGCTTCAGGAAAGGTGGTCAGCTTCTACCACCTTCCAGATCCAAAGTACCAGCAGCCCTCCAGCCTGAGGCTGACCTGAGCAGGCAGTTGGAAGATCTATTGCTGAGTCAGGTTCATCTCAGTTGGATATGCATGTTCTAATACCAAAAGGAGACTGACTTAAGGTGATCAAATAGTTATCTTTTAAGGGCAGATAATTCATGAGTTTGTCAGAGTTTTCTTTCATGGTTTATTTTTGCAGGAAAATAAAACCTTCCTTAACAGTATTTTTGAAAGGGAGACAAAAATGAAGTTTCATTTTGATATCATAAATGAACTTGTTCTACTTACCAATTTAACATTAAGGCACCAAAATGAGTGATTGGTACATAGTGATTAAGTTCTGTGGTGTTAGCAGCTATGCCAAGCTATGAAGTATGTCCTGGATAAACTGTAAAACCATTATAAGGAGAGAAATATGAGCAGAAAGTTTTGAGATGGTTTTGAGCTGAGGTTTGAACAAGTGTGTTGGGGGAGGAGGAAGGAATTAGAGAAGGTCATTTAAGAAACTAATATCTTCCAAAAGAAATGTTAATGCTTACAATGAAAGCAGTAGCCAAAGTGGATGGAATAGATTTGGTAGATATTTAAGAGGTAGGATATAAGACTCAAGAATATATAATGGAATGTGAAAAATGAGGAATCAATGAGTCATTGATTTTTCTGGTTTTCTGACTTCATTGATAACACATAAATGAAGAGGAATTGGTATTTTATTTTTAGTTTCTAAAGTTTGGCATCTTTCTGAGAGTTTCAGATAAACATATAGTTGGAAATCATCCATGACTATGAGTCAAGGCTCTATTAGAAATAAAAAAATGAAAATTATACCTATCTGTATAGCAATAGCATACATGAGAATACCTATGAATAATATCTATCAAAGGAGAAAAGAAAGTCAGTGGTAGATCATATGATAGAAAGAAGCCTCAGAGATAATTTAACAATGATTTTCAATATGCTTTAGCTTTATTCAAGTGAAACAGTACAAATCTAACATATAAAACCAAAAATATGGAGCCAGTTAATTGAGGATGGAGACATGGGGAGGTCCTTACCTATGCAGTCAACCTTCACCCATTTAGAAGACTCCTCCATTCCTTCAGGATCAGTCAGGGCTAACAGGAACAACTTTAAAATCACTGGTCTTCAATAATCTTCCCATATTTTTGTGCTATAATTGATATTAACCCCTCCCCAAAATTTGGCATGTTTAATGTGTACAATATGATGTTTGGAATATGCATACAATGCGTATTAAACCATTACAACAATCAAGGTAAGAAAAATATTTACCAATTTCAAAAGTTTTCTTTTGCCTTTTTAGTTCTTTTTGTTTGTATTTTATATGTTTATTTTATGGTAAGAGCATTTAACATGAGATCTAGCCTCTTAACAAATATTTATGTCTATAGTACTGAATTGTTAACTATAGACACTATGTTGCCCAGTAGATTTCTTGAACTTATTCATCTTTCACAGCCCCCATGGACTGTAACCTGCCAGGCTCCTCTGTTCGTGGAATTTTCCAGGCAATAATCCTGGGTTGAATTATCATTCCCTACTCCAGGTGATTTTCCTGACCCAGGGACTGAACTCACATCTCTTGAGTCTCTTGCATTGGCAGGTGAATTCTTTACCACTGGGCCACCTGGGAATATATTTATAGTAGTGTGTATATGTCAATCCCCATCTTTTAATTTATTCCTCCTCTTCCTTTCCCCCTTGGTAACTATACATTTGTTTTCTACATATGTGACTCTATTTTTGTTTCGTAAATAAGTTCATTTGTACCTTTTTAAGATTCTACATATAAGTGATTTCTTATATTTGTCTTTCTCTGACTTCAGAATTTAAAAATATATAGATTTATATAATAAGTCTTCCCCTACCTCTGTGCATCAAAGGCAACTAAATGAGACTCTTTGGTATCATTCTTTTGTAACTTTCTCCATTTTTGCTGTTTTTATAGTCTAATCTTTATGCATCAATTACAGTGACTTTTTTCAAAATGAAAGATCATATCATCACTCCATACCACTACTCCATTATAATGAACTCCTATTACAATGAGGCAGAAGCAAATTTTTTACCCTGACTCTTAAGGCCCTAAATGGCTTATATCTGTCTAATTTCTTTGTCATTATCTCACTTTGTGAAACCCCTCATTCACTACTTTTATTCTTAAACCTATCCAAAATGCTGTTTCAGCTTAAGATATTGTAGTGGTACTACCTTCTTTCTAAATGTTCTTCCCCCTATCTGAGAAGATAAAATACTTCAGAAATCAGCTTAAATGTTCACTCTTCAGAGCACCATTTGTTGTTGTTGTTTGTTGTTGTTTTTCTGCCTTCCCTCCATTGTAACTTTAGTACACAATTTTGGAGAGAGAGATTTGAGTTCTGCTCTGAACTCTTACACCACTCATTTGCCTCAGGCCCATGATTTATCTGGTCCTTTTTAAAGATAAAAATAGGGATATCATTGGTATTATTGACAGAGTTGTTGTGAGGTTAAGAATTCAATAAGTTGAAACTCTTATTTATGTTAATCTCTGTCTCTTTTAACTAAAAAAGAATTTAAGTTGAATTTCTTTTATTAGAATTTAAAATAAGGAAAACTAGGAATATGAATATCTCAATGGAAAATGATATTAAAGGGAGATTAAACTTTTTAGCTCACCAGCCATGCCCAGGACTTGGCATTAATTAATTAATTATCTATTAATATTTACTAGATATCAGGTACTGACTTTAGTCCCTGTAAAACAGGAACACACATACTCTGTAAAGGAAGCAGGTATGCAGTTATGTTGCAATACATTGATACAGTAGTATAGACAAGTGCAATATTTAATCAAAACATAGAGTAAGGAAGAGAAGGACTTATTTAAAGGTTCGGTTTGATTTGAATCTCAGATGTTGATCAGGTATTCAGCACAGAGGAAACATCATTCCAAACAGAAAACCATGGGTAGAATCTCAGCCAGTTCTAACACTGAGGAGAATACAGTGAGAAGGTTCAGAAGGAATTTTTTTAGGAATAGTCTTAAGGAAAAGTTTTAAGGACTAGGAGTCAATGAAGTCTAATGAAGTCTTAGTGTTAGTCTTAGTCTTCTTAGTGTTAGACGTCTCAGTCTTCTAATGAAGTCTAATGAAGTTTTAAGGAGTAGGAGTCCGTGAAGTCTAATGCTTCTGAGGCTAAACAGTTTAAAATTTTTGAAGTGGTTATAAAATTTGAATATGTGGATATCACTGGTAATTTTTTCAAGAATGATTGCCTTACACTAGTGCAGACAAAATGCACATTCTGTGTGTTGAGGAATGAATGAAGTTTAAAATGGAAAACAAAGGGTTAAACTACTGTTTCAGAAATGTTGATATCTATCTAAAGGAGAGATTGAGTGACAGTTGTAGAAATTGGAATATTGATGGAAAATGTGTTAAAATGGAGGAAGTTCAAACTATAAGGGAAGAAGAAAAGTTAGTATAGAGAGGACATTTGAAAATAAAAGCCACACTGTTAATAACCTAGGTAG
Source organism: Okapia johnstoni (assembly GCA_024291935.2). Taxonomy (NCBI): domain Eukaryota; kingdom Metazoa; phylum Chordata; class Mammalia; order Artiodactyla; family Giraffidae; genus Okapia; species Okapia johnstoni. Next base: position 76,595,775 of record CM044312.1, on the reverse strand, counting down.
ACGAGCTCAGAGGTACTTCTTTTGTCTCTGGCAAAAAAGGAAGATACCAATTTTAATTTGGGAGGTTATGAGTTGAATAGTACGTACGGAAACATGCAAGAAAGACTCTCAACTTGTCTTTTCTGTAGAGCCCTCCAGTCCTTTTTCCTTGGGTCCACTCCAATTGTGTGCTATAAACATAAACTCTTCTACTAACGTGGAGTAGGTGTCTACACATGGTAACTTGCTTCTGCATTAGAAGAGGCCATTATTATTACAAACCCATTCAAAATAAAGATCTGAGAAACATGAAAAATCAAGAATGCCAGACTGTGAGGAAGAATAAATATGATTTAAAGGAAGCCAGCCGGACAAAAAATAACAGACCATAGCTATTCTAACTTCAACAATAAGAGTCTTTAATGATCCTATGGAGCTAGTGTCAGTATCAATGATCATGGAAAATTAGTTCCTCACATTCTTTCAGGGATACTTTGGCTTCTTTGCATAAAATTCCTTGGGAAGACTCCAGAAGTCACAGTTGCTAATGTAAAATTTTGTCATTTCCTCTTGCCTGATTAATATGAACCCCTGAATTATATGTTCTACTATAAAATATTACAGCAGTGGTATCCTGAAAATGTAATTCAAGCCAAAAATCAGGCCATACATCTTTTGTTAATTCCTCAGAATGCTTCAGTAATAAGGTATATTTTTATGAGAAAAAAAATTATTCAGTATGTAACATGTCAATGCTTAACTCTGCATGGGAAAATGGCTTATAAGTTCTAAGGTGCTAGTCATCATATAAGAGGCATTACATACTAATGGAGAGATAGGCATAATTAAGATATATTGACTATCACCAGTACTTTAAAAAAATAAAAGCTCACTTAAAAGACAACTTAGCATCAAAGGAAATCCAAATGACTGAACATCACAAAATTTTAACAGTATTGCTAAGGTAATAGAATGTTCAAACCTCTAAATCCTGCCATTGAAGCAATGGTCTCTGTGAGACTGTAAATGTATAAATTATGAAAGAATTGAACAACATAGAATTAAATGAGAAATTAGAATAAGGAAAGTAAAATTAATCATAAATTTGTTTTTTATAAACATGGAACAAGTTCATTTAATCTATGTGGTTTGGTTTTCTTCCATTTAAATTTATTCTACCCTAAAGGTAGTCAAATTAGCTAAGCATTGACAGTTAGGTATTCTAAACTGGATTTAACCCTTCTCAGAATGTCTGTTTGTTTTGGTCCCAAAAGGTCTACACAAAATTTAAGGGAAGATGGAAAAGGTACATATCGCCACTATTTGTCCATGGCCTATGCTTGATTATAATACACAAAATACTATCTCTTCATGCACAAGTCCCCTAAATTATGCATCCAAATTTTGCCTTATTTAAAAGACGTAAAGACAGCTGTAAAAAAAGATCTTTCCAAGTATTTGTGCGTCAAAAATACATATTCATGATGGAAAATTATCCACCCAAAATGTGTTCTTTGCAAGGGGAAATATAATTTAGCAAAAGTTAAATTCTGTCTTCTTCATAACTCTTTAATTGTGTCACTCCTGGTGTGACACAGCAGGGCATTCAGTGGATATCCTTGAAATATTGCTTTGTTTGAATGTTTAAACATATTGAACTTAAGAACCAAATTCTAAGGATATAAATGACTGAAACATAAGGTAGCTGCAGACTGCTCACTAAGAACATTTATCAACATATTTAATCTGCAATTCATTTCACATCCTATGTATAGAGCATCATGTCTATTACATGGCATTTAGAATGGAATATACTTAAAACACATTATGCTTTCTTAAATAAAAAAAAAATGACATATACCCTGTGAATTTTAAGGTTCTATTTAGAATGTGAAAATAATCTTACAAAAAGAAAGTTATTTTGAAAGTATAGGAATAAATAAGTCTGCTTTTCAACTGCTGTCTTGGGAATTCTCTTACTTTGAAATGTAAGGCAATTTGAATGTGTGCATGTTGGCCCTGCAGTGAAGCTGATGTGACTCAATTTTGTACTTTGGTGTATTTGGGTTTCAGTTGCAGAGTCACAAATAACAGCTGAAACCAGGAGTCTAAAGCCCTGGCTTCTCCACTTCCTACATGTACTTCCTTTTTGCTTTCTTATTCTTGAGTGGAAAAATTGATCCATATCTAGTCACAGAGTTTAGTGTGTCTTAAATTAGACAGCATACAATAAAGCTTTGGGTAAACTGTAAAACACTGATCAAATGGGGCAGCATATTATAATTCAAATTGCTGGTATTCAAAACAACAAATAAACTGGGAAAAGTGTAAAGGCTATGAGAACTTTAGAAGTGAAAGTGAAAGTCGTTCAGTCATGTCTGACTCTGCAACCCTGTGGGCTATACAGTCTATGAAATTTTCCAGGCCAGAATACTGGAGTGGGTAGCCTTTCCCTTCTCAGGGGGATCTTCCCAACCCAGGGATCGAACCCAGATCTGCCACATTGCAGGCGGATTCTTTACCAGCTGAGGCACAAGGGAAGCCTAAGAATACTGGAGTGGGTAGCCTATCCCTTCTCCAGGGGAGATCTTCCCCACCCAGGAATCGAACTGGGGTCTCCTGCATTGCGGGTGGATTTTTTTTATCAACTGAGCTATGAAACCTTTAGATGGCAAATAATTATTTGCCTCAATTTTACTGAATGGCTAGATTTGAGGGTTGGTGGTGGTTTAGTCGCTCATTCTTGCTGGACTCTTGGGACTCCATGGACTGTAGCCCACCAGGTTCCTCTATCCATAGGATTTTCCAGACAAGAATACTGGAGTGGGTTGCCATTTCCTTCTCCAAGATTTGAGGGTAAATGCATTTATATTCTTTGCTTCGTAGCTAGATGAAAGAGGAATAGAGGCTGGAAGTTTTTGTTTTTTTTAATGCAACTTTTGCAAGTTACATAAAATTCATTCCAAATGATTATTACTGTTGTTATTCATCCTCCTTGTGTTTATTTTTTATGATAATTGATTAAAAATTACAGCTTCCTGTGCTTCATCATCTTTTTGAAAAAGTTTCCCAAAGCTTAAATTTTGACACAAAATAGCACTGTATTACTAACTTCTGTATCTGCTCAGTTAAGGAAACAAAGCCAAACTTCTATTCCATTACTTTATTGCCTTTTAATCTGCATTTGTGATTATCATACATTTCTTTAAATTAATTTTAAAATCTCTAATGCCAAGAATTTTTAACATTTTGAAAATGATAATTCCTAGCATTGTTGAGTTGATGAAAACCCTCTCTGATGCCTCTGTAAAGTTGCATGTAACAATGAATTAAATTTTATTAAATAAATTAATTTGGAGATTTTTTTTTCCTTAACATTTATTAGAGTTATATGAGGAAATTAGAAAACTGATATTTAATGAAAAGATTGTTTTTCAGAGTGTCAAGAGAATCTTTAGAAATTTCTTAATTCAGACCCTAGCTTTCTTTGTATTCCTCTGCCGGGATTCTCATGAATATCCTCATACCATTGTCTTGAATTATATCTACTTTCATATTGATTAGACTTGATAATATTTACTGTCCACCTGCTACAAGGTTACTGAAGTTATTTTTATTTGTTTGAAAAACTGCTTGAATTTTTAGAAAGAGTTTTAAGACATTGCAACTCATCATTACTATGCTTGTTTTATCATAAAGAAATGAAGCACAAATGAAGTGTAATGATCAGCATTCTGTGGAGAATTTTTGTATTAAGATCCAGTGTGAATTCTTGGTCTTATGGTTCAGTAGCTACCCTCTCTTTTTCAATACTTGACAGAGGGTGTTTAGAAATATGGATACGTATTTTTAACTGCAACTAATTTTACATCTTACATGACCTTTTTTCCCTGAAACCAAAACTTTCTACAACATGACAGTGAGTCACATGTTAGAAATGTAATGGGTCTTTAGAGGATTTTTATAGAGAGCAAAGATGAAATTGTATATATATGTATGTGTAAAATTAAAAAGTAGGTGCTGGGAGGATGATGGTGTTAGTGTTACACACTCCAAAGAACTTTTTTAAGAGCTAGGAGATGTCAAGGGAAAATGTGAGATCTGAGGGACAGCCAGCAGAGAGGTTGGAGGACGCCTGTAACCACAAAGCACACAGGATAGGCTGTTTCCTCAAGAAAATTCTAGGCAAAAAGCAAAAATTCTGTGCTCTCATGTGGGCTATCACAGTTCACAGATCGAAAAAGTGAATAATTTTGTTAGAATATTTTAGAGAATGCAATCAAAATTAACAAGTAAAATGTTCATCCCATTTATTGGTTTCCATGATTTGCATAGCAACAAAGAGCTTGACTAATAACTATTTTCTCTGAAATTATGGCATCAGTATGTTAAATAGTAATTAAGTAAAATGTTTTTTTAAATATTAATTTCTTCTCCTTGAAAAGTGAAAGTGAAAGCCACTCAGTCGTGTCCGACTCTTTGTGACCCCTTTGGACTCCATGGGATCCTTCAGGTCAGAATACTGGAGTGGGTAGCCTTTCTCTTCTTCAGGGGATCTTCCCAACCCAGGGATCGAACCCAGGTCTCCTGCACTTCAGTTGGATTTTTTACCAGCTGAGCCACAAGGGAAGCCCAAGAGTACAAAATAAAAACTGCTTCCTATGTTAAATGAACAAGTAAGACAAGTTTCTTTTACCAAAAAAGCTGTAGAGGAAAAAAAAATCACTTTCTTGGTATAGATACAAGATACTACTTTCTCATTTCACAGACTCAGAATCTTCCTGTGTGTGTAATGCTTCTATGTTGAGAAGATGAATAGTTATTCATATAATTTAAATTGCCATCTTCCAACATTAGTCAATGGAAGAATTAGGACTAAAGTCAAGTGCCTTTAGGCCCAGGCCACTCACCAAGATGATTCCCCTCATCGCATTTACATTCCTTTGCATGTATGTCTATTTCTCTCCTATCAATATAGAACACAAGTGAATTATTCACTCAATAATTGTGTTTTCCCCCAATGACTGATTTGCTAATATGTTTGAGAAGAAATTGAGAACTAGCTGGAAACATGTTTTTTCATATTTATAATCAAATATCTTGGTATTCTCAAGTTGGAACACCTCAAATGGACCTTCAACAGTTTATGAGGTTAACTAGCATTTATATCAATCAGCCACTCAAATAGGAACACTTGAGATTGTTTCTTTATTTAGAAGAAATTACTCATTTAAGCAAACTATATTCTACCTTTATTTTTAAAGATTGTTGCAAAAACATTCAATTAGAATTTTTTTTAGTAGTTATGAAAAATCAAAAGTAGTATTTACTTACAAAATTTCAAGTTATTTGAGTGTGTGTGTGTGCACCCGCATGTGCATATTTAAATTACTTGAAATTTTATAAAGTAGACACTACTTTTGATTTTTCATAGTTACTAAAACAAATATCCTCCTCTAAATGTTAAGTATTTCATGATCTCTGAGGTCCATTAACTAATATCAGCATGCGTCCTAGACTTTGCCCTATTCTCAAATCTTGATCACCAGTGATAGAACAGAAAAGCTGCAGACCTGAAATTAACAAATTGCCAGACATACCTACGTAGATAAGGAATGTATTTGTATGTAATGGAAAAGAGTATTATTCTGTACTTAAGGGATAAATGACTCAAGAAAAGATGGAAAATTGACACTTTTCTATTCTCCATCCTTTCTGATATTTCATTCCACAGTGGAAATGGCATTTGTTCATCATATTTATTTAATGGTATTAGGTGTTCGTTTGTGAAACTGAGATTAGAACCCACTTATTTTTATACCAAAATTCATGCCTATTTACATAAGATGCACAGATCAGTATAACTGGTATCTGGAGATCTGAGTTTTGATTGTCCCAGTTTTACTCCTTAGAGCTGGCATTAGACAAGTCACTTAGGTCCATTAGCCACAGGTTTTTATCATCATAGTGGGTAGGAAATAAGTCTTTCTAACATATTGTATAAATGGGGATCTGTTTGTATACCTTTGCAAAACACTGAAGTGAAAATTCAGATATCAATGTAAGTAAAGCCAAATACATCATGGTTATTTGTATAAGTTGTATGAAAAAACAAATTTTTTGTTTTTAACTGAATTTTATTCATGAAGTGATTTTTAAAGCTTTACTATAAAAACACAACTATGCAGGTGTATATATATATATATATATATATATATATCTCAATATATTAGTGTTGTTATTAAACACTAAGTATTTGTAAAATTTAAATCTTGGTTGACATCAGGTTCTTAGTTATCCATGGTACAATTTTTATTATTTTGTATCTAGCCAAATCAAAGTTAGCCATCATAGTAAACAAAAGAGTCCGAAATGCAGTACTTGGAGGCAATCTCAAAAGTGACAGAATGATCTCTGTTCACTTCCAAGGCAAATCATTCAATATCATGGTAATCCAACTCTATGCCCTGACCAATAATGCTGAAGAAGCTGAAGTTGAACAGTTCTATGAAGACCTACAAGACCTTCTAGAACTAACACCCCCAAAAAGATGTCATTGTCATTATAGAGGACTGGAATGCAAAAGTAGGAAGTCAAGAAACACCTGGAGTAACAGGCAAATTTGGCCTTGGAGTACAGAATGAAGCGGAGGAAAGGCTAACAGAGTTTTCCCAAGAGAACGCACTGGTCATAGCAAACACCCTCTTCAAACAACACAAGAGAAGACTCTACACATGGACATCACCAGATGGTCGACACCAAAATCAGATTGATTATATTCTTTGCAGCCAAAGATGGAGAAGCTCTATACATTCAGCAAAAACAAGACCAGGAGCTGACTGTGGCTCAGATCATGAACTCCTTATTGCCAAATTCGGACTTAAATTGAAGAAAGTTGGGAAAACCACTAGGCCATTCAGGTATGACTTAAATCAAATCCCTAACGATTATCCAGTGGAAGTGACAAATAGATTTAAGGGACTAGATCGGATAGACAGAGTGCCTGATGAACTATCAATAGAGGTTCGTGACATTGTACAGGAGGCAGTGATCAAGACCACCCCCAAGAAAAAGAAATGCAAAAAAGCAAATGGCTGGCTGAGGAGGCCTTACAAATATCTGTGAAAAGAAGAGAAGCAAAAAGCAAAGGAGAGAAGGAAAGATATACCCATTTGAATGCAGAGCTTCAAAGAATAGCAAGTAGAGAAAAGAAGGCCTTCCTCAGTGATCAGTGCCAACAAATATAGGGAAACAATAGAATGGGAAAGACTAGAGACTCTCTCTTCAAAAAAATTGGAGATACTAAGGGGACATTTCATGCAAAGGTGGGCACAATAAAGCACAGAAAATTATGGACCTAACAGAAGCAGAAGATATTAAGAAGAAGCGGCAAGAATACACAGAATTGTACAAAAAAGATCTTCACGACCCAGATAATCACAATAGTGTGATCACTTACCTAGAGCCAGACATCCTGGAATGTGAAGTCAAGTGGATCTTAGGAAGCATCACTGGGAGCAAAGCTAGTGGACGTGATAGAATTCCAGTTGAGCTATTTCAAATCCTAAAAGATGATGCTGTTAAAGTGCTGCACTCAATATGCCAGCAAATTTAGAAAACTGAGCAGTGGTGACAGAACTGGAAAAGGTCAGTTTTCATTCAAATACCAGAGGAAGGCAATGCCAAAGAATGCTCAGATTACTGCACAATTGTACTCATCTCACAGGCTAGTAAAGTGTTGCTCAAAATTCTCCAAGCCAGGCTTCAACAATATGTGAACCATGAAATTCCAGCTATTCCAGCTGGCTTTAGAAAGGCAGAGGAATGAGAGATCAAGTTGCCAATATCCGCTGGATCATCGAAAAAGCAAGAGAGTTCCAGAAAAACATCTATTTCTGCTTATTGACTATGCCAAAGCTTTTTACTGTATGTATCACTACAAACTGTGGAAAATTCTGGAAGAGATGGGAATACCAAACCACCTGACCTTCCTCTTGAGAAATCTGTATGCAGGTCAGAAAGCAACAGTTAGAACTGGACATGGAAAAACAAACTGGTTGCAAATCAGGAAAGGAGTATTTCAAGGCTGTATATTGTCACCATGCTCATTTAACTTATATGCACAGTACATCATGAGAAACGCTGGGCTGGATGAAGGAAAACTGGGAATCAAGATTGCCAGGAGAAATATCAATAACCTCAGATATGTAGATGACACCACCATTATGGCAGAAAGTGAAGAAGAACTAAGGAGCCTCTTGATGAAAGTGAAAGAGGAGAGTGAAAATGTTGGCTTAAAGTTCAACATTTATAAAACTAAGTTCATTGCATCTGCTTCCATCACTTCATGGCAAATAGATGGGGAAACAATGGAAACAGTGACAGATTTTATTTTAGGGGGCTCCAAAATCACTGCAGATGGTGACTGATGCCATGAAATTAAAAGATGCTTGCTCTTTGGAAGAAAAGTTATGACCAACATAGACAGCATATTAAAACGCAGAGACATTCCTTTGCCAACAAAGGTCCATCTAGTCAAAGCTATGGTTTTTCCAGTGGTCATGTATGGATGTGAGAGTTGGACTATAAAGAAAGCTGAGCACCGAAGAATTGATGCTTTTGAACTGCGGTGTTGGAGAATACTCTTGAGAGTCCATTGGACTGCAAGCAGATCCAGCCAGTCCATCCTAAAGAAACTCAGTCTTGAATATTTATTGGAAGGACTGATGCTGAAGCTGAAACTCCAATACTTTGACCACCTCATGTGAAGAACTGGCTCATTTGAAAAGACCCTGATGCTGGAAATGATTGAAGACAGGAGGAGAAGGGGATGCCAGAGGATGAGATGGTTGAATGGTATCACCGGCCCAATGGACATGAGTCTGAGTAAACTCCAGGAGTTGGTGATGGACAAGGAGGCCTGGCATGCTGCAGTCCATGGGGTCACAAAGAGTGGGACACGACTGAGCATCTGAATTGAACTGAAATCAAAGTTAAATGATTGAGAGTTGATAGTTCTTTCTTAGTCATTTACTTAATCACAGTGTGTGGCACATAAATACTCAAAAAAGTTGATGAATGACTCCTGTATTAATATAGAACATCTCTTTGGGCCTTCAAAATGGTGTAATATAATAGATATGTACCATATTGCGAGTTTATCCATATTCCCGTTCCCAAGTTGACTTGACTCAAAAATCCTAGATGTCTGAATATCTAATTTACTTTCATAGGCATATATTTATAAGCTAAGTAAGTAAATGAAGTTGCTCAGTCAGTCAGTGTCTGACTCTTTGCGATCCCATAGACTGTACCCTACCAGTCTCCTCCATCCAGGGAATTTCCAGGCAAGAGTACTGGAGTGGGTTGCCATTTCCTTCTCCAGAGGATCTTCCTGACCAAGGTATCAAATCCAGGTCTCCCACATTGTATGCAGACGCTTTACCGTCTGAACCACCAGGGAAACTTTTATAAATATAGGGGATTAAAAATAAGAAAGGGGGATATTTTCTGCTTTTTTAGGTACTTTTCCCCCCATAGCAGAACTTAACAAGTTGTGAAGTACATGAAATAATTTTAGCATCTCAAACTTCCTTACATTTAAGCATCTCATTCACAAGTGTTAAATCTACTCTAAGACCTGAATTGTCAAGGATCACATAAATTGGGTAGCTGCCAAATTTCCACTTCAGTTTATGCTGTATAGACAGAACATGTATCCAAATGACCTGCATGAATCAGCATTCAGCTGTCTCACAGTCTATTTCAGCCGTTGCCCATTGCCAATTAGGTAAGAAAGAATACTCATTAGAATGGAAGTTGGAGTATATTTTGGTTATAACATTGGTGCAAATCTTTTTCTAATCCTTCCTTCTCCTATATACAAAGAAGAGAAGATTTGGTCTTGGAATTCATAAAAGTACAACATAACATTTTAAAGTTGTTTATAGTTATCATTTTTAAAAGCAAATTCTCAAAATTTAGTTCTAAACTCTAAGTAGTAAACTTAAGATTGTTCTTTTAAATTATATACAAATATACTGATAAGAAGCCTCAGACCAATTTGTAAAGAAAAATGCTCACCATGCAAGTTCAGAGATTATATCTAAAAAAAAAAAAAAAACTGTCCTCCTGTGGGGAAACTGGCCTCAAGTGGGGAACTGATTTTCTGCTGCTGTCATTAACTCAGATTGCCTTACTGAACTCAACGTTTAGCGTATGACACCATCTCTTATATCTGTAAGTTTCTGTAAAGAGATTATAAGAATCTGTTATTTCAAATATATTTGTTTAATAAGATGTAAAATATTAAATGAAATGGTTATTTTAAGATATATTTTGTTCTCTCCTTTGAAAGGATTACATTCAACGTATTTATCGTAACCAATGTTTATATAAAATTATATTTATTTTTATCTCAAACTTGCTGTTGGAATTTTTAAATATCTTCAGGAAAAGATATTTGTCCCAACCCACCATATACATTTAAGAAATTAAGAATGAAAGTTCTTATATTTCTAGCATATTCTTACTTTAAAAATCTTTCATCTTTTAATAAAATTTAATTCTCTATAAAAAGGAACTAATATAGTATCATACTGTCCACTAAATTTGTAGTGAATATTCAGTGTGATAAAATGAAAAGTATTATCAACATATGAATATGATGCCAGCTAAATTGTTAATTTTTGAGAAAGTCTTATTAACTGTATTGTAATAGTTTCAAAGATCATGTGCTATTTGTTAATATAATTAAAATCACTTTTTATTTGGTTTATACATATAATACATATAATTACTCAGTATTGAATCCATTATTGGGATCATATAAAATTAATTTGAGCATGCTTTGACAGTGGTAAAAGATTTAAAGTAAGAGTTAATTGTTTATATGGTTGAATGTATATTCTCTAAGTTTTGATCTTGCCACCAGATGGCAGGAAAAATCAGAGTCAAATAATTCTGTTACAGTGTGAGTATAGTATTTTTTTTTTTTTTCATTTTGGGTGTTTTCTATTGTTGATGTTTTGTACAAAACCTAAGACATCTAAGTACAATGTGAGTAAATATGATACGTGACAGTTACTGGTGAAAAGTTTTCTGTTTTTTCAATGCAATCATGCTATAAATAATTTTAGTATAATCATGCTATCATTGCTATAATGAGTTTAAAAATTACAATTAATATTGTTATTTTAGTAACATTCAGCTTGCTGTACTAGCTGAAGCTGTCAGGCCCTAGAATCCCCAAAGTGAAGCAACTGGCTCTTAGCTCCTTTCTGCATACATCTTTACTTAGGAGAATGATAGGACAATGAAGCTTGTAATTAATGAATACTCAACAAACAGATGATGATAAAGAAAGCTGAACTCTCACCTGAAAGTTAGTATCTTTCAGGTCAAGGCCAAATAGAAACTTATCTATGGCTGATATATGTCTGACTATTTCACAGAGTAAACATTTTCAAGTTTAAGTGTAGTGGCACTTGACATCTTCTGTAAATAAAACCTAACTTAATTATAACACAGAATAAAGGCAGAAAGAGAATGTGTTCCCCAAACTGCAGTTAAGTCTCCACAGTTCCCTTTATGCTTTTTACAAGTATGCTTTTTTTGCTTTTATTTTTCCAGAAAAAGTTCAAGATCATCTTCACTTTAAATATATGTGGAGAGAATTGAGGTAAACTTTAGAAAGAATTAAGTCAAATTGGTGCACATGTATTGTGGATACATTTTCCATTGCTCTAATGATCATAACAATTGCATCAATACATCTGCTTCACTTTTGTTATGGTGGTTTTTTTATCTTTCCTTATAGTGTCACTATAATATTAAGAAGGACAAGTATTGTTTTCTCCCTCTTCTTCTTTTTTTCTTTTAATAATTTTGTTCAATTATTTATTTTTGACTGTACTGGGTCTTTGCTGCTGCGCAGGCTTTCTCTAGTTGTGGCGAGCAGGAGCTACTCTAGTTGCGATGCCCAGGCCTCTCATTGCAGTGGCTTCTCTTGGTGCAGAGCACAGGCTCTAGGGCATGCAGGCTTCAGTAGTTGCAGCACACAGGCTCGGTAGTTGCGGCTCCTAGGCCCTAGACCACAGGCTCAATCGTTGTGGCCCATGGGCTGAGTTGCTCTGCGGCATGTGGGATCTTCCTGGGTCAGGTATCAAACCTGTTTTTCCTGCAGTGGCAGGCGGATTCTTTACCACTGAGTCAGCAGGGCTGTCCTCCCTCTTCTAAAAGAAAAATTGTAGCTGGAATTGAGTTCTCTAATCAGGTCAAGTTCAATTCATTGATGTGATCCTTTCTTTGGTCTATTATCAAATCCACTATTACACTTCTTTTTTTCTTTCCAAAGAAAGGCAAACAGCTATTCTTGATAAATTCTAGATTACTCCTTACTATGATACTGTTAACAATGGAATACTATTTAATACAGAGAGTGTGGCTTTTAGGGAAAGATGAATGTTTCTTTCAGGTGACTCCATTGTATGCCATTTCCTGACCTTGAACAGAAGATTGTAGCATTGCACTGTGTGGATTAGATTGAGGTCCACCTGTCATTCAAACTGAAACAGTCTCACCAACCCTAATATCCTCTGAAACCAGATCTAGAGGCTTTCTTTTTTCCAGGCTTCTCACTGTTTAATTTGTATAACAGCAGGTATTCAGTGTGTATAAAGCTACATTTTTTATTTTCTCCCCAGATTTTTTGTCTTTTATAAAAATGAGGCAAAAATTGGGGAGTTTTGGAGAAGGTTAACATAAAGATTTTAAGCTATCACTCATAAAACGATCTGCTACAAATCTATAAGGATGTTACCATGCAAACTTCCAAAATTAACAAGAGATTGTTAAGAGATTAAAGTGATTTCAACAGTTTATATCGATTTACTTCTGAAAAAAAGACCCCTCTTTACTTGTACAAATGGTCACAGAGAATGACAAGTGACCTAGTATACCTAGTTCAGGCAGGTTGCAAATGAAGAAGAAAAAGGACACCTGTGTCAGTGACAGATGAACTTTGCATCCATCATGCTGCTGTAGGGAAAGCAGGTAGGTGAATTGCTGTTGTCTACAAGTCTTTCATCAGCAGCACTCCATGAAGCAGTGCCAGGGGCAAAATGCATAGTTGCCCTGTGAGTGTCCTACTTCGAACTTTGGCTTTTAAAGACTTTTTAAACTAATTCTTAACGAATAGTTACCTAGCATTATTTATGTTTCATGCTGAGGGTCAATTATTGAGTTGACCAAAGGGTCCTTTGGGGTTTTTCCATACAATGTCGTATGGAAAAACCTGAACAAACTTTTTGGCCAACCCAATAAAAAGGAAGCACTAGGTTTAGAGAAAAGTAATGGGATAGAGATTATCATGAAATTTACCTCGGCCAGCAGAACACCAGATTAATATTGTTAAATATGCCACCACAAACGACCTTTATGAATGCTTCTGGGAATAACACACAAATACTTTCAGATGGCCACAACGTATTCAAAGGTGTATGACACCTATCTGGATTGTAGACATCATCAACTCTCAAACAATAGAATTTATTTCTCTGAAATGATTCTCATGAATTTCTCTTTCATTGTTTTACAAAATAAGTGTTATGACAGATCACTAACAGAGTAACATACATCCTAGTGAGTTTGTGTTAGACAGTTATTTCAGTTACTGTCTATTTCTTAAAATCTGGCCTTAAAATAACAATCTTATGTTGACTTAGTAAGTCCTTGTTCTGTTTTGTGAAACATTGAACTTGTAAACTTTACAAAGGGAAGGAACATAAGTGTGGTCCCAATATGAATCTTTTTACTCAGACTCAAGCCAGACAGTAAAAAAAAGAAAGGTTAAAAGTAGGTTTAAAACTGTAAAGATAAAGGAAGAAAATTTTAGATAATTTTCAAATGTCAAGTTAAGCAAATTCTACTAAATTTATTTAGAAATTAGGAATATTAAGAAGAGGAACAGAAATTACAAATTTCTCTCATGTAACTGCTGTAACTGCTTCTTTATTTTAGAAAAATATAATGGTACTGAATACAGTTGTAGTGGTGGTTGTTTAGTCACTACGTTGTGTCCAACTCTTGTGACCCCATGGATTGTAGTCTACCAGGTTCCTCTGTCTATGAGATTTCCCAGACAAGAATACTGGAGTAGGTTGCCATTTCCTTCTCCAAGGATCTTCCCAACCCAGGGACTGAACCCAAATCTCCTGCATTGCAGGCAGATTCATTACCACTGAGTCACCAGGGAAGCCCACTGAATATAGTTATGTAAACCAAAAAAGAGGGGAAGAACCTCAAGATTTCCAACTTCTTAGTATTGCCTAACTTGGAAGAGAGGAAGTTAGACGGACAGTGCACATTAAAATATATATACTTGTTCCTATTTCCAATGAGCTATTTATTGAAATATGAACTCAGCATACAACTGGATCATCAATGATTTTCAAACATGAATTTTGCCAAGGCAAATGTGCTCTGATGAATTTGCTTTAAATTTTCAAACCATGTCACTTTTAAAGCAGTACTGAATTTCAGGGACTGTGGAGACTTCAACAGAAGATGTTAGCTACTTCTGCATTAAATAATTATATATAAAGCACATTTTTATCTATTTTATAATGTATATACTCTATAAAAATCACTACTACCATTGAAAAGTAGTCTGACTCTCAGGTTTATGATTTAGTTTCATCTATTCAACAATAAGTTATGGCTCTAAGCATCTGTAGTCAATTTAAGAGTTATTTGTGATAGCTGTACAAATTTGTTCCAGAATGATTCAGAATTGATGACAGGGGCTTTTCTTCATGACTTTGATTACCCACGGACCTAATTTTAAATATCACCCAAAGGATATATTTGGCTTTGAGAGGAAAGCAAAATAGTTTCTGCATTGGTCTGGGAGAAATGTTATCTGTGTTGTACATATTTTTAACCCAGTGATTCTGTTTCTGATAATTTATTTTAAGTGTATACTCTATAATCAATTAGCAAAAATATATGTACCAGGGTATTCATGTTTAAGGGGCTTCCCTGATGGCTCAATGGTAAAGAATCTACCTGCCAATGCAGGAAATGGAACGCAGGTTCGATCCCTGGATCAGGAGGATCCTCTTGAGAAGAAAATGGCAACTCACTCCAGTATTCTTGCCTGATAAATCCCATGAATAGAAGAGCCCAGCTGGCTACAGTCCATGGTGTCACAAGAGTCAGACATGACTTTGCAACTGAACAACACTCATGTTTAAAACAGATTTTCCATCTACTCTATCCCTGAACCCATTCAGCTTAACAGAAGTAGAGGATGTTTATATATTTTGGAGATTAATCCCTTTTCAATGGCTTCATTTGCAAATATTTTTTCCCACTCTTTGGGTTGTTTTCCCATTTTGTTTATGGTTTCCTTTCTGTGCCAAAGCTTTAAGCTTTATTAGACCTCATCTGTTTATTTTTGTTTTTATTTTCATTCCTCTAGGAGGTGTATCAAGAAACATCTTGCTACTATTTATGACAAACAGTGTTCTACCTATGTTTTCCTCTGTGTTTTATAGTGTCTGGCCTTATATGTAGTCTTTAATCTGTTTTGAGTTTATTTTTGTATATGATACTAGGGAATTTTCTAATTTCATTCTTTTACATGTAGCTGTCCAGTTTTCCCAGTGCTGCTTATCGAAGAGGCTGTCTTTCCTCCATTGTATATTCTTGCCTGCTTTGTCATAGATAGGGTAACTATAGGCGTATGGGTCTCTCTCTAGGTTTTCTATCCTATTCCATTGATTTATATTTCTGTTTTTTGTGCCAGTACCATACTGTTTTGATTACTGCAGCTTTGTGGTATAGTCTGAAGTCAGAAAACCTGAACCTTCCAGCTTTTTTTCTTTCTCAAAATTGCTTTGCCCATTTGGGGTCTTTTTAGAATTTTTATGGAAACACAAATTTTTTTGTTCTAATTCTGTGAAAAGTACCACTGGTAATTTGATGGAGATTCATTGAATCTGTAGATTGTTTTGGGTAGTATAGTCATTTTGACAATATTGATTCTTCCAATTCAAGAATATGGTATACCTCTCCACATCTTTGTGCCATTTTTTATTTCTTTCATCAGTATCTTCTAGTTTTCTGAGTACATGTTTTTTACCTCCTTAGATAGATTTATTCCCAGGTGTTTTATTAATCTTGGTGCAATGGTAAATGGATTGTTTCCTTAATTTCTCTTTCTGAATCTTTTGTTGTTAGTGTATAGGAATGCAAGAGATTTTTACGTATGTTTTGTATCCTGCAACTTTACCAAATCTATTAATGAGCTCTAATAGTTTTCTGGTAGCATCTTTAGTATTTTCTGTGCATAGTATCTGCAAACAGTGATGGTTTTACTTCTTTTCCAATTTGGATTCCTTTTATTTCTTTTTCTCCCCTGAGTGCTATGGTTAGGACTTCCAAAACTATGTTGAATAATAGTGGTGAAAGTGGACGTCCTTCTCATTTTCCTGATCTTAAAGGAAATGCTTTCAGTTTTTCACCACTGAGAATATTTGCTTTGGATTTGTCATATATGACCTTTATTATGTTGAGGTAATTTCCTCTATGCCCACTTTCTGGAGTTTTTTTTAATTATTATTATTATCATAAATAGATATTAAATTTTGTCAAGTTTTTTCTGCATCTATTGAGATAATCATATGGTTTTTACTCTTTAATTTTTTAATATGGTATACTACATTGATTGATTGGCATATACCAAAGGATCCTTGCATTCTTGGGATAAATCCCACTTTGTCATGGTTTGTGATCCTTTTAATGCATTGTTAGATTCTGTTTGCTAATATTTTGTTGAGAATGTTTGCATCTATATTTGATATCAACAGTCTTTTAAAAATTAGCCTTTTTGATGGATGTTTAGCAGTATCTCATTGTGTTTTTAATTTGCATTTTTTTGATGATTTACGATGTTAAACATCACTTCAAATATGCATTGGTTAACCTTACATTCTGTTTCACTCAGTGGAACTTCAAGTCATTTTCTCATTTTTATTAAGTTGTCTTCAGTTTATTCCTTGGAATTTACTATGTATATGTATATGTAAATATACATATGTATATTGGATAAGACTATTTTGTCAGATGTTTGTAAATATTTTCCTTCCAGTGTGTGGCTTGCTTAGTCCTTGTTTTTAAGTGGTGTATTTTGGATGAACAGAAATTTCTAATTTTGATCAAGTGCAGGTAATTAATTTTTTTATGATTCATTTATTTTTTATTTTATCTAAAAATATTTTTGTCTCAGATTTGCAAATATCTTCCTATATTTTCTAGCTTTTACATTTAGTTGTATCTTACATCTCAAATTATTTATTTTGTATATTCTGAGCTAAGGGTCATGGTTCATTTTTTCAATATAAATTTACCTGTTTTAACACAGTATATTAAATAGACTTTGATTTTCACAATGAACTCTCCTGATGACTTAGTGGACATTTGAACATACACATGTGAGCTTTAGCTGGAACTCTTCTCTTTTCTCTCACAAATATGCATTTGTGTTTGTGTGTGTAAACCTTCCACCCTCACCACACTGCACTGATGAGCACTTTGCATAAGCTTTTTAATCAGATAGTTTAGGTACTTCAAAGTGTTCTTCTCTTTTAGAGGCTCGTTTCGTTTCTTTTATTTCTGTATAAATGCCTATTTCTTCAAAAAAGCTTGATAAGATTTTGATTTGGAGGACAGGGAGGCCTGACATGCTGCAGTGTGTAGGTCAGTTTGATGAGACTGGATATTTTAACAATACTGAATTTCAGTTCATTTAGATCTCCTTTAATTTTTTTTCAGCAACCCTTGGTAGTTTTCAGTGAAGAGGACTTGACAGCTTTAATTAACTGCTAAATATTTTTATATGATTAATGTTGTGGTAATTTTAAAAATTTATTTTTAAAATAATTTTTGCTAGTATGTAGAGTTTAGTTGATTTTTATATATTGAACTTGAATCCTGCCACTTACGCTAAGTTTATGTGGTAGTCTAGTTGTCCTCTTTTAAAGCTTTCATAAAGCTTTCTAGCTACACAATCCCATTTCCTGCAAATAAAAATGGTATTACTAGGGTTTTTTTTGCCATTTTTTACTGTTATTAATACTATTTTTTCTTTGGCTTAAAATTTCAATATAATGTTGGTGAATGATTGATGATGATAATGATCATGATCACGATGAATGTATTTGGAAAGAGTGGACATCTTTTTATTGTTCCTAATCACAGAGGATAAATATTCAATACTTCACTGGTATTTTGATGCTGATTATAGGATTTTCACAAGTGGTCTTTATAATATTAATAAACATTGCTTCTCACCATAATTTGAGAGTTTTGATCAATGAAAATATTTCATTTTATCAAAAGCTTTTTAAGTCTCTATAGATATCATAACATTTTCTTCTATTATTATACTAATTGGTGAATTGCATTAATTGATTTTTGAATGTTGTACAGCTTTGCATAATAGAGTTTGTTGGATTGCGTATACCATTTTACGTGTTGCTACATTAGATTTGTTAATGCCTTTCTTAGGTATTTTCTATGTTCATGTTATAAGTCTATAGGCAATATTTTTCTTCCTGTCCTTGTCAGGTTTTAACATCTGGTATGTTGACCTCATAAAATAAATTTGATTGTGGTCTGTTTCCTATTTTATGTAAGAGTTTCTGTAGATAGATGTCATGTCTTCGTTGGTTTGAAAATACTCACTGGTATATCCATCTAGGTCTGGAGTTTTCTTTGTGTGAAGGCTTTCATAATGAAGACAATTACTTTAGTTGAATTGGGCTGTTCAGCTTTCTTCTTTTCTTCTTTTGTGAGTTTTGGTAAATTATGCTTTACACGAATTCACCTATTTCATCTAAGTTGCAAATGTGTTAGTATAACCTTCTTCACTAAATCTTCTTACAATCCCCCTTTTTTTAACGTATGATCCATAGTGATGTCTCTTCATTTGGTCCTGTTGTTTATGAATTTGTGACTTTTTCTGATCAGTCTAGCTTAGAAGTTTAACAACTTTAGTAACTATTCATTAATTTATTAATTACATCAACTTTTAGACTTCTTGATTTGTCAGATTTTGCTTCACTGAATGTTTCCCTCTTCTTTCTTCTACTTATTTTGGATATAATTTACTCTTCTTTCTATAGCCTTCTAAGATGACAGCTTCAAATGATTTCACCTAAGAAAGTGATTTCGTACCTTTCTTCTTACCTATAAAGTTCATTCAAAGTCCTGCTTGAGCACGATTTCACACATCTTGGTATACTGATGTCTTGATTCCCTGCTTGAGGAATTTGGGGGATGCTTGGCTGGGCACTTCTGGATGAGATCTTTTATGCAGTTAGAAGGCAGCAGAAACTAGGATAGTGAAATGCTAAAGCTGACCCTCTCCCTCTCCTCTCTCTCGGAAGCCTCAGAGTGTCTTCATGTGGTTTCCCCATCATAGTTTAGAATTGCTCATAACGTGATGACTTTAAGAGATGCATTCTGTTTATGTAATGGCTCAGAACACCAAGGCAAGTGTCCTAAAAACACCTGGTGGAAGCCATACCACTCAGCCTTAATGACCTCGCCTTGGATATCACATAGTGTTACTTCACCAGTAGTTACAGGCCTCCTGAAATTCAACAAAAGAGAGACTAGACTTCACTTTTTGATGACAGAAACAGTGGCAAAGTCATATTTCAGGAAGAGAATGCCTGGTGAGATATTGTAGCAGGGTTTGGAAAATACAACCTGTTACATCAGCATTTTCATGTCTGCTCCAAATGTTAACATCCTTATCCCCTTACTAAGCACATGATAGGTGCTCCTAAATATTTGTATATATAAATAAATTTTTTGATTTTGTCTCATATATTACAGATTTCCTAATTTGCATTTTCTACTTGCAATTTTTCAGCTTTTAAATATTCACATGCATTGCCATCTCAACCCTCTTTGGATTGACAGATTTAATTCATTTTACACTTCGTAACAGTTGGAAATTCCACAAGCAAGCTTTTTATAGTCTTAATCTAAATCTTCATTGTAGATGGCTAACCTTTGGCAATCACTGTTTGAAAAGTTTCATCAGAAATATCTATTTTCATGGCTCTGTTTTAATACAGAAGTAATCCATAAATTTTCATCTTTGTTGCATTTGTTGTCAAAATAAAGTAATTAAGACCACTGTCTTGTGTATGCTCAAGAGAAACACTAAATAAAACCAGCACAGCAGTCAGAAATCTAAATTAACAAAAGAGTTTTGCTTCTTGAAATACAATCTAAAGTTAAGAGAGGCATGAAAATAAGACAAATTTCATCCAAGTTGCCACAATGAATTTTCCCTTGTCCAAAACCTTTCCTGGTTTTGTGTGTGTGTGTGTGTGTGTGTGTGTGTGCTTCCTGTATCCTCTTCACTGATATGTAGTATTCTTGGTTTTAGAAGGAAAGAGGGGAATGGAAAAGGAGAATTTATGTAAGTATTATACCATCTATAATTTCTGACCATTTAAGGACAAACAGGAAGAAGAAAAGCCATTTGTAATTTTCCTTGAAGTCTTTAAATCACAACAACTAAGATATAGGTAGTTATTGTTCATTATTCCAAGTCCATCCTAGAGTCAGCAGGTAAGTTATCAAATGTAGACCTTGTTTAAGTTTTTGATGCTAAGTATTTAGTTTCCTCACCCTTATTAAAAATAAGAATTTTCTTACCATTGTCTTTCTGAAGCTTTTAGTAGGGACCTACAGAAGGAAAATTACCAATGACAGGAGGGACCTGAACAAGCGTGTTCCCATGCTATCTTCCTAGTTTTCACCTTATCATTGAAGTCTTTCAACTTAGCTAGCAGAGCACCATCCTGTTTTTGTCCTTCTGGTACAACAGTCTCTGGAGAAAACCCCCTTTCCTTTAGTTTCCTTTGCACAAATGAGGTATATTGATACTTACAAAGTATTGCTTTATTGCATATTTAAAACGTAAATGATAGTAAGGAAGAAACTTCAATGACTGTGTTACAATCTGAATTAAAAAAAGTAAACTTTAGGGGCTTCCCTGGCGGTTCAGTGGTAAAGAATAACCCTGCCAATGCAGGAGACACAGATTTGATATCTGATCCAGAAATATCACACACGCCAGGGAGCAACTAAGCCCACAGACCAAAACTATTGAGCCTGTGCTCTAGAGGGGCGTGACTATGGAGCCCGTGTGCCGCATACCCTAGAGCCTGTGCTCCCCAACAAGAAAAGCCACCGCAATGAGAAGGCCCCAGTCACCACAAGTAAAGAGTCTGTGAAGCAGTGAAAACCTAGCACAGCCAAAAATAAAATACTTAAAATTATAAAAAAATAAACTCACCAAAGTTAAATTTTAACCAAATTTAACAACATACAGATTATAGGCCTTCAAGGACCATGAAACCCCAAGGTATTGGTCATTACCTTGATGACAATCTTTGGTTTCTCAGACTTTTGACTGTCTCTGATGGGTGCCATCTTGTTAAACACAGACAATAAAGAGTTTCATTGAAGGACCAAGTGCCAGGATGTGATGGTTGGATAACATCACTGACTCAGTGGACTTGAGTTTTAGCAAACTCCAGGGGATATTGAAGGACAGGGAATCCTGGCATACTGTGGTCTATGGGGTCACAAAGAGTTGGACATGACTTAATGACTGAACAACAACAAGAATCTTATTACTTGCTGTACAGAAGCAGTATTCAGGAATATGTTCTTTGTCCTTACTCAGACTTGGTAAAATGTGCTTGTTACTAAGTTTTTAGTGTTAGCATGCTTTCCCATGGTTTGCTGGCGATCTTGATGCTACATATAATGAAATAGCCCATACTTCAGGCTGGCCCCAAAATTCTGTCTAGGGAAAATTTATTTGACCCATTACAGTTCCATGGACTGATGAAATTTTAACTATATTACAGCCGTATTTACCATGGCTGACCTACTATAATTATAGGCTTGATCTTCTATAGATTCCATTGTGTCAGTAACACATTAGTCTGATGCCTTAAAGTTGTTGGAAAAACTAATTGACTTGGTCACCCTAACATACAATGCATATTATTCTATTTTTATCTTGTTTCACACCACACACACATAATCCCAGAGTCATCTCTAACATACTGTAAGCTTTTTGAGTGCAATATTTGTATCCACTTCATTTTGGTCATCCTGTTTTATGTCCACAATAGATAGGTGGCCAATATATATTTGTCGACTTCTGTACAAGTAGCACTTAACATCCTTTTGATTAACAAAGCAGCCTCCATAGTCTCTGGTTTCTAGAAGTCCCTGAAAATTTGAAGTATTTACATAGATTGCTTGGTTCCCAAAGATTTTCTTCCATTATTCATCTGTTAAAAGTCAGCTTTCATTTATATATATACATATACATATATATATATATATATATATTTTTTTAAGTCAGCTGAGTTTAGTAGGGAAGCTGTTAATGTCACATTGGCCTGTGGAAATACCAATACTGGACTGGTATATAATTAGAGAAATTAATTTGAAAAGTAGCATCTTGAGATTTATTAATTCTGCCAAATATTTTGGTAGATTCATACATTATACTCTTTTTATGTTCTATTTGCTTTTATTCTGTCAATCTGATTACTGCATATTTTAAGACACTTTCTTGTTGGCATTTTCTGTTTAAAAATTTTGACTATCTGACATATTCTGTTTTCATGTATTATAATGTAATATCCAGTTTATAAGCAACTCTCTTCATTTATTAAAAGAAAACTGAGCTAGAAATAGATAATTAATGCTATAAAAGCATCATTTAATTCTGAATTTAAATCTATAAATTAAAATAACTGAATCTGCTCTACTAAAAGAAAAGTGAAAATTGTATCCAATCCTACAAACATATTGCATAAAACTATCTTAATAGCAATACCAATTTAAGTAGTCTACGTTTAAGCTAGATTTTTAACTGGAAAGAAAGATGCCAAGAAGAATGGCCAAAGTATGGGGTTACTTTGAATACTAGAGATAAAAGCTAACTACTAGCACAAATGTCACAAAATCTCACCTTCCATTTCTATCTATTTCAGTTCATCTTATTTTTGTTGGAGCTGGTCTTCCAGGGAAAATTAGCCACTGAAACTTGCTTGTATTTGGTTTACCATATAATATTCTTCACTTGACCCCTTTGGGAATTATCTCAACCTTCCAGAGAGTCTGTTGTAAAACTCCTTGTGATCTTTTATTCTGAAGAATAATTCATAAAAGTATATTGAGCTGAGAAGAAGTTTTAGATGACTGTCCCTGGGATTCTGCTTTGTCTATGTTCCTGTCCTGGAATTAAATTATTGGAACTTAACTTAAATGAAGTTTAAAACTATTTGGGGAAGCTGAATCACTTTTGGACAAACAATATCAGTTTCAGAAAAAGTCATTTTTTCTTTGTTTCCACATACAATTTCATATTTAGCTCCGCAGAGAAATGGAATAAGTAGAGGAAGAAAACTGTGGCTTAAATTCAGTCACAATAAATTGTAAATGTATTAATATTTTCCCAATTTGCATAAGAGAAGCATTCAGAAATAATTTACCTTCTGATTGACTAAAACAAATATTTTGTCATGCGGCTCTGTGTTAAGACATTCATTGGCTCCCATTATTATTAAGCTGTATCCAGACTTACTTACATGCCATCTAGGGATCTGACTTCTGTTTCCTCTCTACTAAAATCTGCCACTAATATATAGAGTATATTTTTTTTTATCTATTAATAGCACTCTCCCTCACCACTGACAGCACCTGCTGATGGCATTTTTTGTGTGTAATTAATCCATAGTCTTCCTTTTCCTACTTGGAAACTTCTATTCACTGTTCAATATACAATTACAACTGCCCATTGTCTTGTATAAATCTGCTGACTCTAAGAGAGGCCGTCACTTTCTCCTATGTTGCTCTCTGCATGTAGTTCAGTCAGTTTACTTAAAATGTATTTTGCATATATGCATGCTAAGTTGTTTCAGTCTTGTCCAACTGTCTGTGACCCCATGGACTGTAGCCTGCCAGGCTCCTCTGTCCATGAGATTCTTCAGGCAAGAATGCTGGAGTGGATTGTCATGCCCTTCTTCAGGGGATCTTCCCAACCCAGGGATCCAAACTGGGTCTCATGTCTTCTGTATTTGCAGGCAAGTTCTTTTCCACTAGTGCCACCTGGAAAGCCTAAGTATTTGTTTATGTATATTGCTCTGCTACTCAAATGTATGCACTTTGAAGGCAGGATACACATAAATCTTTGAATCTTTGTAATGTAAATATCAATGAATGCTTGTTAAATTAATGGAATTTACCACCTTCCCTTCTGCTAATAATTCCTGAAGTTGGCCTCATCTATTACTCTGTACTGCTTAGATTAACTTTGTAGAAAAATAATAAACTCAGTCTTATCACCAAATTTTGATAGCATTGCTATTCAAACTGATTTTTAGCTTTTTGTAAATTTGTTGGAATACATTCATATTTTCTATGTACTAGACTAAGTAAATGATAACAAAATACTTTCACTGAATTCAACTCAAATTCACAGGATTCCGATTGTCAAATGAGTGTAAGCTTTTTGAAAACTAGTTAGATTCTAAGCTTGGCAAAATATGCTATTGGTTCAGAAGAGAAAAACTTTAAAAGGTGAACAGACTCCTAAGACTTAGTGAACATTAAATAGCACATAAAACATTATCTGATGAATTAGCTGCCAGGGAATCATAATTATGGGAACTAAATTTCCCCTCAGGTGCTCACGGGCAGAAAACACAAGCTTAAATGCACTTAGTTTTCTTCTACACACAAAATTTAAATACAATTTCAAAAAAAATTTTCCCAATATCATCTAATTAGGGCTGGCTTCCCATTGTGTAAGATATATGACAGCCAGATTTTTAGGAGAAATTAATTCTCTAAATAGCTGCATCAGAGTAGATATGAATGCTAAATTCCATTATATCATCTGACTCTTTGGAAACTGATATTGAAGGACCAAGCTAAATATGTAAGGCCTTTAGAACTTTCCCCTCCATAAGTATCTTAAAAATATTATACAGTTTGCAAAAATGAAATGTTGATTTGAACACACAGTAAAACACACACACACACACACACACACACACACACACACGCACACACACACAGAGTCTGTGTGCATGTAGGAGAAATATGGAAAGTTTTGAGACAAATGATCTGTACCTTCAACCAGAGTGATCCACCAATACTTGGCCCTCCAAGCCAATCTATTTCCCAAGTATACATCCTATAAACCCTTTTTATTTAGGAAATCATCAAATAAGAAATCTGATTGCTATTTTATATACAAAAAGTTAGAATTACAAATTTCCACACTGATCTGATTAAATAATAATCTATTTAATTTGAAAAGGACATGCATAATCATTTTTATATACTTATGATAATTGGAACTGTAACAATTTTAATTGCCCATTATATAAAAGATTTACCTATTCTTTTTCTTTAACAACAGTTTTTGCCTAGGAAAAGTTACTATCTGTTCTTTTAGCATTATAGGAATGTCATAGTTCCTATGCAAAATGTCTCACTGCTTGGAAAGTATCTTAATTACCTATATTGTTTGGAAAATAGTATGTATAATTTTGTTGCTATTCAGTTGCTAAGTCATGTCTGACTCTTTCCACCCCAATGGACTTCAGCACAACAGGCTCCACTGCTCTCCACTATCTCCCAGAGTTTGCTCAAAGTCATGTGCATTGAGTTGGTGATGCCATCAAACCATCTCATCTTCTGTCACCCTCTTCTCCTTATGCCTTCGGTCTTTGTTAGCATCAGGGTATTTTCCAATGAGTAGGCTATTGGCATCAGGTGGCTAAAGTACCTGAGCTTCAGCTTCAGTCCTTCCTTTAGGATTAATTTCCTTTAAGCCTGACTGGTTTGATCTCCTTGCAGTCCAAGGCACTCTCAAGAGTTTTCTCCAACACCACAATTCAAAAGCATCAATTCTTCAGCACTCAGCACTCTTTATGGTCCAACTGTCATATCTGTACATATCTACTGGAAAAACCATAGATTTGACTATAGGAATCTTTGTTGTCAAAGTAATGTCCCTGCTTTTTAATGTGCTATATGGGTTTGTCATAGCTTTTCTTTCAAGGAACAAGTGTCTTTTAATTTTATGACTGCAGTCACAGTCTGAGTGATTTTGGATCCCAAGAAAATAAAATCTGTCACCGTTTCTACTTTTCCCCCTTCTGATGCCATGAAATAATGGGACTAGATGCTGTGATTCAAGACAGCTTTTTCACTCTCCTATTTCATCCATTAGAAGAAATGGAGTAGCCATCTTAGTCAACAAGAGTCCAAAATGCAGTACTTGGATCTAATCTCATAAATGACGGAATGATCTCTGTTCATTTCCAAGGCAAGCTATTCCATATCACAGTAATCCAAGTCTATGCCCCTAACAGTAATGCTGAAAAAGCTGAAGTTGAACAGTTCTGTGAAGACCTGCAAGACTTTCAACAACTAAAACGCAAAGACGTCATTTTCATTATATGGGACTGGAATGCAAAAGTAGGAAGTAATGAGATACCTGGAGTAACAGGCAAGTTTGTCATTGCAGTACAAATCGAAGCAGGTCAGAGGCTAACAGAGTTTTTGCAAGAGAATGCACTGGTCATAGCAAACACCCTCTGCCACAACATAAGAGAAGACTCTACACATGGACATCACCAGGTGGTCAATACCGAAATCAGATTGACTGTATTCTTTGCAGCCAAAGGTGGAGAAACTCTATACAGTCAGCAAAAACAAGACCAGGAACTATCTGTAGCTCAGATCATGAACTCCTTATTGCCAAATTCAGACTTGAACTGAAAAAAAGTAGGAAAACCACTAGAATGTTCAGGTGTGACCTAATTCAAATCCCTTATGATTATACAGTGGAAGTGAGAAATAGATTCAAGGGATTAGATCTGATAGACAGAGTGCCTGAAGAACTATGGACAGAGGTTCATGACATTGTACAAGAGGCAGGGATCAAGACCATCCCCAAGAAAAATAAATGCAAAAAGGCAAAATTGTTGTCCAAGGAGGCCTTATAAATAGCTGAGAAAAGAAAATATGCAAAAGGCAAAGGAGAAAATGAAAGATACACCCATATGAATTCAGAGTTCGAAAGAAAGTAAAGAGAGATAAAGCCTTCCTCAGTGACCAATGCAAAGAAATAGAGGAAACAATAGAATGGGAAAGACTAGAGATCTCTTCAAGAAAATTAGAGATACCAAGGGAACCTTTCATGCAAAAATGGGCACATAAAGGGCTGAAATGGCATGGATCTAACAGAAACAGAAGATATTAAGAAGAGGTGGCAAGAATACACAGGAGAACTATACAAAAAAAAAAAAATCTTCATGACCCAGATAACAATGATGGTGTATCACCTAGAGGAGACATCCTGGAATGAGAAGTCAAGTGGGTCTTAGGAAGCATCACTACGAACAAAGCTAGAGGAGGTGACGGAATTCCAGTGCTGCACTCAATATGCCAGCAAATTTGGTAAACTCAGCAGTGGCCAGAGGACTGGAAAAGGTCAGTTTTCATTCCAATCCCAACGAAAGGCAATGCCAAAGAATGTTTGGACTACCACACAGTCGTACTCATTTCACATGCTAGCAAAGTAATGCTCAAAATTCTCCAAGCCAGGCCTTCAACAGTATGTGAACCATGAGCTTCCAGATGGTCAAGCTGAATTTAGAAAGGCAGAGGAACCAGAGATCAAATTGCCAACATCCATTGGATCATCAAAAAAGCAAGAGGGTTTCAGAAAAGCATCTACTTCTACTTTATTGACTATGCCAAGGCCTTTGACTGTGTGGACCACAACAAACTGTGGAAAATTCCTCAAAAGATGGGAATACCAGACCACCTGACTTGAGCAATCTGTATGCAGGTCAAGAAGCAACAGTTAGAACTGGACATGGAACAACAGACTGTTCCAAATCGGGAATGGAGTATGTCAAGGCTGTATATTGTCACCCTGCTTATTGAATTTATATGCAGAGTACATCGTGAGAAATGCTGGATTGGATGAAACACAAGCTGAAATCAATATTGCCAGGAGAAATATCAGTAACCTCAGATATGCAGATGACACCACCCTTATGGTAGAAAGCGAAGGAGAACTGAAGAGCCTCTTGACAAAAGTGAAAGAAGAGAGTGAAAAATTTGGCTTAAAACAACATTCAGAAAAATAAGATCATGTCATCTGGTCCCATCATTTCATAGCAGATAGATGGGGAAACAATGGAAACAGTGACAGACTTTATTTTGGGGGGCTCCAAAATCACTGCAAATTGTGCCTGCAGGCTTGAAATTAAAAGATGCTTGCTCTTGGAAGAAAAGATATGACCAACATAGACAGAATATTAAAAAGGAAAGACAGTGCCACTGTTGTCTGAGCTCGCGGTGAGAGCGCTTGGTGCGGCGTCTCCCGTTCTCCATCCTACGCCGCTACAGCCCGGGCCTTGCCTGATGCAGCCCGACCATGTCTTCAGCTTTGGAAGAGCTCCAGAAAGATCTACAAGAGGTGAAGATACTGCTGGAAAAAGCCACTAGAAAAAGAGTGCGTGATGCCCTGACAACTGAAAAATCCAAGGTTGAGACAGAAAAGAAGAATAAGATGCAGCAGAAATCACAGAGGAAAGCAGAACTTACAGAAAATGAGAAGCCAGCTGCTGTGGTTGCTCCTATTACAACAGGATATACAGTGAAAATCAGTAATTACGGATGGGACCAGTCAAATAAGTTTGTGAAAATCTACGTTACCTTACCTGGAGTTCATCAAGTGCCTGCTGAGAGTGTGCAGGTGAATTTCACAGAGAGGTCATTTGATATTTTGGTAAAGAATCTAAATGGGAAGAGTTACTCCATGATTGTGAACAATCTCTTAAAACCCATCTCTGTGGAAGGCAGTTCAAAAAAGGTTAAGACAGATACAGTTCTTATCTTATGTAGAAAGAAAGCAGAGAACACACGGTGGGACTACCTGACTCAGGTTGAAAAAGAATGCAAAGAGAAAGAAAAGCCCTCCTATGACACTGAAACAGATCCTAGTGAGGGATTAATGAATGTTCTAAAGAAAATTTATGAAGATGGAGATGATGATATGAAGCAAACCATTAATAAAGCCTGGGTGGAATCAAGAGAGAAGCAAGCCAAAGGATATACAGACTTCTGAGACTTTAAAGTCTTTTTGGGAACTGTGATGTGGAAAAATAGTTTCCAATAAGGAAATGTTGCTGAGCTGCACAAATAAATCTGACATATAACTACCTACACAGCCTTCTTCTAAGTAAAAGCAACGAATTCTCCACTTCCTTCTGGAGGATTTATTTAAATAAAATATGCTTATTAAACAGTTCCTCCAAGGATAGTTTCTGTAGTAACCAGGTCATTTTATTCAAGAAGAGTAATGTTGTATTCTGGTGTGAAATGTAAAAAGCAAGTCTTGCCTAATGAAAATGCCACATTGTGTGTATTATTTTTCAGCCAAGAGGTAGAAAACAAAGTTCATGCTTGCCTTTCAGTTCCTGACATCAGCTCCCACCAGTGTAAGAATAAGTAAAAATAAAGCCTGAATTTTTACATTAGAATAAATAAATAAATAAAAATAAAAAGGAAAGACATTATTTTGCCAACAAAAGTCCATCTAGTCAAGGCTATGGGTTTTCCAGTAGTCATATATAGGAATGAGAGTTGGGCTGTAAAGAAAGCTGAGCACTGAAGAATTGATGCTTTTGTATTGTGGTGTTGGAGAAGACTCTTGAGAGTCCCTTGGACTGCAAGGAGATCCAACCAGCCCATCCTAAAGAAAATCAGTCCTGAATATTCATTGGAAGGACTGACGCTGAAGTTGAAACTGCTATACTTTGGCTACCTGCTGTGAAGAACTGACATTTCATTGGAAAAGACCCTGATGCTGGGAAAGATTGAAGGCAAGGGAGAAGGGGACTATAGAGGTTGAGATGGTTGGATTGCATCACTGACTCAATGGACATGAGTTTGAGTAAGGTCTGGGATTTGGTGATGGACAGGGAAGCCTGGCATGCTGCAGTGCATGGGATCACAAAGAGTTGGACACAATTCAGTGACTGAACTGAAGTGAACTGATTTCATCCTCATCAAGAGACTCTTTAGTTCCTCTTCAGTTTTTATTATTAGAGTGGTATCATATGCATATCTGAGTTGTTGGTATTTCTCCCAACAATATTTATTCCAGTTTGTGATTCATCTTGGCGTTTCACATGATGTACTCTGCTTATAAGTTAAATAAACAGGGTGACAAGGAAGTTTGACATATTCCTTTCCCAATTTTGAACCAGTCAGTTGTTCCATGTAAAATTCTAACTGCCACTTTCTGACCTGCATACAGGTTTCTCAGGAGACAGGTGAGGTGGTCTGGTACTCCCGTTTCTTAAGCATTTTCCACAGTTTGTTGTGATCTACACAGTCATAGATTTTAGCATAATCAATGAAGCAGAAGTAGATGTTTTTCCAGAATTCTCTTGCTTTCTTCATGATCCAACAGATGTTGGCAATTTGATCTCTGGTTCCTCTGCCTTTTCTAAACCCAGGTTGTACAACTGGAAGTTCTGAATTGACATACTGCTAAAGCCTAGCATGAAGGATTTTGAGCATAATTTTGCTAGCATGTGAAATGGGTGTAATTGTTCAGTAATATAAACATTCTTTTTCATTGCTTCTCTTTGGGATCCAAAAAATCACTGCAGACAGTGACTCCAGCCTTGAAATTAAAAAACACAGACTTTTTCCAATCCTGTGGCCATTGCTGAGTTTTCTAAATTTGCTGGTATGTTGAGTACAGCAGTTTAATTCAGTTCAGTTCAGTTGCTCATTCATGTCCGACTCTTTGCAACCCCATGGGATGCAGCACACCAGGCCTCCCTGTTCATCACCAACTCCCCGAGTTTACTCAAACTCATGTCCATTGAGTCGGTGATGCCATCCAACCATCTCATCCTATGGCATCTCCTTCTCCTCCTACCTTCAATCTTTCCCAGCGTCAGGACCTTTTCCAATGAGGCAGTTCTTCTCATGAGGTGGCCAAAGTATTGGAGTTTCAGCTTCAGCATCAGTCCTTCCAATGAATATTCAGGACTCAATTCCTTTAAGGTGGACTGGCTGGATCTCCTTGCAGTCCAAGGGACTCTCAAGAGTCTTCTCCAACACCACAGTTCAAAAGCATCAATTCTTCGGCGCTCAGCTTTCTTTACAGTCCAGCTCTCACATCCATACATGACTAGTTTCATGTCCTAATTTCCTTTAATATGGAAGAATAGTCCTTCCATTTCATCCTGCTGGTTTTGTTTCTCATGATACTGACTTTCTTTTTAAAGAATGCTGCCTATTTTATAGGCTGTTCCACCCTCTGGATTTGTCTGTTTAGCCATTATAAAATTAAGTCTAACCAACTTTGACAAGAATACTACAAGTGATATTGTGTACTTCTATAATGTCAGATTCGCTTAATGATAGTTTGTCTCTTTTTTCAAAGTGCTAAGCTTGTTCACATGGTGGTTAAGGTGATTGCTGTTGAGATCTCTGCATTATAATGTTCCATTCTATTGCACATATTTATCAAGCTATCTGAGGTATTACTCTGAGACTGTAAAGATCAAATTCTCCAAAAACATTGTAACCGGTGACTTAGCCTGTTGTGATGATTCTTGCTTAGGCCTATATTACACTGATATTTGCCAAACTAATTCTTTAATTTTAAACTGTCAGTATTTTTTAAAATTTATTTATTTTTGGCTGTGCTGAGTCTTCATTGCAAGAGTAAGTTCCTAAATTGAAGTCTGCTGTAGAAAGAAAGGAATATAAAACGGAGTAGTAGTTCCAGGGTCATGTTTGGTAAATTAATTAAATGAAAACTATTAGAATATTTAATCTACTTGTAAAAAGTGTTAATTCTTTCCAAAGATAGAAAAGTAACATTTGATAATCAGAAATGGAAGTTTGCTTTCTGTGTTAAAAATGCAGGTGCACTTACATGTGTGTATGTGAGTGCATGAGTGTGTGTGTGTTGGGTGAAAGCTGTGTGCTATCCTTGTGCAGGACAGTTTTTTAAATTTAGACAGGCCATCTAAACTTTGAATCATTCCTATCTGGAGTATGATTGACTAGGAAAGTGTCAACCATAGTGTTTGCTTTTGTTTATATTCTTAGTTAAAGTGGAAGAAGTTGTGGTATTAGTTTAGAAACTTTCAAAATTCCTCATAGACAAATAAATGGGCTTGCTTTTAAAATAACCCATTCAGCCTAATCTTTACACCACTTAGAGCACAACTACAAAGATTGCTCATCAGGAAAGGATAAAAGGAATCTAGTGATGTTTCTTTGTAAATGATCTAGCTCTTATTTTATTTGCCTCTTACTTTGAACCATTTCTATATCAAAGTCATGTCTAGTAATGAAAGAGCTTTGGGGGGATTTCTGACTGACAGGTACCATTACTAATAAATTGCCTCAGAATGTAAAAATGTGACCCCTCAGGTGGTTCAACCACATTGTTTGCAAATTGTGACTAAGTATCAAGTTCCAGCTTTTTTGCTAAGCACTCACCATGGAACAATACAGTTAAACTCTTTAATGTTTTGGCACTGATTGTGTAGGTCATAATTAGAGATTCAGCTGGGGTTAACTGGAGAAGAATACAGCCATGCAATTGACTGTAACCAATTTTGATCCTGCTAGATCCTCACTCCTTAAAAACCTGCGACCTCCTGTAGCCTCTTGCATGATCCATGTATGTGGTTAGCACTGCCTCCCTAACAGCCTTTTCATCAGTAGGATTTTCTAGCTGCTACTTTGCTTTTAGCCTTATCAAGGCATTCATTTTGAGCTGTCATAAACAGCATCTAGTCCTTCAAAGTTTGCTCAGCACAGTAAGAAAAATCACAATGGGTTTCTTAGGAAAGAAAGTGAAAAATGCTGTAGAAATCATGTATATTAAATATATGCACATTGGAATTAGGAAGGAATTACAAAAGAATGGAATAATGGGGAGAGAGATACATGGTGCCTACTTTATAGAATACAATCTGTTGCTGCTGCTGCTGCTAAGACGCTTCAGTCGTGTCCAACTCTGTGCGACCCCATAGATGGCAGCCCACCAGGCTCCCCCGTCCCTGGGATTCTCCAGGCAAGAACACTGGAATGGGTTGCCATTTCCTTCTCCAGTGCATGAAAGTGAAAAGTGAAAGTGAAGTCGCTCAGTCCTGTCCAACTCTTAGCGACCCCATGGACTGCAGCCTAACAGGCTCCTCCGTCCATGGGATTTTCCAGGCAAGAGTACTGGAGTGGGGTGCCATTGCCTTCTCCATACAATCTGTTACCAGGATTCAATTTCACAAGTTTTATTTAATCCATCAAGTTTACAGGTGATCCATGACCTCTTGGTTAAAGAAAGGAGAAAGAAAATAAGCCTGAATCTAAAATACTGTCTTTCTTAATCCAGCTGTTTCATGTTGACAGGACAGAAAAAAAATGAGGAAAATGATCAACGTTTTAGGGAAAAATTATGATTTTCAACAGAATTTTTACATATTCTTAATTTTTAAAACTTTAATGAATTTGGGCCCATCCCACTTTATAACATCATACCCAAATATCAAAATTTTAAGACATGGATGTACACATGTTAGTAGTCTATTATTTCAAGTGGGTTTAATATAAAAGATTGATTTGATGGGTATTTTGGAAATGCCATAATGGAAGTCACAGTACATTCATCATAATTAGGAAGCAAGCAAGGATAGCATTCTACTCTCTCTCCAAGATCAGTTATTCCTGACAATAAAATGTCTTAATATGTCCCACTCAAGCTTCTCTTCCAGTGACTATGTTTTCTACTTTGCCTCTTAAATATGTTTAGTTGTTAAAATAGAAATTCATAGTCACAATTTCTTACAACATTATAAAGTAGACTCCAAGTAATCTGCTACTATTTTTCTCTCTTCCAGAAATCAAGTATAGCTTAGGAAAGAAGGCTGTCTCTCCATCTTTGTTGATGGTTCTGAAATACAGTTAGCTCTTTCTCCAAAACACACACCCACACACAGGCACACAAATGCACATGCATTCAAACATTTTGAATACACTGATTTACTGCAATCCATATTCTTCTTAAGCCTTAATTAAAATTTGGGGACAATGAAAAGTTACATCCCCTCAAAAAAATCTTGGAGAAGTTGTAGCTAATAGGTGCCACTGTGTCAATATAAAGCTAGTCTTGTAGATGCAGTGTCCTGGGAAAATAGTCAAATGGCTTTTAAGAGTCCAAGTGTGGAGAAATATAAACATTTTGAATGTTTTAAAGGCACAGGGTTAAATGCTCCCCCAAGCAATTTGCTATTTCCGTGTTAATTCAGTTTGTAGAAACATACAATTAGAATCTCTAATACCTGCATTTTTCTTTTCCTTATGAGAAAAACATGTGGTAGTACACAGAGCAATGGATATATGGGGACAGAAACCCTTCGTGGGGTGGTTTTATATCTCCTGCTGAAAGGCCACAACTGCTATATTTCCAACAGAAAACAAAGCAAAATAACACTTTTTTTTTTATTGGAAGCTAGCACCTTTCCTTAAAACTAAAACGAATGCTTTCATGTAGCATTAGTAATTTTCTTCTTTACAGGTGTTGAACAAAGTAGCCTGAGGAGTGTGCAATCTGGGCTGGGAATTAAATCCAGGTTGTTTGCTTAATAGTATAATACATAAACGTATAGGCACAGGTTGACATTAAAAGAATGCCTTTTATCTTTAAAATTATAGAAAAAAAAGATGCCCTCTGATGATTACCCACAATCACTACTTGTAAAAGAAAAAATATGCTGTGTATGGTTTATATACACATATGTATATGTATACATATATATATATATATGAATTATATGTGTGTATATTGGTATATGAAAACACAATGATTCATGTGAATTTATGTTTTCCCATAAATAGTGAACAGTTGATCATATAATACAAGAAGATAACATTTATTTACTTTTGGTTATTCTTGTGCAGGACTACAGAAATACTTATCATCTTGTGATAGTCATTTACTTTGTCTCCCCCAGTAGAAAAATTGTCTTTAAGATCAGTTATCATATAACAACTGCTACTTCATAATGTGATCTATATTAATCATTCTTTCCAAGCAGAAAAATTGAAAACCTTTGAGAAATGGATAAGTATTCATATTTATATTTCTTTAATGTATTAACACTCTTGGATTTTATACCTCATAAAAGAAGAAACTTGGAAATCACTGCACAATTCCTGAGAAATGAAATTAGGACACAATTTTTAGAGGTTCTATCTGAACTAATTTATTTTAAAAGATACCTGTTTTTACAAATCATATGCTATCATAGCACAGTTTTTCTCACCTAACTTACTTGGTCCAAAAATGTCAGTGATTCAGAAAATACATTAGCTTTCTCTTTCTAATTTGGGAACAATTAAATCAATCACAAATAACTTAGATTTTGTCTTTTGACTCAAGAATAATGTAAAAGTAAGTTTTTTTCTATTCATGAATAAGTAAATGAATTTCAAGAAAATGAGCAATCTTCAGCTGTGAATCTCTAGTAAACGCTAAGAAAGAAAGTGAAGTCACTCAGTCGTATCCGACTCTTTGCGACCCCATGGACTGTAGCCTACCAGGCTCCTCCATCCATGGGATTTTCCATGTAAGAATACTGGAGTGGGTTGCCATTTCCTTCTCCAAGTAAATGCTAAGTTAAAAGCTAATAATGTCAAACTCAGCTTTCTTGAAATTCCAGCTGGAAAACCATAGGCTTGAAGACGGATTTGTTGGCAAAAATGTCTGTAAAATGCTGTCTAGGTGCTAACTTTCCTTCCGGAAGTAACACAAAATAGACTGGTGGGAAAGGCAGCACTGGGATTTGTATAGTGTGGCAGACCTAGGGTGACCATTTAGCGGGCCCTCCTGGGGTAGCTCAAACAATAAACAATCTGCCTGCAATGCAGGAGACCAGGTTTAATCCCTGGGTTGGGAAGATCCCCTGGAGAAGGGAATGACAACCCACTCCAGTATTCTTGCCTGGAGAATTCCATGACAAAGGAGCCTGACAGGCTGCATTCTATGGGGCCGCATACAGTCAGACACGACTGAGCAACTGACACACACACAGAAGCACAGTAGATTATCGAACTCCCCTCTAACTGTGATTTCAAAGGCTGCAATGAGGAAATAACAGAGGAGGTTAGTGATGTGCTTGAAATGTTTGATACTTCTGAAATTGAGAGAAAATACTTTTGTAACACGTAAATGATCAGAAATGTCGCATCCACAGTAATATTAATCAGGACAAAAGTGAAAAAAAGGCACTAGACCCGTTTATGTTCAATGAAACAGCATAAAGTTCCTGTTTTAGGTAGGTTCTGGGAAATTGCAGGCACACAATAAATGGTAGCTATTGTAACTTTCAATAAGAAGAGGTGGAATAAAAGTCAGGTTCAGAGTCTCAAAAGACCAGTTGGAGAGAAAAGTGAGGAAGCAACTGGATTACATACAATCTTGAAAGTTGAGAGGTAGGAATCAAACATGGACCATCAGTCACGTCTTTTGGTTGTTTTGTTAGTTGGCTTATTTTTACTTTTCAAAATAACTGCCTCAGTCACTTAAAAAAAATCAGTTGACTAAGACATTGATCACCCAGCACAATGCCTTACATACAAGTGCAAAGGTAAAATAAAACTTTTGTTTCCCATGCGTCATGCCCATTTTTATCAGCTTGCATCATTTATCTCATTTAATTATCATGAAACCCCATGGGCTGGGTGGCACTCTGCCGGAAATGACATCTCATTCTGTCAATTTACATATCAGGAAAAAAGATCCATGAAGGTTAACTAAACTTTAAAACTACTCACCTAGAGAGATTTGTCTGACTTTCCACAATGCCACGTTACACATTAAAATCTCCCTGTGCCTACATGTGTGTAAAATATAAGGGGAAAAAATTCATGAAGGGTGCCATGGCAGAGATTACAGATTATTTTTGTGGAAATGCTGAAAGTGTCAACATAAAACCTTTATAAATGTTTATTGAGCAGGTGAGTGATACTTTCTAAACTTTTCATATTTACCTTTTCTATATATCACAATTTAGAGCTGGACAAGTGCAGTAACAATAGGGTGAAGTAAATTATTACTTGATATTATGAACAAAGCTGTAGCTTTGTGCAATTTTGAATTTCTGACCTGCTTTTTTGGTATGCCTCTAACAAACTTTTGTTATAAATTTGGAAATAAATCAAGATTTTATAAATCTAAAACAACAAACACTATGTTTTTGTGTTTTCTTTGCAAAAGAATATATATGTCATGTTGCCATTTATACAACTCTTTGGATGCAGAACAAAAAATAAAACATACACCTTTTTTTAACTTATATTAAACAATGATACAAAAACATCATCAAAGTTAATACCTACTTATTGACTATTCGTTATCCTGCTACCAGTTTTTCCTTATTTCACACCTAATGAGGTAAATACTGTCTTGATGAGGAAATCAGGGACTGAAGTGTGTGTTCTAGATAATTTCTCTAAGGCAAGAAAGTAAAATAAAGAATATAATGTTAGAAGAGAAAGGAAGAAAAGTTTTATTATTATTCTCATGATTTCTTTCTACCTGTCAAATCAACCAGAAATGCTTCCCAGCTACATATATTTCAGCCTTTGGAATTTAGCTTATTGAAAGTCAGTTGCCAGGTAACTCCCTTTTGGTTTTCCTGAAAACATATTTTATTATACCTTGGTACCTGGAAAGATAGTATTGTTAGATGTAGGATTGTGAATTATAATGCTTATTTTCTCTAAACACATTGAAGGTATTACAGTGCCTCTAACTTTCATGGTTGTTACATCAGGCTAGAAAAGGGCTTATCTTTCTTGTCATTTCTAAAATTTTGTCTTTACCCCTGAGGTTCTATTGCTATTTTGTAGTACAACAATTACTATTATAGTAGTACTATATATTTTATTGCTATAGATTTTTTCATTTACCCTGTTAGTAATTTCTAGCTCTTCTAGGATAAAACATTAGATTTAATTTATTCTGTGAATTTATATTCATAATTTCATAATTTTTTTCTCAAAATTCATGATTTTAAAATTTTCTTCAAATATTGCCTTTTACCTCTTCCATTCTTTCTGTTCT
This sequence comes from Okapia johnstoni, assembly GCA_024291935.2. NCBI lineage: Eukaryota > Metazoa > Chordata > Mammalia > Artiodactyla > Giraffidae > Okapia > Okapia johnstoni. The sequence continues at coordinate 76,557,494 of CM044312.1, read as the reverse complement.
GGAATTTCAATTAGACTTATATTGTTGTTGTTCAGTCATCCAGTGGGTCCGACTCTTACAACCCCACGGACTGCATCACACCACGCCTTCTTATCTCTCACCATCTCCCAGAGTTTGCCCAAGTTTATGTCCAGTGCATTGGTAATGCCATCCATCCATCTCATCCTCTGATGCCCTCTTGTCCTTCTATCCTCAATCTTTCTCATCATCAGGGTCTTTTGCAACGAGTCAGGTGTTCACATCAGGTGACCAAAATATTAGAGCATCAGCATCAGTCCTTCCAGTGAATATTCATGGTTGATTTCCTTTTAAGAGTGACTGGTTTGATCTCTTTGTTGTCCAAGGAACTCTTCAAGAATCTTCTTCAGCACCACAGTTCAAAGGCATCAATTCTTCAGTGCTCTACCTTCTTTATGGTCCAGCACTCACAACCATAGGTGACTACTGAAAAGATCATACCTGTGACTCTACAGACCTTTGCTGGCAAAGAGATGTCTTTGATTTTCAACACACTGTCTAGGTTTGTCAGAGCTTTCCTGCTATGAAGCAATCATCTTCTGATTTCCTGAACACAGTCACCATCTGCAGTGATTTTAGAGCCCAAGAAGAGGAAATCTGTCACTGCTTCCACCTTTTCCCCTCTATTTGACATTAAGTGATGGGGCTGGATTCCATGAAGGGGAGACTTATATTAGCCTACCTCAATTTACTTTCTGTGTCTCATAACCACTATTTGATATTTTAACTTCTCTTTCACACAATCTGCTGTGGGTTTACTGCAGGTGTACTAATGATACCTTTGGGAAGATTTGAAACTGAAGCTTTTACTAGATTCTACATTTTCTTGTTTTGGTTGCCTGGGGCTCATAAGTTCTCTACATTTATGGTTGTGAATTCTAAAAGGATATTATTTTTCCCTCACACAATACCAGTGACATAAGGAAGTTTATTTATTGTCCCTTCTGCTGTGGGTTTACTGCAGGTGTAATCCTTTGGGAATTCAGCTTTATAGAGCAATCTCCTATCATATTCTCTACTTTAATCGTACCTGGGACTTTATCTATTGTCTTGCATACCCAGAACAGCCATCAAAATAGAAAATTAAAGTCCCATGGGTTTGGTTCATCAATGTAAAGTAAAAACTAGCTTTTAAGCACACCTAATTCCTAGGCTTTCATTCTCACTGTTTTTAGCCTCTATGGATTTTTAAATTTATTATCATTGCAGAAAGGCATTGAAAAGAAGCCTGCTGCATTTTATTTGTAAAATGCAAAGTCAAATAAAAAGAAACATATTCTCTTACATATTTTTATTGGGATGTCCGTTAAGTGTTGTCTGTATGTTTCATTGAAAATTGTATTTTCAAAACTTGAATTATATATGCCTTTTCTTGTTATTATATGTTAAAGTTGTATATTTTAGTTTTTAGAATTTTTGTTTGTTGTTTCAATCAGCTGTCAACTGTGAATCTTACTAATACTGGGTTCTTTGTTAGAAGTGATACAAAACACAACTGAATGTTGATATAACATATGTATTAAATCAGCCTCTAGAGAATGAGAATCCTATGAATTATACCTCAGAAATAACATCCCAGTTTTACCTTAACTATTCTTCAAAGATTAGCAAACAATATACAGAATGCCATTACCTATTGATTTTATAGGAAAATCTTTCTTAAAATGGCAGTTTATAAATTCTTAATTTTTTAAATCACATGATACTCACTGGGATGAAGTTGATTTAATGATCTGTCAGTATTTATCAGTTAAACTGTGAGTAACAAAATACCTGACCAACAGTGGCCTCACAATATAATATCATTTATTGTATATTAAGAAACTGTCTAGCGGTAGATTGTTTCATAAATGATTCAGTGATTAAAGAACAGTAACACCTGACCTATTTTCTTTCTTTCTTAGGATGCTGATTATTTGTCCTAATCATTCTTGCATCTTGGCTATAGAGATGGTTTCCATAGCTCTAAGAATCACATTAGTAAGGCAAAAACAAAGAGGATGGAGGGATACCAGCAGGCTATTTTCTTTTATTTCTTTGCATCAAATTATCTTTTGAACATGATCCCAGTAAAATTCTTCTTAGGTTACTGTGATCATAACTGTGCATCCTGACTAGTTCTTGCTTCAAGAAAGACTAGAGAAACGAGGATCTGTGGTGAATCCATAAGGGGAAGAAAGCTGGGAATGGATTGCTGGAGGCAAACTAATGGCATCTGCAATAATTCTACATCTGCTATTCAGCATCCATACTCATTTTTCATGAAAGATCTCCCTCTTCCACAAGAGAGACCACCCCAAAGGTTGATCCAATTACTATTTATTGCATATGAGTCCTTTCCTAAAATATGTTGGTGATATGCCTAATCTCTGACAGACTAGATGCTACTACTCATGAGCCAGAACATAATTACCTTTAACATGCACAATATACAAGAAGAAGAAATGTTATAACTTCAGTTCAGTTCAGTCGCTCAGTCGTGTCCGACTCTGCGACGCCATGGACTGCAGCATGCCAGGACTCCCTGTCCCTCATCAACTCCCGGTGTTTGCTCAAACTCATGTCCACTGAGTCGGTGAAGCATCCAACCATCTCATTCTCTGTTGTCCCCTTATTCTCCTGCCTTCAATCTTTCCCATCATCAGGACCTTTTAGAATGAATCAGTTCTTCCCATCGGGTGGCCAAAGTATTGAAGTTTCAGCTTCAACATCAGTCCTTCCAATGAATTTTCAGGACTGATTTCCTTTAGGATGGACTGGTTTGATCTCCTTGCAGTCCAAGGGACTCTCAAGAGTCTTCTCCAACACCACAGTTCAAAAGAATCAGTTCTCTGGTGCTCAGCTTTCTTTATAGTCCAACTCTCACATCCATACATGACTATTGGGAAAACCACAGCTTTAATTAAATGGACCTTTGTGGGCAAAGTAATGTCTCTGCTTTTCAATATGCTCTCTAGCTTGGTCATAACTTTCCTTCTTTATGTAAGTGTCTTTTAATTTCATGGATTCAGTCACCATCTGCAGTGATTTTGGAGCCCCCAAAAATAAAGTCAGCCACTGTTTCCACTGTTTCCCCATCTATTTGCCATGAAGTGATGGGACCACATGCCATGATCTTAATTTTCTGTATGTTGAGCTTTAAGCCAACTTTTACACTCTCCTCTTTCACTTTCATCAAGAGGATCTTTAGTTCTTTACTATAACTTAGTATTTCATTTCAACTGTGAACAATTTGAAGCACAATAATTATTATAGAGAGCATATATCTTACCCTGCTATTTAGTAATGGCAGGAAATCCTATCCTGGCAATGAAGTAATTTTCCCGATTTCCACTTCATTCTGATCCAATTCTGTTCTAAAATCTTTAGTTCTATCACCGGGAAAGAACAAGTTTCCTTTTTGTCTTCCTTCCCATTTGTATCCGAATTGGCTGCTCCTTCCGGAAGATCCACTGCGTTTAGCATCTCTCTTTGATGCCACCTCAGAGGCCCAGGGATTTTCACAGATGTTTCCTAGCCAGATTTCCTATTTTATTGCTAGTATATTTCCCTCAAATTTTAGTAGGTTCAAATTTATTTGCTTTTAATCAATTCCATGCTCCTATGTCTATGGTCAAAATGGCTTAAACAAAGTATTGAATCTAGACTCAGTTCAGTTCAGTTCAGTCGCTCAGTCGTGTCCGACTCTTTGAGACCCCATGAATTGCAGCACACCAGGCCTCCCTGTCCATCACCAACTCCCGGAGTCTACCCAAACCCATGTCCATTGAGTCAGTGATGCCATCCAACCATCTCATCCTCTGTCGTTCCCTTCTCCTCCTGCCCACAATCCTTCCCAGCATTAGGATCTTTTCCAATGAGTCAACCCTTCTGAGTTTCAACTCGTCATTCACCTGCAGTTCAACTTCTGCTACTGTGTTGTCTAGTTCCCAAAGTAGTTATGTAACAGTTTGAGGATTGTTTCATCACATCTTAACAAATGTTCCTAAAAAGCAAAATTGTTGATTTCTTGTTCTTCTTCATCCTATTATCAAGCAATAGCACATTTAGAGGCAGCTCTAAACAGTCTAAACTGTCAACCCAGTTCTTCTACTCTGTTGAGGATATGTACTGGCACTCACTGAAGACTTGGGAATCTTACTGATGATTTGATGCATCTGCATTAGAATGTTTATAGTTAAGTGTAAGTCTAATTGCTAAGTGTGCTGAACAAAGTAGAACTTCGGGGAGAAATGATACAGAAAACAGCAGGAAAACTGGAGAGTGTGCTCACAGACTGTATTTGTGACCAAAAGGATGATTTCTTATTACTAGTATTGGAAGAGTTAATACTCTCAATATCATACAAATTGACCTAGTAATTGGATCCCAGCTGTTAAAAATGATAATAATTCTTGGATATCTCCAACTTTTTTTTTAGTTAGCTCAATATATTCAATACAAACAAAACTAGTGGAGCTGATGGAATTCCAGCTGAGCTATTTCAAATCCTAAAAGATGATGCTGTGAAAGTGCTGCACTCAATATACCAGCAAATTTGGAAAACTCATCCGTGGTCACAGGACTAGAAAAGGTCAGTTTTCATTCCAGTCCCAAAGAAGGGCAATGCCAAAGAATGCTCAAACTACTGCAAAGTTGCACTCATTTCACATGCTAAAAAGGTAACTCTCAAAATTCTCCAAGCTAGGCTTCAACCGTACATGAAACAACAACTTCCAGATGTTCAAGCTGGATTCAGAAAAGGCAGAGATAGAAGAGCTCAAATTTCCAATATGCATTGGATCATAGATAAAGCAAGCGAATTCCAGAAAAGCATTATGTCTGCTTCATTGACTACATGAAAACATTTGACTGTGTGAATCACAGCAAACTGTGGAAAATTCTTCAAGAGATGGGAATACCAGACCACCTTACCTGCCTCCTGAGAAATCTGTGTGCAAGTCAAGAAGCAACAGTTAGAACCAGACATGGAACAATGGACTGGTTCAAAATTTGGAAAGGGGTACATCAAGGCTGTATATTGTCACCCTGCTTATTTTACTTATTTGCAGAGTACATCATGCAAAATGCTGGGATGGATGAAGCACAAGCTGGAAACAAGATCGCTGGGAAAAATATCAATAACCTCAGATATGCAGATGACACCACCCTTATGGTAGAAACGGAAGAGGATCTAAAGAGCCTTTTGATAAAAGTGAAAGAAGAGAGTGGAAAAGCTGACTTAAAACTAAACATTCAAAAATCAAAGACCATGGCATCCAGTTCCATCACTTCATGACAAATACACGGGGAAACAATTAAAACCGTGACAGGCTTTATTTTCCTGGGCTCCGAAATCACTGCAGATGGTGACTGCAGCCATGAAATTAAAGCATGCTTGCTCCTTTGAAGAAAAGTTATGACAAACCTAGACAGCATATTAAAAAACAGAGACATCACTTTACCAACAAAGGTTTATATAGTCATATCTATGATTTTTCCAGTAGTCATGTATGGATGTGAGAGTTGGACCATAAAGAAGGTTGAGCACTGAAGAATTGATGCTTTTGAACTGTGGTATTGGAGAAGACTCTTGAGAGTCCCTAGGACTTCATGGATATCAAGCCAGTTAATCCTGCTGCTGCTGCTGCTAAGTCGCTTCAGTCGTGTCGACTCTGTGCGGCCCCATAGACGGCAGCTCACCAGGCTCCACCGTCCCTAGGATTCTCCAGGCAAGAATACTGGAGTGGGTTGTCATTTCCTTCTCCAGTGCATGAAAGGGAAAAGTGAAAGTGAAGTCGCTCAGTCATGTCCGACTCTTAGCGACCCCATGGACTGTAGCCTACCAGGCTCCTCCGTCCATGGGATTTTCCAGGCAAGAGTACTGGAGTAGGGTGCCATTGCCTTCTCCGCAGTTAATCCTAAAGGAAATCAATTCTGAATATTCACTGGAAGGACTGATGCTAAAGCTGAAGCTCCAGTACTTTGGCCACCTGATGGGAACAACGGACTCATTGGAAAAGACACTGATGCTGGGAAAGAGTTAAGGCAGGAGGAGAAGGGGACAGCAGAGTCATGATGGTTGGATAGCATCACCAACTCAATGGACATGAGTTTAAGCAAGCTCTGGGAGATGGTGAAGGACAGGGAAGCCTGGTGGGCTTCAGTCCATGGGATCCCAAAGAATCAGACACGGCTGAGCAACTGAACAACAGCAACAAAATTATAAGTAGAAATAAAAAAAATCTTGTACTGCCAGATATGCAGGTGGTTTCCTACCCCACTGGCAATGGGATTGGAAGGAACTTTACAAGTCTCAAGAGAGCTTAAAAAACAGCCAATGGCTGCACTTGCTTTGTAAACACAAAGGTGTCTCAGAAATGCAATCATCTATTTTATTGTTATGTTTATTTATTTTTTATTTTAGGCAGAGGATACCTGTGGCTTTTACTTTGATACAAAATAATCATGCCAAACTAAGTTTAATATGTCAACATATAGAACAAGATGGACAAAAGGATTAGGAAATTACCTATATTCTTTTCATCTCAACTTGCATCGGCAATGTTAAATTATATAAGTTTTTGTGTGCCCTTGAATGTATTCTACATATTTTACAGTCTATAATTTCTCTTTCTCTTCTCTCTCTTTTGTTTTACATGTCTGCAATTTTATCTGTTCTGTTTCATGTTTAAACATTCATTTATCCTCATTCTGTGTAAGTTTACTCATAAGTTTTAGAAAGTAACTGCCAGTATATAGTGGCAAAAAAATAGGTGCAGTACATTTTCATTCAAGTGTGCAATTTCTTTCTTTATCATGATGACTACTTTAACGTTTCTAAATAGAATTCCTTAGCTAAACAATGAATCTTATTCTATGCATAGGAAGGATATCTCTGATCAGTATTCAGCAGGTTATGTTTAGGATCTCTGTACAGTTTTATTAAATTTGACATATTAATGTTGCCAGGACTTTAGAGATTTGTGAATTGTTTTCTTACCAGCCTTGGCTAGACTACTCAGAAGCCAGGTGTGTACCGTTGAGTTACACAATTACATACTTTAAAATCAAAAGGGGGAAATGAAACCATAAAAGCTGAGTAGACAGGAAAGCCAAATGCACACTTAGGGTGCATCATTACATACTTCAGACTCAGAAAATAGGCCTTCCTCCTACAAATAGTGGATAGGGAAATCAGAGAGTGCATCCTATTGACAAGTGGGGAGAGATACAGGGAGATTAGATTTACTCTAGCAATTTTCTACCTAAGAGGAGCAATTCCAATATACCTGGAACGTCAAAGCGAAAACAAACTCTGATTCTATTTTATCTAATCAAGAAAATATCTACTATTCATTTTTGTTCACTTGATTGGTACCTGACAGAAAGAAGCTTTCTCTGCAGAGAATTTTACTACCAATATTTCTAATCCTCATGATGTGAGACATAGAAAAGTGTCCTTGATCTTTTTCTTTCCCCCTCATAATATTTCCTTTTCATATATTGTTTCTTGTAATTTGTTCCTTTGTAATTACAAAAAGCAATTTTGACACCCTAGATCTAGATTGCTACCTATTATCATAACAGTAAGTAAATACTCCAACTAACTTTCATACTTTTATTTTCCTAATCATATTAGTGAAATATGTTACTACACAGCCCTTGGGGAAAGCTACACAATCAGGAAATTTGCCTTCGATCATACAACAGAACTTCAGGGAAAGCGCTTCTGAGACTGTTATCAGAAACTAAAAGCTTAACTTACTAGCTACTATACAACATATTTATTTTTCTATAATATGTGCTTTCATTCTATGTCTCAGTATAGTTTTAGACCCACAGAAATTCTTTAATAAAGAGTATTCAGTTTCCCTTTGTATTTCACATTTTTATATAAAGTTGTACAAAGAATTACTAACACTCCTGGTGATAGTTATAGTCCGGTTATCTGGGAATATAGAGAGGTGGATAAAATTGACACTGAAAATTAAACAAAAAAAATTCTGGGATCCATTCTATAATGGTTTAACAGTACTCTGAATCACTGTTCCCCCACCTCAAATGAAAAAAAAAAAGTGCTTTAAAAGAGTATGAATTCAAGAGGAAATATCCTGTAATTCTTTCAGTCTTCAAAAAGCACACAATTTTCACCCCTTGTAGAGATAAGTATAGAAGCAATGAAGTTATAATTATTTAACTACCAACTCTCCAAAAAGCGTTTATATCCAAGATGGCTTCAAATAAATGTTTTAGGGAAGCTTTTTAAACTCAGGTTTCTTATATGACCTAAGAACCTACCTGTCAACTAACAGACTTTTCCAGAGACACTGAAACTAAATGTTTTGAGATTAGAATAAGTCTGTTCTTTTTTTGGTTTGTTTTTCCGGTTTAGAGTAAAGATGCCCTCTACCACAAAATGTCCTTTCTTTTCAGGGTCATATTTTAACATAAGAAATAAATTGAGTTCTATCTTCTATTTGTATTTTTCATGTTTCCTTTAAATAGGTCATTTCCATTGCACACAGGTAGTAAACTTATCTCACATGGTTTTTATACAACAGCCTAGAATAGCAAGCTCCAAAGAGCAACATCTAATGGTATCATTAAAATGATTGTAAACATGCCTGTTGTGGCAGATGTGAGCATTCTTTCTGTTGAAATACATTCAAATTGTTTGGTAAGATCAAACAAAGTAGAGTTTTAATATGTCAAACATGTCTACATTCTAACAGGTTCTGTTTTTAAAGAGATCTGTTTCTTTAGAAGTCAGGACAGCTATAAAAGAGCCAGACTACAGATCAGATTCAAAGTTGAAACTTATTTTCTCTGATTAGGGCAGAATTCTCTGTATCTGTACCATTTAGCCAACAGTTTTCAAAGAAAAGAGATCAAACAGAATAATATTACAGGTATTAAATTAAGATGGTGGAGGCATGTGTGCCTATTAATTAACCTTTATTAGTGTTAGATTTTGCCCAGCACAAAATTAAATATTTTTAGTTATTAAGTCTAATCTGTCCTTTTCCTAATCCTTTCACCTCTCTGCCATCATCCCTCTTCCTCTAATTTATTAATTTACTTAGAATAGTGTCACACTACATGTTCTAATTTTCAGACTATTTAAAATTAATTCCAGGAAAGTCAATTAAATTTTATGTTCTCAAGTGACAACTTGGCTTTATTTTTTCCAATAACAACATAATTACATTTCTCTGGCAGGTTCACTAATATGATTTTTTAAAATTTAGCAGGAAATTGTGAATTAAATATATATATTATTAGTATGAGAAAATATACATTGAAGTCTCCAGTTAAAGTTAATAACCATAATATACTTCATAAATGTCTGGTGTTTTATATAAATTATCTCATTTAACCTCAATGGATCCAAAATTACAAGATAATAAACCAGGATTATCTAAAAAACAAAACCGAAAAAAAAGAGAAACTACACTCTTAGCCATTAAAATATAGTACCTGTTTAAGTTTTCACTTCAGATAGTGTTAGTTAAAGCTTTTTTAAAATAGGTCAATATATGACAGTTTTATCTCTACAAAAATATAGGAGATTTTCTCTCTTGTGGCTGACAGTAAGAAACACCAAATATTCTATTTTCTTCCATATATTCCTATGCTCTATTACAATTATTTTGAACCACAGAAATATTTTCGGAAAATAGAGTAGAAAAAGTGTCATGTGACATTTCTCGGCTAAGACAGTGGGTATCTCAGGCATCATTCTTCATTTTCTCTGTTGCTCTACCATGTACCTAAGGCCTTGTGTTGTGAACCCAAAACATCAAAACAGAATGGACCACTGAGTTACTGCAAGGTGAATAGTGCTCAAAGAATTGCTCAATAATGTGCTGATTTCAGAATGAACCAGAAGTAAGCCTTTGTTGCATTGAGCATTGTGATGTGGGCATTGTTTCTTTCTATCTAATCTATCCTATCTAGTTTGTCTGTCTTAGCTAGCCTACCCTGGTTATTGTAGAATTTGGCAATAGAAGTGAGAGGATGTCTTTAAAAACCTAATCTATTTGGCATTGACCTAGTGATCCAGTAGTGAATGAGCAGAGAGAACTGATATTAGAAGCTTTTGAAAGATGGAGATTTATTTTATACAGTAGCAAAGCATTAGAATAATGTGAGCAGCAGATCATGTGCCTAACAAAGTTGGGACCCTGGTGTGAAACAGGATGTTAACAATGTGTGTGATTTCCTATTAACTCTATTCAGCAAGGTATATTAAGTAATAAATGAGCTGAGAATAGAATTGGCTACTTTGTAAGCAGAGGTGAAATGAGTAGAGAAGTCAATACAAAGTCTTTCAGTGTTGGTAAAACAATCACTTCATAACCCTAATGAATGGTAAGGGTACAAAAGCCTTTACAGATAAATGTCTGGCAATATATTTCTAACTGATTAAATTGCCTCAAAGCAAAGAACAGGTTAAGAATGTGGCACTCAATAATTTGGTAAAATGATTCAGGGCAAAGATCGGATTAACAGTGTGGGTTTGCCCGGAAATTCAAACAGCTTCTGTGTAACCCTGTTATATAGAGAGAATGAATAATGGAATGAAAGAGTAGATAGGTACAAAATAGAAAAGAGCAGAGAATTTTCTGTGTGCATGGATAAAGTTGGAATGAAAGCTTACTGGATTTCTTTAAGTTCTGGTAAAGAACCTGAGTTTGGATCCACCCACCCCTCCCCCACCAAAAAAAAAACCCCAAAAAACTTTACAGGCTTTGCTGCTGCTGCTAAGTCGCTTCAGTCGTGTCCAACTCTGTGCGACCCCATAGACGTCAGTCTTACAGGCTTTAAATAACTCTAAATTACCAAACTTTCTCTGAGCAGAAAGCTGGCTGAGCAAACTCTTCAGATTGCAATTAGAGTGTATTCCCCCAAACCCACATCGAATCAGAACAAGGCTAATGGGGAAAAAAAAGCATCCTTAAAGATGCAGCCATGAGGTACAGAGAACAATGGGCTTTGTAGAGGTTCCCAAAAGAGTCTAGACCTTGGAGGAACATTCTCCAACCCCATTTTGGGACTTCTCGCCAATGCCTGCTTCCCAGGTGGTTCAGTGGTAAAGAATCCACCTGCCAATGAAGGAGACACAAGTTTGATCCCTGGGTCTGGAAGATCCCCTGGAGGAAGAATGGCAACCCACTCCAGTATTCTTGCCTACAAAATCCCATGGACAGAGAAGCCTGGTAAGCTATGTAGTCCATAGGGTTGTAAAGTAGTCAATTAGTCACTTAGTTATTTAGTCTTTAGTCACGTAGTCCATAGTCACTTTTCCTGTGGAAAAGTCATTCCATAGGAAATGACTGCATGACTGAGCAGGCACCAGTGCTTGCTCATGGGGAGTGAAATATCTATGTATTAGTGACTGATGTGTGTCTGTCTTTTCCTTTCTTTTCTTTTCATTGGAATATAATTGCTTTACAATGTTGTGTTAGTTTCTGCTGTACAGCATCACAAGCCAACTGTATGTGTTACATATATCCAGTCCCTCCTGAGCCTCCCTCCTACCCTCCCATCCCACCCCTCTAGATCATCACAGAGCACCAAGCTGAGCTTCCTGTGCTATACAGCAACTTGCTTCTAGCTATCTATTTTACCCACAGTAGTATTTACCTAGAGCCTGTCATACAGATTGAAGTAAGTCAGAAGAGAAAAACAAATATTGTGTATTAGCATGTGTATATGGAATCTAGAAAAATGGTATTGATGAACCTATTTCTGCTCTATTTTCAGGGCAGGAATAGAGGCAAAGACATAGAGAATAGACTCGTGGACACAGGAGAGAGAAGGAGTGAGGGGGATGAATTGAGTCTTCTCCTTTTTAAGTAGTATCTGTTCTGTTTCTGTTCCACCATTATTAGTAGTGTTTTTTATTATCATTCATTATTGAATGTTCATGTATGTGTATGGGGAGGCTCCCTTAACTTGTCTTTTTAGGTCATATGTATCACTTGAAAGTACTGACATCTGAACCTGATATAGAGACTTGCATATCAGCCAGTGTTCCACAAGCAGAAACTGGATTGCACCTTTGAGTTATCTCACTTGGAGAGTAATATTTCTTTGTACATTAATGCGAAAAAAAAGGATATTGTGTGATGGAAACAGTCCTCAAATAATAATCCCCACATATTCCATTAGTTTCCTATATCCCCTTGCTCCAGAGGTTAGGTGGAGCCAAGAATTATGAAAGCTGATATGGTCAATGAAAGGAAAATAGAATTGACACGTAAAAATTCAGTCCAAGAGAGTTTGGCTCATATTTCATTTTCCAGTCTCTCTCCCTTGCTAGGCAACAGTAAATACTTGTGTTGAGATAATGGTCATGTGGTTGAAGCAGCCTGGATCACTGAGTTGCTTGCTATAGACAGAATATGGTCTTGGGATGTTATGCATTCCCATAGTGCATTTGTGGGAAAGAGAAATAAACTTTTGCTGTGTTGGGTCTCTGAGGTATTTTGAACTTCTACGTAACCTCACCTTTCTTATCTAAATACTGCTACTACTACATTTAATGTAAATTTTGGAGAGACATACTGCTTTCTGGTTTCAGATTGAAATAATGTTTGAGTAACATTCTTAACAGATTAATGTTTGTTCATTTTCACTCTTACATATCATAATAATTATGAAATCAATCTCTCTTCTGAAGTCAAAATGTTGGAATTATTTTGTATTTTTAGAGTTTTATAATACATAGGCCTAAAATAAAACTTAACACATAATAACAAATCAAAATAGCATGAAACCTACAGATGATAATTATTTTCAATCTCTCAGTGTCATAGAAAAGTGATCTCTGCCCTAACATCTTAGGGAAAATAAATGGAACATGGAACCAATGAGTTATTTAAAGGACTCATTAACTTTCACATGACCCTATTTGTAATTGAGACAGTTGTGTCCTAGAAGTACCCTCTGAGAAATGATTAATGAGGTTTTCAAACATTGTAAATTGACTGACATAGAAGGGAGTGATCTCGTTCTTTAGACAAATCTCTGTGAGATCCAGGTAAGAGGGAAGACTTATCTCAAATAATTCATGATAGTGCCTCATATTAAGCATTCAAACGTAATTATTTTTGCTAATCTTTAAAGAGCTCCATAAACTAAGTCAGTAAGGAGGTACATTTATCAAAGTTTTTCTCTAACTTGATCACAGGTAAAGCAGGTTTAAATATGCAAATCTTTTAACTGCGCTTATATTAGTAACAAACTTTCCACGAATGCATTGAATTGCACATAATAATTTACTAGAATTTTTTTCTGCCCTTTTGTTCTTTGAACGAGTTAGAATTCCATCTATACCACAGAAGTTTGAATGGCAATTTGATATGTTTGATCATAGCATATGGCTCATTTGAATAAATTATAATTAGACCCCTACTTGTATTAAACAGTAGGACCTAAGGACTGGAATTACATGCATCAGTGGTTCAGCTCTCCCTTTCCCTAGTGTAAGCTGGCTATAGATGTTAAGTGTGAAGTTAACTGTTAAGGGTGATTGTAAGAAAATGTTAATATAGTGGTGTACTGTTGCAAGTGAACCAAGAAATTTTTTTCCAAATTAACTAAACTTTGGAGGTTTCTTTCTGGTTAAAAATGAGTTAACAGTCCTTATATTTTATCTGTACAACCTGTACTCCTTTCTGAATTTTCCATCTTGTAAAGCATAAAAATTAGTTATTGTGTAGTGGGAATATTCAATTGTATCTTATAGCATTTATTTACTATTCTCTAACAGAGAAGTGAATTGGCCTAATATACTTCTATTTTTCGTTTTTGTTAAATATGTATTATAAATGTAACTTGAATTTTTCCAGTTTATTATTCAAATTAACAGCTTTCTGTGTAGAACAAGGATTTTTAACCTATTGTTCATGTATTCTTACAGTAAATATTTAGAGAGAATTCTTCTTTAAAAGTATATAATGACAGAAGTGTTTAATATAGATGTTGTAGGAAATTATTCTGGTTCACTTTACATGCATTTCCTCAATTATAAGGAAAATGATTTCACTGTAATCAAAAATGCATTTTCTTAAAAGAGTTTTATTTTATGATATAGAATATTTGTGTACAATTAAACTGTGACTAACTGTAATAACAAACAATACCTAAAATGGTAAAATTATTACTCATTCATCTCTGAGGTTTTTTTAAGACTATTTCCATTACACACGTACACATACATCAAAACCAGAATCTAGTCTATAGTTTAATTAAAAGCTGTATGTGAATTTTGAAAAGAGAAATACTACCTTGAATTTTTTTGTAAATTTCTGAATCAAGCCAGTGTTTCTTTCAATTTATACAATTTTGATTTCCCCAACTAATAAATCGCATACCTAGTCTCTAATCTGAATCTCCCCACTTGTTTTTTCTCTGCTTTCAGCAGATATATATAAACAATCTTCCTAAAATATATTTTGATCACTGAAACTTCCTTATTCATGTTGGACTATTTCATCAAGACAAAATTCTCTCTCCAGCATATATGACCCTTCATCAAATAACTTCAAGATAATCAATTGGATTTCCTATTAAGAGTCAAGTTTAACTTTTGTTGTTAGGGATATCTTCTTACTTTCTTCTGGTAGAATTCTGGCTTGGACAAGAAAAGAGGGGCCATTCTGAACAGGGCAGGTATTACAGATCACAGCATTTAGGAGTCTGAAGCCAAATACCCACATGTAGGTTAGCAAATGAAGGATCAAATTGGGAATTTTGCAAGACAGGTAGGGCCAGGAGAATAGGAGAGAGTGGTAGGCAGAAATCTAATGCTTTTAGCAATTTATTGAGCATTTAAGTCTCTGTGTGTTTGAGGTCTAAATGAGTGCCAGAGGGAGCTATCTGAATTTGACTTTTTTTGCAAAAGATATCCACGCCTGTTCTTGAGGGAATCTTGATAACTGAGACAACACAAGAGCAGTCCACCTCTTGTCCTATCTGTAAACAACTATCACCAAGGTCATTGTATGCTGTACTATTATGTGGATGAAGTGGGGGCTCCTAGATGGAATATTCTTATGATAATAGTCTTAAGTTCTCTAGGTGCACATCATGACTAACATTAAGCAAATTACAAAAATGATTAAAATTTAGGTCCTTTTTTTCCCCTCTACACCTTGACTATGTCCCCAACCTCCATACTCAAACTAGAATCAGCCTATGTTTATTGGGTGAAGCTTAGTCTAATATAAAAAACACACTAAAAGTTAGAAAACTTTAAAAAAAAATTTAAAAAAGGGAGATTATCCCACCTCATGCCTATGATGTGCTAGGAAAATAATGATTCTCAAAGATGTCCACAATCTAATCTTCAGTTCCAGTGAGTATATTATCTTACTTGTCAAGAAGACTTTGCTGATTTGACTAAAATTAAGGGCTTCTCTGGTGGCTCATACAGTAAGAATCTGCCTGCAGTGCAGGAGACCTGGGTTCAATCCCTGGGTCAGGAAGATACCCTGGCAAAAAGAATGGCTACCCACTCCAGTATTCTTGCCTGGACAATTTCATGGACAGAGTTGCCTGGTAGGCTACAGTCCATGAGGTAGCAAAAGTCAGACACTGACTGCAAGGACTTTGTAATAAGGAGATTATTCTGAATCTAATCTAATCATCTGTGTTCTTAAAGCAGAGACCTTTCCTATCTGTGGTCAGAGAGAGATGGCCATATGAGAAGGATTCAGTTCCTGTTGCTCATTCTCAAATGTAGTGGTCTTTAAGCAAGGACCAGAGAGAGACTTTTAGAAGCTGGAAAAATTAAGAGAAAGAATTCTTCCCTGGGGCATCCAGTAAGGAATTTAGCCAGGCAAACACCTACATTTTAGTGCGTGTTACCAAACGTCTGACCTGTAAAACTATAGAAGATAACAAATGGGTGCTGTTTTCAGCTACTTTTTTTTTTTAGCAGCAATAGAAAACTAAGACCATGCCAAATCCATTTCATTTTTCTGAATTTGTTCATGACCTCTGTCATAGCAGACTCATGCTTTCATTGCCTATCCAAAGTGCAGACATGTTCCAAGTTTGGCCTCTGTTATTTCACTCACTCTAATGTCCACTCTTGAGCAGTGGTACCTGTAGCCCATATCATCCAATAGAACCCTGAACTGCCATCTGAAGATTTTGTCCATTTTGCTTTTACTGCTGACTAGACTATAAACATATCACAGATACCATTTAACTTTTTGTTTTGTGTCTTCCAGTGCGCCTGGAACAATGTGCATTTTTACTGTTCAAAATCATTAATAATAATGAAATTAATAATTTAATCTTTTTTTAATCCAGGGATATATCCTTTTATTTTCATCTACTGTCCTACCTTTCATGGTATTGGGTGGTAAAGTAAATATTTGAAGTAAATTTCAAAAGATCAATCTCATTTCTTTGATAATACATGCTACACTCAATATTCTGAATTCATACAAAACTTGCCATGGAGTTTCTCACATTGTGTAATAATTCATTGAAACAGTTTTTCCAAAGTCTAGTACACCAAACTCAGCCTCAGTCTGAGATCAGAACTGTCATCTACATTTTTTAGCACTTGACAAATTAGTTGCCAAGCAAATCTAATTTATGTTTTCAGCAGTTGTGTATGAGTCATGCTGCCAGTCTTGTTACAAACTGTCCCTAACTGGAAAATACTGAGCAGTAAAATATGAAAAGCCATCAGTACTTTGAAGTTTATCGGTTACAAAAATGGGATGAGTCTTCCCATAATAATTTTGATGAGCATGGAGCTTAGTTTATTATTTTTTCCTGCTTCAGTTTTGTCAGCTCATTTTAGTTATGGAAGAAACTGTTGTTGTGGAATTTGCAGGATATTTTTCAAGACCAAACTATTTCCTCAAATAGAAGCTTTGTTCTTATAAATAGATACAATTATGTTCATATGTTTGCAGATGAATTCAATAGTATGAGTTTTTGAACAGAATTTCTCAAGAGTAGTTTCCTCAATTCTTTGGAATTTCACTCTTGAATGTGATCAGTAGAGGCAATTCAATCTGAAAAATAATTTTTCATTAAAACAATAATTTTTTCCATAAACACATACTTCATCTTCTATCTATATACTTAATTTTTTTATACAAGCTTTGTGGACATTAACCATAGAGTTATAAATTACTTGCATGAATTAAAAAATGAATTGTTAATATTTACAAACCTTAATGTTTCTTTCAATTTATTAAAACTTGGTACAAATGCATGAAAATACAGTAATCGGTTTTAATTTTCACATTCATAAGAACAAATAAATAAATATTCATCCATTTATAATATGTCCAATTTTTAGTTTTTAAATAAGTACACTGTAAGTTCCCTGGTGGTTCAGATAGTAAAGAATCTGCCTGTGATGCAGGAGACCTGGGTTTGATCCCTGGATCAGGAAGATCCCTCAGAGAAGGGAATGACTACCCACTCTAGTATTCTTGCCTGGAGAATTCCATGGACTGAAGAGCCTGGTGGGATACAGTCCATGGGGTAACAAAGAGTTGGACACAACTGAGTGACTAACACTTTCACTTTTCACTGTAAATTATATAAAAGTATTTTGTACTTAAATTGATTGAATATGCATTGTTTAGTTTCTTTCTAAAGAGAAGAAACTTCAGATTGCTATGAATGTTGAAAAAACAGACCGAGGGGAACTGATATTACAGACAACTCCATTTACCTGGAAAATATTGGAAAATGAGATTTTGTTTTTGCCTATGCTGAAGTCTTGTATCATCTACCCTTGCCATTGTGTGATAGTTCAGTACCTTTCAGTCTCTCAGTCGTGTCCGACTCTTTGCGACCCCATGAAACACAGCACTCCAGGCCTCCCTGTCCATCACCAACTCTCAGAGTCCACCCAAACCCATGTTCATTGAGTCGGTGATGCCATCCAACCATCTTATCCTCTGTTGTCCCCTTCTCCTCCTGCCCTCAATCTTTCCCAGCATCAGGGTCTTTTCCAATAAGTCAGCTCTTCACATGAGGTGGCCAAAGTATTGGAGTTTCAGCTTCAACATCAGTCCTTCCAATGAACACCCAGGACTGATCTCCTTTAGGATGGACTGGTTGGATCTCCTTTCAGTCCAAGGGACTCTCAAGAGTCTTCTCCAACACCACAGTTCAAAAGCATCAATTCTGCGGCGCTCAGCTTTCTTTATAGTCCAACTCTCACATCCATACATGACCACTGGAAAAACCATAGCCTTGCCTAGATGGACCTTTGTTGACAAAGTAATGTCTCTGCTTTTTAATATGCTGTCTAGGTTGGTCATAACTTTCTTTCCAAGTAGTAAGCGTCTTTTAATTTCATGGCTGCAGTCACCATCCGCAGTGATTTTGGAGCCCAGAAAAATAAAGTCAGCCACTGTTTCCACTGTTTCCCCATCTATTTGCCATGAAGTGATGGCACCGGATGCCATGATCTTACTTTTCTGAATGTTGAGCTTTAAGCCAACTTTTTCACTCCTCTCTTTCACTTTCATCAAGAGGCCCTTTAGTTCTTCACTTTCTGCCATAAGGGTGGTGTCATCTGCATATCTGAGGTTATTGATATTTCTCCTGGCAATCTTGATTCCAGCTTGTGCTTCCTCCAGCCCAGCGTTTCTCGTGATGTACTCTGCATATAAGTTAAATAAGCAGGGTGACAATATACAGCCTTGACATACTCCTTTTCCTATTTGGAACCAGTCTGTTGTTCCATGTCCAGTTCTAACTGCTGCTTCCTGACCTGCATACAGATTTCATAGGAGGCAGGTCAGGTGATCTGGTATTCCCATCTCTTTAAGAAATTGTCATTCATGGACTGTTCCTAAGGGGAACCTTCTGGATCATGGGGAAGGGCTTTGGGGTGTGAGGTAAGATGAGCCTGAGGGGATTTGTATAAATTCTATTCCCGAAGAAATTACCAACTGTATCTGGAAACATGGCTAAGTTCAGGTAAATGCCTTTTGATCAGTTATAGTTGGAAGAGATTCACCATTAAGAGTATGAGTCTCTGCCATCCTAGAGGAGGTCACTTGGTGAATCACAGCTGGAGTTTAATTAGGGCCCTATTTTGGATGGGAACTTCTTCCTATTGCCCTGAGATGTCTTTGCATGTCAGAAAGTTCTGAGTTTGGGTAGTGGAGACCTAGGATAAGACTATCTACCACACTGGGTTGGAATGTGGATTATGTGAAGTAACATCCCACAGCACTCTATACAGCTCTGATAAAGAAGAAATTTTCAATCAATGGAAAGACATGAAAGATATGCGTGCATGTTAAGTCGCTTCAGTCATGTCCGACTCTTTGCGATCCCATGGACTTTGGCTCACCAGGCTCCTCCGTCCATGGGATTCTCCAGGCAAAAATGCTGGAGTGGGTTGCCATGCCCTCCTCCAGAGGATTTCCCCACCTGGGGATGAAACCCAGGTCTCCTGCACAGCCTGCATGGGAGCTGTCATCATATAGGGTTGTTAGAAGGATGAGCAATTTATCTTAAGTACACAATAGAACTTGGTGCTTGTCACACTTCATGTCCTTAGAAGTATTACTTTTCCCTTGAAACTGCCTCTTTCAAAGTGCTAGGCCGTGTTTCAAGCATCCACATATCTCCTTGAGATTGTAGACAAAGCCATAGCACACACAATTCTGTCATATGTAGATGGTATGATGGAATGCTTGGTCCAATGCATCCATCTCATCAACATAAGTAAGGCTCTCTGATTCACATATATCAGGTATTGCATGGCTAGATAAATACCTGTTACCAGTCCATTAGGCCAATTATTATTGGGTGCTTGGTTTTTCAACATTTATGTGTAATTCTAATACTCTAAAATATATTTTAAATTGTTTATTGTGATTTTTTTCTGGTAATCATAATTCTGGAAGATTATTTTGGCCTAATTGTAAACAGAGATAAATATAAAAAATAATAAAATAAGCTGAATGCTTCTAAGCCAGAGATATTTTTTAAACAGATTAATTGTCCTTTTAAACTTTAAACATTATTCAGATATACACACACACATACACACACTCTGTGCATACCATGTTCCACAACTGAGGCCATATTACATAAAACATAAAAAACATATGCTATTTTTAAATTTTTGCTTAACAATATATTATGTGAAACGTACATATTGTTATTGAATATAATACGTACATATATAATGTGTGCATGTGTGCAATAATAATACACATATATACACATACATTCATTAATTATATATGTAGTTAATATGTATGCATCCTTATAGATGCGTAGTGTAGTGTTCATATTCTGTAACTTACTTAAATATTACTTTTTTGATAAAGGTGTGTGTTTTCCATTTCCAGTATTATTAGCAGTGCCTCAGTACACATCCTTATGTAAATGTCTTTTTATACCTATTTATTGCTATTCTTTGGATGAATGCTTTATGATGAAATTGTTGGGCAACACTTATACACATTAACATTTTTGGTGCACGTTGCCTTTGGCAATTCTGCTACTGATTTTTTGTCACCATTGCCAAGATAGTATCTTAAAGTTCATATGGATTTCATTCTCTGCCCCCACTGTTTTTCTCCTTCAGGCTACTGCCCATGAACTGCTGCCTGAGATCCATTACTCTCTTCCTGATCTTCTTCCAGGTCTTCCTCAGTGATGCTTTCTCAGTAACTTTTTAGCTGGGTCCTTTCTTCAACATTGAGGACTCTCTTTCTGACCTTCTCCACCTCTTAAGCCGATCTCACCTCAAGGCATATTTTCGACAACTACTTTTTAAAACATGTAAGAGAAAATAAGGATAAATATTTGGGCTTCTCCGATGACTCAGCAGGTAAATAGTCTGCCTGCGATACAGGTGACAAAGGAGACTCAGGTTTGATTCCCTTGGTCAGGAATATCCCCTGGAGGAGGAAATGTCAACCCACTCCAGTATTGCCTGTAAAATCCCATGGACAGAGGAGCCTGGTGGGCTACAGTTCAAAGGGTCGCAAAGACTTCGACACAACTGGGTATGCATGCACAATATTAATGAATACAATTTAAGCTTTCTTTGAAAATAATAATGCTTATTTTTATTTGCTGATAGTAAGCTAAATGCTGTATATGCATTATATAAATCGTTAAGTACTATTATTAATGTTTTCCTTTGCAATAAAAAACTGAAGTTTGAAAAATCTTTATTACTTTCCAGGGACAAATAACCCATGAGTAGCACACTTATTCTTATATCCATAATTGTATGATTTCAAATCTACTGTCTCTCTCTCTGTTTTAATTGAGCTTCCCTGGGGGCTCAGTGGTAAAGAATCCACCTGCAGTGGAGGAGATGTGGGTTCCATCCCTGGGTTCCCTGGAGAAAGAAATGGCAACCCACTCCAGTATTCTTGCCTGGGAAATCCCATGGACAGAGGAGCCTGGTGGGCTATATTCTATGGGGTCACAAAAGAATCCAACACAACTTAACAACTAAACAAAAACTAAACAATAAAAGAGCCCTTAACGTGAGAGCTATCCTCTTAGCACAGCTGAAATGGAAAATACATTATTGTTAACAATAGGTTCAGTGTTAAAAAACAAATCTGTAGAGCTTATTCATCTTACTTAACAGAAACTTTATGCCTGTTGATTAATAAGTCCATGTTTCCTTCTCCCTTCAGTCCCTGGAAACCAGCATTCCAGTATTTGGGTTTATGACCAATTCTGTTCTTAACTACCATGATATACTGCCAGTATTTGGTGATCAGAAACAAATTAGGGTTTTGCAAGATCTTCAAAGGCATGGTTCTAGAAACTAATTTGACTTATAAATTAGTATGTGATGAAAAATATAAATTTAGATCAGGATAAATCTAGGCCAATATTATTTTTTGAGCAAATGTGCACAGATCTGGTATTGGATTATATTATAAAAGGTTATTGCTTATACATTTTCTTATAATAATTGCATATATGTTCTAAGAGATACTTAGTTAAAATAAATTCATACAATTATGATGAACTTAGGAATTTAGGTGAGCTTGTAAGTAATTCTGTACTTATTTGACAAGACTATTCAATCTGTACTGAATAACTGTTATGGTGTAACAAGCATTGTAAATTCAGTGCTTTAAACAACCATCTGTTCAGACAGCTGGAGTTTATCTAATGTAAGTTCCTACTGGTTTCTTCAGGTTGGCTCAGGTCACTGATCTAGCCTGGGCTCTGTTGGGGCAGCCTATCAGGACAGCTCTGTTCCACATGTTTCTTATTACCCTTCTGGGACCAGTGAGTTAGCCCAGGTATATCCTTCTTATACCAGTGACAAGAACAAGAGAGTAGATGGAAGCACGTAATGTTTCCTAGGCTTAGAACTGGCACACTATTGCCTTCACTCTGTTCTGTTGGCCGAAGCAAGTCTCATAACCAAACCCATAGCCAAGGGACAGAAACACAATTAGCCCACTTTGTGGAGGAAAAAACTGCAAAGTCATGTGGAAAAGAGCATGATGATAAGAAGGGAGGGAGGGCTGGGGATGCTAATACAACTGACCACCAAAACAATTGCATGTTATTTAAAAATGTGTTGTAGTTTCCAACTAAATTAACTTTTAACTTATATTCTTAACCACTTAATCATGGGATACAATGAAGCTTTCTGATTTCCTGAAGGAAAGAGGAGATGGTGAAGATGTCTTGGGTTTTGGTCAGGTGTTTTCTTTTTACGAAATGATATTGCTCACGTTCTTTAAGAACCTCTTGCGCGTCTCTCGGGGTTCAGTTTTCAGCGCTAAAACCTCTCAGTGCATGACTCATTAAACTAGTCACCACTATATCCACCCCCTCAACCTCATGCTACAGCCTCCAAATCTGCGGCTGCTGTGCCACATAGCATGAAAACTGTAGAACCTGGAATTCAACTGGTGCCAAAAAATAAAGTCTGAAATTTTGAAAGGAGCATTTGAGGGTAGTTGTCTGTAAGAAAAAGAGCTTGATTGCTGGGGAACCTGATCCTAAGGTGACTATTACTCACTCCCAGTGAGTTAAGAGGAAACTGGAGGAGGGACTCATAACCCAGGAGTATCACTGAAGATAGAGAGCCGGAAATGTCTGAAGCAGCTGAAGGGGTGAACACATTTTGTCTAAAAAGATAAGGCAGCTGAAGAAAGAGTGAAAAGTCATGAGCCAAATTTACACACACAAACAGTGGAAATAATCTTACAGCATCCAGTTTGGGAAGAAGTGAGGAAGATAACAGTGCTCTGAGTGGCTAGTGATGAGAGAACAAAGAGGTTAGTGATGCCTGAGAGAAATCAGTAATGATTCCAAGGTGTACAGTAGTTCACTGGCAGTAGGAAAGAGGTATTCTGTTTTGTCTTTTCTTTTTTTTTAAAACCAGCTCACTAAGAAAGTTCAAGTTTTGGTAGAAGTTCAAATATGAAAGACTTTTGCTTGTTTGCTTGCTTGGGTTTTCAGACTATTTTAAAATACATCAATGGAACAATCTTTGAGGTAACAAAGGAAAGTATTCATCAAGAAGAGGCATGTTAGCAGGCACTTTCTAAGAGCTGAAGGACTCATTGTGTTTGACTCTAGGTGGACCCTAAAACAGCCTTCAGGAAATTATTAGTACCTTTATATTCGTACAGCCAAAGTCTTCAATTGATCTAAAAGCAAAGTGAAAAATCCAATTAAGTGTCTTCTCATTTTTCTGAATTCAAATTTACAGGGTATCAGTTTTCAATTTCTGAGAGTGACAGGGCCTGTCTTGATATAAGTAAATAAGCATATCTAATTAACATGTTTTAATATTTTCTTACATAGTTTGACACTATGATCTCAACAGTGAAGACCTAAATAACTTATCCAATGTCACATGAAAATTTAAACCTTTAGGTCAATAGGATAATGTTTAAAAAAAATCTATGATATTCTGTTTTGCTAGAGATTATAACTTACCTATAATTTTCATATGTTCCATATTTTATTTAAGAAGGTATCTGTTAAACTATAGTATGTAATTATGGAGAGAACATATACATTTATAATATAAAGTATTGGCTTATGTGCACATTTTGTTATTTCCTAATGAGGCTCTGGAGCTACAGAGCATGAATACCACAGTGTAGAGAATATGAACCACAGTGTAGTGAAGAATATGAACTGTAGTTTGTGTATGTTATCACACTAAATTTTCAAATGGTTTTAAACACATCTTTCATCATTTCATGCTTATACTCAAAACCTACAATGCCTTCCGTTACCTGCAAAGTTACTAACTTGTTCCTTAAATTTCCATTCCATATACTAAGAATCTGGCTACAACCTACCTTTCTGAGGTGTTCTCTTCTACTTATGTCAATAAGATTCTCTACTTTAGTCAGATAAACCTGTTCATGCCACCCACAGACAGACAGCATTCTCATCTTTATTTTCATAGCTTTCATTCTCATCTGGGATGCTACACGTCTTGACCAAACACTATTCATCATACATCTATTGACTGACAAGTCTAACCTCTACCTGGTGGCATTTCTGCATTGTCCTAGCTGATGACTATCACACAGTCATCTGAAAAAGTAGTGTCTATATTACTAATTTTCATTAGTAGAAAATTAAGAATTTACTAATTAGTAATAAAATACGATGTGTTTTCTGCTATTAAAGATAGAGTTCATTGACTAATATAATGCGTGTTATAAAAGGGATTGCTAGGTCTATACATTGCAATTTTTTATAAAGTAATAATGTATTCTCTGAGCTATATTGTTATTCTTTTTCCACACATGTATATCTTCCCAATTTATGGAAAATGAAAAGCAGTGTCAGATGACTAGTAAAATACTATTTATTACTTGAGAGAAGGAAGTATTATTATTTCTTATAACTACAAGTGCCATATCATATCCTCTGAACAGCAGGAACTCAGGAAATAGCTATTTGCTTTTGAAATACTAATAGTTGAAAATGACTTTTAACTGTATAGCTTTTCTATACAAATTAAATGTTCCATTCCTCAATGCTTCTCTCATTCTTCTGTCCAGAAGCCATCATCTCTCACCTCAAGTGAACTTACTGCTTTCACTTTTCCCTCTACACTGCAGTCTCCCCACAGCAGCTAGAATTAGTATTTTAAATGTCAATATGAAAATTTCATTGTCCAAACATGCCAATGAAGCCCTTTTGCAGTTTCAAGTACAATCTAGGCTTATACTTAATGACATTCATGCTTTGACTCAGACCCCTCCCGCCCCCCCGCCATGTCTCCTGCTTTTCTTTCCACTTGAACAAGGCTGGCCTCCTTGCGGCCCCTTGACCGTGACAAAGCAGCGTTCCATCACAGATGTGAGCACTGCTCATCCCTCAACTTCCATCACACAGTAGAGAAGCCTTCCCCATCCAGTTTCAAAATATATATCCCTATCACTGACTATCTAGTCACAGTTTTATTTGTAATTATGACACTTATTACTACCTGACATTGTATTTTATATTATGCAGTCATTCGTTTATTGTCTGTCACCACATTAAAAAAAATGAAATATCTGTGCATGTCGAGTCTTTGTTTTGTTTGTCACTTTAGTCACAGCACCCTGGTTACCTTTGGCATATACTGTATCTTCAATTAATTTATTTTGAATAAATGAATATTTTCAAATACCTAGAGACATCCATTTGTCCTTTCTAGTTTGCAAAGTTAGGGTTTAATGGAATTTTTTTAATCATAATAAAATATCATTTAATATGATATTTCTTAAAAAGATTTTCTACATTTTCTGTTCATTTGCTCAGTCATATCCAATTTTTTGCAACCCATGGACTGCAGCATGCCACACTTCCCTGTCCTTTACCATCTCCCGGAGCTTGCTCAAACTCATGTCCATTGAGTCAGTGATGCCATCCAATTATCTCATTCTCTATCTTCCCTTTCCCCTCATCCCTTCAATCTTTCCCAGCATCAGGGTATTTTCTAATGAGTCGGTACTTCTCATGAGGTGGCCAAAGTATTGGAGCTTCAGATTCAGCATGAGTCCTTCCAATGAATATTCAGGATGGATTTCCTTTAGGATTGATTTATTTGAAGATTTAATTAATTTATTTCTAAGCATCCAAAGATGAAGCTTTTCTTTTTTCCCTGGTTTGCAGCTTATTGTAGGAAACATAAACACTCAGTTTCTCTTCATGAAACAATGATGAATATTACTTTTCTTCTTGGTATCATGAAATTGATGAATAAAGTATTTTAAAATCCAAAAGACATTTTCAACAGAACATTATTATTAATTCCTGCACACAACTGAATATAATTATTCTATTTGATTCCCAAAAATGATGATAATGCACATTTGGTAAAAATCCCCTAGAAATAACTCCATATAGATACAGGATATTAAAATACATTTTTTAAAAGAACTTTCCAGACATATTAAACGGTAAAATGTCTGGCTCCAAGCTGGTTTGAGGTTTTACTTGTACTCCAGATATGTTTGTGTGTTTTATATGTTCATCTCTATAATTATTTATTTCTATTGGGATGTAGTTTTGGCAAAGTGGGTTTATTGTTTTCAGGCAGAACAACAATAATATACTTCTAAATGAGATGGATTAATATTGTACTCTAGTGATAACTTCAGTTTCAAGGCAGGATGTAATATTGAAAGACTATATTAACTAAAGATACATCATCAAGCTAAAATCTAGTCACTGTATAGACACAAATACCAAGAGAGAAGAAGAGATAAAGTGTATATATCTATATATAAAATATCATATACATATGATATAATAAACAAGGTAAGAGCGATATGTTGTTGTTGTTCATTTGCTCAGTCATATCCAGTTTTTTGCAACCCATGGACTGCAGCATGCCACACTTCCCTGTCCTTTACCATCTCCCGGAGCTTGCTCAAACTCATGTCCATTGAGTCAGTGATGCCATCCAATTATCTCATTCTCTGTCTTCCCTTCCCCTCATCCCTTCAATCTTTCCCAACATCAGGGTATTTTCTAATGAGTCAGTACTTCTCATGAGGTGGCCAAAGTATTGGAGCTTCAGATTCAGCATGAGTCCTTCCAATGAATATTCAGGATGGATTTCCTTTAGGATTGATTTATTTGATCTCCTTGCAGTTCAAGGAACTCTCAAGAGTCTTCTCCAACACCACAATTCAGAAGCACCAATTTTTGATGCTCAGCTTTCTTTATGGTACAACACTCACATCCATACATGAATACTGGTAAAACCATAGTTTTGAATAGATGGACCTTTAAAACTGTCTAGGGTTGTCCTAGCTTTTCTTCCAAGGAGCAAGTGTCTTTTAGTTTCATGGCTGCAGTCACCATTGCAGTGATTTTGGAGCCCAAGAAAATAAAGTCTGTCACTGTTTCCATTGTTTCACCATCTATTGGCCATGAAGTGATGGGACCAGATGCCATGATTTTAGTTTTGAATGTTGAGTTGTAAGCCAGCTTTTTCACTCTCCTCTTTCACTTTCATCAAGAGGCTCTTTAGTTCTTCTTCACTTTCTGCCATAAGGGTGGTGTCGTCTGCATATCTGAGGTTACTGGTATTTCTTCTGGCAATCTTGATTCCAGATTGTGCCTCATCTAGCCTGGCATTTCTCATGATGTACTCTGCATGTACGTTAAATAACCACCGTGACAATATACAGCCTGAACGTACTCCTTTCCCAAATTTTGAATGAGTCTATTGTTTCATGTCCGGTTCTAAGTATATTGCTTCTTGACCTTCATACAGGTTTTGCTGAACAGAAATTGGTATATCCATCTCTTGAAGAATTTTCCACAGTTTGTTGTGATTCACACAGTCAAAGGCTTTAGCATAATCAATAAAGCAGTAGTACATGTTTTTCTGGAACTCTCTTGCCTTTTCTATGCTGGCAATTTGATCTCTGGTTCCTCTGCCTTTTCTAAGTCTAGCTTGAATATCTAGAAGTTCTTGGTTCATATACTGTTGAAGTCTAGCTTGGAGAATTATGAGAATTACTTTGCTAGCATGTGAGATGAGTGCAATTGTGTGGTAGCTTGAATATTTTTTGTCATTGACCTTCTTTGGGATTGGAATGAATACTGACCTTTTCCCATCCTGTGGCCACTGCTGAGTTACAAATTTGCTGGCATATTGAGTGCAGCACTTTCGCAGCAGAATCTTTTAGGATTTGAAATAGCTCAGCTGGAATTCCATCACCTCCACTGGGTTTGTTCATAGTGATGTTTCCTAAGGCCCACTTGACTTCACATTCCAGGATGTCTGGCTCTAGATGAGTGATCACACCATTATGGTTATCTGGGTCATTAAGATCTTTCTTATACAGTTCTGTGTATTCTTGCCACCTCTTCTTAATGTCTTCTGCTTATATTAGGTCCATACCATTTCTGTCCTTTATCAAGCCCATCTTTGTATGAAATTTTCCCTTGGTATCTCTAATTTTCTTGAACAGATCTGTAGTCTTTCCCATTCTATTGTTTCTTTTCCTCAATATTTTCACCCTGTTCACTTAGGAAGGCTTTCTTATCTCTCCTTGCTGTTCTTTAGAACTTTGCATTCAGATGGATATATCTTTCTTCTTTGCCTTTCACTTCTCTTCTTTTCTTAGCTATTTGTAAGGCCTCCTCAGACAACCATTTTGCCTTTCTGCATTTCTTTTTCTTGAGAAAAAGAAAATTCCATGGATTGAAGACCCTGGTGGGCTACAGTCCATGGGGTCGCAAAGAGTTGGACACGACTGAGCGACTTCACTTTCTTTTCTTGAGAATGGTTTTAATCACTGTCTCCTGTACAATGTCATGAACCTCTGTCCGTAGTTCTTTAGGCACTCTATCAGATCTAATCCCTTGAATCTATTTGTCACTTCCACTGAATAATCATAAGGGATTTGATTTAGGTAATACCTGAAAGGTCTAGTGGTTTTTCCTACTTTTTCAATTTAAGTCTGAGTTTGGCAATAAGGAGCCATAGATCACATCAAGGAGCCATGATCTGAGTCACAATCAGCTCCCACTCTTGTTTTTGCTGACTCTATAGAGTTTCTCTTTCTTTAGCTGCAAAGAATATAATCAATCTGATTTCAGTATTGACCATCTGATGATGTCCACTTAAAGAGTCATCTCTTGTGTTGTTGGGAGAGCATGTTTGCTATGACCAGTGCATTCTCTTGGCAATAGTCTGGACATCTTTTTTGGATGTTAGTTCTAGAAAGTCTTATAGATCTTCAGAGAAGTGTTCAGCTCAGCTTCTTCAGCATTAGTGGTTGGGGCATAGACTTGGGTTACTGTAATACCAAATGGTTTGCCCTGGAAACAAACCAACATCATTCTGTCTTTTTTGAGATTGCACTCAAGTATTGTAGTTAAAATTCTCTTGTTGACTGTGAGGGCTACTCCATTTCTTCTAAGGGATTCTTGCCCACAGTAATAGATATAATGGTCATCTGAATTAAATTCATCCATTCCAGTCCGTTTTAGTTCACTGATTCCTAAAATTTCAGTGTTCAGTCTTGATATCTCCTGCTTGACCACTTCCAATTTACCTTGATTCATGAACCTAATACTCCAGGTTCCTATTCAATATTGTTCTTTATAGCATCAGACTTTATTTTCACCATGAGACACATGCGTAACTGAGCATTGTTTCCACTTTGGCTCAGTCTTTTCATTCCTTCTGGAGCTATCTCTCCACTCTTCTGCAGTAGCATATTGGGCACCTTCCAACCCGGGGAGTTCATCTTTCAGTGTCATATCTTTGCCTTTTTATACTCATGGGGTTCTCAAAGCAACAATGCTGAAGTGGTTTGCCATTCCCTTCTCCAGTGGACCACATTTTATCATAACTCTCCACCATGACCCATCCATCTTGGGTGGCCCTACATGGCATGGCTCATAGTTTAATTGAATTAGGCATACCCAGTTTTACCCACTGCTAGTCTCTCCCACCAGGAAGTTTCCACCTGCCTGGTATCTTCATACATTAGAGGGCAGACAGAAACATCAATATAAAGGGAAGTAAAAGTAAACTTGTACAAAAATAAATGCCTTACCTAAATGTTTAACATAATATTCTCAAAAGTGTTTTAATTAACACATTTTTCACTAGAAAATACTTTCTGTTATCATTTGGCTACACATCTCTGAGATAATATTAGATTCAGTGTTTTGAGGAATAAAACCTTCAAATATAAAACATCTGGATTTTCATTTTGTAACAAAATTGTGAAAGTATGATGTGATTTTGACCAAAACAACAAAAGATGAAACTAATAAATCAAAATTCTGACACAGCAATGTAATATGTAAATGATTTACAAAATAACTGCATTGGTTTTAAAATGATCTCTATCCTTTTAACCCTTATCACAAAGATAAATAACTTGCTTTTAATTATAGTTCATCTAGAGAAAACAATGGTTTAATTCCAGAAGTAAGTTTGACGTACAAGTCACCTCTTTTCAATTGCAAAAAAAAAAAGTTTATATACAATGAGAAATTACTGGCTCCTATTCAGAAACTCCAATCTATTCTGGTGAGCAAGAGTCACTAGAAGTACATTAAAGTAATTTTCATTCTATTATTCTAACAAAAAAAACAGACTTTTTGAAGTTCTTATTCTATTTTTAAAATATTATATTGTGTTATTTATAAGCTTAAATACTCTGTGTGTTACATTTTTCACAGCACCTATAGCATTACATCATGACTCAGTGTTTACTCAACAAAACCATAATATCCTTGGGAGCATTTACTCTGCCTTAGTCATGTTTTTATTTGTAGTGCTGTGTATAGAGTATGTGTAAAATTACTATGCATTTGTTGTCATGTTACTAAGGTCTAATATTTTATAAACCTAAGACTTCTTATAGACTGTTTAAAAAAAAAAAAACAAGTGGTAGATTTGGCTAAGGAAAATCATATGGCTCTCAAAGATTCAAGACCAATCTCTTAAAACTAACCTTTGTATTTCATACTTGGATTTCAGCCTGCTTTTCCAGCCTGATCTCTCTCTACCTGTATGTATATAGGTCTACTCATTATTCCAGATGTATCCCTTCCCTTCTCGTCTGTATGAAAAGGCACTCCATTTTTCCTGTCTAGGAGAGAGGACAGTAGGATTAGTAGGTTCACAGATGTATTTCAAAACTCTAGGAGACAGTGAAGGACAGGAAAGCCTGGCATGTTGCAATCCATGAGGTCACAAAAAGTTGGATACCACTTAGCGACTGAACAGCAACTAACAACATTGTCAAGTATCAAGTTACTTAAATTCCCAGGACTTCATTTTGTATGGAAACTAAACTTGGGATGAGATGAGCCTACCTTGTAATTTTTGTTTTGTGTTGTCTTTTATCAATTGAATGAGCTATATGTAAATTATTTAGAACATTGACCTGCTTAATAAACCATTAGTAAGTTTCTGCCATCATTAAATGAGACCACAATGAGGAATCCTATATAACCAAGAAAATAAATTTTAATCACCGTTTTAATATGGTTAGTTTTGGAAAAATACCTACCACTATGCCTGTTGTCTTACAAAACCTAGAAAACGACATGTGGATTTTGATTGAACACAAAAACCTTTTCAGTTGTTGTTTATGACAAACCAAGTAAATCTCTTGAGGTAACCTGGAGTCATTCTGCCTTGGAATACTCATCTATTAAGGCAGAAAAAATGTGTGTTCCATGTTCTTGCTTGATTGGGCATGAAATACAGTTGTGACCTACAAAGTCATACAAGCCCGAGTAAGAATTGGACAGCAAAGATACAGTTTCTACTATGGTGGTTTGCTCAGAAACATAAATGGTTATATTTAAAAATGAGTATTTTTCTGTATTACAAAATGAATATTGAGCATGTCATCATAATTGATATGTTAATAACACTTTTTTGTACACTTTCTTTCACTAGTAATTGTTTAATGCCTCTATTTCTCCACTAGACTGTCAAATTTATAAGAGGATAAAAGATTTTTGCTTTGCTCAAAACTAAATGTGGGCCTACTTATGGGTATGCGGCACCTACTAGTTTCTTAATAAATATATGATGATGTAACTTTCATTTTTGTGACTCTATAATGTATTCTTCTGGCTAATTGATCAAATTGGATAAGCAGCTACAGTAAATCAATAATTAAAGAAAAAGGAAGTCTTTGGCTTCCTTCTCCATCTGGACATGGGAGCATGAGGGATATTATAAACCAAGGACCAGAATATCTCTCTTCTGTTTTTTCAACCTCATCATGAAAAAAATAATTTTTTTTGAACAAATTTTTCTGTGCTAGCTTCAATGTGAGCTTTCAAAATCAGTGGAGAGCCTTCATTTTTCCTCATAAATATAATATTCAGATGATTTAGATGAATAGTAATGGATCCAATTCTGTTAGTTTAAATTTTCTATCTCTTTCAAGATAAAATATTTCAAACATGAGCTAAAATTCATATTTCTGATCACAGGTATATTATCTATTCACAAACTCTTAGAATTACTTATTAAACTCTTAGAGAAATATTATCTTATAATGCCTATATGGATCTTAGTATCATAGAGTAGTTCTGGTTCTGCTTATAGAAGTAAATATGTTAAATGTATAATTCATTTAGGAATATCTTATAGTTATTCTGAAGTTGTTTCTAAAGATAAGGACATAATAAAATATGAATTTGGTGAGTAATAAGGGCTAACTAGAAGTCACCACAATAAAAGTGTGGTTATCAAAATAAAAGAGCATATCAATGGAAAAAATGACAGTAGGAGAGTATTAGATATAATTGAACTTAGTTTGGGAAGAAAGAGTCTTCCAAAAGTGAAGGACTAATTTGGGAAATAATTTTTGGAGTCTAAGAGATACGATCTTGAAGCGTAGATTCACCCCCAAAGAGCTGTATGTCTTTGAGCAAGTTAATCTTGTCTCTTTTTCAAGTATAAAGTGGGCATACCTATAATGAGGGCAAAGAACACAAAATAAGTGCTCTCATACTAGACTATTCTAACCTTAAAGACACCAAGAGTAATTGTTCTTTACTTCCAAACTCTAAATATGTGGGGGTTCCCTTGCAACCACAAATATTTCAGTAGCCTGGGTAAGACAGTGTTCTCTCCAGCATGCAGGCTAAAGGGAATATGAGTATAATTCTTCCTTGTCATATCATTTATTTTCCTGTGGCACGAACTCCACCTAAGCATCCCTCAGTTCTCTCTGCAGGGTTGAACTGACTCTCACCTCCATTTCTAACCCTAATTATTATTATTATTATATAATTGCCATAAGTTTTAATTCTCTTTGTAGTGTCATAATCAGAAAGTAATGGTGAGGCAGCATCCTACTGCTGACTTACTGCACAGCTCAGCTTTGATCAAGGATTGTAACTCTCTTTGGTTGAAGGCTTCTGTGTTTGTAACTGCCCTCATTCTTGTGGTTAGAAGAATGCAAACAATTCTACAGTTCCACCTTTTTTTCCCCCTTCTTGTCGTGTTTTTTTTTTTTTTTTTTTCCCTCTTGCTTTTCAAGGTCTCTGTCCTCAGGGCCTGCCTGACCGGAAAGATCTATTTAGAATTTACTAACTTCTTTTGCTCACAGAAATTGCTCTTGAATTTTTCTTTTCTCCTTCTTAGAGAAAGAATTTTACCTCTCATCTGTAATTATTAATTAAGAACAACAACAGCAACAAAACCCAACAGCACAGTAACGCTAATAGAATATTGGTTTTTGCTGTTTCGAAAATGTAAATGTTTAGATTCTTGTAGCACACAATGAGATACATCTTGGGCTATAAAATACTTTGTTTCTTATTCCATAAAACGATGTTCTTCTTTTGTGGCTAAAATAAATGCAGAAAATCCAAACAATTAGAATGTTAGAAAAATAAATGAACATAGCTTAAATCCAAAAAGATCATGGATTTCTAATCCTAAATGACTAAAATAAATTGTAGGGAAATGAGTAAACATTTGATAATACAAAAGTAGACTTTCATTTGAAAAAATTTGTATTTATGTGTCTATATTTTCCAATATTCATATTCCAATTTCCAGTATTCAGTATTTGTTTAACCAATATTCATGTGCAAACTAATAATTAAGACAAAGAGTTTTTAAGGACTATGACAAAGGATTATGTTACCATACAAAAGTATTGGTTTCAGGACCTCTTTATATATATATATATAACACACATATATATATATGTGTGTTATATATATATAAAATTATTGAAGATCCTAAGACGTTTTGTTTATATCTATAAATATGTGCTATAATAGAAATTAAAATAGAGACATTTAAAAATATATATTTATTACTTTTTTTAAAATTGTAAGACACTCATCACATTTTAACACAAATACCTATTTGAATGAAAATGAATCTTCAAAATCAACTAGTGAGAATGTGGCATTGTTTTACATTCTTACACATTTCCTTAATATCTGGCTTAATAGATTGGTTCTCATATCAGCATCTGTATTCAATTTGTGGTGACAGCCCTGTCTATAACCTCTGGAAAACTGCACTGTGCACTTACCAGAAAATGAGAGCAAAAGTGGCAGATTAGATCTTCGTATTATTTTGAAAGTACTTATGAATTTGCAAAGCCCTTGAAAACTTATTGAGGAAACTTGGGATTCTCTAGCTTACACTCTGAGAACCATTGTCCTAAATCAATCAGATCAATACAAGGAGGGATGAATAACAGTGTCACAAAAGCAGCATTGTTATTACATAATTAAGCAGGACTATAAGAGGTGTGAAAGTAAGTCACCAAATTCTCTCAACTGCAAGGTTTATTATTATGTAACCATTCAAACTAGGTTAATCACATTGATTAAGTGGAAACATGTATGTTATAAAGTTGAATGCAAAAGGATGTGAAATTAAATGTTTAAAGTGGCCAATTAAAATATCTACAGATATTCTCATTTTTAAAATGACTGGAAGTTAGATCTAAATAAAGCTATTTTAAAATTAAAAAAAAACCTTTTTTTAATGGAGTGGGAAAAAAACAGAAGCAAATACTCTGTCAGTGATGCCTTTGAGACATAGATGTGTATTAGCCAATGTCCAATGGTGAAAAGAGTGAGAATCCAGTCTCCATCTCCTGGGCTATCATGGAATTTTAGGCCACTGAACTGTTTTCTTCTAGGATTCCTATTTCTCTCACCTAATGAATCAGTTTTTCATTGGTTAGAATTAGACCCAAAGTAGTCATTTTCCAAATAATTCATTTCCTTTATCTTTGATGGGTGGAATTTTCAATAAGGTGTGTCAGGAACTTGTCAGATGATGTGACTTTGCTGAAAGAGAATTTGAGCAGATGTCCATAGACTGACTCTCCCATTGCTACTTACTGTGTTTGGCCTGTGAGGCACCTTGGTGATCTGTGTCAGGACACGTCATCCATTTCCTTCCTCCGGCTGTTGCTCCATGGTACCCTCCCATACTGCTGTTTAATTTGTAATTTTCCCATCTTTTCCTCATCCGTTTGATGTGTAGCATGTTTCCCTACCTAGATTAATGAATGGATGTCTCTTTCATGCAGGCACAGGGTGTGTGTCTCTCTCTGCTCATTCCCTGGAATAGCTCAAAGTTTTCAGAGTGCTCCTCCAACACTTGGTTACCATTGCAGAGCAGAGTCTGTAGACAAATTGATTGCTTCTGAGAAAAGACATGTGAAGCAAATTTGTGAATGTATAATAGACAAAAAGAATGTGGAAATTTAATTTTTCACAGAACTCTCATAATAGTCTTAGTTGTTACATTCTTAAAATATGTTCAGATATTGAACATATTGAATTGGTTACTTTGTCTCAGCTAACGTTCATTTATGGTACAGTTTATTTCATTAACCCATTTCATGTACATGAGCAATTACTTTATGTTTGTTGTTTGAATTATGTTTTCATCGTTATTGTGTCACATTGTAATGTGCATCATTAATGTAAAAAAATAGATAAATAAATCAAAGCTGGTTGATGGAAATGTAAAATTACCAGGGAAAATTTTACAGTTCTATGTAAGTATGTAAATGCTAATAGTTAACATAATTCTATTAAAAATGTAGAAGGAGATTCCATATGTGTTTGTCCATGTGAAACTTCAAGACTGTAAATTTTCATAAAAATCCATGACTGAAAGGTAAGATTAGAAAGTATGATAAGGATGAGCTCTCAATGATATATTTGCCCTTGGCCACCATCATATTCATTGTTAAACAATTCTGTCAAATAGTTCCTGGATCTTTCTGATATTTTCAGAACAGTTGCTCAAATATGACTTATAACATTATAGATGGACCTATAAAAACCTGGAATAATCATAATAAAATTAATCTTTTAAAGCATTTATTGTGTGATGGGAATTGAGAATTCTCTCCTTTAATTCTCTCATCATCATCGTGAAAAGAAAAAGTCTGAAAGTGTTAGTCATTCAGTCATGTCCAAATATTGCCACCTCATGAACTGTAGTAACCCACCAGGCTCCTCTGTCCATGGGATTTTCCAGTCAAGAATACTGGAGTGGGTTGCTATTTCCTTCTCCAGGAGATCTTCTCCACCCAGGGTTTGAACCCTGGTCTCCCACACTGTAGGCAGACGCTTTACCGTCTGAGCCACCAGGGAAGTCATAAAAAACAACAAACTATTTGCAAGAACTTATAAAACTATCATAAGGGTGGAGGAAGGGAGAGCCTAGAATCACATTCACCTTCCAATTCACTTGTAGGAATGAAGGAATGAAAATGCAATATGTTCTCCCAAGTCTTCAGTTAACCTCCCAGGCCTAACTAAAGATTCTCCTCTGGCTCCCAAAATCATATCATTTGTATCCACATGATTTAGCGATAGGAAGTTTTCTGGGAATTTTCCCTGCTGTTCAGTACATGTCATGCGATTCATCATTATCAGGGCATCATGAGTAGTCAGAAATTTTTTCCTCAACTCTCCTACTTTACCTTACTCCTTCCTCCCAATGATGTCCACTTACCGTCTTTGAATATTGACAATTTCTTCACATATAAAAGAGCTAACTCCCATGCTTGGTAAAAATAAATGTGTTTA
The DNA here is from genome assembly GCA_024291935.2 of Okapia johnstoni. Classification (NCBI taxonomy): domain Eukaryota; kingdom Metazoa; phylum Chordata; class Mammalia; order Artiodactyla; family Giraffidae; genus Okapia; species Okapia johnstoni. The sequence continues at coordinate 76,520,438 of CM044312.1, read as the reverse complement.
TTTGAATATATGCATAAAGCCATTGCTCTAGTGGTACAATCTCCTCTGTTGTGTGATAGCTCTCAATTTTATTTTTCTATTTTGTTATTTTCATCTGTTCCTGTCTACCATTTAGGAAAATTATAATCACTAATTTTAATTATGTATAATTTCTGCAATTCATTATAAATATTCTTTCTTTCAAATCGTAAAAGTTTCTCAAGTCCACCTAGCTATACCTCTGCAAAACAGACTCTCACAGCACTTCATAAGAACATGCTCCTAATTTAGTCATCTTGTTATTGGATCATAATCTCCAGTAGAACTATGAGCACTATGGCTCTCCTTGGTGATTACTTCAAGTATTCAAAAAAATAGTTTACTTTCCCCCCAAGATCTAGTCAGTCGTGTTCCAAGAACTCCTGTTTATTTTTGTAGTTTTTGTGTTTGTTTGTTTTTAACTAGTTTCTGAGATCCACCAGGAACCAATTAACAGTAATTAACACCAGCCTTTGAAAGTCAATAGGTTGCAAACCACCCAAAAATCAGAGCACAAGATCTTTAAGAATTATGCAAAATTAATTAAACCCACTTTCTATGGGGAAAAAAAAAAGAATCTTTGTTCCTACCAAATCTAAGTTTTCTGTAAGAGATTTGAGATCTTGTATTTTCTTTCTGCCTTTGTGGCTTGGCCACCCTGCCAAGAAAGGAAATTACATTCAATTTTCTCCTTTTAAATCTACCCATGCTCTCTGAGATGATTAAATAAATTTCTTCCTAATTAACTTCCTGGTTAATTTCTTATATTGCTTGTGAAAAAGTTTCCTGTTTCCTAAAGTTACATGTCTTTCTTACTACCTTTGTATGTGGCTAATGGCATATTCACTGAAACAGTATCACAAAAATCTTTTTTACTCTTCTTGGCATTGTTATGTATAGTTACAACTCTTCTGTTGATTTCCCTCCTATGCATCCTTCTTTTCTTTCTTCCTTTGGTAGGCTGCACATTTGTTTACAATGTGTCCTCATGTCTCAAAATTTATTGTCAATTACATTTGACATGGGAAAGAATGAAGACAACCCAGTTCTAATTTTGTTTTGAACAATTTAATTTCATTCCATTACTACTGAGTAGATGACAAGCAATCTAGAATACCCTGTTTTGCTTCATTCCTATATTGTTTCCCTTCTGACTTGTCATAGTTTTATAGCAAAAGTTAAGTATACTTATACAGGTTAATAAGGCCTGCTGAAAACATTTCTCACAATAAAATTTGTAATAAGCATATGAAGTTATAGGACATTTTCAAGAATTCAAGTGAGACAAAATATAGAAAAACAAATAGTAAACTTTTAATTCCTGATAATAAAAAAAAGTAATGATACTACAGCTGTACGTTCTTAAAATTCGAGTTAGGTTTTAGCTCTCGGTAGCAGAATGTTTAGACTTATTTAAACTTGTAGTTTTGTTGTTATTGTTCATTTGTTTTTAAGGGCTGTAGATAAGAGTTGCTGATTCAAAAGTGGGATTAGTCTATTCCTCTTTGAATTCTATGCACATTTGCAAAACCTGACTGGTAAACTATATGTTCTGGATTCCATTCTGATCTGCTATAAGTAAATTTAGGCAAGTGAAATATATGCTAATACTTTTGCAATTATAATGTATTTCAATGTAACACCTCCAAATATATCAGAGCAAGGATTCTGAAGTCGTTAGTCTGTTTAGGAATTAATTTGTCAACATGAAATAGAGAAAAAGGTGTCATAATGTTCTTACGTGGTTTTCAGATAGACTTAATCACAACTAAGCTTCCTTGTGATCATTAAAGTTTGCATAGTAACTTTTTTCTTAACCTGGAGCACAGCATCTATACCTGGAATTTTAGAATCTACCGTTTTCCAACATCAATAAAAACTTAAATATCAATATGCAGAATTATCACAACTAAATTTTTAATTGTATTGAAATTGTGTTTCATAATAAAATAATTGTTTGTATTTACTTAAACTGAGGACATTTCAAAAACTAAAACATATACAGAAGTTAGACAAAATGACCCAAATGAAATCTTTTTATACTTAGATTTTCTTGCAGGTGCAAAAATTACTTTATATGAAAAAAAAATGCAGACTTTCCAAACTGCATATTTTTCTCATTAAAATGCATGTTGTAAGGGTTCTGATTTCATAGTGATTTAGTTTTACTTTATACAATTCAATTTACATTCGTGTATTAGGCTCCTAGTAAATCACTGGTTGTAATTAAAAAACACATTTCTGAAACTGTTATGTTTAAAGATATATTTAAGATTAACCTATAAGGTCCAGGCTCTTTTCTTATAATATGGAATAGGTTGAGAATAGAGTACTGTTTATACTTTTGGAATTAGAGTAAATTCAAGTGAATAAGATCTGATTTTGAATTTGATCATAAGAATATATTAGAAGTAAAGTAATTAGCATTGAGGTATGATAAACAAATGGCTATCTTACCTCTAAATTATCTTTTTAAAAGGACAAATTAAACTTATTACATTGCATACACTATAACATCAGTAAGATCCAAATCCTTATTACTTTTAAAAGATTAATTGAAAGAAGAAATATATAATATTTTAATATTCATAGATACATCATTTAATGTGCACAGTAATTAAATAAAGTCTGTAAAACAATGCATGAATCAGAAATGTAGTAAAAATTTGTATGGCATTGCCGTTTCTTGTTAAAACCATTTTTGGAGACTTTCGTAACTATTTCATTTCATTCTAGAATATTTCCATTTATACCATTATGAAGAGCCATATCACTTGAGACAAAACAGGTTTTTCATTCACGTTTTATTGATCAGGTAATACACATTAAGAAATTACATTCTCAAGAGCTTACCAACTTGTCCTTTATTCCTGTTTTTTTGCCTTAAGACACTTTAACTTGAGCTCATATATTTTTCAGCTTTCTTCAAAAACCTCCTTAGTTTTGATTATCTGGTTTCAACAGACAAATTTTTCAAGTAGAAACAATATGATTATACCCTTGATCAAATAAAACACACCAAAAAATAAATCATAATGAGAAATTATTTAAGTTAGTTGTTGACTTAGTAAATTCACGCTTTTTAGAAAGCATTTATGTAGATTCAGATTATCCAATTATTACAGATTCAACTTATGTAAGTGTGGTATATATCTGTACTTGAATATAGGTTAAATTTTAATTTACTGAAGGAATGAAATTTTTATTTCCCATAAAACAGCTGAGAAATTGAGCAGAGCCAAGGACATCAAAAGCAGCTTTGTTTTTGTTATGCTGAACTTGTGAAACACTGGAGCCTTTGTTTCTGGTCAAAACAATTGTTTCTGCCTTCATAATGTGCACATTCTAATTTAGGGAATTCCACTCTGTATACTTAATTTCCCTGAGAATCTTAACTGGAAATGATCTGTTATCCTCAGTTGGTCATGAAGGTCTGGTGTGCAGATGCTATATTTCATTCTCATGAAGCTATGGTAGTAGACAAATTGATTTCGTGATTTGGTTGGAAGACTAAAATTTCCTATGATATAAAGAATAATCCCATATTTTCACATCGTCTTTGGAGGAATGGCTTGAATTTAGTGATTCTAAATTATTTATACCTTCTGCATTTTTCTACCAAATACTAACTATATATCTATTTGTTTCTCACGGTGGTGCATACACAACACATGAACTCAGAAAATATGCCATATGTAAAGAATCATATCTAAAAGGACTAGCACCAAATCCTTTTTTTAGAGAAACATTTTTTTAAAAAATGGTATAATTGAAAGAGTAGTTCCTCCTACCTCACCCTGCCCCAAAGGCAGAAAAATTCCAACAGGACTGCTTTGTCCTTATCTATGTTTGGCAAGATTAAACCTATTGTGCACATGATTCAACATTCATTTGCTGTTAGAAATGCATATATTGTCTTAGAAAAATCTCTGTAAGAGAAATTCTATTCAAAATGCTGGCATCTTAGTGGGAGATGTAGGGAAAGAAACATGAATAGGAAGGAAGTGGAAATTGAATGGGTAGGATAATGATACAGATATATACCTTCATATAGTTAATAATAAAATCTATTTTTAAATGCTACATTTCTCTTATATTAAAAAAGGAAATGAAAAATGGTTTGTTTATTAAGGGAGTGAGTTCTGAGCCATCATACCACTTAAGGAACTAGTATCAGTTGCGATGAACACAAATCTTTGGTTGAAGTTTTCTTAGCTGTGTAGATCAAATGAAGATTAAGCAATGACTTCACGTGGAGGGAGATCCATTACCAATGCTCTTTAACATATCCCTTTATGTCCAAGAACTCTATGAATGTGTTATTACATCATTATAGGCTTTGCTTTAAATTTTAGATGTTCATAGTGTCATTTTGATGAAATTTTATTTTCATCTAGAGCATGGTGACATTTTTATTTCTCTATTTTTTTCAGAGCACTAAGCTTATAATAAATGACTTGGGAGTAAGCATTAGTGTGTCGAGATAACATATGTTCTTAATAGGTAACTGACACATAAAAGAAGAAAAATGTGATTTAATGAAGCAATTTCAGTATTTGTAACTTAACATATGGTTTGAAAAGAGGATAAAATCAATAAACAATGTGGACTTAAAAGCTCACAGACAAAACTACTTCTTCGGTTAGATTCCATGTTTTATGACACTTTAATGTTGTGCTCATCAAGACTTATGCTTTCAAAAAAATATACAACGGAAGAAAAAAGTAAAATTTCAAAATTTTATTTCAATTCTATAAATAGCATAGCATGTCAGTTTCTACTCTAATATGACAAAGAAAATGAAACACTTTTCTTCCATATTTCATATTAATTCACTCATCTTTGTTGAATTATGCTTTACCCATCTGTGTCTTTATATCCACTATATATGTTATGTAGGATCATGAAAATATATTAGGCATCTGGAAGATATACAAAGAAATAATTTATCTCATATAAAAGAGTCTGTTGTGTTGAAACTTCTTATTTTTGGATAACTTTTCTTTTTTTGTTTCAAGATATTCTGAGAACTGGTACAGTTGATGAACATGTTTTCCAGACACTTCTATTTTATTTTATAAAGGAGGATATATGTTTATGTATTTGTATGTGCATTTATGTATTTATATAAAATATGTTGTATGTAGTATGTAATTGTTTCTAGCATCAGGGTCTTTTCCGATGAGTTGGCTCTTCCTATTTGGTGGCCAGAGTATTGGAGCTTCAGCATCAGTCCTTTCAATGAATATTCAGGGTGATTTCCTTTAGAGTTGACAGATTTGATTTCCTTACTGTCCAAGAGACTCTAAGTAGTCTTCTCCAGCACCACAGTTTGAAAGCATCAATTCTTTGGTTATAATGAATCTAAAAGAATGTAGCAATATGATTCTGATCTGCTTGCTTTCTAATAGTTTCAAATGTGTTTCAGGATGCAATAGCATATTGTTACAGGAATCCAAAATCAATGCGGATGGTGACTGCAGCCAAAAAATTAAAAGACACTTGTTCCTTGGAAGAATAGCTATGACAAACCTATACAATGTATTAAAAAGCAGAGACATCACTTTGCCAACAAAGGTCCATATAGTCAAAGCTATGGTTTTTCTAGTAGTCTTGTATGGATGTGAGAGTTGGACGATAAAGAAGGCCGAATGCCAAAGAATTTATGCTTTCAAACTGTGGTGCTGAAGAAGACTCCTTACAGTCCCTTGGACAGTGAGGAAATCAAACCAGTCAATCCTATAGGAACTCAATCAACCCTGAATATTCATTGGAAGAACTGATGCGGAAGCTGAAGCTCCAATACTTTGGCCACCTAATGGGAAGAGCCAACTCTTTGGAAAAGACCCTGATGCTAGAAACAATTACATACTACATACAACATATTTTATATAAATACATAAATGCACATACAAATACATAAACAGGGGGGGAAGGGGGTGACAGAGGATGAGAAGACTGGGTGGCATCACCGACACAATGGACATGAGTTTGAGCAAACTCTGGGAGATACTGATGGACAGGGAAGCCTGGCATGCTACAGTTGATGGGGTCGCTAAGAGTCAGCCATGACTTATCAACAGAACAATAACAATACCAAGAAAAATGCATCCTCCTTTTTCTCCAAACCTCTAGCCATGTTACCTAAACATGTTCCTGAGACATTCCACAATCTATGCTCAGTCTTGGCCCTTAGTATACTGTCAACATGACCAGGCAGTTTCTTGTCTTATTATAGGAAGGGATCAACTTAAAAAATCTACTTCAATTTTTGAAGTTCTATTTGTATCTTCTGAACTAGAGAGATGAAAGTTATCTTGCTGGGTTCTCCTAAAGATCAGAAAACTCAATTCCTAATGAAGTACTTGTAAAAATGAATTGTGAATTTGGGGAGCTATCTTTCAAAGGCTTATCCAAGATATGATATCACTAGGGGAAAGCAAGCAAGATCAGTCCATGTGTAAATAAGGATATGGGTCTTATGTATGAGAAGGATGAGAAAGAGTTTTGAAGGCCATCTAAATCATTAAGAATGTTGACATTGTCTTTATATAAGTACTGTGAATAAATATTTACACTCTGCAAACTTCCAATACCTGACTATCGAAAAATGCTTTCTAATGCGTTACTTTAAGCATACCTTTGTGTGTGTGCACATGCTTGCACACATGCTTTTATACAACTTTGTATCTATACTGAAAAATTTTGGTCTGATTTCCAAGAAGGATCACAGATATGCACACCTCATCTTATCTTCACTCTATTCAATCACTACTAATTCTCAAAGAATGCCAAGGGTCATGACAGATCAAGATTACTATATCTCAAAGGTTAGTTGAATTTTTTTGGAAACAATAATTGATAGATAAGAACATTTAGGAAATGCAAGGGATGAAAATAAAATAACAACCATGGTAAATAAGGGGCTTCCCTAGTAGCTCAGCTGGTAAAAATCTGCCTGCAATGCAGGAGACTCTGGTTTAATTCCTGGGTTGGGAAGTTCCCCTGGAGAAGGGATAGGCCACCCACTCCAGTATTCTTGGGCTTTCCTGGTGGCTCAAATGGTAAAGAATACACCTGCAATATGGAGGCTTTGGTTTAACCCCTGAGTTGAGAAGATCCCCTGGAGAAGGGGATGGCTACCCACTCCAGTATTCTGACCTGAGAAATCAATGGATAGAGGAGCCTGGCAGGCTCCAGTCCATGGGGGTACAAAGAGTTGGAAAGGACTGAGTGACTTAGACTTTCACTTTGGGCTTCCCTGGTGACTCAGATGGTAAAGAATCTGCCTGCAATTCAGGAGACCTGGATTAGAACCCTGGGTTGAGAAGATTACCTGGAGAAGGGGACAGATACCCTCTCCAGTACTCTGGCCTGGAGAATTCCATGGACAGAGGAGTTTGGCAGGCTACAGACCATGGGATTTTCAAAGAGTCAGACACAATTGAGCAACTTTCAGTTTCATGGTAATTGAGGATTTATGTATTTTTGGCATGACTGTGCTCTGCATCGTTCTTCGGTTACAAAGTAGCCTTATTAATGGTGCTTTCTAAGAATTCTAAATTTAGATTTAATAATGGTATAGAATACACTGTATTTTTAAACAAGATGAATGGAAAATAAAAGTGAGTATATCCATTGTTACTAGTAAACATGTTCAGTTCAGTTCAGTCTCTCAGTCGTGTCCGACTCTTTGCGACCCCATGAATTGCAGCACGCCAGGCCTCCCTGTCCATCACCAACTCCCGGAGTTTACCCAAACCTATGTCCATTGAGTCAGTGATGCCATCCAACCATCTCATCCTCTGTCGTCCCCTTCCCCTCCTGCCCCAAATCCTTCCCAGCATTAGGGACTTTTCCAATGAGTCAACTCTTCGCTTGAGGTGGCCAAAGTTTTGGAGTTTCAGCTTCAACATCAGTCCTTCCAATGAACACCCAGGACTGATCCCCTTTAGGATGGACTGGTTGGATCTCCTTGCAGTCCAAGGGACTCTCAAGAGTCTTCTCCAACACCACAGTTCAAAAGCATCAATTCTGCGGCGCTCAGCTTTCTTCACTATCCAACTCTCACATCCATACATGACCACTGGAAAAACCATAGCCTTGACTAGATGGACCTTTGTTGGCAAAGTAATGCCTCTGCTTTTTAATATGCTATCTAGGTTGGTCATAACTTTCCTTCCAAGGAGTAAGCATCTTTTAATTTCATGGCTGCAATCACCATCAGCAGTGATTTTGGAGCCCAAAAAAATTAAGTCTGACACTGTTTCTACTGTTTCCCCATCTATTTCCCATGAAGTGATGGGACCAGATGCCATGATCTTAGTTTTCTGAGCATTGAGCTTTAAGCCAACTTTTTCACTCTCCTCTTTCACTTTCATCAAGAGGCTCTTTAGTTCTTCTTCACTATCTGCCATAAGGGTGGTGTTATCTGCATATATGAGGTTATTTTTATTTCTCCCAGCAATTGTAAACATGTTCAATATGGGAGAAATGTAGAATATAAGTAACCCGGTAGCAATGTAAGTGTAATTTTGACCACTGATATATTACTCTCACCGGATACATGTTTAATTACAAAGAAAATATTTTTCCAGCTTTAAAAAAGTGTATTGTGTTAAAACATAAAACATACCTGTTAATACATAAAACACTATTGTGTTAAAAATATGTGTATTAATTGTTTTCAGTGAAAGTTTACTGCTTTATGTATGATTAAAAAGAAATACTATATCATTCCCCACCCCCTCACCCCATTCGCTGCTCCACAAAGCACTTGATAAGGTTCTATAATGAGTGATGAGAAGCTACAGACAAGTATGTCAGAGCACAGTGAAGGTGATGATGTGATATGAACAAAGATTAGGAAAATGAAAAATTTAGATTGATCGGAGGGACATTCCAGTGATCAGTGCAATCTAGATTGACCTAGATTAACTGAACGATCATAGAAGTACACTAATGTGGGACATAAAGAAGAAACAAATGTCAATGTCAAATTCTAAGTGTCCAGCTTTTGTGACAGAGCAGATATAACACTTAAATAGGGAACACTAGTAGTCAGGTCAATTTGGGGTGACTCTGGGCAGCAGGAATGTTATTTCCAATTAGGGGATATTGATATATGGTGGAGATATCAAGAAGGCAGACAGAGATATAAACCTGGAGCTTAGGAGTAGCCTACCCTAGAGATCCCATTGTTAAAAAAAATCTTTAAAGTTTCACATTGAAATCATAGATGCATATGAGAATATCTGGAGATTAGAGTAGAAAAAGAAAGGAGACATAAAAAATTCTAGGAGAAAATATCAATAAAGTCTAATGCTGTTAAGATACTAGATAAATTTAGGCTTGAAAATATACTGTTGAGATTATTAACATAAAGGCCATGGGTAAACAAAGGACATTCAGTTCTAGTGGATCTAGACGGAAGTGGAGGGAAGCTCATTTCTTCATATTGATGATTTTCCTCCAGCCATGGTGTCTGGCGAGATGTTGTGTATTATGCAGCCAATATCTTCTTCCCCTCTTCATCTTCCTACACTCACTTTTTCACTAAAAACTTTCTTACCTTACAGCCTAGTTCAAAGCTCTTTATTATATGCTTTTCAGAGCTATTTACCATTCTCCCACTTATCTGAGTGTTTTTTAAACCTGATATTTGTCTCCTTTCTTAGAATTTAATCTTCATGAGAGTAGGACCATGTCTATTTTTCAGTTTAGTTCAGTCATTCAGTTGTGTCCGACTCTTTGCAACCCCATGGACTGAAGCACACCAGGCTTCCCTGTCTATCACCAAATCCCGGACCTTACTCAAACTTATATCCATTGAGGCGGTAATGCCATCCAACCATCTCATCATCTGTCGTCCTCCTCTTCTCCCGCCTTCAGTCTTTCCCAGCATCAGGGTCTTTTCCAATGAGTCAGTTCTTCACATCAGGTGGCCAAAGTATTGGAGTTTCAGCTTCAACATCAGTCCTTCCAATGAATATTCAGAACTGGTTTCCTTTAGGATGGACTGGTTGGATCTCCTTGCCGTCCAAGGGACTCTCAAGAGTCTTCTCCAACACCACAGTTCAAAAACATCAATTCCTCATCGCTCAGCTTTCTTTATAGTCCAACTCTCACATCATACATGACTATTGGAAAAATCATAGCTTTGACTAGACAGACCTTTGTTGGTAAAGTAATGTCTTTGCCTTTTAATATGCTGTCTAGGTTGGTCATAGCTTTTCTTCAAAGGAGGAAGCTTCTTTTAATTTCATGGCTGCAACAACCATCTGCAGTGATTTTGGAGCCCCCAAAATTAAAGTCTGTCACTGTTTCCATTGTTTCCCCATCTATTAGGCATGAAGTGATGGGACCCATTGCCATGATCTTAGTTTTCTGAATGTTGATCTTAGATTTCTGACAAAACATGGTCCACTGGGGAAGGGAATGGCAAACCACTTCAGTATTCTATTTTTACAGTTCATTTATTCCCCAAGCACCTAGCCCATTTTGGGACATTGTAAGTATTTTAAAATATTTGTTGAGAAAAAGAGGAGATACAGGAAGGAAAAATGAGGGTGCTGAAGGAATGGAAAAGAAAAGACAGAGTTAAAACTATGAAGTTTTATTCACTGCTGCTGCTGTTGCTGCTGCTAAGTCGCTTCAGTCGTGTCCGACTCTGTGCGACCCCATAGACGGCAGCCCACCAGGCTCTGCTCTCCCTGGGATTCTCCAGGCAAGAACACTGGAGCGGGTTGCCATTTCCTTCTCCAATGCATGAAAATGAAAAGTGAAAGTGAAGTCGCTCAGTCCTGTCCGACTCTTAGCGGCCCCATGGACTGTAGCCTACCAGGCTCCTCCGTCCATGGGATTTTCCAGGCAAGAGTACTGGAGTGGGGTGCCACTGGAAGGGAATAAATGAAGAACAAGAAGCCAGGGAGAATTTATAGACTTTCAGAAAAATAATGAGTAGATTATATAACTTCAAAACAGGAAAAAACTATCTCGTAATGTAGGTATAAACTACATGGGTCAGGTGAACAGTTCAGTTACACAATTTGATAAATTAGATAAGTTGATATACACACACTCATGTGACTACTACTGAGATGAATTTATGGGATTCTTTCATGTCAGTTTCCAGAAAACATTCCCTCAATTAAAGCTAGCATTCTGACTTTTATCAATATATTAGTTTTTCCCTTAATTGAAATTTATATAAATGGGAACATACATATTTACATGTGGAGTCTGGCTTTTACTCAACATTATGAGACTCATTTTGATGTTTTGATCATTATTTTTCTGTAGAAAGTAATCCACTAAAATCTCAAATCATGACTTCAGAAATTTTAAATTATGTTTTTACAGATATAATTTCTTTAGGCAAAGAAGAGAACAGAAAAGCCAGATAATTTTGAGTGAATTTATATTTTGCAATTTATGTAAAAAAACTAATTTTTTTGCTGAATATATATTCAAAAATATTTAGTATTTTCTCTCATATATAATAGTCCTACAAAAACAATAATCTTAATAACCATGTAAATTTTATTTACTTCTCTTATATGAGTTAAGCCACATTAATTTTTTATGATGAAATTTACCTTTCATCAATATTTGTTGTTGACTTTGTAAAAATAGATTTTAGTTTTATAGAGAAGTTTTAGGTTCACAGAATAATTAACTGAAATGTACAAAATTCCCATATTTGTGCTTTTCCTCACATGTTGAACCTCCCCTGCTGGCAACATTTACATTTAATTTTAAAATCAGTTTCATTGGATTATAATGCACATATAATAAAATTTACCACTTTTAAGTGAAAATTTGATAAGTTTTGACAAATGTATACAATCACATAGCCACCATCACAGTCATGGGGGGAACATTGCCATCACCTCAAAGTTCCTTATGCCCTTGAGCAGTCAATTATCTCATTTCACCTCTGGCCATTGGCAGTCACTTATGAGTGAGATTTTATAGGATTCAAAATAGTATTATCGTAGTGGATATATCCTATTGTGACTTATTTTCTCTACTTATGAATTTTTTTAAGAATCATTCTTGTTGCATGTAGTCTGCTCCATTTGATTCTTAAGTAGTTTTTCATTGTATGGGTATACCATAATTTATCTAGTCACTAGTTGATGGAAATTTGTTGTTTTTTAGTTTTAATATAATAATATAATGTTATTAATAATAAAGCTACAACGAGTTTTGACTGCACATCTTTGAGTAAGTATGTTTTCATTTCTTTGGAAAAATTACCTAGCATTTAGACTGCTGGATTATATGATATGTGATTTGTATAAATTTATAAGAAACTGCTGATCGTATTTCTTTGCTAAGTAGCTATGCGATGTTGCATTCTCACAATTAACATATGCAAATTCCACATCCTTATCCATACTTGGTGTTATCAGCATTTTTAGTGATAGCCAAAAAATAGTGTGTAGAGGTAGCCCATTGTGTTGATATTTTGTGTTTTCCTAATGACTAATGGAGAAACTGAAAGTTGCTGAGTCCTGTCCACTCTTTGAGACCAACTCTGTATAGTCCATGGAATTCTCCTGGCCGGAATACTGGAGTGGGTATCCTTTCCTTTCTCCAGGGGATCTTCCCTACCCAGGGATCGAACCCAGGTCTCCTACATTGCAAGTGGATTCTTTACCACCCGAGCAACCAGGGAAGCCCCATGTGCTAAGCCTCTTCTTGTGCTTATTTGCTATTTGTATTTATTCTTTGGTAAAATGATCGTGCACATATTGTGAATATTGTTAAATAGAGTTATATTAATATTACTCAATTGGAGAAATTCTTTTTACATTCAGGATGCAGGCTCTTTTTCAGACACATGTTTTGAAAATACTTTCTCTCACTGTTTTAGTTTAGTCTTGCCTTTCAATTTTGAGTAAGTCTAAGGGTATTAACTGATGGTTTATATCCTGCTAGGTCTTTCTATGATGGAGAATAGAAGCATGAACTATGATCCTTTAGCTCCAGATTATTTTTCTGCCTACTCTTTATAAAATGATTCTTTCCCTTCCTAGAGTAGTCTACTCTCACACATGAAGAGATCAGTAGTTCTCCAAATACTGAAGAGACTCCTCTGCAGATACACAGAGGTCCATCTCTTCTACTGTGGAGAACTTTCTTTTCCAGAACTCTGGTCCACAAAGTCTAACTTTCTCAGTTTTTCAGAACTTGGTTCTCTGTATCCTCAATACATCAAGAACTTTGCTTTATGCTTGAGTCTTTTAAGCCTTTCTGCACTGAAGTCAGGATACTGATTCCAAGCAATAAGGTGATGTAACTATAGGGTTCATTTTGATAATTTTCCTTCTCTGAGGGACCTCAGTCTTGCACCACCTTTTGTTCAATGTTTTCAAACCACTGTTCTCTGTATTTTGTGTTTTCTTTACCCATTTGTTTAAGGCAGAAGGGTCAATCTGGTCCCTGTTATTACACATTGGCCAGAAATGTTAGCCTTTATCTTCCATAATGTTGGTAATATTGTAAAAAGTCCATATTGAGTAGATTGACAAACATTTCCACTTGAATAAATTTTATTGTAAGGAATATCCATACTAAAATAGATTTTAATAAATTCTTTGCAAAAGTATAATTCAAAAGTTTTAAAAATCATTAGCCAGATTATTTCTTTAAATAATTTGTATGTTTAGACTTATAATTGTCTGTTTGTATCTTGAGTGACTCTTCCTTTCCTGATGAATATTGTTAACTTTTTGACATCTCCACTTGGCTGTTCCATAAGCACATCAGCTACCTTTCAATACTAGATTATCCTCAATGGACAAGTGTTTCCTTAGAGAATTGGTATTTGGCAGAGGATGCGGTAGGACTCAATAATCACTCTAGAGGATTTAGTTTGAGTAAGACTGAATAAAATTACTTTTAAGTATCCTTGCCTAGCTCAGTTATAGGCAATTTAACACAGTCATAGGCAATTGAATCAATCCACCTTCATTAATTTTCCATATGTTCCACCATAGAAATCTTTCTAAAAAGTACCTTGGATCCTGTAATGCCCCTCCTTACAGACCTTCCAGTGTTTTCCATTGCCTGAAGGACAAAGCTGAAACTCTTAAAAACGGTATCCAACCTTCTTCACAAATGTGACTCAAGTTTTCAGCTTCATCTCTCTCCACCTCACTCTCCTCAAGAATAGTATAATCTGGTGGTTAAATCTGTGGGATCCAGAGTTCATGTTTTAATTCCTTAACATACATTCATGCAAAATTTACCAAAATGCTCTAATTCTAAATTTAGAGTACTGATTGTAAATGAATTGAGTTAGTATCAGTAGTTCCTGCTTCACATGCTTGTGAATGAGAATATACTTCTCAAAATATATAATGTGATGTCTGGCATTTGGGAAATGCTCATCACATACATTTTCTTTGCATTATTCATTACCAATTATAAGAATTATATCAGTAACTATTTATAACCATTTTTACCAATCTTACCAGATTGTGTGTTTATTCAATTGATGTGGAAAATTTTAGATTGAAGTAATTCTACTGACAAATAGTGCAATCCCATGCACTGTAGCCCACCAGGCTCTTCTGTCCATGGAATTCTCCAAGCAAGAATACTAGAGAATACATGCCATTCTCCAGGGGATCTTTCTGACCCAGGGATCAAACTCGGGTCTCCTGCATGGCAGGCAGATTCTTTACCATCTGAGCCACCAGGTACATCATGCATATACATATATATGTCTAAAAGTATCCTTTTCCCTGCATTTAGAGCTCTCTTATTTTCCCTAATTGTTTATTTAGTTTAAAAATTGAATTTGAAGGCCTGTACTCTTTATAAATTTCCATTTTTTTCCTTAATTTTCTGTACTTATTCAGAGATACAATATTCTTGTGATCATAGCAATCACACTGTAGATGTTAAATAAGTTATCACAAAAATGCATTTACAATTTTGATAAGAATTCCAAAGAGAAGTAAAAAATGTTTCTATGGCAGCAAGGAACAAATGACTTGAGACTTTAGGAAAGGTTTCTTTGAGATGGTGAATCATAAAATGACATGTAAAGAATGGATAAAAGTTCACTTGTTTGGGAGTGGGAAAGTAGGAAATGTATAGTAGACAGAGGTTCTAAGGTGTGAGGGAGCATAAACTTCCAAAGTGGCAATAGAAATTTTTCATTAAAAGAACAGTTTCTAGAGTTATACTGCTATTTTCAAACCCTTGAAGGGAAGAGGAGCTGGGGTGTGGAGGTAGTGTGTCCAGAATAATCATTTGAAAAATCAGTTTGGTGAAAAGCACTATGGAGACTCCCGTGCAGAGCAGGTAGAGTGAATGGGAGAATAAGGAGGCTGTTTCAGTCACTCAGGTTTGAGACGATCAGGGCTTGGATGAAAGCTACCAGTGAAGATGGAGAAACATAGAGATAATAAAGACATTTTCAGAAGGTATCATCTGCAGGATCCTCTGATGGGATGAATGTGGGGTGAGAAAGAATAAAGAAAGACTTCTCGGTTTCAAGCACCTACATTCATGAACTAATGTGAGAATTATAAGTCTGTAAGCAATTTGCTCATGTTTTATCCTTTTTAATTCAAAGAAATTATCTTGGATGATTTGTAATTTAAATGGTGTTTTCTAAAAATGTAGAAGATATAATCGAACCTTGAAATAGTATTTGAAGATTGATAAAACAAACATACAGACCACTATTTGAAAGCCACAATTAAATCTTTATAACACACATTTCAGTACAGTTCAGTCGCTCATTCGTGTCCAGCTCTTTGCGACCACATGAATCACAACAGCCCAGGCCTCCCTGTCCATCACCAACTCCCAGAGTTTACCCAAACTCATGTCTATAGAGTCGGTGATGCCATCCAGCCATCTCATCCTCTGTTGTCCCCTTCTCCTCCTGCCCCCAATCCTTCCCAGCATCAGGGTCTTTTCCAATGAGTCAACTCTTCGCATCAGGTGGCCAAAGTATTGGAGTTTCAGCTTCAACATCAGTCCTTCCAATGAACACCCAGGACTGATCCCCTTTAGGATGGACTGGTTGGATCTCCTTGCAGTCCAAGGGACTCTCAAGAGTCTTCTCCAACACCACAGTTCAAAAGCATCAATTCTTCGGGGCTCAGCTTTCTTCACCGTGCAACTCTCACATCCACACATGACCACTGGAAAAACCATAGCCTTGACTAGATGGACCTTTGTTGGCAAAGTAATGTCTCTGCTTTTTAATTTGCTATCTAGGTTGGTCATAACTTTCTTTCTGAGGAGTAAGCGTCTTTTAATTTCATGGCTGCAATCACCATCAGCAGTGATTTTGGAGCCCCCATAGAATAAACTCTGACACTGTTTCCACTGTTTCCCCATCTATTTCCCATGAAGTGATGGGACCAGATGCCATGATCTTAGTTTCCTGAATGTTGAGCTTTAAGCCAATTTTTTCACTCTCCTCTCTCACTTTCATCAAGAGGCTTTTTAGTTCTTCTTCACTTTCTGCCATGAGGGTGGTGTCATCTGCATATCTGAGGTTAGAGATATTTCTCCTGGCAATCTTGATTCCAGCTTGTGCTTCTTCCAGCCCAGAATTTCTCAGCATGTACTCTGCATATAAGTTAAACAAGCAGGGTGACAATATACAGCCTTGAAATACTCCTTTTCCTATTTGGAACTAGTCCGCTGTTCCATGTCCAGTTCTAACTGTTGCTTCCTGACCTGCATACAGGTTTCTCAAGAGACAGGTCAGGTGGTATGGTATTCCCATCTCTTTCAGAATTTTCCACACATTTAGAAATTACTTAATAAATTGGTGTTAGCTGAATATATCATAGTGGACACATGATCATATTAACTGCAGGGAGAGCAGAGAGTATGTGTTTATCATATGATTGATATTGTGGTAATTCGTGTCTATACAAATTTAAATGGAGACTTTACTGATCAGATAAAAATATTTTCCATAAAAAATTGAAGTTATAAAAGGGAAATTAGAATTCTAATAGTCAAAGCTTCTTAGCTTAACCTTTACTGTAAAGGTTAATTTAAGAAGCTTTGACTGGTTAAGTTAAGAAGCTTTGACTGTTAGAATTCTAATTTCCCTTTTATAACTTCAATTTTTTATGGAAAATATTTTTAAAACAATTTTACTATTTTGTTTTTATACATTCAACTGTGAATAAAAATTTTAATATTTTCTCCAAAAAGACTACACATTTTCACTAGAAATGCCACAGCAGTTATAAAGTATTAATATTATAGATGACCTGACACAAATATTTCTAATGCATATATATCCTTTTAACTACATCTGCATAAATCTGTCTTGAACTTAGTATAATCCTATGACTAAATGTCCTAACTGGTATATAAAATCGCTTGTTGTTGTTGTTCAGTCACTAGGTCATATCTGACTCTTTGCCACTCCATGGGTTATAGCACACAAGGATTCCCTGTCCTTCACTATATCCCAGAGTTTGCTTAGACTCATGTCCATTGAGTTGGTGATGCCATCCAACCATCTCATCCTTTGTTGCCTCCTTCTCCTGCCCTCAATAAAATTGCTGCTGCTGCTGCTAAGTCACTTCAGTCGTGTCCGACTCTGTGCGACCCCATAGACAGCAGCCCACCAGGCTCCGCTGTCCCTAGAATTCTCCAGGCAAGAGCACTGGAGTGGGTTGCCATTTCCTTCTCCAATGCATGAAAGTGAAAAGTGAAAGTGAAGTCATTCTTTAATAACAAGTGTTATTATAAATCAAGGAATAGAATTTGATTGAATTATTAATAAATTTTAATATTATTTTAAATTTACCTAAAAATATATCACTTTTTCAATTTGCCTCTTAAGAGCGTTGAGAATTCATAGCTTATAATTACATTCATATAAACATTCAATTAAATAGACATCTAGATAATTCACTTTAATAATTTCCTGTATAGGAATCATAGAAGTATATTGCATATTTATTTATTTCTATAAGACTTAAATCATCCAAGAATAAATTTTATTATATCACATCATAGTTGTTTTTGAAAATGTGTTTCTGATACAAAGTTAAAATCATTGAATTTAAAAATTCCTTCCTGCTTTTTTTTCCCCTCTCTAAAATGTTGAATAATTATCCTAAGTGATGATTTGAGTATTAGAATTATTCTTTCCCAAAAACTTATCTTGTCAGTAAAATACTTTGTCTATGAATGTTGAAGCTTTTTTCAGAAATACTACCATCAATACGTTCTTTAAAGATGCTATTAGTGTAAATTATCATGTAAAGGTTTTGAAAACTGTTGTCGAAATTGACAAAAGGAAACACTCTTCAGATTTAACACCACATTTTCTCTTGGCTCTATTTATCAAAGAAAAAAAACAAAATTTAAGCAGCATCTCAGAATATTTTGCCCTCATGGTATGAATGGGACCCAAATGCCCCAATCAAAATAACCACCATTATATTCTTTGACTCCATACCTCATGTGCTCAGGCCACAACTATGGGGAAAAGTTTTACAAACATTTTTTAAGTCACCATACCCTTTCCACAGTTCTTGCCAACTTCTACACAGTAGGAACTATGAAAACGAGTGCCAAAACCTCACGTTCCTCTTATAGCTTCTAACAGCTGCAAACCCTTAAGCTTCAAGTGCAGCTGCCTTGAGTAGAGCTATTGAAAGAACCCACAAAGGCAGATACACAGATTACATATGTTCAATAATTTTAAAGCAATAATAAGAATATGTGGTTATATTAAGGCCATTAGGCAAGAGGGAAATTACACAAGCAGGCTCTAATTGACCTTGCAGGAAGAGTCTAATCTCCTTTATTGTGCCTTCATTAGTCCCCAAATCACCTACTTTTGTTAGGATTATATATCTTTTCAACACACAAACCCACACCAAATAGAGTGTAATTACATTGGTTCAGTTAGTGCACGATCTCTGATTTGTAATTTTCCAAGGGAGCATCATTTGGACAGTTTATTCTTGAAAAGTCTAAAGCAATCCCTCGTACCAAATTATTACCAGGAACTCAATACATGTGATATATATATATATATATATATATATATATATATATATATATATATATATATATACACACATGCATACACACACATACATACATGCACACACACACACACGCCAACGTGGAGAATGGAACCTACCACAGACATCTGAGCTATACCATATAAAAACAAAGAGAACATTTAAGTAAAACCCCGCATCTGATGGAAGTAACTTAAAAACGTGTTTTTCTTCCAAACTTTAAAAAATAAATTTGCCTTGCAGTTCTCTTGTTTCCAACAAAGATCAAAATAAGTTCAGTTAACAGTTTAAATATTTTTTCCCTTTGCTTTTTAATGATAGAAAACTGAACACTTGTGAATTACTCTCCTATTCTTTCAGCTTCTAACTGCCTTTGTTCAGTTGAATGAACACTATTAGGTAGGTCCATGTGAAGACAGAAACTGGCATTTAAAGATTTTTTCTTGTGGACACGGACAAGCTGAATCCCCATAACTGCCATTTTAAGCCTATTATAGTAATTTATGTCCAGTCTCTGACTTCCCATTTCTTCAAATATTCATCCTTAGAGGCAAAGGTATATTTCTGAAGTTAGAAATAAGTGAAGTCTAAGAATAATTTAAATGTGAGCTCAGACTAATAATGTTTGTTTAAACTCTTAGGCATCATGAATTTCAACTTATAAAATACAAAAGACATCAACATTGTAATGGTCAACTCTTTCTGCCCATTCTAATGCAAGGCACAGACACAACATTAAAATTTGGGAGGAGGGAATAATTTTAAACAGTGACTTAATTTAGGGTTTAACTTCCTTCTCCACCTAAATTTTGCCTGCATGCTTAACCTGTTCAACTCTTTGAGACCCCGTGGACTGGAGCGCTCCCGGCTCCTCTATCCATGGGATTTCCCAGACAAGGATATTAGAGTGAGTTGTCATTTCCTTCTCCAGGAGAACTTACTGACCCAGGGATAAGTCCTGTGTTTCCTGCAAGCTCCTGCATTGGCAGGTGGATTCTTTACTGAGCTACCTGAGAAGCCCTACATGAACTTTAGTTAAAGTCTAGATGATGATTTGTGTTACTATAGCTTTTTTAATAACTATCTTTTATTCTGTTGTATTCTGTAAGTATTTACTTTTCATTCATATATATATATATATACATATATATATATGGATAAGGAAATGGCAACCCACTCCAGTATTCTTGCCTGGAGAATCCCATGGACAGAGGAGCCTGGCAGGCTAGGTCCATCGTGTTGTAAAGAGTCAGACACAACTCAGTCAGTTTACGTGTGTGTGTGTGCGTGCTCATGCACACATGCATGCTAAGTCGCTTCAATTGTGCCTGACTCTTTGGGACCCCATGGACCATAGCCCACCAGGCTCCTCTGTCCGTGGGATTCTCCAGGGAAGAACGCTGGAGTGGGTGGCCATGCCCTCCTCCTGGGATTCTTCCTGACCCAGGGATCAAATCCAAATCTCTTAGGTCTCCTGCTTTGACAGGTGAGTTCTTTACCACTAGCACCGCCTGGGAAGCTCATATGTGTATATGTGTTTATATATGTTATACAGTTGTACTCAGTCACATCTGACTCTTTGCGGCCCCATGGACTGTAGCCCGTGGAGTTGCTCTGTCCGTAGAATTTTCCAGGCAAGAATACTGGAGTGGGTTGCCCTTTCCTATACATATACACATAACATTGTGATGAAAATCTTTGTAAATAAAGTTTCGGTGAGGTACAGTGTTTCTGGAACAATGAAATTCTTCTTCAACTTCTGCTTGAAACGTTCTCCCAGAGATCTCATTGCTTCCTGAAATTCATTGTTGTAAAATTTGCTACGTTTTTTAAAAAAACTTCTTTCTCTCTTTGTGACTGCTTTGGATGCTACATGTAGATCAAAAGGAACATATGCCAGCCCTCCTTCCCCACACTAAATGCAGTGAGAAGTATGACATCAAACTCCAGCAGCACAAGGCATTTAAAGATCTAGGGAGATTCTTTATCAAGGAGTTTCCAATGATTAAGAATGCAAACTTGCTTCATTCAGATCTCCACACAATTCTTCTCTCTAAATCTTTTTTGTATTAAATAGAATTTGAATCCATTCCTCAGTGAACTTTCATCTTGAGCTAATCATGACTCAATGCTCCTCAGCCTCAATAGTCTTCTGTGGTGTAGGATATGCTTTTAATGCAGTGCCCCTGAATGCAGCAAAATGTTTCACACATGGAGTACTGGCCCAGTGGCATCTGAGGAAATAAGATGAGGGCTCCCTGTCTTCTTTTAGTATGTCTCCTTTTTTTTTCCTCTTTAAAATGCATGTGTTAAGAGATGAAATACATAGATATAGAAGCAGTCAGAGGTCTGTGTCTGTTTTGTGTTTGTGAACACATATATCAACAAAAATGTGTAGGTGATAAAACATAGTTTCAGTATTTTTCTTGACCGCTATTTTGGAATTAAATCAGATATTGCATCAAAATAGTTCACTGAATCGAGTAACAATAGTGTAACTAAAATGTATCCATCCTAACTATGTGCCAGTCATCTTTAATTTCCTAACCCACAGAGCAATCTAGAAAGTGGCAGATCTTATCCTCTCTTGAAAGGAAGTGAACTGGAGTTTAAGAAGTGTTAAGTTACTTTTCCCAAGTCACCTGATGAGCCAGAATTCAAACACAGGCTGTCTGCATAACACATCTTTTTCCTAACCACAGCACTGACCCGCTTCTATCGCAAAGATAACTTTAAGCCTAGAGAAGGTGTTGGCATAATAGAGATAACGACTATGCTATTCTTAGAAAAATTGTATTTAGGCTGGGCTTCCTAAAACAAATTGAGGTTGTAAATAGTTTGTGGTTTTTTTCCCTATAATTTAACTTGGGCAGACTATTTTAAATGACTGTAAAACACTACTTTGTGTGTGTCTGTGTGTGCAGATATATAATGGTGACATTCGTCATCCTTAGATAGACCTGCTTGGAGATGTTTCTCCCTAGTGTGTTGTCCTGATGGAACCCAGTTTGTGTGCGGTGTAGATGGCAAGGCCTGCTTGGCGGCTGGTCCTTCCTTCTTAGATGCTTTTCTCCCACAGGCACACAGAACACTGTCCTACTGTATGGAGGTAAAATGGAGGTTGTGAAATGCAGTTCATGTTTTCATTCTTGCTTTGACTGAACATCTGCTCACCCAAGACCAGCTTTTTTTAGTTCCATCTACTCATTACTATGGTTACCATGGTATATACTCTATTTTAAGCCTGTATCTGTTGGCGTGTGGCCATTCTCTCTGGGAGGAAAAAAAAGAAAGTTTTCCAGAGCCTAACCGGCCTACTATTCAGTAAATATGGTAATTTTTGCCTATGTTAAGTTTCCTCCCCTCCCCTTTCCTTTTATGTTTAGTGTTCTTCTGTTTGGAAAAGGATCTTTCCATCCAACTTTTTTGTGTGGATTTAGCTACACATTTTCTACTTAATTACTCCCTCTGTTTTGAAAAGTTTCCCCTTAATTGCACTCATATAGGGTTTGTTTCTATAGTCACTATGATATTTAAATGTGACAGTTGCTTGCTTATATTCTTCTAAATATGGTACCTAGGAGAAAAAAGTTCTGATCTTTTCTTGAAGATCATTCTGTTAGTTTGTTAGTAGACTTAACCATACTGTTGACCCATGTTGTTCAATAGGATGGATAGCCAGGAGTCTTGTTTGATAACCGAGTTCTTCAGCTGTGCTAGTCTGAGTTGAGTTTTGCAGAGTTTGAAGACCTAATAGGAAAGAAAGAATATAAAATAGCTCAATAATCTTATATTGATTACATATTGATTGCATGAAATAATATTTTTGTTATAGTAGATAATAAAGTATATTATTAAATTAATTTCACTTATTTTTTCTTTTTTTTTTTTACTTTTTTAGTGATTGCTAGGAGGTTTAAAATTAAATAATGACTCAGATTGTAAATACTTCTGTTAGACTTTGCTGCTTCAACCACTTCTGAGAGTTGAGATGTCCATAAGCAAACAAACAGATAACAATAATTAGTATATTCATTATTTGGGCACATGTTTGAATTTTTACTGTGGTCTGTAGTGATTTCTTTCTTAAATGCATGTCTCTATAATTCATAAATGTCTGTCATTTAAAGATAGTATGTTTGAATATCCCAAGAAAATGTGAATCACATCATCTTTACTTTCCAGCAGGTAATAAACGGTGTGTGTGTGTGTGTATGTATGACTATATGATTGATAGATAATATTATAGATAGATAGATATACAGTTTCTCAATTAAACTAATAAATTATTATCTTTCACAACCATATCTTATATATGCCAATGGAAAAATATCTTCTAGCAGGAGTAAACCTTCATAGTCAAAATATACATGCAAAACTCCTGAGGAATAAAGACATAAAATTCTTGTATTTTATAATGAAAAGGGAGTGGGCCATCATATCAAAGAGAATTAAATGTGTATAAAAATATAAGTATGTACATCTTATAAGCCTATTATTTTAGGTTCTACATGCAACCAACATTGATGATAAGTTTATAATAGGGAGAAAAGAATTACTAGGAAATCATAGAAATTTAGAGAATTTATCCTCCCTGTCTCATAGAATAGATCCAGATTATTTCAAGTACTGTAATTGAAGTTTATACAGGTGGATCTGAGTCAGTAAAGACATTTCAAATTACTTAAAATAAGAATTATATACCCAACACTGGAAATTGGCAATACATTTTAGAAATAATTTAACCCCCAAAAAGACAAAATAAAATAAATTTAATGTTATTTTAAACCATTTATTTAAATGTTTCTTATTTAGTTTTATTTCTTATTTTATTATAAATTATAAATAAGCTTCCATTTTCTGGAAGTTTTTTTCACCCACAAAGCATGATCTCAGGTTTTAAAAGGTTAAATTTTCTCTAGAGTTATTTGTAAAATACTTCTGACATTACTTTGAAATCTATTTTATATATATTAATAAATTTATAAAAATAAGCTGTATAGAGTAAATGTAAAAATGGCAAACAAATTTGCAATTCCAAAATGTTTACTTATAGGAAAGACCAATCCATACATTTGCAATCATGTAGACAGAATTTACAATAGTAAGTTTAGTCTTTGACTGTGCATGTTTAGGCACTTCAGTCATGTCTGACTCTTTGTGACCCTATGGACTATAACCCACCAGGTTCCTCTGACCACAGGGATTCTCCAGGCCTGAATACTGGAGTGGGTTGCCATGCCCTCCTCCAGAGGCTCTTTCTGACCCAGGAATTGAACCACTATCTCCTGTGTCTCCTGCATTGCAGGCAGATTCTTTACTGCTGAACAACTGAGGAAGTCTTTGATTACCTGCTACCTTTTAGTTAATTAACTTTTAAGAACTAACTATTGTTTTTTGGCATTTAGTCAATTGTAAGAAAAGGCAAGCATAGTTAGTTACATTTTTTGTCTGTTATACTTGGTGGGCTTTAGGTATATATCAAAATCTGTTAAACACAGGCCAGTACACAGTCTAGAATCTGAAAATTGTCTACAGCTATCCAACCTTGAACATGCCTGATCTCGTCAGAATCTGAAAATTACTTCTCTTCAATACGTAGTTTAAATTTCTGGCGGTGGAACACAATGTAAATGGGAAATTTTAAAGTTGTTTCCCTTTAAGTTTTAAAAATAACTTCCTTGATGCCCAAGGCTTAGAATCCATTTAAATTCTAACAGATACTTAGTCTCTGTATGTATAGCATATGTCTTGGATAAAAGTTTCAAACTGAAAACAAAAGAGAAAAATGTCACTGTTCATAGGCATTATGCCTTTGAAAATTTCCTTTCTCTAAAACATTTTAAATTAGTACATGTAACAAACTGTATCTTCTGACTTTCTAGCCTTGTAGCTATGATTTTTATCTGAATTTTTGAAATAATAATGAGAATAGTTTGGTTTCTTTCTATTAATTAAAAGCAACTATGTTCCTTAGATTTTTTTTTTTTTTTTGGTTTTTTTGAGGGGAGGGGTTTCTTTGTTAATTTATTCTATGAGTTCTGAGGATTTTGATAAAAGGCAAATGAGTATAAGAGTACACAAGAGTATGAATGAATATAAGGGTATAGAATTCTGAAGCATCATCATTTTAAGTTGCAGTGTTTTGAGGATTACATATAGCCAATAGAGAGTCATTTTCTTGTGTTGCATTTCTACAATCTGTTGGAAGTATGAACACTAAAGTATGGGCAGTGAAGGGAGACTCTAAATGTATTTGTGATGAGGTCCTTGATTGTAGCTTCAGCTGAGGATTTTGAAAGATTGTGATTTTACCCAGTATTTCTAAATTGACACTCACATGCAGTGTGTAGGTACTATTGTCATTTTCCATTTTACATAAGAAACCATCAAAGCTGGATTTTTGTCTCAAAAATAGTATTAATGAAGGTAACTAAAGAGCTAATTCATGGACCCCCTAAGCAAGCCTGAAACAGTCTTCAAGGCAGTAGTCTTAGATTGAATCATGACTTAAAAAAAAAGGCATTATTTCTCTTTCTTAATACAATGATTCATAACCCTATGATGTTTAACTGTTGTATTGATAACATGCTTGCTGTGAGTGGAGACTTGAAAATAATCTTTTAGGGTGTAACAAACTTACTAAACTTATTCTATCTTTAAGTATAGTCAAGAAATATGAATATTTATTCTGAAGTAAAAGCTAATGTGCAGTGATCATTTTAAATGTTTTCTTTTTCTTTCTACAATTTTTTTCTATAGCAAAGATCTGTCTAGCTACCTGTCTGCCTATCCATCTATCTATCTGTATCTCAAGGCATATTAACACCTATTTCATTAGTAGGCCATATGAAAATAGATAAATATTCCAGTTTATCAGTGCCTTAGATTATACGGTAAGCCTTGTGTTAAGTTTATATACTTTTGACTATACTGAATCATCACCAAAAAACCAAAAGATTAATTTCTTCTTATGAAGAAAATTGCAGTTAATCTTGTCTTAATTTTAGCACTTACTTTGAATGCTGACTCCAGGTTTGGACCAGGACCTAATATACTGGAATTAATAGACATTTGCATTTCTACAGATCACTGTCCAAGAGAGACTAGACTAGAATTAAGTACATCTCTTCATTGGCAGTGCATCTAAGATAGGTGACTGCTTAGTTGCTCAGTCATGTCCAACCCTTTGTGACCC
Source organism: Okapia johnstoni (assembly GCA_024291935.2). NCBI lineage: Eukaryota > Metazoa > Chordata > Mammalia > Artiodactyla > Giraffidae > Okapia > Okapia johnstoni. The sequence goes on along the minus strand of CM044312.1, from coordinate 76,494,182 downwards.
CACAGATGGTAGCCCACCAGGCTCCTCTCTCCCTGGGGTTTCCCAGGCAGGAATACTGGAACGGGTGACCATTTCCTCCTCCAGAGAATGTTTCTGACCCAGGGATCGAACCCAAGTCTCCTGTGTCTTCTCCTGTGGTCTACATTGCAGGTAGATTCTTTACCCACTGAGCCACTAATATGGGTTCTATGAAAAAATAAGAAGAGGCAATTATATTTCCCTGAATAGGAATTTGTAATTATTTACAATCATGTTGATCACATTTTAATGTGCACTGAATATAATGTTGGTGTGTTTTTTTTTTTTTTTTTTGGTAGGGGGAAATGAGTCATTAGAATTTAGAGTGTTGGGCTTGTTTGTAATATCCTGATAAAAACATCTGGAATGAGCCACTTGTAAAACTCATAATGCCACGCCAGTACTTATAGTAGCCTGTTGTGTGATTCAGTAACCTATGTAGTCTTTGGATCCTTTGTTAGAACTCCCTCTGAAAGAGTACCAGGTAAGGAGTAATGAGTAATGGTAAAAACACGTTACTGAGTGAAAAAGGAAGGCAACTGAATCCTGCTTATGACAGTTTTGTGAATGAGCTGTAAAGGTACTAGCAGGAGTCAGAGATTTTATTTTTGGTTCTATACTTCACTCAGGCAAATTGTATTCTTCCTAATGTGCCAAAAGATTTTGTTAATAACAGGGAAATACCTCATTGCCAGTGGGTTTGAATAGGCTCTTTTCCACATTCCTATTTTATTTCAGCAGATTGGACTCCCCTTCTTTCCATTTCTCCTCGTTCTGCCACTAAAGGAGCATGCATGCACGCACACAGACTTCATTCTCTCTTATTACTTGCCAGCTGTAAGACTGAAATGCCAAACTCTAAAATGTGTTTTTTTTCAAACAGCAGCAGCAACAACATCTGGATCTATGCAGCTTTAATCTTGGCTGGTTTCCTTCTTTTCCTTTTTGGCCTTCCAGGCACCTGTGGACGTTCTGTACATACACAATGACATCAAACCATAGTTGGAAATCTGATTCTCTTGGTATAATGAACAATGATTAGTTAGAAGCATATAAAACCACAAACTTCTAGTAATAAAGAACATGCTGAATGCATTGTAGATACGGGGTAATGAAAACTCCACTTAAAGTTAAGTGAATTTAAAACAGTTAATGAAAGCTGGAGTCACCTGATTCATTTATTTTCAAACTTTATTATGAAATTGTTAGCTTGGATTAAAAGCAGAAATGTACCTTTTGTTTAAGGGAGAAGACTCACATAAAATATCAAACTTTGATTTGAAACTAAAAGAACTTGAGAAGGAAGCCAAAAAATTCTTCCAAATACCCCTGGCAGATTTCTTAATCATCTTGATACTTCTGCTTTTTTGATATCCGAAGGCTCCTAATGTCTGTCTTTTTCAACTCCAAGCTAAATGACTGCAAAGTAGGATTTGGAGGTTATTCAGAAAAGCAATCAATAGTTACAAACAGAAAACCAGGTCTGTCATAGGTATTGACTGCTTGAAACTCCATTCATGTGTAAAACCTGAGATAGAGACTTTGTTGTATAAAACCTAGCAGTATGTGAGGCTGGCCTCTCTTTCCATGGTAGGGACTCGGTTTATATTTTCCATGCTTTGGTTAACTACATTCAGGTATGAATGTCAAAGAGGTAGATATAAGACAAAGTCCATTCCTATACTTATTGATTCTCTGATTTAATAAAATCCAAACCATTCTTACTTCAGAGTATAAAAACATGATCATTGTCATTGTTAGCATGAGCTCATAGAGAGTTGGATGAAAAGCTGTGCTTATAAAATTCTAAAATACTGAATCATTTAAGTGTACAATGAATAAATTGAATTTCCCCAACATGCTCCATGTACCATAGGGGGAAAATAGTTGCGGAAAATAAGTAGTACAATCAATGGCAGATGACTATTTTGGGCGGTAAAGGAAAAATAAATTTTGTAATATCCTTTCAATGGTAAAACATATGTAAAAGGACATACTTCTCTCCTTTTATCTCCTTACAAACTTTGACACTGTTTTTAAAATGTCTACTTATGATACTTACCTAAACAGATGATATTCATTGGAAACATTTAAAAATAAGTAGATCTTATTATTTAATGTTTTGTTATATATTGTCTTCATTTTTTTAATTATTTCAAAATTTTGAGTTTGGGTTCCCTCATTGTTCAGTAGACACATTTAAAATGTCATTTATCTCATCCATTTTCTTTATTGTTGAGATGGAGATTATTGTAATCCACATTTCATGGATTATGCTATAAAATATTTAAGAAATTACCTACATCATATCATAGAGGTTTTTTTCAGACTCATTTTGAATTCCCAGTTAGCACAGAACTGGACTATGGAACATATACCCAACGCATAAAATATTTATTTCTGCTTATTAGTAGCTGCTGATGCCATAAAATTTAATATAACTGACCTAATGTTTCTTTTACTTGACTTACTTCTTATGAGACTCTTTTTTCACCCATATATCATATCTTTGTTCATTGTTCAGTCACCGAATGTGACCCCATGGACTGCAGCATGCCAGGCCTCCCTGTCCTTCACCATTTCCTGGAGTTTGCTCAAACTCATGTCCATTGAGTCAGTGATGCCATCAAAGCGTCTCATCCTCTGTTGCCCCCTTCTCCTCCTATTCTCAATCTTTCCCAGTATCAGGGTCTTTTCCAATGAGTTGACTCTTTGCATCAAGTGGCCAAAGTATTGGAGCTTAACCATCAGTTCTCCCAGTGATTAATCAGGATTGGTTTCCTTTAGGATTGACTGGTTTGACCTCCTTGTTGTCCAGGGGATTCTTGAAGAGTCTTCTTCAGCACCACAATTCAAAGGCATCTATTCTTCAGTACTTAGCCTTCTTTATGGTCCAGCTCTGACATCCGTACATGACTACTGGAAAAGCCATAGCTTTGACTATATGGACCTTTGTTGCCAGAGTGATGTCTTTACTTTTTAATATACTGTCTAGATTTGTCCTAGCTTTTCTTCCAAGGAGACAGCATCTTTTAATTTCATACATTTCTTAATCATGATTGGTTCAAAATCTCTATAATTAAATCAATCATATTTGGGGCCCCATCAATTAAATAAGTACAAGCCCTAAATTTGCCAGAACAATAATACCATAAAATCATTTTAGTGTAGGACAGTAATTCACAAAGGACTCATGTGAAGGCACAAACAGAAATACAAATACATGAAATAACATAACTTTTGGAATTGTAAACTGTATTCTCTTATTTTTCACTAAAACATATTATGTATCATTGACATTAATAATTGTTTTTAGATAAATATAGGGTGGCAGTATATTTTATAGGGATTTGGTAAACAAAATCAAGGTCCCATGTTATTTCAGATTTTCATTGTTGTTCACTTGAACTATTACAATAGTTGCCTGACCTGATGGCAGCTTCTTGCCTTGGTTTCTCAGAGAATATGCTTCCTAAAATTCTGCTACGTGTAGCTTTCTCAACTCTTTGCCATGGCAACCCCTCAAACTTCATATTTTGCCTACTTATTTCATTAAAATGTCTTCTGAAGCACAAAAACTAGATGTAATTCCTTGAACATTCCATCTTTTACTGCCTCCATGCCTGTATACTTATTATAACCTCTGCCTGAAATGTCCTCCTTGAGTCTGACCCTGCATAGCTACATCTCCCTGTGCCGGGCAAAATCTGGTTTGAAAAATCCCAGGTTAAATTTACTTCCTCCAGGTAATCTGTGAGCCTGAGTTGGAATTATTCACCCTATAATATCTCTGTATCTTTCCTTTAGTCTTGTTTTTTCTATTCTAATTAATTTACATTTTCCCTCCTATGGGATTTTGAGTTTCTTTAGGGTGGAAATCATATGCTATATACTCTTGGGTATCCTGTGTCTAGTAGAGTACCTACATGCTTAGTAAATTTCATTGGATGAACAAAAAACATGAATGGGTCAAAATGAAGAAAAGTCTGTTCAATAAAGGGTGTTTTTGCTGTATATAAAACTTGCCATAGATTGTTGAAATAGATCAGCTATAATCAATTGATTCAGTGTGGATGAAGGTATATCTCATTAGGGAAAAAAAAAAAAAAAGAAACCTTCAAAGATTTTATGTAGTGCAAGTAATGTTTCATCTTTTACAAAGACAGAAACTTTCCATGTATAAAAGCTTCTTCTTCTGAAAATTACCATTCATTTCCTCTCTCTCTCCTTCCCCACTCTGATTTCTCCCTTCTCTCTCTTTTCCCCAAGAGCTAAACATTTATTATATACCAGAAACGTCTCTAGAACATGGTGTTAAAGGGGTCATTAATGTTTATTTATGGCTACCCAGCTCTCTTGTGACAGTGTAAATGAGTTTTTGAAGTGTAAAGATGGGGACACTAAAATATTTTCCACATAGACTGCCATAAAAAATAACTGGCTTCTATTATTTCCAGTCCTTATGCATTTGACTCTTTTCTGATTCTCTGAGTAATTTTCCGAAAGATTATATAGGTCCTTTTATTTCTTTATAATTTAAAAAATCACTTATTTGTACAAAGGGAATTATATGCAATCCAAAAAAGCAGACTCTTTAAACATAAATAGAACCAGCCATAAATTAGAGATTTAATTCATAAAACTCAAAACTTTTGTCTGTCAACCATCATCCCAACGAATTAGAAAATCCTGTAAATAACCTTTGTGCTTTATTTATTTTGTAGCAAATGCATACAAATATTATGGGGTTGCCATTAATCCAATATTGAATTTTATCACAGGCTAAGGGACCTTGCAAAAAGGAAAACAGCCATGAGCACTATCCATTCATCAAAAAGATCTTGTAGCATAGCTGCTTTTCTGTATTGGAGTTTGCTGTATGTGTATGCTTTTAGGCTTGAAATTTGTGATTAAATGCTACATTCTTACATTAGCTAGCAGAGTGAAAGTTACGAAACTGGAACTAGTTCAAAACAATGCTGCTTTGAAAAGATAACTCGTATCTATAAAATGAGAGTTCTAAGGTACAAATAGTAATTTCCTAGATTTTTAAAAGGTCTCTTTATAGAATTATTCTAAACTTACAGGATTCAAGAATATTTTTACATACTCTCATGCTATCACTGTTAGGAATTTCACATGTTCTTTGATACTACATTGAGTATATGTGAACAATCTTAGTATAAGTCTTGGCATATTTGAGAGTTCAGTATTTCCCTGCTCCTTTTGCCTGCCTGCTTTTCTTTCTCCCTTCTTCTCTTTCTCTCTCCTTTTCTCCCCCTACTCATCACAACCACTACTTTTAAAGGAGGTCTTCCCTGATTGTTCCAGTTAAAACTGACCACTTGCTTCCTAACTGCCGTTGAACATACCTACTGGATTAGAATTAAGTTATGTTATGAATTTTATCTTGAAAGATCTTTGCAAATTCTCTTATATATAAATTTTCACCTCCCTGGAAATAATGTAAATTGATCAGGGATCATTTCATTGACAGATCTTGCACATTCCAGATTATCATACTTAAGTGGGTCTTTCACAGCCTCCAAAAGTATTTTGAGAACAAACATAAAACATTTAACAGACATGTGTCATTGATAAATCCTATTTTTTTGCAATTTTTACACAGTAAAAATGAATTACTTCATATTTATATCAACCATAGTGTGACTATCAGTTTTACCTATGTATCCCAACCTGAAATAAGTCCAAAGTAAAATAATTAAGAACACTTTACTTCTTTATGGTTTTAAAACACTTTAAATTAACTTATAATATATTTTTAAATTATAGAATTGGCTAATTTTGAATTTAGCCATAAAGTTTTGTTTAGCCATTACCTCTATGAATGCCCTTACATAGGTAATCAACATCTCTCCTCTGAACTAATGAAAAGCCATTTAAATGATCTCCATGCTTGCACAGGAGCTCCAACCTCCTCTACTCTGCTAAGGTGCCAGAGTCCTCTGAAGACATCCCAGATCATATCACTCCTTTGCTCAAAATCTTCCAATTACTGCCAAAGCTCCCATGGCCTGTTGAGTCCTTCAAAGTTAACAAGGCTCTTTATGTTCAAGCTCCCTCATACCTTTCTGATTTCACCCTCCACCATGTCTCTCTCAAGCCACTGCATGCACACAGGTCTCCCTGCTGTTTCTAAATACTTTATATTTTGAATCTCGATTCCTTAGATTCTTCTCTTAGATATCCTTGGCTGGCTTTCTCCCTTAATTCAGATCTCTATGCAAATGTGACCTCGTTAGAGAAACTTTCCACCTAAATTAGTACCTCTCACCACCCTTTCTCTCTTTTACTCCACTTTGGTAGTGTGTAGTTTCTAAATATTACTTAATTTATTTATTCATTTATTTATTATCTCTCTCCTTTCCCTAGAAGTCATGTTTCATTAAGGCAAGGACTTTCCCTGTCCATTGCCTTGACTCCAAAATCTAGTACTGTGCCTGCCCCATAGTTGACATAAACTATTTGTTTTAAAATATGTATATAATATAGGCATACTACGTGATATGTATCTATGTATACACACTTATGTATTCTTCTTTGTTGTAGCTGTGTAGGCCTATTATAAAAATAAAGAGAAATAGAAATGATTGCATATAAACCATTTATTATATTAGCTATGATACCCCTTTCATTCTCTTTATTATGCAGTGAATATCTTTTCCCTTTCCACTCAGATATAAACTCTTTGAATGAAGGGTTGGTTATATCTACTTACTGTTAGTGTTACCTACAAAACTCAGTACGAGCCTTATACATTTTATCAAAAAATAATTGTCTATTTAATGTTGAAACCATTATTTTAAAATAATTTTTGTGATTGAGAATTATTTGTTTACTTTATTGAAGTAGAGTTGATTCATAGTGCTGTCTTTACCTCTACAACAGAGTGATCAGTTATACTATATATATATATATATATATATATATACACACACATATATATATATGTTCTTTTTCATATTCTTTTCAATTTTGATTTCTCACAGGATATTGAATATAGCTCCTTGTGCTATCCAGTAGGCTCTTGTTGTTTATCCATTCTATATATAATAGTTTACATCTGCTAATCCCAAACTCCCCATTCCTCCTTCCCTCATATTCCCTTACCCTTGGCAACCTCAAGTCTGTTCTCCATGTCTGTGAGTCTGTTTCTGTTTTGTAGATAGGCTCATTTATGTCATATTTAGATGTGTGGTTTATGATTATAATGGACTCAGGGATGTTGTGACTCGTCTTACCATTTTCAATGATGTTGCAGTCTATTTAGCTAGACGTGATTTTGATGTGTAGAGTTGTCCCCCGTTCTCCATGGTTTCCCTTTCCACATTTTCAGCATCCACAGTCAACTGCTGCCCAAAAATATTAGATGAAAAATATCAGAAGTAGACAATTCATTAGTTTTAAACTACCTGCCATTCTGAGAAGCATGATGAAATCTTGTGCTGTCCTGCTCCATCCCTGTGTTCATCATATCCTGTCCCTTGGTCACTTAGTAGCCCCCTCCATTCACTGCTGAGATAGGACAGTGCTTGTGTTCAAGTAACCCTTATTTTACTTAATAATGTCCCCAAAGCACAAGGATAGTGATGTTGGCAATTCAGATATGTCAAAGGGAAGCTTTCAAGTGTTTCCTTTTGTGAAAATGTGAAACTTCTCAACTTTAGACAAAAGAAAAAAAATCATATGCCAAAGTTGATAAGACCTACAGTAAGATTGAATTTTCTGTCTATGAAATTGTGAAGAAGGAAAAAAAAAGTTGAGCTAATTTTTCTGTCCCACCTCAAACTGCAAAAATAATGTCCACAGTACATGATAAGTGCTTAGGTTAGATGAAAAAGGAATTAAATTTGTACAAGAAAGTTCAAGAGAGAGAAAGAACACATTCAAATAACTTTTATTTCAGTTTATTGCTGTAATTGTTCTATTTTATTATAATCTTAATATCTTACTGTACCTAATTTATAAATTAAAGCTTATCATATGTATGTATAGGAAAATACATAGAGTATATAAGTTTCACTACTATCCACTGCTTCAAGCATCCCCTGGGGGTCTTAGAGTATATCCCCTGAAAATAAAAGGGAATTACTGTATTTCCTTTTTTATAAGAATAGAGGATGTTTTTAAAACAAACACTTCATAATAAATTTCAGTCACTTTGAAAAAATGAATTCAGAAACTATTTTGAAATTTTTGTTAAAGATTTTTAAAAATTACATATTTTGTTATTTAAAATTCTTATTTGGTAAAATATCAATATGATGGCAATATATATATAATCATCATTTTGCTATTTATCTACCAGCCAAAAACAGCATTTGCTTTGTTTCAACCATATGTTCTTTTCTTTTTGCTGTACAACAATCTTGTTTTTGTTCATTCATTGGAGCTGGCAGATAGCTATAAGGGTTTGAATTCCAAAGTCAATTCAGCATTAACTTTATATCCGTGACCAATGTCAAATCTGAACTCTATCTAATAGAAATATTGAGTAATCTCATGTTAATCTTCTCTGGGTACCAGCTCTGACTAGCACTAATGAACCAAGTTTGATTGGAAACCCCCGTAGATTACTATCATCCTATAGAGTTTACTTTTTAAGAAACCACCCTATGGATTTATCCCACCCACCTAAGTCTGGCTGCTGTGTTCAACGGTATTCAAAAACTTCTTCATACACCCTCTAATTAAAGAAATCCTTGACTCATGGTGCCAGGAATGTAAGTGGGTTCAACTACCCAACTGGTAAATACCAGTTCTTCAGATAATTTTTTATTTACCCGTTTTGACATTGTGTTGATTTATCTGTTTTCACAATAGTTAGAAAAGGTAATACATAATTTAAGACTTTAAAACAATTTACTTTTAATTAGCATTTTTAACAGCTAAAATGTACTTACTCTCTGGAAAGAATAAACAGACTTATGCATGATTTTAAAGTCACATTTAAAATAAAAATATTTGACATAAATATTTTTATTGTGCAGATGTTATATTATAACAAAGAAAAATGCATAGGATATTGCTTTTTTGTCTGTAATAATACCAAAGAAATTAAATGTTGAATTAAAGAATAAAATTCTTAGCCTGTGTTGCATAAACCTTGAACGATGGTAATCAACCATGATGCGTGACTAAGGCACACATCTGTCTATATGATTTATGACAGAATATAATCAGAAAATAAGCTCTCCACTTTTTAAGGGACTATAGTTCATTGTTAGAAAGGATCATGTTTAGCGTGGAAGTATTTTTTTTTATATTCTTTATGTAAGGTTCTTTCCATATTTTTCCTTTAAATTTACTTTTTTCACTCATTGCATGCTGCAAGTACCCCATTGTGAACTTCCACTCAGGAAATGACATAATTTCTTCTCATCAGAGAATTGTTTTCTTTTTAAGAAGTGAATAGTACTTATGTTCTGCTTTAGCAGGAGGTGGTCTGTCTGTCATACTTGGCATGTTTGATTATGTAGTGATTAGTGCCAAAAGAGCATATAGATTAAGAGCCTCACTAAAATAATCTTAACAAACTTTCCAACCATAACACAGTGAATTGTATCTTCTGAAGAGGGAATCATCCTCCCTTCAAAATTCGTGCCTTTGATTGACATAAATATCACAGTATAGAGAAAAATGCACAGTTAATTTAATGTCACTCTATTAGTAGCTGATCTTCAGAAATTATGAAGAGTCTTAGCCTTGTTGTTAATACTTATTAAGTATTTCTCATGCACTTAATTATATTCAATATTTGATGACATTTGTTTAAAGATTCATTTAATCTTTATTACAACCCAATAAGAAGTGTACTATTATTTCCTTCTCTGTATGGGTTAGGAAAATGAGGCTAGAGTTGTCGTCACTTGCCTAAGGTTATGCAGTGAGTAAAGTGCTGGCTTCAAGTTTCCACAGCAATGTGATTCTGTGGACTCAGCCTGAGTGTCAGGAATGAAGCCCCTCTTCTCAAATGTAGTCTTCAGGAAGCCTCTTCTGAGGTAATGTGACTTACATGCTTTCTCACTTTTTAAAACCCCCAAATACTTTTGTGGTATCTTTCTTAAAATGTGTATATTTTTCTTGAATATAATTGAAATACAAATGATAATGACAGTGGTTTATTCCTGATGGTCATTTGCTTTACAAATACTAACTCATTTATCATCACAACAACACTACTAGGTAGGCAGTATTACTGTTCACATTTTACATATGAAACCCCTAATACTTTAAAGAGCACATTTACAAATCAATAAATAGATATTTATTGAATTAAATATGTAATAATATGATTGATTAAGATAACTATAACATAAAAATAAAGATTATGAGATGAAACTAGTTTTATTAATTAGAATCAGCTTTAAAAACTGTTTTCCTCCATTGACTATAACCAAATCACTTGATTTTATCTAAATAAACTGGAATTTAGGAAAATGATAGTAATCACAGTTGTTATGGCACTAAAAGTCCTATTTCCTAAAGTCAACAATGAAGAATAAAATTTAGCTAAATATATATTTGACATGTGTTAGGTAGTTCACCAGTATTAGTGGCCACTATGTATTTAGCACACCTGTGGTGCCGATATTTTCATATGTCTTATCTTTTAATGTTCACAATAATCTTGACTGGCAATCATAGTCATACTCATTTTGTGGAAGAAGAAAATGGAGGCATAGATAAACACGTAAACTGCACTAGAGTAACACAGCAAGTAAACTGGAGAAGTCTATCTCGTTTCAAATCTCCTACTGTATTATTACATGGTTCCATGCTTTATAACAATACTCGCAGTTAAGAAATTAGCAGTATACACGGTTTAGCTTTATGCTGTGATATATAATTGTTTTGTGCTCAGGTCTTAGTTTACAAAAGTGACTGAATGACACAAGGAGTGGTCAGGGCCACCGAATGGAAAGTTTAATGGTTCTCAGTCTCTCGAGAATGAGAGGATGCCACACCACCCAGGGCCAGGGGAAGAACACCACATTTTGGTCACGAGGTAGAAGCAGGAGTGAGGCAGGCAGCCTTTAAAGGAGTTTTTACAGGAAAGGCAATATTTATGAATAAGCCATTTAGGATTGGCCAGTTTGCATAATTTTTAATGACTTTGGGCTTTAGGGATAGTTCTAAGTTGTCTGGTATCTGGCTGGCTTTAGGTTCATTTGAGTGAAAGTCACTCAGTTGTGTCCAAATCTTTGAATCCCATGGACTATAGAGTCCATGGAATCCTCTAGACCAGAATACTGGAATAGATAGCCATTCATTCCCTTCTCCAGGGGATCTTCCCAACCCAGGGATTGAACCCAGGTCTCCCGCATTGCAAGCAGATTCTTTACCAGCTGACCCACAGGGGAAGCCCTGGGTTCATTTAGAGCAGGGAAACTCTGGCTTGATTTCTGAGAGTTAAGAAGGTAAGTGGGAGTGTGGCCTTGGATCTGCTGGTCTGCATATGAAAAGTGTGTTCCAGGCTTCTGTCCACCATTCCCAGGAATTAGCTAGTTCTGGGAGATCAGTCTCACTTTGGGTCTATAAGACTCTCAAGAGATATCAAAACATCTTAAGTTACAGAAAAAAAAAATTAAAGTATTGTTGTTGTTTAGTTGCTAAGTCTTGTCCAACTGTTTTGGGACCCCATGGACTGTAGCCTGCCAGGCTCCTCTGTCCAGGGGATTTCCCAGGCAAGAATACTGGAGTGGGTTGCCATTTCCTCCTCCAGGGGATCTTCCCACCCAGGGATCGAACCCACAACTCCTGCTTGCGTTGGTAGTGGGTTCTTTACCACTGAGCCACATACAAAAAAAAAAAAAATCATATCCAATTTACTATTATGAGCTTCCCTTTTATGAAGAAAGTGACTTAATAAAGTCCCTAAACTGATTATTGCTGCAAATAAAACATATTTCCTTTAAAATTTTTATAAATAATTCGCTATAACCAACTACATGCATTTAATAATATAAGTAGCTGATGCTAGCAATATGAAATTTGTAATTGTGCTAGCAATAGGGAATAACTTTGATTGGTTTAATATACTTATTCAATTCTTCTTGGGAGAAATTCCTGCTAAAACTTAGGAACTTTTTTTTAGTATACTGAAAGGAGAATATTATTTTTACTAAATACAGACAAACTACAAACTCTATAGATAGCAGACAAAGCAGAAATACATCATAATTCTCAGAGACAACGGATCATTTTCTGATAGGAGCAAGAGAATTTAAATGTATGTGCATACAGATTTCTCAAGAGGCGGGTCAGGTGGTCTGTTTTTTTCCCATCTCTTTCAGAATTTTCCACAGTTTGTGGTGATCCACACAGTCAAAGGCTTTGGCATAGTCAATAAAGCAGAAATAGATGTTTTCTGGAACTCACTTGCCTTTTCAATAATCCAACAGATGTTGCAATTTGATCTCTGATTCCTCTGCCTTTTCTGAAACCAGCTTGAACTTCTGGAAGTTCACAGTTCACGTACTCTTGAAGACTGGCTTGGAGAATTTTGAGCATTACTTTGCTAGTGTGTGAGATGAGTGTAATTGTGCGGTAGTTTGAGCATTCTTTGGTATTGCCTTTCTTTGGGATTGGAATAAAAACTGACCTTTTCCAGTCCTGTGGCCACTGCTGAGTTTTCCAGATTTGCTGGTATATCGAGTGCATCACTTTCACAGCATCATCTTTTAGGATTTGAAATAGCTCAACTGGAATTCCATCACCTTCACTAGCTTTGTTCGTAGTGATGCTTCCTAAGGCCCACTTGACTTCACATTCCAGGATGTCTGGCTCTAGGTTGATGATCACACCATCATAATTATCTGGGTCATGAAGATCTTTTTTGTATAGTTCTTCTGTGCATTCTTGCCACCTCTTCTTAATATATTCTGCTTCTGTTAGATCCATACCTTTTCTGTCCTTTATTGAGCCCATCTTTGCATGAAATGTTTCCTTAGTATCTCTAATTTTCTTGAAGAGATCTCTAGTTTTTCCCATTCTGTTGTTATCCTCTATTTCTTTGCACTCATCACTGAGGAAGCCTTTCTTATCTCTCCTTGCTATTCTTTGGAACTCTAACTTAGTAATGCTTGTCATTTTAAATTAAAGCATTCGATAAGAGGATATAGTTGAATTTTGGAACACCACCACAATTTGAAAGAGATGATGAGTATAAGTGACACTGTAAGATTTCTGGAAGAAATGTGATTTGAAAATATCTGATCCATTATGGTGGTATAGTTACAGCTTCCCAGACAGCTCAGACAGTAAAGTATCTGCCTGCAATGCAAACAACCTGGGTTCGATTCCTGGGTCAGGAAGATTCCCTGGAGAAGAAAATCACAACCCACTCCAGTATTCTTGCCTGGAAAATCCCATGGACAGAGGAGCCTGGTGGGCTACAGTCCATGGGATTACAAAGAGTAGGCTATGGCTGAGAGACAAACACTTTCACTTTACTTGTCTTCAGTAAGACCACTGTGCTTTGTTATGTACCTTCATAAGAAAATGAAGAAAATGCTAAATTTCAATTAAAAACTAGTAAAACATTTTTTGCCAATCCAAGTTCACTAATCATCTCAATTTTATACCAGATTCTAGGTGGTCTTTGAGTCCTTGGTTGAGACACAGATAAATAGAATAGTATTATGGACTCTATGGGGGAGGGCGAGGGCAGGATAATGTGGGAGAATGGCATGGAAGCATGTAAATTATCATATGTGAAATGAATCTCCAGTCCTGCTTCTTTACTGATGTCCCCTTCAGCTCATGTTGCCCATTGAGCTTTCTCTCTTTCAAGTTTTGTTCCTATAAAGTGAATTTAAAATATCTGACCCAAGTGTTGACAGCATTAAAATAGCTAGCTAAATGTCCCAAAGTCCTTTGAACAGAATTTGTTTTATACTAAATGCCCAGTAATAGGAGCTACTGTTATCCTGACCTCTGATGTATAATAAATTGCAATACTAATCAGAACCTATGTGGTAGATGAGGAGACTTGAAATCCCTTCAAATTAGGGTTAATGTTTTATTCAACCTTGTTTATTTGCATTATCTGATGAGTGTGTAACATCTATAATAATCTTTTACATAATATATTTAAAGAAATGCATTCCCAAGACCATGCCTAAAATTATAGTAATTTCTGAGTGGCTACATTTCAAGCAAGTCTGGTGGAAATATATCCTGTCATTCACACATAGGTATGATAAAGTAGCTATATAAAACATGTTATTGAACATTGCAATAGTACATAGAAATTATTTCATGCCAGCTGACCAACTTATTCTCTTTTATGTATCTTACTGGATACAAAAATAGAGAAATAATTTATTCACACAATAAATGCTAAGGACAGAGCTTTGAACAATTTCCTTATTTAAACTATGTTTCAAAATTGTTATGTCATTTTTTTCTTAACCATAAGTTGTTATCAATTTGGTTTAAACATCTAATAGCTAAAGAAAGAATAGGACTAAATATTTTAAAAATTCATATTTCTATTTTTAAAGCTGGCAATGCTTAAAAACATATCGATTTCATACTAAATGCCCAATAATTACCTATCTATTCTAGAAAAAGGGAAAAGAAAGCTCATATATGACCTAAAAGTCATTTGATGAATGACTTGTTTTGCATATTTCGTCACTCATGCTTTGCATATTTTACTGCATAAAAATATAGTGAATATCTCTAGATCAATTGACTTTTAAGAAACAAATATATCTTTTTAAATGATACTTGTTTTGAAGCTTATTTAGAAAGTAGGCATTTCTAATACAATTCTACAGTTTCAGGGCTTTCTGAAGTAGTTGCATTTCCGTGAAATTTGTCCCAAGAAATGCTGTCCACCAGAGTAAAGATATTTCAGTTAAATAATTTATTGGCAACTCAGTGACCATAATAACTGATGAAATATGTTGAGACAAGGAGTAGTCAAGTATAGTGAATGTGAAATGTACTGCGAATTTCAGAATAGGAAGAGCTTATGCCAAGAAAAATGAAGAATAATACCTATAAAATAGTAAGGTTATATTTGCCTTTATATTTTTAAACTGAAGAAATAGTGATATTTAGATAAAGACAAATTTTGTTAAAATATAAGTTATAAAGAACAAAAATAAGCTCTATGACCAAAAAAAAAAAAGTATTGGTCTATTACCTTTAACATCCAGATAGGCTGAGAAGCAAAAATAAATGAATTGTAATAACAATATGTGTCAGTGAATATATAATACCATGGCTAACTATCATGTAGCCCATATTTAATTTTCTATACACAGCAATCTTATCTCTAGAAAATCATGATAAAACTACGGAAATTAAAAGAAGAGAAAGAAGCAATAGTGCATTTTTAGGTTTACTGTTTTAACAATCATCATCAGTGACCCAGTTTTATTTTGTCTTTTTCTCTTTCAGGGAAACTATCTATACATTACTTCCACAAGTTTTGTATAAAAGTCCCTCAAGGCTACATGTGACTAATGCTTCTTTGGGACAAATGTAGCCCGAGGGATGGAAAGAGTTTTTAGGGTCCAGAAGCTGACTCTCACATTAATATGGAGAAGTGTCTTATTAGGATGATGGGTTCCTGCTAATAGTAGAACTTCCTAATGTGTGAAAAATTTTTTTTTGCTGGTATCATGAGCGTGGTGCTGGGTGTACTGGTTTATTTGGAGCCCGTTACTTGTGAAGGCTTCAGCTTTTCCATTTTTAGAAAATGTGAGGCACCAAAATGGTTTTTGACAAACTGCAGATCCTGCAGAGTTTAATCAGCTTGATTGTAGGCACCGTATGCCTCTCCTTGTCCCTTCTTTTATTTGACCACTGGCAGTTTGGGAAAATTTTCCTGCTACTGGATTATAGTTTTAAAAGAAAGTAAAAGAATGTGATTCCTGAAAACAAAGCAAAACAAAAAATTGCTTTATCAAAAATCATCAGCAAACAATAGGAAAAGAAGAATCACAGGAGCTCCGAAATGGTAACTTATTTTTTCTCTGTCTCTCAGTGTTTCCAAGTATAGTTTTTAATTTATAGACTTAGAACAGCTCTTTTATCTTGTTAAGGACCGAGATGATACAGTTGTAATATACTCTGTGTGATGCAAAAACAATGGAGTTTTTTGTATGTAAGGTAGTTAGTAGATTTTTTTAGTTTGTGTACCTGTATTCTTTATGTTACTAAATAAGTCTTTTTCCGTGTTTGACTTAAATTATTATAATTTGAAATTATTAACTGACTTGCTTCCTACAAGTTTCTTTGCATCAGTGGTAATTTTGGTTTTAATTTCATTACAGTGATACTGAAAGTTAAGAATAGTACATAGAACTTAAGGGAGTGTGGTCTTTTTGCTTCAAATAATTTTATCTTAGTTAATTCCTTTCAAATGGAAGTGAAAAAATATGCAAGAAAATGGCTTAAAAATGATTTGTATGAAAACAGGGAACACTTTTAAAGCAAATAACAAAAGAAAATATATAAAGTTAAAAGAAAAGGACCTCCGATTACAAAAATGAAAATAAAAAAATTAGTAACATAGAAATAGCTAAAATAGAATAACCCCAACAGTTTTAACCAATAAATCTATTTAAACTCGAATAATCAGAATATTGAGTAAATTCATATTCAAAAATCACTAGCTTCAAAATGGCTTGATGTCATAAGGTATAGGTATCAAAGTAAGCTATTTGAATATAATTAAAGTAAGTTTTATATAAATTTTTTTAAAGAATTCTTAACCCTAAACCTGAAATATTAGTTAAATATATTATTGATGACAAGAATATGTAGTTTTTTTTTTCATTGTACTGTGGTTGTTTTAAGTATTATTGGTTTATATTAAGAATGAAATTTGAGAAAAACTTTAGTCACCAAAGATTGCTTACTTAATTGTTTAAGGAGGTATACTATGACAAGACTGGTTTTAACAGAGGCAGTTTAGTTGAATTCTTATCGTTTGTTTCCATTCTATGATTTGATGACAATAACCATAACTGGTATTTTAAAAACAGAGATCAAAATTGTGTCTATTATTATTATGTCAGTCATTGAAGGAGAGTAGAAAGTATCTAGACTTTCATTTCTTGAGGCCTTTCTTTACTGGGGCAGTGTCTTCAGTGTGGCATCATTAATATAGCAAGTTCTTCAAAAGTTAAAAGTATCTAGTGGAGAATACATCATACTCTTTTCAGCCTAACAGGCTACATTTGCATGTTTTACCTGTTTACTGAGCTGACAAATTGATAAAAGTGATATATTTTAAAATTTCAACTTGATACAAAGCTTTGAAGTCTTCTGCAGTTTTATTTTGGTAAAGTTGATTCCCCATGTGGAAATGCATGACTGACCAATCCAATACCACCAGCTAGAACAATTACTGGAAAATTATTCACAACAAACCAAAACTTTTCCAGATAATGTTATTTTCAGTTAGTTTATTACTTGCTTATCGTCCGTAATTCTACAGCACTGTGAAAGATTTATTATGAGATTAAAACAAATCAAACTACTTTCTCCTTTACTGTTAGAATATTCATTTCTTCTTTTTATACTCAGGGGAAATCAGCTTTTACTCTGAATAATGGCTCTCTGACCAAGTCTTACCTTCCAGTCCTCTGGAATTCCTGCTGTCCTAAGGCAGACAGGGCATAAAGAGAATTCTTTCTGAAGCAGGCATTGCATGGCTGAGCAAACCTGACTATTGTCTCTGACACGTTTTCTCTACACCTTTTGATTCTGGGCACTTTCTGTTGTATTGTTCAGTCAGTGAGGCAAGCCTGAATTGTGCTCTGGTAACAGATGATCCCAACATCTATGTGGTTATATAATTAAAAAAAAATTTTTTGCACATTACTACCTGTCATATGCCCATCATGGGACAGTTTAGGCTTGGCTTCATTATTCTAAAATAAGGAAGCAGGCCCTGTCTGAGATATACTCATCTCGT
This sequence comes from Okapia johnstoni, assembly GCA_024291935.2. NCBI lineage: Eukaryota > Metazoa > Chordata > Mammalia > Artiodactyla > Giraffidae > Okapia > Okapia johnstoni. Next base: position 76,476,202 of record CM044312.1, on the reverse strand, counting down.
AGCAGAAGGAAAAGGACAAGGGCAGAGCCGTGAGCTGTGTTTTAAAGCTATTGCACAAGGGCGGCACATGTTACTTATAGTCACATGTGTTTGTACAAAGAAAGTTATTTGACTACATATAAAGTCAATGGTCCTTGAAATCTAATCCTCCTACAGACACTGGCCCAGCTGAGAGCAACAGCACGTATAGTGACAGTAACACAACCTACCAAAGTCTGTTCACATATATTCATGCTCCTCTCTTACTTGCACAAAAGGCCTATCTAATCACATTGTCAAAGTCTGGAACCACATGATAGCACAGATGAGGATCTTAATCGGGAGAATCCTAATTCTGAAAATCTAACTAAAAGGATCATTTATATACTCTCTCCCTCCCCCTTCACCCATTACCACACACACACACACACACACACACACACACACACACACACGCACACACACCTTTCTAATATACTATGGTGGAAGAGCAGAACACTTAAACAGAAAAGAGAAGAAGACAGATACAAAGCAGTCACAAGTAGATTAGGCAAGTCTGAAACGATAGTGGGAATGCCCCTTTCCTGGTGATGGGGAATGCTCCCTGAGAGCCTCCAGGTTTGATGCCTCCTTGAAGTTGTCCACCCTGTTATCTCCACAGCTCTTAGCTCTGCCTCTGGCAGATCTTTTCCATTATTCTCCCCCTCAGCATTATCTGAGGAGGGTATTGTAAAATACCCACCTTGCAGGCCAAGCTCCTTTCCTGGCCTGTTTTTTCTGCCAGTAGAAATTTGGTAGACCTGAAGTTTATTTTAAATCTTGAATACTCACAGTCTCTTTTATTCCAGGCTGATGGTTCTTTTGGGAGTATAACTTTCTCAAAACATAGCAGGCTTTTTACTTACAGAATTTTATTTTATTCATCATCATGTATGAATAGCTACCTCCATGATATTCCATCTAAACTCTGGTACCTTGAGCTTATTGGGCTTATAGAAGACTTATATCCTTTTTTATTCTGTTTTCTCTGAGTCATTCTATTCTGAGGAAAGTATTACTGGCTGTTATGATAAATAACAATACCTGTCTCGATTAGAGGCCATGAGCAGTTGTAGTCACTTCAAAAAAAGTTAACACCTGTAATTTTTGTAGCTATGTTTAAGAAATAGTAGAAAGACTAAAAGTTTTCTAAGGAATCATATACATTCAGAATAAATAATTTTATATTTAGACTAGATGATCACATATAGTCAGATGGAGATAAGAATTCCAAAAATTTTGGTGGTACTAAGCACTTGGATTATTTAAAGTTTAATTAAAACATTTCAAAATATGTACAAATCAGCTAAGGATTCTCCATGGAAAGTGTGTGTATGTATGTCATAAAATGCACGTGCTTGCCTATACATATATATTTTGCATGCTAAGTTGCTTCAGTCCTATCCAACTCTCTGTGACCCTATGGACCACAACCCGCCAGGCTCCTCTGTCCATGAGATTCTCCAGGCAAGAATAATGGAGTGGGTTACTGTGTTCTCCTCCAGGCAATCTTCCCAACCCAGGGATTGAAACAACATCTCTTATGTCTCCTGCATCGGCAGACAGCTTCTTTACCACTAGCACCACTTAGGAAGCCCATGTGTTGGGCATATGTCTTATATATAATAATGTTTATTTTATAAAGTATATATTAAGGTAAATTACATATATATATATTAGGAGATATATATATGAATAAAAGTTTATAAGATAGAATTATTAACATGAGGAAACTAAGGCATTTAAGCTGCAGGCAGTTAGTTTGATAATAGTTCATAGAATTTCTGTTTACTTTATTAGGGGAAATTGTTTCCAGTGTAATTTTTTATATACCTTTAAGAATTATCTGTTACCACTGGGGCTCTCTTCATGACCTTTTAATGACCTAAAACTGCCCCAAGAAATTTGTCCAGGCTGATTTAAAGTCTCCTGAAAAGACAAAAAGAAGTTTATTTAAAGAAACAATTATTCTGAAGGGTATTAAACCAAGGATAAGGACAAGTGCTATAATTTTCTATACTTTGTAATCTCATTGAAAAAATTTTTAAAAATTATAAAATTTTAAGCTTCAGGTTTTAATTCTAAATGTGAGATAATCAATGACACTTTGGGGTTTAGAAATTGCTTAGTTAGAGGACACATGGCATGTAAATGTTTTGATCAAATTACATATATTTTTTCAGCCGGTGTAAGGCTAGATAATATGAGCCTATTTTAGGTCCACTGAAGCCCTATATGTCATTTCCTTGGTTTGGTTACTTCACTCCATATAATTTCAAATATATTAATTCTACCCTGGTTCCACATTCAGCATCTGCTTTTTAATTTAAAAATTTGAGGAGTCTTTATAAATGTGCCCTTTCATTTCATTATCATTTTCTGTGATTTTTTTTCAACAATGATTATGCATATTTAGAGGCACCTAGCAGAGTAAAAGAATCTTAAATATTTAAAAAGTTTTAAATTTAACAATTAATAAGGCTTTAAGGTTAAATTTAACAGAAATTTACTTAAATATTTTTAATTTCTGGTTTGTATGTTTTTTTCATGTTATAAAAGCCATTATGTTTTTGCAACTTAATCTGGGAACTTGAAAAATGTATGTGTCTTCCCTGAAGAGTTTGCTATATTTTCTAATGATATATCAACCCCAGATGTGTATACCCTAAATCTTGACTATGTGTTTTTAATCCTCTGTTCATAGGCTTGGAGCTCTGAACATTTACGTAGTCTGACTTAGATTCTTATCTCTGTGTTTCCTAAACACATGTGACCATCATTATATTTTTCATGCTGAAGTACATCATTAATTTAGTTGCTTGAATTTTTCAGTAAAATAAAAGAAGGGAGATAGGAGCACATATTCCTTCATTGACTCAGACATATACATTCATTCAAATATTTACATTCACTTAAAATACATATTTACTTTATGTGTATGTACTGATACATGAATGCTCCTCTCTACCAGACATTGTTCTATTCACTGAGGATTTAGTGGCAAATAAAAAGCAAGTCCTTCCCCATAAGTTATATTTTAGCTTGCATGCCTAACTTAATTTTACACCTAAAACATCGTCTGACAAATTCCATATGTTTAATGAGTATTTTAAGTGTATTAACAAATAAATAAAATGTGGAAACTGGATAATTAAACATTATAATCTTTGAAGTTACTTAAATGTACACATTTTAGACCAATTTAAGTATTCAGAACAAATACATATCTTTAAGTTATTTAAAATATGAAAATATGAAATTAAACCTCAAATGATTAGTTTTCAATGTTTTCATATCTGTTTCCCAAATTACCTAATCGTTTCATCCACTCTTGAGAGAGAAGAAAAATTGGAGGGAGGATAGGATAAAAAATAAAAGAGAGATCAAATTTGGAATAAGCTTTTCTAGAAATATTAAAGATAATTTTAAGTCTTTGCCATAAATTTGCTATGTTATTTTTAGGGAAAATGACCAATGCATGTTTCAATTCACCTGACTCCTACTAAATCATTGCCTCAATGAAAACAAGTACAGCAGAAAGTAGAAGGTTGTAGTTGCTCTTAGTACATCCCTGTAGAAACTAGCAGACATCAGATTTATCACTGTCACAACTTCTTAGAGTTTCCAGGAGAACACCAGGATCAAAGCAAAGAAGTAGATAAGATAAAGAGTAACAATTTCTCTGCAATAGGAGTTTCCCATTAAAGTTTTCCTTATTACCATCATTTCAGAGCAAGTTGAAAGTATGCTGGCTAGGAATCTTTACCTGACACTAATGGGAACTCTTCTGACAGATTTTTTGTTGAAAACTTACATGATGTGAGTGAAAAAAATCAAAATAAAAGAACTGTCAGTTTGGATCAGATATTCCTATATCTGCAGGTACCTACTTGACTCATATAATCTTCCCAAAGAGAGTTGGAAAGACTCAATATGCTGGTAGATTTTCTGCCTTATCAGAGAAGAGGCATATTTTCATTCTGTCAAACAAGTGTATTTTAATCATACTTTAAAAAATATAAATTTTGTTTAAACAACATAGTTTAAACAAAGTGTTAGAGTAAATTTTTTCAACCAACATGATGGTTCCATTGTAGTCAATTTGATAAAGAGATAAACGAAGTATTAAAACTTCCATTGTATAAATAAGACATTTTAATTATATTATCCATAGTTGGGGGTTGCATTTTCTTTGGTTGCTTGTTATGTTTTACAATATTTTGATTTGAGTAACGTATTGTTATTATCTAGAAAATTGTGTTCATGACATAGATTTCACCTTTTTTTTTTTTTTTTTTTTACCAATTTAAACTTATATTTTGCCTCTCCACATCTAAGTCATTCCTCCGTCACTCTTAACTCTGACTTTATTGCCTTTTCTGTACAATATACAATATTGCCTCAGGACCTTTGTGTTTACTTCTCCTTTGGTTGTAAATACTCTTTCCCAAGACAGGCACATGGTTTCTTCCTTCAGACCTAAAGTAAAACATCACCAACTCAGAAAGGACTTCCCTAACCATCTGAAACAAATTAATACCCACCTACCTTCTATGTTCTTGCTTTATAACACATAATATCGCCTGACATTATATTATAAGTTCATATGTTATTTTTTTTATTATTTGTATAATGCCAGGCACTTTAATTATTTATCACTACTGTCTAAAATAGTAACTGACACATAGTAAACGGGCTTCCCAAGTGGAGCATTGGTGAAGAATCTGCCTGCCAATGCAGGAGACTCAAGAGATGCAGGTTCGATCCCTGGGTCAGAAAGATCCCCTGCTGTAGGAAATGGCAACCCTCTCCAGTATTCTTGCATGGAAAATTCCATGGATGGAGGAGCCTGGCAGGTTACAGTCTATGGGATCACAAAAAATCAGACATGACTGAGCACACACATGCATGCATAGTTAATACTCAATAAATATTTATTGAATTAATAATATATACAGAGGTTATGAACAAACAGTCCAGTTACAGTTTATGTAGCTTCAGTTTATGTAGCTGTTCATGAAATAGTTAAAACATTCATAACATCAGGACAAGAGAAAATTCAAAGATAGAAAAAGTAGAAGCCTTTATATTTGGAACAAAACTTGAGGCTTCCTCTAGTAAAATTCAGAAATCAGAATGCTGAAATATTCTGACCCACACCCTTCAGCAGGCCTTTAGTCTTCATATGCAGAAGATTCAACCATATGGTAGGTATGGCCACCACAAGCAGGGCTCAAGAGGTTGGCAGTGCCCTCAAAGTAAGCTGATCTCTAGACTGGCCATTGGGATTTCTTTTGCACAAATCAAAAGGAAGGCTACATGTGGTATACATTCCTCACCTACAGGCCATTACTGATAGAGGTCAAGGAAGAAAGACAGCCCCCATGTTAGTCTAACAGTGTCCATCTTAAATCAAGAGAAATTCACACATCATTTGCTGGATCAGAGAGCACTATTATCAAGAGTCAAGTGGACACCCTAAAGCCTTGAATACTCCTGACAAGACCTCATAACAATTCTTCTGCCCTCATTGACATACACAGCCTCATCTCTGTGGCCTATTTTGGGAAAATGAGGATTTGACTTATCATGCCTATTTTGTCCTTTTAGGTAGTGACCAGAACTTCCGTGTCATCCCTGATTCTCAAGATTCTAATCCTCATCCTCAAATTCTGTTTGTGTTCTTTCTCTATGCTCTCTGTAACTCACCAACCATGTCTCTTTATTTTCAACTACTTATTTGTAATTTCCTCTTCTCATTAAATGAAGCCTAGTTCTTCCCTTATAACCCTGCTTCTCATACCAGCTTTCAAGAGCTGGCTATATTCCTGTCACACCACTTAAATTACTGGGATTGAGGTGGGGTAAATTACTGGGATTGTTCTGTTGCTTCTCAATGTCACTTCTAGAGCAGTCTCCTTCCTCCTCCCTAAATTCCCTAGCTGTGATCTCATGACACTGGTAGATACCACCTGCTACTCCTCTTTACAGACATCTTCCACCAACCTCTGGTCACTTCCTCTCTTCTTTCAAGATTTTAGATTTACCTTACTCTCACTCTTTCCAACTCCATTCTTGACATATAGTATGATAATTTCAACATCCATAGAAATGTCTTCAAAAACTCTATTTGCTCAGCTACTTGACTCCTCTCCTGCAAAGGTCTCATTTTCCACCATGAAATAATTTCATAATCTTGTGATGTATGTGAACTGGAAATATTTAATATGGTATTGAAATTTGAGTTTTGATGTCTGTATATATCTTTAGGTTAATAAATTTTCTATCTATACACCTAACATAAATTCTTTGCTTACATCAACTTTTTAAGTTATCTCTAATCTTATCACCTTGGTAAAGAATCCAAAGAAGCATGTAGGATAATATATTCTGTATTTCTCAAAAATATATTAATGTAGAAATAAATCTATATTTCTCAAAAATGTATAGTGAAAGAAACAGGATTAGAAGTAACTGTGAAAGAAATGCTACTTCTGTATTACTATAGTTTTTATTAACAAATAAGATTAATAATGTTTAATAAGACATGCCAGGCTAATGAATATTTATACACTCTGTTGTTTTGACAAAATGAGACTCTGTACTGTTCAGTTTAGGGCCCAGGTCTGAAATATCTTTATTTTGTTTTCTACATTTTTGTTTTATTTATTCAAATATGAAATAGTGTGTGATTAATGTTGCAAAGCATCTATTCTAGTAAAGTAAAACTATTCAAAGTATATTTTTAATTTCACTCTTAAAATATTCAGTTATTTAAAATTTTCCATTTACTTTATATATATAGTATATTTTCTTTATTCACGGGGAAAAAAAGCTTTTGTTAAAATGTAATCCAGTTACTTGCTGGCAGCGCCGTGAAATTGCTTCTTAGCTATGTTGTCAGTTTGAGCCTTTCACCATCAATTGTGAAAAAAGTTAATGACATCATAGCATTATGGACAAATCAATAGAGTGTGTTAGAGTTTCAACTAATTCTCAAATAAATCAGTTATTCTTTAGCAGAGTCAAAGACTAAATAATGAATTATTTCAAAGTACCTCAAATCCAATTATAATTACAAATTGTAATTTGTTTACAGGAACCAGAGTGAAATGCCTGTCAGATTCAGTGTCTGCTTCTCAGAATACCTTTTTCCTTCTTAAATTATATTTTCCAGCACAAGGAATTAAGATTGTTTGAAGAAATTTATACTGACTTTTAAACACCTATTAATTAATAGCTAATCGTTTGATTTAAATTGAACACTAAGAATGAGCTTATTTATTTTTATAGGGTACTTAATGTGTCCAGATACTTAAGCAACTGGATTGAACAAATGTACCTCAGGAATTAAGAATTCTTCCTGGAAAGAGGTAAGAAAATATGCATGTTTGTATGTTAATAAGTTTTGGTGAAAAATTTAGATTTACTAGTACATTTCTTTGGCATATAATTTAGGAGGTAATTTTTAAAAACTTAAGGGCGCTTTCTATTTGCATTTGTCTAGTTTCTATTCTGTGGAATGAGTTGGTTATATGAGAGGGCTCCGACATGTCAGACGAAAACAACCAAAAACACACAAAAACAGTTTTTAGGGAAGCCTGGCCTGACCTGCTTACTCACTCAGTCATGTCCCACCCCGTGCTCTGTAGCCCACCAGGCTCCTCTATCCATGGGATTTCCCAGGCAAGTATCCTGGAGTGGGCTGCCATTTCCTCCTCCATTTAGGGAAGCACATTGCCACTTTAAAATGTCAAGATCTGGATTGTTAATCTTTTACTTTTCTTTCTTTCCTTTATTTTTCTTTTTTTTAAAAATTGTTATACTTAGGATTAGACTGGGTTTGCCATGTTCCTCTGGAGCCACAGAGCAGAGATAGCTGGTATTGTGGACAGACTGCCATCCAGAAAGATCCTTTGGCTAGCCTGCCCCTTTACATTTTCTTGGTTACTATCAACTAGAATCCATTCTCAGGTTTAAGAGCCAAAAACAGAGGGAGGAGTCAGTTTTTAATGTGTTATGTTATCTTAAATTTGACCTAAAACGTGAGATTAAAATATTACCTTTAATATAAAGTATGGTTAGGAAATCTGAATGTATTTATATTGACTTTTTTTAAGCCTCTTTAACTCTAATTGTACTCAAAACTCATTTCATTGTATCAAGTAAGAAGAAAGTTTATCAACATTGGACTTATCATTCCCCCTGTGTTACATATATTGCTATTAGAAGGCATGAACAAAGGAGTGAAAACATATACTTAAAGATCTATGAGGAGTAGTTTGAGATTAGTGGGAAAAAAATGAATATTTTTTTAATTAGAATAATTGTTATATAATAATTTATATTATATAATATTTTAATTAATAAAAATTTATTCAATTTTTTTCCTTATGGATCTTTGAGTAGAATAAAATGTGTGACTTATCAATTTTAGTTTGACCATTATTTTAGTAAAACTAAAGATTTTCCAATTTTATTGGATCCCTTTGAATTTAACTAGATGATTATTTCTACTTAATATGAACAACTGCTTTTTTTCCAGATTTTTCATATTTAGTATCAAGAAAAATAAGATTCTTATGAAAACTATATTATAATTGACATATGGAAGCTTCCCATATATATGAAAAACATTTACCATGTAAGGTAAAAATTCACTGACTTGAGATATACATTGTAATTGTTATAGTTAATATCAAGTCAGTATGTTTTTTTTAATACAGGACAAATCTCATATCTTTAGTATTGGCAGGGCAATAAACACTTTGCCAGTTCTCTAGCACATACATATATGTATATACATGCATATCAGCATCTGTATACCTATGTATATATATTCATTTGGGGCTAGGTTAATTCTTAGCCTTTCACAAAACTAATTTCCTGGATTATATTTTTCATTAGTGGATCATATACACAGACAGTAAACATTTGCTGTCTTTCTCAACAAACAAGAACACTGATTTTCCCATTATAATTGTCTCATAAAGCACCAATAATGGAGGCATGGTTCATAAAGTGAATTTTCTGGGTCCTTATTGAAATCTGTTCCAAATTTATGAAGGTCAAAGTCACACATAGTGGTGGTGATTTAGTCGTTAAGTTGTGTCTGACTCTTGCGGCCCCATGGAGTGTAGCCTGCCAGGCTCCTCTGTCCATGGGATTCTCCAGGCAAGCATACTGGAATGGGTTGCCATGTCCTTCTCCAGGGGATCCATGAATCATACATAGACTTGATTTCAATGTCATCACCATCATTGTCTTAAATGGATACTTGAAAGTCAAGTCAGTTTTCCAAATTTAATTTATAAAAGCATCAGCAGTCCATGCAGAAGAGTCTTAAATCACTGGAAACAATTAACAATGTACACATTGAATTGAAGTGAGACAGGAACTGGTAGTCAACTCATGTAGAATTTATAAAAGTCAGAATAGTACATTCAGCTAACACCTGATCAAATTTACTTCCAAGTATTAGATCTAATAGAACTATTTGCAGAATTGAACTTAAGATTCTAGGCTTTGAGTGATAAATAGACAAACTGAGGTAGATAAATATCAGTTTATTTGAAAATGCTATCTGGCTATTTCAAAGTGGGAGCCCTAAGACCTGTTTTTTATCAATGTCCATTTTAGTGACAGTGCTACTTTGTCCTTTATTTGCCCCTTTTTTCTTTCTTTTTTAACAGAAGCAACCTGAAGGAGAATTTTGCATGTCAATATATTAAAATATTTAACATAAATAATTATTTTAAAGAGTAGACAATCAAAATTTTGCTTGTCCTGCTAAATCTATTATTTAATGACTTATTTGCTTAGGGAATTCCAAGATCCATAACACTTTTTTCTCTCCTGAATCTGAGAACAGTTCTGCAAATATTGACTGTTTCCTAGACATGGCTTCATCTAAGTTTGATTCTAAACAAATTCTATGTTGTATATATATGAATAATTTACAAGGAAGCTCATGACATAAATTTTAAGCATTCATAAAAAGTAGAAAACAATTAAAAGAGACTGTAGTTAAGAAAATGGTGTACTGATTTTAGAAGAGAGGAATATGAGATAAAATTCCACATTAACTAAAAATGTTAAAAATGTGTGGGTAAGAAAGAAGATACAATTAGAATGCTAAAAAAAATTAAGAGTAGTATATACAATTCATTATTTCATTTGAAGTTCATTCTCTTATGACTGTTGAATAACTTTGGCCTGTTTTGTAAGCTAGAATGAAATTATACTGCAGACTCACATAGTCTGGATTTTTAAGGTGAATTATTATGTGACCTTGAGAAAATTATTTTACTTCTATCAAATTTTCTCATTTATGTATTGGGACTAACAATATTTTTTAAAATTTTGTTTGCTTATTTTTTTACATATTTTGAAATACTCATGACTTACTTTAAAACTTGAATTTTATAATGTACAGTAGAGAATTCCCTTTCTGTGACTACTTTACAGATTAATCTTTTACTTACCTTATCTTTCAAAAGAGTTTCACTCTTTTCATGGATGTTTAAGTACATCATTTTTTTTTAATCTAGATTGTAATCTTTTTAAGGTGAAAAATATTCTTTATTCTATATGCCTCCCCCGCCTGCCAATTTAAGGAACAGACAATATTTATTTAGTGAGTGACTAGAGGAAAGAGTAAGAACACTTATATATATATATAAGTTGCTGGTGAATTGAGTTAAAAAACAGAACCATTTATAACATTTAAATTTTTAAAGGATGTCAGCATTTAACAAAGACATTTAAAAAAAATGATGAATCCTTCTGACTCAAAATAGTCACCTATTAATTTAGCTGTTATTTAATTTTGATTTTTGAATAAATTCTCTTCAGCTTTTAGCATATTAATGTTTAAATATTTAATAGCCACTTCCAAGATTTTTCCAGGAGTTAGAATATCTTTTCCTTATCAGAGAATTCCTTAGACATTTTTTTTTTTCAGAAAGGGAGAAGTTGAGCTAAGACATTCATGCTGGAACTGAACTCCTACTTAGCTATAGTGACAAGAACCTTGGTGAGTTGGGCAACTAGGCAAGCACTTACCTCATCATCCTGGCCACATATTAGTGTCCACAGGATCAGAAGGAATGCTTAGAGCATAGCTTTTCTCCTGAGACATTCTAGTACATGCCTACCTTCCTCTGCACTGAGGGTGGGATTGGAATGGCCATGAGTAGGAGAAGAATGTTTCCTACCTCTTTGAAAAACTTCATTGTCTGCAATGTTTGCACAGACTCTACTTCTGACTGAGTTATTAATTTTTCTGGGCTAATAATTCCTTCTTTCCCTAAACTGTGATTTTTTTTTTTCTTCTATCCTTGTTAATCTATGCTAAATGATTTTAGGTCAACAGAATTTCTGAGCCAGCAGGGATTTAAGAGATCATTTTATTGTTTACATAAGGAAACTAAGGCCAAGAAAAATGTAATATAAGTCACAGACAGTAAGAACCTAAATTCCAAACTTTCATTCTCCAGTTCTTTCCTTTGTATCATCATATCTTGCTTTCAAAATACTACTTTGCTGGGTTTTCTTCCTCTTTCATTTTAGGAGTATCTGTTGATAATTTCCATTATTTATCAGCATCGTCTTCAACTATACTTTATATCTGTGTGAGCAAAATAAAGAGATGACATTCTCATCTTTCACAGAGAGAAGTCTGTCAGTGGGTATAAATAATTGAACAGAAAAGGTTGGGTAATAAGATAAGCACATATGTACTATGCTACCTCAGTGGACAAATCTTTTTGGAGAGTGGCATTTTATGGCTGGCTAAATATTTGTTTGATATACATACATGTATATATGTAGACATATATATATATATGTGGGATGTGTGTGTGGGTTACTCCCTCAGTCATGTCTGACTCTTTGCGACCCGTGTACTATAGTCTACCAGGCTCCTCTGTCCATGGAATTCTTCAGGCAAGAATACTGGAGTGGGTTGTCATACCCTTCTCCAGGGGATCTTAACTGACTCAGGAATCAAACCTGGGTCTCCTGCATTGCAGGCAGAGTCTTAACCGTTTGTGCTACCCAGGAAGCCCATATGTATATATCTATATGAATACACATACATACATACATATAAATGTAAGCAACTATAAATGCTGTGTATACATATATATGTGTATATATGGCAAAGTGCTGCATAGAACTTTGCCTTTGTTAAACTCTCTGATATGTGTACAACTTCTTTGGGTGAAGGCTTTCTATTTATTTTCCCTTACTAACATTATTGAGGGGATAATTTAGGTAATAGAAATTGCATCTTTGTAAAGGTTCAATTTTATGAGTTTTGACAGTACAGTACATACATGAAACCACCGCTACAGGCAAGATTCAGAGCATTTCTTTACCCTGATAAGATTCCTTGTGACTTTTTACTCTTTTTGTACTATGCATTAGTTTGCATTTTATACAAATGAAATAAGTATACATGTTTGTGTGTGTGTGTGTGTGTTTACTTAGCATAATGATTTAGCGATTTATTGGTTTATATCAGGAGTTCATTCATTTTTTTATTGCTAAACAGTATTCCATTGAATAGATATACATTTGTCTATCATTCACTGAATGGTAGATATATCGTCTCTATCTTTTGAATTTTCTGAATTAATTTTCTCAGCATTTGTGTGCAAGTCTTTGTGTGGTTATATGTTTTCATTTCTCCTGGAAAAATATGGAAGATTAGAATATTAGAGTTGGTTGGTAGGTGTATATTTATTTTATTTTAGAAATGACAGTTTTCCAAAGTGGTTGTACCATTTGCCATTAGCTTGAGGAGTGTATGAGAGTTTCTGTGTCCAGAGACTGTGAACTATCACTCTCTAGCAAAATTCAGCTGTACTTATAAATAAAGTTGTATTGGAACACAGGCACACTCATTAGTTTATGAATGAGCTGCTTTCATGATACAAATACAGAATTAACTAATTGTGACAAAAACTATATGGCTGCCAAATATTAAAATCCTTACTACCTGGTCCTTTAAACAAAAAGCTTGCTGATCCCTGCTCTGTATCCTTGCAAACCTTCATATTTTCATTTTTTTTTAATTTTAGCCATTTTCATGTGTCAGTTCAGATCAGTCGCTCAGTCGTGTCCAACTCTTTATGACCCATGAACCGCAGCATGCCAGGCCTCCCTGTGCATCACCAACTCCCAGAGTTTACCCAAACCCAAATCCATTGAGTTGGTGATGCCATCCAACCATCTCATCCTCTGTCGTCCCCTTCTCCTCCTGCTCTCAATCTTTCCCAGCATCGGGGTCTTTTCAAATGAGTCAGCTCTTCACATCAGGTGGCCAAAGTATTGCAGTTTCAGCTTCAACATCAGTCCTTCCAATGAACACCCAGGACTGATCTCCTTTAGGATGGACTGGTTGGATCTCCTTGCAGTTCAAGGAACTCTCAAGAGTCTTCTCCAACACCACGGTTCAAAAGCATCAATTCTTTGGCATGCAGCTTTCTTTATAGTCCAACTCTCACATCCTTACATGACCACCGGAAAAACCATAGCCTTGGCTAGATGGACCTTTGTTGACACAGTAATGTCTCTGCTTTTTAATATGCTGTCTAGGTTGGTCATAACCTTCCTTTCAAGGAGTAAGAGTCAAAAAAATAAAATTAAAAAAAAAAAAAGGAGTAAGAGTCTTTTAATTTCATGGCTGCAATTACCATCTGCAGTGATTTTGGAGCCCAGAAAAATAAAGTCAGCCACTGTTTCCACTGTTTCCCCATCTATTTGCCAGGAAGTGATGGGACCGGATGCCATGATCTTAGTTTTCTGAATGTTGAGCTTTAAGCCAACTTTTTCACTCTCCTCTTTCACTTTCATCAAGAGGCTCTTCATTTCTTCTTTGCTTTCTGCCATAAGGGTGGTATGATCTGCATATCTGAGGTTACTGATATTTCTCCCGGCAATCTTGATTCCAGCGTGTACTTCCTCCAGCCCAGCATTTCTTATGATGTCCTCTGCATATATGGAGAAGGCAATGGCACCCCACTCCAGTACTTTTGCCTGGGAAACCCCATGGACGGAGGAGCCTGGTAGGCTGCAGCCCATGGGGTCGCGAAGAGTAGGACAGGACTGAGCGACTTCACTTTCACTTTTCACTTTCATGCACTGGAGGAGGAAATGGCAACCCACTCCAGTATTCTTGCCTGGAGAATACCAGGGACGGAGGAGCCTAGTGGGCTGCCGTCTATGGGGTCGCACAGAGTTGGACACTACTGACGCGACTTAGCAGCAGCAGCAGCAGCACTCTGCATATAAGTTAAGTAAGCAGGATAATAATATATAGCCTTGACGTACTCCTTTTCCTATTTGGAACCAGTCTGTTGTTCAATGTCCAGTTCTAACCGTTGCTTCCTGACCTGCATACAGGTTTCTCAAGAGGCAGGTCAGGTGGCCTGGTATGTCCATCTTTTTCAGAATTTTCCACAGTTTATTGTGATCCACACAGTCAAAGGCTTTGGCATAGTCAATAAAGCAGAAATAGATGTTTTTCTGGAACCCTCTTGCTTTTCCGATGATCCAGCGAATGTTGGTAATTTGATTTCTGGTTCCTCTGCCTTTTCTAAAACCAGCTTGAACATCTGGAAGTTCACGTTTCACGTACTGTGGAAGCCTGGCTTGGAGAAATTTGAGCATTACTTTACTAGCATGTGAGATGAGTGCAATTGTGCGATAGTTTGAGCATTCTTTGGCATTGGCTTTCTTTGGAATTGGAATGAAAACTGGCCTTTTCCAGTCCTGTGGCCACTGCTGAGTTTTCCAAATTTGCTGGCATATTGAATGCAGCACTTTCACACCAACATCTTTCAGAATTTGAAATAGCTCAGCTGGAATTCCATCACCTCCACTAGCTTTGTTCATAGTGATGCTTTCTAAGGCCCACTTGACTTCACATTCCAGGATGTCTGGCTCTAGGTGAGTGATCACACCATCGTGATTATCTGGGTCATGAAGATCTTTTTTGTACACTTCTTCTGCGTATTCTTGCCACCTCTTCTTAATATCTTCTGCTTATTTTAGGTCCATACCATTTCTGTCCTTTATTGAGCCCATCATTGCATGAAATGTTCCCTTGAATGATCTTTGTTTGTTTCCAAGGCAAACCATTCAATACCACTGCAATCCAAGCCTATTCCCCATCCTGTAACGCTGAAGAAGCTGAAGTTGAATAGTTGTATGAAGACCTACAAGACCTTTTAGAACTAGCACCCCCAAAAGATGTCCTTTTCATTATAGGCTCCTGGAATGCAAAAGTAGGAATTCAAGAAACACCTGGAGTAACAGGCAAATTTGGCCTTGGAGTACAAAATGAAGCAGGGCAAAGGCTTATAGAGTTTTGCCAAGAGAAAGCACTTGTCATAGCATACACCCTCTTCCAGCAACACAAGAGAAGGCTCTACACATGGACATCACCACATGGTCAACACTGAAATCAGATTGATTATATTCCTTGCAGCCAAAGATGGAGAAGCTCTATACAGTCAGCAAATTAAGACCGGGATCTGATTGTGGCTCAGATCATGAACTCCTTACTGCCAAATTCAGACTTAAATTGAAGAAAGTTGGGAAAACCACTAGACCATTCAGGTATGACCTATATCAACTCACTTATGATTATATAGTGGAAGTGTAAAATAGATTTAAGGGGCTGGATCTGATAGATAGAGTGCCTGATGAACTATGGATGGAGATTCGTGACATTGTATAGGAGACAGGGATCAAGACCATCCCCAAGAAAAAGAAATGCAAAAAAGCAAAATAGCTTTCTGAGGAGGCCTTACAAATAGCCGTGAAAAGAAGAGAAGCTGAAAGCAAAGGGAAAAGATTTTCATGTGTATAGGGTGATATTTCAGTGGGGCTTTAATTTGCATTTCCCTGATAAATAATGACATTACATGTCTTTGTATTTATTTGCCATTTGTATGCCTTCTTTTATAGTGTTGGTGTTCAGTCACTAAGTTGTGTATGACCTCATGGACTGTAGCACACCAGGCTCCTTTGTCCTCCACTATTTCCCAGAGTTCACTCAAACTCATGTCCACTGGGTCGGTGATGCTATGTAATCATCTCATGCTCTGCCGCACCCTACTCTTTTGCCTTCAATCTTTCCAAGCATCAGGGTCTTTTCTAATGAGCCAGCTCTTTGCATCAGGTAGAAATTTTTTCTAAAATTTAAATTTGTTGTAAGTCTCATTAATTTTTATTTTTATTGTCTACGTACAAGTCCTTTTGTAGATAAAATGTTTTGTGAATATTTTGCTCCACTTAATAAATTTCATTTTAAAGTTTCTTTTGAATAGCCAAAAATTTAATGGGGATCAAGTGCAATATTTCATTTTTTTCTTCTTTTATGATTGTTGGATACTAAGAAATCGTGTTTATCCCAAGGTTACATTTTTTTCTCCAATATTTCTTCTAAGTTTTATTGTTTTAGTTTTGAAGGACTGTGACACATTTTGAGTTGATTTTTACATATAGTGTAAGTAAGTGTCAAGATTAATCTTTTATTCCATATTGATATCTAGTTGTTCTAGCATCATTAGTTGAAGACATGTTTTTCTCCCTTGACTTACCTTAAGAACTTCATGAAAAATCAATAGCTATTTCTCAATCATCTAATTTTCTCCATTGAACTATGTGTCTACCCTTTTGCCAATAACACAGTGACTTGATTTTTGTAACCTTGAAATTAAATGTATAAGATGATGAACTCAGCTACATTTTAAATTTTAAAATGTCTTTGGTTCTTCTAGATTGTTTGCTTTCCCATAAAACTTCCCTCCCCCTCAAAGAAAGGCCTCATGAAATTTTAATTATGATTTTGTTGAATTTATAAATCAACTTATGTTTCTTTAGACATTTCATTACTTACATATAATTCCTTTGTGGCCAGAGAACACACTCTGATATCAATCATTTAAAATCTGCTGAGAGTTTGTTAAGTCCCACCATAGGCACTGCCCTTTATATGCACTGTGTTTACTGATTTACTTCTGTCTAGTTATTCTAATAAAATCTCTTACTGTGATTAGGCAATTTTAATTTTCTTACTTTAGTTCTGTCAGTTATTGTTTCTCATACTTTGTGGATCTTTTATAAGTTCATACATGTTTACGCTCAGTATATTTTCCTGCTAATTGATCCTTTAATCATTATGTACTGTTTCTTCTTATCTTTGGTAATGCTTACACCTCGATGTCTATTTTAGATAATATTAACATAATCAGCACAGCATTCTTATGCTTAATACTTGTATCTGTTTATTTTTAAGTCATCGATTTAATGCTGAAATTGAACATTTAATGCATTCTGATATCTATTCTTTTATCACATATATCCCTCAATTTTCTACCAAAAAAAAGGGAGGGAAGGCTTTTAGGATCTTATATATGCCCCTGATAATCTGGCATGTACTTATGTTATGCTTTTCGGGATTTGTTTTATTTTGTGATCTTTGCACATAGTAGTAAGCAGACCCTTTTAATATGAAGATCCATGTCCTTCAGTTATCGGAAATATACATAAAGATCTTTATACCTTAATATGGGAATTCCCAGGTGGTGCTAGTGGTAAACAACCCACCTGCCAATGCAGGAGACATGGAAGACATGGATTGATCCCTGGGTTGGGAAGATCCCCTAGAAGATGGCATGGCAACCCACTCTAGTATTCATACCTGGAGAATCCCATGAACAGAGGAGCCTGGTGGACTACAGTCCATAGAATCACAAAGAGTCAGAGATGACTGAAGTGACTTAGCGCACGTAACATTTATATCTTTCTCTACATATAGAGAGATATTAATAGATGGAGATTGATATATATACATACATATGATTATCAAGATATATATAGATTTGTAAAATATATATAAGAAATTATATATAGGATATATTACAAATGTGTATGTTTCTTCCCTGAATTTTCTGTCTTTCCATTCTATTAGTCCTATAAATCTGGTATTGGACTGCTTTAATTTATCCAATCATTTTCTTTTACTTCTAGTCTTCCATTTCTTTTTCCAGTTGTCATAGTTTTAAGTGCTAAGAGCTCTTTTTGGGCCTCAATTCCTTTTTTCTTAGAGTCTTGTTTGCTTATTTATTTTGAAGAGGTTAAGTATATTTTCTTATTTCTGGAGAAGGTTCACTATAGTTTTGAGATGTTCGTGTCTTTCATTGTCTTTCTTTTCTCCAAATTCCTTCAGTTGCTATTTTGGAAGTTTTTGTTCTCCACTCATGTTTTCAGTTTTCCTCTTTAGTCAGGTAATTCTGAATTGTCCATCAGTAAGATGTCAAGCCACTTTTAAAAGCATTGTATGGGTAGGATTTGGGTGGGAGAGATTAGAGGGTATTTTGTGTATCATTAGATTGCACTTTGTATTGGCTAGTAAGCAAATCAGTCTTTTCACAGTGGACCACCAAATGATGATATATGGGATACTTTCTCTAGTGTGGCTTAGCAGGAAAAGTGCTACCCATAGTCATCAGAGATTTGCCTGAGGTCTGAGACAGTTGCTGTGGAAACTATCGCACTGCATTCTTTTTAGTGAAATCTTAACCAATCGCTGTTAGCCAAAACTGAAAATAAGAAGTGAAGAAAAAAGAAGAATGAAGCGGGAATTAACATTACTTGAATATGTAGACTGTTGTACATAGATCCACATAGATTAATTCTTATGAATGGAGTTTTGGAAAAATTAATTTTAATCTACACTATAAACATTAAGATCATATCCTCAAGTTTTTGAGGAATTTAGGTCCACATCATTCCAAATATGTAGTCACAAATTCCTTTGAAATTTCTTTGTTAAGGACAGTTATGTTTTGTTTCTAAAAGTGAAGCTAAAAAATTTAGACTGAAACAGAATTAATTTTTAATCAAAAATACAGCAGTTCAGATGAAATTATTTAACAGTTTGTATTTTAAGTAGTGTTTTCCTCAATATTATTTAAAATCTCAAAAAAAGCGTATCAAACGTTATTCAGAAGGCCAGCTTGCTGAATAATGTGACAATAATGACATGATTTGAAGTGGTGTTAAAGCTGTAAATACATTATCAATTGCCAAGTAGTGGATCCTTTATGAGGAGGAGTACTTGGGAGTTTTGTAGTGAAAATATATTTTTTTAAACGATGGCATTTAAAACATTTTTAACCTAACAATACTCACAATACTAAATTCTCCTTGCATAGTGATTAAAAGCTATAAAAGGAGTTTAATTTAGTCCCTCAGTCATGTTCGACTTTGAAACCCCATGGACTGTAGCATGCCAGGCCTCCCTGTTCATTGCCAGCTTCCAGAGTTTATTCAAACTCATGTCCACTGAGTCAGTGATGCCATCTAACCATCTCATCCTCTGTCATCCCCTTCTCCTCTTGCCTTCAACCTTACCCAGCATCAGGATCTTTTCTAATGAGTCAGTTCTTTGCATTAGGTGGCCAAAGTATTGGAGTTTCAGCTTCAGCATCAGTCCTTCCAATGAATATTCAGGACTGATTTCCTTTAGGATGAACTGGTTGGATCTCCTTGAAGTCCAAGGGACTCTCAAGAGTCTTTTCCAACACCACGGTTCAAAGGCATCAATTCTACTGCGTTAAGCTTCCTTTATATTCAAATTATCATATCCATACATGACTCCTGGAAAAACCATAATTTTGACTAGACAGACCTTTGTTGGCAAAACAAAGTCTCTGCTTTTTAATATGCTGTCTAGGTTGGTCATAACTTTTCTTCCAAGGAACAAGCATCTTAATTTCATGGCTGCAATCACCATCTGAAGTGATTTTGGAGCCCAGAAAAATAAAGTCTGACACTGTTTCCACTGTTTCCCCATCTATTTCCCATGAAGTGATGGGACTAGATGCCATGATATTAGTTATCTGAATGTTGATTTTTAAGCCAACTTTTTCACTCTCCTGTTTCACTTTCATCATGAGGCTCTTTAGTTCTTCTTCACTTTCTGCCATAAGGGTGGTGTCATCTGCATATCTGAGGTTATTGATATTTCTGCCGGTAATCTTGATTCCATCTTGAGCTTACCCAGTCCAGGGTTTCTCTTGATGTACTCTGCATATAAGTTAAATAAGCAGGTGACAATATACAGCCTTGATGTACTCCTTTCCCAATTTGGAACCAGTCTGTTGTTCCATGTCCAGTTCTAACTGTTGCTTCATGATCTGCATACAGATTTCTCAAGAGGCAGTTCAGGTGTTCTGGTATTCCCATCTCTTGAAGAATTTTTCAGAGTTTGTTGTGATCCATACTGTCAAAGGCTTTGGCGTTCTCAATAATGCAGAAGTAGATATTTTTCTGGAACTCTCTTGCTTTTTTGATGATGCAACAGATGTTGGCAATTTGACCTCTCGTTCCTCTGCCTTTTCTAAAACCAACTTGAACATCTGGAAGTTCATGGTTCATATACTGTTGAAGCCTGGCTTGGAGAATTTTAAGCATTACTTTGCTAGCATGTGAGATGAGTGCAATTGTGCGGTAGGTTGAGCATTCTTTGGTATTGCCTTTCTTTGGGATTGGAATGAAAATTGACCTTTTCCAGTCCTGAGGCCACTGCTGAGTTTTCCATATTGCTGGCATATTGAGTTCAGCACTTTCACAGCATCATCTTTGAGGATTTGAAATAGCTCAACTGAAATTCCATCATCTCCACTAGCTTTGTTCGTAGTAATGCTTCCTAAGGCCCACTTGACTTCTCCTTCCAGGATGTCTGGCTCTAAGTGAGTGATCACATCATCGTAATTATCTGGATCATGAAGATCTTTTTTGTACAGTTCTTCTGTGTATTCTTGCCACCTCTTCTTAATATCTTCTGCTTCTGTTAGCTCCATACCATTTCTGTCCTTTATTGTGCCCATCTTTGCATGAAATGTTCCTTTGGCATGTCTAATTTTCTTGAAGAGATATCTAGTCTTTCCCATTCTATTGTTTTCCTCAATTTCTTTGCATTGATCACCGAGGAAGGCTTTCTTGTCTCTCCTTCCTATTCTTTGGAACTCTTTAATCAAATGGGTATATCTTTCCTTTTCTCCATTGCCTTTCGCTTCTCTTCTATCCACAGCTATTTGTAAGGCCTCCTCAGACAACCATTTTGCCTTTTTGCATTTCTTTTTCTTGGGGATGGTCTTGATCCCTGCCTCCTGTATAATGTCACAAGGAGTTGACATTTTATGGTTCAGTTCTGCAACCATAAAAGGAGTATGGGAATACAAAATGAAAAAATAAAGGTATGTTTAGTCACAGAGTATTTACAGGATATCTAAGACCAGTCAGATGAATAGAAAAATCAGTTGCTGTTCTATAATTATTTAAGAACAGCAGTCAAGAAGTCACTCTGCACAGACAACTATAGCTACTATGTAGACTGCCATACTGCCATAGATTCAGTTGGTAAGGAAATCATGGATCAAATGGATTGAAACACATTGTTATTACCAGATAATATGCAAAACATGTGCATCCTTTACCATGAATCTCATCCAATTTTTATACTGTTTGATGAATATGATGCTCAAATTCATAATTAAAAAGAAGATACACATATTAAAGTGGCTAATTTGAAGAAACTACATGAAATGTGTTTATCAATTGCTCTGCCAAAATGCCTAATTTCAATCTCTTCCCTTTATCTAGCTAATTCCATATAACCTTTCATCTCTCAGGTCAGTATTACTTCCACAAAAATACCTTCATGTTTTACAGTATCATCACACTTACAACTGCTTATTCAATGGCTATTTCTGTACATTATATTTTTGATTAAGTTGGAGATTGTGATTCTCTATTTATTCTTTTATTCACCAATAATTGCTCAATTAATATGTTTATCATTTGATTAGTTGAGCTTATATTTAAATATTATGTATTTTGTTTAATTGCTATCATGATTTCTTGCTGCTTTCAGTAAAATATGAGAATGCCTATGAAAGTGGCTTTGACTTGTGCATTTATGGTCATGTTTGAATTATCAAATCCAACCATGATAATGACTATTGTATCGAAAGCTTTTACAAAGCTATCCTTAATGTATTATTGACTTATTTTCAAAATCATAATAAAAATCCTTGATTATAATTAAGAGTTAAGTGCAACCAAAAAGGAGTATATAGTAAAAAAATAAATAATATGTAATACTTTGAGTATCAGGTGGCGTAATTACCTTTTTTTACTTCTTGGTCGCTTTGTTTTACCAAAGAAAGCAAAGTTAGAACAGGAAAAAGTTTTTAAAAATATTCTTCACAAATTTTTTAGGTATAAGAATGAAAAAAAATGAGAGAAAAGAAAAATGATTTGTCCCATATAAGGATTGTCAATAGAAAGCATAGATATAGAAGTCAAAATTTTGGAAGCTATAAAGATATTTTTTCTACTGCAAACATGTGGACTTCATTTCAGTTATTTCCCTTCTTAGAAACTGTATTCTTTAGAAAAGTTGTGCCTCAAGCAAAAAATGAATGATAGCATTCATGTTTTGTGAATGAAGTAAAATCCTTAGCTCGACAGCCTAGTACTTAATGTAAGAATACCCACAAAAATAGCAAACTTAATGCCACTCAGCTAACAAAATGATACTGTCAGCATTTTGATTAAATGATACTGTCATCTATTTTGAATCAAGAGACCATTGTCTTATAGATAAATTCTAGAGCAGTTGCCAGTCTAGACTCTGAAGTTGGATGGTGGTGCCTTCTAAATTAAATCCTTTCATATCCCACAGGCTGAGATCATGCACATCTGAGATGTGTTAGTTGAAATTCCACACAATCCTCAGTTGCCAAGTTTGCATGGAATGAACATAATACTAAAAGTAAGGGAACTAAAAAAAATTAACATTAAAAATGAATATTATACAAAGGTCCTATATACTGCAGTGGGAAGAGAAGGGCCCCTAGCATTCTCTCTCTCTTTTTTTTAATTGATTTATTTATTTTAGTTGGGGGCTAATTACTTTACAATATTGTAGTGGTTTTTGCCATACATTGACATGAATCCGCCATGGGTTTACATGTGTTCCCCATCCTGAACCCCCCTCCCACCTCCCTCTCCATCCCATTCACAGATTTAAACTTGAAGTTGAACTGTTTTTAATTCCAAGAGAAAATTGTGAAAGTGGGGGAAAAAGTTGCAAGATTGAGCAACCAAAAGTGAAATGAGTCAGACAGGAAAGATAAATGCTGTGTGATCTCACTTATATGTGGAAAGCTGAAACAAAGTAGATTGGTAGTTGCTAGGGATTGGGAGTAGGGGAAATAGAAGAATTTGGTTAAAGGATACAAACTTCCAGTTAAGAGGTGAGGAAGTTCTAAAGACCTAATGTTCAGTGTGGTTAATAACACTATACTGTGTACCTGAAAGTTGTTAAGAGAGTAAATCTTAAATGTTCTCACCGTACACACATGAACACACACACATAGTTAATATTGAGTTCAGTTCAGTCACTCAGTTGTGTCCGACTCTTTGCGACCCCATGGACTGCAGCAGCACTCCAGGCTTCCCTGTCCATCACCAACTCATGGAGCTTGCTCAAACTCATGTCCATTGAGTCAATGATGCTATGTAAAGTTAGGGCTGTGTTAACTAGTTTTATTGTGATAATCATTTCACAATACATATGCGTATCAAATCATCATGTTGCAAACCTCAAACATACACAATGTTATATGTCAGTTATATCTAATAAAACTGGAAAAGAAATACTGAGTTACCAATTGATTTATAGGTATTATTTGAACAGCTTTCTGCTGGGGACATACAAATACAAGATGTGATTCTTTCCCTTAACTATACGGCTATTTAATTGAAGATGTACTTTTCTCACCATTTTACCAGTTCAACATTCATTTATAGAATATTTAGAGTATTCCAGATATTATAATAAATTATTGGTACAAGAGAAATAAAAATAAGTGCCTACAATCAAAGCAATGTCATCATGGAGCAATATAGTAAAACTTTCAATAAAATATGGTAAGTGCTAAGATGGCCCAGTGCCCACTTCTCAGTCTTCACTTAGCCTTAGTATAACTCCCATGAGAAGAATACAGGGATCTAATTTATTTAATTATGGTGATAAATATAGACAAATAACCTAATATAAAAGTGGCCAAAACATAAATAGGAAATTAGAGCAGACCAGGCTATAATGTGCAGCAAACATAGAAAAGGATGCTAAAGCTTACTAGTAGAACCTGCCAACTGTATAGCAGTAATGAGATGCCATTTTTCTTCCATCAAGTTGATGAACATTAAAAAGAGGAAATCTAATCAATGATTCTAGGGTGCCAGGAAGTAGGTCTACTCATTGCTGGAGGGAATCCAAATGGACATGAATTCATGAAAACTGATCAAGAAATAGCTACTAAAGTGAAAATGCATATATTTTAATAAAATAACAGCTAACAAGTAGGGCAAATCAACAATAACAACAGGTAAAAACTTGTCCAAGAGTATCCAGATGTTTACTACTGGGGACTAGTTAGGTCATGTGGTTTTAATCTGTACTGTTGAATACAACACACTGATTAACAGCACGGTTCAGATCTGTGCATTTGACTGGAGGCCTATTCATGATTTATGTTTCATGAAAAAACAACTTTGCTAAACAGTGTTTACATTATGATGCTGTTTTTGTTAAACTGATTACATAAAACTCAATCTCTATGATATATAGGCATATATGTGTTCATCAGTGGAAAGAAAGATGTGGAAGAGGCTGCTGCTGGTCTTGACAACTTGAAGCAAGAGGAAGGAGGTGATATAGGCAACTTAGTTTAAGTTTTTCCTCTTACATAACTTCTTATATTTCCACTAGTTGAGGTGAATGCATGTTGATTTTGTTTGAAAATATTTATTATATAACAAAACATAGATATTCTGGAAAACAATTAGATGAATGCACTTGAAAAGTTTTTGGATTACTAATTGTAATTTATAGACATGTGTTTTTTTCCCATCCATTTGTACAGGTAATCAAGAATTTGATAAAGTTACTCCTAAAATTAAGGTATTATAAACCAAAATAGACTTGTTAGGGGTTTTTGCATTAATTTGTGAAATAGTTTTCTTTCATCCCACCTACTAGTAGGTATTTTGGCGTAGGTAGTATTATAACACTTTACAAATGACTTTCTCTAGTCTATACACCAAATGTAAGAAATACCATTGAATAATGTTCAGAAAGAGGCCCTGACAAATCTACATAAATCAGTATGCAATTGTGAGAAAGTAACTCCAGCTCCTTTGAGAAGATATTCTCTCAGTGCCTGACATGGGAACTGTGGGTAAAACCGTGACGATGATACTTCACAGCAGTGATTGGTCCAGATGTTTGAATTTTGATTATGTTTAAGATGGAAACATCAAAAATATGTGCTTTAATTATAGACATGGAAATAATTATTTCTCTGCCTCATCCATCACCCTGCCAAGGCTGAGATTTTTACAACTACTGCTTTGTCCAATGCATTTGTAAATAGACATTCCACAATTCTGCTAGAACTGTTTTTAAATTGCTACTTGTAGATGATTTGCCTCAAGAAATATGTAAATAAATACTCCCATACATTCATTAATATATTCACCGATTGTTTCTCTACTGGCTGGTCCGCGTGAAAAGCTTTCAAAGAACCAGAGAAGATATTTTTCATACTAAAACAACCAACAAAACATACGCTAAGCTTTGACTTTTAATATGCATCCAAATGTCTTTGACTGTTAATGGCTAATTCCAATTTTCTAATAGACAGAGAAACACATTCCTATCACTTATACGTTCTTTTTAAAAATTTATTGATTGATGTATAGATACACATAAGTTTCAGGTATACAATATGATGATTTTTTTAATCAACCATCAATATATGGCAATCTAAATTAATTATTTAAATACACTCATGAACTTTTTAAAGGTAATACTCCATTTATAGTTATTGTAAAGTATTGGCTATTCTCCCTATGCTATACAATATATCTGTGTCAGTTCAGTTCAGTCACTCAGTCGTGTCCAACTCTGTGACCCCATGGACTGCAGCATGCCAGCCCTCCCTGTCCATCACCAACTCCCGGAGTTTAGTCAAACTGTATATCTGTGTAGCTTTCTTATTTTATACATAGTAGTTTGTACCTCTTAATACCCTACCTCAGTCGTGATTTTTATGCATTCTTTATACATTTTGCAACTACCAACTTTGGGGATCATAAAGTGACTAATGCTCCCTATTGTGATCAAGTTTGATGAGAAGAAATTAGAAATATTTTTAATTTCTGTGGTTTCTGCTTCCTACACATTTTTATATGATATTGCCTTCAACTAAATAAATTATTGTGCATTGGCTTCATTTTCAGAATAAAGGATACCAAATATTTTAAGTTTTATCTACTCAGGTGATTATACTGGAGCCATGGTTTTCACTAAAAAAATGCTGTATATCATAGTGATAGACTTTTTTTTTATGAAGCATCAATACATGGCAATCTAAATTAATTATTTAAATACACTCATGAAATTAGCTATAATTTATATTAGCAATTTCTATATCAAATCTTAGTTAAATCGTATATCATAATAAGCACATATTCTACTTTCCCATTTTACCTTCCAAATTAGCACTGACTATTAGGCAGCATTTAACATTTGTCATGCTTATCTTCACAGCTGCAGTGGCTCTAAAGGTGACTAATAATGGCGAGAAGAGTTTTTTGTAAAGAGTAGAAAATAAAGGAAAATAAGGATTGATTCTCCTTTGCTTGTTGAGTGGTTGGAGGTAGATAAGCGGATTTGTAGTGAGGTCATCAGTCACAATTGGATGGTAATTTGAAAATGGATTAGTTTAGAAGTAGCAATTTCTGCTCCGTGGGTTTCAGTGAAAAAGTCTGCCTAATTCTGTAAGAGACCTCATAAACTGGCAGAGATCAATGCCTACCTAATGTGCCATTATGCATTGGGCACACTTCAGTGATTACAGCACAGCTGTGGCTGGGTTTTGCTTGATATTCTTTAGCACTCGCACCACAGGTGCTCCACACGATTATTTTGCCCAAAGGAATAAACTCTTTAGGGAATTAAAGTAGACAAGAGAGGCTTTTCTTCCTAAGAAGCTTTTCACTTTTAAACTGAAGAATGAACAGTGTCAGATGTCAGTAATGTCAGCACCATAACAAATAATGACTAAACAACTTATGAGAAGGAAATCATCCTCTATTATATAGTGTGCATGACACTTTCTTACATTTAAAATTTTATTGCATAAGACTACCTGATGGTGTGGCTTGAAAGAACTTGGTAATGCAAATTCCAAGTTGGAAATGTTTACTGTTATAAAGATTATAGTTTCATATCAAAATGTAAGAGCATTATCAAGTATTTAAGTTGTTTAGCTTTTCTTACAGGCCATGTAAACTAGCTGGCAATGAAGAATGAAAAGGAATTCAGCCAAATGAATTTATAACAAAATTTGAATATGAAATCCTTTGCTAATAATCTTTAGATTCTTATGCTTCATAGATTTCTTCATTGTTGCTTGCAAATATTATGGGTAGGAACAATGGATAAAATATTAAAGGCAGGTAAAATAGCTCAAAATGTCCATCTATTTAGTATAAATGAATAAATTCTGCTTTATACTTTAAACAAAGGAGTACAAATAATATTAGTTATATGAAACTTTCCATTTTATATTGCTTTAAATTTGATATGATATGTAATGAAATGGTATGAACAGAATTCCAGGGTAATGCCTCACATGGAAAGAAATTTATTGAGAATAAATTGTGATTAATTTCTTGGCACTTGTTGGAATAATATCTGGTATATGTTCTAAACCCTTTCATGTCCTTTCATGTCCTTCTTCTTCCTATATTTAAAGCAGTTGATGTGTTTATAGTTAATAGCCAAATTTATCACCAACATCAGATTTCATTCTATTGTCAGACTTGTTCTAGGGAAAAGAAATAAAATTTGATTAATGAACAATAACCATTAAGATTTTAGGGGCAAGCAAAAGGGTTTCTCATCCAAATTATTATTCAATCTACTCATGGAAAATCCTTCAGAAAGGAACATCCATCTAATCCACAGTTAAACATTAATCTTTAAATTAAGTATTCCTCAAAGAGGTAACATACTACCTTGAAATAGTTTAGTACATATAACAGGGAAGGTGGCAGTCTATTTAATACTTTCAAAGAATTATGTTCAAACTTTAAGTGGATAATTAATTTTAAAAAAGGACTTAATTCAGAATAGAACTGTTGCTGTGGTTAGGGAACTCACCATGCCATTTGGGAAAAAAAAAAAAAACTCATTGGAAAAATTGGTGAAAACAGGCATTTCGAAGGCTATCACGTGAAAGGAAGATGAAGCTTCAGCTGTGTGTATCCACCAGGGAGTACTCGGAATACTCCATGGCTCTTTAGACATAAAAGATAAATAGAAAGAATAATACTTCAGCTTATAGAACAATCTGAAAGCTATAATGAGTGGAATGAGCTATATTAAAATTATTTACAAAAGGTAATTCTTCACCAAGGGTATTGAGTTCAGAGACAAGCACTTTGGGTTCTAAATTAGCCACAGACACAGGCATATTCTTTAATATTTTGTGACATTATTGTTTAATTCATAAAATAAATGGGTTAACCCTATCTTAAAATAATAGAGATTATCACATAGATGCCACTTATTTGGTATATTGGTTGACCTAAATTTAGGATTAATATATACACACTACTATATATAAAATGGGTGTCCAAGGTGATGCTAGTGGTAAAGAACCCACCTGCCAATGCAGGAGATGCAGGAGACATGGGTTTGATCCCTTGGGTGAAATGATCCTCTGGAGGAGGGCATGGCAACCCTCCATAGCAGCTCCAGTATTCTTGCCTGGAGAATCCCATGGACAGAGGAGGCTGGTGGGCTACAGTCGATAGAGTTGCAGAGAGTCGGACACTACTGAGTGACTTAGCACACACATATATAAAATAGAAAACAAGGGCATGCTCTATAGCAGAGGGAACTATAGTCAATATTTTGTAATGAACTTTAAAGAAGAGAATCTAAAAAAGAATATTTATATAATCTGTTCACTTTGCTGTACACCTGGAGCTCACACACATTGTAAATCAACTATGCTTCAAAAATTAATAATTTTTGAGTAAAGTTTATCTGAAATGTATCTAAGGTTTATCAGTGAACTTCCCTGGTGGCTCAGATGGTAAAAGCATCTGCTTGCAATGCGGGAGATCTGGGTTCGATCCCTGGGTGGGGAAGATCCTCTGGAGAAGGAAATGGCAACCCACTCCATACTCTTGCCTGGAAAATTCCATGGATGGAGGAGCCTGGTGGGCTACAGTCCATGGGGTCCCAAAGAGTCGGACATGACTGAGCAACTTCATTTTCACTTTATCAATGAATAGATAGATAAATAAATACTTTGTGTATTACATTTTTGAAATGATCAAGATGGAAGCACTCATTGCCTGAAGTATAGGAAAATGAGACTCCACATTGTGTTTATCTATGGAAGGAGTGATGATTCTCAAAGACAAATACTGGAATATAGAAGGTAAATTTTTCTTTCCTTCTCATTTTTCTAAAACCAGCATTGATTCTTGTTGTTGTTTTTGTATATTATCATGAGTTTAATAAGATTAACCTAAATTTGTTTAATACCCACTCTCACCGTCCTATCATAACTTTCTATGCAAGGCAGACTGCAGAGGCACATGCTGAGCCTGCAGATATTATGGCAAACCTGTTGCAATAAAGAGCATTTGAAGTGTCTTGGTGTAACTGGTTTACACGATGGCACACTGGACCAAATATGGAAGTACAAGTTTTTCCAAACTTGCCTCCATTTAATATACATAATGATATATATGAAAAACACTGGTTTGGCACACTTTTCAAGGTAAAGAAATAAATAGACAAGGATTAAAATAAACACATTGAAGAAATTGTTGTAGAAATTTAGTAAAGAAGTGAAGGTTTACAGTAAGTAGGAGCCTCTGTCAGAATGGTAACTGGAACTGACAGTTCCTCACAATTCGTTCTTAGCAAACCAATCCAATTAGACTTCTCAACAACATTTCTCATTATTGAAAAATGGGAAAGAATTGCTTCACATTTGAATCAAGTAGAATACCGTCTGAAAGAAAGCAAATACTATTACTACTAATAACAACAACAGATATAGCAGGCTATGGGTTTTCAGAAACCAAATAGGCTGGGGGAGTACAGTGAAGAACAGAAAGGAATCAGACCTGGTAGAAGAGGAACACTTTTCCCAAGATATTTTTGGCAGAATGAATCTAAGAATACATCTTCTGAGTGGAGTTTGAATTAAGAGAATGGTAAAAGAAAAAAAGAGATGATGATACATTGGAAAACCAAAATAGATGATCCTTTTCAGCTTTCAAAATGCTAGGCTTTAGACGGTTTGGCAAGAAAAATTAAGAGAACCTAGCAAGTTTATTCATAACAAAGTAAGATAATACAAACTTTATTGAGTTTTCCTATTCATTGAGAGATGAAAATAAGTTAACTGTGGTATAACATAGACAGAGCAAAGCTAGGATGGTGCCTGGTATGTAGTCAGGGTCAGTCATTTTTTAATTGAATTATCCCACTAATTTCATTAGATCCTAAATTATATACTTAGGGAACTTCTTTGCTCTGTGTTTGTGTCTTAGAGAAAATACATGTGTTTTCTAAAAATTGTTTAAGTATAGATATAATATGTAAATTGTTTACTTTAAATATTAAATATGAATTATTGATCATATGAATTGCATCAAATATTAGGATCCTTGGAAATACATTATCACCTTCTTAAGTGGTGCAAATGTAAATCCTTGTATTTAGAAAGTTGAAACATGTAAAACAGAGTTAAGATCCTAAAACAGCAGAGCATAGCATTAACAAATTAGTCTTTGACACAGAGAGAGGGTAGAGGTAGGGTTCGAAATTTGTCTACTTTTTGGTGCTGGACCGTTTCTTTGAATTCTGTCTGTGATTTTTATTAACTTTTCTTCAAATTCTCTAAGACTTGTTTGTATAGAATGGGAAGAAACCATAATTTCTGCATCATAGAACTATTCTGAGGAAATGAAATAGTAACAGGTTGGTTTTTCTTCCCCAATAAATGTTAGCTATCATTATCTAATAATATAAGAATCCTGTTAAACTAAAGGTAGTAAATGGAGAGCTTTAAATGCTCTCTTTTTTCCTTACTAGACAGTCATATTTGTTATTAATTCTTTGGTTAGCCAAGGTCTGTTATTTTAGTTAAAACTCTTTCAGTAGTCCTTGAGTAATTGTTTTTGAAGAAAGGTAATAACATACATACATACATCAGAATGAAATTCTAAACTCACTCCTTCCCTTGTCTGCTTTACTTTCTACTTTTCTACATTTCTTCACTGTCACTGAATTCAATGAGTCTTCAAGATGTGAATGGAATTTGATTTGGATTAGTGTCAAACCAAAGCTACCACTGCTGCATTGAGGTTCCTGATACTTATTTCCTTTTTCTTCCCTTAAAGAAAAAAATCCACTGCCTGGGGGAGGAGGTGAACTAAAATGTTTTTAACAAAACTTAACATGTCAAGACTTGAACAGAATTTGAATCATTATAATTTATGCATATTTATTGAGGGCTATTTTTTTGGCTAATGTAAACAGCTACTTTTTTTTCTTTCCCAATAAGTTGTCTGTTACCAAAGAAAACATCGCTTTACGTGCAGCTTCTTTTCTAAATATTTCCTTAATAGATAGTCCTTTTACTCTTCCTGAGAGTCAGTATCAGCTGGCTCTTGGAGAAAACATCTTCTCAGAGACAGGTAAACATAGCATTTACATTAGAAGAGAATGTAGGTACTCAATTTATCTTCAATTTAGACTTTATTATAAAATAGCAATCTGATTTGTTTCTATAATACAACCATCTAAATTTTTAAAAAGAAAATAAGGCTCATTTTTGCAAGTGGTATTAATCATAACACTCCACTCTCAATTAAATATTTTGTATGTACTTCAGCATTAGTTTCCTCTCCTAATCTAGAATAGTGATTTTTTTTTTTACCATATTCAGTCAGTTGCCAAATTTTATATATTATTCTCTAAAATATTATATTTTTCTATTGTTTTATTTTCACTGATATTACCTTTCTTTGGACCCTTTTGACCTTTCCGTTAGTAAAGTAGAGCACTGAGAAGGAATTACAGATTATTTTGAGTGTTTTCTGGAATTTTAAGCCTGAGAATGTGACATTAAAAGTAATAGTTAAAATAGAAAAATGTAACAGAAATATGAGATTAGTTTTGACCAGATTCAGCTTGATACAGTCAATCAGAATTACCAAAAAACCCTTAAATGCATGCACATATCTGTATTTGCATGTATCATGGAAAAAGTCTGCATGTGTGTTTTGAAATACTGATTCTGGAATGATAAAATATGGTTGTTCTGAGAACAAGAATTTAAGGTTTGAAATACTAAATAGGTTTGCAAGCCAATACCCATTATAACCCATGATACTTACACACACAAACATACACACACAGTTTCTGAAGATTAATATCCATGTTAACCTATTAAATAATTTACATAATTTTACTGTTATTTATATAATTTTGCTCCCATTTCCAAAATGTCATTCACTGTGATATCAATGGTTTCTCTTTCATTTTTTAAGAGAGAGAGCACAATTGTTGCTATATAGAGATATAAACATTTTTCCCGTAGAGAACCTTGATTTACATTATTTAATGAGTAGAGAAGTCTGCAAAAAGGAATGAGAGACGTGTCTAAACTTTAAAAACAGAGTGACAACAGAAGAAAAGAAAAAAAAAAAAAGTTCAGTGGGAAATTGAGGATCAATAAAAGTATTGTAAAGCAGCTTTCAGAGTCCAGCAGTAGTTAAAAAATGTGAAATTCCTTGGAGCTAATTGAAAGTGGTAGATTTATTCCAGTTGAGGGTGATGAGCTGGTATAGTTATGAACGGGTATCTCCGTGTGTCACCTTTGGCGATGCAAGTTTGTTGCCTCAAGGTCTCAGATGGTTTTGAATGTTAAGGAAGAAATCATTTTAAATGGATAATCAAGAAATTCTACTTCAGCATAACTTCTGGATGGCAGACGGATGGCTACCTTCTTTGTACTCTTAAATATACATAAAGATATGAAAGATGAAGAAAATACCTCGGCACTATCAAGGTAGTACTGATACTATTACATTGTAATAATAACTGAATATTTATTGAATTCTTACTGTGTCAATCCAGCATAGTCATATGTATTGATTCAGTTTATCTTGGCAAATATTTTATTATTACCCATAAATTATTCCCATTTCTTTCACCTGAAGAAATTGAGGTAGGGAAACTAAGGAAAATACTCAGGTTTGCATAGCTAGTGGACAAGGGTCAGATTTGAACCTAGTGGATGTGGCTACAAAGTCTGTTCTTTTATACCTAACTTTATATTGTTCAGTTTCAAAACCTGTAAAAAAATGATAATGATTTTAAGTTGGAACAAGATGACAATAATGTTTGAATGAGAGAAACCTGATCTTCTGTTGATGACCTAAATTGATTCCCCTTTTTTCTTGGAGAAAGAAGTAAGCCATCCCTCTCTAATCTTATCTAACTATAGTTTAATTATACAGTTAAAATTATATTAAATATATGTAAATCATTTTATATTAATATATTATATACATGCATAATATAACATAATTATATATAATATATTATTACTATATAAAATATAGAGAAATTATTACATAATGTAAGTGAAAATCGGTTATGTCCGACTCTTTGTGGCCCCATGGACTATACAGTGCATGGAATTCTCCAGGCCAGAATACTGGAGTGGGCAGCTGTTCCCTGCTCCAGGGGATATTCCAGACCCAGGAGTCAAACCCAGGTCTTCCACGTTGCAGGCAGATTCTTTATCGTCTGAGCCACCAGGGAAACCCATAGTTTAATTATCAATGCACTAACTTCAGATAGGGGCTAACTGACACACAGCTGCCGTGTGAATCCCTGAGACTCATGTGGGATCATGGTCAGCAGTCTTCCCTGGTGCCCTTTTTTCAAGTGGTCACCCTAGGGCTGGCCTTTCCTTTCAGCATCACAGACTTCTATGGATTATTGCTATACCAATCTTACCCTCCTCAGTCCAACTCTTAACAGTATTGGAGAAGTAAGGAGGCAAAGAATATAATCCTTATATCAAAATTGAGTTTTCCAAGAAAGAAATTGTTGTTTCTCAACAATTAGAGAAAATGCTAGTGGCGTCTAAAATGCTTTTGAAAAACTTAAGAGCAATCATTGGGAAATTTTAAGCATGATATACATCCTCTTTCATAGCTGCTGCTGCTGCTGCTGCTAAGTCGCTTCAGTCGTGGCCGACTCTGTGTGACCCCATAGAAGGAAGCCCACCAGGCTCCTCCATCCCTGGGATTCTCCAGGCAAGAACACTGGAGTGGGTTGCCATTTCCCTCTCCAATGCGTGAAAGTGAAAAGTGAAAATGAAGTTGCTCAGTCGTGTCCGACTCTCAGCGACCCCATGGACTGTAGCCTACCAGGCTCCACAGTCCATGGGATTTTCCAGGCAAAAGTACTGGAGTGAGGTGCCATTGCCTTCTCCGTCTTTCATAGCAGTGAATTTAAAATCAAATTTCATGTAGCCCATGTAGCCAAAACATAGGAGATGTCAAGGGTACATGAGATGAAAAAAATGTGCATCAGTTATAGTAGTAAATTGGAAAATTCTGTCTTAAAAGATACATTTTCTCATTTAAGGGGAAAACCAACGTTCAATGATGTACTATTTGAAAAATTGAATGCCTAAAATTTGGAATCATGAAGATTTCTTAAATTTTAACAGAAAAATGAAAATCCAAACACTGGGTGAAAGTCCATCAGGTCATTAAAATTAGGAGAAAAGGGACAGTGCAGTTTTAATACTTCTATAAGCATTTCAACAACAAAGATTAAATGGGACAAAGAGTTACATTGATTAGAAAATACATAATTCATAAAATGGACATAATGTAACTTTAGCTCTGCCAAGCATTGCAGTGATACAGTCCGTTCAGTTGCTCAGTCACTTCCTACTCTTTGCGACTCCATGGACTGCAGCATGCCCGGCTTCCCTGTCCATCACCAGCTCTAAAAGATTGCTCAAACTCATGTCCATCAAGTTGGTGATGCCATCCAACCATCTCATCCTCTGCCATCCCCTTCTCCTGCCTTCAATCTTTCCCAGAATCAGGGTCTTTTCCAATGATTCTGTTCTTCGCATCAGGTGGCCAAAGCATTGAAATTGCAGCTTCAGCATCAGCCTTCCAATGAATATTCAGAGCTCATTTCCTTTAGGGTTGACTAGTTTGATCTCCTTGCAGTCCAAGGGACTTGGACTTTTTTCCAACACCACAGTTCAAAAGCATCAATTCTTCAGCACTCAACTTTCTTTATAGTCCAACTCTCACATCCATACATGACTACTGGAAAAACCATAGCTGAGACTAGACGGACATTTTTTGGCAGAGTAACGTATCTGCTTGTTAACATGCTGTCTAGATTGGTCATAGCTTTTCTTCTAAGGAGCCAGCCTCTTTTAATTTCATGGCTGAAGTCACGACCTGCAGTGATTTTGGAGCCTCCCAAAATAAAGTCTCTCACTGTTTCCATTGTTTCCCCACCATGAAGTGATGGGACCGAATGCCATGATCTTAGTTTTCTGAATGTTGAGCTTTAAGCCAACCATTTCACCCTCCTCTTTCACTTTCATCAAGAGGCTCTTTAGTTCTCCTTCACTTTCTGCCATAAGGGTGGTGTCATCTGTGTATCTGAGGTTATTGATATTTCTCCTGGCAATTTGATTCCAGCTTGTGCTTCATCCAACCTGGCATTTCCCATATACTCTGCATATAAGTTAAATAAGCAGGGTGACAATATACAGCCTTGAAGTACTCCTTTCCCAATTTGGAACCAGTCTGTTGTTTCATGTCCAGTTCTAACTGTTGCTTCTTGACCTACATACCAGTTTCTCATGAGGCAGGTAAGGTGGAGCAGAAGTAGTTTTTCTGAAACTCTCTAGGTTTTTCTATGATCCAAATTTTAAAGACCTTAATTTTTTAGAGAATTTTAGATTCACAAAAAAATTTACCATAAGGTATAGAGATTTCCCATGTACTCCCTACCCTTATATATGCATATCCTTTCCCATTATCAACATTCTCCCACCAGAATGAAACATTTGTTACAATAGATGAGCCTGTATTAACACATCATAATCACCCAGAGTCCATAGTTTACTCAGGGATCTTGACCTTAGTGTTTTATCTAAAAGGTCATTACCATAATCAAGAAAATCATCCTGGTTCTCTCCTATGTTAGTTTTTAAGGCGTTTCACATTGCATCTCTAATCCTTTTTGAGTTAATTTTTGTGAAGAGTACAATATTTATGTCTAGATTCAGTTTTTCTTTGATGGGGATGTTCAGTTCAATTGTTCTAGCACCATTTCTTTAAAAAAACTATCTTTTCTCCATTTCATTGCTTTCACCATTTATCAAAAATCAGTTGACTGTATCTATGAGGTGGGATTCTATTTCTGGGCTTTTTATTCTGTCCATTGTTCTATTTGTCTTTTTTCCATCAATAGCATTCTTTTCTGATTACTGTATCTTTGAGATTATAATCTTGGAGTCAGATGGTGTCAGACCTCCAATTTTGTTATTACCCTTCAATATTATATTGGCTGGGCTTCCCTGGTGGCTCAATCATTAAGAATCCGCCTGCCAATGTAGGAAACATGGGTTCAGTCCTTGGATCGGGAAGACATCCTGGAGTAGGAAATGACCACCCACTCCAGTATTTTTGCCTGGAGAATCCCATGGACAGAGGAGCCTGGCTGGCTATAGTCCATGGGGTGGCAAAGAATCAGACATAACTTAGTGACTAAACAATGATAACAACATTGTATTGGCTACTGTGAATCTCTATATAAACTGTAGAACCAGTTTGTCGCTATCAGTAAAATAACTTCCTGGGACTTTGACTAGGATTGCATTGACTCTACAGATCAACTGAAATCTTGACAATATTGAGTCTGTGCTGTGCAGTGCTCAGATACTCATTCATGTTTGACTCTCTGTGACCCCATGTACTGTAGCCCACCAGGTTCCTCTGTCCATGGGATTCTCCAAGCAAGAATATGGGAGTGGGTGGTCATTTCCTACTCCAGGGGATCTTTTCTGATCTAGGGATCAAACCTGAAGTTCCTGTGTCCTGCATTGGCAGGTGGATTCTTGATCACTAGCACCACCTGTGAAGCCCCAAATTTGAGTCTTCCTAGCTATAAACACAGACTGTTTCCAATTTATTTTTTTTTATTTTGTTCACCAGAGTTTGGTAGCTTTCCTCATTTAGCTCTTATGCATATTTTGTTACTTATATCTAAGTACTTTATTTTTGTGATGCTAATATGAATGGCATTATGTTTAATTTCAAATTCCACATGTTCTTTGCTATAAAAGAAAGCAATTGACTTATGTATTTTAATGTCGTATTCTGCAACCTTGCTGTAATCACTTAGTTCCAGGAGGCTTTTTTTTTCTTTCTGTTTTTCCTTTTGATTTTTTTTCATATGTGCTCAGTTATTCGGTTGTGTCTGACTCTTTTTGGCCCCATGGACTGTAGCCCACCGGGTTCCTATACCCATGGGATTCTCCAGGCAACTGGAGTGGGTTGCCATCCCCTACTCCATGGGATCTTCCAAACCTGAAATCAAACCTGCATCTCATGTCTTCCTGCATTGGCAGGCAGATTCTTTGTCACTAGCAGCACCTAGGAAACCCAATTTTTTTGCATAGACAAAGTTTTGAGTTTTTCACTATTAACCATGAAGTTAGATTTTATTGGAGATATTCTTTATCAAGTTGAAGAAAATCTTCTCTATTCCTAATTTACTGAGTGTTTCTTATCATGAATGAATGTTGGATTTTTGTCAGTTGTTTTTTCTGCTTATGTTGACATGATTATATTATTTTTTATTCTTTAGCCTGTTGATATGATTGGTTACATTACCTAATTTTCAAATGTTGATGCAGCCTTGCATACTTGGGATAAATCTCACTTGACTGTGGTATATAATTCAGTTTATACATTATTGGATTTGGTTTTCTAATACTTTGTTTAGGAATTTCACATCTACTTTTGTGAGAGCTATTGGTCTGTAGTTTTTATTTCTTCTAATATCTTTGGTTGCATATTAGGGAAATGTTGACCTCCTAGAATGACTTAGGAAAGATTCCCCTTGCTTTTATCCTTTGAAAGAGATTATAGAGAATCAGCATAATTCTTTTTTAACTGTTTAGGAGAATTCATAATTGAATCCATCTTGGTCTGGTGCTTTCTGTTTTAGAAGATTTAAATTTCTTTAATGTGAATCTATTCATATTGTCTGTTTCTTCTTATCTAGATTGCAAAATTTGTGGGCACAGAGTTTTCAAATAGCATTCTTTTATTATTCTTTTTAGTATCCATAGGATCTACAAAATGGATTGAAATTTAACCTATCATTAGTCATGACTGTGCAATGACTTTTAGACAGAAATCATATTGAGGGAAGGAAAAAAAAAAACAAAAATTAAAAAGGCTTTGTTTTTGCTGATTGTTTTTAAGGCGGCGTTGTCATTCCCTAGTGGTCACTGATTGTGGAACAATGGAAGGGTTTTGTTTTTTTTTGTCTCGTCCCCTCATCTTATACTGAAAAGATTTAGAGGGAGATGGGACTCCTTGCTAGAGCAGTACATGTAGATAAATGTAAAGTTACACATGTTACTCAGAACATGTAAGTGATCTCATGCCTTACCCACCAAATGTTATTTTACATTTTGTTACTGAAAAGAAAATAAGATGACTAAGACTTAGCTAGTTAGGTTTCGTATTTATTGAGAGACTGCTATAAACCAGGTACTGTTTAATAAATTGAATCTTTCAATCTTTTCAACAAAAGCATGCAATAGTAATTAAAAACCCACTTTACTAATGAGGGCACACATTTAGGATGACTTAATGAATTGCTTAAAGTCAAATAACATCATCAAGTATGGCTCAAATTTTGCTGAATTGATTCTAAATCTGCTGAGCTTGACAGTACATTACTGAATTAGATGTTTGTAAAAACAGAAAGAGGGCTATAGTGAACCATGCCAAATGGCAATCAAATTAAAATAATCATCAATTTTAAATGAAAATCAATTGTGGGTATAATTGATGTTTATTTTTACCATCTTATTTGTGAAATAATTAGTATACTCAAAAACTGCTTTAGATAGTACCTACTATGTGCTGGAAATTGTACTTTTAGTGGACAATTAAATAGTGATTAAATCATATCATCAGTCTTGACAGCACATATGTGGAAATATGAGTCAAATCTATATTAAGCATATATAAAGAAATGCTTTTTTATGAAATATATAAAAATGTTATAGAAGTACAGATTAAGGAGACAGTAAGTACTTTTAAAAAAGAGAGGGATGTGAGGAATAAAATAAATTTTTCTTTTTATGAAACGAGAAGAGCTAATCAGAGATAATATGTTTAGTGAAACTGGACCCCATCTATCTTTTTTAACAACCCCATTACCTACTAATGTATGTGGTTCCGTGTAGACACTCAATAAATACTTATTGAGTAAACAAATAAATAAAAGAATAAATATTGAGTGAATATCAAATAGCATTATATAGCTGAAACTTATGGGATGGCAGGAGACAAATGTGGAAATATTAATTGAGGCACATAGTGAATGTTTTCACTGCCACTTTTCATAATCAGAGTGTTTATTGTTCTGTGATCTCAAGCAGCAGCATCCAAAGTAAATATAATGT
The DNA here is from genome assembly GCA_024291935.2 of Okapia johnstoni. Classification (NCBI taxonomy): domain Eukaryota; kingdom Metazoa; phylum Chordata; class Mammalia; order Artiodactyla; family Giraffidae; genus Okapia; species Okapia johnstoni. The sequence goes on along the minus strand of CM044312.1, from coordinate 76,436,228 downwards.
GAGCCACACCAATAATTCTAAATTTTCTAGTAGTCACATTAAAAGTTATTATTGCATTCATACTCTGTATTAACTGAAATTTATATATCATAAGGATCCAAATTATTCTGACATATCATCAGTATTAAAACTATTAATGAACCATTTTACATTCTTTTTTGTACTTTTTTTGAAATTCGATGAGTGTTTTACATTTACAGTAAGTCGCAGCTTAGATTAACCACACATTAACTGCTCAATAGCCAAATGTGGCAGTGGTTAGTGTACCAAGCAGAACAGGTCTAGGGTTTTTGTTACTTGAAGTATGGTCCTTAGATGAGCAACACTTAAAAAGCTGATAGAAATGCAGACTCCTGGGCTGCTCTATGGACCAACTAAATCAGAATCTGCATTTTTCTCAAGAACTTCAGAGAGTTTTATGTGCATCACAGTTGGAAAACCACTAGTCTAGATAACCAGCTCTGATGTTAAGTGTGTACATCCCAAGGAGTATAGAAGATATGTGCTGTTGGAGTTTAGAAAGTTTAAATCTAGTAGATTTATTATTTACACTAATGTTGTTTTAAAAGTCCAAAGTAAATTAATCTTCACATATATATAATATTGTATTCACACTGGTACCTTTATTTTATCCAAATGTCAGATGACATTGTTTCTTGCCATTGCTGCTAAGTCGCGTCAGTCGTGTCCGACTCTGTGCGACCCCATAGATGGCAGCCCACCAGGCTCCCCCGTCCCTGGGATTCTCCAGGCAAGAACACTGGAGTGGGTTGCCATTTCCTTCTCCAGTGCATGAAAGAGAAAAGTGAAAGTGAAGCCGCTCAGTCGTGTCTGACTCTTTGCGACCCCATAGACTGCAGCCTCCCAGCCTCCTCAGTCCATGGGATTTTCCAGGCAAGAGTACTAGAGTGGGGTGCCATTGCCTTCATTAATGTCTGGTAAACTGAGTTAAGAGTTGAAGTTAAACCAAGGGAACAGCTATTGTGTCTGTTATCTTTGCTTTTAAATGGATTTATAAATTTTATTGTCTATTATGTTTCTAGATATTAATTAAACTAATGAAGTGGAAACTGTAAAATATTTTTGTAAATACATTTTTGCAAATACAAGGAAACAAAACAGAAAAGTGGCGGAGCTAACTGTTCTAATTCTCATAGAAAGTCTTCTTTAGTCTCAATTATAAGTAGAAAAAAAAATGAGGATGATATAAACAGACTCACTAAGCAGTAAGATGAAACCTCTAAAGTTATCAAAATATCTACTTGAAATATAGATTAAAACCCCTACAGTTAATGGTGAACTTACCCCCCAGTGTATATTGTACTTTGTGATATTACCTGGTGATAGTAAGAAGCCATTATAATTAGTAAGACATTTGAAAAAGGCCTTTAATTTAATCTTTGTTAGGCATTTTCTGTGTCCAGCTTTGCCTAGGAGGGTTCCAATTCACAACAGTTGTCTCAATATAATTATAAATAGTGCTACATTTTGATCTCAAAAGAGGTTCTGTTTGGAAACAAAGGCGTTTGATCACCCTGTTTATTGCACACACTTAAAATTTGTCTTTGAGTGTCTTATAAAGTATGCAATATGTAAATATAGTACATAATACATGTACACAATTTTAAGATGACTGATTGTATATCCTGGTAGAAATCTGTTTATCTGTTTATTTTTGTTACATTGACAATCACAGAGTAAAGACCTAACTTGTAAGAAGCTGGACTGTTTCCCAGGTTCACTCCTAACCCCAAGATTAATTGTTCTCGGCAGCCCCTTTCAGGCCAGATATATGTGTTCCTGCTCAGACTGATGCAAAGTGACAGTTTAAGCAGAACAGTGTATTTTTCTCTTCTCTCTTTCTTCTAGTTCCTCCCTAATTGTAGAAAGAGAGAGACATAATTATTAGGAATTTCAGAGGTCTTTCCTGCATAGCTGGTTGTTTAATGACCCAAGGAAAGGCAGAGTCAACAGGAGGCAGCAGCTTAAGCAAGTTGGGTGATGCCCTGTGAAGCTTTGAAGACACATTTGCAGACGGTAAAGGGAATCCATCATCCACACGTAGTTCACATGGGATAAGTTAAAAATCTGAGACAAGATTAAAAAAATTACTTGGAAATGGAAAATTTTATATTTAAGCAGAAAAAGTAAAAGATAAGATTTAAATAGTTAAAAATGGATCGTATCTAAATAAATGGATGCTTATATAATCTCTGGGCTTCCCAGTTGGCTCAGTGGTAAAGAATTTGTCTTCCAGTGCAGGAACTGTAAGAGACATGATTCGGTCCCTGGTGTTGGGAATATCTAGAGGAGGAAATGGCAACCCATTCCAGTATTCTTGGTTGCGAATTTCCATGGACAGAGGAGCCTGACGGGCTATAGTCCACAGGGTCCCAACAAGTTGGTCACCATTGAGCATGCAAGCCACTATATAATCTCTGAAAATCTTTTGGTGCTCTATCAGTATATATTAAGAAAATAAGACATATTTCTGTAGTGTTCCATTACATGTTAATATATTATTGTTTTTTATATAAGCTAAAGTGAATGAGATGATTTTGGAAAATGAGAGATACTATTTGAGTGGCCCATATAATGAAACCAGCAACGCATTTGGGGAAGGGTCAACTGAACCAACAATTAAATGGGTGAAATGTTCAGAAATTGTGGAAATCAAAGAAACATAAAGTTACTTGTTAAACATGACTCTTCATAATGAAGAAATTGGAGCAGGACACAAGCCTAACAAAGCACAGTAGAAACTTGGCGGGGAATGCCATCAAACCCTTAAATCAGAGATAAGTGTGTTCTGCTAGAGCATACCCACACTCTTCCCAGGTGGCGTTAGTGGTAAAGAACCCGCCTGCCAATGCAGGAGGTGTAAGAGACGTGGGCTTGATCCCTGGGCTGGGAAGATCCCCTAGAGGAGGGCATGGCAACCCACTCCAGTATTCTTGCTTGGAGAATCCCATGGACAGAGGAGCCTGGCAGGCTACAGTCCATCGGATCACACAGAGTCGGACATGACTCAAGCAACTTAGCACATATTCTACTTAGAGAATATCCAATCATATGCAACTGCTTTCTAGCATCTCTGGCATTACAACAGATTTTGGTATTTTTCACATAATGAAGGTTTAGATGGGGCAACTTTTCTCAAGTGTGTTCCTTGGAGCACTAGTTTTTCTAATGTGCCTTAAGGAAATGGTACAATATTTAAGTAAATGTAGGAAAACTTTCACTCTCTATCACTGTCACATTGCACATTCACGTACTTAATAGTGTTAGAGTTAATAGTCTTAATGGTCTTGCAGGGGCTAAATTAGTTGTTCAACTTTGTTCATTCTATATTACCTATGCATCTTAAATTTCAGAAACTAGTGTTCTACAGAAAACATTTTTGGAATTTCTGGGCTGGAGTAATGCTGCTGGTGTACTACTATTAGTAGCATGCTATTGACCTTGATATGGATATCTAAGTTTCAAAACAATCAAAGATAATATTAGAAAAGCATTTCAAAATATTTTAGTTGAATTTACATTTCTATTGCTCAGTTATTTGAGATTTATTATGTGTCTGAAATCTCAGTGTTATTTCATTCCTTCATTAATGTATCAGTAAAGACCCAGTTAATAGGGAACCTAATAAATAATATTAAACTATTCTCAAATGTGAAACATGATTTTATAAATGTTAGGGTTTGTGTGTGTGTGTGTGTGTGTGTGTGTGTATATATATATGTATATGTATATGTGTATATATATATATATATATATATATATGAATCTAGTGAAAAATATATGTATGCATGCATGTGTGTATCTAATTATTTGTTTTAACCAAACTGCATATTTCTGAAATGAGGTAGACATATCCTTAGAGGAACAATGTAGAATATCATCATTGTTGCTGTTTGGATGGTATAACATACTATTAGAAAATAATTGTATTTAAATTTCAGCCCATGTTATATATTTCTTAGGTGAAAAAGAATCTGAGCTAGAAAAACAGAAAATTCCCTAAAGAATTTATTGTTGGTACCTAGGGACCAAATAGTATAAATTTTCCAGGAGCTCAAGAGATTATGGTGTAACCTGACCACCCTGTACAATGGTTACCTTGGTGGAAGTGTGGGGAAATACCTTTCAGCATTGGACTTTGTAATCTAATCTCATTTATAATTAATATACATGATTCATCTTGAAGAATAATGTGAATATTATTAGTGAAAAAAGTGATATTTTAAAATGTCCCAAGATGTCATTACCAATATAGAATTATTTTCATTGCCTAGTTCATCAGACCCAAGTTCTTTTAGCCAAAATTATTGAATATATTTGAACTGAGAAACAAATATATTATTTCATAACTGCTATTTTTCAGCTGCATCTAGTACTAATCAATGATTGTAATAAATATAAATGGCCCATTACCTAATAATAAACAGTTAAAAATAATTGAATTAACAAACTAGTAGTGAGGCAAGCTTCTAGGAACATAATGTTCTTAATTGTCACCAAAAAAAAAATCCAAATTTTATAAAAATCTGCAACAAGTGCACGTGACATTACTTCACATTTTCATTCTTTTCACAGGTTCTATATTTTCTATGATTTTAAGCCTTGTTCTGTAATCAATTGTAATCACCCTATTGATATAAATTATGCTATTACTTTTACCAATCTAATAGAATGTTTTGTTTTAGTTTTCTTGTTCATTCATTCCATCAAGTATTCAAACATGACAGCCAAGGTGCTAGATACTCTGGATGTATCTACAGCAGGACAGACATGGTTCATATCTTAAATAAGCTTATAAACTGGTGAAAAGGCAATGACAAACAGACTAAGTAATTGCATTTAGTAATTGAAAGGAGTGCAATGAGATATGACATGTTATCTTGCATCAAGGACAAAGGTTGAATTATGAGGAGCATGTTATTATAATTATATTTGCATTTTGGTAGTGTGTGTTTCTGAATTTCTGAGGATGATTTTCTGACTGAATTTCAGTGGGACGCAATCTTTGAAGAGTGTTGACAGATTTGTGCCCACTCTGCCAGGCCCTCCTGTATCTTTCATGGTTAAGGTTAAAGGTGCAGGTCTTGGTTATAAAATAAAGGACAACTGATAGTTTGTTAAGTTTGCTTGTGATTGTTAGTTTCCATTCCATTTCGAAGTTTGTTAGTATCCATGCAAGTATCCATTGGGCTTCCCTGATAGCTCAGTTGGTAAAGAATCCACCTGCAATGCAGGAGACCCCGGTTTGATTCCTGGGTGGGGAAGATCTGCTGGAAAAGGGAAAGACTACTCACTTGAATATTCTGGCCTGGAGAATTCTGTGGACTGTATAGTCCATGCAGTTGCAAAGAGTTGGACACAACTGAGCGACTTTCACTTCACTTCAGTTTTCATTCAAGTATCAGAAATACCTAAGACACAAGGAGTTTATAATAGTACTCAGAACTAGATAAAATGTTTTTATAAGGCTAATCATCTTGTTTTTCCTTTATTCACATTTGTGTTTCTGTAAACAATTTAGTGAATATGATTTCCAGAAGTTGCAATTCTGAGTCAAGAGAAGCAGTTCTGACTAAAGTTAAAAACTGATGACCTACTTTTATTTTGTGGGTCCATTATCTTAGTAGTTTATATGGGTGTATATTTGTGTCTTTGAAATTAGTATATTTGATAAGAGGTAACTAAAACTAGAGAGAGAAAGAGAAAGAGGGAAAAGGAGCTCAGAATTAGGTTAGGGAAAAGATGATATTATTTGCAACATATGTTTCCTAGAAAAAGTTAGTGATCCTTAAATTTGTCCAATAGGAAACTGCTTCAGAAAGATGAATGAAATTGGGTAATGCTTATGACAAATCCCAACATAGTCACCAGGTAAACCAGACAGCCCCAGGGATTTAGAGAAATAATCTACCTGAAAATTTCCATTTTCTAGAGACTGCCCTATTGATAGGACTCATGAAACACAATTTCTGTCTACAAACTGTGTTTCTATTTCTTTTTTTAAAGTTTCCTATTAGAGACTATATTAAAATTTAATATTTGAAACTATATATTATTCCTCTAAAAACTGCTGCTGCTGCTGCTAAGTCGTTTTAGTCGTGTCCGACTCTGTGCGATCCCATAGATGGCATCCCACCAGGCTCCCCCGTCCCTGGGATTCTCCAGGCAAGAACACCGGAGTGGGTTGCCATTTCCTTCTCCACCTCTAAAAACTAACACAATCCTAATGTATTCCTGAGAGTTACCAAATAAGAAAGCAAGACAAACCAGTAAAAGATGCATGTGTATAAGAATAGAAAAAAAGAAAGTCTTTGGCCCAATGCCAATAAACGTCAAACTAGATCCTAAAGAACAGTCAGAGCTATTCAGACTTGCTGGGAGTAAACAGGGGAAGGGGATTTATTTTTCAATTTTGTCATCTTTCCTTGGCTCATCCCCTGCACTTGTAGCCTTTCTCATAGCAGGTCAAATAGAAGATGCTGCAGAGGGCTTCCCAGGAAACACAGTGGTAAAGAAGTCACTTTCCAATGCAGGAGACACAGGAAATGCAGGATTGATCACTGGGTCAGGAAGTTCCCCTGAAGTAGGAAATGGCAACCCACTCCAGTGTTCTTGCCAGAAAAATCCCATGGACAGAAGAGCCTGGTGAGCTACAGTCCATGGGGTTGCAAAGAGTCAGACACAACTGAGCACACATACACACAAATACTGCAGAGATTCTGCAAAGTACATAGGTGTTTGCATTGGGCACAAAGACATTTAGGTCTTTATTTTCCACCATGCCAAGAGCAAATTTTTAAAAGAAAATAATTTACAAAAGTTTCTCTACCTGGTTCCCAGAGTTAAGCCCACCCAGGCTGACAAGTAAAACAAGCCTTAGTGCCATCTCAACTCTCATGGTCAGTCAGACTAGCAGGTAAATCACTTGAGAAGATTTCAAGCTTAATCCTTTGAAAATTGATCCCACCTTAAGGGGATACCGAATCATATTCTTCATCTAAATGTTCCTGCTGTAAACCACACTTGCTCAACAGGTTTTGTAGGGGAGAAAAATGTTTTTGTCTTTGAACAATATGAATTCAGTATAAAGAAAATGTTTTATTCTTATTTTCAGAAATTAAATTATGTATTTTAAGTTCATTTTTATTATAAAATGATTACTACAATGTGTTTATATACTCATAAAGAAAAGCATGCATATTTCTGTAACACCAAAGTAAATATCTTAACCAAAATTAATTTCAGCTATGCAGTTGAAGAGCAATGAAATAGCAGAGACCAAGTGTTTTTTAAGAAAGTAAAATGCTACATGAATATTTGCTTGTGCAAACCTCAATTAATAATAACAATATAATGCTTATCTCCTTAACATTATTTTAAACTGACATAGAACATGTTACAGAGGAAAAATGCTTGACTTGTGAGATAGGTGACCCCGATTTTAATCTATGCTCATACAAGACCCAGCATCACCCAACCACCAGTAGCACCCTGTGCAGGACGCCTCATCTAAACAACAAACAAAAAAAAATACAAACCCAATCATCAGCAGACAGGATTCACCACCTCATTCAGCCTTGCCCATCAGAGGAAAAACAAACAAACAAACAAAACTCAGCACAAATCTCACCCTATAAAAGCTTACACAAACCACTGGACCAACCTTAGAAGGGCAGAAACCAAAAGGAAGAAAGAATTCAACCTTAAACCTGGGAAACGTAGACCTCAAGCACATAAGATTAAAACAAATAATGAAAAGGCAGAGAAATACTACACAAAGTGAAGGAAAATACTAGAAACACAGAATCCAAATAAAATGAAGAGAAATAAGCAAACTAACCCTGGAAAATAATTCAAGAATAATGATAGTAAAGATGATCAAAAACCTTGAAAACAAAATGGAGAAAATGCAAGAATCAATTAACAAAGACCTAGAAGAATTAAAGAATAAACATACAGAGACAAACAACACAATTACTGAAATTAAAAATACTCTGGAAGGAATCAATAGCAGAATATCTGAAGCAGAAGAACAAATCAGTGAGCTGGAAGATAAAATGGTGGAAATAACTTCTGAAGAGCAGAATAAAGTAAAAAGAACGAAAAGTAACTCGGATAGAACTCACAGACCTCTGGGACAATATCAAATGCACCAACATTTTGAATATAGGGATCCCAGAAAAAGAAGAGAAAAATACAAGGGTAAATGAGAAAATTTTTGAAGAGATATAGTTGCAACTTCCCAGCAAGGTAAAGGAAAATAGACAATCAAATCCAAGAAGCACAAAGAATCCCATAGGATGAACCCAAGGAAAACATGCCCAGGACACATACTAATGAAACTAACAAAAATTAAAACACAAAGAACGTAGAATGAAGCAGCAAGGGGAGAAGCAACAATAAATGCAGGGAAACCCCATATGCTAACAGCTGATCTTTCTCAGCAGAAACCCTGCAGCCAGAAAGAAATGGCCTGGATATAAAGTAACTTGAAAGGGAAAAATCTACAACCAAGATTACTGTACCTGGCAAGGATCTCATTCAAAATTGATGGAGAAATAAAAAGCTTTTCAGACAAGCAAAAGTTAAGAGAATTCAGTACCACCAAACCAGCTTTACAACAAATGTTAAACGGACTTATATAGTCAAGAAATACCACAAGAAAAAAGAGAATCTACAAAATCAACCCCAAACAATAAGAAAATGGCAATAGAAACATATATATCAATAATTACTTTAAATGTAAATGGATTAAATGCTCCAACCAAAAGACACAGACTGGCTGAATGGATACAAAAACAAGACCCATATATATGCTGTCTACAAGAAACCCACTTCAGACCTAAAGACACAAAGAAAAAGGGGGGGCAACTGAAAGTGAGAGGATGGAAAAATATATTTCCATCAAAAGGGAAGCAAAAGAAAGCTGGAGTAGCAATCCTCATATCAGAACAGAACAACCTAAAAATTAAAAGAATATTAGCAACAGATAAGGAAGGACACTACATAATGATCAAGGGATCAATCCAAGAGGAAGACATAACAATTGTAAATATCTATGCACCCAACATAGGAGCACCTCAATACATAAGACAAACACTAACAGACATAAAAGGAGAAATTGACAAACACAAAAATAGTAGGTGAGACTTAAAACACCCACTCATACCAATGGATAGATCACAAAACAGACAATTAATAAGAAAACACAAGTCTTAAATGATACATCACATTAGTATAGGAATTCATATAACTCAGGACAATCATCCAATCTTGCAGAAGAATACAGCCTTCTCTCAAAAGTGCCACATGGAACATTCTCCAGGATAGACCACATCTTGGGTCACAAATCAAACCTCAGTAAATTTAAGAAAATTGAAATCATATCAAGCATCATACACTGACCATAACACTATGAGATTAGCTACACAAATACAAGAACAAACTACAAAGCACACAACAAAAAAAACAAACTTGAGATAAACATAACACATTTCTCAATAACCACCAGAATACTGAAGAAATAAAAGGCTCAAAAAATTTCTAGAAACAAATTACCAGTGGAAAACACAAATCAAAAACCTATGGGATGCAGCCAAAGCATTCAAAGAGAGGGACGTTAATAGCAATACAATCCTCCTCAAGTACGGAAGAAATCTAGACAACCAAGATGAAAACCCCATCTAGAAAAACGACTAGACCAACCTAACTTTACACCTAAAACAACTGGCACAAAAAACAACAAAACAAACAAGAACCAAAATTAGTAGCAGAAAGAAAATCAAAAGAATCCGAGCAGAACTAAATGAAAAAGAAATGAAAGAAACAATATAGTAAAGATGAATAAAACTAGAAGCTTGTTTCAGTGAGAAGATAAACAAATGACAAACCATTTAGCAGACTCATCAAATAAAAAGAGAGAAGAACCAAATACAACAAAATTAGAAATGAAAAAGGAGAGGTTACAACAGACAATGCAGAAATACAAAGGCATGTACGTAGAACTATTATGATACAACTATATGGCAATAAAAATGAATAACCTTGAAGAAATGGGCAGATTCTAAGCAAAGTTCAACATTCCAATAAAAAGACAGAACCAGAGATAAAATAAGAAATTAGACAACACAAAAATACAAGAACTGAAACTGAAGCTGTGATCAAAATCTCCCACAAAACAAAAGCACAGGACCAAATGGCTGTCACAGAAACTCATATCAAACCTTAGAGAATAATTAATGCCATCACCTTCTAAAACCTCTTTCAAAAAATGCAAAGGAAGGAACACTTCCAAACTCATATCTATGGATCCTGTTTACCATCACCCTATACCAAAACCAGACAAAGACAACACACAAAAAAGAAAAATTAACAAGCCACTATCACTGATGAACAAAGAGCAAAAAAACCTCACAAAATTTTAGCAAACAGAATTCAGCAACACATCAAAAAGCTCATACACCATGATCAAGTTGGGTTTATTCCAGGATGCAAGATTCTTCAATTTATGCAAATCAATCAATGTAAACACCATATTAACCAACTAAAAGATCAAAACCAAATGGTCAACCCTCAAAAGAATGCAGAAAAAGACTTTATGACAAAATTCACAACACATTATGATAAAACACCTTTCAAAAAAAATGAGGGCATAGAAGGAACCTACCTCAACTATACGTAAAGGCCATATATGATAAGTGTACAGCAAACCTTAGTCCACAACATGAAAAACTGAATGCATTCCCCCCTAAGATCAGTATCAGGACAAGGGTGTCCCACTTTTTCATCCTATTACTCAACATAGTTCTGGAAATCCTGCTACAGCAAGCCAGAAAAAAAAGAAATAAAAAAGAACCCAGATCAGAAAAGAAGTAAAAGCACTCACACACTGTTTGCAGATTACAATGTATAATTTTACATAGACAACCCTAGAGATAGTATCAGAAAATTACTAGAGCTAATCAGTGAATTTACAAAGTGCAGATACGAAATCAATGCACAGAAATCTTGCATTTCTATAATACTAACAATGAAAAATCAGAAAGAGAAATAAGGAAATCAATCACAATCACCAAATTGCAACAAAAAGAGTAAAGTATCTAGGAATAACCTATACCTAAGGGAATCAAAAGAACTGAAACAGAAACTTATAAACATCTAATGAAAAAATCAAAGATACATAAACAATGGAGAAGATAATTCCGTGTTCCTGGTAGAGAAGACATCATTGTTGTGAAAATGACTATACTACCAAAAGCAGTCTAGCATATTCAGTAATCCCTATCAAATTACCTATAACATTATCACAGAACTAGAACAAAAAATCTAACAATTCATAGGAAACTCAAAAGTGTCCCAAATAGTGAAAGCAGTCTTGAGAAAAGAATGAATGGAGCTAGTAGAAACAACCTTTCTGACTTCAGAATTATACTACAAAGAGATCAGTCCCATCAAGACGGTATGGTGCTGCACAAAAACAGAAATATAGACAACAATGGAAACCAAGATAGAAGCCCAGAAATAAATCCACACACCTAGTGGGTACCTTATTTATGACAAAGGAAGGCAAGAATTTACAATGGGCAAAGCACCTCTTCAATAAAATGTTGGCTGGGAAAATTGTACACACGTGACAAGTGTTTAACAACGACAAAGCCTTTGACTGTGTGGATCACAATAAAACTGGAAAATTCTGAAAGAGATGGGAATACCAGACCACCTGACCTGCCTCTTGAGAAATCTGTATGCAGGTCAGGAAGCAACAGTTAGAACTGGACATGGAACAACAGACTGGTTCCAAATAGGAAAAGGAGTACATCAAGGCTGTATATTGTCACCCTGCTTATTTAACTTATATGCAGAGTACATCATGAGAAACGCTGGGCTGGATGAAGCACAAGCTGAAATCAAGATTGCCAGGAGAAATATCAATAACCTCAGATATGCAGATGACACCACCCTTATGGCAGAAAGTGAAGAAGAACTAAAGAGCCTCTTGATGAAAGTAAAAGGAGAGTGAAAAAGTTGGCTTAAAGCTCAACATTCAGAAAACTAAGATCATGGCATCTGGTCCCATCACTTCATGGCAAATAGATGGGGAAACAGTGGAAACAGTGGCTGACTTTTTATTTTGGGGCTCCAAAATCACTGCAGATGGTGATTGCAGCCATGAAATTAAAAGACACTTACTCCTTGGAAGGAAAGTTATGACCAACCTAGACAGTTCAGTCGCTCAGTCGTGTCCAACTCTTTGCAACCCATGGACTGCAGCACACCAGGCCTCCCTGTCCATCACCAACTCCCCTAAGTTCACCCAACCCATGTCCATCGAGTCGGTGATGCCATCCAACCATCTCATCCTCTGTCGTCCCCTTCTCCTCCTGCCCTCAATCTTTCCCAGCATCAGGGTCTTTTCAAATGAGTCAGCTCTTCGCATCAGGTGGCCAAAGTATTGGAGTTTCAGCTTCAACATCAGTCCTTCCAATGAACACCCAGGACTGATCTCCTTTAGGATGGACTGGTTGGATCTCCTTGCAGTCCAAGGGACTCTCAAGAGTCTTCTCCAACACCACAGTTCAAAAGCATCAATTCTTTGGTACTCAGCTTTCTTTATAGTCCACTCTCACATCCATACATGACTACTGGAAAAACCATAGCTTTGACTAGACGGACATTTGTTGGCAAAGTAATGTCTCTGCTTTTTAATATGCTATCTAGGTTGGTCATAACTTTCCTTCCAAGGAGTAAGTGTCTTTTAATTTCATGGCTGCAATCACCATCAGCAGTGATTTTGGAGCCCCAGAAAAATAAAGTCAGCCACTGTTTCCACTGTTTCCCCATCTATTTGCCATGAAGTGATGGGACTGGATGCCATGATCTTAGTTTTCTGAATGTTGAGCTTTAAGCCAACTTTTTCACTCTCCTCTTTCACTTTCATCAAGAGGCTCTTTAGTTCTTCTTCACTTTCTGCCATAAGGGTGGTGTCATCTGCATATCTGAGGTTATTGATATTTCTCCCGGCAATCTTGATTCCAGCTTGTGCTTCCTCCAGCCCAGCATTTCTCATGATGTACTCTGCATATAAGTTAAATAAGCAGGGTGACAATATACAGCCTTGATGTACTCCTTTTCCTATTTGGAACCAGTCTGTTGTTCCATGTCCAGTTCTAACTGTTGCTTCCTGACCTGCATACAGGTTTCTCAAGAGACAGGTCAGATGGTCTGGTATTCCCATCTCTTTCAGAATTTTCCACAGTTTATTGTGATCCACACAGTCAAAGGCTTTGGCATAGTCAATAAAGCAGAAATAGATGTTTTTCTGGAACTCTCTTGCTTTTTCGATGATCCAGCGGATATTGGCAATTTGATCTCTGGTTCCTCTGCCTTTTCTAAAACCAGCTTGAACATCTGGAAGTTCATATTGAACTATCTAAAATATTCCATTTTGTGAAGAGCTGAGAACATATCTATAAACTTGTATTAGCAGGAAGACAAACTGATGAACATGTAAAATATTCATTATCTGCTTAAACAAAAATAAAGGCTTAATTAATACAAGAAAAATTAAAAATAACATAATATCATGAGCAGTAATCATATGTCTCTCTTTTGATGGAAGCAGTGGCAGTGCTAACTCGTTCATAATTTGTTTACAAATTTCATTTAAAAAGAAATTATGCTATGTAGTACAGTTAACAGTTTCAGGTATGCCAGAATACATTTTCCCCATTATTTAACTGTCAATTCTAATACTCTAAAGAAAAGTTTCACTAATCATTATTACAGTTTGTATTGAAATATATTTAAATATATTATTTCCATTTGGGACCAAAAGTCATGAGGATGATTGTCATATATATCTAATTTGTCATTGCTCAGCTGCTAGGTCATGTCCAACCCTTGGTGACCCCATGAACTGCAGCTTTCCCAGCTTCCCTGACCTTCACTATCTCCCAGAATTTGTTCAAACTCAAGTCCATTGAGTTGGTGATGCCATCCAACCATCTTATCTTCTGTCACTCCCTTCTCCTCCTGCCCTCAATCGTTCCCAGCATCAGGGTCTTTCTGATGAGCCATCTCTTCCCATCAGCTGGCCAAAGTATTGGAGTTTCAGCTTCAACATCAGTCCTTCCCATGAGTATTCAGGACTGATTTCCTTTAGGATGGATTGGTTGTATATTGTATACAGCATTAAGAAGTGTTCTAATTTCATTCTTTTATACATAGTGGCCCAGTTTTCCCAGCAGTGCTTATTGAAGAGACTTTCTTAGTACCATTGTATATTCTTGCATGCTTTGTCAAAAATAAGATACACATAGGTGTATGGGTTTATTTCTGGGCTTTCTATCTTGCTCCCTTAGTCCACATTTCTGTTTCTGTGCCAGTACCATACTGTCTTGATGACTCTTGGTTTGTAGCATAGTCTGAAGTCGGGAAGGTTGATTACTCCAGCTCCATTTTTTCTTCTCGAGATTGCTTTGGCTATTCAGGGTCTTTTGTATTTACATATGAATTGTGATATTTCTTCTTGTAGTTTGGTGAAAAATGCCATTGGTAATTTGGTTGGGATCGTGTTGTATCTTCAGATTGCATTTGGTAGTATAGTCATTTTCACAACATTGATTTTTCCGACCCAGGAACATGGAATTCTCTCCATCTGTATATGTCATCTATGATTTCTTTCATCAGCATCTTACAGTTTTCTTATACAACTCTTTTGTCTCCTTACATAGGTTTGTTCCTAGATATTTTATTATTGGTGTTGTGATAGTGAATGGGATTGATTCCAAATTTTTCATTTGATTTATTTTTAGTATGTAATAATACATATACATATGTTTATGTGACTTTGTGTATTGATTTTGTATCCTGCAACTTTGCTAAATTCACTGATTAGCTCTATTAATATTCTGATAGCATCTTTAGAGTTTACTATGTATAGTATGTATTCTATGTATAGATTCTCGGAAGATGGAGAGCTCTATAGTCAGCAAAAACAAGACTGGGAGCTGACTGTGGCTCAGATCATGAACTCCTTATTACAAAATTCAAATGTAAATGAAGAAAGTAGGGGAAAACATTAAGCCATTCAGGTATGACCAAGGTCAAATCCCTTACAACTGTACAATGAAAGTGAAAATACATTCAAAGGATTAGATCTGATAGAATGCCCGAAGAACTATGGATGGAGGTTCATAACACTGTACAGGAGGCAGTGATCAAAATCATCCCCAAGAAAAATAAATACAAAAAGGCAAAATGGTTGTCTGAGGAGGCCTTACAAATAGCTGAGAAAGAAGAGAAGCAAAAGGCAAAGGAGAAAAGGAAAGATATACCCATCTAAATGCAGAGTTCTTTGGAAGGAGAGATAAGAAAGCCTTCTTCAGTGAGCAGTGCAAAGAAATAGAAAAGAATAGAATGGGAAAGACTAGAGATATCTTCAAGAAAATTAGAGATGCCAAAGGATGTGAGAGTTGGACTATATTTCAAGAAAGCTGAGTGCAGAAGAATTGATGCTTTTGAACTGTGGTGTTGGAGAAGACTCTTGAGAGTCCCTTGGACTGCAAGGAGATCCAACCAGTTTATCCGAAAGGAGATCAGCCCTGGGTGTTCATTGGAAGGACTGATGTTGAAGCTGAAACTCCAATACTTTGGCCACCTAATGTGAAAAGCTGACTCATTTGAAAAGACTCTGATGCTGGGAAAGATTGAGGGCAGGAGGAGGAGGGGATGACAGAGGATGAGATGGTTGGATGGCATCACCGACTCAATGGACAAGAGTTTGGGTAAACTCCGGGAGTTGGTGATGGACAGGGATGCCTGGTATGCTGTGGTTCATGGTGTCTCAAAGAGTTGGATATGACTGAGCAACTCAACTGAACTGAACTGAACTGAAGGGAACATTTCATGCAAAGATGGGCATGATAAAAGACAGAAATGGTATGGACCTAACAGAAGCAGAAGATATTAAGAAGAGGTGGCAAGAATACACAGAAGAACTATACAAAAGAATCTTAATGACCCAGATAACCATGATGGTGTGATCACTCATCTAGAACCAAACATCTTGGAGTGCAAAGTCAAGTGGGCCTTAGGAAGCATCACGAGGAACAATGCTAGTGGAGGTGATGGAATTCCGGCTGAACTATTATAGATCCAAAAAGAAGATTCTGTGACAGTGCTACACTCAGAATGCCAGCAAATTTGGAAAACTCAGCAGTGGCCACAGGACTGGAAAGGTCAGTTTTCATTCCAAACCCAAAGAATGTTGGGCAATGCCAAAGAATGTTCAAACTACCAGACAATTGCACTCATGTCACATGCTAGCAAAGTAATGCTCAAAATTCTCCAAGCTAGTCTTCGACAGTGTGTGAATGGTCTGTGTAGTGAAAGCTATGGTTTTTCCAGTTGGCCTGTATGTATATAAGAATTGGACCATAAAGAAGGTTGAGCGCCGAAGAATTGATGCTTTTTGGTGTTGAAGACTCTTGAGACTCCCTTGGACTGCAAGGAGATAAAACCAGTCAATCCTAAAGGAAATCAGCCCTGAATATTCATTGGAAGGACTGATGCTGAAGCTGAAACTCCAATACTTTGGCCACCTGATGCAAAGAACAGAATCATTGGGAAAGACCCTGATGCTGGGAAAGATTGAAGGCAGGAGAAGGGGATGGCAGAGGAAACACGTGAATGGATGGCATCACCAACTCAAAGGACATGAGTTTGAGCAAGCTCTAGGAGATGGTGAAGGACAGGGAAGCCTGGCGTGCTGCAGTCCATGGGATCGCAAAGACTCAGACATGACTGAGCGACTGAACAACAACAAATATATGGTATCATGTCATCTGCAAACAGTGAGAGTTTTACTTCTTTTCCAATCTGGATTACTTTTATTTCTTTTCCTTCTCTGATTGCCATAGCTAGGACTTCCAAATTTAAATTGAATTATAGTGGTGAGAGTGGCCACACTTGTCTTGTTCCTGTCTTGGAATTCTTTCAGTTTTTCACCAATGAGAATAATATTTGCAGTGGTGTTATCATATAGTCCCTTTATTATGTTGAGTAGTTTCCTTCTGTGCCCATTTTTTTGAAGAATTTTTATCATAAATGTATGCTGAATTTTGTCAAAGGCTTTTTCTGCATAGATTGAGATTATCATATCATTTTTTGTTTGAATTTGTTAATATGGTGTATCACATTGATTGATTTGCTTACATTGAGAAATTTATACATCCTTGAGATAAACCCAACTTGATCATGGTGTATGCTCTTCTTAATGTGGTTTTTAATTCTATTTGCTAGAATTTTGTTAAGGATTTTTGTATCTATGTTTATTTAGTGATATTGACCTTAATCTTCCTCTTTTGTATTGTCCTTGGCTGATTTTGGTATCAGGGTGATGATGGTGGCCTCATATAATGAGTTTTCAAGTGTTCCTTTCTTGGAATTTTTGCAAAAGTTTTAGAAGGGCCTGCCTGGCTGGCACCTGCTCAGTGTGTCAGGCACTTAAGTGGCCACTCTCTCTGGAGTCCTTCTCTATTGTTCAGCTGGTGTGTGGGGAAAGATAGAGGCTACAGTGATGTACCCACCCACTGTGCTAGACTGAGCAGTATTGCCTTGCCTCCACGGCTGCCTAGTTTTCCTCCACAGGCATTTCCTACCACTGTCTCCTCCCTCATGTCCCCTTGGTTATATCCCCTGCAGTCAATAGCAGACCTCACCCTGGGATTGTTCTCCATCCCTAAGTTCCAGCTCCCAGCCACTGTGCTTTCTAGAGGACTTGTGTCCTTGTCCGTGGTACATATGGCTACGGTAGTGATTGTCTGTGTGATTCTCATTCCGTTCAGAGTATCACAGATCAGCTGCTTCACTCTCCAACAGCCTCAAATGCTTCTCTGTCCCAAACAGTTGCCCCAATGTGGTGATCTGACCCCTGCTTCAGTTCCCTCACCCTCCAGATGCAAGTCCAGTCCTGCTCACTGTCCTGTTTCCCCACCTACTTCCTTTGTCCTGCCAAGTTTTGCATGGTTCTATATATTATTTTCTGGTGGTCAGGTACTCCTGCCTACTCTCAGCTGGTGTTCTGCAAGATTTTCTGTGTCTGAAAGTGTATTCCTGATGCATCTGTGGAGAGAGACGTACTCCATGTCCACCTACTCCTCTGCCATCGTGTTCTCTGATCTTAGTTTTCTGAATGTTGAGTTTTAAGCCAGCTTTTTCCCTCTCCTCTTTCACATTCATCAAGAGGCTCTTTAGTTCCTCTTTGCTTTCTGCCTGTAGGGTGGTATAATCTACATATCTGAAGCTGTTGATATATCTAATATGCACTTTCTTTTTAATAAGAACTAGAGAGATGTAAGATCAATCTCCCGCTTACAAATGCTGTACAAACTTGATGCAGGAAATAATGTGTATGGAACATCATTTCCAGAGATAGCTATTAAAGACATTGTGTGCAAGTGTGTCTGTGTGTGAGTGAGAAAGAGAGAATGATAACAACAAACGTTTGTATATCAATAGCATTGACTGTGTGCTAGACATGCTACAACTGCTTCATGTATAAGTATATATATATATATATATATATAATTTAATAGTAATTTAATACTATAACAAACTACATGTTACATACTTCTATTAAACCCATTTCATAGACACAGAGTGACAGACATACAGTGTGACATATCCCAATGAGGAAACCAGAAAGGCATGTAAAGACAAGCTAAGAAAAAGATACCATATGTCCTGTTGCCAACATTTAAATGATAAAAAAAAACTATAAAAGCTCTAGAAGATGGGGATTTTCCAGTTCTGAGGCAAGCGTCCCTGACCTTGCACTCTGCATTGCCTCCAGTATTTTCCAAGTGAGAGTGACTAGGACTTTCGGATCTTGAGTGTTTCTGCCTGCACATGCCTAGTTTGGTCAGCAAAATTAGGAGCACAAATGCCATCAAAGAACTATATAAAGAAATATGTTTTATAGTTTGAAGATTTATAAAAATTGAATCAACAGGAAAATATATTGCACAAGTGCTAAGAAAAAGGAAAGATATCATAAATAAATGAAAACTTTCCATTTGTTAAAGTGTGTGATTGCCATAATTTATTTTTAATTATGCCAAATTTTAAGATATATAAATTTATAATTTATACCCAACGTTATAGCTTCTTAAAGAAAACCCCTTCCACTTCCTCCACAAATAAAAGACAAGTTTTCTTCTTCCCGTGGATCATCCTTGAGATATCTACTCTCTCTGTAATCTTGTGCTTGACACTCTGCATAAACCCTGGCAGAGTTTTCACAAGCTTAGTCTACACTTTGTGAAATACTTATCTGACCTGTAAGGCTGACAGAACAGAAACAGGAAAAATAAGCATTAAATGTTTGTTATCCATTGGGCTAGTACTAGTGAAGTAAAATTTTGTTTAAATGTAAATGTTTATTTTGGTTGCATTTATTAAAAAGTCATTTTACCACCCATATACTTATAGATAAATTTATAGATTTAGCTATAGTCATGAGTATGGATGTAGATTTCCTTAACTCTTCCTCTCATGGGAAATAATGCAGGAGAGTTACCATCTTTTAAAAATGTTGACTGTATTTTAGTGACTACATACATTAGTATGATTATGTATTGAACAATATAGCAGTCCTGAGAGGTGAGATGGCCATATGTAAAAGGTATAATTGCTATGGTTTCTTTTTTGATATGAAGCAGCAGTGTTCTCAAAGTAGCATTAAAGCTAGAGATGTTAGTGTGCAAAGTCCTCACAGACAAGGCCAAAAACATATAACCTTGCTTTTATAGACATTGTTATAAAATGAGTTCAAAGGACTCTGGATATCTGTGAAAAGAAGATCTTTCCTGTTAAAAGAAGATAACAATATTCAGTTTAATGAATGACTGTGAGAGTTATAAGTAGTATCAGTGCTATATCACTGTACCCATTACAGTGTCTAGTGCATGCATTCATGCTCAGTCACTAAGTCATGTTCGAGTCTTTGCAACCCTGTGGACTGTATCCCTCCAGACTCCTCAGTCCATGGGATTCTCCAGGCAAAAATACTGGAGTGGGTTGCCATGTCCTCCTCCATGGGGTTGTCCCAATCCAGGGATTGAAACTGTGTCTCTTATGTCTCCTGCATTGGCAGACAGGATCTTTACTACTAACCGCCTGAGAAACCCACAGTGTCTAGTACAGATTATTTATTAAGCAAATGTGAGTAGTATTATGGTGGAGAGAGTTATATTTTATTTATATTGTTCTCCCATAAAGCTCTCAAAGATAAACAGGTTTATAAGTTTCAGTCATTCTCATATCATTTTATTCATTCATTCATTTATTCATAAACTTGTTAACTCAACATGTATTTATTGACTAACAACTAAATGTTAGGCCCCATCCTACTTGTAAATATGATGAGATACAGAACATGTCTTTGAATAAAATTTAGGCAGATGATGACATAGAGCATCAAGCACTCTTGCTGTTACTGGCATCCTCAGTGGCCCCTGCCCTAGATCACTGCCTTTCCACCAGAAACAGCAGGAGGCCTTGCCCTAGATTTATGGCACAGTATACTTCTAACTGTTCGGCTTCCTATTTTACTGGGCTAATCTCCCAGTTCTTTGGCTTACATCTTTTTTTAATGTCTTCTCCTAACTAATGCCTTCTTCTAACTAAACTAACTAATTTATAGCATCTGCCTCCCTCCTGGGTAACATTTGATTTTAGCAAGGGAAGATTCTACTTTTTTCTCAGTACCATAAATATTCCTGTTTTCTTTTCTAAAATAAATACCTAGGATTTATTGTAGGATAATTAAATAATAGTCCATTTCCATTCTCTTTTTTCTCAACAGCATATTCAGGTCACACTTTCCCCAGACCTTTCACCAGATGCTTCTCCACCCCTCCTAACAACATACATACACAGATGTGTATATAATTTAAATATATTTCACCTGAGATATCAGTCTTGAAAGGCTTTAGAGAACCAATTTCTGTTCTCAGAATGAATGAGGTATGTAGAAAATTTACTCATCTCCTTGGTGGTAGTTTATCCTGGTGCTGGTAGCCAGATGAAGGAGATAAGAAATAAGCTGACTCAAAAAATTATACAAGTTACATAGAATTAATTGGAAAATAGCATTCTGTATAACCTATCTTCTTTGGTATAAACTGAGTACAAAAAGTTGTTGATAATCATCACTGATGAGTTAAAAATACAATATAGATTTTTAAGTGTTCAAATGCTTTATTTTAATCTTCTTAGAGAAACTAATTTATATGAAATATGTAGAATTCAAATATCATATATTGAAGTTATTTAAACATACTGGTCTCTAAAATATCAGATCATCATAACATAGCCTGTTTCTTCGCCAGAACTTTATTTTCTTGGTCATAAAAATCAACTTTGTGCAACAAGGGAAATATAACAGATGGCAAAGCCACAGCTCAGAAAAAAAAAAAAATCATCCCTTCTAGTTTAGATAATCCCCAGAGTTTTGCCTTTGGAGTAAGTCTAGTTTCCTGTAGCAATACCTTAAAGAGAAGAATGAGGTTTTGTGGTTGGAATTTATGACTGGAAGTGAGGAATCCTAGTTTGTAATTTTGGTTGCACCATTTATTCATTGTCTCTTGGAGCAGTAAAGTAGCACTGATTAATAAATAAATTTTGACAGACTGTTTCTAGGGCTCTGTGAAACCACACAAGACAAATATTCATTGTCACCAGAAGTATTTAAAATATTATTCAAATATCAGGTGGTAAGAAAAATGAAGCAGGAGAGATTATTTTTACCTGCCTCAAAATATGTAAAATCCTACAGAAACTGAGTAGATTGTCTGTTGTTTTCCTTTTTTTTTTTTTTTTGAAAGAATTACATTGAAAAGGATAGAATTATCTTCTCAAGGTACAGAATATTTTTAGATTTCAATGTCACATTTTCTCTTTCCTCTGAACTTTTACACAGTGAAAAAGAGTTTCTCAAGAGTTCAGTGGAGATCTCACATCCATCTATGAATATACATTGTACACAGGAAGTGAAGTGAATTTGATAAACGAGCCCTAACTAAGCAAGGACAACATCTGAGCTCTGGAAATAGGAGCTTATAACTAGACTACTAGTTCTTAAGTAAACCCGAAGTTCTCATCCATCCACTGACCCCCCAGAAAGGAACAAACTAAGTAAGTGAAGTGCTGGGTATAAGTCTACATGATGAAGGAGGTGGAACCCACCATACCCTGATGCTACAGAAAGTGCTGTCAGATGAAAGGCAGAGGATGAGGCTTTGAACACAAAGAGTTGATTTCAGCACTTCAAAGTGAGATGTGGTTCTCTCTTATAGTAGATAAAGTATGAGTCTTTGCAATAGGCTTTTAACTATCACAGGAAAGGTATGAACACAAGACGTGAAATACCATTCTATTTAATATGTCTAAAACAGGACAAGAAATTTTCATCATCTTTTTTTCTGATTTTGCTCCACATGCTTTTCTTTTACTGGATTATTAAATTATTTGAATCATGACATTTATTCTATCCAAACCAATACCCCTTACATTTATGGATGTAAACACACCAATTTTGCCACAATTAAGCACTGGCAAAAATTAGGGTCTTTATACAACTTTGTTCCAAGTCTTTTTTGCTTTTCATTTTCATTTATGGAGAGCTAGTGCACACACTGCTGATGAATCAGATCAGGGAAAATCACAGCAGGCCCTATCTAATTTCTATTGGGAGGCCCTAGCCGGTCCCTGTGAGGATTTCCGTTTCAGAATAGGCACACATTCTTGCCCTAAAACAAACGACTTGAGTGTTATGCCGGTGCCCACATGTGTATACATCTTAATACTTTAAATGTTACCTGATTATACTGCATGAAATTCTAAACATATACTGAGGAAAATTAAAGAGAATTGAGGTCTATATTTCAGAATATATTATAGCAGGGCCCATTTTCCTAATGTCCTGGGGGTAAGGACATTAAGTTTTAAAACAGGTAGCATGGCAAACCTGTTCACAGTAGATTTGAACTGCAGATGGGTTACTTGTTACAACTTCAAAGAACTCCAGTAGAGGCTAAAATAAAATTTTAAAAAATTAAAGCGCCCAGTCTGCTTTTGATGAGTGTTTGACATTTATTACTTCATTTGGCTTTTTTTTCTTAAAAAATCTTGTGTGATTTAGGAGGACCAATCCTCTAGCTGCCATAGAGTCAGAAATTGTTAGTCAGAAAAGGATATTCCCTTGTTATCATGTGACTCATGGAAAACTGTGGAGACACTCTCTTCTCCCAAATGATTTTTGACAGTTTTTAACTATCCCTTTCATCTATCTTAGCGCTCTATGTCTAGAATACCTATGCCATGGGAAAGCTCAGAGGGGAATATAGAAAAGCAGGATATAAATATATCACCTGTTTCAATTTCAGTTTCTCCAGCATCTATTCCTGCTTCTCTAGTGAAGAGAAAAGTTGTCAGCTAGGCAAACCGGGAGAGGTACTGCCTTGCCCATCACAATTCAAGGAGTTTCCATTCAGGGAGAAAAGTCATTATAGGGTTCAGAATATTTTTATTTATGTCTCATAAACAAGTTTAAAAATAACACCAAAAAAGGATGTTAACCATATGCTGTTTCACAGTTTGTGACTAAAGGGGATAAATTTACCAAAGTTTCCTCCAGCCCTTTGAACTTGAGAGCCAGTGTACATTTTCCATTCCATTGTACAATATGCTAAACAGTAACCCCTTCAGTGCTACTCTCCAATGTTTGGTAAGCTCCCTTTGTTCAGCAATCCCAGTACCTCTTCTCATCATTTTTATTATTGTAGTTAACTACAGGACTTCCAAACAGATGCTTACATTCACTAGGCTTTTGTTTTCCTTATTTGCCTTAAAAAATACTTTTAGATAAAATCATGATGGAAGATCATAGGTTAAAAAAAATATCCAAAGAATCGCTAGGCCTCAGAGCAGTGACCCCTTATAATGAATTTTAACAGGATTTTAAGAATATATTTCATCATTCAATACTAAAAGAGTTAAAGATAAATAATCACTTTCAGATACTGATAATAACTTTTAGTATTGTTTAATAAGACCTATAGTGTAGCCACATGACATAACTTCATTTCATAAATCCATGTACTATTTCCATGCATGTGTGCATACTAAGTCGCTTCAGTTGTGTCCGACTCTTTGTGACCCTATAGACTATAGCCTGTCAGGCTCTCTGTTCTAGGGATTCTCCAGGCAAGAAAACTGGAGTGGGTTGCCATTTATTGAGTCCTAAATATGACAAAGCAATATCCTACAAGTTAACCTTAACATGTCACTTCTTGTAAAAGAGAGTCAGTTTTGTAGTTTTTTCTCTACACTGTGTATATATATGTACATGTGCTGCACTTAGTTGCTCAGTCGTGTCTGACTCTTTGTGACCCCGTGTATTGTAGTCTGTAAGGTTCCTTTGTCCACGGGGTTCTACAAGCAAGAATACTGGAGTGGGTTGCCATGCCCATTCCAGGGTATCTTCCCAACCTAGGGCTCAAACCCAGGTCTCCTGCATTGCAGGCAGATTCTTTACCAGCTGAGCCACCAGCAAAGCCCAAGAATACTGGAGTGAGTGGCCTATCCCTTCTTCAGGGGATTCTTGCTACCCAGGAATCAAACTGGGGTCTCCTGTACTATAGGCTGATTCTTTACCAGCTGAGCTACCAGGGAAGCCCATGTATGTACATGTATTTATACAAATAAAGTTACTGCCCATGTGCAAAAGCAACTATACAGAGACTCAAGTCTGGATGTGATGTTGCCTTCATCACATCATCTTTCTCACTCACATCACTCATATTATGTTCTAAAAACTCCAAATACTAATTGCATGGTGAATTTTATTCTTTTGCTTTGGGAAAATATTATAAATCTCTAGATATTCAAAAAAGTTGAATAAAAAGTGATAGAAACAGAATGGGTTCATCTGTCATCACAATGAAAGAAGATGTTACAATTTGAAGTCTTACCTAGTTGGCGATTGTTCAAAGTATCAGAAAACATCAGTACAGTGTTGCAGAATTTTTCTGTTCTTATTTTGAAAGCAATTTTGGTTTAGCTGCTAAACTCTATGCCATCTTTTTTTTTTCTCAATGTCATTAACAGTTCTCCTAATGAGACTGTTGATGAACGTGATCTCAGAATAAAATCATAGAAGTTTGGTAAACAATGGAAATATTACAAGGACACAGGAGAGAGAAACCTCTGAAGTTTTCTAGGTTAAACCAAAGAGAAGGTAGAATGCAGACTTCAGAGTTATTCACCAAAGACTATAAATTTGAATATTTCTTCAGGTTTCAAGTTTCAGCAGAGTTGCTGTGGTATATCAGATGTGTCCCCATGTATTTCTAGATGGAATTCTACAATCTTTTAAGAGGGTCAAGGCTCAGTGTGGAAAGAGCCTGGCCTTGAGAGTATGTTGCCTTTGACTGCGGGTAGCCTGAATGGAAAACCTAGGTGGAGACAGGAGCAAACTTACCAAAATCTCACTTCTTTACAGCTCAGTTTAGTCACCTGTAACCGGCAGGTAAGAATAGCAACCATATGGAATGTTTGTGGCAAGATAATGTTTCCGCAGCTATTAGAAGAATATTTTTATTATGATCACTGTTCAAAAATATTCATTGTTATTTCTATTTGTTATACTGTTTTTCAACTTTGAGCCAAGGCCTTCTCAGGCCAGATTCTTAATGTTCCCAGGTACTTCACTCCATTATGGTTATCTACTTTCAAGTTAAAGTTTTGAAACCTCATCGTAATTCTTTCTTTCACTCAGACTTTGTCTCCAGCAGCCAAAATTAGAACTTGACAAGACACACAGGCTTCTAGTACTCACTAACTTTTACTCCACTAAAATTTGAAGAAGGTGATTAGGAATAGTGCTATCAAGAACCCCTTATAAATGTCTTTGGTATACATATGTAGGTCCACAGACATACTAAACTGTTGACAGTAACATGCAAAACAGATAAAACTGATCCATGATGATAAAAGCCAAATTAAGTAATTGCATGTTGAGATGTGTGGGTAGTGAGGGGGAGGCAGAAGAAGGTGAACTTCTGGGATATTGGTGATCATGGGGTGATGGTTACATGGTATGTAAAGGTTAATCACCTGGCACTTAAAATGTGTGCACTTTACAATTGTCAAAGTAAAGTAAAAATGACAGCTACATGCAAAAGAATGAAATTAGAACACTACCTAATGCCATACAAAGATAAAATCAAAATGGATTAAAGACCTAAATGTAAGACCAGAAACTATTAAACTCTTAGAGGAAAACATAGGCAGAACACTTGATGACATAAATCAAAGCAAGATCTTCTATGACCCACCTCCTAGGGTAATGGAAATAACAAAAAATAAACAAGTGGGACCTAATTAAACTTAAAAGCTTTTGCACAGAAAAGGAAACTACAAACAAGGTGAAAAGACAGTCCTCAGAATGTGAGAACATAATAGCAAATGAAACAACTGACAAAGGATTAATTTCCAAAATATACAAGCGGCTCATACAACTCAATACCATAAAAGCGAACAACCCAATCAAAAAGTGGGAAAGGGACCTGAAGAGGCATTTCTCCAAAGAAGACATACAGATGGCTAACAAGCACATGAAAAGATGCTCAACATTGCTCATTATTAGAGAAATGCAAATCAAAACTACAATGAGATCCACCTCACACCAGTCAGAATGGCCATCATCAAAAAGTCTGCAAACAGTAAATGCCAGAGAGGGTGTGGAGAAAAGGGAAGACTCTTTCTGGTGGTAATGTAAATTGACACAGCCACTATGGAAGATGGTATGGAGATTCCTTAAAAAGCTAGGAATAAAACCACCATATGACCCAGCAATCCCACTCCTAGACATATACCCTGAGGAAAGCAAAATTGAAAAAGACACATGTAACCCAATGTTCATTGCAGCACTATTTACAATAGCTAGAACATAGAGGAAACCTAGATGCCCATTGATAGATGAACGGATAAAGAAGCTGTGGTACATATATACAATGGGGTACTACTCAGCCATAAAAAAGGAACACTTCTGAATCGGTTCTAATAAGGTGGATGAACCTAGAGCCTATTATACAGAGTGAAGTAAGTCAGAAAGAGAAAGATAAATATCGTATACTGACACACATACATGGAATCTAAAGAGATGGCACTGATGAATTTACTTTAAGGGCAGCAAAGGAGAACTAGACATAGAGAACAGACCTATGGACACAAGCAGTGGAGAGGAGGGAGAAGGGGAGATGTATGGAGAGAGTAACACAGAAATTTACAATACCATGTGCATAACAGATAGCCAATGGGGATTTGCTGTATGACTCAGGGAACTCAAACAGGGCTCTGCGACAGGCTGAAGGGTGGGGTGGGGAGGGAAATGGGAAGGAGGTCTGGGAGGGAGGGGACATGGGTGTACCTGTGGCTGATTCTTGTTGATATACGACAGAAAACCACAAAAGTCTGTAAAGCAATTACCCTTCAATTAAAAATTTTTTTAAAAAGAGGAAATGGGGAAAAAATATCTGAAAAAAAGATACCTAGAAGTAATGACTTTCATGAATTTCATGTTATTTAAAATTTATGTTGGACTGTTATGGTTCATTGTCCTCTGATTTCAATTCTCAAAGAAGTATTGAAACCATAGCACCTCAACTCTTAGGTAAAAGCCCTTCTAATTTTAGACTATGTATTCAACTCTATCTCCCTTCATTTTACTTCCTACTTAGTTTCACTGACCTCCAAATCATTGCTTGTTTTTTGCTGAACTTCAGCACCTGACTCAAGTGATTTTTCCCCACCCGTGTATTATTGCCTCCTTACGCACAGAGTCGGACATAACTGAGCAACCTTCACTTTCACATTCGAGGCAAATTCAGTGTCTTCAGTTTTTGCTCAGCTGACAATTTGCCATTGAAAATGTCAATGAAATTGATAATTTCATTTCCTTGGTCTCATCTCCATTTAACTCAGCTTCAGTGACTATAATCTGATAGTCACATCTGCACCTTGTCGTCACTTTGAGGGCTTTGGAATAAAAGATTGAGACAACTCAATCTATCACAGCCTCCTTCCTTTGGCACTCTCTTTCCCAGTAAAGGAGGTCAGTTCTTCATCTCATCCAAACATCCGATAGCCTGATGCTTCTATTTTCCCAACTGTTACTGTTTTTCATTTCTTTATAATCTGACCAGTTTAGTTTATGTTTCACTATCAGGATAATATCTCACTTCTCCAGGCCAGTTGAACTTCTTTGCACCTTTCTGCTAAACCCCAGTGTTGGATCATTTGAATAACCTGTCATCTTCATACTTCCACCAGAACTGCTAGAGAAAAATAACACAACAGTGAAATTTAGTAACAGTACACATTCATGATGACAATCATCAACCAGGCCCTGATGCTGCCCAGTGTTTCTTAGTTTTCCTCATCAACTTGCCAGTTTTCCACAGCAATCATGTCAAGGTTTATTTATCTTCCTCACATACAGCCTTTCCCTTCCTCCATCCCATCCTCTGAGAGATAACTTAGCTACCAAAACTGTAATGGAGAAAATAACCATCAAATGAGAACTATCCCAACTTTTGCTACCTGATAAATGTAGCTGTCTCATTGCTTATAATTTTCTTACACCCTCTCAATACAGTGGATGTTTTCTTCCTTCTATTCAATTTGTGTTCTGGACTCATTCTCTGTTTCCTTCTTGGAGCTTTCACTTTATCTTATATTGCTTCAATCCAGTAACTTCAACTCTTGCTTCTTTACTAGACAATGCTTACTTCTTTACTGGATAATTCTTATCGTGATTTTACAATAAGATGTCTTTCACCTACAGCTTCTCTCTTCCCACATCCCTCTCTAGTTACTACTCTCTTTTTTCTTTTATTCCTTTCACAGATAAATATCCAGATCTACGTAGATATATACATGTATTAATATGTAAAACATATATAATAAGTACATGTATAACAAAACATTACATACCTATATGTACTATAGTGTATAATATACACACATGTATATATAACACATAAATTGTATATCTGAATCTATTCTACATACATTTAATCGCTACCAAACTGATCTCATTAAAGTTGAAAATAAGTGATGACTTTCACTTAATCAAACAGACA